>CM057456.1:545370000-546620000 GCA_016271365.2 Neoceratodus forsteri | reverse complement strand
GCTGTCTTAGTTGCAGTACCTTCAGGCGATCCGCATCCTGAGCCTGTCACCACTCCAAGCTGTTTCTAGTCCAGCAACTGCACTATGACTTGGTGGAACTGCTTTGCCTCTTCTTCTGACTCTTCTGAGTCTCCACTTTCATCAGCCTGCTCCTGCCCCTGTTCTGGCTCCATTCCCGTCACTGCATTCACTATCTCTTCCTTGGTCAGCTGATCGTTGGTTGGAATCATGTCATCAACTGATATCCAGTCATCAATTACATCACTGGCAGATTGCCCTTCTTCGATCAAATTGAGCTGTGTCGCTATGGTAGCAATCTCTGTTGTATCATCTGACTCCAGTTCCAAATCAGGTTGCAACACACCCCCAAACGATGGACCCAGAGTTGCTAGCCAGCAGTGACACACAGTCAGTTCTGACACATTGCTCCAGGCCTCTCCAGCAATTGTAAGCACTTTTAACAAGTTTAATTTCTTTTGAAACTCGGTAACTGTAGTTTCCTTAGAACAGGCAACAAGATCGCTGAGAAGTCTTTTCCGATAATGTTTCTTGAAAGTTGCTATAATGCCCCCGTCCATTGGTTGGATTCTAGAAGTTGTATTGTTGGGCAAGAATAGGGTTTTAATTTTGCCATCTCTAGATTTGAGTAAAGATTCTGTTGGGAGTGCGGGGCATTGGTCAAGTAAAAGCAATGCTTTGGGGGGCAGACCTTTCAGTCTTAGATGTCTATGAACTGCTGGAACAAATGTGTTAGTGAACCAGTTTTGGAAAATTACACTTGTCATCCATGCGTTCTTGCTTTGGGCATACTCAACAGGCAATGAATTTAAGTTTATGTGGTGAAAACAGCGCGGCTTCGCAAACTTTCCGATACACAAGGGAGTCACCTTGTGTGTTCCTGAAGCATTAGTGCAAAACAGCAGTGTGACCCGGTCTTTTGAGAACTTGAAGCCTTTACTGGCATTTTCTTCTTTTTTTGATGCCAGAGTGACATCAGGGAGGCACCACCAGAACAGGCCAGTCTCATCAGCGTTGTACACCTGTTCAGGCATGTACCCCCCTGACACAATTACATCTCTCAGTTTTGGGAGAAACTCTGCTGCTGCAAGATCAACGCAAGAGCACTGCTCGCCTGTTATTGCCACTCGCCTAATGCCATGTCTTCTCTGGAAGCGCCAGAGCCATCCAGCAGATGATTTGAAGCGGCTTTCCTCACCATAGAGCTGTTTGGCAAACTGGTCCACCTTCTCACGTAGAACTGAACCTGACAGTGGCACTCCATTTGTTTGTTGCTGGGTAAACCACAGCTGTGTAACAGTGTTGATCTGCTTTTCGTCAGCAAGTCTCAATTTTTTTCTCTCAAGTCCCTGTAGATCTCCACACTCTGCAACAAACTCACGCAGTGATGCCTTCTGTTTGTTCCAAGCACAAATTGTGGATTTAGAAAAGCCAGTGTCTGCAGATATTTTCTTGAGGCTTTCAACACATTTTAGTCTGTCCAGGACAGACAGCTTGGTTTGGACCGAGTATGAGGATCACTTCATCCCTACAGCAGCAGTGTTTAACACTGAAATGTGAATCCTTAATCCTGAACTTAGTGTGTCTTTTATCAGTGAAACTGGTTGGGTAATTGATTAGTTGGTGGAATGGTTGCTTTACAGGGGTATTCAATTAATTTGTTTAATTGAGGGGAGAAATTGAGTGCAATTGAGTGCAGCCTTGTGTTTTCAGTGTAGACCCACATACAGTGCAACAGCACTATGATGCTGAATTCCTGGAAACCAAGTGAGCCGTTTGTTACAACTGATAATTCACTATAACAGGGTTCATTATAGCGAGGGAGCACTGTATTCTGTTGTTCTGCCAGTACCCCCAGCTCAACCCATTTAGCAAAGTTCCCAGTCTTCCAGTGTTTGTGACCAAGAGCCGAGGCCAGCATGTGTTGGAGTTGATGGAAGTGGAAGACCTGTATATGAATGGGCACCATATTTTGCTTAAACTTGTTGTAGGATACTAGGGAGTAGGGCTACCCATTGGATAGCTGGAGTGGGTAGGTTGGGTATCAGCATTTTTTTGCCGGGTAGGATAGTTTGTGTAACTTGCTACCTTACCAGACATAACAGTGTACTTTGCAGGTCAGGTACTGTGGACACGGGTAACTGGTCAGGTAATGTGTAATTGAAATTTTAAATTGGCATTACAGGCAGCCTGTGGGGTCCTGGGACTTTTCCAAACTTCTTATCAGGCAGCTGGGTGCAGCCAATCAGGCATTACAGGCAGCCTGTGGGGAGCTCACAGAAGAAAGGAGCACATGACACCATCCTGAGAATCCATTTGATCAATGCTGGTGTCTGGGCTCCCTATCTGCTGCGTGAGTGCACAAAATAGATCCAGAGTTTTAATTTGGAGTAATTAGAGCTTGCTGCAACTGTGTTGAAAAAAGTACTTAAAAAAAACAGAAGCATACACTTTAGTCCATGAAAGAGGCTAAGGAGCAAGGGTTTGGGACTGAAGGTGGAATAATTGGGGATTGAATGCAGTGCTCAGGAGAGAAGGAGAAAGGGGGAAGGTGGTTTTTGCTGGCAGCAACTGTAGAAGCCATTTAGGCCATATTTATTAATGTATTTATTTATTTATATCTTTGGTAATCATGTAGGTGCACTGATCCAGAGGACCGTTTTCAGTCATGACCTGGGCCACACAGTGACAAAAAAGTACATATACATACAGTACATACAAGATACAGTACAATGCAGTAGAAGAGATGATCCAGGTTACATACAATAACAGAAATACAGTTATAGGAGCACAGATTCCATATGGTTTATGCTGCAATACATGTTACGTACAATGTCAATATACAATTACAGATACAGGATTCTAGTGCAGTAGCAGCAGCAATATTCTGTTCAAAACCAGACAGAAGGTAAAAGGAGGTTGGGGGCAGGGCTAGGCAAGAGAGAGGTAAGGGATAGGGTGGGTAGGGGAAGGACAATACACAGCACAGATTTTGATAGACAGAACTTTCATTGCATAATTCAGGTTTGGACAGATCAATACTTGAGCTGCGTGATAGGATCAGAGGCCATGGGAGAAATCAAGGGGGGAAGGCTAAGGCTAGGATGTGATACTGTCTGTTTGGTGCCCTGAACCCTGTCTGTGACATAACTACTCTGTGTGTCTCTGCAGTATAGTTAAAGTCATTTAGGCTATATATTACACATTGTCTGTTAAGTGCCCTGAGCCCTGACAGTGACATAGCTACTCTGTGTGTCTCTGCAGTACAATAAGATCCAAAAAAAAAGAGATGATTTGATACCTTTTATTGGACTGACATACATGTTATAAAAGAAAATAGGTGTTAATTTTTCTGATGAAAGATTCTATGTAATTTGAAACCTCAAGCACCTGTTTTCCTTTGTAACATGTATGATGGTCCAATAAAAGGTATCAAACCATATCTTATTTCCTGAATCTTTTGTCATAAGGACCAATTATGGCAACATAACTAATTTTCTGTATGTGCAATATAGTGAAAGCTATTTTAGGCTGTATTACACACAGTCTGTTAGGTGCCATGAGCCCTGTCTGTGACATACAGCTACTCTGTATGTCTCTGATTAAAGCCATTTAGACTGTATTACACATTGTCTGTTACTTGCCCTAAGCCCTGTCTGTTACATTATTATTTCTATCTGTCTGCAGTATAGTGAAAACCATTTTGTCTGTATTACACACTGTCTATTAGGTGCCCTGAGCCCTGTCGGTGACATAGCTACTATGTGTGTCTTGCAGTATAGTGAAAGCCATTTAGGCTGTATTACATTGTCTGTTAGCCTGTTAGGTGCCCCAAGCCTTGTCATAGCTATGCTGTGTATGATGTCTATCTGTGGCATAGTGAAAGCCATGGATGTGCCTACTATGTCTCATATTTCCAAGTCTATCTCTACTAAAAGGTAGCACAGTGCTGCTGCATGCACAACAGAAAATGATGTGGACAATATGAATCCTAGCACTAATAATAAAGAACATAGCAACAATAATAACATCACCAGAACTGGCACTAAATGTCTTCCTGAACCAAAAAAGCATGTTAGCAATGAAATGATAGAAGAGTTTTGGAAAGAACTGAAAGGAATTACTTGTAGAGGTACTGAATGTTTTATCACATGTGTCAGGATACTTCCAACTGCTGAAGCAGCATGCAAGGACAAGAAGTCATCCTTCTCAAATATAAGCTCAGATGCTGAGGCAGTGGATGCTAATAAAGATGGTGGTGATAGTGGAGACTGGGAATGGGATAGCCCAGGCTATGTCCCACATAATGATGATGGCACTTCCAATTCTTCTGAATCTTGTTGTGATGAGGTCTGTAGTTTTGATGAGGGGGCAGAGCGGATGCCACTGTAGGGCATGAGAGGCAAGTGCAGAAAAAAAAATCATATGCTAAATGTAAGACTAAGAAGATGAGCATGTATGAGTAAAATTCTTGTGAACCAGAAGATGGCATTGTAGAGGTTCCTCTGGGTCCCTTGACTGTACAAGAAGCAACAACAATTGGGATACAAGAAAGGGAAACAGCAGAAATTAAACAAGTAGTTGAAGGACTAAGAATGAAAGAGGCAATGGATAAAGGAATGTTGGCACAAACTAAATGGATAAAAAAAGAAATGGTCAATCACTAGCCAAACTGACAAAAGAAAGTAGGAGGGGATACTAAGTAATGAAAATATGCAAAAAAAAAAAAGAAAAGGATAAGCAATCCAAAGATATTCCTAGAAAGGCAGTAAGAGACAAGAATAGAGAACTAAGGAACCATTTAGAGAGACAGGATGAAAGAAAATTAGATACAATCTTCATAAAAGCTATCCCAATGGCTAGATGGGAAACTCCTTTTCTTCTTAAAAAGGACAGGAAATCATTTCTAATTGGCTGCTGTTTATGAAGTACTTATTATCAAAAATTATGTGCATTCACCTAAAGTATCCATATTTAATTGTACCTGAATAAAAAGTTATAAGAAAAACTGCATTTTGCATTGTTTTGTTTTTTATGGGCAGCATTCTGTTACAGTTCTCTTCATAGGACCAATAATTTGGAGTTATAACTATGTCACAATTTGTGTATAGAACCATAAACACAATCCTGATAGGTCAACAGCTCATAATTAGCATTCTGGACACAAACCATGACATAGTAAAAACTCCAAATTATTGGTTCCATTATCAGAACTGTAGCAGAAAGCTGCCCATAAAAACAAAACAATGCAAAATACAGTTTTTCCTATCACTTTTTATTCAGCTACAGGTAAGTATGGATACTTCAGAGGAATGCATATCATTTCTGAGAATAAGAATTTAATAAACGACTGCCAATTAGCACACATTTCCTATGCCCTTTAAAATTACAATGTATAACATACTAAAGCCTTTAATGAAGGAAAATCTAAGATGGAATAGTATATCCTCAGTTTATAGATACAAAGTTAAACCAGCTAAAGGGAAAATTTGTTTAGTGGTGAACTCTAGCAAAGTTAGAGAGAAAATATTGGATAGCTGCATCTTATTGGTGGATAATGGTATTTATCTGAGTGACACCTTGTCAGATCCCCATGCATGCCCAGAAATAATTGAAGAAAATGTACAAGGTGCTCAGAAACAGGATGGAAATAAAACTAGGAAAGTATGACAAGTATGTATTACTAAATATATACAAAAAGGAGAAACAAAAGAATACTCATTAAAAGGTACGCCGGAGAAAGAAAGATATTTAAGAGGCAGAAAGGTTCTAGGTGACAGAATAAACAATAATTGTGTGCTTATCACAGATTCTAAGAGTTTGATAGAAATCGAAAATGATAATTCTGCTGCTGAAACAGAGTCACTGGATGGTTATACTTATGATTGACAAATACTTATGGAAGAGTATAAAAGGCCAATGATAAAAAACAACCCTCATACTGACCACAAATTAGTAAATAAGAGTATTATAAAACCATTTTCAATTGTCTCCTGGAATATTGCAGGAATTATGAATAAACTAGATGATAAATCTTGGATAGAGGAGATCAAGAAGCATGAGATCATACTACTACAAGAGACTTGGATGGGGAATGAGCAAGAGATTATAATGAGGGGTACACTAAATCTGAGATTAAAGGCAAAAAGCCTAAACAGAATTGTGGCCAGAATAAGGGTGGTATTATGACCCTGATATCAACAAATATAAACATGTATAAAAACCCTATTATTATTCAGAAGGATCATTGCCTCATATCTATCCTGAGTTTGGCACATGATCTAAACACGTGTATATTGAATATCTATTTTGAACCATCATTGTCTATTCAAACAATTATACAAGCTACAGAAAGAGAACTGGTGTTATTAAACAATAAGTCTGAGGACATGATAACATTAGGTATGGTAGATCTAAATGCCCGGACTGGAAGCTACCTTTATCTAGGAGAAAATCAACAGATAGGAGAAGAAATTGATCAAGCACTAGGCATAGGAGAAAGATACTTCTTAGATAAGGTGGTAAACAGTAGAGGCAGAATTAAGCAAAAATGGCTGAATAATAATACCTTTATATGTGATAAATGGCTGTGTTAAAGGGGACCTTAATGGTGACTACTTTTTTCTCTATGGTATCAGGGAAAGGCTTGACTTTAGATTATGCATGTATAGACACCTTCTATTGGCACTTAATTGACTCTTTTTTTTTTGTGGTATTTATGGTCCTGACCTCTACAGCCCTCGCAATCTGGAGGGAGCCCCAGCCTCATCGCCCTGGCATGCACGAGCCAGCACAGGAGTGGCTCCAGGGCTTAGCCCCCGGTGAGGTCAGGAAGGGGGCCCTCCTCCCTGAGACCAGATAGAGACTTCCCTGTGTCATGGCTGGGTGCGAGGCCTGTGAGTTCCCTCCTTCATCCTCTGGGGTGAACTTTTTTCTGTTTTTCTCTTCCCTGGGGTGGCACGTACAATGAGGCCTATGACGTTGCCATGCACACTCCCATGTGTGACCCTGTCTAGCATCTGAGTCGCTCCTCAATCCCCCATGTGCAGCATTGGTGATCCTGTCCCTAGCCTTCGCTAGGGGCCAGGCACGCACAGACTGCCAGAGTCCCCCCTCCCCCGGAGAAGGAGAGCTGTCCAGTGAATGCTCAATCCTTCTCCTCCCTGCTGACCCCTGATGGCCCATGCTCATTCTTGAATGTGGGTCACTGGCATGGGGTGAGGTGTGGTGTCCAGTGCCTCAACCCTCAACACCACTGGGCCAGCTAAATCAACTTTTTTGAAGTAAGTCCGAATTGTTCGAGTGATCATTTATATATTGTACTGCAATTAAAATGGGTGAGTTAAAAAAAAGAGAATTTACAAGCATAGGGAGATAAGCTTTTTGTCTATAATGACAAAAAAAATTAAATGGAATCCCTTAGTCAGTGATAAAATATTAGACTTACAAAATAGCCCAGTAGTACAATCTCTGCTTCTAGCAACAGAGGATGGTCAAGGAGTGACAGAAAATTTTAGTGCACTTACAGATTATATCAGTCAACAGTCCCAAAGTCAGAAATCAAATACACAAAAAGTTGTTGGTAGAGATAATGCTCCCTGGTTTGATAAAGAATGTAAGAAAATAAAGTCAGTTATTAATAGGGTAGGAAGAACAGCAATAAAAAAAACAGAATTGTTGCTATTTAAAGGGGTTGCAGCAATGAAAAAGGAGTATAGAAAAATTAGAGATAATAAAAGACAACATCATGCTCATATGTGGGGTAACCTTCAAGAGGCAATAACACAGAAAGATAATAAGAACTTTTGGACCCTTATTGCATAGGGGGAAGCAAAAGCTATTAGCAGCATTGAGGCTGCAGTTCCATCAAATAGATGGGTGGAATTATATAGTAAACTATACAAAGAACAGACACTCCCTCAAAATAAAAAAAAGCCCATGAATCAGTAGTCATGGAAATAGAAGGTATAACACAAACTATAGAGTGGGATAAAATGTCATTGGATGAAATAAAAAGACACACTATTAAACAAAAGAATAATAAAGCTTCTAGAATTGACGGGCTGCCAGCTGAAACCTTTAAAGTCAATATGGAATGGTGGGTTAACATTTTGTTCATTGTCTTCCAGTATATAATAAAAAATAATATGATTCCTTATGAATGGTTAGTATCTGAGATTGTGCACATATTCAAGAAAGGAGACAGATTAATGCCTGAAAATTATAGACCTATCTCTCTGATCAGTGTATCGGCAAAAGTTTTCTCGAGAATATTATTAGAAAGACTTTTGGAGTGGATGGAAGCAAGGGCTGTCCTAATGGATAATAATTTGGGTTTACAAAAACAGAAGCACAATAGAAAATATTTTTTTTATTAGATTACCTGGCCACAAAACAAAGTCAACTAAGGAAAGAAGGTTTATATGGACGCTTTCTTGACTTAAAGAAAGCATTTGATAATGTTAGATGAGAAACATTATGAAAAATTATAATAGCTTGGGCAATTGACTCTAAACTTCTGGACTTAATTATTACCTTACATAGTAATACATTTACTAGTATTAGGTATACAAGGGATGGTAAACTCACAGAAAAATACTGGTTAACAGGGAGTCAAGCAGGGCTGTTTGGTGGTGCCAGCCTTTATATATATATATATATATATATATATATATATATATATATATATATATATATATATATATATATATATATATACATACACCAAATTATAAGAGAACTGTATAAACATGAAGTAGATGCTCCAAATATAGATGGACTAAAAATTTGTATTTTAGCTTATCCAGATGATGTGGTGCTCATATCAAAATCAGCTGCTGGTTTGCAAAATGTGATAGATATAGTAGCAGGGGTCCTTACGAAACTATCGCTTGAAATAAATTGAGAAAAATCTAAGATAATTAAGATAGGGAAAGTCTGTAGAAAAAGATGTGTATGGAAACTAAAAGATACGGTGTTTCAGGAAGTGAAAGAATATAATTACCTAGGAGGATTCATAAATGAAAAATTAAATTGGCAAGAACATATAGATCATAATAAAAGCAAAGGGTTACATGTTGCTCTAGGTTTGAATAGATTTGGAAAACATTTTGTTAATAATTATTTTTAAGCAGTAAAAAGGGCATACATGGCAAAAGCAAAATCAGTTATGTTATATACAGCACAGCAGAGATGTGGGGACTTGAAGAGAGAGTTTAAATACTAGAACCAGTTCAAAATGCATTTATTAGAAATAATTTTTGATCTTCCAGTAGTGGTGTCAGGTAGCCATTTAAGAGCTGAAGTGGGCATGACATCTTTGGCCCTATCTTCCAAAATCAGATCCCTTAATTACTGGCAAAAATTGGTAAAACATGCAGATATTACCCTTAGATATGCTTGTTGGACAGAGGCAAAAATATACCACAGTGAAAGGATAAGGACTCTTGGTTTAAATAAATTAGATGTTGAAGTAAGAAAGTCTGAAATAGAGACACTTTTTGATAATAGAACAATAACGGACGTTGATATCTGTGTAGAACAAATAAAAATCAGATGGAAAGATAATGAAATCCAGAGGGACGAATCAGAAATAAAGTTTTCTACTATTTTTACATTGTATCAAACAACAAATCTAGGACCAGGTAGCCGGGATTATTTATCCTAGTGTCAAAACTCCTTACAAAGGAAAATTCTTGCCAGGATGAGATTTGATCTACATTTGCACTATCAAGCACAAATGACACCGTTGAGTAAAATTAAAGAACAACAAAAATGTAAGTGAAATGAACATTGTCATTTAACCACTGATCATCTATTATTAGATTGTAATCAGTTAGTTGATCTTAGAATAAAATGGATTAAGCCATTAATATGTAATATCACTGGCAAAAGAAGAGAGGTTATTATACAAAAATTTACAGAGGCAATGATATGTTTTACTCTTATGCTGCAATTAATTTTTACCTGGGAGTGTGCAATATTTTTAAGTTTTAATTAACTGTGATAACAAAATTAATGATTGAATTTGATTTTTACTGAATGACTGCATTATTGTATTTTGTTATGTATCAAAAGTGTTTGTCCTTTGGAATATACACTTGTGTTTAATAAAAAATTTCTTACTTACTGTACAAGAAGTAGTGCCAGGCACCATATTACAAAGCACAAAGGGTAGTAAATCTTCAGTGTGGAATTTATTTAATATTAACCCTGCTGACAATTCTCAAACTGTATGCAGTCTGTGAAAAAAGACAGTCATGGTGGCAAAGCGGGGCATTTTGGACATGAGTAATGATACAACATGCAAAGATAAAACACTCAACTTAGCAGGGCAGGGCAAGGGACAGTGTGTTTGGTATGGGCAGTAGTGGAGGTGGTGGTGTTGACCACAGTGACAATGAACTGGAAGCAGGAACTGACATTGAATCATTTTATGTGTCCTTTCAGTCTTCACAGATGAACATAGACTGTTTTTTTCTGACACCATCATGTGCTGTAAAATCCCACAGTAGTACTCCACATGAAAAGGCATGAACAGTACAATACCCCCAAATTAAAAATATCTCATCATTCTTGTCAACTAACATTGAAGGAAAGTGTTGAGAAGACATCAAAATTTACCCTCAAGCATCCAACATGTCAACTGTTAAATAGAGCCACTGCAGAGCTGTTGGCTGATTGTCAACTCCCTTTTGCATTTGCTACCCAAAAAGGTTCCAACAAGTTCATGAACCAGATTGAACCATGGTACACCATTTCGAGTAGAACATATTTCTCAAATAAGGCTGTTCCACAGTTGTATGACTTGGTGTGTAGTGTGATCAGTAAACAGTTGAAAGTCTCTGTGGTGAAGCAGGTTCACATAACCATGGATATATGGATCAGCAACTAAACAATTGACTACATGACATTTACAGCTCATTGGACAAGTTTTCAGTCAGAAAGTAATAATCCCTACTTGACTCCACCGTAAGTAGTAGGAAACAAGCTGTATTATGTGTCACCACTTTTGCAGAAAACAACACTGCTGTAAGAATTTTGCAGGAGCTGCAGAATCAATTCCAGAAGTGGCATACTCCTTATTCCTTATCTTCAGGGTTCATAGTATCAGGTAATGGTGCCAACATTTTCAAATCTGTTAGGGATAGGAACTACCAACACATTCCTTGCTTTGCACATTGTTTAAATATTGTTGTTGTTGTCTGCTCTATCCAAGGCAAATGTTGTGCCATCGGGTACTACTCCCTTTTGTGTTAATCCTCCTATCCCTACATCTCCCACCCCTTACACTCCCTCCCCTCTACTCCCATTCTGCAGGGATCCCCCATCACATCCAGGGGTGACTGCTCTGCTTATCTGTTTCTCCATATACTATTAGTGAATATTGCTTGCTATCTCTGCCATTTACTGTAAATCAGAATGTATTGTATTTTTCAACCTTGTATCTTGTATAATATTGTATTCTTGTTTTTGTCCTGTTGTTAACTGCCTACTGTTCTATGTAGTGTGCTTATAGCCAAGGCCCCTACTTTTCTGCAGCACAGTGGGACCAAGTTCTGCGGCAAGACTACCATTTGCCTCAGAACTTCTGCGGCAGCGGTTTGTAATTTCTGCGGAAGTTCTGCGGCACCAATGAACTACCACATCACAGTGTCAGCTTGTCATCCTGAACTTTCATGCCAGTGATTATAGCAATCAGGATGGGGGAAAGCACAGTAACACTAGTTCAAAAAATAACAGACTTATAGAAATAATTGTATGCCTAAAAAGGCTAAACAAATATCTCTCCCTTAAGGTCCTAGCCTGTTGCATAAATGACATATGCAGAGAGGACCTTATGTGATAAATAAAGTATTTCTATGTGCATGCTATCTACCCCACTAATGAGGTCTCCGCTGTCTATCGCTTATATATTTGTATGTGCTTTCTACACCACTCATGAGGTTCCCACTGTGTATCACTTATATATTTATATGCAATCTGTAATATACATACAAGTGTGTGTGTGTGTGTGTGTGTGTGTGTGCGCGTGTAGTGAGACAGAGATACTGTATATATGTGTGTGTGTGTGTGTGTGTGTATTTTCTTTTTTTAATTTCCATGAAATTGCATCCTCATTCATACAGGTCCCATTGGAAATGGAATAAACGGAATAGACGAGTTATTGCAAAACTAATTTTTCATGTCGACCTGCTTCCCCTGACACACTACGCAACACCATCAGGCCATGACACGTGATATGCAACCAATTGTGAGATACAGCTCAATGTGTCCACTGGTAGGACAGAACACTGCACCATACCTTCCCAGACTCTGAGCAGTGATGTGTTCCACCAATCCGTGTGCTACCCAGCTAGCTCCCAGAGCTAATCTCTGAACCTTGAGTTACCCGGCACAGAAACACAGCATGCTACCCTCTGGCACAACAGCTGTCCCTGCACACAACATTTCTCCATATCTTTTAGGTGATTCTATCAACCAATGACAATATGTAATGAATAAGTCTGGCAAAAATGCATACAGTGCAATTATTTAACAGGTCTATTCTTTCAACAGGTCTACACATTATTATATTCCACTTTTCTGGGCATACTTACTTTATTTTTCTTAAAAATGACAGTTATATTCATGTTACCAGTTATTCATTTCAGATGGCACAAATACGTTTGCACAAAGTGAGGTATGGACTTAACAGGTCTGTGCTATTGACAAGGTTTTGCTATAAGTTGACCCTAGTGCAATAACGTAAGACTGAAAATTGTATTAGGCTGTAGTGCAGGTTGAGCAACTATCACTGTGTCTGATGTGCTGTGCCACCGTCTCTGGCAGTGTGAGCTGTGGTAGATAAGTGACTGTTCATTTCTGTTGCAGAATGCAGCCATTTCATTAGCTAATGTGTGATGTTATAGCAATGATAACATCACATTCTAAGCATATAGGGGGGTTTTGGATATAAAAAGAGGGGAAGGGAACCAGATTCTATGGATAAACAGAAATATTAATAAAAAATCACAAAGAAGAGTGAATTCTGTGGCACCACAGAAGTTCTGCGGTAGATTGCAAGTTCTGCGCAAAATTCTGCGGCCACAGAATTCTAGGGGCCTTGCTTATAGCTTACTTCAGTGCCATTGTATGTGGCCCGGGTCATGCCTGAAAATGGTCCCTGGGATCAGTGCACCTACCCAGTTACCAAAGTCATAAATAAATAAATATTTTCACACATAGGTTCTTAAATGGAAATAGAAATGTTGAAAACCTATTAGATGTTCCTTGGAAAATATGCTGGCCTTTCAGCCACTCTGTGAAAGCACAAAAAATCCTAAAGGGGCTGCAGAGGTTAAACAACTTACCCTTACATTTTTATTTATTTATTTAGTTTTTGTTAACCGGGTAAGTACGCTAGTCAGCAAGTGACTGTTTTCAGGCACGACCGGACAATATACAATACACAAAGAGTACAGCCAGATTATTAAGACAACGAGTACAAAAATGCAGAGATAAATACATAGGGCAATGTAACATACATTAGTAAACAAAATATACTTTAGCACTTGATCATGGAACATACTCAAAAATGTGAATAGTAGAAGGCAGAAAATAAAGAGGATAGGCATCAGTAGAAAAGACACAAGGAAGGGAAAACTGGCAAAAGGATGGGAGGGAGAGATTAAGTGGAAAGGAGGTGCTGTCAGATACGGCAACAGCGGGGTGAGGTACCAACCTGCGGCCGGGCCTATGGAGCCGAAAGACGGCAGGCGAAGAGAGGGTGGTGGGGGGAGCGGCAATAGATGGCAACAGCGGTAGGTGGTAGGAAAATACAGCCGGTCTGGTGGAACCGATAGATGGCAGAGGCGAGTGAGGATGCGGTGAGAGGGGATAGAGGCGGAGGAGTTACGGCAATAGCGGCAAAAGTGTCAAAGTCAAGTCGAGCCAGTGGAACCAAGAGATGGCAGGGCAGGGAAGGGGGCTCGGTAGACTGTGGGAGAAGTGTGTAGGTGGAGAGAGGTGACTAAGCACAGCCAGGAGGGTGGGGACTAAGGGAGGCATGGATGAGGTAGGAACAGGTAAAGGTGAGTTTGGTGGGGAGTGGCAAAAGGGGAAGAGGATATAACAGAAGAAGGGGGAAAGAGAGCAGCAGCGGGGTTAAGTGAGGAGAGGCTGTGAAGTGAAGATAAGAATGTCATGGAGTAGAATAGTGACTTACAATTGTCAACAGCTAACATTAGGCTTATAAAGAAACAGGTTAAGGCAACATTAATTACAAGGCACAAAACAAAACATTAATTACAAGGCACAGTATAGAACACCCATTTGGACAGGCAAAGTGCTAGCAATGCGGAAACAGTACATTCTTTAAAGCATGAAGATTCCAACCCACTGGAATTTAACATTTTTGTTGCTGATGTTATTTATCTCTTTATGCTCCCCTTGCCAACCAGCCCCCATCCACCAGTCCCCCCAGCTCCAACACCCCATCATCTACTGGGACTTACTTTGTGCAGCTCAGAGGTGCCCAGCTTGCTGGGTGTGAAGCCTGTAAAGGACTGGTTTCATCCTACCAATCAGCAATGTTTTCCACTGGTTTTCTTCCATGGTGGGGAGGTAAGGTGTGCAATGATGCCAATAGTGGTGTTGCACATGCTCCTGTGTGAGGCACACCAGGTGTCTGTCCTGCCTCCACCTCCCATGTTGGCAGCATTGGTGTGCCAACCCCCAGCTTCCGCTAGGGGCTAGGCTAATACCAACCACCCTGTCCCCTCCCTTTCTGGGAAATGAGAGCAATCCTCTGGACATTCGATCCTCTCCCTCCCTGGCTTGCCCTCAGCAACCCACTTGTTCCATGAATATGGCTCACTGGCATGGCAGGAGGAAAGACATCCATGCCTCAGCCCTCCACACCACTGGGCTAGCCTCAGAGTTCAATATTTTACATGTTGGAAAGGCTTCTTGAACATAAAAAAGCTGTGCATGACTACACCATACAAAATCAAATAGATAAAGTAGACATCATGTTCAGTTCCAGCAGCTAAACTCTACTACAATATTTGGTCACCTTATTGAAGCCATTTGATACTGCCACACATGATGTCAGTGTGGACAGTGCAACTCTGAGTCAAATTCTTCCTCAAATCATATTTCTTCACATTTTCCATGAAGGCATAGAGAAAGACTTTCAGTCAAAAGACACCACCACAGTTATGCTGGCAGATGACTTGAGTCGCAGACTGTTGACTGATCGGAGACTAAAGGCCATGTTTAAGAATGACACCTATGTGTTGGCTACATTGCTAGATCCCCGCTTTAAATGGAACATTGAAGCCATCCTTTCTGCATGGGAAGATATTGAGTATTGGAGAGATCTTTTCCTAACCAAATGTGACATTGCCCTACAAACACCATTAACTGATGTACAGCAGTCAAACCCTGCTGAACCATCTCAGTGCACCTCTGGATCAGACTATAGCACATCTATCAATTCTTCACAGTCAGCAGTGTCATCAGCGAGTGAAAGGACATGTACAGCTTCTCAGGCATACTATGTTCAGGGTCAGAAAGGCAAATCACTTCTGAGTTGCCTGCAACAACATGGACAAGTATCCTGTAAAGAAAGTGCAGCTGGTTCATTTGCCAGATTGGTAACCCTCTCACACAGCACAATGATCCTGGAGTGCTTTGCAAACCATGCTGTGATTGATCTCTAGGAAGCTCCCTTACTGTATTGGAAACAAAAGAGAACAATATGGCTAGATCTAGCAAATCTTGTAATAATGTACCTAAGTTGTCCACCTTCAAGCATATATTCAGAAAGCATATTTAGTGCAGCTGGAGGAATAGTCACTTACCATAGAACACAGCTAAGTCCTACAAATGTGGAACGTCTTACATATCTCAAAATGAATATTGACAATTTCCCAATTGTCACAAACACTAAATTATTTGAGTCTGACCCTGAACATGAACAGCAGCCTGCAAACAGTGATACTGAATATGAAGACTAGGTTGTGTATGAAATGAATGGAACCATCACTGCTGCCACCATACCAGCCATGTGCCACACTAGTACTACTCTTAGTTTTATTTTGTCAGTCATCAGTTTATATTACATACATTTGATCGATGCCCACCATTACCATCATTTCTGGAAACAGCAGCAGCCTCACTCAGAGCAGCTGTGCCTTTCATATCTACCTCATCAATGCCCGCTATGGGTATATTTCTTTTAAAACCACAGCTGGCTCAGTCACAGTAGCTGTGCCACTCGTACCTACCTCAGCAATACCCACCAGCAGCAGGCTCAATCACAGCTGCTGTGCCTCTCATACCAACCTCAGCAATGCCCACCATAGGTATAATTTTTTAAAACAGGAGCAGATCCAATCAGGGCATCTTCACCTCTGATAACTACCTCAGCAATGCCTGCCATGGGTACAATTTTTGGAAACATCAACAGGCTCAATCAAAGCAACTGCTCATCTCATACCTATCTCATAAATTTCTGCCATGGGTATAATTTTTGGAAACAACCGCAGGCTCAATCAGAGCACCTGCACCTCTCATACCTACCTCAGAAATGCCCATATGGATATAATTTTTGGACACAACAGCAGGCTTCCTAAGAGCAGCTATGCCTCTCATACCTGTCTAAGCAATGCCTGCCATTGGTATAATTTCTGGAAACAGCAGCAAACTCATTAAGAGAGCCTGCAACTCTTGTACCTGCCTCAACAATGCCCGCTATAGGTATAATTTTTGGAGAGAGCAGCAGGCTTGCTAAGTGCAGCTGTGCCTCTTATACCTGCCTCAGCAATGTCCCACCATGGGTATAATTTTTGGAAACAGCAGTAAGCTCGCTAAGAGTGGATGTGCCTCTTGTACCTACCTTAGCAATACCCCAAAACAGCCTAATAGTCCAAAAAGTCTTTCACATGATTTTTGTTATGGTCAGGATTGGGTAATCAGGTAGCAGAATGAGTCTGTAGTAACCACACAGCCCAACCCTACAACTCGTTTTTCATCCAGGTAGTTTTAGGATACCTTTGGAGTACCCACAGGTAGTCTTGGGGGTAGGGCATTTTAGTACCTGCCCATCCCTACTAGAGAGTTCTCTGCCATTAGCGTATTGAGACTGTGTAACTCGACAGTACCCAGAAAGTTTGCTGGAATGGTTTTGTGTTGTATTTTGAAGTTTGCATTACCTGTTAGGGGTTGTTCAGGATCCAGGTAGTGGCTTCTGTCCAATAGTCCATGAAGCTGTTTACTAATGAAGACTGATGTTTCTATGGGGGTATGTTTCAGTGGCTGCAGGAGATTGTTGTTAAGGATATTGAGGAGGGCCTTTATGTTGACACCTGCTGTTTCACATAGGTTTAACTCCACGATTTTTCATTGAGAAGATAGGTTAGGGCATCTACTTGCTCCATATATTTTCTCCACCATAAAAATTGACTTGCATTGGTGGCAAGATGGTATAGTCTGAAATCAGGGAGCTGTAGCCCCCCCACTCTTTCAAAGGGGTTAATGTATGGTAGACCCTGTGAGAGGGTTTATCATTCCAGAGAAAGGAAGAGAGCGTGGATTTCAGGTGAATGAACCAGGTGTTTGGAAGCACATAGCCTGTCATACCAAGAGGGTATAATAAACTGGGAAGGATGTTCATTTTTATAACATTAATTCTAACCCAAAGAGTCAAAGGTAGAGATGTCCAGTGATTCAGATCCTGCTTGATGTGAGTGAGGAGGGAGTCTAGGTTTTTGTAGAACATTAACTTCTTGCTCTGTATAATAAAATGCCCAGATATTTAACTGAGTGAGGGCATGAGGTGCCCTTCCCCCATTACATTGCCAGCATTATGAGCACAAAATGGTTAAGTTTATTATACAAGTTTGACAAGATTCAATTTATACCCTGAGATATGCCCAAATTGCTGTGGCAGGGTAAGAGTTGATAGAATTGAGTTGGCTGGATCTCCAAGACATAGAAGCACATCATCAGCATAAGTATAAATCTTATATCTTAAGTCCCCTACCTTGATGACCTTTATGTTGTCATCAGCCAAGATCTGTTTTGTTAGGGGGTTCTAGATATAAATTAAAAAGATAGGGAGGAAGGGGCCCAGCCTTGTCTGGTGCCTTCTTGTAACTCAAAAGGAGGGGAGAGGACACCATTAAAGAGTATCCCGGCTGAGGGGTGTGAGTATAATAATTTGACCCAATCAATGAATGAGGAGGAAAAACCAAATTTGTGCAGTGTTTCAAAGAGAAAGGTCCACAACCCTCTGTCAAAGGCCTTCTCTGCATCCAGGGAAAGCAATACAGCTGGGGTTTGAAAGTCACTGGATGCAGAGAGAATGTGAACCAGTTTTCATAGGTGGTCAGTAGCAAGTCTGCGTTGCATGAAGCCCACTTGCTGAGGGCTGATCAGAGAACTACATACAACATTCACTCTGGTAGGTAGGATTTTGGCTAGAATTTTCAAATCAATGTTAAGGATTGAAATAGGTCTGTTGCTTCCCATAAGTGTTGGATCTTTATTAGACTTTGGGAGTAAAGTTGTGAGTCAGATCTAAATCTACATTTGCCTTAGCTTCATTAATGAGGTGCTCAGGGGGGTTAGATAAGTCCTGTGACAGGGCACTGTAGAAGTTGGGGGAGAACTCATCTGGCCAGGGTGCTTTGTCAGGTGGTAGTGAGGATATAACATGTTTAACTTCATGCTCTGAGAAGGGGCACCCACTTTTTTAAGGTGTTCAGGTGCAAGCTTAGTGAGAAGGGATTTATGGAGAAACCATTGTATCTCAGATGCAGGGATGGGTGACTCTAGCATGTAAAGCATTCACTCTGGTAATTAGGGTTTTGACTGGCCCTCAGCCAGGATTTAAATGTGAAAAGGTGAAAAATAATGTACTTAGGGAAAAAGATACTCAGGGGCAGAGAACAAAATGGGTGGAGTGGTATTGATGACCACCAAGCAGGAAACAGACCTGGAGGTAATCATATTGGATGATGTAAAGGTGGCCAGGCAATGTAAAAAGGCAGTAGGGAGGGCAAGTGGGATGCTGGGGTGCATAAGGAGGGGTATCACCAGCAGAAAGAGGGACACGGTGTTGCCTCTGTATAGATTGCTGGTAAGACCCCACCTAGAGTATTGTTTCTGGTTCTGGAAACCACATCTCCAGAAGGACATAGAATGTAGGTGGTCCAGAAGACAGCAACTAAAATGGTTCAGGGTCTGCATCAAAAACCCTATGAGAAGAGACTAAAGGACCTCAATATGTACACCACAGAAAAGAGGAGGGAGAGGTGAGATATGATAGAGACCTTTAAATACCTCACGGGGGTAAATAAGGCACAGGAGGGGAGTATTTTTCAGAAGAAAAGCTGCTCAAGAACAAGAGGACATGCCATGAAGCTTGAGAGGGTAGATTCAGGCTAGATGCGAGGGAAAAATAGTGGTGTATTCCTGGAACAGCATTTCATCAGAGGTGGTGGGGGAAAAAATAGTGGGGGAGGGGTTCAATAATGCATGGGATAAGCACAAAGGAATCATAGCGAAAAGGAAGGAAGAGGGAGAAAAAGCTGTAGCTTGGGCAAGTTCTGAAGTAAGAGTGTAGGTAAGGAGAAATGGGCAAACTGGATGGGCAAGTGGTCCTTATCTGCCATCAAATTCTGTTTCTATATGCTGTACAAAAGGAAATATTCACTGTCTTTTTATTGTTACTATATTCACTGGTTTTTTACTAGTGTGAAAATAAAAAGACGGAATATTAGGTGGAGCACTGTACAATAGCAGCATTAGTGTACCACCAGTGAAAATAAGATGGAGTGAATACTTCATGTTTGGTGTGTTTGGACTGCTAAACATAGCGGGTGTGAATTTAAGGTGTTATACAGTAGCCTGGTGTAAAATTATCTGAAAGACATAGCAATGTCTCTCGGGTGAGCTAGGGGTTGACCAGTTTTAGATTTCATTGATTGAATAGTTTTGCTCATTTCCTGTTGTTTGAGCCTAACAGCCAATAGTATCCCCCCCCCTTTTCTTCATTCTCAGCATATTTGGTTTTGGCCCTAAATATTGTAAATGGTGCCTGTTCTCTGAGAAGCTTCCCATATTTGGCTCTGGCTGCATTAAGTTGAAGAAGGGTAACAGTGTTATTTCCTATTGAGACCTTCTTTTCAAGGTGTCTAATGGTTTGCAATAGCTGTTTATCCTCCACTTCTCTCTTTTTTTTGTGATGGAGGCCAAGCAAATGAAATCACCCTGAGCCTGCACTTAAATGCCCCCCAAAGGTGTGTTTGGGTAGTAACAGAGTTTGTATTAATATGGAAAAACTGTTTGACAGTCCTTTATCTTGCCTAGATGATGTGGGTCCTTTAGATGGTTGTTGTTAAGTCTCCACATTTTCTCATAACAAGCCTGCTCAGGAGGTAAAAAAGTAATGCCATCCAGAGAGTGATCAGATATGACCCTGGGATATATTTCACAAACAGTGGTGACTTTGAGGATGTCTTAACTTATTAAAATCAAGTCAAGCCTGGAGAGAGAGAGTCATGAGCTACTTACCAAAATATATACTCTCAGAGGTAGAGTAAACACCCACCATATATCCGCTAGCCCAAGGGAGTACTGGATTATTCTGAAGGCTCTGTGTGTAGAGGAAAGACCCCTCTCTTTGGTTTTAGACCTGTCCAAGGCATTGTCTGGAACTAGATTTGGTTTTCTGCTAGAAGAATAGGGTGGCTGGACATAGTTGTCAGCTTAGTTAGAAGTGTTGTGAAGAACTGTGGTTCCTTACCTGTAGAACCGTTACCTACCAGATGATTTGGAAACCCTTATATACACTGTTAACAGCATAGTCCCCCCTTTTTGCCCTTTTCCCTTTTTCTCCTTCCTGTTGTTCTCCCTGTGTTTTTTCTTCATACTACCAATTCCCCTTTCCTGGCTTCTACCTGAAAATCTGTATGTCCATGGTTGTTACCTACCTATGCATTGTAGTTTCCTAAAGCCTGTCTAGTCTCCTAATTCATGTCTGTGTTATGGGTACAGAAGCTCGTGGTGGTGGGGGGCTGGGAGGTGGGGATGGTTTGAGATGGCAGAGCTACATCTCCCCATTTCTATCATGTTGTCTGGTTTTCATATTCTTGTTACAACTTAGGACAATTTTAGTATACCTATTATGTTGTCCTGTATTTTGATTATATTATATTATTATTGTTGAAGGTGGGGCTTTGGTTGGGAGAGGGTGGGGGGGCTTAGCTTATGTATTCTGAGATTTTTTTTACTGTCGTTTTTCCTATTGTTGGTTATTCTATCTTGTTGAAAAATTTTAGTAAGTAAGTAAGTAAGTAAAATGTATTTTTTAAGTGCTTTTCAAAGCCAAAGCGCTGTACAAATAAAACAATTAAATACATACATATAACATAAAACAACAATAACAATATAATCACAATAAAATCACTCTCCATATGCCTGTTTAAATAAATAAGTTTTAATTCTAACCTAAAACTCTCAATGGTCAGGCAACCTCAGCATCCGAGAGGTAGAGAATTCCACAGGGTAGGGCAGCATAAGAAATGCCAAGAGCTCCAGAGGTTTTTTAAGTGGACCCTGGGAACCTCTAGCAATCCCTCATTGGCGGGCGGAGGCGGCCCGAGAGGGTTTCAGTAGGGAATAAGGAGATCTTGAAGATACCGCGGTCCCTGTTCATGTAGGGCTTTATAGGTCAGTAACCCGACCTTAAAGGTGATCCGCCATTGAACCGGCAGCCAGTGCAGTTCACGCAGCACAGGCATAATATGACTTCTCATAGATGTCCCAATTTAATGAAGTATATTAAATTTGAAGGGAAAAAAAAGAACCGTGGTTCCTCTGTATTTGGGCCATATACTAAGGTGAGGGTTATCTCCATATTGCCCAGCTTGCCCCTGACAATAACATACCTCCCTAATGGGTCTATTTACTGCTCAGTGGGTTGGAAAGGCAGGTTTCTGTGAATTAAGGTCACTACCCTTGCCCTTTTGTTATTAACTCCCACAGCAAACATCTCTCCTACCAACTCCCTCTTCCAGAGTGAAGCTTGATAGGGGGGGGGGGGTCTTCTGCAAAGAGGCAATCTTAACACCTGGGGATTTAAGATGCTTGAGAAGTTTGTATCTCTTTTCTTTGGTCTGGGTCCAATTCACATTCCTTGTTATACAACAATAAAAGTTGACTGCCATAATTAGTTAAAGGTAACTTTTTGAGAAGCCTCTAACAATGCTATTGAGGTGGACTGACCAGTTTGCTTTTGACTAGACTAGTATTGTATGACTTGGGATTGGTGACACAGTTGCAAGTAGTCCTGTACTGGTAACATGCCCTTACCCATGACAGGAGCAAACTCATGTAAAGTTGTATCAGCAGTGCACTATAGGTAACAACAACATACAACACAATTAAATGTCAGACAAATCTAACAGATTTTTTTCAACTAGGTGACAAAAGCGGTGGATCAGATCAGCTCTGTGGACGTCACATACCTGGATTTTAGCAAAGCCTTTGATTTTCTTCTGCACAGGAGGCTGCTAAACAAACTCTCAAATAAGGCAGTTGATCAGAATATGGTAAACTGGATAAGAAACTAGCTATGTGGGAGTACACAAAGGGTGCTGGTAAATGGCACCTTATCAGAAGAGAGAGAGAGAGAGGTGACTAGTGATATGCCCCAGGGATCAGTGTTGGGCCCAGTCCTCTTCAATATCTTCAGTGGGGACATATCTGAGGGCCTAAAGTGCAAGGTGAGCCCATTTGCTGATGACGCAAAGATTTCAGATTGGGTCGATATTCCCAGTGGGACGACTAGGATGAAGACACAGCTCAGAAGACTAGAAGAGTGGTCAAAAATGTGGCAGCTGAAATTCAATGAAAAGAGGTGCAAAGCCATGCACCTAGGGAGGGGCAACCCTGGAGAGGAATATTACATGGGGGGCATTAAACTAGAGGCCACACAACGGGAGAGAGATCTAGGGGTGATCATAAAAGAGGATTTAAAAAAGACCAAGCAGTGTGAGAAAGCTGCATCAAAGGCAAACGGTATGCTGGGATGCATAGGAAGGGGTATAACCAGTAGAAGAAAGGAAGTCATAATGCCACTGTATAGGTCACTGGTAAGACCACACCTGGAGTACTGCATGCAGTTCTGGCAGCCAAGTCTGAGAAAAGATATAGGAAGACTGGAAATGGTGCACAGGAGAGCCATAGAAATAGTGCAGGGATTGCATCAGAAACCATATGAGGAAAGGTTGAGGGAGCACAACATATATTCCTTGGAGCAGTGGAGGGAAAGGGGAGACATGATCAAAACCTTCAAATACATGAAAGGTATCAATAGTGAACAGGTTCTGGATGTTTTTCAGGTCAAGAGTTATACAAGAATTTGAGGGCATGACATGAAGCTGTGGCGCGAGGGGGGTATGTTCAGAAGCAACACATGGAAATTCTTTTTTACAGAGAGGGTAGTTGATGCTTGGAACAACCTCCCCCAGGGTGTGGTGGTGGAAAAGACAGTTGGAGTTTTCAGGAATGCTTGGGATACATACAAATGTATCATAACACTGAGTAGCAGTTAAGGGAGGGGTAGAGTCTTGGGCAGACTAGATGGATCTTATGGTCCCCTTCTGCCATCATTTTCTATGGTTCTATGTTTCTATGTTTCTAACTGGATAAAACCTGGAACAAGAATAATCAACATTGCACCACTAAAAACACAACAGAACTTGTGGTGCAATGAGGGCAACAGTGAACAGAAATAAGGTCCTAGAGAGGTTTGAAATCTGCACCAGCTGTAACCTCAGAAGGGGAGTCTGACTGCCGCATGGTTACCAACCACAATTAGTAAGTCTGATCAGGACCTGTGCGAGGGTGACCCTCCACTCATGAATCAATTTAGATACCATATTAAGTAAACCTGAGGTGGATAAGGCATAGATGTAGTATGCAATATGGAATAATATGCAGTGTAGAAAATTATTCAGTTGTAATTAGACAGCAAAGAGCTGCACACAGAGGAACGGCATTGGTAAAAAATAGAGACTCAGAGAGCTACAGTAACCTCACCATGCATCCTGGGTTTGTGGAGCCCTCTACCCATCTGAGCATCACATGGATGAGTCCACCACTAGCTTAACAACAGAAACAGTTCTACTATAATTTTTGAACTCTTTGGAGGTAAAGCTCTCATAGCTGTGGTGCACACTGAGTGAAGTCCAGTGAGTTGGAGAAAGGTATAAAATCCAAAATGACAGCTAAACGCAGCAGTGTGATTACAGTACCTGTGGCCGTTGGAAGGCGCAAAGTTCAGTAAAGTGGGTACTACAATGGGTCGGCGCTGCTGTTTGTTGGATTTAGAAAGGCCTAGTGAGGAGAGTAGATCCATAAGTGGAATCAGGTTTAGTCTTCAGAGCACTGCTGCTTTGCCAACTGCCAGATAGCACAGGGGTAGTATAATGACTAAAATAAAAAGGAGAAACCCCCCATTTTGCAGTGTGCAAGGTCAACGGTAAATTTTCTGGCCAGCAGCTCAAGTTGCTTGAATGTGCAAACAGAATCCCTCTTGGTGGTGTAGTGTATGCATTCATTAGAGAGGGATGTGTCCTTGTGAGTCCTCATTGGATGATTTGTTGCCAGGAGAGACAGCTACGGAGGTATGTCACACAGCTGCAGGGAATCACATTTTTGAAAGTTCCTGGCAGGAGAGTCCTGCTGCTGTTTCGCTGTCAACAACTGAGTGGCATAAAGAGGGACAGTAGCCAGTGAAAGAATTGTGAAAGCATAAAAATGTAGATACAGTCCACCATATTGGGGTCCAAATACTTTGACCAGAAACCAAGTTCAAATGCAGTGCAGAGTACACATTGATTGGACCACAGTGAGAAAGGGGAAAAACACCAGGTATTATCAACAGGGGATACTGTAACCCAAAGTAAATATATAAGTAAGGGTTGGCAGTACTACATACCATACACCAGACATTCCACAGTCGGTAGAGATGGATGTGAAGGTTTAGGTACCTGAAGAGGTGCAAGATAGGCATCTGTGGATAATCAGCAAGGCAAACGTGGCTTGAAGAGATCAGGCGGCAGTTTTATGACTTCATTATTCACCACCTCAGCGCTGGGGAATTCATGCATTCCCTGAGTCATAGTTACAATCAGCCTAGCAGGGTATGACATGCTGAACTTGTTCTGGGCACTGTGCAGAGTTTGCTTGGTTTCCTTATACGTAAGTTGCTTCTCATGAACCGCTGGAGTAACATCACTAACAATGCGGAAATTATTCCAGTTCCACATTAAAGTGCCTTGTTTGCAGGCTTTGCTCTGGATGTATCCTTTCTCTTGATAATCTAAGTACCACAAAATGATTGCTCTGGGTTTACCCCCAGGTGGAGTTTGTGGTCTCAGGGAGCAATAAGCCCACTCAATGGTGTAAGTGGTCCCAGTCTCAGGACGTCTTGCCACCTCTTGAAGTAGTTTTTCTACAAAGATGAGCATATTCTCTCCCTCTGCCTTCTCCAGGATTCCCACAATGACCAGGTTGTTTCTCCTGTTTCTCCCTTCCTGGTCTTCCACACGATCCTCTAATTTGGTGATTTTTTTCTTTAATCACTGCATATCGAAAGATTCCCACTCCTGCCGGTCCTCAATCGAGCTGATGCCACTTCAGCATCACCCACTCTCATTGTGAGTGTTTCCAGGGCTGGCTTTAGAGCCTTAAGTCAGTGACCAGCTCCACTAGTGTGAGTTTTATTAAGCCAGCTCATTGAAAAATCTGTCCAGTTTATCAGCTATGTCTTCCCTTGCACCAGGCTCCAGTAGAGAATCAAGCAGTGAGCCTTTCTTCTGTCTTTTTACCACTTGGGAGCAGGGCAGTAGTGGAGGGAGCAATGACAAGTCTATTTGCTGTGGTTCTTGGTCAGTCATCTTGATTATAACAAGAGTGCAGATGTTCCATGGGTGATCCTCATACAATATTTGTATAAATAAAATGAAGACCTATCTAATTTGAAGGTGTTGGCCTTGTTTAATAAGCTTGGTTCACAGAGCTGAGAGGGATGCTGCCTCTCACACCAAGCACATAACATGACTCCAAAAAGGTTTAAGTCTTTGACATAAGGTGCCTACGCCAAATGGGTATGACGCAAGTGGCACCTTGTGTCAAAGGTTGTGACAATCCCGATTTTCAAATGCAGACTATATTGAAATAGGGATGCCCTGTGCCACCCTTGCAACAAAATGGCCCTTTCACCAGGTTGCAGAGGGGCTTGTGCCATGGTGGGGCTGCACCATCCTCTTTTTTTGGAATTTTGGAAGCTCCACCATGGACAGAGAGCTCAGGTTAGACCAGCCAGGAGGTGGTCTAAGAGCCATGCATAACTGTGGGACAATGTGGTGATTGAGTGTGACCTCACCAGAGGTGGCTGGGGGTACACAGAGTATGGGGGTCCTGGGAGTCTTGAGGATATGGCAGAATTGAGGGGTGGTGATGAGGCACCCGAAGGGGATGCTTTTTGCAATGCCAGATAGCCAACTGTGTCAGACCACTTCATGGGGGGGTTAGCAGGGATGGATAGTGGCCTAGCATAGGTGGACATAGCCCTGGCTCCTGCTCCAGAGAAGCCACAATCCCCAACCCTTGTAGCAAGAAGCAGAGACTGCAGGATGATGGCTGTCAATGTTGGAGAGGAATACTCTCTATGCACTGCAACAATCTCCTGGTACCCAGCATTCCCGCTTTATGGCAGGCTGCCTCATGCTTACAGGGTTGGAAATAGTGGCACCCATGTGGCAGGTGCCAAGGCTGTGTCCACCTGGGACCAGGTCACTGTCCATCCCTGCCAACCCCCCACAAAGTGGTCTGACTCGATCAGCTGCCTGGCATTGCAAAAGGCACCCTTGTCGGGTGTGTCATCCCCACCCTGCAATTCTGTCATATTCTCAAGCCCCATATGCCCCTCCTCTGTACTCCATCTACCCCAGATACCTCCTGGCAGGCATATGCACCCCTACCTTTGCTGCTCCTGTAGCATTGCACTGGGCAGGAGGGGCCAGATCCCTACATCTAACTTCAAAGGTGAGCCAAATGTTTTGCACGGCCTGCATCTGTGGAAACTCTTGGATTTTTGGGGCAGGAACCCCCAGTTTTATGAAATTAGGTGCAAGATCCTGACATACCCGGAGTTTGCCACAGCCCTAAAGTGACACAACTTGTGTTGCTCTAAGGACTCTTTTAAAATCAAGCCAAAAATCGTTAACCATATTTCAGTAAGTGTACTGAATCCAAATATAACCAATTATGGATTTAGAAAGTTATAAGGAAGGGAAAAAAATAATTTCCAAACTTGTTTTCCCATAGTTCTACAATTTAGGCAGCAAAGACCAAGTCTGATCATCATATTATTCCGTCTGTAACCTAGCATTTTATTATGACATTCTTTTTGAACTCTTAACAGATATTTTAAAAGTGTTTGCCAGTAGTTGGTCATCAATAATCTCCTGTAATTCTTGCTGTTTCTCTATTCTAATATTACAAGTCATCCACAGTAATAATTCTCCTAGGTGGATTTAGTAAATGTCTCAAAAGGTTCCCAAATTGATTCCATATATACTATATTTGTAAAGAGTGATGTGAGCCATGTAGGTTTACAATAAGATTGCGTATCCAAAATGTTAACCTTTCTCAGTAAGTGCAATATTATTATGAAATTCGGAATGTTTTTTGAAAAAGACATGTTTTTGTTCCTTGTTCCTCCCCCCCCCACTGAGTGGATTCTGTTGTAATGTGGTTACAGAGTGAGGAGTCACTGGATGTCAGCACAATTTACTGAGTCATGGTTAGTGAGTGGGGTCAATGGACTATCTGGGAAATTGATGTGGGATCAGCTTCTTAACTTTTCTTTACAGGCCAAAGTCACTTTCAGGCACAGTATGGGCTGGGTGGGTGATGGTATGTGTGCGCCCACAGCACACTGCCATGCACATCTATGCACAGCACTACACCACAGACATGCATGATTTCTGACAGTGCTCTTTAATTGTGCACAAACCCAGCTTGCATGTATTTGTACATTGTAACTGCTGGAATGTCTAATCTGCATTCCAAGGTTTGTTCTGGAGGTCTTTGCCCCCACAGTGCATACCTATAGAGTAGTTCTGTGTATTGTAGTTACATGGGTCAGTGCAGTGGGACACACTTAGAAGCCCACTTTGCAGCTTATGAAACTGTGGCAAAAAATTAGGCACACTATCTTTTTGAAGCCACATTGCTTGATTAATAATAATGCTATGCTTTGCAAAAAGGGTAACATTTCTGGATCTTCAGTCTTATTCTATAGTCCCACAATATGCCATGATACAAACTTCAGCATTTCATTGTATTCAGATTTTACATTGTACAGTACATACTGGGCTGGATTTTCAAAGCTCATGATACAAGCACATTTCCAAGTTTTGAGCAGTGCTTGTCTCATGGAAAATGTGCTAAAACGTTTGCAGTCTATTTTCAAACATTGTGATGCTTTTGCAAAATAATTTCTGCACTCTACTGCATACAATGGACACAAGTGTAATTGTTGTTGTGCACCTCACAGCACTTACAGCATGAAATATGACATTCTTTGTAGTCTGACAATCATGTTGCAAGTTTGGAAAATTAATTAAAAATTGATCACAAATCCGTGAAAATCCAGCCCACTATCCTGATTGTTTTGTTTAATTTGCTGGTAACAATGCTCATTGATTGTGTTATTTGTTTTACTTTCAGGTAGTCCATTTACATGCACTTGACCTAATAGGGTTTATTCATTTTTCAGTTTCTATTACAAAGGAAAGACTGCTTATAGCACCATAGTTTCTGCAATCCGGAATTTCCATTCAAGCATTTCCAGTCATTATGGTAGTGTTTTTCTGCTCTTCCCTACTTTATTTTGGTCCACCTGAAGGGGACTTGGAGTTGAGTGCTTCCTCAGTTGTAATAAAATCCTCTGATAATACTGTGTCGATCTTTACCCCTTTCCTAGTGTTGTGTGTAAAAATAAAATTCCAAAAGTGGAATTATTATGACAGGTGGAATTTTTGCACTGAGCATTGATTGGCAGCTTTATGCAAAATTCTAACCTAGAATTTCAGAATGATTGCATGTCTTGCAGGTTGATGTGTTACTGTTAGTTGCAGACTGAAATTCCACAGAACCATCACCCTGCAGTTTATGTGTATTAATCAGCAATTCAGCCAGTCCACCAGTGCAGCAGTAGTGCTACCGCTTGCAGCATCAATGACCCAGCTTTGGGAACAAGCTTGGATACTGGTGAGCTGACTGTTGGGGGAGTTTTGAGCATCTGATGGACACATCACGTCCTCTGGGGTAGGTGGGAGATGGCACCTGGCAATGTTCTGACTTCAATGAGTGTTTAGAGGTTTGTGAGCCTTGGGACCACTACAGCTTGGGGATTGGAGGAGTGGCAGACATTGGTGGGTCATGTGTGGAAGCGTGCATGATGTCACCTGGACATCATTGCATATCCACTCCTCCAGGGGCACAAAACAAAGGATAATGCCACTGCTGGACAGGTAATACCAGACCGTGGCCACCATGTTCACTACCAGGCCTTGCTTCCTAGTCCCAGAGGAATCCCAGCCTTCACCTCCACTGCAGGCAACCAGAACTTGTCAGGAGTCACCATGGTGCAGAAGGCAACCCTGCCTCAGTGACTAGCAAAGGAGAAACACCCTGCAGTTCAGTCATGGGTGGACTGGTGGACCAAGGATCAAGGGAGGGTAGTCTCTGGAGTAGAGAAGCAGTGAAGTTTTGCTACACTCATGAAGTTAACTCGAAGTGCCCAACTTCAAATCTGCATAGCACTATGCGAAATTTCCATTGAAAGGTCAAAATTTGCCTTTAATGGAATTCACATTGTGAACTTCGAGTTAACTTTGAGTTACAGTTTGAGAAGGCAACATTTGTAAGAAACAGCCCACAGATCACATGTCTGACTGTCTGCAGGTCTCATGATGCAGGAAACAGTTAATTAGGTAGGAAGTCAGTGAACTAGTTCCACTTTCTCTTGGAGAAGGAATTGGATAGAGTCAGTGTTTGCTGTGTTCTTTTTCCTAACTTGATCTATTTACCAATTTTGTAGCTTTAACATTTTTTGATCCTTTTATTTAACTTTTGTAGCCACTAGCCTGAGTTGAACTGAAACCTTAGTTTAGTTTAAAAAAGTTATTTTAGTTACTTAGTTTTAGTTACTAACATTTTTACTACTAGTACTTTTACTAATATTTTTTTGATTTAGTTTAATAATTACATTTCATTTTTGTTAAGATGGATAGAGGTGGGCAAAGTTATTGGAAGTGGGGGCCCCAAATGTGTGGTGGTCTGGGGCAACCTATTCATCTCTATTGAGGTAGTGTTTCTACCTCCAGTGCTCCCCTACAGCCAGATGTTTCAAGTGGACATGTGGTGCCCAAAGCAGCAGCAGCAGCTGCTTCTTCTGACAGGAGTGTTGCCACTGCCAGTTAACCAAATCTACCCCCCAAAAAATTGTCCTCTGTTTTTCCTTTTTTCTTAATAATTTTTTTTCATACAGACTAAGTATGTAATTTATCTTCAGTTAATGTTTTCTTCCTGATGTTAATTTTGTTAAAGCAGCAGTGCAGTAATCCTGTAATTCTTGATGCTCATAATGCAAAATCCCCACCTCCCCCAAATGTCCGCCCCAGGCCTCATTATGTTTTCTGCCATAGAAAAAAAAATTTCTTATTACTTATTTTATTTTATTTTTTAAAAGTCATGTGGTTGCTAGATTTGTGGACACGCATGCTCTTGATCTCATTTCAAACTGTGGCACTGAAACACCCTCTTCAACACAGTTTTATTGAAGCAGGCGGTGCGGCACAACAGTTTCAACTGTAATGAAAGTACACAGCATATGCCATTTTGCTGATCCTTGGACATTAAAAAAATAAAGTAAATTAAGTAAGAACTCAGAAAAAAATGCATTTATATTGCAGAAAGCATAATGGAGGGTATACATTTGTGAGATGTGGGACTTCGATTAGAATTATGACTGTTTTCCTTAACTTTTGTTAAAGCAACAGTGCAATAATCCGCTGACAATTTAGACCCATACTTTTGTATTATATTTTCAATTGGCTCTTATCTACTGATTGTATGATACCTTTCTTTCCACCATTTATTTTATTCTGCATTACTCTTTTTTTTTTAAATCTGAAATAATAAAAGTAGTGCTCATTTTAATGTTACTGTGACCTGGTTTTCATCAGTATTCCCATCTGTTTTTGAATAGCTACTGTTCCATAAGATCATGGAGCACTGTCCGCTGCATGCAACTTCATTTTAGAAACAACAGATATTTTAAATAGTTGATGTCAAAAAGCATGTGAGGAGACTGATGAAAACCTGTTGCAAGCCAGATTAAAATTAGAGCTCCATTTATTACTTCTGGTTTAAAAAAAAGTAGTAAAGCATACTTAAATTGCATAAAGAAGGGTATCACTCCTATACACAACTTATTAGATAAGGACAAATAGAACATAGAATAAAGAAGTATCAGTCAAAATTGTAAGTGCATTCTTGCACTGCTGCTTTAACTGTCATGCTGTATTACTTTTTGATTACTGTTTACTGTGTTGAATTTTCATAGTATACCTACCCACAACAACAATCAAAATACCATTAAATCATTTACCAGGACAACCTCACAGCCCCCCCCCCAAAGCCCTATCTTGTGAATGTCCCGCTGTTTTAATTTCATGAAAAGTCCTGATGAAGAATAAGGCCAGCAATGTGTCCCAATGTCCCAAGTGAGAGCATTGCCTGGTGATGCCTACTGCCGCTGCTGCTGCTGTTGTCCCACTGTTTTAATTTCATGAAAAGTCCTGATGAAGAATAATGTCAAAAATGGGTCACAGTGTGCCAAGTGAGAGCATTACCTGCGTTGACGCCTGCTGCATCACTGAGGCATGCGGCCCTTTGTGTGTGCCTTCATGCCACAATGGTGAGCTATTGTTCATCCCACTATCATGTTTTTTTCATAGACACAGCCATTTAATTTGTATGGAATCTTGTTGTGTGTTGTAAGCAGTCCATCATGTTGTTCTTTTTCAGGGAATCATCATCATAGATATGGAATGTTTCCACTTCACTGTGGTGGCCATGATGATCATATTCACATGCCATACATATGTTCAGAGTCCAGCATCTAATGTGGTACTGCAACATTTAAATTTTACTCAGGGGTGTTACTGCTGTCATTGACTAAATTAAAATAATTTCACATTACTGTTCTTTTTTTTTCATAGTCAGGTCATAGCATGGGTGTGTTTCGTACATTTCTGATTGGTGATGACATCAGCTGTATCGAAAGTGTCAAGCCATGAAAGGTAAGTTTTTTTTTTTTTGATGGGGGCATAATTGGAAAATAACTTTGATTAATGTTTTTGCCTTCTTTCCAGGTTTTCAGGGTATCTTGTTGTCCGTCTTCAGATTGGAAGATACCACCGACACCAGTCCACAGCACCTCGATATTACCTGAAAACAGATGAAGAAGACATTATTAGGAGTTCTTGCAGTACCACATTCAGTTCTCAGTGTGGATATCCCTGTCTTCTGTTATATCCAGCTTTAAATACACAGCCATTAGTAAATCCCATAAAAAAAAAACGTAACAAGTTTAGTGAGTGCCACGCACTGGCCCACTGTCTTACATTAAGTTTTCACGACCAGGATAACATGTTGTACAATCCTCACATACTGAAGTATGCCTGTCCCATCTGTCTGAAAAAAAAAAGATACTATTTGGCCTGTATGTCACTGCTGTTTAATGCTTTACACCAGTGGAAAACAAGAAAAAATAGGAAAGAGGAAATGAGACTGATACTTACCTGTAGGTGAAATAATTTCAGTGGGTACACTGCAATGTCATTGTTGATGCAGTTACAGTAGCTGTTATCCTTTTGGTGCCAGGAGGACTGTATGACTGTAAGTTTACACTGTAACCTGTGAAAACAAAATGAAAATCACTTGCCTGCATTTGGTGACAGTGGCATGTATAAAAAGGTAAAGGAAGGATTAACACCACAGTTCAAGTCAAAACCATAGTACATGACATGGTACATACTTACTGTAAATTAGTCATAAAAAGCAGAATGGCTATGGCTGGCTGAGGGTTCATAGATTAGGCACTGGTACAATGTCTCTCTCTTTCTCTCTCTCTCTCTCTCTCTCTCTCTCTCTCTCTCACTCAATCTCAAGAAGCAGGGTGGCTGTGGCTGGCTGAGGGTTCATAGATTGGGCACAGGTACAATCTCTCTCTCTCTCTCTCTCTCTCAAGAAGCAGGGTGGCTGGCTGAGGGGGCATTACTGTATTCCAGTGTCAGGCGGATATCTGTCATTCAATCAGCAGGATTTCAATGGCTAAAAGTTTGCATTTGTGTTTAGAAGACTGCAGGTAAATGACTGCACATATTCTATGAACTGTACTGGCAAAATACAGAAAGGGGAACTATAATGACATGTAATATCTGATAGTTAGAAGTAACACGAAGAAGTACTTGAATGCAATTTCTTCTTTATGCCCTCCCACCATCATCCTCATCATCATCATCATCATCAAGGAGGAAGCAGCCCTCATAATCTTCAATGTTGGAGTTGTACTCACTTGGAAATCCTTTTTCCATGACTGAATCATCAACCTCAATGGTAAACCGTTTGACATTGTCACCAGGATGGTCTGCTTCACCTACATCATCAGCACCACCATCATCCTGACTGGGTACAAATGTAGATGTGCTTGTCCTGTTTGGTATGTGACCCTCTTTCATTTTGATAACTCTCAGCATGCTGACATTTGTAGGTGATAGGTTAGTACAATGGTCACACACTATGGCCCCTTCAGAACTAAATACCCTCTCCACGCTTACACTGGAGGTTGGGCAGATCAGTTACTTCAGTGCTACTGAAGTCAGCACTGGCCATTCATTCACCTTGCCACTCCAGTACAACAGAGGATCATTCAATATTGTCAGATGCCTGTTTTCTGCCAACTAGGCCTCAACCATGCCCTGTGATGTGTGCATTCCTAATAAGTTGTCCACCTGTTCACAAGATTCATCTAGGTCACAAATTCCTATTCGGGACAAGGCACCCCAAAGTGGATAAATGGACAACTGTGCAGCTGACACCACCCCTTGCTGGTCAGTCACCTTACTGGATGCTCTGTTTCCACAGTGACCTTCAGCCTTGTTATGCTGTTGTTGCAAAACTTTGCATGTGACTTCTGTGCCCATGAACCAATCTGACCAGCTGATCAGTCATATTTTGAACCTGATCATGCCCTCCTTCCAGTATGGATGCAATGCCATGTTTGTAGCATGGGTCCTGCATTGTGGCTATTCCAAATTCTGGAATTGCTGAATAGTGGTGATGTGTCTATTGCTGTCTAAGATTGTAATCATGTGTTTCAGAAATACACAGCTTGACCTATCTCCGGCCTCATAAAGGCAAGGCTGCAGATTCAACAAGGTCTGCCTTAGTACCCCTAGCAGTGGAATGGCTTGACTAACAGATGCAGTGTCACCAGTCACTGCCTGTGTTGCATGTTCAAACAGCCTCAAAATTAATATTACTGAGTCCATGAGTCACCATTGTTCAGTTGTCATAGACATTGATGCCCCTGAACTGTCACAACTAGTGTGCATAACTAGGAGCTCAGAGATTGCTTTGTACTGCTCCTACAACTGTTCTGCCATGTGAAGTGTGGAGTTCCATCTTGTGACAACTTCAAGCCTGAGGTGGTGCTGAGGGAGGCTAATTTGGATCTGCAGCTGCCTAAGCTGGTCATGGGTCTTTCCAGTGCATGCAAAGTGGGCACAGATGCAGTGTGCAAGAGTCAGTATTTGCTTGATTTCTGGGTACTGCAGAAACTCCTGTATCACAAGATTTAAACAGTGTGCCATGCAGGGAACCCTCACAAAGCCACCATTGCTGATACATTTAATAATGTTTGATCCATTATCACTAGCTATGAAGCCAGCTTTTAGGGACAGGGGTTGCAGCCACTCATCAGTTTCTGTCAGTAGCAAGTCTAGCATGTTTTCACCTGTATGCGACCCTGCTACACTACACATTGCAAGTGTATCATGCTGTCTAATGCCATGAAGGTTACTGCAACCACAGTCTGACTTATTACACTGCTTTCCCATCCCACCATCACAGACAACCCCAGATAGGTGCATCCAATGTGCAGTAATACACAAATAGGAACTACCGACCATTTTTCCACTTATTAACAAATCCATGCTTGAGTGAATGCAAGGTGATGTGGAATGTTGAAGGGCATGCCTTACAGACTCTGTCACAGTATGAAATAAATCAGTGACAGCACGGGTTGAAAAGTATGTCTTGGACAGAACCTTCCATTTAGGACATGTGTGTGCCACATAGCATTGGAATCCCACATTCTCCACAAAGGAGAATGGCAAAAGGTCAATAGCAGCATTGAGTTCATGTGCAACTGCATGATTTGGTGGGTATTTACTGTTCTGCACAAAAAGGGTGCGCAACGTGGGCTGCATTGTTCAATGTTTTGCACATGGCATGCAAAATGACTCTTCTCTGTGAACTGCCATGGATGGGGTGCCTTTACCATGTGATGATGGGTGCATGGGTGACAAGCCAATAAATGCTGTTATTTTATCTGTTTTAAGCACAGGGGTTGAATTATTGCATGGACCACCAGTGCTATTCTGACCAAAACTTAAACATTCAAAGTCATCCTCCTCCTCATTCTGTAGTAATCCTCTGGTTTTATTTCACAACTTTTACCAACATGGCTACTTACACCCAGTTAGGAAGAAGATACCATACTCATTAAGGTGGATGAGGGTGAACAACCCACTACGGCATTAGCTCCCCTCTAGTGCTTGTGACATGTGCCTGCTCTTGAGATAGGTATGCTAGCCCCCAGTGCCAAGATGGCTACTTTTTTTTACCTCACCTCACACGTGCTTGGCAAAGCTGGCAGATAGCAACTGTTTCGTTGCTTCCATCTTGTATGAAAAAATCCCATACTAGGGATTTTGATGCCCTACTTTTCACATGTTGCTGCTGCTGGTGCTGCTGCATATGAGACTGCAGATTTTGTGGTGATGAAATGGGGGATGTACTGCATGATTTCAAGTGTTGTGTACACTTGGACTTTGACTGAACATCACAGTCTATGACTATTACTTCAAGGTCACCAACAGACACAGCTATATCAGAACTTTGAGGGAGTGATTTACTAACAGACTATTTACAAACAGCCACCTTCACTTTCTTTTTGTCCGGTTCCCAAATGGGGTCACTGTCATCATCATCATCATAATCATCATCCACAAATTCACTTTGGATGTTGTCCTGTGGAGGTATTCCAGCCACAGCCTCACTATGATCATCCACACTTTTTTCGTCAACATCGGAATGTTTGGATGTCCTAACCTCAAGATCAGTGTCCATGAGACTGTGAGTCATCATTATGATCAGAATCATGTTCAGCTACTGTGGGGAGTGGGACATCAACCACACTCAAGTCTTCTGACTCCACAACATTTTTGTCACACGATAACTTTCCCCGGATTGTAGCACTACTCATGTTGTTATCAACCATGCTGGGCCCATCACTAATTTTACTACCAGCAGGGACAACAGCATCTCCAACCAGCATTGAAGTGACTGATTTTGCTGTGAAAAACAGAGCTGGAGAAATCCCTTTACTTGCAGCAACTACTACCTTTCCCTTCTGCTGCATACTACCATGGCCACGACCACTCTTAACACTGCTAGACTTGATAGCCCCTGATGAACCTGCCTCATCACCACAACAACTTCCACTGCTAATAGTCTTCTTGGCAGCAATGCCACAGCTAGAAATAGCTTTGCATGACCATCTCTTCACGGGCATTTTTTAAGATTACACAGACAAGTAACAGCAAATTTACATTTCTGCAGTTTTTTGTGGATGGAAAGCAAAAAAACAACAACTCTGACTCCCAGATGAGGACTGGGTACTAAAGAGATGCAGTCACACAAGCACAACAAGACCTTAACCAGTCTTCAGGAATCCAAATGTGGAAACAGAATACCTTGTTTTGGAGGGGGGGGGGTTACAGCAGTAGCTACGCAGCAGCAGGGAAAAATACTTCAGACAGGCTAAAAATTTCGGAGTACTGCTATTGTGGTGGTGCAATAAAATGCATATGAATTGGCAGCATGCACACAGATTGAAGGTCAGGTACAGAAATTTTAACTGTCCAGTAAACTACATGACACAGTTTTTTAAACAGACTGAAAATATGCCCAGCAAACAGCAAAAACTTATAAAAAATTAATAGAAGTATTACTGTGTGTATCTGAACACACAAATACTAAAACATTAACCAATGACAGTTGGAAGGACTGCCTTTCTCACTGTGGTCTGTGAATCTCCCTGCTACACCACAGATCCGCCCCTCCCTCGAAGCACACTTCTACGGTGTCTATCAGTACAGAAACTAAATGTACTAAATTAACATTCTAGATTCACACAAAATCAATAAATGCTCGATGATATAAACACACAAGGGTTTACTACACTCGATGAACTAAACTGTGACTCAAAATTTGAAAGCATAAATGCTTTTTTAAAGGTTTTTGGATGGTTCAATTCAGAGAGCTATGGGATCAAACTGTCTCCAGCTTTCCACTACACACACTATGCTGAACAGAGGCTGTGAAAGACAATATATAGTCCATGTGACCTGCCATCCCATGAATCTCTGCAAAATTTGCCTTAAAGAGCCAAAAAAAAGGCAAAGTAACCCAAAGTCCATAAGAAACAATGGGAACTTTGCATTACTGTGGAAGGTGAAGTTTTTCACTTCGCTTTGCAGAGTATTTTGTGAAATTCGAGTTATGCATAAAATACTCTGCTTAGCGAAGTTTACGGACTTCGCTCACCTCTACTCTGGAGGATGGAAATCAGGCACTGGTGATAGCCAGAGGAGACCCCAGCTGGTGAAGTGAGTTAAATAAACAATGTTACAAAAAAACTGTAATTCATCCACACAATTTCATGGAACAGGGTGACAATTTGTGGAATACATTGGGAGAATTCAGATTTCATAAAAGTATGAATTTAGGAAAGCATTGCAAAATTTCTGAAATGTTATAAGCTTTTCATAACATTGGAATTCACAGTTTCTACCTAGCACTGCCCTTTTCCCTTCAGTTATTTCAATATGTTTTTAAATGTATTCATCCTAATGCATTATTATCTACAAAGCTGCTTATTTTAATATTTTCTGATATCTGCATTCCTAATGAAACTACCATTTTCATTTAGTTAACTGTATTTCTCCTTATTGCATGTGTTCACAACCAGGCTGCTCCACACTATGCTTGTTTGTTTGTTTGTTTGCCTGTTTGTTTGTTTATTTATTTGTTTTTCTTGACCAGTAAAAGAGAACTATGAACTATTTCCAGTTTTCAGACTCATCTAGGATAGGGGGAGGTTACAGGAAGTATTGACTGATACTGAACTAAGCTAAACTATTGGTGGACTAGTGAATGTGGAACATTTGTCCAGGCCACTGGAGAAATGCTCTTCTCTTTTCAAGAAATGCTTGGGATCTTTATCATCATCTGAATAACCACCAGAATAGGCAGATAGGATCTAGATTTTACATATCATCTGAAAAATGGGGCTTTGTGACAGCACAGGGTCCCCAAGAGCATGCTAAGGTATCAGTAGATTTATTTATAACCAACAGGAGAATATCCACTACAGAGCTACCAACACCACCTTTTGTAGTGTCTAGAGTTTGTTTGAAGACTCCCATCCAACTACAGACCATGCCCAACCCTTTTTAGCTTCCAAGATCTGATGGGATCATGCCCCAGATTGGTAAAGCTGAAAGCATATATCAGGTTATGCTTGACACATCTAATTTTTTCATGCAATCTGTTTTGGAAAATCATGCTCTGACAATAATTTACATAACTTGCAAATGTATTTTCAGTGAGCATCTATCCTCTGTACAGTATGTTTTTTTTGGGGGGGGGATCTTTATTTAGACAGAGATGAGTTTTCCTTCAAATGGCTCATGAGGGATAGTTTTTGCACTCTAGTTGTCACCCTAACACATCTTCATCTGATCTTATTAATATGGTATTCCATGATATGGTCAAGCCAAATTGAGCTACTCAATTTGAGTGGCTCAGTTTGACTGCCTGTGATAAGGGCAAGGGTATAATCATAACAAGAGGTGGTAACAAAGAGGGATAGAGGAGAAAATGGCAATGACAAGAATTCAGCAACTCTGCTAGGGAGTTCTAGTGTATGAGGATATAGGAGGATGTTTGGCCATGCAATTCCCAGCTGGCCGTATGGTGTAGTGGAGGCAGTGACTGCTTCTGGTGAAGGGGGACCCAGGTTTGTAGCCATGTGGGTGAGAATAGTGTTTTTGTAATAGTTGTGCACTTAAGGTTTTTTTTGGTTTGTTTGTATTCTCGAGCTCCCGAAATGTGTGTTCTATGGTCCCGCGCCATTGTGAATCTGATCCCTTCATCTGTAGATTGTCCTCTCAACATTCTCTCCCCTGATGTCTTGACCCCCCAATAGCCCCCTCCAGAATTTTCCTCAGTACCCCAGTGTCACCCCCCCAGAGTTGATTATTATAATAATGGGGGGTATGGGGGATGTAACGCTCCACATAAAACTTTAGTATATGTCACCCCTGGATAGACTTTTGCTGACCATCGCTTTTTATGGTTTCAGTGTAATGCACATTACCATTGTTGTTTTTGGCAATGTGCACTCACTGATGTTTCAGTCACTATTTTAGAGTCGGTCATATCACATAGAACCATTGATATACTTTCTGAGTTAGAATAATTGTTCTCTGTTGTAGTCTTCACTACATTATTTTTGTTCTTGGCTTTATAACCCCATCCCCATCTTTTTTAAGTACTCTTTCTATCCAGCAGGTGTCAGACTGCAAATGTGTCAGTGTGGCTCAGTTGGTAACACACCTGCCTCTGGGCCAGAATGCCATAGGTTCTAGTCCCACACTGGAAATTGTCTCATACCATAAACACTGGTACCGAAATGCAGTACTAAGGGGATGCTGTACTATCGGGGTGTGTTGTCTTTTAGATGAGATGTTAAAACCAAGGTCCTGTCTGCCTCTTCTGGTGGCTGTTCAGGAAAATGTTAAGAATCCTATGGCACTTCTTGAAAAGAGTAGGGGTAGTTTTTATTGAAGAAAAATCCTACGTCACATAAGGACATCACACTTGGGTTACAACAGATATAGCAGCAGTGAATAAGGTAACCAAATAAAAAAGAAAAAAATAACAGAGAACATTATAAAGGAAACTTGTACATTACCCAGAAGCACCAAGTTTGGTTGACAGTAACAATGCCGACCTCCCCTACGGCGACGGCATAATACCGATGCAGGTATTGTGCCGCCTGTTCCCAAGGTGTTTTCTGTGGGGCTCTGTTCCCACACCCTGACTTTAGGATTCCAACTCCAGGTCAGAGTTGGTCCGGGAGGGCGAACACTGGGGAAAGCTAAACATGGAAAAACGACCATTACCGTGAATGTCGCCGTAATGGTCTTTTTTCCTGTTTTGCTGTTGGGGTGTCGACGAAAAGGGGCGCACTGACATTACCCCATCCACCCTGTACTGTACAATGTTTTCAGAAAACCAACAACTGCTTGGTAAGCACTGTTGTTCCATACAATATAAAGACTGTAACTGTCTCTGGGTACATACAAAAAGCTCCTATTGTGTCCAGCCCTGTTGATGTATCTCCCAATGGCATCGTGCCTGCCAGATATAGTATTTAAGCACCCCACACATGATTCTCAAGGTACTTCTGTGATATTTTCGCCCAACCCCATGAATAAATACCTAAAACAAGTATGTCATATGTTATGGAATGGAATGCAGGACATCCTATGGTTCATGCTTGAAGATCCCAAAAATAATAAGGACAGGTAATGAACTAATGGTCAAGTATTTTAAATGTATCATTGCATGTATCTCTAGGACAATGCCTCTTGAAGACATTTTAATTCATGTGCGTGTCTAAAACTTGTAACCTGCCATGGCATGACAACTACACTACATCCAAGATATATTTTGGAAGCCAGGGGCCTGTAAGCTGATATAAGGTGTCAGCAGCCATCTGTAGGGAGCTGCCCAGGAGGGTTACTGGGTCAGTAAAATAGGAACCCATAATATTCCTATATAAACCTTCTTATGTAAACCACAAAAATGCTGTGTCGTCAAATGACATAATTTTACTTTTTTAAGAGCCACAGACATGTATTTGGGCATCGGGTCCAATTTTACTCTTGTATGGAAGGTCCACTTCTGTGCTTCCCAAACTATACTATTACTACTACTACAGTTCATACTACTATGGTTTGGAAAAGAGCAGGGCGGTCGGTGGCCCATATCACTCTTATACTAAGCCAAAGAATAATAGGATAAATTATACCCAGAGTTAACTAATCTATCAAGTCAATATTTGAAAATGCTCTTAGTTTCGCTGATGACAACATTCAGAGGTAGTTTATTCCAGGGACCGATGGTGCGAAGGGTGAAGAAGCATTTTTAGCTAGCATGTTTGAATGGTTTCCCTATAAGTTGCAAGGGGTGACCTCTAATATCATGCGGATAAGTTTTAAAATCAAGTCCTAATTCCAACATGAAGTAAGGGTCCTGAATGAAATCAAAAAGAAACATGAGGTAGCCTCTAAGGTGACAAGTGGATAATGACATAAGATTTAATAATTTTAATCTGTCATCATAGAACACTGATTTAAGGCCAGAAATGTGTTTTGTCAACTTTCTTTATATTTTTTTCCTAGAGAGTGGCTGTCTGATTTCTTATGGGGCTGGGATGCATATTCCAGGTGTGGCCTGGCATTTGCCCTAAAGATAGCGGTCTACACCTTAGAGTCCCTAGATTTGACATTACATAGAATGGACCACACAGCTCTATTAGTTTTGCTAATTACAAATCGCAGGTGTTTATGTTGAGAAAGATCATGAGAAATGGTAATACCAAGATCCTTCTCGTTTGAGGTGGTACAGAGATTTGAACTTGCTAGAGTACAGGTGTGATTTATAATTACTAAAATTGGTGCAAGATATTCTTTAACCCAATGCGTCCACAGCAAATCCTTAGAGGAAAAGAAGGACAAAAACGTTATGGAAAAAATAGGGAATAAAAAAGACTAAGGGGTTAACCATTGCCAGACAGCCCTTGCTTGCTGGGAGATATGTAAAATTCCATCAACTAGGGCTCAGTCTATTCCCCACAGAATCTGAAACAATGCACTATATAGTTTGGACTCCAATTCCTGTGGTGGTAGAAATACATTAATAAGGTGTGAAAAATAGGAAGTATCAATGTATTTATAAGAGGGACTCTTTTTTGCTTAGATAATTGCATCACTTCCATAAAGCGATGCTCCTTTCTTCCTCCCTCACGGTGTCCTCCCAGTTTACCCTATCCATGTCAAAATTACTGAATTTAAGCCCTAAGAGCTTAATTTCAGATTCCATGAGCAGAACATTACAAATGTCAGTTAGTCCCCGTTCATTAGTAGCACCCAAACAGAAGGCCCAATGTTTTTTAAAATTTATCTGGGATCCAGAAACCCTTGTTTATTGACTCACTAAGGCTAGTGCATTCTGACAAGATTGTAGGTTATCTACATATTTTAATTAATTAATTTATTTATTTAAAATTTAATAACTGGGAAGGGCACACAGAGCAGCAGCTCAGTTCCAAGTGTGACCTGGGAACAGGAGGTCCAAATACATACAAAGGGAGAGCAACAAACAGATTCAGTGTAGTGCAGAATAATATTTATGGCTAAATATGTACAGTATAATACAGGAATGAGTTGTGTATAACAGTAAAATACAAGGGTACAGTATGTAACTTCAATCTGCCGAAAATAGACTGGGGCACTCTTGCTAGAAGCCAAGTAATACTGAATGCAATCCAGGATGGCTTCTTGACAGAGTATGTGATGAGTTTCACCAGAGAGGTTGCTCTCCTGGACCTTGTGCTCACTAACGGGGAGCACATCAAGGAGGCTGACATTAGGGAGCCCCTGGGAGGGAGTGACCACAACACAGTATGGTTCAGGATAGACGTGGGCAAGGAAGACATCCCATCAAAGACTAGGACACTGGATTTCAAAAAAGCAAACTTTTGGAAAATGAGGGAAATGATTAAGGAAGACCTGGGGAACATAGAGGAGGGAATGGGGATGGAGAGACTATGGGAAAGCAACAAGCAGTTACATGAGAATGAGGGGCAAGAAAAGAATGGCTAGACAACCAAGCTGGTTCAGTGGGGAGGTTGCTAGAATAATAAGGGAAAAAAGGGCAGTATTCAAGAAAAGCAAAAGAATAGCTAGGGAGGAGGCATAGAGGAATTCTGGAGGTTTCCCAAGCTAGCGGGCAAGGAGGTACAGCACGCCAAAGCACAGAAAGAGCTAAAAATAGCTAAGAGTATAAATAAGGGTGAAAAAGTCTTCTTCAACTACATAAAAGAAAAGAGGGACAGAAAAGATGGCATAGTTAGACTAAAGGAAAAGGGAGGATTGGGTCACAAATGACAGGACCAAGGCAGAAGTATTAAACCAATATGTTTGCTCTGTCTTCACAAAGGAGAAAGAGGGACCCATGCCAGAGATGGGAATAGTGAAGGAGGGAGCTGGGGTTACCCAGTTGGGACCATAGACATAGGGTGGGGGGGGGTTGATGGCACTGAAGGTGACTAAATCTCCTGGGCCGGATGGGATACATCCCAGGATGCTCAGGGAGCTAGCTGATGAACTGGCAGGACTGTTCAATAGCTCCCTGGATTCAGAGGTGGTGCCAGAGGATTAGAGAGCTGTGCACATGGTGCCACTCCACAAACATGGACCAAGGGAGGACTCAGACAACTACAGACCAGTCAGCCCGACCTCGCTAGTGTGTAAGCTTATGGAGACACTAATAAAGGAGGGGCTGGTGAGGTACATGGAGGACAATGGCCTGCAGGACAACAAACATCACATGTTCGTGGTGGACAGATCATGTCAAACAAACTTAGAGGAGGTCTTTGACTGGAGTTAGTAGAATTCATTGACTGGGTTACAAAGGCAGTAGACAAGGGGCAGGCAGTAGACATCATGTACCTAGACTTTAGCAAGGCCTTCGATTCTGTGCTGCATAGGAGGCTAATTGCAAAACTGAGAGGACTTGGGGTAGGGTTAGGGGAGAGAGTAGCAAGATGGGTTGAAAATTGGTTGGGGGAGAGAATGCAGAGGGTAGTGGTGGTGGGGAATCCTTTGGCGCAAAGGAGGTCACTAGTGACATTCTACAGGGGGTCAGTCTTGGGCCCGGTACTATTTAATGTCTTCATAAGAGACATAGGGGAGACTATCCAGGGCAAAATGTGCTTGTTCGCTAATGACACTAAGCTCTGTGGGAGGGTAGATATGCAGGAGGGGATACAAGAGTTGACATGAGAGTTAACCAGTCTAGAGAAATGGTCAGGGATCTGACAGCTGGGGTTCAACACCAAAAAGTACAAGGTGATGCACATCGGGGCAAAGAAACCATGAGCAGAATACTACTTGGGTAAAGAGCAGATTGTAGAGACTGAGGAGGAAAAAGACCCGAGGGTTATAATTACAAGCAACATGAAAAAGTCATCCCAATGGAAAAAGTCAGTGGCAAAAGCAAACAAGATGCTAGACTATATTGCAAGGGGGTTTAGCTGCAGACACAGCGAGGTAATCATGCCACTGTATGGGTCACAGATGAGGCAGCACTTGCAGTACACATTGAGGTTATGGCACCCATACCTAAAAAAGGACATTAAGCTGCTAGAGGTGGGTACAGAGGAGGGCAACTAAAACAATCAGGGGACAGCAGGATAGGTCATATGAGGAAAGGCTGGAAGCACTGGGGATGTACTCCCTGGAGGAGAGAAGGTTGAGGGGGGACATAATAGAGACCTTTAAATACTTGCAGGGAGTTAAAGTTAAAGTTAAGTGCAAATTTCCCTTCAACTAAAGATCGAACATTACTACCAAGGGGCATAGTCTTAAGCTGGTGTTGGGGGGGAGATACAGAAGGGATGTGAGGAAACCTTTATTTACCGAAAGTGTGGTGATAGCCTGGAATGAGCTGCCTGAGGAGGTGGTAGCAGCTAAGGCAGTCAGAGCTTTTAAAAGGGCCTGGGACAAGCACAGAGGCATACAATGGCACAGGGGTGATGAAGGGAGAAAGGGGGATGGCAGAGGGGGAGGGGGGCATGAGGCATTGGTGATAGCCAGGTCTCAACAACAACAGGAGTAGACTAGATAGGCCAAGTGGTCTCCTTTTATTGGCTACTTTTTTATGTTTTTGTGTAAATATACATTATGAGAAAACAATGCAGAGTTATGAGCAGGAGATGCAGTGGGAAGGGATGACCTATAAATACAGGCAGCAAAGAAAACAGTGGTAGCAACTGATTCAGGCAGTGGAGGGAAGGGAGGAGGACCTGCGTGAGATGGAACTTAGTGCCTTGGACAGTTGAAGGATGTTGTAGAGTAGGGCCTGAGGAGGTACTTGAGAGCAGGAAAGGAGGAGGTGAGCAGGGTTTGGGGGGACTGTTCCAGATGGACGGGAGTCTATAGGAGAAACAATTTTCCCGGTTGAAGTGTGAACTCATGGGAGGGCATAGGCATGATGGCAGTTTGAATGTGAATGGAAGGGAGTAGCAGGATTAAAGAGAGAGGAAAGGTAGAAAGGAAGAGTTCCAAACCAGAATTTGGAGATGTAGGTGAAGCAGTGAGACATGCGTCTCTGTGTTAGGGATTGGAGGGATAGGGAGGAGTACAAGTCGCAGTGATGTGTCACGTTGGGGGGAATTATCCTCTCGCACTGTCTGCTCCTCTGCTCAATCTGGATATGACTTCCTGTTTTTCCTGAACTGTTAGCAGGTTCTGCAACTTAACATAAATTGCACTTGTTTATTTGTTTATTGAATAGAATCGGAATTACAATCCTTTGAGTCATAGACTCTTTTGCAAAGGCTCCACGTCAGTTACAAAGAATGGAGAAAATACATTTACAGTAAAAAAGAAACATATACAAACAGTTTTAGTGTAACAGTACTGGGTTATGCAGTCATAGCTTTATCTTATTTAGATAGTGACAGTAGTTGGTGGCATACGAGATGCCCCTTATCAGAGAAGTGCAGAATGCAGTTTCGTAGGATCTAGAGTGACCCCGTGTCAGATATCTGGGCAGGGGAGAGGGAGTGAAGGGACAAGAGGGGGGACTGTCCCCAGAAGAAATGAGGTTATCCACAGTCACATAATGCCGAGTCAAAGAGTGCGTATGACTTGTGCCTATACCACTCCTGGTGATAGACTGGATCTTTGTTTTAACTGTATTTATTTACTTGACTCCCCAGTGACTGTATGTACATTGTATGTAATATTTTACCATAATCATCATATTAAGCCTTTTATATTGTATAGCCACTTACTGTATGTCACTACACCAGTATGTACTGATTTCTATGAAATATTTGTTCTATGTAATTTGACCTCATACCAAAGTGTGTTTCAGCAGTCCTGTTTTGCTCTAATTGTGTCTCTGTATTGTATTGATTTTTGTTGTATTTGCAACCCTGGTGGCCCAGGTCGTGACTGAAAACGGTGCTCTGGATCAGCTTGCTCATCCGGTTATCAAGGACATTAATAAATAAATAATGGTGAAATGACAGAAGGCATTGAAAAGGACATTTAGTTTGGAAAGAGAGGAGGCAGGAACAGTGCTGAAGACCACATCAGTGTAGTTAAAGACAGGGAGTATCCATTTCACCAGCAGGTCATGCTGGACAGAAATGGGGAGGTTACCCTTATGATGGTAGAGCAGGTCAAGTTTAGGATGTAAATTGGAATGCAGGGCCTTGAAGTAGGAGGAAAAGTCAAGCAAGGGATCAAGTCACGCACCTAGGTATTTGTAGGCTGTGACATTATCAAGGGGAGTGTTTGCAAGGGTGTAGAAAGCTGAAAGGGTGGGGAGCCTGGCAAGCTTTTGTTTGGAACCACTGGTCATGGCCACAGTCTTTTTGGTATTCATTTTTAGGCAGTTGGCCATGAACCAGTTGAAAAATGAGTTAAAATTGTGCTGTAGTGGGGTTTGGATGGCTTGGGCAGAGGAACTGGAAAGGAAGAGGATGGTATCATTCGTGTACATGTGGATCATGGTGTGGGACAGACAGAAAGGATGTCGTTGATGAATAGGGAGAAGAGGATGGGTCCAAGGATTGAGCCCCAGAGGACACCTGCAAGGATGGGGAGGGGATGGACAGGAAGTTATTGATTTTTACTGACTGAGACCCACCAGTTAAGTAGGAGCTGAACCAGGAGATGCAGATGAAAGGCTGATAGAGCTTAGTTTATTTAGAAGAAGAGGGTGAGAGATGGAGTCAAAGGCCTTGGTGAGGTCTATGAATATAGCTGAGGTGATCTGCCCTTGATCAATTGCAGAGTGGATGGTGTCTGTAAATTGAAGGAGGAAGGAGGAAGGAGGTGGTGGAGTGGAGTTTCCTGAAGCCAGATTGGATTGGGGAGATAGTGTTAGAGTTGATGAGGAACTCATTAAGCCTAGTGAGGACCAGTGATTCTTGGACCTTGGCAAGAGAAGGGAAAAGAGATACAGGGTGGTAATTGCCTGGGATGGTGGACTCACCCTTTTGTGAAGAGGTATGTCAGTGGTTGACTTCCAGGCAGAAGGGACAGTGGAGGTAGAGAGAGAGATAGATTGAGGAGGTGAGTTAGAGGGGTCAGGATAGTGGATGCAGAAATTTTAAGTAGTCTGGGATGAAGGCCTTCAGGGCAGGATTTCATAGAGTTGAGGGATAGACTAACCCTAAGAACTTCTGTAGTGGTTACCAATGGTAGTAGAAAGCTAGAGGGCTGAGGGGAAAGGGGGAGATGCTTGGGAAAAGAGGTGGGGGGGTCATGAGGAAGGGCACAGGTAGTAAAGAGATGTTCAGGACATCAGCAACATCAGAAAGGTCAGACACTAGGGAGCCTGTCATGCAAAAAGTGGGAGGGGCGCTCGGAGAAGGGGTGCAGGAGTGAACAGAGATCATTCCAAAAGGAAGATGGGAAAGTGTTGGAGGAGTGTAACCAGATTTTGAAGTAGGCAGCTTTTGCCTGCTGAATACGCTTGGTGCAGCTATTTTGCAGGGTGCTGTAGTTCTGAAAGTCAGCATGGTCGCAGGTGGCTTTGAAGTGGTACCAAGTGTGATAGTGGGTTTTTCAGGGGGAAAGGATGTCTGTGAAGATCCAAGGATTGTGTTTACACTTTACCCTGAGAGATCTCAGAGGAGCATGGGCATCCCAGATTTTTAGAAAGATATCTGTAAAATGGGTGACAGCAGCATCGACAGAAGGGGGTGTAAAGGACTGGAGACCAGTTGGCCAATGCCAAGCCAAGGAGTCAAGAGATTTGCAGGCTCAGTATTGAATGTACTTTGGAGGGTTTGGGGGGGTCTTAACTTTCTGATGCAGAAAGTGGGACATTGATCATGGAGTACATCAAGCAGAACACCAGAAGAGCAGATGCAGTGAGGGTGGGTAGTTAGTGTCCAGTCTAATAAGGTATGGGACAGGGATTTATGGTTTAGGCACATGGGCTCACTTATCGATTGGGTCAAGTTAAGTGCTTCAATCTGTAAACAAGGGCTTTGTGATGAGGGGGCTAGCCAGTCCAGATTAAACTTGCCAGGAAGGATTAGTTCCTCTGCAAGTGCCATTGTGGTAACGGAGGTGATGCAGGAGATAAGGGAGGAGAGAGAGAGTTTGGAGGAGGCGTATAAAATGCCAAAAAAAAGTGGCATTGAGGATGGAAAGGCGAGTTTTGCCAAGAGGAGTTTGTGAGATTTTGGGACAGCTTTACAATGAGTAATAGTGCAAGACAGGGAGGTGCGGTAGTAGATAATGACTCCACATCCTCTTTTACCACAGTCTTGCCGGAAGAGGTTATAGTTTGGGAGGGCAAGTTGATTTACTGGGACATGTGATGACGACCACATTTCTGAGATACACAGAATGTCAGGGGAGTACTGAGTGACCCAAACTTTGATATCATCCAATTTATGGAGGAGGCTACAGATAGCCACATGGAAAAGCTTCAAATCCTTGGGGAAATCATGTGGAGAGGTAGAGGTGGAGGAACCAGGGTTAAGTTTGACATTCCTGACCAGGAGAAGGAGATAGACTAGGAGGTGATAGTGGAGGGAATAGTTTTTAATCTTTAGGCAGTATCCATGGAGAGGAGGACATTTGGAGGGGGTAGGAATACCCATCAGGAGATGATGGAGGGTTTCGAACTTAGAGATGGAGGAGTAGAGTAACTCAGGATAATAATTCATTGTGAAGTAGTTTGAAAGTGAAAGACAGGGAAGATGGCAAGTAATGAAGGAATTGGTAGGATGGCCCCAGATGGGACATGGTGAGGAAAGGGAGGATCTAGAAGTGGGTGGGGCTTAGACTGGGGAGAGAGAGGAAGAAAGAAAAGGAGGGCTAGAAGGGGATGAAGCAGGATACAAGGGGAGGCCATGGAAATGCTGAGGTAAGGAAAAATGGTCACAATGATTCTTGACTGAACACATTTTTCCTTCTAGTGGTAGGACTGTATAATGGGACAGTGACAACGTGGATAGATAGTTATCCAATCAGGATAACACCAGTAAGACTATAAATGTAAGTGTCCAGGTAAGGTGGGTGGTGGGTAGAGAGCCACCACACTAGTGGTGGCAGGGAATAGTCCAGTAACACAACATGTACTGAAGAAAGCTACACTGCTGATGGACACCAAGCAGACAAAGAAGAAAAGGTGCCAAATTCAAACTGGAGCTGAGCTGAGCAAATGATCGGTGGTGACCTGGCTGCTGTGATTGTGAACCGTACTTGGAGGTTCCATACAGCGACGACCACTAAAAGTATGCCCTGGGGAGGTGGGTGAGTTTAAGGGCAGCTGTGGAGAAAAGGAAAGGGAGCAGGGCTTAAAAAGAAGCAGGATCAGAGAAGCTCAGATTATAGGAGGGAAAGAGCTGGTACTAAAACATGGAACAGGCACTATGCACTAGTATGCTAAATAAAACAATCAGGTGCTGCTTACACTGAACAGCAGGTACTGCTCAATAGGCTGCTAAATAAATATGCTTCAGTACAAAACAGACACTACGCGCTAGTTTGTTGAATAAAAACTAACTTAATCTGGTGCTGCTTCACTAAACAACTACTGCTACTTTATACAAGAAATGTGATTAAATAAGAATGAGTTTAACCATTTTACACTAAAAATGCTACAGAAGTTGTGATTGCAAAAGAAAAAAAAGCTTAATCCAATACTGCTTCTTTAACAATTAATGTTGCTATTCACAACAAATGTGGCTAAAATAACAAATTAACCATTTTATGCCAACAATGTTAAAAATGCTAAATATTGCTTGCTGAGAATAAATAAAATAGTTCAGCAACACAGCATGTACTGAAGCAAGCTGCACTGCTGACTTACAGGCATAAATCATCAGCATAAACTGTTAATTTCAACTGGGGCATACTGGGACTGATTGAGATACCTTGAACTAGCAGTGACTGTAATATTTTGCGAATCAAAACGTTGTTATAAAACACATATAACAATGGGCTAAGTGGACAACCCTGCCTGATCTCCCTAATTATAACAATTCTGGGTCCTAGTGTTCCATTTATTAATGGGTGAAAATGTTACCACTGTATATCAATCTTATCCAGCGTATAAAAGTTTCCAGCAAACCATGAAAAGCCAGTACTTGGTTTAAATAATCATGTGGGACCCGATCAAAGATCTTTTCTTAGTTGAGGCAAATCAAAATGCCATGTAGTTTCTGCAAAAGGCCTCTAATCATCACTTTCCTAACTATAATCAAATTATCAAGCATCAATTTTCTTGGAGTAGCACAAGTCTGGGATTTAGCTATCAGGGAACCTTCCAATTTAACTAGCCGTTAACCAAGTATTTTTGTGAGAATTCTGATATCAGTATTCATAATGGAGATTAATCTTCAGTTTCCTAAGTCCAATTTATCTCCCTTTTCATTCAACAAGATTAAAATGGCTTTAGCCATATTATCCAAAAATCAAAATGAAAATAACATTTCAATAAAACCATCCATAACATGGGACTGAGAAAGTGAGAAAAAGTTTTAATTTTTATTTTGTGCGAAGTCCATCAGGTCCAGGTGCTACGTTATGTCGTAAGGATGTGATGGCTTTCTCTGTTTCATCTAGAGAAATTGGTCTGATCAGCTCCTGCTTGTCTGAGTTGATGATCCATGTCATCTTTAGAAAGATAAGAATCAATGCTGTCCTCCACTTGCAGGGGCTCCCAAACCAGTCGTGCAACTTAGCATGAATGGATGCCACTATGTCCTGGAATTCCATACACTTCTTACCACTGGCATCATAGATTGCTGAAAAAAGAAGTTTTTTAACACTATTATGACCACCCTTAAAAATATCAATAGATTGCCATTTACCTTGCGTTCCAAGGAATTTTTCAGCTTTTAAAAATTTTGCCTTATCATGTAAGAAAACCTGCATCTCCTTTCTGATATTGGTTATCTGATCTGTATACAAAGACTTTTCAGTATGTTGGATGGAAATAAGTCAGAGTAGCTGAGTCCATAGTTACAGATACTTAAAATAGTCATCCTTCCCTTTGGTTTTCCCCAACTTTTGAAAAAAAGGGTTTGATGCCCTGCTTTGTAGTTTTCCGCCATTCAATTAATGAGTCAATGCAGACTGCTATGGACATTTTAGTTTTTAGAAACTCTTCACCTTGTAACTTAATGCTAGTCTCACCTAAAATAGTATTATTGATACGCCAGTACCCTGGACCCATAACCTGATGGTGGAGGCCCCCTATGGTTACCTGAACTTCAAAGTGATCTGTCATAGCAACTGCTCCCATTTTCACCTCATGAATCTCCCAATGTCTAGAGACAAAAATGCAATCAATACGGGAGAACCAGGACCCCAATGATATGTGCCTCCCCCAGAGTTTTGTAATGACCGATACACATCTCGCTGGCCAGCTGTGGCAATCATCTGCTTTAAAAAAGTGGTGTCACGATACAATTTTAAAGTTCATCCAGATTTATCTATTAACTCCCATGGACAGATAAAGTCCTCGCCCAAAATTATCGGTTGTGCGGTATGTAGGTAAGGTTGGAGTAACCAAAAGAGGGAAATTCTGGATGTTTTGGTCTCCATATCCATAACCTTAAGAATTTTGATGGAGATTGATTTAAATAAGATAGCTATTCCAGAACATGAATCAGCCCCTAAGGACCAGATGGAAAGTCCCCACAGCCATGACTTTTGGGCATTTGAATGTCTGCAGTCGACAGTAATCTGGTATTCTGCAACAAAATCACATGAGCATCAGAATTGCTGAGATAAGCCAGAGTAGTCAATCTCCTCTTATAATTCCTAATGCTATTAACAATGAGGGTTGGGATTTTAATGTTAGTAGAGGAACACTGAGCCATAGTACTGAAAAGGAAAGAAAGCCAGCATAATTAAACATTAAATAAGCTTTTTCTTTCTAGTCTGCCTTCTAGGTTTAGCAACATTTGGTTGATCTCCATCCACGTCCAACAGCTCCCTTTGGGAAGATTCCACAGAAGAGGCTTCAGAATCTCCCTCATCCTCATCAGTATGCCCTTGTAGGACCTTGAAAGCATTATTAGTTTCCACAGTATCTGTTTTCACAATTTTGGATTTGGGTAGGTTCTTACTACTATGTCTCTTCCCCCCCAACAATTAAGAAATACGCTTGTGGGAATGGGAGGGGCATTGATGTAGAAGAAAAGTGTTCAGAAAGAGGCATAGAATTCCCCCGGGTGACCCTCTTGACTTTCAGAACCATCTTGACTTTCATGCAATGGCTCCCCATGGGTACTTGAGGCTGTATTGTCTTTCTCTCATGGCTTACTAGTGGTAAAAGGATCCACCTCTGTGGTTGCAGTAGTCTGAGTATAAGATGTATGGGTCTCTGGATGAGCGTTCATATCAGAATCCTGGGCTTCTGTGGGAGACTGTGAGTGTTGGTCCTGAGCTCTCTTGCTTTGAGCCTCATGGATCATATAATCCTGATCATAAAAAGAGCCTTTATTATGAATGGCCATGGGGCAGGTCAGATACAAATGAACAGTCTATTCACAGAGGTTGCACTTCACAGGATTAGGACAGCATATACTGGAGAGTCCAGTCTGCAAACAAAAATTGAAGACCAAAGTGACACATACGTTGCTTAAGTGGGACAAGGACCACATTGGTAACAAGTTTTTGGCTGACCAGCATAGAAATAGAACCCCCTGTCTTGTTCAATGTAGAAGCAACTTAGGAGGTGATGTATGCCTTTATCCAAGGATCTTAAATGGATTTTTATTTTCTTACCCCCAGTCCAGGATTGGTGCCGGTCTGTTGAGCATGTCAGCCCTTTGCTTGACCCAGTTCAAAATGTCAGAAATATGGACACCTTCATTTCTGAAAAGGACTGTGATGTTTTTAACAGCAGGTTATATTAAAGGGATTGCCACAAACGGGACCCATAAGGAGGAAAACTTAACTTGTTGAAAACGTTACCAAAATTGTTCTAACAGCAGAGGAGTGTTAAAACTTGCATTAAATTGTGTGTCCCCTGAAATATGTACCAGTGCAAAAATATCAGAGGCCAGAAACTGCATGGATTCCTTAAGCGGTCGCTTTGCCACATACAAATGGTCAGGCGGTTCCTCCAACCCTCATTTATATTTGAGCCTAACTGCATTCAGTCTCTTTGCAGGCATTACCACATTTTTAAACAGGTCTGACATTCTGAAATTCCCCCAAGCAGTATTACTGCCTGTGTCTCTTGGGGTAGTACAAGAGGGACCAGGTTGATCATTGTCCATTGGCTGAGGGGAGCATATCAGCAGGCTGGCTGTGATGCAAGAGAACAGTGGGCAGGGTATGTAATTTGGAAGGTCCTGCTTCCAGCTCATCCATAAGGTTGTCCCATGCAACTGTAAGTTGAGCTGTTTGCATTGGAGGTTCAGAGGGTACTTCTGGAGCAGTGTCAGTAACAATGGTAATTGGAGTCATATCAGTTGGAACCAAAGTCATAGCACTAGAGTGCACACCAGGACATGTTGTACAGTTGGGGTTTGCAGTGTGTTGGTGCCCCTCATTGTGTAATTTGTCCTTGACATGTTGCCCCGGTGCACAAATAGGAAGCACTTTTGGATCAGATGAAGTAGTGTGTACCAGGGCACTAGTCTCAGAGAACACTGTGCAACTGTCAGTAGAATAAGTAACACTGGTACTGGACAGGGCTAGTGGCTGAGCAACAATATGGCTGATAGCCATGCTGAAAACAGAATTGTCAGCAGTTTCAGTGAAAGCAGAGGTTACCTGAGAACTTCCCGCTTTAGCACTGGCACCCAGCATTGCCACAGTTCCCACAGCCGCTGACATGGCACTATTTCTGGACTTTGGGTCAGCATTTCCCATGACCAGAGAATTTGCAGGAGGAAGCGGTATATTCAAAAATTTGGAACCATCTTTCAACATTGTGAATTCATCTGATTTTTTGCCATCTGAATGATTAACTGCACAATCAGAGCCACTCTGGCCTCACAGCGGGCTCTGTCTAATGATCTGGTCCACCCTGCAGCTTGCAAGGCTCTCTCTGGAGACCAAGGGACTCTGACCATAGCAACTGGCACTGAGGTAAGCTTCTCCTCCACACTGTGGGCAGTCATAGACCAGCTGGGGAAGAAAAGTGTGCAATGGTGGTATGGGGAGCAACACTAGGTGTAATAAGCATAGAAGTGGCAAAAGTCTTGGAAAATTACTGATGGTGTAAGTCAGGAGCAGTGTGTAAAGCAGCATCATCATCCTTGACTAATAATTTGAGTAGCAGCTCTCTGCGGGCTTTCTGCTTCACAAGGGTTCACACCTCAGATATCTTACAGGCATCAAGCTCCTTGGGCAGCACTATGAGAATCATAAGGGGTGCTCCATGTACAACAACATTAGATGTGTCCATAACAAGTGCAGTATCATCAGCAACCTGGTCAGTATCCATTGGAATAAATGTTGATATACAGGGGATATCCATACCACCTTCGAAACTGCCCAGAATGTCCATAGAGATGTCAAAATGGATCATGCTGGAACCTTTGCTGGGTTCAGGGCATTCAATACCTCCACCACCTCCACCTCCTCCTCCTCCACCTGGATTGGCCATTTTGCCAACCTGATGGTTAGCAGTTCCCCCTTCTGGAAGAGTAGGGGAAGTTTTTATTATGATAAACAAGCAAACTGGGATACATACTCTACATCTTGTATAGGTTTACAGAACTAAACTATAACGAAAAAGAACAGTCATCAAAACACACAAGTAAACTAAAAAAAAAATCATAGCACTTAAACAGCAATAACATCAGTGTTATTACTCTCCCCTATTGCTAAAGAAAGAAAAACAGAAAATTAATGATATCTAAAATATGAAGCATAACAGAATGGGGCAAAAAGGAGAGGGGAGAAAAAACAAATCAAGGGGTCTCGAAATGAGCCAACAGATGTCTCCAACTTGGAGCAAGTCTTTGGGCCATAGTCGTCTTACATTCAGCCTGATATATGCCTGCCAAATCAGCTTCCAGCAAACTGAGCAAAGCCACTGGAGAAATTACTGATTGCTGTAACAGGAAAGAACATCTAGAGTGCCATAAGTGATACTTTGAGGCAGTAACCACCAATGTCAAAATACCCACATCATATAGGTGTGCTGAAGGAGTAGAGCCAAGTATAATGCAGGAGAGGTAAGCCAAGCCAGGGTCCTTCCATTTGGCAGCCAAACATGTCCAAAAATCACAAGCATTGGGGCACTCCTTCAAGAAGTGTGTCATGGTTTCCAATTCACTCTCACTCCCCACCCATGAGGAATTCCCATCCAACATACATTTATACTTTGCATTGGCCTTCACACTCAACTTCCTATGCCAACATAACCAAAGTTTGTCCCATATTTTAGGTGGAACTTTAGAGTTATTTGAAAAGTCATGGACCAACCAAATTTGGGCATCAGAGATGCCTGGGTAAGTGTGAGCATCACAAAAATATAAGTTCATGATGTCCTTATGCAGTAGTTTAGGTTGTGACAATATTTGCAGGGAGTATGCTCTCCTTCACTGTATCAGCTTTTCCAAAACTGACTTAACAAAAGGGGAAGCTCATCGGGACAAGGCAGGAGAATAGGTAGGAAGGGACCATTGAGCCACTATAGGGCCAACCTACTGTGTCACCCAAGGCTTCCAAAAGTGCTCGGTCAAGTCCAGCCAAAACCCTAGATTCCTTTTGAGAAAATGATAAATGGTGGTGATTAAGGGGCTGAACACATTAAGACCTCCTCTCATTATCGGGAGATAAAGCACATTCCGTTTGATAGGGTTTAGCCTGCTGCCCTAGAGCATCTGAAAAAAATGCAATGAAACCTCAATTCTAAAGATTTGGGAAGTTAGAAAATCTGGCTAAGATGAAGAAACAAGGGAAACAAAAAAAAATTCAGAACAGCCACCCTCTTTTTCTTGGTCTGCTTCCAATATTTCCACCAATTAATCCGTGCAGTACAAAAATCAGCTTTGTCCTCCCAGTTAAGGAGAAACAAATCATCGGGCCCAAACCAAACACCCAGGATCTTAATTGGGATAGTGTCAAGTTGAATGCCTCCTATAGAAATTACAGGAGGCACTCCAGTGCCCAAAGCCAGTCCTGTACATTTCTGGAGATTGAGCATTGCTCCTAAGATTAACAAAAAGGAATGAAAGATGTCTAAGGCCATACAAACTGAGGGGATATGCTAAAATACCTGTGAACAATACCAGTATCACTCAGGCTGTTGTTAGGAGACAGCTTTAATTCAAAAAAGTTTTAAAAGAATACCAATGTAGGGCAGTTCCAAAGTAACAGGCCGCAGCAGATAGAGACCCCAACCAGTTTCAGAAGTGTGTCATAAGGGGGGTGGTCTCATACAATTACAAGCTGTCTTAAATAATCAATTATTAAAGGAACTGTGCACTCACAAATGTGATGAAAAACAAAGTGCTCAGTGTATAATAAAAATAATTGCATACATACACAAATACACAAATCTTATTCCCAATAAAGACCTTAAAAACATTACTTCAAAAATGCAGCAAGAAGAAAGAGGCATAACTTACATTATTTACTACATGTAGAGCAAATATAGTCCATAATCACTGTGTCCCATAAAAACTTCCAGGGCATAGAAAAATCAATTCTTGTTCCTCGAGCATCTGGAAAGAGATACACAGAAAAAAATGGAATCAAAATCCACATGTAAAGATATTATTAATGATAAAAAGAACTAGTAAAAGTGATCAAGAAACAGGGCATTATCTCCTAATACAAGACAACAGTTCAATTATATCATTTAATCCTGGGGACATCATGGCCCCCAATGTAAAAATTCAGAAAGATTCCCTTTGTTTCAACTTTTCATCCAAATCACCACCCCTTGGTCCTAGTCCCACTTTTTCAATTCCTCACAACATAAAGCAATGACCAGTTTTGCTGACCACCCTATAATGCTTGACTAGTGCATTCCCAATATCGTTAGCCAAAACTGAATGCAGATGTTCTCCTATACATGTCTTAAAATGTCTGGTGGTCTTTCACACATAAAAAGCACCACATTCACGTGTAGCTAAAAATACCAGGTAGTCAGTGTTACAATTAAAGAAACCCCTTATATCATAAGTCCTAGAACTATTACATGTCATGAAAGAGTTAGTTTTCAGTACTGATGTACAAAACTTACAGTTCCCACAGGAGAAATTACCATTTGATAGTGGTGGCACCCAGTTCCCCTGGGTAGTGTTGGATGTGTCTTCCCTGTGATAACTATGTACCAACCTATCCTTCAAATGTTTCCCTCTTTTGTAAACCATTCTATGTTTTACCGTTGTGGCTTCTTTCAACAGGGATCTGATTCAAGTATATCCCAACTGTCAATCAGAATGTTTTGGATTTCATTTGCATGTCTAGTGTATTAAGTCACAAAATTCATTCTGGAGGCTGCTTTCACTTTTTCCTTTACAATCAATAACTCCTCCCTATTTGTTTCCAGAGCTTTTCTAAATGCCTGTGCCACTGTGCCATTATTGTACCTTCTATCAATAAACCTCTGGTACATATCTAAGCCATTTATAATGAAATCTCCATCCTCACTGCAGTTTCTGTGCACCCTCAACATCTGAACTTTGGGTATGTTTTTGACCATATGGTGTGGGTGGCAACTGGATGCTAACAATAATGAGTTTCTGTCTTTCTCCTTCCAGAAAAAGTCAGTTTGAAATGTACCATCTTCCTTCTTTATGATGTTTAAATCCAAAAAGGAGACAGACCAAATATCACATTGAACCGAGAATCTCTCTCTTGATCTGCAGAATCCAATTGAATACCACTGTCAAAATATCCACTAATGGATCCAGATAGGTTATGTAAAATTCTGCCATAATGCCATCCAGACTAGGAGCTCTTTTGGTCTGCAAGCTTGTAATAGTCTGGTCTACCTGGAAAGGGGTGATATCCCTGGTAAGGGCTGACAACTCCTTATCTGTAATAGATGGGACATGTATCAGGGCTAAAAAAACTCTAAAGGCTGGTAGGAGCCAGGGCTTCCAAAAAAGGCCCATAAAGTGAGCCTGGACCTGTGCCATCATTCTGTCTTTATGTTGAACCTCAGTCCCTGACGGTGTGGACACCTTGGTGAGGTTCCTATGGGTCACCCAGGACTTACAGCTCTCAAAGGGGTCTCCCAAACAGTGCATCCTATTTATGCTACTCTGATGTTCCATATAGAGGAAGGCACTCTTATTGTACTGTAAGACCTTCATCTTTTTTTTATACTAGTGATCTGAGAGGCAAAGTTTTCCAATTTCTACCTTATCATGAGAAGCCTTACCAATTGTACCCTCAAGGCCAAGTGTTCTTTGTAGGCATGGGTAAGATGGGACTTAGAAAGTCAGGTACTCAATACCTTCAGGTCACGCTTAGTATTATCCCACCAGGTTCTAAAATCATCAGTCATACAGGCTACTGTTTGGTATGCCCTAACAAACTCCAATAGTGATGGTCTGACATAGGAATCTAAAACAAGAGAACTGTTAATCTCTGGTATCCCCTTACCGGAATGAAAGTAGTGGTCTCCCCAGAGAAGAAGAAATGAAAATCAAATCTACCCTGGAGGCAAGGGAGTTCCAATGATGAGCACAATCTCCCACCTTATAACTACACCTATATGCATCGATTAGCATTGCATCCTGTAGGATCTGATTTAAAGTGTTGATGTCACAAAATAATTTCTTGGTAGTCCCATCCCTATCTTTTTTGGACAGCCCACAATTAAAGTCCCCACCAAAGAAAATGTGCCTGGAAGTATGTAAGTGTGGCAGGATGGAAAGAAAAAGATCCACCCTTGCCTTCTTTGATTGGGGTGTCATCGAAGCACAAGTCAGGAAGCATAGGAAAACCAGGAGCAGTTGTAGAATTCACCAAAAATATTTATTTACACTAGCAGTAACATAAAAAAATAAACTTGTTCAGTATAACCATTTACAAAGGAAGAATAAACAGCAGATTCATCAGAGTTTTCCTTCAATCTCTGTGTGTCCATCTGCAAGTCATTGCAGCTCTGTCTTTTTATAAGTCCTTGCAACAATCCCCCCACCCAGCAATCATCCTGTTTTTTTCTAAAATGTTCTTGTATGTTTCAGCAAAAGTGCAAGAGCACAACGTCCCCAGAATAGAGGTCCCTTCTCCACAGCTTGAAAAGGGCTTAGATAAAACTGTTCTCATGTTAACCCCTTAAGTTCCCAATAGCTTTTTGCAATCATCTCAAACTATAATTATATACATTTCAACAGTAGCACTATATAATTTTTAAACAAAGGGATCTTATTATCAGTTACATTTCCACAAAATGATCTGCATATATTTTTTATATCAGCAGATATGCAAGAGAGGAAAAGACAAGCAACAAGGGAAGACTGAGAGACAGCAAGAGGCAAAGAATTGTGAGACTTTAGGGGGGGATCAAATCCTAGGTCTTATGAGAAAATGTGGTTGCACAACCAGACAGACAACAGACAGAAAAGGAGAGGAGAGAACAGAACAGATCCCTGCATTCAAACTCTCCATAACAACTGGGACAGGGTCCTATTCAACCCTGTCACATGGGGAACATAAATATTTTATCAATCGAAATTGGGTTTCCTGACACATGATATCCAGGAGATGCACTTTCCCAGGGTCCAGATTCACCAGTTTCATGACAGAGAAGAAGCATCGCCTAAATAGGATACTGACTCCTTCACATTGATCGTACTCTATAGACCAAAAATATGGGCCCCAACACCAGTGCCGTTGGGCCTGTGCAATGTCATTAGTAGTGTGCAATCTGGTATTCTGAATAAACAGGCTATCAAAAGCCAAGTCCTTAAGAACAGAAAATAACAACATTCTCCTGGTCATAGATTTAATGCTGTTCCCATTCAAGGTGGCTAATTGCAGTGTGGGTGACACTGAGGAACTAGAAAAAAAAAATGAACAAGGAGCTTGATTATTGTTATCAAGTAACATCCTTGGAATGTCCCTTGGTCTGACTGGTGACCATTTTCAGCTTTTTCTGGAGCTTCAGTTTTAACTTTTAGTTTGGGTGCATCGTCCTGTGTATCTGAGGTGACTGGAATTCAAGCAGATGCACAAGAGGAGGTCTCAGAGTCAACACAAGGGTACGCCCCTCATGTTCATCCATTAAGGCTGCATATTTGTTGTCAAGGGGAATGGCTTTTCTCCCCCAGAGTAGCTTTCAGGGGATGGAGCCAGACTTATGCGATCAAAGAGAGCATTTCATACTAACCACCATCATCTTGGGGGGGACATGATACCGACGTCCATAAAGGCTGTTTCCACAAGAGTGGGTCCCACATTTAAGGAGGTAGCAGCTGACTCTACCATATCCTCCACTGTGGCAGTGCAGTCTCAGCAGACTGCGGTGACTGCAGGGAGTCATCAGGCACAATCAGAGGCTCAGGAGAGATCTCCCAAGAGAGTGGAGGTTCCTCATCAGAATCTTGTTGTTATGCAAGGGAGGCGGCTAGCTCCTGACTGCAGCTCCATTGGAGGGTTTGATGTGCCCTTTCCAATAGCACATCTAGGGTATCTTTCTCATCTTTCTTATGAGTGGCCTACAGACACATTCGGAAAGAATGCAAAGATTCCTTACAGAGGTTACAGCATAAGGCATTCCCGCACTTGGAACTGGAATGCCTGAAGGAAAGACAAAGGTTGCAGTGCAACTTGTCACAGGTGTTACTTATACGTGCTTCACAGCCACATCAGAAACAGGTTTTGGGCTGTCCCAGGTAAAAGCATTGTGCCCAGTCTCATCCCAAATAGAAAATACTGGGGATGTGTTGCAGCCCCATATTTGTGTGTTTCTGTTTAACCTTGAATCACCAATGTCTAGTCCAAAACAGTTCAGAATCAAGGATGGACTCTGGGTCCCCAAGTATGTCATGCTGGTGTGATAGCTGATAGTAAATGTCTTGCCCATTTAACCTCTTCATTTTTGAGCATCACTGTCAATGTCTGAATTGTGGGCTTGGTCAGGGGTATCACCTAAAAAGGAACCCAGAATAGTGTGTCCTTCAGTTGACTACACGAGGCCCAAAATAAATCCAAATACACTGGAGAATGCAAACTGAGATAAAAAAAATCCATCCGTCGGAGCATGAATCAAGGCATATAATTTGGGGGGAGTTACGTTTAAAGAGTCCTTCAGGAGGAACCATCCTACATATGTTCTGTCTGGTTTGGGGTCTAGGGCCCCCTTATATAACAACCGGACAGCATTCTGGCACTGGGCTGGAGGAAGCAATCTGCTTTGTGGAATTGTGATGACTTTTGGGCAGCGGTCATGCCCTCAAACTCCTTCATGGAAGGGGGTTTCTGGCTGGGGAGAACAGGATTCTCTATGTCCACTCTATCTGCCCAAAATAGGATCGGGGTTACTTCAAAAATTGGGGTAGCCTTATTCACTCCGAGGCTGGCCTCTTGACAGGAAACAGAGCTGTCCTTTGTCACAATTGGTATCCCATCAGGTGGAGGAGAGCACACATCAGTTTTGAAAACAGTCATAGATGCAGGTGAAATTGGAACAGACTGTAACAGAGTTAAATCAGGAGAACCAATATTCGTGGGACTGACCTCATCCAAAACTGCCTCCTCTGATAGGAGTTTCAAAAGAGAGGGCACTAGCCCCAAATCCTGAGGTGGCAAGGGATGTATGGTGTTCTGGGACTGCACAGCCAGCCCCTCCACTGGCAGATCCCTCTCACATGAAGAAAATAATGTAAGGTCGTCTGCCTTAGAAACAGGCACTTTAGGTTCTCTTTGCTGGGCTGAATGCCATTGCCCTATTTGGTGCCTGGACCAACCCGTCACCTCCTCTGCACTTTTCCTCCTCCCCCCCTTCTCCCTCATAAGATCCTCCCTCTCTTCTCCCTCTCCACTCCCTTTTGCACCTTACTTATACTCTCTCTTCACCTTATGCATCCTATTGTTCTTGTTCCAACTATTTTGGCTGTAGTTTCTCTGCTTTTAATGATTTCTCCAGGTTATGTTTATAAATATTATCTTTTTATGTCTTATTTTGAGCACTGTGTACCACATATAACATTTACTTTTATGTACCAAGATTCTATGTATGTAATTTCCTTTGTCTGCATACATTCCTCAGACCTCCTTGTGAATGAGCTTGCTCAATGAAGTTTTCCTGCAATACATATGAACTTCAACTCCTGGGCTCGCACTGGGAACCAGTTCTTTGGTGAGCAGGAATGCCCCTGAATAAATCAGGGACTTCATGCTGGGCAGTAACAGTCATCAGTGTAGGCTTCAAGGAGCCAAGAAGCTGTGGGCAAGATAATCTTCTGGAGTTCTGGGATTCCCTTAACAAGCATAGGCCCCTCAGCAGGAGGGCAATGGTCAGGGACAGCATCAGGATCTGGAAAAGGAAGTCCTGCCAGCAAATTAGTAGTAGGTAGAGGGGGCGTGGCCAAGCCTAGAGGGAAGATGGACGTCTAGACCTAGAGCTCCCAACCCCATCCAAAATATATCTGCACCAACCTAAATATAAAAAGCAATTCTTCACAAGAAACTCAAAGGAAAAAAGCTATATTTATGGCCTCAGCCAAAAAATCAAAGAAAAAACAATCTCTTCTGAATTTTCAGAGAGCAGCAGATACATTGCAGCTAGGGCTGAGAAGCGTGGGGTGGCCTACAACATCAACATCTATGGACCTCATTCAGCCGGCCTCCGAGTCTACTGCTACAGCTACAACAGCTTCTAATAATTTAGAACACCTTCTGCATACTTTGAAATTCGACCTCACACATCAGATGAGGTCGGGGTTTGAGAATATCGGTGCATAGCTAACCCACTTGCAACAGACAGTTAATTCGTTAAGTGATACGGTGGAGACCCACGCTGGATGGCTTGACAAGGCAGAAAATAGGATCAGCGCCTAGGAGGATAAAACTTCAGGAGTTGAGTCCTCCCTATAATGAGCTTTAAAAGAAATTGAGGAGCTGAAAAATGCCATAGATGATCATGAAAATCGTAGGTGCAGATGTAACATCCGTGTAGTCAGGCTACAGGAGGGGACAGAGGGCTCTAACTGTGCTGCCTATATGGCTAAATGGCTGAGAACAACTTTAGATAAAACAGAAACAGCAGAGCTGGAGATACAAAGGGTGCACAGATCCCCTGGTAGGCATCCTGGTCCTGATGAACATCTGAGGCACTGCATAGTAAAGTTCCTGCAATTTCAGGACCGAGTGCTCATTCTGGAGGCCGTGAGGAAAAAAGAAACAATTCTAACTGGCAGCAAAAGAGTCAACATCTTCCCCGACTTTTTGAGGAGACACCAGCTAGAAAGGCAGGTGTTTAATGAAGTCAAGAAATCTCTGCACAGTATCGACTGCCCCTTCACTATGCTTTACCTGGCCCACCTTGTCACCTGCCCGAAGAACCAGGAGGCAAACTTTTTCACCAACCCGGCGGCTGCCAAAGCTTTCGTGCAGCAACTACAAGAGAGATCCTCCTGAAGAAAAGATGGCCCACAAGGGAATTCTTGAAAATGAGCTCCGAGGTACTTTTCTTTAATCTGGGGCCATTGCATTGGACCGGGAGGGGGGGCTAATTGGGCCTTGGCCCATAATGGTGAATTAATCCAGCCCATAGCATCTGGGCCAAGTGGGCCCCCTCTTCCCCTAAGGCTCCATGAACTGAGGACTAACCAGAGCGTGACGGACCAGGTCTCAATTGGGTCATAAAATTCATCAATTTGTGCCTGTTGGAGCCTGTCTTGAGAAGTAATCTGGGAGGCATACTGTTATGATAATTAACACAGCTAGCTGAGCTCCTAGAGGTGGGTGATCCTAAAGTTGGGACAGTATGAGACCTTTTCTCCATGGATTGTTCGGGGCCTCACGGATATACTGAGATCACTTGGTTATTTAATTTGGTCTTTCTAGGACTTCTACAGTACTGAACTCTGACTGTACCTTAACAGCAAGGTCCATACTCAGGACGCTACGTTCTAGAGAGAGCTTGCTTCTTCTCTTAGAAGGATTGTGCAGCACTGTACTGAAATTAGGGGTTGTTGGCTATTCGGGGGAATTGGGTTTGTTTCATCCTGCAACAACTCTTCAGAGACCTGCTTGAGGCAATTAAGTATTACTACTGTACTTCTGCTCCATAATGTTGACTCGGGGGGGGGGTAGGGCCCATGGCACTTTTCCTACACCAGAACTGGGGCCGGGGTGCAACGGACCTTCCCTGAATAAGGACGTAAGAGCAATTACTATTGACAACCTGCACAAGCATATGGGGTGCTCGGAGATGCCATGTGAGAAGTCCCACACAGGGGATTGGCCAGCGGTATCCTCCACAATGATTGTATTCCTCCAGTAAGTGGCATGCAGTGCCTGTAACCGGGGGCTGTAGGTCACCTCAGACATTTATGAATGCATGCATGGTGACTGGCTGCTCGGTCTCCTCCCCTCAAAAGTGCCCTGAAGAGATGCATATATTAACCTTCCTTCCCTGTGAGGACCATAACCCCATCATATGAAGGCAAAAATGGGGTTGGGAACTCAGCCACAGTGGGACATGGGAGGTATGAATCAATCAAGGAGGGTGTGGGATGGGAAGGGGTTAGGAGGGACAACAGGGTTTAAAAATGTTAGTGCCTCCCAGTTCATGGTTCATGACTATGTTAAAGTAGGTATCATACCTCTAGGGGTTAGTGGGGGAAATTGTTCTGGGGGAAATATTTTCAACCTGTTTGGGGGGTTAGAGGACAATTGAAGTGATATTGTCCTACAATTAAGAAGGTCAGAGTTAGAATGTTTTTAAATTTCCACAGGTTTTTTGAGTTACAAAAAAGAAAAAAATTCCAACAGGTGTCAAGTAGTAGAGCATTATATAGGTGTTCAGTTATAGCCACTCAGGTCCCTACCATGATCAATGGGAGACCAGGGTGAATACACTACCTTTTATCACATGGAATGTGAGGGGACACAGAACAGCTCTTAAAAGGAAAAAGGTTTGGATGTATTTGTCTAGACATAGAGCAGATGTGTGTTTCCTGCAAGAGATTCACCTAACCTGATCTGAAATAGGTGAGATAACTAGGACATGGAGGGACTTTATGTCAGCACCTTTTACCTCTAGTGCCAGAGGGGTAGCAATCTGGCTCAGGCCCAGACTAAGGGCTAAAATCCACCAATACATTGTGGACCCTATGGGGAGATATGTAATATGTGATATAGCCATAGAGGAGCAGAGATTTACCCTCCTCTCCCACTACGGTCCCAACATAGACCACCCAGGATTTTTTCACCATTTAGCTTTGACTCTGGCCCCTTTTCCTGGAGAATCCCGTGTTGGGGAGGGACTTCAACACATATAGGAATAAGTCACTAGATCACTCTGGGTTTTTTTCCAGACCTCCCCCAAGGAGCGGCACGGCCTTGAGATCACTTGCCAAGGACTGGGCACTGGAGGAGGTGTGGAGGTTTTATAATCCCAGTAAACGGGAGTGCTCTGACTGCTCCCCTGTCCATAAGAGCTATACTAGGCTGGATCTCTTCTTAGCCTCCCCCAGCATACTTGGATGGGTAGAATCAGTGGAATATGGCCCTATATATATATGTGTTTGATCATGCCCCTCTGGAGATAGACATCAAAGTGGATAGCAGGGAAACCCCCATGAAACAGCAGAGGCTGGACCCCACACTATTATCCTCCCCAGAATTCAAGGCCTATATATCTGAACACATATAAGAATTCCTATCCCATAACAAGGTCCCAGATACCTCCGCAGGAACAACGTGGGAAGCCTTAAAGGCTTATATCCAGGGCCTGGTCATTGCTTATGCCTCCCACTTGATTAGGAGGGAGAGGCAGGAGGAAATCAGTCTAGAGAATGAAGTGAAGTCCTTAGAAAAAGAGCTTATGGAGGGTAAGGCAGACAATAAAAAAGAAGACCTTAACAGAAAAAAGTGGCAACTTCACCAACTGGCTAACAGAAATATAGCCAGAAATCTTATGACGTCTGGGACAACAAATTATTTTGAAGGAGACAGGGCCAGGAAATGGCTGGCTTGGAAGATTAAACAAAAAACTGTTTAAAAAGTTATTTTAGAGATAGAAGAAAGTTAGGGCAAGATAACAGTGGACCCTCTAGAAATAAACAAAAAATTTAGGTCATTCTATGAACACCTATACACTTCAGAAGCACCTCCCAATACAAATCCGGATGATTTTTTGGACACCACCCCGCTCCCCACTTTGAGTCAAGTCAAGCAAAAAAGGCTGGACTCAGATTTCTCTGTCAGAACTAAAACAGACTATTTGGGCATCACATACGGGATGTTCCCCGCACCCTGATGGGATACCTGTAGAATTTTATAAAACATTCTGGAGGGAGGTCAACCAGCTGTTTCTACTCATGATTCATGAATCACTAGATAAGGGCTCCCTTCCCCCTCCCTGCATAAGGCAACCATCATGGTCCTCCCTAAACCTAATAAAGATATCACCAAATGTGGGTCATAGAGACCAATTTCTCTGCTTAATGCAGACTATAAAATAATAGCAAAGATAATAGCTGCCAAATTGGAGGACGTGCAAATCTACCAGGATCAATACAGTTTCATTAAGGGGAGACAAGCTAAACATAATATTCACAGAATCCTAAACATTATGTATGGGTGGTCAGGGAAGGGAATACAGGATGAGAGGGTCCTTCTAGCACTAGATGCCGAGAAGGCATTTGATAGGGTCGAGTGGGAGTTTATGTTTTCCACCTTGACCCACTTTGGATTTGGGCTGGGGATTCACTCTTGGGAACGAGCACTTTATTCCTCCCCTATGGCGCAAGTTCTTACAAACAATAACATCTCATCCCCCTTCAAATTCACCAGAGGTACTAGACAGGGATGCCCCTTATCCCCTTTACTGTACATCCTGATGATTGAGGTGCTGGCTACTGCCGTACTAAACCATCCCTCCATCAAGGGGTAGGAGGCAGGTGATAGGGATCAAGTGATCTCTCTATTCACTGACGATAGTCTCCTTTTCCTAAGAAACCCAAATACTTCAATCCCAGCCATAATGACGCTTTTCAACACATATTGACCCATCTCAGGGCACAAAATGAATTGGTCTAAGTGGGAGTGTCTCCCCCTGGGCAGGGTGGCCCCTCTCGATATCCAAGGATCCCAGATATACCCCACCACTTCCCTGAAATACCTGGGAGTCTTGTACCAAGAAAACTATCCCAGCTATATAAACTCAACTATTTTCCCCTGTTTAAAAAAATCCAGGACTACTGTGAAAGATGGAAGAGCCTTCCTTTAACCCTGATTGGTCGAGTAAACTTAGTAAAAATGTTCATCCTTCCCCAGTGTCTTTATATGTTCCAAACCTTTCCAATTTAGATTCCCAAAAACTGTTTTAAAATTCTGGGGGGAGCAATTATGACCCTTCTCTGGAAGGGGAGGCGGCCAAGAATCAAACAGGAAACTCTTTGGTAACATGTGATGGAGGGTGCCTGGGTTTACCCAACCTCTACTTTCACTCTTTAGCTTCCCAAATTGCACATGTGGTTGACCTGCTCCCAGATACCCGAAACCGAAAAACTTGGGTAGAGCTAAAAATACATAAGAGCAATACTTGAGATCATACCCTTTCTTTGCACTAGCTGCTAACAGGATATGTATTAAGCATCTCAAAAATCCATTCACTACAGTAACCATGAGAACTTGGTTGATGGCCCGTGTTATGAGCGGTATGGGAGAGGGGATATCCCCAAAGGCCTCTTTTAAAATAAAGTTTAAAAAAAAATTAGTAATAGGTTGGAGTCAATTGCAGGTGAAAAGTTCTTCCTTCAGTCAGAGTTATTTCATATCCTCTTCCACAAGCAAACCTATCAGGTAATCCTTTTTGGATTTCAGCACATTTTGCAATTTTAAATCTGCCTCCTGTAACTGAGGCTCAATGAGTGGGAATTTGGGTTCTGCCATCATGGTGGTAGGTCTGCATAGTTCAGCCGGTAAGACAGCCTGCCATGTTCTGAAAATCTCTTCAGCCCTCTGTAAGTGGATGGTAGAGGACAGTGCCAGTGTCCTCTCAGCACACACACTTCCATTCTCTGCTGGTCCACCATCTTGGATCAATTTTTTTTTTTTTTGTATCTGTATTATCCCCCCCACCCCAGATGAGGCTAAAAATAAGCAGTGTGGTCTAGGCCTCCTTTCCTGTTAAACAAAAACCACATAAATAAATATCCTACTATTTCTATACCAGTATACATTTTCTCTTGACAACTGCTGAGCTTCATTACTGACACTGAACCCTTGAGAACTTCTCACCCAAGACACTGTGAATAAACCCTTCAGGTGAGGACCTTTAGAGCCCATTCTGAAGTCCAAAGTCCATGGAGGAGCAAATTTTCATTTAGAGCATAGAGTCTCTGCAGAGATTTCTACCTGTTCTCACATGCCACAGAGCTGGGCATAAACACAACTGTGGCCACAGAGTCTCCACACCCCTTTACCACTTTGCATTTCCTGTTCAACCTGTGGGTCATTGTAGGTACTGGTGCCATACCTCTCAGCCTCCTGCCTCATAAATCAGGGACAAGGCTTAAAAGAATCAGGGACAAAGGACTAAAATCAGGGACACAACTTCAAAATTAGAGATATCCACCCAGAAAGCTGAAAGAATATGGGGCTTAGCGCAAAATGCATTTTCTGAAGAAGAAAAAGTCTGTAACTTTAATGCTTGGCATTATTTTGTGCTTACAATCCCCACAGTTTAGCCACAAAAATACAAATTTTAGAAGGGACAGAGTAAAATTTTGAGGCAAAATCAGGGACAGTTGAGAAGTATGACTGGTGCAGCAGTAGACAGACAACCCCCCACCATGAGAAGGAGAGCATACAATGGGATTCTTAGTCCTCCCTCCCTCCCTCCTTTCCTCCCTAGCCCTCCATTTAGCCAGGCTGTTTCATGATCATAGATCACTGAAGTTGTGTGGCACCTTGCTGCTACATTGCCTAAAATCCCATCTCTGGCAACCACAGAGCCCAGTCTATCTTAACTCCATATTACTGTATCTGTATGTTCTATTACTGTGCCATGATATTGCTGTCAAGCTCCACATAACAGGTTTTTATTTTTGCTTGCACCTCTTCATCCTTTAGGAGCTTTGCTTCTATCTCCTTGACCATCAGTTTGTTTAAAATCAATTGTAATGATTTATCTAGTTTTTTACTGTACTACTAAAACAATAACATTCAAGTTTGGCATTACTTCAGAAGAGGCCAAATTCCCTTTCTTTTCTAATTTTTCTATCCCAACCAGGTTTAAACCCTTTAGAAATCGTGAGCAAATTCTGATTGTCATAGCAAGTATTACATCTTTCATTAATAGTTTATTTGTTTTCTGATGCCTCCTCTCTTGATTCTAAGTTTAGTTGGTTTTGACATTTATATTGATATTATTTGATATTATTTGCACTCTGAAAGCACAGTGATGAAAAGTATTTCTCTACTAACATGTAAGAAGCATATGTATGAATAGCCATGATCTTTGGAAAGGCCAAGATGCTTTGTTATAGTAGTCTCTCTATTAAAGCATTAGATGAAATTCATTTTAGTGTGCCAGCCTGGTGGCACTGAAGGTTGAGGCGCTGGACACCACATCTTCCGCTACACCAGTGACCCAGTTTTGGGAGTGACTTCGGGTTGCCAGGGATGCTGGCACCTGGGGGGGGAGCAGGATCAAGCGTTGGCTCCCCTTTTCCGGCTAAGGGGTAGGTTCGCCTGCCCATAGTCCCACCATCACTGAATGGAGGTTTAGTGCTGGCACAGGCAGTCAACAGTATAACTGGAAGGGAGTGGCATCCAGAACAGCATGCATGCACGTGCCTCCACACTCATGCGCTACGTCGGGGATGCATGAGTGTAGGGGCCAGGGGAAAACCAGCAAAAAAAACCAGAAACTACATATGAAAAAAAAATTATTAATTAATTTAAGTTTTTGGGGGTTACCCTAGACAGCTCCCTAACCTACGATGCCCATGTTGACTGAGCAGGAAGAATGATTCATCAACATTTAGGTCATTATATAGAGTCTGCAGGAGTCTTATGCCTGAAGCACAAGCCCTACTAACCAATAGCTTACTTTTCTCTGTTCTGGACTACAGAATTCTTTATTATTCATCTTCTGACTGTAGGGTGCTGTCCAGGTTAAAAACTGTATATACACCCATATGTTGATTTATCACTGGCCTTCCTATGTGAACACATCATTGTGTTCTGTGCAAATCTGCTAAGTTTTGATTAGCACATAAAATTTAAAGTGTCTGTCTTTTTTCATAAAATTGCACTAGGGAAGGTTCCTTCCTCTATCTCAGATCTGTTCCCTATTCATTTCAATGATTGTCATACTAGGTAGGTGACAAGATATCATATCATTCACAGTACTTTTGAGAAGAACAACTCTTGGCCAAAGGGCTTCAGGATTGCATTAGTTCTCAGTATTATAATAATCTTTTAATATCTGTCAAATGTTGCAAATCAATATTTCAGTTTCAAAAAAGTTATCATCTTTGTTTAATGACCAGTTTTAGTGTTACTGTTTTTAATGCCTCTTGATTTCATTTTATTTTTTTCTCTGTCTCATGTACTGTATGCTGGGTGCATTTGAAAATTGGTAATTTGCTAAATGCACTTTCCAGGTTACACAATAACATGAAATGAACCAGATTCAACAACTTCACTTACATCATTACTGTTATAGCCATCTTGAGTTATAACCTCATTGTTATCTATCTTTTTATGCAAAAGTGGGAACATGAAGTTGTCCCCATCCGACAGGTAAATCCTTTTTATCGTAGGACTGATCTTTGGAGGCCATTTATAGATGATACTGTATATTGACAGTGGGCTGGGGAGTGACGTAGACTTGAAGGAATGTGTTTTGTTTTTGGAGTCTAGAAACAACAATTTGAAACTCACCATGACAAAAAGCCATACGGAAATAAACTATCTCAGCCTCACTATAGTAAAGAACTGGAATTTCCTCCTTAAGGCAGATAGCTGAAACTCCTCCACACTGTCGAGGTCATATCTAAAGGCAGTTCACAAGAATGTGTAGAAACTGTAGTTTAGATGAGGTGTATATGAATCGTGTAGGGGAGTTGTAGAACAGACTTACATGAAGGGGCAAAGGAAGGGACGTAGTTTAAGAGGCAAAAAGTCAAGTGGAAAATAGGGGGCATCCACAGATTATCAAGACTTATCAAGTATAGAAGGAGTATACCAAAAATATAGGGGAGAAAATATTTACTCTAGTAGGTCTAGTGAAGTACAGCATAGCCTGTACAAAAAAAAAATGACAGTAGAAGCTTATTTTAAAATACGAGTTCTAATTCTATTACTGTTCTATCTCTGTTGGCTTCTTAGTTATCCAAGTAGGTGTGTTTGGTTTACACACAGATAGTGAGTACCATTTCAGTACTTAGTGATATAGTTTATGTCCTTGCTTAGCTCTTCCATTGTTGGCAAAATACATCCATATTCTAATACAGAACTATGCAGGGGAAAGGGACATAAGGTACATCGTACAGTTCTTTTTTTCAGAATTAATAAGCTTTATTGGGTATTTAGTTTGGTTTTACATACTGTTAACAAATCGATCCTATACAAAGATATTAAGGAACAACAATGATACATAACAAGACCTGTGTTACTTTATATTCCCCAAACATTTCAGAATATAGATATCTGTAGATAGAATATTCATATATGCATATATTGTCGTAACATAAGCTAGCAGCTCTATACATCGTACTGTTCTAAAATGGTACTTAACATCAGATTGGAAATCAGAACCATACATTGTGATTACAAATAGGCCTCTATAAATGGAGAATAACAAAATGGAACCAATACTTAAACATCAGCTTCTTCTGGGAAAAATTACTTTCAGATTCTGCACAGTTTTTCTTTAAGGCTGATCCTATGTTTATGGAAATCTCTAGTATTCCACACAGAATGGTTTACAGGAGAGGGACTTTGGGGATAGGCTGTTATATTCAGCTCAATCAGCTGGCCCAGAGAATGCTACTGCTTGTCTGCCCCTCCCCAGTGGCTGCAGAAGCTGTGGAATTGCAAACCATGAATTTGATTGACAACACTATGACATATGAAAATCCCAAGATAGGAAGAAATTAAAAGATTAAGGGCTATATTACATGCTCCACTGAAGGAACTGTGTACGTAGCCACTTGCTCATGCAAGTGCAATTATGGAAGAAAAACACTGCACCTGTTATGTCTTAGAGTGGAGCAACATATAAGGGCTATACTAAAAGGAGATATGAATTAGCAGCCCATCTGACTAGAGAGATTAGTGGTCAGCCCCATATAATGCATTTCTGGGACACTGGAAAAATAAAAAGGCCCACTAGGGGAGGAGGATATGACAGGATACTTTGTCAGTGAGAAAGCTATTGGATTTTTAGACTGAGGGCCACATCTTAGCCAGGTTTTAAAGAATGGATCCAATAGGCTCTCTATTTGTAAAATGTATGGAATCTGAACATTTCATATACTTTGTTTGTTCTTATACAGATTCCAGCTTGGAAATTAAATTCCACAGCATGTGGAAATAATTTTAAATGGTTGTCATCTACAGATGCAGCAATAGGATTCTGAATTTAGATACACTGGGCTCGATTTTCAAAGCATGGTGCAGGACTTGCGCCAAGCCCTGCACCAGCTGCAAGCCCTGCACCATGACACTACAGTGCCGATTCTCGAATTGCAGGCACAATTATGACAGTTTCCACATTTTACAGCAGATTGTACCAAGTATCTGCTGCAAGCTCTGTAAAAACAGACACCAGGAATGCCACAAACTAGACAAGAAAAGGTTGGTCTAACTTGCCAAATCTGACTCATTGGTTGAAACTCCTGATTGCCGGCTGGGTGATTGCCACAAGCCCCATGTGCCATTTCTTCAGTGCACCACGGGCTTACAGCAGTCAGTGGCTTTGAAAATAGAGCCCCTTACTTTTAGTTTTTTATTGGTAGTGTCTGATGTGTACATATTTTTGCAATTACTGGCACTTTGTTACTTCGGCAAGTGCTTACTATACCTAGTAGACAATGATGACACCAGTATCTCCTAAACTGCCTGCTGTCGGTAGGTCTGTCCACAGACACTGTTGCATGGTTTAACAGCTACCTTACCCACAGAACACAATGTGTTAAAATCAGTGGTTCCCACTCGAAACCCAGGGAAGGGAATATCCGAGTCCCCCAAGGGTCCATTCTAGGACCACTCCTCTTCAGTCTCCTCATAAATACACTCCCTACTGTCTACTCTGCCCACACTGTGCTCCATGCTGATGACGCCATCATCTCTAACTCTGGCAAAAGGTTATTCATAATTACCACTGAGCTGCAACACAGCTTCCTTAAACTTGAGTCATGGTTCATGAGGAACAGACTCCTACTCAACCACAAGAAGACTAAGTGCATTCTCTTCACTGTACCACAGAACAAGAAGAAATATGGCTTGGCGCTGATACAGAACCACAAGGGTGACACCATTGAACAAGTTCCCACATTCAAGTACCTAGGCAAGCACCTGGACAACACACTCAACTTCAATGCCCATATAGATCATGTTGTTAAAACCACCTATATGAAACTGGGGGTCCTGTATCAGCACAGAAACATTATGTCACCTGCTGCCCTGAAGCTTGCTATGAGCAGCTTGGTCCTAGCAACCATTGACTACAGTCTGCCGATCTATGGAGCTGGCTCAGACACCACCCTAAAAAGAGTCAAAATGATCCTGAATAAGGCCTGCTGTCTTGCCCTAGGGGCTGACCATCTGGCCCATACATGCACCCTATACAATGAGACAGGGTGGTTACCTCTCCACCTCAGGGTGCAATACCAGAATTGCCTGCTGGTAAAAAAATCAGTGTTAGGGCTTATGCCTGAATCAACCAACAGCCTCTTCAAAGCTGGGCAGCCCACAAAAAACACTAGAAGTGTAAATAAAGGGGATCTCCAGGCACCTTTTAAGCATACTAAGCTGGCTCAGAAATCCATGTCCTTCCGAGGACCAAGGTGGTTTAATTAACTACCCATCACCCTCATAGAAAGCACCAAGCTCAGCCTTTACAAACAAGGGCTGCTCTCACACCTGATGCGTAATATGGTCAGTGAATGCTTCACCTAGCACATGACCAGGAGTAGTTCCTGCCCTCCTCTCCCACCCACCACTCTAGTTCCACCCCCTCCCACTCCATTAGCCTCATCCACCCACCCCTACACTCTCCCTTTCTACCTCAGCTCCTCCTCCCTTCCCCTGTTCCCCCTCAAACACCCCCGTTGCCTCCCCCATTCACCCCGTCCTCCCTGCCTCCCTCTAGCCCACCCCAGCTGCTTTGCCCCTCACTGTCCTCAGACTTTGCTCATGCTGGCCACTACTGCTCACCTCTCTCTCACCTCCTCTACTCACCCCTCCTTTATCTCCCTCCCCAAAGGACTTCAACTTGGGCAAAAAAAAGCCTCTATTCTCCTTTACCCCTCCCCACCTACATCCTTGCTTAACCCTAGACAATGCTGCTTGCCGGCAGCTAATACATGCACCCATGCTACCTAGAAACTGGCCTACCACTAGATGTATCTTGAAACTTATTAAACACTGTGCCGCACCTCTGGGTGCTGATGCCATCTTCTCCATGGCACTTATGGTACCGAAATAACCAATGTATCTGTGTTTATATTTAGTTGTATAACTTCCTTGTATCCACCTGTAACCCCCCACCCTCTGTGTTACCAGACAAGTATATGCCGCTATATATGCTAATACCTGTATTCAAATGTTTGTACTGTGTTTACTTACATGGAACCTTTGTAAACGACCCTTTCTGGCTCAAAGGTATTAATCTGAATCTGGAATAAACAAATGTATCCTGAGCATGCTGTTAAATTGTGGCTGATGTACCTTTAATCAGCACTATATAGTACTTGCACACATGGGGGCACATGACTTTGAGAAAGCACTTATGCCAGAATCACAACACTCATCAGGTAACCTCTTAGCAGGAATTCCTGTGTTTGTTGCTGCTGTAAATTATTTGCTTTTGCACCCTTTATCACAGTTTTGCACAATAAAGAGAGATCTTTATTTTATTAAAACAGCCATTTTTTCTCTTCTATCTGGATGTATGTCCTTCTGGTTCCATTTGCTGAATTTTTTATTCTGTTAGGTGCACTTATTGTGAGTCCAGTGCACCTGAGTCCCTGGAAGCATCTCCTCCTCTTCAGGGTTAGTTTTCCTAGAACTTTTCTTAATGATATCACATTGCTTCATAAATGCTCTAGATCTTAACAATTGGTCGAAGTCATGGTGCATGGCTGAGGGCTTTGGCTACATTGAGGACTGGGGGCCAGCCTGGGATGATATGGGCCTCTAAAGGGAAGACAGCATGCATTCTTCCAGGAAGGGGACCATAACCCTTAGTGGTAGGCTTAAATTCTACTCGAATGAGCATTAAAACCTGCCAGGGTAACAATTGTTCCCACCCAGATGATGAAGCAGCAAGGAGGCAGGGCCTGAGGGGGGGAGGTCCCCCCAGGGCAGGAGCACAAGAAGACAGGGATGGGGACAAGGAAGAGGACAAGGGGCTATAAATCTGGAAAGGAAGAAGAGAGGAATAAAGGAGACAGGTAATGGAGAAGGAACTTCAGGAAATAGCACAGGCAGTAGGGGGAAGAAAGCAGGAAAGCAGACAAGGATGGAGTAAGGTACAGAGATCCACGTGTGCCAATGCAAGAAGACTGGGACATAAAATTCTGGACCTCACTGTGATCATGGAGGAGGCTAACCTGGATCTGGTGGCCATGATAGAGTATTGGTGAGCTGACAGCCATGACTGGGATATGACCATGCCAGGTTTCTCTCTGTTCAGGAAAGACAGGGCATAGCAAAATTGCAATGAATTGTCACAACTTCGGCATGTTTTCATATTTTGACTCCAAATTTTCAACATACTCTTCTTATGACCCCACCTCATAAACCCTGTAAGTGAAAATGTTTAAATCTGTGCCAAAATGCCATTTCACACCACAGGTGTGAAAACACATTTCAGACAGGATGTGAAAAATGACAGCTGTACTTCTTATGAGGTGGTATGAAAAATGGAAATGTTGAAAATTTGTAGTCAAAATAGTGAAAATTACCAAAGTTATGCACATGCATAGAAAAATTTCAATAAATGTGCATAACTCAGACATTTTTATGAATTTTGTCAATACATTTTTAACATGGCCTTTTTGGAATGCCATCTCATGAACACTGGTGGTGAAATGTTATTTGGCCTCGAAAAGTGATTTTGCATAGTGACCCCAAAATCACCTTCCAGGTCTGATTAACAAAATGGCAGTATTCATGAAGTAGGGTCCAAAAATGGCCATGTTGAAAATTTGGTGAAAAAATATACCTAAAAATGGCAAAGTTATGAACTTAAGTTCAAAACACCACACGTTACACAGCACTTACCTTTATTCTTCAGTTTGCAATTTGACTTTGAAGAGTGCAGACATGTCCCAGTCTTGAGAAGATAACAGCCTATTGCCTCCGGTGGTAAGTATGGGGTAAGGTTGAGGTGCGAGGTGGTGGGTGCTCAGTGGGAGGATCAGGATTGGGGAGGGGGACGGGGAATGGGGGAGATGATGAGGGATTGTTTCCTTTTTCTTCAGGACAAAAAAGACATTAGGGGACTGTTTTCTTTTTTTCAGGTCTTATTAAAGAAAAAAATATATCAGGACACTGGGGGTGGGCTCCCCAGTGCTCCACACTGCTGGGGGGGGGGTGGCACTGAATGCCAACATAGGGATTGGGCCCTCTGATGTTGGTGTATTGAGTTTTTATATATTTATTTATTTATTTTAAAGTTGTTAACCGGGAAAGGCACGCTGAGCCAAGGCTTGTTTCTAGGTGTGACCTGGGGGTTAACAAACGGGAACAGAGGGTGGGGATGGCACAGTACAGAGGGAGGGAGCATTTTTTTCCCTACCCACTGGGATGGGAATGAAGGGTGGGAATGTAGAGTGCACAGAGGGAGGGAGCAGGAGGCTTTTTTCTTACTACCAGGATGGGAACAGAAGGTGGCGCTGGCATGGCACACGATGGGGGGAGTGGGAGGATTTTATTGTTTATATATATTTCACTACCATTGGCTCCAGCTGATACTTTGGGGCTGCTTGTTGTTACTTCTCATTGTATGGGTAAGCCAAACATCAGTCCTAAGATCAGCTGTTTGCCAGCTGGCTTTATGCAAATGAAAGTACTGAAGTGCTCACTTATTGGAGTGCTTCAGTAGTTTCAAGTACACAAAATTTCCACCTTGAAACTGTGACCACCATCATACTTCACTTGGGTGGTCATTGGTCCATCAGGGATAAGCCCAATATAGATTGCTTTGCATTGGGATAGTCTGTGACACATCTGTCAAATGCTGTTCTCAGAAGCAAAACAAAATGTTTCTTGTGCACATGCAAGGAAGCATAAAAAGTAACAGTGAACTACTACTAACACTGCTGTTAATTTAAGGCAGTGTGCTAGCTTTATAAATCAGTGTAGAACCTTCATTAGGGCTCAATACGAGCATATATCATCAAAAAAAGAAGAATCTCCCAACAACTCTGATAAAGCATTGTCCACCACTGTTCAAGATCTGGAAGATGGCATGTTTTAATGGAATACTTGACCTGTACTATTCTATTCTGGTGCACATCTTAACAGAGAAGTAATATATTTACTGAGACTTTTAGTTTAAACATCTACTGTAAGTCATACAGGCTAATAATTTAACCATTGAAATAATATAACCACTTGCTTTTCTAATTTCAATGAATTCTACTTAGAGTATTCTTTTTATAGTAAATTGCCAAGGTGTTTGATTATTTTTTATTTAGTATTATCCTGCAGCTCCAGATCCAGTTGTTTTGGTAGTTAAAAGTTTCATTATCTTTAGGTATTAATATTAAGGCCTGTTAACAATGAGTTTTGCGTTAGCTGCAGTGAACTGATTTTACTTTTCTTACTTTGTATGTTATAGAAACCTTGCTTTCTCCTATTCTTGATGTTGACTGGTTACTACCTAAATGTTGGATATGTGAATGTATGCATATTACACAAAAAGTCAAAATCAGCACAGAACTGGTGCTACACAGGAAAAAATGTAATAGTACAGTAGTTTCTTGCATTCTTATTATGATGCAAATTAAGCTTAGTAGTATCATGTGCAGTATAGTATTCGATAGGTGAAGTACATTCTAAACATTTCATGTGAATGTTGTATCTGGTTTGGTCTTCAAACTCCATTTTTTGTGAATTTGCCATTTTTTTCTATTCTGATTTTATCTGAGCACTGTTTTTTTTTAACATAATGTAATCCAGTCTGAAAATAAACATTTGGGGTTATACTATTATTGCTGAGTGCATAGCACAAACATACAGTACTGGGAAATGAAATGATTCTCCTGTGTTAATGTCAAACTACTTCTCAGATCTCCTATAAACTATTTTGCAAGAGTTAAACCACATGCTTTGCAGATTTCCATTTTCCCAAAAACTGCTTTTTGGGTTTTAGTGGTTGAAATGTTTGACACAATAAATAACTTTTCTGCATATTAGGATCCTTATAATTTCTGATATGTTTTCAGACCCATCTCTTATGGTTGATTTGTGAAAACAGAAAATTAGTACAACTGTAACAAACTGTACAGATTCAAATAGTTTGTTTACTGTACTTTATGAAAGGAGATCATTTGTAACTCCCCTGTAATATACTGTAGTTCTGTGATCTCAGTCTATTTCTTTGATGACTGTAGCACTGTGTGTTTGTTATTCAAACATCCCTGTCTTCTTCAACTGTTCTAGTTTATCTTTAAAAGTAGTCTAATGCATATGTGTTTATGTCTGCAACCATTGACAAATTCCCAGAATTTCTTCCAAGCAGAGTTTAAAAAGGACAGCTTTACTTCACTGGGCATACATGTTGCACAATGTAAAATTCCATGTTTGTCATATACCTTCAACCTCTGAAGGACTGAAATACTTTTTTTTCTCTCTCTTTTGTTTGTTTGACAAGCGTAAGAATGAAAAATGTACAGGATCTTTTGGCAAGTATAGTATCCAAGACAGAGCTCAGAACAAGTAATGGCAAGACAATATGTAATTCCTTGAAATATCCTCTGTGGAAGATGTTATGATTACATGCCAATGAAGATACACCAGTGTGCTTCCATTGGTGAACAACCTGGTTATAATGTTTCCATTTTATCACAGGTATAGTGAATTGTTTTGTATTTTTTCTCATGCAGGGAATAGCAGGGCCAAGAAAGCAATCACTAGAGTTCTTTCATCAGTGAGGGTATGTTTTCTCAGTGTGTTCGTAATGTATTGAGACTGTTTTGGAAGAGATATTATCTGCCAAGGATATTTAAATCATGGGAGCTGTATGAGTCTTAGGCTTTATTTTTAAATACAAGTATAACAAATCAGAGATTTCCATTAACTGTAGATTAAGACTAACATACCTGTAGTATAAAACAACTAGTACATTATGGACATAAAGCTACGATCTTTTGATATAGTCCATCACTGGACTGTTAGCAGTAGCCTTCTCCATGTATACTGGTTTCAGTTAGAGACTATTTGGAGTCTGCTCCCTTCCCATCCCAACCTGCTTCCTTTCAGCCCCCCCCCCCTTCTCTCCACCACATGCAGTTAAGCTACTACTTTTGTTGTCAAATAACAGTGAGCTTACTCTGATTCCACCTTTCCTCCCCCTCTTTCCTTTCTCCTGCACAAAGGTCCAATGGTCTTAAATTTAAATGACTGGAACATGCCCTCAAAAATGAATCCATTTAAGTTGTTTGTGGTGCATCTTAAGCCTGATCATAATAAAAAGCAAAGTTGGGTAGCTGTGTTTGCCTCTTTGACCCTCTGGTCTGAAGTCTATTGTTCCTCTCTTCCCTCCTCCAATGAGATCCTGTTTGGTAAGTTTTTTGTCCCCTTCCCTATTCCCATGTTCATTACTGGCACCTAGTGCTATCCTTCTGCCTCCTCTCTTGCCTCCTACAGTGTAGTAAACTCCTAGTACTGGGAGATTTCAATATCAGTCGAATGCGAACATGTTATACATAAAATTCAGGCCTTTTGTCTCACTCTGTAAAACACAGACTCTCAGTGAAACCCCATTACAAATGACCAGATTACAAATGACCAGTTTTAATTGACTTATCCCTTTTCTACCACCCTCACTGTGTTGTGGAAGCAAACATGTCTCACCAGTGTTGTTTGCAGTGTATATGCTACCCTTTGCCAATATCATCAGATGACATGGCTTGGGTTTCAGTGCTATGCAGATCATACTCAGCTATATCTGTCATTTGCACCTGGGATGCCTGACACAGTCGATGTACTGATTTTACCTCTTGCTGAGATCTAAGGCTGGATGTCATCTAGCTGGCTGTGGCTCAACCAAAACAAGATGGAGGTACTAGTGATTGAGCTTGGTCAATGGCAGTGTGTGAAGGAAACAGCAGAGAGGACTGGCTTGGCACTTGGTTCATTAGTCTGGTGACCTCTACCAAGGTGAAGAATCTGAGTGTCATTCTGGATGAAAGACTGACATGTGAAGCTGAGGTGTCATCCATAATCTGGAATGTCTTCTACCATCTTTGCAACATCTATCAGATTAAAGCTTTGATCCTGCTGGAAGACCTTCCCTCACTGGTACATGCCTTTGTGATTTCCAGACTCGACAACTGCAGCGCTCTGTATCTGGGGGTTAGTGGATGGTTTCTACAGCACTTGCAGCTAGTGCAGAATGCAGTAGCCAGGTTACTGACAGGCCTTCTGAGGTCATGTCATGAGACCCTGGTCCTGCACGACCTGAACTGGATGCTGGTGAAGTGGAGAAACTCCTTCAAGTTCAGTTTGCTGATCTGCAAAGCCCAGCATTGTCTTAGCCTGGGTAATCTGAGAAAGCTCCTGTTTCCTTACTGCCCAGTCCTCCTTGTCTGCTCCTCTAAAGAGAGCCTCCTAGCAGTTTCCAGGGTCAGGTTCAAGATATTGGGTGACTACACATTTGAGACTGCTGATCCTGCCCTGTGTAACTTGATTCCTAGATCTCTGAGAGGGACTCCTTTGGTGGAGGCCCTTAATAAGGGCCTAAAGACTCATCTGTTCAGTCAAGCTTTTGATCTGATTTAACCCTTCTGGTCTTAGTTTCAAGTTTTTCTAGCTGCTAAATTTGCACTTTTTTTTTGTTTTTAAGTTGTCTGCATCTATAGTTATGTGTTATATTGGTTTTGGTTATATGTTTTATTTTATGATGCACAGCACTCAGAGCCTCTTGGATTAAGTGTTTAATAAATAAAATTACTACTATTACCTTTTCTGTTGCCCTCAGTGACCGTTAGATGGTACAGTATTGTATGCTTTCAAACGCCACTGTCCCAGAGCCTATTCATAATAAATTCAGCTCAGTTCATTAAGGTTTCTTGATCTATCTGCTCTAGTAGTTGACCAGCATAACACTGATTTGTCTTTTATTACCTTGTATCTCAGTGTGGATTACACCCTTATTTAATTTCAATAAAAAATCATGGACATCTGGGAAAAATATGCCCCACTTCGAGGAGCTCATGTTAAAGACTCCACTGAGCTTATTGTCTGTCCCAGAGCCTGTGGCTAAGCTTGGCACCTTCACAAATCCACTGGCTCACCTGTTGAACAGTTACAGTATAAACAGCTTTGGAATACATTTACTACTGCTAATAGGGTGTCTAAATCTGAATGATTTGCTTCCAAACGTCTGGTAAATATCAGCCCATTTAAGTTCTGTAAGGTCCACTGCTCCATTTTGCGTATCCAGTCAATCACTTCCATCCTAAAATTAGTTTCTTTTTCTGTTCTCTGCCTACTTCGCTGTCTCCAATATCCTTCTTCTTCAACCCCTCTGTTAACTCCAAGAGATACCAGAGAAGAGTACCAGTCACAAGAGAGTACAGCATCATGGGTAGGGCACAGTCTTGGGAACTTTGAGATCACAGATTCATACCCCACTTGATTCATATACTCCCTGTTTGACCTTGGGCTTAACCTGTCAGTGCTTCAGTCTATGCAACTGCAGGAATGGGTAGAAGCAGGACCTCAATGCAATTGGATGAAGCATGTTAGCATAGTTATCAGAAATAAATTAATTGTAAATAAAAACTCACCCTCCCCAACATGTTCCTTCTTTTCTCCCACTTCCTCACCTCAGCTATTGTGCTTTCTGCTGTTTGAGAGCTTTACTAGAGTGCTGTTGATAGAAATATCCAGTTGTGCTTGATTTAAAGCTTCTCTCTCTCTGCCTCTTTCCATCTTCTATTGCCTACAGTGCCTACACTATCTCTTTCCCACTTAACCATTCTTTCCTTACTAGTAATATGTCAGACACATACAAGAGTTCTCCCCCTGCATAAGGGTAGTGATCCTGTTACTCCAGTTACCAACTTGTCTATCTCTTTCACACCAGCACTGGCTGAACTAAAAGAAAGACTAGTAGTCTCCCAGCTCCTTCTTCATTAATTCTTCCTCCTTTCTCACACCCTATAAGTATAGTGCCAGATATAACCACTGTCTCCTCTCTCCTTAACATCAGTGATACCATCCTGGAAGGGACAGATTAGGACATTCTCACTCTGCTATATTTGCAAAGCTTGCTAACACTGTTAACCACGTTGCTCACCCTTTCTTGTCAGTCAAGCATGCTGGGCTCAGAGTCTCTGATCTTTTGGTCCAGTGGTTCATATTCCATTTGTTGAGAGATCACATGTTTGTTTGTTCAAGGCTACCTCCCTTATACACTCCCAATTGAGGAAGGAGTGCCAAAAATTCTCTACTAGTCCATATTATATTTTTGGTCTTTCATAATAATCTCCCTTATGTTCGTGCCTCTGCAAGAATATATATATATATATATATATATAGAGCAAAAATCCATTTAATGCATTAGTTAGGGTTGTTCCACAGTGACAAAAGTGAGGAAATTCGCTGTTAGGGTTGAAAACCCTAACTCCAAATTCACCCCCCCAGCACCACACACACACACACACACACACACACACACACACACATATGCAAGTATGGGGAGGACCAAGTCAACACAACCAATGACAGACATCCAGCAGCAGGTGACAGAAATAACAAACAATTGTCTAAATGTACTACGAGACATCCCCACCCACCTGACCAGGTACTGCATGCTCAGTGGAGATCAACAGCAAAACTGAGGCCATGTACACTAAACGTACACATCCCTGATTGCAGCTGCACACAACGTACCACACTTAGTAGTTGCATGGCCTTACCTGCTGATGCCCCACACCAGATGACACCACATGTGATGGGCCACCTGAGCAATAGAGTTGAGCAAAACCAAGGAGTTGTACAGGTATAATATCTTTGATTATAACAAGGGTTTGAGAAATGCAACTTTCTAATTGACTGTAAACATTGTAAGAGCCTTATGTTTAGTTTTTATTGACATACATGTAGAGCCTAACCATATGATGAACATGCTTTAATGTTGTTTAAAAAAACAGTTTTATTAAATAGCAATAAGCAACTCCCAGGTATTATGTTAATGGTCAGTTTATCACTGTCTAGCGACATGTGGCACTCGGCTACGCCTCATTCAACATTAAACCCCTACATGGTGATTAAAAGACCATTTAACATAACCATTGGTCATGCCTTATTGCTTAATTGTCTTTATGACTAGATACTCTCCCTCTGCTAGGCACTGCAGGAGTTTTGCAACACAGTGTCACACCCAGTTACACCATACTCTGTCTACTTGCTGGAGAATGGCTGTGAATATGAACTCATGAAGATGAACAGTGTAACTTGATCCTTACAGTCATCGAAACCTTAGTGTGATTATAACTGACAGAGTCAGTGATAAAGAATAACCCTTGCCGTCCTAGTACACTTATCCCATTGTGAGTTAAATCAATAATAAAAGACATTCTGTTTATATCTACACTATACCTACTTGATTGCTGTTGTACTACAATTGACATAGTTATCACTTTGATAGCATCAGTGACAGAAGTGTGACAAACCCAAACACTACGTATACAGCCTGAGTATGAAACAACTGTTAAAAAAATTACGCTGTGTCCATAAGTAGCATAGATCACTCATTGCAACAATAGTAAATGTATCACTATTTGAATAAGTTAGTCATCACAGATGCAATGAGATTGTCTTTATCAGGTACAACATACTGAGTAAGTGTCTACAGGAAAATCTATCCTATAGACATCTCCGATACAGGTACGTCATTGTTGGCTCAGTAGTCCTATGATATTTAGAAGTTGCTTGGCCTGATCCATGCAATTACACTGTTTCTTACAAAGAATACTTACTGCATCTTTAGTATTGAAACACACTGAAGGTCTATGTATGTACATTAGCAGTACAGCTTCATCAGTAGGAAGACAGTTTGAGTTCACAGTGGGGGGAGGGTGCTAATGGTCTGACCAGAGGCCTCAGCTACCTGATTGTTTCTGGAAGACTTGGGCTGGTCCACCCACCCAAACCCCTCACCCCACCCACCCCTGGTCAATTATTTCCTTTATACTAGGGGTTCTGACATCACTTCCTCAAACAGGCAAAGGATATGCACCTGTCATAGCAGAAGCAGACATCCAGGAAAGGAACAGCAGCAAGGGAAGAGGTGACTGCTCTCTCAGTGGAAGGGAAGTAAATGCAAATCTAGGAGCTTTAATTGTTCCTTCTTCACATTGCTATTGCATTGGGAAAAGGAGGAGTAGGAGTTTGAAGAAGATTGTGCAATGGCTACTTAAAGTCTATTTTTGAGTGTGGATAGGAAGGATAGGAATATAAAAAGCAGTTGCTCAATATATCTAAACGTGTGCAACAAAGGAGGTAAGGGAAATAAAGAAAATGTTTTGCACTGATAGAGGGGGGAGGGAGAATTGGGGGAGTGTTTGGTATCCTGCATCTGGAAGGGTAGGGGAACTGGTGGCACGAGAGCAATGAGTGCAGGTGGTAGGCTGCAACAACTCGGTGAACCGATCTTTCTAAACATTGCCTGGAGTGGGAGGATGTTTATGTGCAACCACATAGAAAAACTTAGAAAGGAGATTGAGGGTCTGCAGGAGGAACTAAGTCAGGCAAGGCAGATTGGGGTGGGTTGAACTCACTACTGGAGGGAGGAAGAAGGGAGATGAGGAGAGGCAATTTAAGCCAACAGTGGTGAGGAGAGGGTCAGAAGAAGGGAAGCAGAGACAAAGGGGCCCAGGCCAGGAAGAACGATTGCCGGGGAAACCAGGTCAGGAGACAAAAGTCAAATGGAAGGAGGCGATAGGGACTTGTGAGGGAAGGGGAAGAAGTTGCAAAAGTCATGGAGTGGAAAGGAGAGAACAGGTTACTATGAAGAGAGAGGGAGCGGGCATTTGTGAAGGGTCTTCAGAAAACAGCTCTGCACTGCTAGAGAGAAAGAAAGTGGAGGAGGGAAATGATGAAATTAGAGGAGTAATTGATAAATGCCTGGACCAAACTGGAGTGGGGGGAAGTTCTGGGAGAACTGCAATAGGGGTAAAAGGGGGAAATAATGTGCAGGAGGAAGAAGAGGAGCTGGAAATGAGGAAGGGAGATGAATGGAAGCAAGCAGGGAGTAAGAGGGTGGAATCTTAGTGCTGGGGACTCAATACTAAGAGGACTTAGGTGGGGCAGCAAGGGGAGAGGCATAACGCATTTGGTGGAGGCCATGCCAGGAATGACAGCGGAAAGGTGGGACAGTCTGTTCTGAAATATGCTAGAAGGGGTAGGACAAGCCTCATTTAATTATACATCTTGGGACAAACGACCTGGCTGACAAGACAGTAGATATAGTCCAGAGGAGGTTTGAGGAACTGGCACAATTATGTGAGGGGCAGGAAGATCAGTAACTTTTCGAGATACTTCCGGTGCCAAAGGCAAGCACAACAAGAAAGCTGAGAACAGGCGAATTTAACGGATGGTTAAGAACCCAGTGTTGTGCTTACAAGGGCATGGGCTGTTGGGGGTGGGGAGGACCTGGAGGACAGTATTTTTTATGCCAAGGACAGACTACACTTGAGTGAGGGGGAAAGAGAAAGTGTTGAAACAGAGGATGGAAGAATATATAGAGGAAGTTAGAATTTAAACTAGGAGGGGGGGTGGCAGTTGGGAAGAGATATGCAGAGACCACAGGTTGGGGAAATCATATAAGCTACCCCCATAACAGTGACAAAGGACAAATGGCAAGTACTATTGGTGATGCTAGGAAAGGAGGGCAGGATGGGAGGGGAGGGAGGAAAAAGGGATGAAGGTGGTTACCCTTAATGCTAGGAACCTTGGGAGGAAAACTGCAGGTTACAGGTTCTCATGGCAGAGGGAGGTGGACATTGCAGCCATCATGGAAACATGGGCCACCAATATAATGACTGGGACCTGTCTGTACCAGGGTACAGGTTATTTTATAGAGACAGGATGACTGGGAAAGGGGGTGGCACTATATGTGAAGAAAGGACTGAAGTGTGTAAGGGAGGAAGGGGGAGGGAGTACAGAGTCACTTTGGTGCAAATCCAGGATTCCAAGAATAGGATTCTTAGAATGGGAGTGGTGTACAGGCCACCATCTCAGATGGAGGAGTTAGACACAGGGAACTAGCAGGACAGATCAGGGGACCTGGAGAAGGGTAGTGTGGTGATTGTGGGGGACTTCAACATGCCAGAAGTGGACTGGAGCACCCCAACAACCAGGAACAGAAGGGAGCAGGTATTGCTGGATGCCTTCCAGGACAGCTTCCTGCTGCAAATGGTCAGTGAACCAACCAGGTTAGGGAATACCCTTGACCTTGTGCTGGCAAATGGGGACTTTGGAGAGAACTTACAGTGGAGGAACCGCTGTCAGGAGTGACCACCACCAGTATGGCTCACATTGGATATGGGCAAGGAAAAGTGGAATCTGGCACAAGTGCTGGACTTCAGGATGGCCAACTTTGGGAGGATGGGGAAGTGGTAAAAGGGTACCTGGCCAGAATTCAATCTAGTATGGATACTAACCAGAGATGGGAGCTCATAAAGCTGGGGATAGTGGAGGCAACCAAAACCTGCTGCAAAGCCCAGACAAGAAGCTAGGGCTAAGAAACCAAGCTGGTTGAGCAAGGAGGTCATGGAAAAGCTAAGGAGGAAAGAGCTGCCTTTAGGAAGTACAAGAAAACAGGGAGGGGAGGACAGAGAGGAGTAATTGACAGAATCGGGCGAGGTGACAAGGGCAGTAAGGGGAGCCAAAAGCATCTACGGAACTCATAAGTACAAGGCATTAAGAAGGGGAGAAGGACTTCTTTAAGTACATCGAGAGAAAAGGAGCTGTAAGGACCACATAGTGGGATTAGGAAGGAGGGTTGGGTGGAAGCAGAATGCGATAAAGCGGGAAGCACTAAAATGAGTAATTCTGCTCAGTATTTACTAAAGAGAAGAGGGGGGTGACAACCAAGTGGAGAAATGGCAGACACAGGGGAGAAGGGTGACAGATGGAGAAATCATGGAGGGCAGAGTTCGAGAGGGTTTGAAGTCACTGAGGGTGGACAGGCGCCAGGCCCAGATGGCATCCACCCCAGGGTACTGAAGGGCTGGCAGAGGTCCTTGCAGGACCTTTGGCAGACCTATTTAATGCCTCACTACATTCAGGTGTGTGCCTCAGGACTGGAGGATGGCTCATGTGGTGCCCCTCCACAAGAGTGGCCCTCAGGATGAACCAGGAGACTACAGACCAGTGAGCCTCACATCCATCGTGGGTAGCTAATGGAGACTATCCTGAAGGAAGGCTGGTGGCCCTTCTAGAGGCCAAAGGACTACAGGACAGCAGACAGCATGGGTTCATCGTGGCAGATCCTGCCAAACCAACCTGGCGGTTCTATGACTGGGTAACTCAGCAACTGGACGGGGCCATGCAGTGGATGTCCTGTATCTGGACTTCAGTAAGGCATTAGACTTCGGTGCCACATGTGGAAGGCTGGGAAGGAAGTTAGTAGGCACCAGGGTGGGTGCAAGCTGGTGAGATGGGTAGAAACTGGCTGCAGGAAGGCAACAGAGGGTGGTGGTGGGTGGGAAAGCTCCCACACCCAAGGGCAGTGACAAGCGGTGTCCCACAGAAGGCTCGGTGTTGGGACCAGTGTTGTTTGGGATATTCATTGCAGACATATCATGGGACATCAAGAGCAAGATCAGTCTATTTGCTGATGATACCAAGGTTGGCGGTGGTGAATGACCTAGGGGATGGCAGGGGTTGCAGGAGGATCTGGCAAAGCTTGAATCCTGGTCAGACACCTGGCAACTGGGCTTTAATGCCAAAAGTGCAAGGTGCTGCATTTTGGGATGAAGAACCAAGGAGGACTTACCAGCTAGGGGGAGTGCAGCTAGCCCAGACAGAGGAGGAGAAGGATCTGGGTGTGCTCATTACAGGGTCAATGAACAACTCAGCACAGTGTAGGAAGGCAGCTGCAAGGCCAACAAAATGCTGGGTTGTGTGCAATGGGTATATCCTCGAGGAGGGAGGAGGTGATTCTGCCACTGTATGGGTCATTAGTTAGACCCACCTGGAGTACTGCATGCAGTACTGGCATCCGTATCTGAAGAGGACATTAAGTTACTGGAGGGTGCAGCGCTGAGGTGACCAAAGATGATCAAGGGGCTGGGGACTTATCATACGAGAGGAGGTTAAAGGAGTTGAACATGTACTCACTGGAGGAGAGGAGAGACAGGGTGACATGATTGAAACCTTTAAATACATGAAAGGAATAAACAAGACAGGTACAGAGGGCTGTTCAAAGTAAGAGGAGGAGGGACACCAGGGGCCATGATATGAGACTGGGAGCGAGAAGGTTCAGAAGGGAGATGAGAGACACTTTTTACAGAGAGGGTGGTGGCTGGGTGGAATGCATTACCTGCAGAAGTGGTTTGCAGTAGAACAGTGGACTGCTTCAAACGAGGATGGGACAGGGCAAGGGGGAGGGTTAATGAAGGGGAAGGGTGGAAGGGAGGGGCAGCTGCAGAATAAAGGGTGCTAGCTGCACATTCGAGCAGACTTGATAGACCTCTAGGCCTTTATCTGCTGGCAAATTTCATATGTTCGTATGTTCGTAATGCATCTGATACTGGCAGTACGAATTTCACAGCATTGAACAGGCAATGCTTTTCCATACGTTTACATCAGCCTCTCTATCTTCAGTAAACAGTTGCAGTAAATGTACTACTATGAAAATCACATACTAAATGTAACACTACTTTTATCTTGAGCATGCTAGTGTCTTGTAGTTATTTATGTATTTATTTATTTATTGGAACATCGGTTTAACAACCTTTGAGCCAGAGGCTCATTTACAAAGGTACCTCGTCACAGGGAGGACAAACAGTGCAAACAACAAACATCAAAGAGGACAAAAAAGCAGAGTACTGTTAAGAGTCAGGCTAAATGGCAGGCATATGTCAAAGCACAGTATTCAATAAGCTTACAGGTGAGCATTGCAAGATAGACAGTACAATAGTCGATACATGCAGATTAATTCAGTAGGCTGATATAGGTAAGGCTGGGTGGAAGACATCAGAGTACAGGAGTGTGGGGAAAAGAGTAGCAAATAAAGGTAGAGATGGTCAGGAGGTCAGAGAGCTGCTCAGGGAGCTTTGTCTGGAAGAATAGGAGGAGGCTTAGAGGCAGCTACAGCTGTGTGTAGAGAGCAGGTGATTTCTAAGGCTAGTTTTGAAATGAGATATCGAGGAGGCATCAGTGATTCCGGTGGGGAGGGTGTTATACCAACAAGGGGCTCTGTAGTGGTAAGCCCTTTGACCTTGCGAGGTTCTTGCCTCGATGCGACCAGTGCAGTTTTGCAGGATATCTGGTATGCACTGTGAGGGTTTGCTCGGTGGATAGAGGCTGACAGACCAGGTGGAGATAGACCAAGGAGCGATTTTTTTGTTAGGAGGCAGGTTTGGTATTTGAGGCATTCATCTAGGTTGAGTAGATTAGCCATGGTGTAAAGTAGGCAGGTATGGGTTAGTCTAGGAGCCCCAGTTATGAGCCTGCATGCCTTGTTTAAGGTGAGGCGGATCTTGTGCAGGGCAGTCTGGTCTGCTGCCCCATACACAGTAAAGCCATAGTCTACTAGGGATAGTACAGAGGATGTGACTGCAAGTCGGAGGGCATCAGTGGGGAGACAGTTTTTATGACGATAGAGGATACCCAGCCGAGTGTTAGAGACTGAGGCAAGGGCAGAGATGTGGGCATGAAAAGAGAGGGCAGGGTCAAAAGTTATACCTAGGTATTTATAAGAGTGAACTAGCTCAATTGGGAGTTTTGAGCTGGAGTGGTCTGAGAGTGGATAGTTACTGGATTTATTTTGGGGGTGGGCAAAGAGCATGGTTTTGGTTTTCTTGAGATTAATTACGAGTCTGTGCTTGGTAAACCAGGCTTCTGCGTCATTGTAGGATACCTGCAGAGAGGTCTGAAGTGAGATGGGATTACGGCCGGAGGCAAAGAGTACAGCATCATCTGCGTAAAGTAGGATTTTTCAGGTACATTTACTAGGCAGGGAGCTGAGAAAAAGTGAAAAGAGCAAGGGCCCAAGAATGGAGCCCTGCGGGACTCCAGAGCAGATAGGGCAGGTGCTGGAGAGTGTCCCATTAATTTGAACACATTGTGAGCGGGCAGACAAGTAGCTGGAGCACCAGGAGATGGGCCCAGTGGCAAAGCCCTAAGTGGCTAAGGGCAACTAGCAAGAGGGGTGGGAGACAGTATCAAGGCTTTTGATAAGTCTATGAACACTGCACCTGCTAAGGAGCCAGAGTCCAGCGAGGAGTGAAGAAAGTTAGAGAACTCCAGGAGGGCAGTATTGGTTCTGTGGCCAGCTCTGAACCCATGTTGTTCAGGGCAGAGGATGCTATATTTGTCGAGGTATTCAGAGATTTGGGTGGACACAATTTTTTCTAAGGCTCACAGACTTTTTTCTAAGGCCTTAGAGAGAGGAGAGAGGATTGAGATAGGCCGATAATTGCCAGGAAGAGTCCTATCCCCACCCTTGTGTATTGGGGTGACAGTAGCAATCTTCCAGGCAGAGGAGAATTTCCCTAGGCAGAGAGATTTCTTAAAGAGGCAGGTGATTGGTGAGATAACCAGATCCAGAACCTGACGGAGGAGACTGGGATCGAGGGAGTCATTGCCAATAGTTAATTTATGTACTTCTCTTAATTAACGTATACTCAGTAGTGTTAAAACCTTTCTACAACTGTGATCGTGCACCTTTAGCATTTATATTGACTAACGGCACAGTACCAGTTGTGGTGTGGTGTGGGGCATCGTTAGGTAAGGCCATGCAACTACTAAGTGTGGTACGTTGTGTGCAGCTGCAATCAGGGATGTGTATGTTTGGTGTACATGGCCTCAGTTTTGCTGTTGATCTCCACTGAGCATACAGTACCTGGTCAGGTGGGTGGGGATGTCTCGTAGTACATTTAGACAATTGTTTGTTATTTCTGTCACCTGCTGCTGGATGTCTGTCATTGGTTGTGTTGACTTGGTCCTCCCCATACTTGCATGTGTGTGTGTGTGTGTCTGTGTGTGTGTGGTGCTGGGGGTGTCGCGAGTTAGGGTTTTCAACCCTAACAGTGAATTTCCTCACTTTTGTCACTGTGGAACAACCCTAACTAATGCATTAAACAGAGTTTTTGCCTCTAATTTCCCTTCTTTTTGAGAATGATAATGAGAAATAGTGAATGTAATGCACCGGCGGGAGCGCAGGGCCCGAACGCAAACAGAAGCGCTAACATTGGCGCACATGGTAATGCAAGCAGGAATGAGAACAGAAAGGGTAACGCACATGGTGGCGTAGACGGGAACGGTCTGCCACGTGATGTGTTTTCACATAGTAACATGGTGCCTGCAAATGGAAATGTCAATGGGAATGGTGACGCAAAGTGAAACAGAAAGAGAAACAGTACTATAGACACAAATGGCAAAAGTAACAGAAAGCATGGCGCAAATGAAAGCAAAAGGATAATGCATATGGTGGCGCAGACGCCAACGGTAAGTGAAACGGTAATGGAACCGCAAGCCGGAAAGGGCAACAGTAACAGTAATGTAAGCGCACAGGCTGGTTTTCCCCAAAACCTGCATAGAGAAAGACAGTGAGTACAAAGAATGTATGCATAATAATTGGTATCGGAGCAGAAAATGAGGACTTGGAATACTAAATAGGTTATATCTCAGGAACCGTACGACGTAGAAAAAATTTAAAAGTCATATGACTTACAACTGTCCTGGCTAATTTTGTACTCTAAGCATTTTTCCGATGAAAAGTCCATTATCTCGTACTGTTTCCGAGATCACGGCCCTGAAAGAAGTAGGCGACGTCAGAATGTTATCCTATGGGGAAAGAGAGTTCGAGTGCCATAACTTTGCCTCCCTGTAATATTTGTTCACCAAACCACTGAAAGGCACATCTGTGGGCTGTTGGCTGTCTTCCCTCCAAATTTCAGGAAAAAAGACCAAACCGTTATTTTGCAGCAGGGTGCCAAAGGATTCTTGTAATGCGTCGGGCGCTGTAATGTTATCCTATGGGAAAAACTGTCAACTTTGGAGTGCCGTAACATTGCCACCATGTTATATTTTTTCACCAAAATACTGAAAGGCACATCTGTGAGATGTCAGCTGTGTTCCCTCAAAATTGCAGCCCAAAACTCCCAACTGTTCTTTTGCAGCGCAGTGCCAAAGAATTGCTGTCACTTTCCCACAGACTAGAAAACTACTGAAGCAATTTGTGAAAGCTTTCGCAAAACAGTTCGACACTTTCGTGTGCACAAAAGTAATTTGCGAAAGTACTTTTTCCAGAAATTTGCAAAACATATTTCTGGGTTGTTTTACCCCAAAATAAAGACATGGCTAGCATCCTCAGGGTCCGACTAGGTGAATACAAAAAGAATTAGGTTGCTAGAGGGTCCCAAATTTAAATGCCAACCATTTTTCTGATCACCAACTGAAAACAAAATGGTGGATTTGCGAAAGTAACAGGGCCATTTGCGAAAGTAAAAATGCATTTGCGACACTGTCGAACTTTTGTTAACTTTTCCCATTGACTTATAATGGGAAATTGTTTTGAATAACTTTTGAACCGTTTAATATTTTTTCACCAAATCTTTGAAAGGCACACTAGGGACCCTGACATACGTTCCTTGAAACTTGGGACGATCGCGCAAATGCGACCTGTATGCATGACCATAGAATTCCAGAAAGTCAGCGAAGATCACGCTTAATAACTCCCAGCCGTGTATCCAACCACTACGAAATTTGTCAGATCCCAAGGCCTATGGTTCTTGATTGTGTATTCCAAATTTCAGTCAAATCCATCAAACGGTTGCAAAGTTATTAAGGTGCAAAATTTTGGAGTTTAACATAGAAATGGCTCCTCAACCCTAACTATGGCAGTATATATATATATATATATATATATATATATATATATATACACACACACACATACACTGTATTTTGTATTTGGCTGGCATGGCAGTACATCCTAGAGTGTCCCATAGTAACAGGACAGTGGAGGTACCCAGTGGGGCTAGTGATATACCATCCCAGTGCTGCTGTATGTGTACTAATATGACACATAATTATAGTGCCCACACAATCATCTGCTGTCCCACAGTCTCCAGTGCTATGTCACATCCTGTATGCCAATGTGTGGTAAATGATGAGGATGAGATGGCCACTGTGTGCTATGCACAGCACTCCCATATATAGTGCTACAACTGTTGGTAGAACAATATGCCCCTAACTGGCTGAGAGAATGTATATGTTGGTACCTGACAGACCTCTGCACCATTCTTTTGTAGGAGATGATCCATATGCTTTGTGTGCTGTGCAAAGGATGCATTCAACTGGGTGCACTGAATTTACTCAGAGGGCACCATAGGTGCCCCAGATGGTAATGGGGCTGGCAGCAGCAGCACCATAGCAACCAGGGTGAGACTTGCTGCTAGGCATCCTACATTATAGCCATTGACAGGGGATGTGTCTAGTAACCACTGCCCCGGTAGTGGACATGGACTGCTATGTCTGAGTGAGAGCATTCAACAGTTTGGCAGTTGGAGGGGGGGTACAGTTCCAATACCAAAGATACATGGGTGATGCCAATGGCCACAGTCTTGGGGCATGCCGGGTCATGTCAATGAGAGACTGTGGGCAACTATACAGCCACTGGCTGATTGCAGGCACCAAATGTGTACCCAGCAGCTGAATGTGTATGATGTCCTTGTATAGTTGGCCACTGTAGACTTGATGCCCAGGTCTAACAAACGTGTAGGGGACACAGTTACAGGTACAGTATGTGTCACTAACCCTGGGGACTTTTCTGTGTAATTGTATCCTACCCCCAGTGGGTGGGCACACTGTGGACTCTTACTGCCCTCCACAGGTCTGCATGCTCATGATACCTGACTAGCATTCCAAGAACTTTTCCATTTTATTGGTTGTAATTCTTTTATGTTTATGCCATTTAAATCAATAAAAATTTCAATTGCAAAACAAAAATGATCCCTGACTAGCATCACTGCTAACTGCCACCCAATGCACAGTGTGGTGTGGCCACAGTCTGTACATAAGCCAGGGGAGTGGGGAAGAAGGCATCTGTCCTGTAGTCCTGTACCTAGACTCATGTCTACACTGCATCAGCATTGTTCTTATCCAGGCTCTCAGCTTCCTCTATTGCCAAGCAGGCTCGAGCTCTCACCAGTCATTGTCTGCAGGAGTGGCACAGGGGCTGTAAGACCAGCTCTGGCTGGTCTAAGCCCCAGCAGCATCTGTGGAATTCAGGGGTACTGAAACTTGCAATGTAATGGATGCTGCAACTGTGGGGTAGTGCAACTTTCTGTCCACCAAGGCACAGTGGTGAAATCACCACAAGGATGGTGCAAGCCCGACTGGTACAGGTGGCCCTGCTCGGGCGCAGGCTACTATAGAAAAAAGGGAATGGTGCATGGTGTGGTGCATGGGGCCCCTTACATCATTTTGTTTTGGTGCAAGCAGTGTGCACCAATCCTGAGGCCTTGAAAATTGAGCCCTATGTGTTTACTACTACAGGAAATGAGTGAATCCATATTACCTGAGTCTTGTTGATACTTACTTTTTTGTGAACCACCTACATATTACTGGATTGCATCCCTTTGTGCTATACACAAAGGGGTTACATTTTCCCTGCCCTATGGGTAAATGGGCAGTAGAATCTGACTTAATGAGGGTGCCAAGTATGCACAGAGGTATGGTGCTGTGCACAGTGGGTCACTGGTGTCTTCACCCTAGTGGGAAGGTGCAGTTACTCCTTACAAGCCAGAACATTCATTCCAGCAAGGAAAATAGTTAGGCAGTGCACAGCCCTGATAATAACAACACCTGAAGGAATATAGCTCAGGAGGACGTATCCACTGGATACCAAGGAATTAATTTAACAACTGGAAGGATTTGATGGCCACTGAACCACCAGAAAGGACCAGTGAGAGATGTACTAATTCACAAGGGACATGCCCAGGAGAAGTGTACAAAGATACATGGTGAGGGGTTTGGGGGAGGATTTTGGTGGTTGCACTATATGCCCAGAGCAGAGGGACTGGCATGTCACTGTGCACCAGGTGGTATGCCATTGGCCAACCACTGCGCCTGTTGCAATCCCATGTTACTGGTGACATGTCTATGAGTGACTTCTAATATCTACATGTCTGATTTAGCATAATCAGCTTTTGTGCTGCTATCCCGGGGAGACTCCATCCCCTGCAAACAGCTGGACTCTTGAGTATTGCACTTTTTGTGAGTGGCAAAATGGGGAGTCACGCGTACTCCCAAATAGTGACAAGGACTACTGCAAAAGTGCATTGGGCCCATGAGGTGGAAGTGTTTTCCTTCATCTAGGGATGAATGATGAGATTTTGCTTCTTTGATACAGTAATAGGGCCTGTCCAGAACATCTTGAAAAAATAAAGTTAACATTGTAAAAATGGGACAACATGGAATGTCAACCTGATTAAGATACTGTTGGGTGACATAAATAAAACATATCTAAATGACAGTTTAATGTCATCTTGTCAAAAAATAGTAACTTAAAATATCACATTAACATTTGTTTCCAAGACAGTTTCAAATAAGATTTTATTTACTGTAAATTAAAGCTGCAAGAGCCAGCCCACCAGTACAGTGGTAAGACTCCTGCACATGATACCAGCGACCCAGGTTTGTAAGTGAGCACATGTCATTGGGCACCAGCCCAGGGGAGAAGTATTGAATGTCCCAGAAGATACTCACTGGAGGAAGGGCCAGGGGCCTCTGGTAGCAGGCAGTATAGTGCAGTGGTTTAGGGCTCTGAGCTGCAAACATGGAGACCTGAGTTTGAATCCCACATGGGGGGCCACTTTGGCTTTCAACTGGGAGGGCAACAACTAGTCAAAGGGGCTGTGGGGGTGGATCCAGGGGCTGAAAAAAAACAATGGTCTGCAATACAGGGGGGGTGACTCCCCCCTGCCCTCCTAAATGGTGCCCCTGATCCCACAGCCCCCACTTGCATACTGCGTGACCCTGAGCAACTCACTTAACTTCCTTGTGCTCCCAGGTCACACCTGGAAACAAGCTTCAGCTTAGTGTACCTTTCCTGGTTAAACAATTTCCCCTTTCCCCTTTCCTTACATTTTGGCCTGTGGTCCACCCCTCTGTAGCCTGACAAGACCCTGGAGAACTTTGGGGTACATCTCTGGCCCCAACAAGGGGCAAGCCACAGCTCTGTGGAGGAGCAGAGGTGGCGCAGCAGACATGGGAAGAGTCAGCATGCACCTCATAGTACTGGAAAGATGTAGATGGCAGAAACCAAGGGGGCATAAAAAAAAAAATTTGAGCTGCAAATTTAGTCCTACCCATGACTCAAACACTTTGAGTTTTGGGGGTTTAGTTCTTGTAGACTCAGTCAAACTGTTTGAAAAAAAAAAAAACTTTTGTTGCCCTGGTTCACTTTGGTACACCTGATGTGGACCTGTCACATGGATGGACCACAGTTTGCATACTAAAAAGTTAACATGCTAACGGCAGAAGAGAAAAAAAGGTACGATGCAGCAGACAGGATTACACAGTGGGAGGGGGATTAGGAGGAAGAAAAAGAGTTGTTTGTGACCTACAGCATTAGCTCTGAACTGTCTAACTGCTGCAGCAAGCCTCTCAGACCAGGGCACATATGGGTCTACATTAAAATATGGAGAGGAGGGAGTGTGTGCTTCAGCTTGGATATGGCTATCAAGGGAGTGATACCCTGCCAGTGTCCAATGGCCCGCAACAAACAAAATACTGTTTTTGTTTACTAGATGAATAAGTACTGGCCTGCAGTCTGTTGTGCTGATTCAGTGAATGGAGTTTTTCATAATAAGTTGAGATCTCTGATCCCTTGGATCAGATTAGGAAGGGAATGAGCAGTGGTTAGAGTAGGAAGAGAGTGGGCACTGGGTATGCTGGGTGTGAGCTGGCAGTCCTTTGGGGCCTGGCTACTGTAAATTGGCACATTTGTGCTATTGATCTACCTCAAGAAATAAAAAAAAAAAAAAAGAAAATGCAAATCATTTCATGGTTTCCAGTTTTTAGTGCTGCAGTGGGTGGAGCCCTGCAGACCCCTTGCTGTCCAAAAAGAACTCAGACGTTCATTCAGACTGACCAACATATTGGAGTTGCACCACAGTCTCCTCCATGGGATGTGAATAATTCCACCATCAGTACTCATTGCAACAGTCCCACAGCACTATTTTTTCTGTATGTGGCATGGACAAGAGTGCTATGCTTAGTATGTGTGGGAGAGGGAAGAAAGAAAGAACAAAGCCTGTCCCCTCTCTTTCTTTCCCTCTCCCTCTCTCTCTGTCTCTGTCTCTCTCTCCCTTGATCTGTGTTTTTGCTCCGTTCCTCTGTCTCTTTCTTTCTCTTGCTCTCTCTGTTTCTGTCTGCCTCCTGTGAACTGTGTTGCCCGAATGCCGATGTTTCCTAACATCCCATTGGTTTAAAAATATTGCATTTTATGATAGGAGTGAGCTGTGCCTTCAACAAGATATTATGCATTTCAAAAGGTTATTGCTGAACACAAAATTCGGACTGCACACAGGAGTGCTTAATAAATATCTAATGCCAAATACCAGATAACAATACAAAGTGCATGATTGAATGAATGAAAAGCTACTCAGTGCAACCCAATCCCTGGTTATTGCTGATGGTTTGAGGAAGGATTAGGGAAAATAGACACAGCTGTTGGCTATTCAACTCACTCCGCAAGGTTGAGGATCCCACTTTCTCAGTTTAAAGCAGAACCCGATCAGCTGTAAAACAGTCAGAGCAAGACAGCTGATAGGGATAAGTTTTAAAAAACAGACTGCATTATTTTCATTTCATTACAACTATATAATGAACAATACAGCACAGTACAAATGCCAAATAAGATGGCTACAAAGAAAAATCCAACAGATAACGTCCTTAACAGGTTCAGGCTGTCATTCAGCTTTTCATTCTTACATCACCCTTGAGCTCTTCGCTTCCTTCCACTGTCTCTGTCTCACTGTCTTTGTCTGCCTCCTGTGAACTGCGTTGCCCAGATAACAATGTTCCCTAACTCCCATTAGCTTAAACATACTGCATTTAAAAGGCTTAACCCTGTGGTTCAAGGGGCTGCAGCAACAGCCACGCCCCCTGCCTGACCTATTTAAACACTTACTTCCTATTTCATTCAGAAGCATTGTTCTTGCTGGCTGGGGGCTCTGTCAGTCTACCCCCTCACTTGGGGCCTTCTGGGCCTTGTCCCCCCCCCAGTGTAGCTTGTGCTCTGTGCTTTGCTTGGTTTGTGCTGGGTTCTGTTTGTTATGTTTCTCCAACGTTTGGATAATATTTGCTGCCTCTGGCTGCTGTGTGCTTCTTGTGTTGCTTGTTTTTCTGTTCTCCTGTGTTTGTCTTTTTCATTTTGTGTTTTCTTTTTGGGGCTGTTGCCATTTGCTTGTATTGTGCTGATTCTGCACCTGAACTCTCAGGCTCCCATTTACTCATCAGATGATGCAAACCCTCAATTCACTGCATTGTCATCTGTATGCTTCAACTCAAGCTCCTGCTTCCTTGCCTAAGCAATTGTCAGTTTTCCTGCAAATGTTGTCATATGCTTCAGCTCACACTGCTCTTTCTCTGCTGTCTCCTGTACTTTCACCTTAATTGTTTGCACCTGATCCAGGCTCATACTGCTCAGCTAGCTGCCACTCCTTGTGTCTATAAATTCAGGCTCATTTGTGATATTTCAGAATAGCCTCCAACTGTACCTCCCCCAGATGCTGACTTTGCCTAGCCTCCTCATCACTGACCAGCCTCCTAATCTACAGCATCAGAATTTTACCAAACCATACTTTTGCCAAAACCTCAGCAGTCCATTTCTGACTTCTGCCATACTGAACCTTCAGCCATTTAAATAGCTCTATTTTTTTGGGAGGGGGGTCCATCCTATCAACATTACAGTTGCCATTTGGTCTCATGGTGCTCAGTTTGTGACTTCACTGTTACTCCCATGGTGGGGGACTGTGATGTCACAGAGGGGAATTGTGGCTCCAAGTAGTAGGAGTGTGCTTTTATGTAAGCTATCTGATTTTGCCCTGGTCCTTTTGCCTACATGGCTTTTCAGTTATCCATGCATAAATTCATTAACCTCACAGCCTACATGACTTTAAGATCTTCATTCCATTCCATTACTGCATTGCAAATGCTCCTTACTCAAATAACCTAACTCCACTTTAATGGCATTTAAGGTATCCATGCCATGCATATTAATTCTCTATTTATGCTGCAACCATAGAAATCACTGCTACACCTCATTGATTCAATTACACTTCCCATAGCCCCCACTTGCATACTGTGTGACCCTCAGCAAGTCACTTAACTTTTCTGTGCTCCCAGGTCACACCTGTCAACAAGCTTTCAGCTTAGTGTGCCACCCCTGGTTAAACTATTGGGGGGGAAAATGCAAAACCTAATTGAATCAATTTCTGGCATCACAGCCTCTCACTGCTTAATGGCATCACAGTCTCTCACTACTCAATCACCTACCTTCAATGACACCATTAATTTGGCTTCCTTAATGGAATTGGTTGGCTTCATTTTGCTGGCTTAGCTCATATCAGTCAATCATATTAAGCATTCCATTCCATCAATCTTATCAGTCAATCAGTCCATCATATTAGCCAATCATCTCAGTTAATCATATCGCATACCAATATCTAACCAATGGCTGCTGGCTTCACCTGGCCTCCTTATATTTGGTGCTTCATAGTTGACTGTATGATCTCATTTATAAATTGGAGGCATGACAGCCATGACCATTTCTTTCCATGGCTCAGGGCCAGCCCTGCAGGCAATGGTCTCGCTTTGCATTGAAGTCCACATCTTGAGTATGCGAACCTTGGGGCAGGGTCCTTCTCATCTGGCCCATAGTGGGAATGTTCTCACTCTAGGCAGAGCTTTAGCCATACAGCCAATCAATGGCACCTCTTGATACAGAATTTAAGAGTTCAGCTATGAGGGATGGGGCCCTCACGCCCATGGGCACTTCTTTAGCTAGCTGAATCGGGTTCAGTGGCATTGTCTATGCTATTCTCCTCATGACCACCTCTGGTTTACCTGGACTGTTTTTAGTTTGTAGGTTGGCAGATTGGCTCAGCAGTCATTGCTCTCCTCCTCCCACCTTGGGGGCCCCTCTCTTGCTTCAAAGTATCTGTTGTTGCAGAAGACTCTTGCAACCATTCACTGCATTCCCATTAGTGGTATTGTGAGGGCTTTCCACTAAATTGGAATATTTTTTCCTCTTGGATTGGGTTTCTAAATTGTAGCAGTAGAGCCATCATGAAATAAAACATCCCTAGCCTGTAGGGAAGGCCACCAAGGCCTTGGATCTCCAGAGGTTTCCTCCTCAAAGGTTTTTTTTTTCTCTCCTCAGAGCCAAAGGTCATAATATCTAGTTACCTCATTTGTAATTCACAAAGTTACATAGGTAGGTTTCCGCAGTTATTTAGGTAGCTTTCCACTGTTGGATGGAGATGGATTGTGGCCCTCCTTGCCATTTCCTCTCATCTTGGAAAGTCATGCCCTCTCATTATAATTCATTTGATCAATGTTAACATTGTTACTCATTTCAGTTATCTCTGACCATTACCCTTATCTCTGCTGACCAATGTGTATGTTCATATCTCAATACTAACTTGTTAACTCTCCAATGCTTTCTGATCTTCTCTCTTTTTGGGCTTTTCATAAGCTATCTTTAGCCTAAGGGAATCCTTCCTCCAGCACCCTCCTTCAGGGTTTCCTGCCTTCCGCATCCCTACAGGGTGGTATTCCCAATGCACGGGGAAGTGAATAGCCTCATCAAAGTTTATTCAGCAAGTTGCACAAGCTCAACATCAAGTTGCGTAAGCACATTGAATTAATGATAGCAGTGAGTTGTGCTTTCAACAAGATATCTATTATAAGAGCAAGGGCAAATGTAAAAATATTGTATTGGGTTTTGGTACCTATATTAAAACCTGTATATTAAAATCTTATTTCTGGCAATAAATATGCAAGTCTCCTGAAATTTTTTTAAAAATGAAATGTCAGTTTCATACTCCCACATGTTTAACTGAATGAATTCTGACACACTTCTTTTCTCAGCACTGCCACTCTGTTTCACTCAGCAAATTGCATTATTGCAGGAGTGATGTGATGCTTGATGGTGATGTTAGAATGAAAAGATGAATGACAGTATGAACCTGTTAAGGATGCATTCTGTTAGATTCTTCTTTATATCCCTATTATTTGGTATTTGTCCTGTGCTGTATAGTTCATTATATAGTTCAATGAAATTAAAAGAAAGCATTTTTTTTTTTACTCATCCCAATCAGCTGTCTTGCTCTCGTGGTTTTACAGCTGATCGGGTTTACTTCAAACTGAGAAGATGGGATCTTCAACTTTATGGAGTGCGTTAAACAGCCAACAGCTGAGTCCAGAAGAAAGGGGACTCTGAAATGTTAGATAAAAACTGTTACAGTCTGTAAAAGTGTTCCTCACAGTTGGGTCTTAGTACATTCAATTTGCATGTTTGCTTCCTTTAACTGAAATGTGACAAGCAGACTAAATTAAAAATATACTGTTGCACTTATTACTGCGGTACTTCTTTTTCTATTATTAAATTAATTTTCTGCACTACTCACACATGGACTTTCATACCAGCTGCATATATCTTGGTATCGGACAACCAGGGACCGTAAGTTGTGATGGCATCTTTTTGAAACCATAAACAGCAGGTATATTTTTAGTTCAGTCTGCCTGTATTTTACATAAGAGAAGTTAACGTGCAAATTGAATATACATAAGACTTGGCTGTAGAAAACACTTCTGGAGACTGTAACAATATTTGTTTATTTTATTTATTTATTTGCAATTTAGTAACCGGGTGAGCCCTGTGAGACAGAATGTCTCTTTTCTGGGGCAACCTGGTGAAAGGGTACATAGGGAGGTGCAGAGATACAATAAATAACAGCATAAGGTAAGTGTACAATGACAATTTTATAAAGGTTCATACATAAGAAAATCAAATCAAATAGCACTGGCAGCAATTAAGTTACTGTACAACTTCTTTATCAAACATTTCAGTTCTCTTTCTTCTGTATTATATTTCTGAACAATGCTAATTCAAGTGTAAAGTTTAGATAATTTAGATTTTGGACAGTCAAAAACTTTAAGCTGTGACTGTATTTTATTTTTGAAACCATGAACTAAAAGTAAGTATCTCTCTGCCTGTGAGAATGCCTTTAGAGACCACAAACATTCTTCACCTGACATTGCAGAGTACCATAGTTTCCATATTATATTCTTGAACGTTACTCTTGTATACTATAAAACTTAGTCATATACTCTATGGGTAATGTATGGGTAACACTAGCTTTTCAACATAGCACTTTCAGCCTAATTTGCCTTTCTGAAGCTCTGCTCAGATTTTAAAAGCAATAGTTAAGCTGAAAGTGTCATTTTGAACAGCTAGTGCTACCCACATGTTGCTATTTAAAGTGTAAGCCTCTATCCAAAATGGAATGCAGTTTGAAAATCGGGTCCATAATCAGAAAAAGTTTGTTCCATAGCTGTAGAAATATTTACATTTCCAGTGTAATAGAGACACTATTTAAAATGTAGTATTAAATAAAAATGGTATGAGGGAATTCTGTCCTGAAGTCCTGAACGAGAAAAAAATTCAGTCAACAGCCAGGCAGTAGATATCTACACTTTACACTAAAAAAGAGCAGTGTTCAAGAATAAACTGCCAGGACCACTGATCTTTTGTTTAAAGTTGGGGACAAGCTCCTTATACAGTACAAACAGATTTATTTTTCAATAAAATATCCACTTGAAAAGTGAGATCTGTGCTGGTAGTACAGTACTAGGCACACTCCAGATTACAGTTCAGTTACCTTATTGCAAGACATACCTTTTCTGTCTTCTCTGAGATCCCAGTCAAGCAGCAACCTCCCCCCACCCACACACAGACAGAAGCCCACTCCACCCCATTTCAGTTAAGGACCTCACACCCAACCACTCACTAGCTCCCTCCACTCTTCTTCAGCACTCAGAGAATACACTGTGAAGATATGCGTTGGTGTCCCTCAGTGGAGCTACTTGCACTGATCTTCTTGTTGTACTGGTATATAGTATACCACCAAAAAATTAAGTAACTCTACAGTTAACATTAAATTAGCAATGCCTGTTTTTATAAAATATAAATTACTGTTCAATGGGGCAGGACTACTTATTATAGTCAATTTTCATTTAATCATTTAATCCTCAGTTTGTCAGAGATTTATTTTGATGGCTGTGGGTTTACAAAATTCTCTGGCTTTCTTTTTGCTCCTGGTCTCTTTCTTTCCCTTCTGCCAATCTGCTCCATTGCCAGCTCCATGTCCTTCCTCTGTATTCCGCAAAACAGGTAGCACACTGCTACCTACAGGAAAAGGAATGGAGGACTAAACACCAGCAATGGAATTCATTAGGGGGATACACAGTATTATTAATTCATGCCAGTTTGTCAGTCAGGTGCTCTATCCTGAGTAAATACACTGTAACAATGGATAAAAGCAGGACTCCAGTGAAATAAGATATTGTATCTCAGCTTGTGCATTCTCAGTGTAGCTGCAAGTGGTTCCACATCTCAATTCCTCAGACCCCTCTTCTGCAACCTCGGCTGAGCCCTATCAGCTCTGACCAGAGTTTGTTATGTTTGCAGCTTCCTGATATTCCTGCAACATGTGTGTGTCACCAGATGCTGTGCTATGGTAGTGTGATTTGGGCAGTGGGCAACAAGTGGGTTTGAGCTAGCAGCTTCCTATGCTTAACTGCTGCTAGTAAACACTTTTATGGCATCACGCCTCCCCACAAATTAAAATAAAATAAAGGAAAAAAAATAACATTTATATTCTTTTTACTACTGCAGGTTTCTGATTGTATTTCAGGCAGAGCCCTGTACCCCCGAGACTCAGAGGTAGAGTACAGCGAGTGACCGAGTGACTGGTGTAGCCTGGGCAGTGTTTTTTGTTTTTTTTACATTTACTTTTCATAACAAGAACAACATTTGTGTGTGCATTTGGCTGAGTTGTGCTTGAAATGTAGAGCATAGAGAGGAATGGGAAGCCTCCGCAATGGGCAGCAGTGAGCACATGGGTGTTGGTTCATAGCTTGCCAGTGCCTGCTAGTAGTTGAAATGAACCAAAAATAAAAACACCTTTATCATGTTCACTTTTTCAATAAATGTTTTTATCAGGGTGAGTTGTGCTTATTGTGGGAGCCTGGGCAGTGGGTGTGAAGTGGTTGTGGGCTGACAACCTGCTGCAGTAAAGCAGCAATGCAGCCATAGACAGCAGAAAGAGATGGGCATAATGGAATCAACCAAAGTAGAAAACAAACAAAGAAAGCTGATGTTAGCCAAAGCTTTTCAGTAAGTGTGGCAAGTACTGAACAAACCATCCAATAATCACACATCGTAGGTACTGCCCAACAAGGATTGGGACTCTTTCAAGAGCATTTATTGGTCTTACTCAGAACATAAATTATCCATCCAAAAGTTCAGTTCAGTTTATTTGCAAGAGATAACAACCATTGAGCAGCCTCATTCACAAGGTGGTCCCTTATGCATAAACATCAGTAACAATACAATATATTATGTGGCAGGTTGACAGGAGTAAAGTAACATAATAAGCATTATAATACCTATAACAGGTAAAATAAAGGAGTAAGAAACATTCAGTTATAGTAGTAAAAGGTAATACCAGTTGTAGATAGAAACATCGAACACATATACAGAAAAGAAAAGTACATAATACAGCTTTGATCAAAAGTTGTAGAGAGGGTAAGACAAAGGGCTAGATAGGACAGTGATTTAATAATTAGGAGCACTGACACATTTCTGGGGTAGTTTTTTCCATGAGAGATTTCAATGCATTAAAGGATATTAAGTTTTTAATTTAAGTGTACTTTGGAGTTTGTTCCAGGCCATAGGGAGGATATAACTCATGGCTGACTTGCCAACGTGGGTAGGGTTTTTGGGTATGTCCAGTGAAATATATGCACATTTCCTTAATGCATAGGAGTTTCATGAATGATGAAGGGTAGTAGATATATAGAGGGGCAACTTATTTAGGAGTGCTTTATATACCCAGTTGTATATATGGATAAGTCTCCTGGTTGATAGTGAAGTCCAACTCATCTCCTTGTACAGTGTACAATGATGTGTTCTAGCAGGGCATTGGTCATAAAGCATATTGCCTCGTGATAGTGTCCAGATTACGAAGACTGGTAATTGTACAGTCATTATATATTATATCTGCATAGTCTAGCAGGGGTAAAAAGGTGGCCTGGACCAGTCTGGTTCTAGAGTCATGAGAGAAAGGGGATTTGTTCCTGAAAAAGAACCCCAGTCTCTGCTTCAGTTTTTTGGACAGTGATTCAATGTGGGAGGCAAATGAAAAGTGGGAGTCCAGTAAAAAACCTAAGTATTTAAAGTTATTCACAACCTCAAGCTTATCTCCTAAAAGTGTGGTAATGGGGCAGTGTTACTGTAGTCAAAGCTTGCCACAGCTGACTTTGGCAGATGGAAAAATATTACCTTTTTTAGCATTTAACATGAATTTTGCTGAGATTAGGTTACACTGGAGCTGATTAAAATCAGATTGAAGTGCTAAACTGGCTTGAGTGAAGGAGAGTTTTGAGATGTACAGTACCTATCATCAGCAAATAAGTTAATCTTAGAGTCAGAGATGTTCTTGGTTAAGTTATTAATATATAACAGAAATAGCAGCGGACCGAAAATGGAGCCCTCAGGGACCCCCTTGAAGTGGGAATAGGGTTGAAGATAACAAAAAAACATTTTCTCTTATATAAATAGCATAAAAGGGAGATCCAACATGATAGGTCCCTTTATAAATGAGTCAAGACTAACAGCAAATAATAAAGAGATGGCAGACATTCAAAATAATTGCTTTTGCACAGTCTTTAATAAAAAATAGCTCTAACATCTCTAGAGTTACTGAGAGATCCCAAAGATGTACATGAAAGATTACTGAAACTGGATACCAGTAAATCACCAGGGCCCGATGATGTGCACCTCAGAGTGTTACGCGAACTTGCTGATCTTTTATACCTACCCCTGACTCACATATTTCAGTCCTCATTTGATTTAGTGAAGTACCACAAGGTTGGAAAGTGGCAACGGTGGTGCCCCTCTTAAAGAAAGGATCAAAAACTAAACTGGAAAATTTCAGATCTGTCAGCCTGATCTCTCTTATGTGGAAGATTCTTGAAGGTATAATAAAAGAACATATACTAGTTTTTCTGGAGAAATGTGGGCTGACAGATCCACTCCAACATAGGTTTACTAAGTCCAGGTCTTGCCAGACTAATTTACTGACATTTTATGAGTCTGTAAGTAGAAAATTAGATAAGAGTAACTCAGTCGATCTCATATTCTTGGACTTTGTAAAAGACTTCGATAAATTGCCTCACTTTGAGTTAATTAAAACACTGGGGGAACTTAAGTTACAGGTAAATATCTCAAATTGGATTTCAGAGTGGCTTGAGGGAAGAAGGCAGAGGGTTACGGTCAATGGGATATATTCTGAATGGGCACCGGTTATGAGTGGGGTGTCCCAGGGGTCGGTACTGGGTCCCTGCCTTTTCAATATCTATATTACCTCACTTAGACTGGATATACCATATGTTTGGTTACTAAAATTTGCAGATAACTGCAGGATAGGTACAGTGGTTAATAGTTTGGATAATATAACTGCCTTACAACAAGCCTTAGATAGTATATTATAGATAGTATATTTACCCGAACTAACCACAGCAAGCTTGCCCTGAACATTGGTAAATGTAAGGTTATGCACCTAGGTACACAATTTAGGCAGCAGAAGTACAAGCTAGGGAATGAAACCCTTTTGGTAACCCACCAAGAAAAAGATTTAGGGATTAAAGTCAGCCCAGATTTGAAATTTAGCTCCCACTGTAGAGACCAAATCAAAAAGGCAAATCAGAACTTAAATTGTATTCTCAGGCATATATCTAGTCAAGATAAAGAGGCGTTGCTTCCACTGTATGGTGCATTGGTTAGACCACACTTGGAATATTGTGTTTAGGTGTGATCCCCTTATAAAAAAGAGGTTATTCTAAGGGTCGAGGGTGGTTCAACTAACAGCCACTAGGGCAATTACTGGGTTGAAGGAATTACCCTGTGATGAGAGACTTAGAACACTTAATCTCTTTTCTCTCCAGTATAGGAGATTCAGAGGAGATATGTGCATGTTATACAGAGCAATGGGAGACATCAAACTTAGGGAAGATTTGGGTTTTGAGTTAGGGAATGGCAGAGTCAGCAATGGAAGGCATTCCAAGCAACTGTTCCTGGCCAGATGGAACTTGCTATGCAGAAAAAATTGGTTTAGCCAAAGAGTGGTCAAATCATAGAATCAGCTTCCACCAGAGGTGGTTGAAAGTCCAAATATGGAAAGATTTAAAACAAGACTGGACAAAGCATGTGGGGATAGGGCGAAATATAATTTAAGGTAGTTTTAAAATGGCAAGCACTAAGGATGAAAGGCTATTCAAGCTTGAGCTAACCTATGAAACCTATGAATAGGGATTAGAGAGTGCCATTTATTTTTATTTGCTGTAGTCTATCCTCCAGATAACTGGCAAACCAATTTGTCACATTGTTACTGAATCCCAGCTGTTTAAGGCTATCAAGAAGAAGTAGATGGTACACAGACTTTAAAACCTTGCTCAGGTCCAGAAAAACAGCAGCTGTAACTAGTTTTTTGTTACTAGCATCTAGCCAGTCATTTATCATTCTGGGCAATGCAGAAATTGTGCTATGAGATGGTCTGAATCCAGACTGCAAGGGGTTTATTAACTGATATTTTTCCAGGAAGGCTCTTATTTGAATACCAACCAGCTTTTCCAGGAGTTCTGAGAGGACTGGTAGAATTGAGATAGGCCTATAATTATTTAGATCACTAGGGTCCCCTGACATAAAGAGAGGTAATAGATGAGCTACCTTCCAGACCTGAGGTACATTACCCTGAGTTAATGAAAGATTAAGTAAATGGGTAATTGGAGCTGTAAGGTAGTGATAGCCCAGTTTTAGAAAGAAAGGATCTATGTCATCTGCTCCAGCGCTCTTTCTAGTATCAAGCCTAAGCAGTTGCTCTTCAACCTGCTTAAAGGTAATTTCAGAAAAGGTAAAGGGGACATGAGACAGTGGACTGCCTGTTGTAGTTGGTTGAAAAGTATTGTGCCATAGTGCAGCTGCCTTGGAAGAATTACGAGCAAGCCCTGCCATTCCAAAATGCTTGTTTAGCTTTTTAGTATTGTATCTTTATCAGTTATATTATAGGAGTACCCTGTAAAATTATTTTATTTGGCAGTGATGGAGGTGCTTTGCTTCCCTCTACAATTTTAAAAGTATGTCAGATTTTTACTGGATTTCCTTTTGCTGATTCGAGTATGTTTAAATAACATGACTCTTTTGTGTTTCTGATCAGTTTAGTGCAGGTGTTGTGACATACTCTAAAAGCAGTCCAGTGTGTAGGGGATTTGGTCTGTCACGCAGTGACCACAATTTGTCCTTTTTGTGCAGGGCTTTTTTAATAAGCTCATTAAACCATGGGCAGAATGCTTTTTTAATTTGATAGCTAGCCATAGGGGCATGCTTGTTTATACTGTCAGTAAGACTGGAATTGAAGAAGGAAGCTGCTTGCTTGATAGAGTGGGCTAAATAGAAGTTTTGCCAATTAATGTCTCTTAGGTCAGCCAAGTAGTTGGCTAGATTAAACTTCCTGAGAGATCTCTTAGTGATAAATTTACTGGCAATTACAGGTTTAAGTAAGTTTCTAATATACACTACAAAATTGTGGTCACTCAAGGCATTATGTAGTGCAGCTTCATGAGTTATTTTGTGAGGCATGTTTATTAGGATTACATCTAAAAGGGATTCCATAAGTTGTTTGTGGTTTGGCCTGGTGATACCTGTGATGATCTGAGCCAGTCCCATTTCATCACATAGCTGTTTTAAAGGATTAGATTTGGCACTGACCCAATCCAGATTCAAGTCACCCAGAATTAAAGTCTCATTGAATTGACATAGGTGGGACAGTAGTTCTAGGCCCGCAGAGCGAAGCTTGTAACACCCAATTAAGTTGATAGATTCAGTGTCTGAAATGGTGATTTTTATCACTAAGCTTTCAAATTCTTTTGGCTTTGAAATAGTGTGCAGAACAGTAATGGCAAGTCTCTCTTTAACATAGATGGTACTCCACCTCCCCTAGAGGCTCTATCCACTCGATAAAGGCTATAGGAAGGGAGGGATATGGCCTGGTCTTTAATGATTTCCTTTAACCATGTTTCTGTCAATACTAGAATATCTGGACACAAGTAAGCCACCCATGCTTGCATGTCTGTTAGTTTATTTTCTATACTACAGATGTTAACAAGCATCATTTATATAGAAACATAGAAGCTGATAGCAGATAAGGACCGCAGGCCCATCCAGTCTGCACATTTTTTCTACCTTATGAATGTGCCATAGGCCTGTACTCTGTCAATGGCCTATCTAGTCATACTCATCTGTATTGCTCCATTATGCCTATCCCATGCCTGTTTGAAGCCCTGCACTGTATTCATATACAACACTTCCTGAGGTAGGCTGTTCCATGCATCCACCACCCTTTCTGTGAAAAAGAACTTCCTCACATTACTCCTTAATTGGCCTCCCTCTAATCTCATGCTGTGTCCTCTTGTCATGATATTTTTCTCATATTGAAACATGTTAGACTCTTTCACCTTGTTAATACCCTTAAGCTGTTTGAATGTTTTGATCATATCACCTCTCTCCCTCCTTTGCTCTAGGGTATATATATTGAGCTCCATTAATATGTCCGCATATGTTTTCTGATGCAGTGCCTGCACCATTTTGGTTACCCTTCTCTGGACTGCCTCCATTTTGTTAATGTTCTCATGCAGGTGTGGCTTCCAGCCCATTTTTAGTCCTTGAGTTGAGATGAAATCTGTAGTTGATTGTAATGGAGTTATGGGGCAAGGTTAAGCACCAAGGCCCAGATATTCAAAGGAGTTGCACTGGCACAATGTTGCACCATCGCGAACCACTGATGCGTAGCGTGATATTCAAAAGGGAAAAGTGCCGAACAACCTGCTGGCGCGCTTGAGCACATCAGAATCATGCAGGCACAGGTGGGGTGCCCATGCATAACCTGCACAGCCCGATATTCAGCCGGGATGTGCAGAGTCATGCAGCAACCTATGCGCCTGCACAAATTAAGCCAAAAAAAGGGAACGCGTGATGGCCATCCACAGGTGAGCTGCCGCATTGCAGGGCGCAACACGGCAGCTGCCACCCTGTGGGTGGCTACCAAGTTCCTGTCACATCTGGCGGCACCCCCATGCCCCATCAAAGGGCATCCCTGGGCAATCCCCGTCCAATATCCTTGGTGGTCAGTGGACCTCTATGTATCCGATCAGCGACCATCAGTATAGTCCCCCGTCCAATATCCCTGGTGGTCCAGTGGACCGATGCGCCGCTGATCGCAGGCGTCCATAACACACCAACAGACCCTACCACCGTGGTGGTCTAAGTACCCCTCCCACCTGCGCACTAGAGCCCCACCGCCCGCTCCCATCAGCTGGCGGGCGGCGGGCAGAATCGCCCGCCGACTGACAGCTCGGTAGGGCTGCGCCTATTGGTTGGCGTGAGCCAATGGGCATGCAGCCCATATCGTCTTCTCGGTCGAATATGAATGAATCATTCGTAACTCTGGACTGAAACTAAACAGTAACTACCGCCCGATAACTCATGCTGTGCCTGCTCAGGCGTGCAGCCTCTACCAACTATCGGTCGGTAGATCTTGACGGCAAGCGGGGGTGCTGCTGCCCGCGCTGGCGGGGAGAGGGCAGTGGGGATCAGTGGGTAAGTGGGAGGGGGTACACTAGACCACCAGGGTGGTAGGGGTCTGTTATGTGTTATGGATGCCCATGATTGGGTGGCGATCGGTCCACTGGACCACCAGGGATATTGGACGGGTTTTTTCTTATATTACAGGTATGCCGGCGATTGGGCTTCAGAGGGCGTCGGTCCCCGATGGCTGCTGCCTGGCAGGGCGTCAAGCGCCAGTCATCTGGGATTGGCGCACCTGCATGCTAATGGCATGCAAATGGGGCTGTAATGAGATGCAAATGGCCTCCTGTGCACCTTGCATAAATTATGACCCCATTTGCATGTCCCCTTTTGAATATCTCAGGTGCTGTGCATGGTGCAATGGCACTTGTGCCAGCACATCTCCATGCTCTACTCTGGCCACTTGCGCTGGCGCAGTGCCACTGCGCCATGCACAGTGGGGGTGACCAGGGTGCGATATTCAAAGCTGCTGCCATAGCGCAGCTCCGTTGAATATCACCCAGGCCACACCCCTGCGCAACAAAGTTGAGCTGCGCCTAGGCTTGCGCCACAGCCTGGTGCAGTTTGAATATCCGGGCCCATGTTCCCTGATCAAAGGATAAGCAATACTATTATTTGCTGAATGTAGGTTTCCCTAATAATTTTAAGTAGTCCATTATGTTGATTCTGCCAGGTGCACATTGCAAGATACCATTTTTTACTAAGAAGGAAGTGGTAATTCGCCAATGCACACAAATGTATTAATGATCTGATAGAAGAGGGATGAGTAGAGGTGATGAGACATGCTAGGGCAATATTAGCAAAATTCTACTCTGGATGAGGATTGGGTTGGATGAATGGATTAAAAGTTAGGTGAATAGTTTTATTAGCTGCAGTCAGATTTGTTACAGTAGCAGTTTGAGGGTATATAAGAAGTAAAAGTATGACAAACATTTTGGTTGTAGAGTGGTAGCACACTAAGGAGCTACCTCTGTAATGAATGAGATGTATGTTAACTTAATGAGTCTAGCTGTGTGGTCAGTAATTATTTAAAAGCTAAGTAAGACTGGACTTTAGGCAAGGCTAAAAGTAGTCTAAATATTAACACTTGACAATACAGTAGCCGCGTTTAACCCAGTTACACAGTCAGCTAATAGTGGAAACGTTGCTGAGAAGGTGTTGGTAACAGCAAGTGCCCCTGGTGGACAGAAATATAAGGGACTAATGGAAAACTCAACAGACTGTTTTTATTTTATTCACTGCCTAGTCACGTGACTCCTACAACTATATAAGGCCCTGTCCAGATAGGTGGGTGGGTGGGGAGCTGGCACAAAGCACCGGCAGGATTGCACTTGGGCTGGTGTGTGGGCTTCCAAATGGCTGGTGGCTGCTGAGTTGAGCCGTACCACCAAAACCAAGGGCCCAGTCAGGAGCTGTTCTGTTGGAGCCGAGTCAGAGACTATTCTGCAGGGGAAGAGGGGAAAATGCAAAATTACTTAAATAGGAACAAAACGGAGGGAGGGTTCAAGTGTACAGGCAGTGGAAAGACAGCGCAGCAATTGGTGGGAGGGTTTACAGGGGCAGATGGGGACACAGAGCCAGAGAGCCAGCAGAGGGTAGAGGATGGAAGATTAGAATCTGAGCGGTGGATGGGAACACAGGGATATAGAAAAAAGGAGAAATGCAAATTAAGGAATGGAAAACAAGAAGAGGAAAAAAGAAAGCCTAATTTAAAAACACACCACAATTTAAAGTTTAGGCTGCACTATGCTAAAATATTGTGCTGCTACAGCTATTTGTACTACTAACTTATGCAATTATATGACAGACATTCTAAGGCTACAAAGTAACTTTCATCAAAGCAACATTAAATGAATGTAAAAAAAAACACTTGAAAAAAGAAATATATTCCAGGCAGCACAGTATTCCAAAAGTCCATACGGATCTTTGACTGGGTGACCAAAGTAATAGACCAGGAAGGGGCTGTGGACATGGCCTACCTAGACTTTAGCAAAGCATTTGGCACAGTCCCACACCAAAAGATTAATAATCAAACTAACCAGCCTGGGAGTGGGTCCCAGGGTGGTAGCCTGGGTAAAACATTGGCTGGACAACAAGACACAGAAGCTAATTGTAAATGGAGTCCACTTTGAAGAATGAGGGGTTACTAGTGGGGTACCACAGGATTCAGTAATGGGTCCAGTCCTTTTTAATGTCTTTATAAGTGACACTGCAGAGGAACTGGAAGGAAAAGTATGCCTCTTTGCAGATGACACAAAGATCTGCAACAGGGTTGATACACAAGGAGGCATGGAAAGGATGAGAAGGGGACTTGGCAAGGTTGGAGGAATGGTCAGAAGTATGGCAGCTTGGATTCAATGCAAAGAAGTGCAAAATAATGCACCTGGGAAACAAAAATCCAGGGGAAGATTACACAGTGGTGGGGGTAGTAACAACAACAAAAATGGAAAGGGACCTGGGGGTAATCATATCAGATGACCTTAAGGTTGGCAAGCAATGTGAGAAGGTGGTAGGGAGGGCCGGGAGGATACTGGGATGTATAAGGAAAGGCATCACCAGCAGAAAACAGGAAGTTGTTATCCCCCTGTACAGACAGTTGGTGAGACCCCATCTGGAGTACTGTGTCCAGTTCTGGAGGCCCCATTTCCGCAAGGACATAGACAGGATGGAGGCAGTTCAGAGGAGATCAACTAAAATGGTACAGGGTCTGCAAGATAAGCAATACGAGGAGAGGCTAAAGGAGCCTAATATGTATACCCCTGAGGAAAGGAGGGAGGGGGGGACATGACAGAAATGTTTAAGTACCTCAGTGGAATCAACAAAGTCCAAGAGGGTAGCATCTTTCAGAAAAAGAGACGTGCAAGAACAAGGGGACACAATTTGAAGATAGAGGGGGGAAGGCTCAGGGGCAATGTGAGGAAGTATTATTTCACAGAGAGGGCAGTGGATGCATGGAACAGCCTTCCTGAGGAGGTTTTGGGGTTTAAAACTGTGGGAGAATTCAAGACTGCATGGGACAGACATAAGGCAATTTTTGTGGGGGGTAGGAAGAAATAGGCTGTTGCTTAAATAGGATCTTCAGCTTATCCTCTAGGTAGGGAAATGGACAGACTAGGTGGGCCAAGCGGTCCTTATCTGCCATCAAAGTCTATGTTTCTATGTTTCTATGGATGGCAACAGAGCAGTGGTGGCCAATAGCTGGCTCAACCTTCAAAAAAGGAGCCAACTGGCAGCAAGCTGTCTAGGCATCAACAATTCAAGTCGAAGAGGTGCCTTTTCAGTTTCAATATACCTGTTACTTGGCTGGCAAGCGGGAGCAGGCTTCCGAATGGCCAGTGGCTGCTGAGTTGAGCTGCACTGCCATAACCAAGAGCCCAGTCAGGGGCTATTCAGCTGGAACCCAGTCAGGGGCTATTCTGTTCCTTGTTCTGGCCAGGAGGAGTGGGCTTCTGAACAGCCAATGGCTGCCGAATTGAGCCACGCCACTGTAACCAAGAGACCAGTCAGGGGCTATTCTGTTTCTTGGGCTGGTGAGCAGAAGTGAGCTTCCAAATGGCCAACAGCTGCTGAGTTGAGCTGCACCACCGTAACCACGAGCCTGGTCAGCGGCTGTTCAGCTGGAGCCCAGTCAGAGGCTATTCTGTTCCTTGGGCTGGTGAGCGGGATCAGTCTTTCAAATGGCTGGAAGCTGCTGAGTTGATCCACACCACCATAACCAAGAGCCCGATCAGGGGCTGTTCAGCTGGAGTCCTGTCAGGGACTATTGTGTTCCTTGGGCTGGTGAGTAGGAGTGGCTTCTGAATGGCTGGCAGCTGCTGAGTTGAGCTGCACCATCATAACTAAGAACCCGGTCAGGGTCTATTCACCTCGAGCCCGGTCAGGTGATATTCTATTCCTTGGGCTGGCAAGTGGGAGCAGTCTTTCAAATTGCTGGAGGCTGCTGAGTTGAGCCACGCCACTGTAACCAAGAGCCCAGTCAGGGGCTATTCAGCTGAGCCCGGTCAGAGACTATTCTGTTCCTTGAGTTGGTGAGCAGGAGCAGGCTTCTGAATGGCTGGCGGCTGCTGAGCTTGGCCTCACCACCGTAACCAAGAGCCAGGTCAGTGGCTGTTCAGCTGAAGCCCAGTCAGAGGCTATTCTGCTCCATGGGCTGGTGAGCATAGAGAGAAGTGTAATGGAAAATTCTCCCCATCTATCTCATCTGAAAAGTATAATAACAGCTGCCACAGCCACCTGTGTGTGTGGATGCTTAAAATTGCCAGTCCACAATGAACCATAAATATGATGCTCCCCAGCCCTCAAATTATAGATCAGTAACAGCACCACTCTGGCCAGTGCTGCTGATCAGTTATCGTGTGTGGAAGGTGACTCTGAGACTGGGTCACATGCAGACTCAGATACTACTGTCATTTTTGTCACCAGAGGAAAATGTACACTTGTTCTGGGAGTAAGGGAAGGCATGACAATGTACAGTATGCGACTGATCCCACAATTCTACAAAACAAAGCAAGCAAGAAGGACTGCCAACAAGGCAGGCTGTAATGGAGTGAGATAATGAGGACCGGAGGATATACGTCTATTTCATCTAACAGTAGGTGACAAAGTCTAAGTCAAACCACAAGTCATAACTCACGATTTACAAGTCATGAGTCACAAATAGAAACATAGAAGCACAGACAATGATGGCAGGAAAAGACCCATGGTCCATCCAGTCTGCCCAGGTTCACTAACTCCCAGGAAGCATTCTTGGCACCTAATGTTCCCCCAGGGTACTAATCCTCCCAGACCTTTCCCTATTTTCCTCTCTGGTCCTGTTGGCCCAGGTCAGCACTGTTCCCTTCATACTATCACAGGCCTTTTTGAACCCCCTTACTGTGCTTGCTCCCACCATCTCAGCCGGCAGACTGTTCCAGGGCTCCACCACTCTTTCGATAAAGAAGTACTTCCTTACATCTCTCCTGAACCTCCCACCTGCCAACTCCACTTGTGACTGCGTGACTTGGTACTCAGAGTAAATAATTCCCAGCAGTTCACTTTATTAATTATATTCAAGACAATGAGGAGGCAAGATGGTGACTGAGCTGGGTCACTGTCCGTTAGGGCTCTGAAAAGGAACCTTTATCCACTGTTCTGCTACCTCCTACTTTACTCTTAATTTGAGAGAACCAAATTTTAGCTGCCTATTGCTGTCTGTGCCATAAGTTTGGCCAGAGTTTATTTTAAATAGATTAATTTGGAGTAAGTATTAGAGTTGAGGAGTAGGGTGTAGTGTAAGTTAGGGATTTTAGTGGTTAACCACAGAAGTTACCTTTTTTATTTTTAGGTGTTCCCAACTGCAGATGGCTTTACATTTAAGTGCCATAACTGTGGCATAGAGCTGTTGACCAGAAACAGTTTTCCAACTGCAAATCACTCAGGCAAGGGGACTATGAACTGTGTTTCAAGCTGTAGTTCCTGAGAAGGAATGTTCTTCGACTGGACAGGCACAGTACTGCCTTGGACTAAAACCACCGAGGGAGGAAAAGGCGGTGGATTGAAGAACCTTTATTTTGTTGGGATCCTCCATGAGAGTTGTTGCCCAGAAGAGATCCAGGAGGCTGACTGGCATGGTGGGTGCTCACTGGTGTTGCTGTCAGTGAAGCAAGGTGAGAACTCACTGAAATTGCTGGCATTTCGGAGCCCTGGACATCTAAAGGTACTGTTCAATTGTGCTGTTGCTTCCGGTAACAAATATCTCCAGGATGGACTATTGCCGGCATTTGCGTTAAAACTGAGGCATTGAAAATAGTGACTACTGTTTGGCCCATTGCCATCTTTTGACTCAGACTGTTGTGCATGGTGTTCATTGAATATTTTTCTGAGGGCTGTGTGCTTTGTGCATACCCTTGAAATCTTTTTTGGCCGTGTGGAAGATCTGCCATAAGCGATAGGGAGAGTACTCCCTTCGGTGAGGCTTCACTGTGTCTTGTACCACATAGTACTGTTGCCCTGCCTGAAGTTCAAACATTGGTGGAGGTGGTGGAGGTTGTTTCAGCTGTAACCAAGATTTGCTCAGTGGTGAGAACACTATCTGCTTCTGAAAGAAAGGCTCTTGGACACTTTCAAACATTGACTTTAAAAAGTTATTATAAACTTACTTCAGCAGCTAGATTGATTGGGTTCTGCTAAAATATAATTTTAAATTAAGTTTATTGGGTTGGTGGGGTGTAGTTAGTGTGTGAGAGTGGAGTGTTTTTTGTTATGAAACTATATTAGAGTGTGGAAGGTAAGTGTATAATTAGGTCAAGTGTTTTTCTTTCTTTTATTAATTTATATTGTTTAAGTATTCTGGGAGGGTGGGGGAGATTTGAGGGGGTTGTTATGTGGGGAATGTACGCTTGATTGATTTTTATACAATAGGGGGGCATAGGCAGATATTGTGGTTAGTGGGCTTCAGCCGCAGTCACTTTGTCTAGCCACTGTCTTGGTGGTTAAAGCAAATTTTAGTGTTAGCTGGGTTTGTTATCTGTTTTAATTTTACTAATTTTATATTTAAGCCTTGAGGGGTTTCTGATTCTGGAATACATTTAGGTCCTGGGCCCCACTGGATAGCTTATGCTGCATCTCTGCTGTGTGGCCTCCGTCCCTTTGTAGATGTCCCCTTCCCAGTGGTTGCACTAAGATGATGCTGGAAGCTGGGTTTTATGAGGGGGCAGGGGACTGGGTGGCAGGGTATTGCTGGCACGGGGAAATAGTATTAGGGTGGTCTGGAATAGGAGGTGCCCTGGAGTTAGACGGAACCTTGAGAGGGGCCCAGTATGTTTGGCTCCTATTCCCAGGGGTCCCATCGGACCACATGGGCAGGTAGCAAGAGGGTTGGCATTGTCTGCTAGTCCCCTTAGGTCAGGGCTGTGTAATGCTAGGTCGATGAGGAACAAGACCGCTGTTATGGCAGACTTGATTTCCTCGGTTGACCTGGCTTACATGATTGAGACCTGGCTGGGGGATGACATTGGGCAAGTTTTGAAGGCGTCAGTCCCCGCTGGGTACTCAGTGGTGCACTGCCTGAGGAGGGATGGGGAGTGGCCATCTGTTTTAGATCCAGCTTGAAATTTTCCATGCACCCAGGGGGTCTACCTTGTCTTTTGCTTGAGACCCCTGGTTTGATGAGGCTCTTAAGGCAATGAAGACCAGGGGTCGGAGGTTAGACCATTGCTGGTGGAGGACCCAGTCCTTGGAGGACAGATTGGTCCTGAGAAATCATTGTAATGATTATCAGGAGGCAATCAACCATAAGAAGGCAGACTTCCTGTCCAGAGAGATTGCTGCTGGGAAGAACAGACCTGCCCATCATTTTTGGACTGTGGATAGACTATTACGTCCAATCTGTCTTCAGTCGAAAAAAGCATTTTCAACAGCATTATGTGAGGAGTGTGCTCTCTTCTTCTCAGACAGGGTGTCCTCCATTTGAGCTGGGATCTTCCCAGTGGGGCAAAATGTGTCCCACAGTGGTAGATCTGGTTCAAGCAGAGGCATCTCATCTGCTTGGGGTGGAGGTTTCAGCCGGTTGTGGTGGCTGAAGTCATTGAGGAGATTTTGAAGCTATGGCCAACTTGTGAGCTGGATCCAGGCCCGACCCATCTCCTAGTGAAAGGTGTCAGAACCGTTGGCTCAGTGTTCACCAGGATAGTCCAGTGCTCACTTTCAGAGTGGTGTTTCCTGGCATCTTGAAGGAGGCGCTGGTGAGGCCTTTTCTGAAGAAACCATCACTTGACCCTGACGTCCTGATGAATTATAGACCTATCTTAAACCTACCGTTTTAAGGGAAGGTTGTCGAGAAAGTAGTGGCTCTGCAGCTCGAGGTGCACCTTGCTGCTTTTGACATCTATAAGCCATTCCAGTCTAGTTTCAGAGCCGGGAATAGCACAGAAACGGCATTAGTTCGGGTGCAGGATGACCTCCTGAGTGCGAGGGATAGAGCAGAATGGTCAGTTCTTATTCTGCTTGATCTCTCCTCAGCATTTGACACAGTGGACCACACTGTGCTATTGGATCACCTTAGAGTGTATTGCGGACTCACCGCAATAGTCATCAAATGGTTTGAGTCCTATCTCTCTAACAGGAGGAAAAGAGTAGTGATGGTGAATTTCTCCTCCTCCTCGATGCCCCTGTTATGTGGAGTACCTTAGGGCTTGATCCTCTCACCGATGTTGTTTGCAGTGTACATGCTGCCTCTGGGGTAGATCATTAGACAATACAGTCTGGGTTTTTACTGCTATGCTGATGACACCCAGTTGTATGTGTCATTTGCCCCCAGAACTGGAAATGCCGTTGAAGTGCTAGTAAATGCCTGACTGAGATTCAGGACTGGATGTCCTCAAACTGACTAAGACTGAACTCTGATAAGACAGAAGTTCTGGTGATTAAGCCTGGGTCGTCTGCTTGATGTGGGAGCCTCCAGAGTGATGACAGGCTTGGTCCTGGGTTCCACCCTATTGATGGCCTCCCCAAGGGTGAAGAATTTGGGTGTCATCCTTGACAACAGATTGACTGTAGAAGGCTAGATGTCATCTGTTGTTAAAAGTGGCTTTTACCATCTAAGGAATGTCACCCGAATTAAACCCCTGATTCCGCCTGAGGACCTTCCTTCACTAATACATGTCTTTGTGACCTCTAGGTTGGACTACTGCAATGCTCTGTATCTCGGGGTCAATGGAGGGACCCTCTGCTGGCTGTAGCTAGTGCAGACCGTGGCAGCTAGGCTACTGGTGGGTCTGCCAAAAACCTGCCATGTGACCTCGGTCCTGCGAGATCTGCACTGGCTGCCGGTCAGGTGGAAGATCCTTTTCAAGGTGGGCTTGCTCACCTATAAGGCCCTATATGGATTGGACCCTGGTTACCTGTCTGACCTCCTAACTCCAACCATTCCGGTGCATTCTCTCTGCTCCTCCACCGAGGGCCTCCTAGCAATTCAGAGGGCCAGGGTGAAGACCTCGGGGGATTTTTCCTTCGAGGTTGCGGGTCCAGTCCTTTGGAATTCACTGCCAAGATCAATAATGGAGGCCCCAATGGTGGAGGCGTTCAAGGGGGGCCTAAAGACCTATCTGTTTAAACAAGCTTTCCAGGACAGTTTTTAATTTTATCTAATTTTAAAATCATGATTTTAATTCTGTTTTACTGGAGAATGTGCATGCTGATACCTGATGCCTATTCTTACATTATTTTGCCCTGCTTGAACAGTAATGGTGCCCAGAGTCTCTGTGGTTCTGTGCCACAATCAAATACAATTTTACTTACTTGCTTACTTAATTCCTTTCAGGAATCTGAAGGTCTCAGTTATATCATCCCTCTCCCTTCTGGTTTCTAATGAGTACACATTTAATGCCCCGTGGCACTCCTCATAGGATTTACCCTGCTGTCTCTGAATCATTTTGGTCACTCTGCATTGTACTGTCTCTAACCTATCCTTGTCTGTTCTGAGGTAAAGACTCCAGAATTGGGTGCAATACTCCAGGTGAGGCCTCACAATGGTTCTGTAGAGGGTAGCATTACTTCTTTTCTCCTACTATCAGTCCCTCTCACAATGCATCCCAGCATTCTGCTGGCCTTACTATAGGCCTTGTTGCACTGACTAGTTTGTTTAAGAGAGTTACTGATGGTAACTCATAGATCCTGTTCCTCATTTGTAGTGCTAATTCTCATTCCTCCCATCCAGTACTCTGTCATGGGGTTCTTTTTCCCTAGGTGCATTACCTTGCACTTTTTTGCTTTGAATTTTAACGGCCAGACCTTTGACCATCCCTCTAACTTTAGCAGGTCCTTCTGCATGTTCCTCATTCCTTTGTAAGTTATGGGTCACAAGTCACAAATCTTGTGTCACAAGCTATGAGTAGAAGTAACAAATCATGAGTTACAAGTCACAAATCATGTGTTACAAGCTATGAATAAATGTCACAAATCATGTCTTGAGTCACAAATCATGAGACACTTTTTTTAATAAACTTATGGAACATAAATAAAAATTAATGGAATTAAAATTAAACCACAGAAAGCATCATGGTCCTGCCATGGGCTACTAGGTAGAGTCAGATGTAGTTTCATGGAGTGCATCAGCTGCAGCCACAATAGGGGCAGCCAGACTTGGTCTGTCCATCAGTCTTACTGATCACAAGTGCAGTATCTGTGGGAATGTGTTCCTTAGCATATAAATAAAGAAACATAAATTGAGTGGGTGGTGGTTATCTTTATATAATTAAAAAAACTCTGTGGAGCCAGAGTGAACAAATTATTTGACATAAAGCACAGATAATGGGGGGGGGGTAAGCCTTGACCACAGGAATATATTTTATTTTATTTATTTTATTTATTAATTTTTGTTGTCCGGGTAAGTGCACTAGACAAATCCTGCCTATTTTCAGGCACGACCCGGGGAGGAAGGGGAATACAGATGAATGCCAACTGACCTTGAACCAGATTAAGCTGTTGGTGGTATTTTTAGTGAATGAGGGAAATTTGGCCAGGACACCATGGAAATTCCCCTACTCTCTGGTAGTGGAAGTTGCAGTCTGGGGATTGATGGCCATTTCGCCCTGAGATGTCGATGGAGAAGGATGTCAGGGAGGTAGGGGAGCGGGTCTCCTCCCCAACCTCGGTTTCGCAAGAGACCCAAGCTGATTCTGTGATTTCATACTCACCTGAGATGTCTGCTTCGGAGGGCTCGTTCTGCATGCTGCAGGACACTGCTGTATCAGGTATTCAGGAACGAAAGAACGCTCAGACTTCTGTGACAGAGTTGGGCGGTTTGGAGTCTTCTTGTTCTGCTATTTTTAATGTGGCACCTACATACGCTGAATGCGGCAGTGCTGCTTCTGAGTCCGGAGAGGTTCCCAGATGTGCATCTCAGGTAACTGCTACAGGACTGCCGGCGTCCACTGGAGATGTTGTGCAACAATCTGAGGAACTGCTCTCTAGAGCTCAACAGAAAGGTATGCCTATGCTGGGTAAAACTGGGAAAAAGTTGGGGATGGTTCACAAACTGAGTATGGCACCAGGGAAATGTGAGAACTCGCTACAGCAAGAAAAAGTCACTGCACCTGCATTACGGGACGTGGGCTGGATTCCTACTGAGAGTGGCTGGTCTTCTGACCCTGCAGATGTGACAGTGAAAGGGTATGCTGATTTAGTAATTACTGATACGGGAAAAGTTCTTAAGAAATCTGCTATTGTAGCTGAGGGATCGGCAGATGTACAGCAGATTTCGACCACTATGGAATTTGGGGTCACAGTGGGGACTTCTTTGCCTCCGGCTGATTTAAAATGGGATCCTGCTTCTGGGACTGCACCTGCTCACAGTGTATCCCCAGGACAAGAGCAGTCTGCTACTTCCAAGGTGGGAGGGATGTTGGCTGTGGGTCTGGGAGTTGCTAATTTACAAAATCCAGTTAAGGAAAAGTTTTTAAACCTGTGTTGTGGATGGCTGACTTATTTAAACCTGCTCTCAAGGAACCTGCTCCTCGATGGAATGCAGTTAGACTGCTTTATAAAAGGGGATTGTCGGACCCTCCTGATAGGGTATATGTTGGGGGGGTGTCTGTTGAAGGATTCCTTAAAATTTTATGCTTCAGAAGTCTTTGCTTTGATTCACACTGATGAACATAATTATGACATTAGCTTCAAAACTGTGGAAACTTTGGATCAGTTCTGGGTTAAATATAACTCAGTGAAGGATACTCAGCAATGGACTCCTTTTTTGGCTATCCTGCTCACTAAACTGGCTGTACGCACTATTACAGTTTTATTTAGGAATGAGGGGGTGGAACTGGCTGATATCTTATTTTGGTTAAAGAAACTCTGTGAAGTGTTAGAACATCCAGTTCCAATTATAGACTCATAACAATTCTGGACCGGGGGCTGGAAAATAAAATGTAAATTGTTTATGACTAATTCTGGTATTGCTCATTTGCCAGGCTGTTTTTTCCTGGGAAGGGACAGGGGTTCTTTGTTTTACCCGGGACAACCTAGGTCTTGTCATAGGTGTGGATCTAGATTACATCTTAGTAATGCTTGTGACTCGCTGAAGTGTACTCATTGCTTAGAAACTGGTCACTTGGCTGCAACATGTAATAATTTGTTCCATTGTAATCTATGTGATAAAAAAGGTCACTGTTATGTTAAGTGTCCGTGGGCCTTCCATAACTCAGTGGATGACCATTCCCATGAGTCTCTTATTACACAGGCCCAAAAAAAGGGCTGTGCTAAGGCTTCTGAAAAAAGAATGCAGGACCTTTTAAGAGCACAAGACCCTCTTGTTAACAGGCCGGTGCCCCAGCCGAAGTCCGGTTTACAAGATGTTCAGCATAATGTTTTTGTTTCTGGCACTGAGGATAATAGTGTAGCAGAATTGATACAAGAGGCTTAGTTGGTGGTGGACCTTGATGGGCAGGTGGGCCATCTGGAGCATCAGTCAGTTACTATTGCAGAAAGCAGCTCAACGTCTGAGGCTATGCTTGTGGATACTGTGGTTGAACCTGTGGTACCTTCGCTTTGTGCCGAAGTCCCTATCTCAGAAACTTCCCATATGACCCCCCCATCTCATGTTAGATACTGACAAGACTTTTCAGACCATCTCTTACAAGAAAAGACAGAGGGAAAAGAGTGGGATTCCGGGTCCTAAAGGGAAAGAAAGGAAAGTCGTGGCTAAAAAGAAACTTTTGCAGTCCAATAAATTTGATGTGTTACGTCGGCAGAAAAAGTCGGGCGGTACTGAAGGGGAGGATGACGATTCAGCGTAAGATTCCTCTTCTGTTGCCTCTTCCATGCGTGCCTTTTCGGGGATGGAGGATGGGGTTTCTGGGAAAATTAAATGGAAGACCCGTTCACAGCGATTACACGGATTTTAATTTTTTCTTTTCTCTGTCTTTTCTTCTACCTAATGGGTGACTTTCGTGTCTTAACTTTAAATGTTAATAGCATAAAAAGTGGGACAAGAAGGGATTTAATTCTGAATGCGTTACAACACTTACGGTCTAATATTGTCCTTTTGCAGGATACTAGGATTAAAACCTTTAAAGAAGCACAATGTTCTTCTTGGAAATTGGGAGCCACGTTTTGGTGATTAGGGCCTGACAAATGTGATGGCTTAGGTATTTTGTTTGCCAATACTGACTTGAAGGTTTCTCGATTGGTTGATTTGGAACCTGGTAGAGCTATGATTTTAGATGTTTCTTATAAAACATGGAGATTGTGTTTAATTAATGTATATGCACCACAGAGTAAGGCATCTAGGGTAGACCTTTTTAGGAAGATTCAACCATTCTTATGTACAGCACGAATGGTCATTTGGGAAGGGGATTTCAATTGTGGTATACACCAGGGGGGGACAGGGGTCTGCAGACGGACAAATTGTTTTGTGATTCTAATGCTTTACATGATATTGTAACTATTGCCAATTTCGTGGATTCTTACAGATTGTTTCATGCTACTGCAGGCTTTAGTTTCTGTAAAGGTTTATTACGGACCAGAATTGATTATATTTGGGTTTCTAAATCAGTACTGGTTACTCGGTCAGATATCATAGACCTGGCCTTTTCTGATCATTCTGCTGTATATGTTGAATGTCACTGGGATGAGTGCCTTTCTCATGACAAACCCTCTTGGAAATTGAATGTTTCCTTGTTAGAGCAGGCATGTATACTTGCAGAATGTAGGACTTTATGGGCTGCTCGATTTTCAGTACAATGTATGTATGAGTCTTTAGTTGATTGGTGGAGGGATACAAAGTTAGAAATTAAAGCTTTTTTTTGGAAAACTGCAGGGTTAACAAATAGAAATAGTTATCTTTGTTATTTACAGTATAGGAAACACTTTCATAGATTGATTTCTTTATCTGATTCTACGTGTCAAGATTTTAGCTCACAAATTCAATAGGCTAAAGCTGCTATGTATAAGTTCCAGTATGATAGAGTTAAAACCCTTAAACATGAATTAAGGTTTGGTATGAGTGGCAAGAAACAGATGTTTAGCCCTTTTATGGACAATCAGGGTATCTGTAAAAAGAAATTTATGGAGGGGTTGATAGACACGGATGGGAGGGTATGTCATGATAGGGCCTCTATCTTGCGTATTGTGTCTGCATATATTAAGGATACTTTTGGATTTAAACCTCAGACATGTAATATGGAATCTTTTGTGGCACAATTGGAAACACAAGCTGTCTCCCAAGACCAAGTACAGCAGCTTGTAGCTTCCATTTCAGTTGATGAGGTGAAGGCTGTTATTAAATCTGCTAAGACTAATAGTACTCCAGGACCAGATGGGCTTCCAGCAGAATTTTACCAAAACTTTTATGATATTTTGGCTCCGGTATTGTGTGACTTATTTAATACTCTATTAAGCTTACCTGAAATACCTGAATGGTTAGTGGAAGCAGAGTTAATTGTACTGTATTAAAAGGATGATAGAATGAAATGACATAACTGGTGGCCTATCTGGTTGCTGAATTCTGACATTAAGTTTTTGAGTAAAATTTTGTCTAATAGATTATCTCAATGTGCTCACACTCTTATTAGTACTGTACAGGGTTGTGCCGTTCCTCAGCGAGGTATTCAAGATAATTTGATCTTGCTTAGGGAATTGTTTTATAGAGGTCAAAAGCAAAGCATCTCTGGTTTAGTACTTAGCCTGGATCAATGTAAGGCCTTTGATTCTATTTCACAGGAATATTTATTTTTAGTCTTAGAACGATATGAGATGTCTGTTGTGTATATTTCGTGGCTCAAGAAACTTTATTATAGAGCTACAGCAGTGCCCAAGGTAAATGGTTGGAAAGGGGATAGGATTAGTTTGGAAAGGGGTGTGAAACAAGGTTGTCCATTGAGTCCCTTGTTATATGTTTTTGGTATAGATCCCTTTTTAAGATGGATTCTTAGTGATTCCCGGATAACAGGAATACCTCTAGTAAACTCCCTTCCCCCATTGAAAGTACTCGCTTATGCTGACAATGTAGTTCTTATGGTGCAAGAATGTACTAGTGAAGAAGTCGTATTACAACAGCTTACTGAATTTTCTGAAGCTTATAGATCTAGTATTAATATGGACAAATGTTTTGGATATCAGTTTGAGGCTGCTGCTCATAGGATAGATAAGTATGCAGATATATCAGTATCAAAAGATCCAGTCACTATTTTAGGGCTTCAGTTTGGTGATGTCAATCCAGCAGTTGTTAATTGGGGAAAAAAAGTTGCTGAAAGCAGAAGAGTCATTAGCACGCTGGATTCAAGGTCCTTTGTCCAAGCAAAAGAGAATATTGTTGTTGAAAACTGTGATAGTGCCTCTTTTTTTGTATGTTAGTTATATTTATCCCCTACCAAAAGTTTTGTATACTAAATTGTATAGTTTATTTTTTAGAGCATTATGGGGTAGCAGATTAAACCCTGTAAAGAGAAGTATTACATATAGGAGTATAAAAACTGGGGGTTTGGATATGCTTCATCCTATAGCATTTCATTTTAGTATTTTTCTTTATTTTAATGTCCTGGGAAGTCAATCGACTACATAGTAAGTGTTGGCTTGGTTTATTAACCAAATGGATTAGGCCCGGTTTGAGAACTTGAGAAAACAGAAATACTAGACTGTTTTCTAGGATAGAAGTAGTTCCTCAGGTAATTAAAGAAATGTTTCAGCAGCTTATTACTTGGAAAGTAGAATATAGTGTTATGACATTGTCTAAGCGGGTTGAAGTTTATGATGCTATTGTACGGGCTCAGTGCTTGGAACCTCTTATATTACCATATTGCAGTGAGCACAATAGCCAGGGACAGTTTTTACAGTTGTCTAATGCTAGGTTACCAGTGTTTGGGATTTGATATGGTTGAGTTTGCATGGCAAGCTGTATGTTAAAAAACAATAATAAGCATAAGGCAGTTCAGGAAAGGTATTGTTTATGACATGCTTGCAACCAAATTCTAGAAACTCAGGAACATTTGTTTTTAGAATGCATTTATGCACAACAGTTTTGGAGTTTCTTGGCTGATCAATGGAAGATACCACAGTTTAGCTCCCTTATTATCTGGAGCTAATTTATGTTACTGGAACATCAAGTTGGCAACTGTTTTCAAAACAAATGTTGCAGGTCTTGTTTACTGTTTTAAAATACTATGTATGGCACTCTAGGTGTAAATGGGTACTGCGACAGCAATATGTTTCATATGATGTGTTATGACGATTAGTAACAGAAGCAATTAAACAGGTATATGAGAAAGATTCGAGACAGTTTACGACTAATCAGTTGAAATGTTTATGGAAAGCATGTGATGGTATATTATGGAGTACTTAATTATGAATTCCTAGTTTTCTAACTTTACACTCAGGATAGGCTTTCTAGTTTGTATTCTGAGTGTTTCTTGTATATATTGCTTGGCTACATTTTGTTATTGTAGAGCTGCTTATGCTGTTTGGTGCTTCCTTTTTTTCATGTTTGTACAGAAATAGTTGTTTTGCATTATTATTCCCTTTTCCCCCACAAAATTCCCCTACTCTTTTCGAGAAGTGCCATGGGATCTTTAACATCCACCTGAACGCCCACCAATCCAAGCAGATGGGACCTCGGTTTAACGTCTCATCCGAAAGACGGCACCTCAGAAGGGCAGCACCCCTCTCATGCTACACTATAGTGTCAGTACTGGGATATTAACCCAAGTGCCAGATGTGGGAACTGAACCCACAGCCCTCTGATCTCCCAGCCTCAGAGGTGAGTGTGCTACCTACTGAGCCACTGACACTGCACTATTACATTTACTAGTACTGCAGCTCAGCACAGGGTAGTCACAGACTTATTCTGCTGTACACCACTGTCAGACCAGTCCCCCACAGTGAGATGCCAACACACAGAAACAGAATTTGCCAGCAGATAAGTACTATTTGGCCCACCTAGTTGTCCCATATTTCTCTGCCTATAGTATCACTGCAGATTTTACTTGATCTCTGGCCCATTCACAAAATCCCCCTTCCCTTTTCCTAAGATTCCCTTATAACCATCCCACACATTCTTGAACCCCACCACCATTTTTGCCCCCACCTCTGCTGGAAGACTGTTCCAGGAAAGGAAAGGAAAGGGGAAAGGGAAAGTGTAAATTGCTTAACCTGGAAAGGCACACTAAACTGGAGCTTTTTTCCAGGTATGATCTGGGAGAACAAGGAAGTTAATTGACTTACTCAGGGTCACACACTATGCAAGTGGGGACTGGCAGGATTTAAACCCAGTTCTCCAGGTTTGCAGCTCAGTGCCCTTACCAGGTACACTATACTGCCTCCTTATTTAGTAAAAGACTTTCTTACATCTCTTCTGAATCTACACCCCTCCAGCTTCTTATCATGTCCTTTGTCCTTGAGTACCTTTTTTCTGAAAAATGCTTCCCTCCTGTACCTTATTTAGCCCCATAAGGTATTTAAAGGTCTCAATCGTCTGCCTCCTCTCTCTCTCTCTCCTCTCTTCCAGGGTGTACATACTTAGCTCCTTAAATCTCTCCTCATAGGGCTTTTGATGCAGATTCTGCACCATTTTAGTTGTCCTCCTCTGAACCACCTCTACCCTGTCTATGTCCTTCTGGAGATACTGTCTCCAGAACTGTACACAGTAGGTGGGGTCTTACTAGTGATCTATACAGAGCTAATACCATCTCCCTCCTTCTGCTGGTGATATCCTTCCCTATGCACCGAGTATCCCACTAGCCCTCCCGACTGCCTTGTCACAGTGCCTGGACACATTTAGGTCATCCAATGTGATCACCCCCCAGGTGTTTTTCCTGCTTGCTGGTTGTCAGTACCACATCTCCCATTTTGTACACTGATCCTGGGTTTCTGTAACTCAAGTGCATTATTTTGCACTTTTTCATGTTGAAACCCAGCTGCCATACTCTTGACCATTCAGGTCTCTGCTTATCCTTCCTACCCCCTTTGGAGTGTTAAACTTATTGCAGATTTGGTGTCATCCACAAAGAGGCAGACCTTTCTTTCCAGCTCTTCTGCAATGTGACTTATAAAGACATTAAAAAGGACCATTCCCAGCACTGATCCCTGAGGCACCCTGCTGGTCACTCTCCTCCTCTGAGTGAACTCCGTTTACCACCACCCTCTGTCACCTATCCCCTAATCAATAAGCCTTACTGAAATCTGGGTAGGCCACATCCACTGATCCACCCTGATCTAATTCCTTGGTCACCCAGTCAAAAAAATCTATCAGATTCATTTGACATGCCCCCACCAGAAAATCCATGCTGCCTCAGGTCATGCAACTCATTGGATTCAAAATATCACACAATCCTTTCCTTCCACAATGACTCCATTAACTTTCCCACCAGAGACATAGGCTGACTGGTCAATAGTTGCCAGCCTCTTATCTGCTAACACTTTGGTGAAGTGGGACTACATCTGCCCTGCTCCAGTCCTCCAGAACCACTCCCGTTTCCAATAACTGCTAAATTGGACTGTCTGGGATGCAGCCAGTACCTCCCTGAGCTCCCACAATACCCATGGATGAACCCCATCTGGTCCCATTTCTTTGTCCACTTTCAGATTAGCAAGTCCCTTTAGGACATTCTCCTCTATAAATGGACTGGTGTCCACCTCCATCCCTACATTGCTCCTGTTACTTTTTTGCGGCCACTCCCCTTGTCCTTTCACTCATCAAAAGTATTTGATCAGGATGTCTGCCTTTTGCTGGTCCCCCTCTGCACAGTTCCCCCTTCCCTTTTTAGTTTTATGATCCCACTGCTCATCTTCTTTGTTTTACTTACATACCTAAAAAATGTCTTGACCCCTTTTTCACCATCTTTCTTTAGTCTGCACCTCTGTGCTCCTTACTACTCTCCCTGCTTCCCTCTGTTTCCCCTGATACACCTCCCTATCCTTCTTCCTCTGTGTCTCCCTATACCTTATGAATGCTACCCTTTTAGCCTTTACTTTTTCTGCCACATCATTTGAGAACCATAGTGGTCTCTTTTTTTCCTCTTGCTTTTGCTCACTTGCTTGCCTCAGAGGTTTGTTGCCTTCCTTATGGCCATTTGTAGCTTCACCCACTGTTCCTCCACCGCAACCAGCGCCCCCCCCCCAGCATACCAATTCATCCCTGAGGCTTTCATCTATCTTTTAAAATATGCCCTCCTGAAGTGCAGGACCCTTGACCTTGTGTGGTTCAGTTGTGCAGCCATCCTTATACTGAACTGCACGGTACGGTGCTCGTTGTTCCCCAGATGGTCTCCTACCTTGCTGTCTACAACACTGTCCCTGTTAGTGAACACCAGGTCCATCATGATTGGCTTCACTGACTGCTTGCCTGAGGAATGCCCCCTGCAGGGAATCCAGGATGTTCCTACTTCTAACTGAAGCTGCAACTGGGAGGTTCCAATCTACAGTACATCTGGCAGATTGAAGTCCCCCACCAGTAGCACCTCCTCCTCCTTTTCTGCCATCTTGCCAGTAGCTTCCACCAATACTTTAGCTATCTCCTCCCCCTGTGCTGACAGACTGTAGATCACACCAGTGTGAATAAAGGCTCCATTCTCTGTGTCTAGGGTGATCCACAGTACCTCTGCTCCACCACCCCATATTCCCTGTATCTCAATTGCTTTTATGCCTTTCCTCATAAAAAGCACCACACCCCTTCCTTTCCTTCCAACCCTGTGCCTCCTGAACTGAGTATAGCCTGGTATGGACATGTTCTAGTCATAGTTTTACATGCGCTATGACTCATTAATGGCCATAATATTCACATCAGCCTTTGTCTTTATGGCCTCTAGTTCTGGAATCTTATTTTATACACTTCTAGCATTCGCATACATGGCTCTCCAGATTTTGTTATCAGTCTGCCTGTTACACCCTTTCTTTTCTTTATGCTCTCCCTCCTTCTCACATCTCTTTTTAATGCTTCCATTCCCAACCCACCTTCATTTCTACTGCCCTGCTTCCTTCAGGAATTTCCAGCCTGGAGGATTCCACTCCCCTCGGGTTCTTTCTACATTCTATTTAAGCCTGTGAGGAGGTCAGTTACTGCCTCCCTGATTTCTTCTGCTACCCCCCTTGGCTAATTTAAATGTTCATCAAAGTAACATCTAAACTGTCCGCTGAGGACTGCAGTTCCCCTCCCAGAGGGATGCAAACCATCACCCCTGTAAAGGCCCTTATCTCTCCAGGTGGATCCACTTCCCAAATGAGGCTAAACCCCTGCTCTCGACACAACTTCTTCAACCATGCATTGAAGGTCTTGGTGCAGAGATTGCTCACCTTTCCCCATTGTTGAAAGGCAGCACATTAGTGAAATTCACTGAGTGTACTACTTGGCTAAGATCCCTCCCCAACTCTTTAAACTCCTACTGCACTATCCCAGACTGCCACTAACCAGATCATTAGTCCCCAGATGGACAATCACACTCAGCTCTGCCTCTGGTCCAGCTGTTCTAGTGATCCTCTGGATCCACTTCCCATCTCTTCAGGCTGTGGCGTCAAATAGGCACCTAACCTCTCTCTCCCACTTTTCTATTCCCAAGTCTATCTTCCTCACATTGGAGTCACCCACCAGAAGTTGCTTCCTCCTTCTCCGAGATTCTCTCCTTGGGGTTCTCCATTCCAAAGAATCCACATATCCATTCCAGCTCTAAGTTTTTGCTTGGGCTAGTTTCTGTGAGCATGCTTTTCTGGACTGTTTTTTTTTTTTTATCCATTTTCCCATTAGCAAATTATATTGTACTGCCACTAGAGGGACACAATCTTTATCTAGAAGGGATCTCTGCCTGTTTTTATAGATACCTTCCTAAACTATGGCTACCCCCTCCATCTGACCAGCCCCCATCTGCGCTGTCTGCCTACATATTCCTCCTGTTCATAAATCAGTTGTTCACCAATTTTCACTTCCTTTAAGAACAATGCATTCCCTGCTCTTCTCTCTCCCCCTTGTTCTCCTCATATACCTCTCCTTACCACTTCCACTTGCTCACTACTCATCTATTTCTAATAACTCTCCCACTCACATCAGTTATCTCCAATCCACTACCCACATCCATGCTATCACTCCAACCCCCCCCGCATTTGAAATATGGTCTCACTCAACCACTATTCCTCATGCAGCTTTGATAACACTATTTACTTTCACTGCAGTTCTCCACCTTCTTCTTCCTCAGTCATCCACTCCCTTCGCCTCAAATCTACCAACCTCCTTGCCAGACCCTTTAAACTGTCCTAACTATCCTAAGCTCCACTTTCTTATACTCACTCTCCTCTTGCACTCCCCTGGGGATATCCACCCTAACCCAGGCCCTGTCATCCCTAGCTCCTCTGGTGCTTCCTCCTCTACTACCTCCTCCTGCTCTCTTCTCTCAGCCCTACCAAAGGGTTTAAAGCTCCTACATCTAAACACCCACAGCTTGTTGTAAAAAATAGACCAGATTTAGACCATGGTGTGCACTCTAAAACCAGACATTCTAATCATCTCAGAAACTTGGCTGAATAGCACCATCCCTGACCACTCGGTCTCCATTCCTGGCTACTCACTGCTAAGGCAAGACCATGCTGGCAGGGGTGGTGGTGTGGCCATTTATGTCCTAGCCTCCATCCAATATTCTATCATCTACTCATCCTCCAATCCTGAGACCCATGATGCCCTAGCTATCCATGTGACCCTCCCCTTCACTCTTTCAATCTTTGTAGCCAGCAGTTACCCCTCCCCCGGGCTGTGCCTGAAAATAGGCAGAATTGTCTAGTGCACTTACCCGGACAACAAAAACTAAAATAAATAAAATAAGAAATAAATAAAACTGCCACCCAAATGTCCATCCTTCAGTCATGCTAGACCTCCTAACCTCTATCACTTCCCTTGCTAGCTCTGTGGAATTATTCATCTTAGGCGACTTCAATATAAACTGGTTGTCACCTAAAACTACAAACACTAAAAATGAAATTGGATCCCTAAATCACTCCCAACTGATCTCCAAACCCATCCGCCCAAACCACAAGACACAACAACATTCCCTACTCAGCTGGGCCCTTACCTCCCACCCCCACCGTGTCATCACCTCTGGTGTCCTCCCTGATGTTCTCAGTGACCATAACCCAATATTCATAGTTAGGAAAGTCCATAGAACTAAATCACCACACAAAACCATACAACTACACTCTTTCAAATCTCTTGATCTTGAACCTCTCCTGAGTAACCTTGCCGATTCTGATTGGTCCCCCCTAACCTGCTTCCCTTCAGTTGATGAGGCCCTTGCCCACTTCAAAGAAATCTTTCTTGTAAACTGGAACACCTTTGCCCCACTAAAACAAACCACAGTCAGAGGTTACCACTTACCTTGAATAAACCCTGAACTTCTGGCCTGTCTTAGGCTAGAGATTGGGCATGGAAGCATCATAAAGCCACCCAATATCCTAGTGACCTCACGAACTACCGCATGCTCTGAAATGCTTGCACCAGGGCTACAAGGTTAGCCAAGCCTGAATATTTTAAATCTGTCTTCATCACCAACATAAATTCCCCTTCTGAGTTCTGGAAGATGGTCAATGCCCTATTTACCCCATCCTCTCACCCCCATACTTAAAGTAAATATCTCACTGGTGTCTGACCCACCAACCATAGCAGTGGTATTTATCTCCTACTGTACTTCCTGTGCCACTAAACTACTGAAGTCCCATCACCCTTCTTACACTCTACTAATGCGCCCTTCCACCCCCTCACCCACCCTCTCTTTCACTACTGTAACCTAAATGATGCCTAAGTGCCTCCTCACCATCAACCTCTAAAGGTGTCTCCCCTGATGGCCTCGACTCAAAACTCCTTTCCCTCTCTGCTCCAGCCATTGCCTACCGCCTCTCATTAATCCTAAATCTCTCATTCTCTACTGCCTTGGTCCCCCCTTCATGGAAACATGCAGTGGTCCTCCCTCTACCCAAAGAGAATGACCCCTCATCCCCTGGCAACTATCACCCCATTTCTCTCCTCCCTGCCCTTGTCAAGCTTCAAGAACACATTTTCCTCTCCCAACTCACCTCTTTTCTATCTGACACCTCCTTTTTCACCCCTTTCCAGTCTGGTTTCAGGTAAAAACACTCAACCACCACCTCTCTCCTACAGCTCACAGACTTCATCCTAACCAGGACTGACAATGGCCAAATTACCTCTGCCATTTTTGTCGACCTTGCCAAGGCCTTTGACACCATCTCTCACTCCCTTCTCCTCAACTAACTCCCAGCAGCTGGCCTATCTCCCTCTTCCACAAACTGGTTCAAGGTCTAGCTTATTGGCAGAACCCAATCAGTTAAGATCTTGGATGCCACTTCACCTCCCCTCCCAGTTAGTACTGGCATCCCCCAGGGCTCTGTATTAGGGTCCCTCCTATTCTCCATCTTCTTAAATGACCTTCCCTCTCTTTGCTCCCCCTCCACCGCTATACATATGTATGTGGATAATATAGTCCTGTATGGATTTGGCTCCTGTCCTGCTGAGGTTACAACCAGCTTACAGTGAGACTTCAACAAGGTTCAGCTCTGGTTTGCTAACCATCAACTTTTCTTCAATGCCAAGAAGACTGTCGCCATGACCTTTGGCACAAGGCAGAGACTCTTCTAGGCTTTCCTTCCTACTAACTTTCCACACCCTTGATGGGACTTGTTGCCTGTGGGTCCCACGCCCATTGCACCCTCATGTACATGCCATTGACAGATGTTTATTATTACTGTGATATTGCTGTATTGCACTATCATGTAGTAATGGGTATCCACTGTACAAGCATGGGTACTAGGGATCATGCTTGCTAAGTGTATACACTATACAGTATACATTTATTTTACAGCATTATTTCTTAGTTTTCTATTATATGTAATGTTATTTTGCTTATATGAGGCATATGTGCTTTGGGCCTAACCATATCTTTTTAGCAAAATATTCTTGTACACATGTATTTCTGCTGACACTGCTTTGCACCATAATGACCTTGCACCTGCTACAACTTCTGTGCCATCTTTGTTCTAACTAATGTTACGTCTTTTGTATAAAGTAATGCTTTTCTTCCTGCTGATTCTACATTTTCTATCCAGCAATGTCATGGTACCACTTGCTTCAGCCAATGAGAACTGTCACACCTTTTTCCTTATCTTACTTTAAGAAGCATGGTTCTAGAAAGGTTTGCTGAGAATTGCTGCGTCTAGACGTAGGGGAACTTGTTTCTCCCAGTATTTGTTTTACTGCAGGTTGTAAGTCTGTGTTTTTGTAATAAACTTGTTTATTACATGATTTGCTACTGTCTGTTGTTCCTTCCCTTGTTTATCTCTAAGAAAAACTTGATGCTGGAGTCCTTTCACTCTCCACAGACTTTACTTGAGGACGCATCCTCCTTCAGGTACTTAGATGTTTGGTTGGACCAACACCTAAACTTCTCTGGACATATTGATGCCATCCAGAAAAAACTGTGCCCCGAGCTTGGTGCCCTGTTCAGGAACTGTAGTTGCATCCCTCCTATGGCTAGGCATGAACTTGTTCAGAAGATGATACTGCCCATTTTCGACTACTGTGACGCAGTCTATGGTGCTGCCCCTAAGTCCTCCCTGGCCAGACTGGACACCCTCTTCAATTCCTTCTGCCACTTTGCCCTGGATGCCCCCCCCTTGCACCCACCACTGTGATCTTTATTGTGCCCTATCCTTCCCCTCTCTTATAAATAGGCGACTCTCCCACTGTGCTAAATTCACCTCCAAGCTCTGGTTGGGTGAGCTTCCTTCCTACCTAACCTTCTCCTTTATAACAACCCCCCCATCCTCCCATTCCCTTAGATCAACCGACTCCTGCACCCTGGTAGTCCCCTTCAGATCCACCCTAATTGGCCAATCCGCTTACTCATACCACCTCCCAAAATTAGGAATTCACTCCCCTTCAGATCTGGCACTCATTCTCTGCCTACTCCATCAGCTCTGCCCTCAGAAATAACCTTGTCCCTAGCTGTTCCTGCCATGTCCCTCCCCAATTCTCTCCTATAAGCCCTGGATAAACCCTACTCCTCTACTGTCACCTTCATTTTATCCTATGCACCCTCACCCCCCCAACAATTTCTAGCTCTCCTTCCCTTCCCCCAAATTGCTCCCTCTTACTGGCCTTTCTTGATCTCTCACAGAATGTAAGCGATGCCAAATGCTCTCCATGTGTCCCTCTCCTACCCCCCCAGGTGCTTGTATTCCTCATCTACTCCTCTCCCTCCCCCTATATCCCTCCACCTCACCCCTCCTCTCCTTTCCCCCTTTTCTTTCATGTAAGCACCTGTTAACTTACTAACCTGGCACTTATTATTGTTCACTTTTTCTACATATTATGCACAACTCTGTTTTAACACTGTTTGTAACACCTGCCTTACAACTGTATGTTAATGCTGGTATTGTAACTTGAATGTTTAATGTTTCACTCCTATTGTACCCCTTCCTCCCAGGTCACACTGGGACATGAGCGATTTGTTGCTCAGTGTGCCTTCCTAGTGAAACATTTAAATAAATAAATAGATAAATACGCTCCCCAGTCATGCTCATGAGTGCTTCTCCCTGGCAGTCCTGCCTCACAAGAATAGTATAGAATTTCGTAATGGTTCAGACTGGGGAATGTGCCTCTGACCAACCACTCTCACTCATCCAGAGCATACCATAGTTCAGCTGTTCCTCATCCCTGGCATCCTTTGGGGTATCAGTGTCAGAGTTGATAGTCCCTGGGTGAGGTAACAGGGTCCCCTGAATCCTAACCAACTTAGCCTGTAGTCTAGTGACCTCCTTTCTCAACCTAGAGAAGTGCACACAAATGGTGCAGCCTACAGATACTGTATAGTAATAAATACTCATTGCTGAACAATTGTTTTTGCCTTCTTATTTGTAGTCTGCCTTTTTCCTTTGCCAGTTACTGCACTGGTAACTGGAGTGGTTTGGCCAAATTCTTAAAGCCAAATAAAATTTATTGGCCAAATCTGAAGTCAAACCAAAGTTGTATAAGGCTATATCTCTCATCCTTAGAAGACAAGTAGTCAGATCATTGATTACTGTATATGGCAGTGACCACCACTAATTCAATTTCACCATTCCCTTCTCTTTATCTTCCACTAGGTTAAGTAGGAGCAGCTGCAGCAGCAAGAATCCTACATCACCAGGTGTCCTTCAACTTCCACAAGCATGCAGCTTTATGTGGCTGTAGATGAAACAATGAACATCCTGCATAAAATTGGCTTGACTGCCTTTGGCAGAAGTTTGAAGTGTGACTGGCAGGCAGTGAAAGTGCACTCTTTAACCCCAGGTTTTATGGTACCTGATAATGCAAAGAACATTGCAAAGGCAGGTCAGGGCCATGACCATGACCATGACTGAACACATGTTCCATGTTATGCTTACTATATAAATCTGGCAATTCTTGGAGTCCTAGATGGGAAAGGCAGCACTGTACGGAGTCCCAGATTTATGTAGGAGTTACCAAAAACATCGGTGGTCATTTTAACCATTCTGTTGAAACATGGGAGCTGTTATGTAGCATTCAGATTGTCAGTGCACTTCACTTATCCTTGGCATAACAGGAAGTCTTGTCCATGTTTGGCAGTGTCCAAATGGATATACTGTATGGAAACAGTAGCCTTCACACATTATCAGCCCCTGCACTCTTGTAACAAACATAGACCATTGCCTTATCTTACAAAATTTCATTTCATCCACCATGAATCCTGTTTACTCCTTATATAAACAAAACTAAACATAATTCAAAATAAATAAAATATTTATGTAAGGGAAGCCACATCCACATTTGGCAATGCCAACACAGGTATAATGTCGGGAACCAGTAGCCTTAACAAACTGTGGGCTGGTGCTCAGTTGGCTAAGATACAGTAATTGGCAGTACATAGGTCTTATAAAGAAATCATTTTTGGCAATGTTGGTCAAGCACTCTATGTGCAACACTTATTCTTGACATAACAGGACAACTTATTCCTGATGGGCAGTGCCTGCTCTGAATAAACACAATTTTGGAAGCCAGTAGCCTTAGCAGTGGGCCACTGCAACATTCTGCTGTTTTGTGTGCTGCATAAGTCCTGAGAGAAAGGAAATATTATCACAGTACTTTCTTAACCATAAAACAATGGTTTTCTCAGTGAAACCAAGCTGAACTAGTTTTGAAATAAGAGAACTTTGGTTAACTTTATGTGGTTAGATGAACTATATTTGAAAGATCAAACTTTGTGAGGTTTGCAGGGTTTTAGTTTAAATACTTAGTAAACATTCTCAAATTTTGGTTTACATTTAGGCCAAATAAATAACTTTCCAATAATTTTCATAATCCTTAGCAACTTGCAAAGTTTAACAATTGCATCATGAAAATTGCAAAAATCTTCATCTTATGTTTAGCGATAAAATCTTCCTTGCTTTCACAAGCACACAGGTGTGAAAGCTTCAACAGATAACAAATAACCTAACTTAAGGGGGAACAGAGGGCACATTGACCGTGCAAGATGAAGAATTGATGGATCCCATTGAAAATGAGCTTCAGCTCCACTGGGCTAACCTCTTCTTGACATTCAAGAATAAACAATTACTGCTACTACTACTAATGTTAACAAGAGTCAGTACATATATTTTGAGGGGCAAAATACATACACAAATGTGATTAAGAAGGCAATGATAGCCTATGAAAAGAGCACTGCAAATGAAATGATGGATACTAGGGAAAGCTGTATCGGGCTTACCTGCAGTACAAATGTACATCACTGGGCCATTTTAGGATGCGTTGGTACTCTGGACTGAAAATTAAAGCGATGGCAAAGATCAGCTACATGAGTATGCACCTCTCATAACTGGATCTCAATTCAAAGGAATCCACTGGTTAAACTCAGTGCCATGACAAGTCCCCTCTAAAAGCTAAAACCTAACTTTCCCTCTCTAAAAAATGCTGTTCAAAGTAAATTCTGAATAACAAATCATAAGGAGCTTAGGATGCAATGCCATTAGAATGCAAGTGAGGGACTGCAGCTTTGGCCTCATCCCAGTATCTTAAAATAATATATGGCTTTAAGATAACTAAAACGTAAGAAAAGAAGGCAACCTTCAAGGAAACGCCTTTCGGGGCACCAGTGCAAACTCCTGAAAAGTATAAAACAGAGAGTAATGATGAAATCGACTAAAATGAGAGGTATGCATCATTTAAATAGTACATCTACAATACCTGAATAAAAAATCCTGAATGACAGTTACCCGTACTGAAAAAATAAGGCAAGAACTTTGTAAGAATTTTGATGGTACAATACGTAAGGATATATTTTGGAATATGCAAGCTACATGCAAGTTTTTATATCATTTTATGTATAATTTTATGTAAGAATTATATGCCAGGAATGTGTAAGGATTCTGATATCTTCCTTGAGTGAGAAATTCATGCAAGAAAAATTCCTTGCTTCTTGCAAAAGAATTCCTTGATGACATCCTGAGATGCCAGAAAAAAATTGTGTGTGGAGTTACTGTACTACAGTATTGGTTTTACATTCTGATGTGGGGCTATAACCTTTAACCTTCTGGCTCTTGAGGGAGGCATGCAATCTACTGAGCCACTGATACCGTGCTATTCAAGTGTCATAAAAAAGAGTATATTAACAGATAAACAAGCAATAATCTTGATAAATGCTTACATATTTGTTGAATTTGTAAAGGAAATATCTTCATTCTGCTCCCAATATTTTTGATGTGAATGCACAAGACAACGCTTACAATTCATTGAGTGGTGTCTACATCAATATAAATATATCCACATTTATAATACTGTACTGTAAGTGTGGCATCACAATCATTGCCATGACTAATTATGGTGTATCTGTAGAGGGATATGAATTCAAATGGGGAGTAAGAAGCAGGTAGATAAACAGTAAATGATTAAGACTTTGTTTGCATTCAAGGGGCCAGATATTCAAAACTTTGCCCTGGGGCTAAATTAGCACTGCCTGGTATGCTTTTTTTTATATTCTCTTTTTTACACCCCCTTTCTCACCACAGTGCTTCCTCACCTTCAGGAGTCTTCTATGGCCTTCTATGTCCCTGCTCGTCTGCCAGCTTCAGGTGCAGTCATCCCCCCATGCTGCCTTGGTTTGACCCCCAGGCGGGTACAAGGTGGGGCTCCCCCTTCCTCTGCCCTGAGCATCTGTGTTTCATCGGGGATCTGTCGCTTGAGCTGACAGGGGCCCTGGGATCAGCGCCTGAAGCTCCGTCTACAGGGAGCACCTCAGGGTTTTTCCTGCTGTTTTTCACCCAGCCCTCAGGACGTCCGCATGCAAGGATAGCCAAGGAGCAACGCACGTCACAGCATGTTGACACTCCAGCTCCCAGTGGACATCCTCCCTCCCTGCTACATGCTGTCTATGCTGCATCTCCACCTGTGGTCACCCAGGTGGTGGTATCGCAGTGGGACGCACATCCCACCCCACTCGGAGGAGGAGAGCAGCCTCTCAGCGCTTGATCCTCCTCCCTCTGGCCAGACCTCCAGCTGCCTGAGTCAGTTCCTGAACCCAGGTCGCTGGCGACGCGAGCAGTAACCCTACCGCTGTGCCAGTGGGCTAACTACTGCCTGGCATGCTAAATTAGTCCAGAACCAATAGTCCACTATATTCAAAAGGGATAGCCCCAGTGCTAAACCTGCTGAATATAGCGTAAGGAAGCCAGGCAAACTGGGCTGGGAGTGCAGTGGAAAAATAGCCCAGAAAATAAGACAGCTCTGAATATAGCAACCAGGAAGTGCAAACCACAAAAGTGGCCCAGTGAACAGTGACATGAAGGAAGGTAAACGTGAACTATGTGGCCAACATGTATGCTAGCAAAGGAGTGAATTCAGTAAAGCTGCAAGCACCAGCGCATGTGAAATTCTGCAGAAATATACCATGTTTCCAAAACATTTGCGTGGCACAGACACATTTGCGCTGGTTATGTGAGGAGCTAAGATGTCTGGCCGGTGCTGTCATGTTTGCCTGGGGCAAAAATTTGCTATATTCAAAAGTGACATGCAAATGAGCCTACTTAGGCAGTCTGTGGGCAAACATCCAAATTAGTATTTCATTATGTCTTGATTTGCACGCAGTTTGCCCAGCACTATTAAAGGATCCAACAGCTCCACCTGCAGATCAGTCTGGAAGTGCATGGTGGTAGCTGCAGGCAACATTTGTAGAGAGCCGCATGGAATATTGTGCCCCAGGGGACTACACAGCACAGGCACAGGTGGTAGTGCTGCATGCAATAGTCAGACTGTAGTTCCTGCTACAGTGCACAGCAGACACTACAGTAACAAGGGGGCCAGTAGTGTGAGAGACACAGCAAAAGCCTATGGTGTGTAGGGCATCAATGACTGCTTCTATTTACACAGTGACAGGCCCATCTTGCAGGTGTGCACTGACAGTGGACATTACTGTTATACTGTTGTGTGACCCACAGATGCTGCACCACTGATGTGGGATAGTCACAGTGACAAATACATGGCTGGCTGTGTGTGCCATAGTGTCTGTACAGATGTGCAGTATGTAGCTGGGGGGGCACATACTATCAGACAGAAACACTGGTGTTGGGATATTCCCTACACTGGACCATTTGCACTGCATGGATTGTCCCAGCCTTGTGGCAGCACCCAGTATGTGGTGCAGACTGGCCACTTGTACAACCTCCCCTCAACACCCTCCATGCCCCCAGTGCTGCATGTGTGTGCTGGATTCTGTTGGTGTCCACTGACGGGTGGTCTGCAGCTGTGTGTTGTATGGACACACTGCCATGGTGTTCACTGGGTGCCAGGTCATCAATTAATGCCTGGCATGGTTGGGACCGGTGACAGATGATGTCAACATAGGAGGTGCCATCCTTGTGCAGCATGTTTGTACCCTGTCTGGTGCCTGTCTATGTTTATTTATTCAATGGGGTGAGTGATAAATGAGTGTAATAAATCCTGTTATTTTCACCGGAGTGTGATAAATGTAAGAAATGACATTTATCACACCCACGCAAACCCACACAAACAGTAATGTTTGCAACAATTGGGGCCCCTGTTGTATAAGTCGGATACATGATGTGCACTCATGTGATATGGAAAACTATTTTTACTCCTGTACAGTGACCACTGGATACTCATGAGTGGTGAAGCCACTCATGAATATCCAGAGGTCACTCTAAAGGAGTGAAAACATTTCCATATCACATGAGTGCCCATCATGTATCCTCTATTTATCACCTTGTTGTCCGGGTAAGGTACACTGGGCTGAGGCATAGTGCCAGACACCTCCCAGAGCCACAACATGTGCAGCTGGGATGATGCAGTGTACACTAAACACAGACCATTAATACAACACACAATTCACACTATGCAACATATTGTCACATTGCAAACCATTACTGCTGCAGTTGCTGTTTCAGTGTAGCTCTATCACTGACTGGCTGGTTTGTTTCTAAGCAATATAACTGCATTGTACTCCACAGTTTGGGTGCCTGTGCATATGGAGTGATCTAGGGAGACAGTCCGCCCACACTGCCTCCTCATTGGCTGCAGAGAGCCTTGTTCCCTGTTGCTGCTGCTGTGTCCACACCCCCCAACCTTGGTTTGTCCAGAGTTACGACTACCTTTTCCTGGGCAATAATTTGCACAGCACAAAATGTCATGTTAAGTCACACAAAAACACTTTGCAGCACTAATGCACTGAATATAACATTGCACCTGTATTCATGTACACAATCCCTCTTTTCAACCCTTACATACATTACACTTTTGCTCGGTGTTAAGGTAGTTTGCCTGTGCTGTTTGGCCTTTTGAATATAGTGGACCTGTGCAAACCCGGTGCAAACCAAGTGCAAACAGTTTACGCCCAGTGCAAAGTTTTGAATATCTGGCCCAAAGTTCCTCAATAATGACAGGACAAGGAAATGTAAGAAAAGTGTATGTTATATTATCTGAATAGTATATTTTAAAAAATGTTTATTGAGGTGCATGCAGCTGTTTACAGCTCAGATTGTACCTTAAGATTTCTTCCACCACTACAAAGACATGCATTCTTACCTGTAAGAATTCAGAAAAGGGAATTCTCCTAGCACAGTTCTTACAAGGTGCCATTCATCCTTAACCACTACAAGTTATACAGGCATGTTTCTTCACTAGTGCTAAGAAAGGGCTGTTTGTAAGAATAGTGCAAGAAAACATTCCTGTGCTTATACTGGTCAAGAAACATGCAGGTATTAATATTTTGTACCATATTACATTTACAACTTGCAGAGTTCTTGACAAATGTTAAAATATATATTGTGGTCTTGTAAAAAAAGAAAAAACAAACTTGTGCATACTTAAACTTGTTCATACAAGAAAAATGGTAGTTTGTGTATGTTTTAAAATTCTTGCACAGTCATGCAAATAACACAGCAATTTTGACACTCAGTGCATTTTCTTATGTTATTCTTACAAATCATGCAAGATGAGTCATAAATCTTACATTTCTTTTAGTAAGGGTAGGGAGAATTTTCTTGGAAAGGTGTGGTGGTTTCTCCCTACTTGGATGACTGGTTCATGGTTTTTTTTTTGCATAAGAATAGTTTTTTGAGTTCACAAGAAAAATAAAATAAATATACATACATCATGACTACCTCAGACATCCCAAAAAAAACACATAAAATATAGATATTTCATTTTCATAACAACTGCTGCAACCAAAAAGAATGCAGCATGGCAGCTGACATCTGGGCATTTTATCTAAAATGAAGAACGAGGCAAAAAAAGGTAATCAGTTCCTCAGACATCACTATCCAAGTCCACCACCCTAACACTTAATAGCACTGGCATCCAGGTCACCTGATACTAAGACAGAAGCCCCCTCCTCCAATAAGAAACTCAAACGTATGAAGCAAACTTAACAATAGCCTACGACCACTGGGACATTGTAGGAATGATGGGTGAGGCCCTCTTTAACATAATCTGCCTTTTATTTTCCAGTTCTATAACTAATAACAGAAATTTGTATTTGGAGGTCTTCCTGGGAAAAACAAAGAGATCTCTTAAAAAACAAAACTTAGGTGAATAAGTAAGAGACATACCTAGTGCTTGCTCCAGTTTTGCAGTGATGGAGGACCACCATGCAAAAAGCAGACAACACTTCCACAAAATATGGAACAAAGTTTCAGCATCCCTATTATATCTGCAACATAAATTAGATGTTGTCAGCCCTAGTCTTTTTAATCTGTCTGGGGATCTGTACCATTTACTTGGAATTTTTTTCTGTAGTACCTACAATTTTGGGTCTATCAACCCCTTATAAGCAGCAAACCAACAGGAGTCCAATGTCTTCTCATTCAGGACTTCATGTAGCTCCCCTTCCCTTTTTAACCTGTGGGTTAAATTAGGGAGGTATTTCTCCTGAAATAACTTATAAATAAGACTAATATGCCCTCTAGGAAGTGAACACCATTTTTTAAGGTAGAGAACAAGATCCGACTGCTTAAGGACATGATTCTTAGTGAACCACTTCGCAGAAACATGTCTAAGTTGAAGAAATTTCCAAAAGTCCCTAGAAGGTAAATGGAATTTTATTTGCAACTGTTGAAACAATTTCAGTGCACCTGTTTCATGGTCTATTAAATTGGCTAGGGTTCTAATCCCTCTTGATGCCCAACCTTGCCAAATTACTGGAGAACCTCCAATCTTCATATTGGGGTTATGCCATAAATGTTCAAATGGACCAAAAAACCCTATCTCCCACCGCAATACCTTAATAAACTTGTGCCACACCGACTGAGTGTGAAACATGCGAAGAGTACCTTTATCAGGGAATTGGCCAGAGTCCTCAAAAATCACTGCCAAGGAAATAGTTCCCATTATGGACTGATTTATCTCTACCCATAATGGTGTGGCAGTAGAGAGTCTAACCAATAAAGGACTTGCCTTACACCATAGCTTAAATGATAAGCCCATGACCAAGGTAAATTCCACCCACCTTTTAGCACTGGAGCTGTAAGTATCCCTCTCCCAAAATATGGATATCTCCCCACCCAAAATAAAATTAAAAAATAATCTGTCTAACCAAGTCCAAAAACCTGGTGTAATAGGTATGAGGAGATTACACAAATAAAAGAACACTTTTGGAAAGGCCATCATTTTTATAGCGGCAATTCTCCCCTGGACTGTCCAATGTAATTTAGCCCATCTATGCATTTCCCTTTAAAGAGACTCTACTACTTCTTGTAAGTTTTTAGTGCACATATCTTGGACTGAGCTAGAGATATGCATACCTAAATACCTTATACCATACAGTGCCCACTTGACTCTGTACCACGCAAATGAGCCCAGCTCAGATTACCTTAAAAAAGAGGTAAAAATTCAGTCTACAGCCAGTTTACTATCAAGCCAGAAATGGCACCAAAGTACTCAACTACCCCCCAAGCTGTCGGCAATGATGTGTCAACTCATGTCAGGGTGAGAAGTAAATGGTCTGCATAGAGTAGCGTGGTGTAGGAATTTCCCCCTACTCTGACACCAAAAATGTCAGAATGTTGATGCAAGGCAGCATTTAGAGATTCTATTGCTAATAAAAAAGGAGTGGGCTAAGGGGGCAACATTGACACATTCCACTAAAAAGAGGAACTATTTCAGATAAAATGCCATTAGCTAACACTCTCATCCTAGGGGGAGGAATATAAAATATGTATACATGTTAAATTATCACCAATCCAAAAGCCTTAAGGGCTGCATATAAATAATCTCATTGGATGGAATCAAAGGCTTTTTCCACCCCAATTGCAACTAGGGCCACAGATTCCGGTCCTCTAGTTACAGTTTGTATAAGGTCAACCGCTGCCCTAAGGTTGTCACTGCTTTGCCTGCCCTGCATAAATCCTTCCTGCGATTTATATACTAAGACTGGGAGAACCTTCTCCAGCCAAGATGTTAAAACGTTAGCAAGTATCTTAGAATCAACACTAAGGATAACAAAATCCATTTTTGCCTATGTAAATAACAAAATGCCAGACAGAACTATAGGACCCATTGTCTCCCAAAACATTGAGTACTCTGATCCAAAAGATCAGGCATCCATTCTTAATAAATACTTTTGTTCTGTCTATAAACAAAGAACACCTAAAGCTGGAAAAAGTATGTATAATGAAAATACTGGAACTAATCAGGAATACAGTATACCCATTAGTATTACAAAGGAAGAAATAGTTGAGAAACTAGGAGGATTAAACCCATCCAAATCAGCAGGCCCTGACAATCTCCACCCAAGACTGCTAAAAAAAGTTAGTTCATGACTTGTCAACCCACTACATAAATTATTTAACTTGTCTGTTAAATTAGGTGAAGTGACAAATGACTGGAAGATCGCATTAGTGGTCCCAATTTTCAACAAGCTCTGGCAGAGCAACTATGATTGTGAATGCATTAACTAGATAAGGGTGTTTCATGGGCTTAAACATAAACATTTATTTATTTATTTAAAAAATATCAGATTTACAAACCTTTGAGTCACAGACTCATTTACAAAGGCACCTCGTCGAAACTAATACAAAGACAGCACAGTTAACAAGTCCAAAAACAATGGCTCGGAGAGCAGGCAGTTATAACAATCATTCACTGGAGATGCATGGATAGCAGTAGATAAACAGATTACATAGTTTAGGCACACAGGAACCACATCAAGAAGACCAAACAGTTCAAACAATATACAATAGCTAAAGCAAATAGACATCAGGAGCCAAAGAGAAGCCCGGAGTGTCCACATGAAGGCTGTTGCTTACACTAACTGAATCAAAGTATAGTACATTGAGAAAGGGCATATTTAAGCAATAAGGCATGACAGGGTGTGTGTTATCATGTAATAACATCACAGCTGGGGTGGGTTGAAGCACGAGGCAAAGCCGAGTATTTATTGATTTGAGCATATTTATTTGACCCACTGGATCAGCAATATTTGCACAAGCTGTGCCCAGTGCAGATTTTACAGCACTGGTCCTGGTCTGGTGATCTGGGTTTTACCCATACCACACTGCATCTGGCTTAGTGATATAGTGTACAGATGGCTGCAGAGTCTAACCCATTGCAGGTTGAAGTTTCAGAAAATCATTATGCTACAAATTTAATTTATTTATTTAATTTGTGTTTACTGGGTAAGTGCACTAGACTAATCCTGCCTATTTTCAGGCACAACCTGGGGAGGGGGATACAGATGAATGCCAACTGACCTTGAATCAGATTAATCTGTTGGTGGTATTTTTAGTGAATGAGGGAAATTTGGCCAGGACACCGGGGAAATTTCCCTACTCTTTTTGATAAGTGACATGGGATCTTTAACATCCACCTGAACTACCACCAGTCCAGGCAGATGGGACCTTGGTTTAATGTCTCATCCGAAAGATGGCACCTCAGAAGTGCAGCACCCCTATCATGCTGCACTACAGTGTCAGTACTAGGATATTAACCCAAGTGCCAGATGTGGGAACTGAACCCTCAGCCCTCTGATCTCCTGGCCTCAGAGGCGAGTGTGCTACCTACTGAGCCACTGACACTAATATCAAATATCAAGACTCACTCCCTCCCTCCCTCACCCCCCAGTCACAATTAATCCTCTACCAAAGTCATGCTTAAATACTGGTGCCGCTACATCTGCACCACTAAGCTTTTAATGCCAACATGCTTCTTCTGCTGTGAGTTAACACTTTTAGTATATCCATGATCAGGAAAAATGAATTTTTAAAAGAAACCAAACTCCCCATTTATCAGTTCATTGAATCACAATACAGCATGTTATGAATTTTTCAGATTCTATGTGTAACCTACAGTAAATCAGACAGAAATTAGGCATAAATGCCTACGTATTTGCAAGTGAAGCAAATGTGGTTATTATCATTCAGTTGTAAACACCTATAGTCACAGCCAGGATTCATATTGCTAGACTCTGGGTAAGTATGACAAGTTTCCTAAATACTAGTACCTTATCCAGCTGTGTTCTTCTTGGGGGTGTGTGTGTGTGTGTGTGTGTTTAAACACGTAACTTTCTATAGTATATTGTATAGCACTGTGAATCCTGGTTGCAGTGTTTTTTCTCTGCCGTGGCTAAGCAAGCAAGGGTGCTGGAAGATGGTAAAAGCTGAGGGGGCTAAAAATCAAAAGGCCACTTATGTGGGTACAAAGGGCACTTTTTCTATACTAGTTTTTGCCATACAGAAATAAAAAGTGGAGTGGATACCACCCCTTTCGCCCCCCCCCATTCTGGCACCTATATAAGCAAAACACTGTAACAAGACACCGGCCAGCTGTAGGGGCTATTAGACATCAAACCAAAGGGTAAGCTGTGAAGACTAACTTGGAGAAGATGCAATAAAGCAAACTTGAATGATAGCCCCCAGATGTCATAAAACACCAAGGGAAACTTAGAAAAACTCCTCTAACAGCCTAGGCAGAAACAAAACAGATACCTGAAAGCTATCTAACTGGGGTAAATAGCTCTAATTCATTATTTGTGTTTTTGATATTAAAACACTCCTGTTGACATGTGTGCTTCCTAGATAAGAACAGTTACAAGGTTTTGTTGTTGCTAAACTAATTTTAAAGCAGTACACATGCTAAATCTAAGGGTATGGCTACATCACTGTCACATGAGACAGGGGGCATCGTAGGAGAAAGAAAGTCAATAAAACTATTTGTTATGGAGATCCCCAGGGGTCATAAAACTACCATACAGCTAGCAAGCTAATTTAGGAAAAACTCCTAATAGCAGACAAAGGGAAGGACACACTAGGATTTAACATTCATATCAAAACACTCTACATAACATATGTTTTTTGCACATTCTGGATGGACTACTACTTTAAAAAGAAAAATACATTTCATGTGTTTACCAGGTACTGTGCCCATGATTAAAATAATTTGAACCCCAAAAATGTGCCCTCTCATGAACTTGCATAATTTATCTGAAAAGAGAAATACAAAAATGTATTTCTAAATGCATTAGTAACACCAATGCTTTTTAAGATTTTGAAACTACTAAAAAGACAAACTATATATAGATAGATAGAATATGGTAAAGAAATATTGTTAATCCCAAAAGCTGAACTTTGATTTTAGTAAATAAATGTTTAAGAAATACCTGAAAGCTGTCTATTTTTCTTAGTTTTTAGACACTTCTCAGTCTTTCTTGTTCCAAGGGTTTTTAAGTCAGTTTGAAGGCATTTTAAGTAACTTCTGTTCTAGTCCTTAACAAAATGCAGGGACTCCACAGATTTGTTGTTCTGTTACTTGGTCCACGTCCCAAACATACGAGTCTTCTTCAGGATGATAGATCCACCTCATACCCCTCCCACATGAATAAAAAAAAGGTGGGATGGACCTTTCGGATCTTCTTGGGTGGAGGTGGGGTGGACCTTACGTCCCCCAAAAAAACAATGCTGCCTCCCACTACTCAGATTCCAGTTCTTGTACCACCCATTTAAGAAAGAAAATAGTACCCTGCAACCATTGACTAACATGAAAGCATATTTATTTGAGGGTGGAAAACATTGCTTGGAGGAGGGTAAGATAGAAGGAGACTATTTACACCTTCAGTCAGTTCCACGGACAGAAAACATGACATCACTCCTTTTGTACATGCAATACTCCTGTAGGCTCTGCCCACAGTCATAAAAAAGGAGATAAGACTGCAGCAAACAACTATAGATTTATCAGTCTAATGACCATCGTATGTTTTTTAACATCGACAAGTGCACTGTCATATACTTCGGTAAAAACAAGCTATGTAACTATTGATGAAATTGGGTACTATTAAAAACAACACATACAGAAAGAGATTCGGGGGATATTAATCTCCAATGACCTAACATTCAGTGAACACTGTAATGATGTCATTAATAAATGTAATCAAATTGTTGGGTGTATTAGAAAAGCCTTTGTATCCAGAAACAGAATGTGCATAGTGCCTTTGTTCAGATCATTGGTTAGACCACACATACATTATTGCATCCCTATGTGGAGTCCATACCTAAGTTAGGATGTGATGGGTTTAGAGATGGTGCAGAGGAGACTAACTAAACTAACTGAGGGTATAAGGGATGAAACATATGAGTCAAGATTACAAATACTAGGACTATACCCATTGGAACGGAGGTGTCTTAGGGGAGATCTCTTATTAATGTACAAACCGATCAGGGATAATTCCGTTATGATTAGCCTGAGAATAACTCTAGCAGAAAGAAACAACTTTCTGAGAAGTCATAACCAGCAGCTTAAACTCAAGTATCCTAAAAGGAAGCTGACAAGACTTTTCTCTACACAGAGGATTATCCCTCTCTGGAATGAACTGCCTAAGGAGATTGTGGAGGCAGCACACTCATGGCCTTTAAAAAATAAACTCGACAAGCACCAGTTACAATGATTAGGGAAAGAATCTTTAAATAAGCCATTAGCCAAAGTAAACCAGAGAAAAATAGCTGAGGGGTGGATCCCAACATTCCTACAAAAGTGTCTCCAGAAATACTGTTACAACTTTTTGCATGAAGAACCCCCACCAAAAAAAAATGTACAACAGCAAAAGAACATCAGTACCCTTCCAAACAACTGAAAATATCTTAAATTGTATACTTGAAATCCATATAAAATAACTATCCCTAAACACCGGCCATTGTCAAGTTGCAGAATAAGAAAGCCAATAACTAATATGGAAAGAAAAAGCATTCCCCACTGTAACATCAAATAGAATAATGCATAACTCAGTAATAAAAACCTATAACAATACCCTAGCCCCTCCCTCATGCAAAAACAAGCCGAGGGGCTGGCAATAACAATCATACCAACCATTAGCAACCTCCTAAGTACAGGCAGAAAGAGTGAAATATTGTGGACCGGCAAATAATAAACACCCCCTGTCCTCCCACTCTACTGTGGGTGCAGAGAAGGGCATCAGCAGCTACCCATATATGCCTCCTCTGCTAACTATGGAGCTCTCACTGCCCACAAAACAAAAATATAAGACAAGACTCCAGGAGGAAAAAAATAAGTAGTAAAATTAACAAAGAATATGTATACCCCCCACCACCACCACCCCCAGTAACCAAGCTAAAGCAAAAATCTGCAACCTTAAAATATTCACATATAGAGCATAAGGATAAATAAACATGACCAGTAATGCAAATAAATGAATATAAGTCCACATAAAATGGTCCCCAGGTACTAAATAAAACAATGAAAACAGCCAGGGAACCAGAGTGCAATATAACGTGGTATTGCTGTCATAATGTTGTGGCAGCAAGCCAACTGAAATTCAGTGAGTTATATGAACTCTGTATAGATGGCGGACAGTAATTTTATGCAGAGAAGAAACAGAACTTTACACATTGAACAACTCATTGTCTCTGAGGAGGAAGAAAGGCAAAGGACTCACTAAATAGTTGGCAATATCCCAAATGGTGGATTCACCACGTGCCCCATGAAAGGAACAGTGGCTTTACCTGAAAGAGGGAACAAGGCAGGAGAACCGCAGAATTACTCTGACTCCTTTAATTCACCCAGCTGATTCCTGTACTGCTGCCAGCTGCACCAGCTGATCCTGCAATACTCCAGGTGAGGGACTGGTTGCATTCACACACATCAGTGGAACAGGAGGAGAAGCAGTACCGGTGGTATCAGGAGTGAAGAGTGGCAATGAGCTTCTCCTCTTCATAATCAGCCCAATCCATCTCCAGAGGATGAGAAGTTACATCAATAAGGGATGGAGACATCCTCGGGTGCTTCAGGTTGGGGGTTGCAGTCCAACCTGTGGAGCTAGATGTGAGGGAGATCCAAGGAGATAAGGAAGTTGGGGTTCATGTAATAGAAGGCATCTGCATCTGTTGTGGAGAGGAAGCAGCCCCGTTCTTCAGCATCGTGTCCTTTTAGCCTCATTTACATTACCCTATTTGCAGCACATCAAACCATGCACAGTGTTTGATACACTACAAATGTCCCCATATGGACATTCATCACTGTGACTTAGGATGCCTTCATTTCCCAATTTTGAAGCGTTGCATGACAGGGTCACCATTTTGGAGTGAGCATGTTTCCCAGCACTGTAGATGCAATTATGTGCTTGATCTGTTCCCCAGTCATTTTTCCCAGCATGCATGTTCCATCCCATCATCCTTTGTGAAGGAAGTAGGAAGTGTTCGCACACTGGAGAGTTTTCTATATATCAAGAGATCATTGTGTGGCATAAATGTTTCATTTCTAAATAAATGAGAATTTCAAATTAAAATTGAGGTCAGTGTATTTATTTTTAAGCCTGTTTATGTTATAAATATGCGGGTGGCAGGGTGTCTAGTGATATGGTAATGACCAATACATGAACTTAAATATTTTCTTCTTTTGGTTTCCTACTCTGGAATTAAGTACCCATTTTAAACCTGTGAATGTTTGTATTATATGACTTCCCTAAGTACAAAAAAATATTTATTATGAAGTTTTTAAGCAAGCAATAACACATTTGCATCCATTAATGGTGGATATTTTGTCTCTCACAATTGTTTTCTTTTTAGGAATGTCTGCAGATACACAGCCCCTTTTACTGCCATTTTACAGTGTTGATGTTGAAACAGGTTACTCGAGAACATAGTTTCAACTGGAGACATTTCATTTTGATTGAAAATGTGTTTTAGACCCAGATTGTCAGAAATTCTAAATGGTGGAGTGGAGCAGAGTGGAGCAGGGCTTAAATTTCCTTGAAAACGTCTCTGTACATTGCCTGACTGTTTAGAAACTTACAAGCTTACCTGTTAACCTGCTGGCCAGCCATCTGGAAAACTACGTGGAACATCAGTTCTGAACCCTCAGTGCCACGGACTTTGTCATCTTCTGGGGGTCAATGGGAATTTCAACTTTTAAGCATACCTCAGTCATTTTTGTTTTGAGATTTTTATCCCAAATTTTTAACATAACCTTTTTGGGGATACCACCTCATTAACAACATGACTGTCACTCTGCAACTCCTGACAGAAAGGTGATTTTGCAGTTGAATGTCTATTTCACCTTTAGGATGAGATTTGCATAATGACAGTCATATTGTTCAACAGCTAATTTACCCAAAAGGCTATGTTTAAAGTTTGGGGTCAAAATATTTACAAACAGTGAAGTTATGAGAATTTTTTGCAAATTCACAGCACACACTTATAACTTTGGAAATTTTAATTTCTTTGACCCCCAAAATTTTCAGTCTCCTTATTATTCCACATCATGAATGTTGCAACTGTCATTTTTCAAATCATGCCAAGAATGTGTTTTTTCACCTGTGGCACAGAATGGCATTGCCATTGTGCAGAATGACATTTTGATAGAGATTTGAAAATCTTCCACCCCTTATTCATCAGGTAAGATCATAAGAAAGCTATGTTGAAAATTTGAGATTGAAATATTTAAAGATGGCAAATTTATTTATTTTTTGTTGACTGGATAAGTGCACTAGACAAATTCTGCCTATTTTCAGGCATGACCCGGGGAGGGGGATACAGATTAATGCCAAATGACCTTGAACCAGATTAAGTTGTTGGTGGTATTTTTTTAGTGAATGAGTGAAAATCTGGCCAAGGTACTGGGGAAATTCCCCTACTCTTTCAAGAAGTGCCATGGTATCTTTAACATCCACCTGAACAGGCAGATGGGACCTCAGTTTAATATCTCATCTGAAAGACAGCACCTCAGGATTGCAGCACCGCACCCCCCTCATGCTGCATCACAGTGTCAGTATTGGGATTTAACCCAGTTGCCTGGTGTGGGGATAGAACCCACAGCCTTCTGATCTTCCGGCCTCAGAGGCAAGAGTGCTACCTACTGAGCCATTTTATGACCATTCATTGAAATTTCACTATGCACGCTTATAATGCTGGAAATTCAAAACAAATTCCAACTTGATGCAATTGTCTGTATTTGACAGTGGTTATGGTGAGGAATTGTCAGAGATACCTCATTGCAGTACCCCCACCCAACACACACACACAGACAGAACTGTGTCTGAATGCATTCTTCTGTAGTTCGGGACTATATTCCATTTAACATTCCACCCCAACCCCTACTGAGCCCCAACTACTGGTTGGCAGGCCAAGATATCATAGTTGATCGAAGTTATATGACCTGTAACCATCACATGTTTTTGTTGGGGGGGTTTGGAGAGTGTGTCATCATAGTTAACCTGCACCTGTGGAGGGGAGGGTGGTAAGATAGGGTCAATAAGGGTTTGGCTGTGATATTGTGACAATGTCCATCACTCAGACATGAGGTCCAAGGACAATTGAATCCTCCAAAGTGACATGTGACATTCAAAGGACAAAAAAAAGCTGGTTGCAGTGCAATACCACAACCCTATGTGTGCTAGTATTGTATCTGGAAACAACAATCTGATCTGTGTTCCTTGCACACTTAGTGTAATGTTTTGGTACCTCAATTGCATCCTGAATGGATGCAAGTTTATTGGCACAATAACCAAATGACAGTGCAATGTAATGTGTGAAATGCTTGTTGTTGACATGAAATGTGTCATGGTAATCATGCTGTACATTGCTGTGTAGATTGGAATAATGCAATGTTGCTGGTACCCTAAAACCCAAACAGAGACCAGCATCACAAAGAAGATTTTGCATAGTATTAATTTAAGTAATAAACCACAACAGGGTGTGGGTTATGCTGGGATTTACCAACACCTGGTGTGGTTTGGTCATAAGGCCAATTCAAATTTCTGAATTAATCTAGTAATGAGATGGTGTTACTTTCTTATTTCTATGCTAGAACAAATTCTCAGCCAGTTTGGACATGGTGATTACCTCATTTCTTGCATATGGAGTAAGACATGACAGGGTGTGCATTATTGTGAAATAATCACACTCCTCATGTTGCTTGTTATGCGTGAGGCGCAGTCGAGTGCCGTTAAATGAACCTGAGAAGCAAGGTTATTTCACCATAATGGCACACCCCTTGGGTGTATTATTGCTCTTATAAAATGGCAATTAAATAAATGACTTAAAATAAGAAGAAACTATTTTTTTAAAAAGGATCTTTCACTAAAATATGCTTCCATTTTAAGTCTGAATACAAAAAAATAGTCCCTGTTCTGGTAACTGTGGGGTTAGCTAAAAACATAAAGCATAATGCAAATTGGGAGTGCCACTCATTTTTATAAGAACAAAATTGTTATCTTGCATTTAAGTCAATTCAAATACTGTTTTTTTTATTGGAATTGTGTTCAAAACTTTAAACCTGCCATGTTTCCCTTTTTTATGTGTGTATGTGTGGTGGCGGTGATAGATTTCTCCAGAAAACAACCATGTATGATTCAAATGTATGTGCTTTTATAAACTTCAGTAACGTATTTCAGCTGTTTGGATCTGCTTCTGACTGTAACTGTGTTTTTTAACCTTTTCTCTTTGTTTGTAAAGTATTCTTGCCTACTTTGTTCATTCCCTTTTTATCTTATCTGTGTTTTTCTACATTCAAGATTAGGAATGTTTACCATGGTGTATTCATATGGATGAGATGTGTCATGCATCTACTTCCACACCCAAACACAGCCATAATGTATGCGACATATCCCCAGGGGACGCACACATGAATATGTGGCACTTCCCCATATTCAGCCTAGATGTGCAGGGCATCTGCCCTCACATCTTGGGGAAATGCCATACAAAGTTATGCATGTTAAAAAAAAGCCTAGCTCATGGCCACTCACAGGTGTCCTGCTGTACTGCACACATCAGCACAGCAGCTGCCAGACCCTGCAGCCCGGTGGCTAGCGCCCCCCCTCCCCAAACCCCGATCCATAACATAGGTAAATCCCCAGACCAATCTCTGGTAGCCTAGTGGTACTCTCCTCCCTTTCCTGGTCCACAACATAGTGAAATCACAAAACCAGTCCTTGGTAGTCCAGTAATGCCCCCCTCCCATCCCCAAACCCCCAATTCGCAGTTTATAAATAGAAAGTTCCCACTCCCTGGTAGTATAGTTGTTCCCCTCCCAACCCCAAACCCTGATCGTGGTGGTCATTGAAAAAAAAAATTCCCTGTAAGTCTAGTGGACCCCCACCCACCACCCACTCAGGAACCAACATCCAATGACTTTTCCCCTTGTCCCATCATGGCTTTGCAGCCCACGGGAAACACAGCTCTCTGCATGCCTACACAGCTGTCAGCCAACTGAACCAACACTGAATGACACATTTCTGTAAGCACTCTAAGCACATTGATTAAAACTGTAAGCTGTCATTCACAAAGTTCACATCTTGGGAGGGAGACACAAGACTACCATGGAGTGGGACTTCATTATACATATCTGTACGTGGTGATCAGTGTTTGGTGCTGGGATTGGGGTGCCACTAGACTACCAGTGAGTGGAACTTCATTATACATATCTGTATGTGACTATCAGTGTTTGGGGATGGGGGTACCACTAGACTACCAGGAAGTGAGCTACATTGTTGAAACCTGGTGGGTTATGCGATACATAGCACGAGACTGGGTGGGGGGAAGAGGTGGTTTGCAGGCTGCCCAGGGTATCCTGCTGTGCATATTCCTGCTGAGGACATGTAAATGAGGCCATAATGACATGTCCCTTTGCACCTTGCGCGCCTATTGCCCCTTTTGCATGTTTAGATCTGATTATCTGGAATTAAGACCGGAAACATTTTTTTTAGTGACTGTTGCCAGATTGGTGGAGGGAAGACTACCCCTGTTTGAGCTATCATGGCTTGTGTATTACTTGGTGAGTATGGGCTGAGGTACAGGTAAAGTTTCTGGAACATTTTGTGTTTGGTGTACCATTTGAGTGTCCAGATTGCTGGAGAAAAATCTTTCCAACTCAATCCTGGTTGCACATTTGGAAGAAGGAACTCATTTTTTTTATATTTACCATGTGAGAGATGACCATTTACTGCTGAATTTAACATAGTGGCTCTGCGCTTTCAACTTCCGGTGTCGAAGTTGGGAGGTTTTCCATTTCGGGAGGGCTCGGAGTGAGTTGTGGGTGGGGGGATCAAAACCACCAGTGAATATTTATTTAGACATTGGTAGAGTGATCAGTTGGTAGGATGGACCACGATAAACTGGGAAAACTAATTTTATTTTGGAATTGGCATGTGTGTGGATGGGTGGAGGATCTCCTCTACACATAATTAATTTTGTATAATCTGTACTGTGTTAACTGGAGTGACAACTAGTACCTGTGAAACTGTATTTATTGAATGGGTATGGGTAAAAGTGATATGAAGAAACACTGGACACCAGGCAAATCTATTGCCGATATATGTCTGTTATTTTTTTTTGAGGAGGGGTGCACTACCGATGAGGAATATTTTCAAGGAAGTAATTTGTCTACCTACAAATTATGAATGCTGGTACCCGACACTACCTGGACTCCCTAATAATATTGAAATAATATGAACACTAATCAGTGGTTGAAAAACTGGTGCAGAGCTCAGGGATTTGGCTTCATTGGGGATTGGGGGTCCACCTGGAGTGATGCAGGCCTATACTGGTGTGATGGTCTGCATCTGTCCAGGAGGGGAACTAGGATCCTAGGTGATAGGTTTAAATGCTTCTTTGGCAAGCATTTAAACTAGCCAAGGGGGAAGGCACTGGAAAGGAGCAGGGAAATCCTAGCCCCCCCCAAAAAAAAATCAGGGTAGTAAGTGAGGTAAACACCAAGAGAGAGATGTTGATAGGGAGAAGGGCAGGGGTAAATGGAGAAAGTGACAAAGGCAATAAGGACAGGGATGGGGCAAAAAGGGGTAAGACCATCAGGAAATGGAGGGTAATGAGTACCAATGTCCATAGTCTGGGCAACAAGCTCTCTGAAATGGTGGCCTTGATGGAAGAGGGATGCCTGGCTATTGTAGCAGTCACAGAAACATGATACACAGAGAACCATGACTGGGATGTTAACATACCTGGGTACACAGCCTATAGGAGAGACGGGGGGGAGATGAGGGAGAGGCATAGCTCTCTATGTAAGGGAAGGGATAAAAGCAACTGAACAAAAGAGTAAACAGGCAGGAGATGAGGCACTGTGGGTCACCTTAGAGACTGAAAATGGCACCATAATCCGCACAGGGGTTGTCTACAGAACCCCATGTCAGGGGGAGGAAAAGGACAAGGATATGATAGAAGGCATTCTTAGGATGGCAGAGAAAGGGGAGATACTATTGATGGGAGATCTGAATATGCCAGATGTTAACTGGCTCACGTTTGCTGCAGTCACATCCAAGAGCAGGGCCATTCTCGATGCCCTACAGGTGGCATGCTTCACACGGTTAGTTTTGGAACCCACTCATGAGGGAGCAATCTTAGACCTCGTACTCTCAAATGGGGACAGTGAGAGGATCTCAGATCTAGAAGTGGGTAGCCATCTGGGAACAAGTGACCACCAAACAGTGTGGTTCACATAAACTCAGCTACAGAGTCAAGCCATACAAAAGTGAGGGTTCTGGACTTCAGGAGGGCTGACTTTGGCAAGATGGGAGAGTGCCTTAGAAAAGCACTGGCAAACAGGAGGGGTATAGCAACAATGAGGAAACATCAAAACTGCCATCACAGAGGCAACAAGCCTTTGTGTGACACAAATACAGTAAACAAATCAAAATGAAAGAAAAAGCCACTGTGGTTCTCAAAAGTGGTGGCAGGGAAGGTCAGGAAGAAAAAGATAGCATTCAGGAAGTTTAAGGAAAGACAGAGAGATGTACCAGTTAAAGCAGAAGGAAGCAGGAAGGGAAGTCAGAATAGCAAAGGCCCAAACTGAGGAAAAGATAGGCAACTCGGTTAAGAAAGGGGATAAAACCTTTATAGGTACATCAGGGAGTATAGAAAGACAAAGGAAGGGGCAGTGAGGCTGAATAGAATGGATGGTGTATGGGCAGAGAGGGACAGTGAAAAAGCAGGGATACGGAATGAATATTTCTGCTCAGTATTCACAAAAGAGGAGGAGGGGGAAGTGCCTAATTCAATTAACAGAAGCACTTTGGAAAGATGGGGGTCGATCCCAGTCCTTTCACAGAATAAAGGGTTCTGAAAGAACTCTTAAAATGGAAGGTGGACAAAGCAATGGGGCATGATGGAATTCACTCCAGAATTCTAAAAGAATTAAGGGGAGAACTAGTGAAACCACTGACTACCCTTTTTAACAAATCATGGCAGGATGGTGTGGTGCCTGAGGACTGGAGGTAGGCGGATGTGATTCCCTTTCACAAAAGTAGGACCAGGACAGAGGCAGGAAACTATAGACCTGTCAGTTTGACCTCTGTGGTAGGGAAAGTGATGGAATCACATCTGAAGGAAAGAATGGTTGAGTACCTAGAGGCCAGTGGGGCGCAGGACCCAAGGCAGCATGGGTTCACATTGGGAAGGTCATGTCAGATGAATCTAATTGATTTCTTTGACTGGGTGACCAAAGTAGTAGACCAGGAAGGGGCTGTGGACATGGCTTACCTAGACTTTAGCAAGGCATTTGACACAGTCCCACACAAAAGATTAAAAGTCAAATTAGCCAGCCTGGGAGTGGGTCCCAGGGTGGTAGCCTGGGTAAAACATTGGCTGGACAACAGGACACAGAAGGTAATTGTAAATGGAATCCACTCTGAAGAAAAAGGGGTTACTAGTGGGGTTTCACAGAGTTCAGTACTGGGTCCAGTCCTTTTTAATGTCTTTATAAGTGACATTGCAGAGGGACTGGAAGGAAAAGTATGCCTCTTTGCAGATGACACAAAGATCTGCAACAGGGTTGATACACAAGGAGGCATGGAAAGGATGAGAAGGGACTTGGCAAGGTTGGAGGAATGGTCAGAAATCTGGCAGCTTGGATTCAATGCAAAAAAGTGCAAAAACAATGCACCTGGGAAACAAAAACCCAGGGGAAGATTACACAAAGGGGGGGGAGGTAGTAACAACAACAAAAATTTAAAGGGACCTAGGGGTAATCATATCAGATGACCTTAAGGTTGGCAAGTAATGTGATAAGGTGCTAGGGAGGGCTTGGGCAATACTGGGATGTATAGAGAGAGGCATCATCAGCAGAAAACAGGAAGTTTTTATCCCTTTGTACAAACAGTTCATGAGACCCCATCTGGAGTACTGCGTCCAGTTCTGGAGACCCCATCTCCGCAAGGACATAGACAGGATAGAGGCAGTCCAGAGAAGGGCAACTAAAATGGTGCAGAGTCTGCAAGAGAAGCTATATGAAGAGAGACAAAAAGAGCTTAATATGTATACCCTTGAGGAAAGGAGGGAGAAGGGGCACATGATAGAGACTTTCAAGTACTTCAAGGGAATCAACAAAGTCCAAGAGGGTAGCATCTTTCAGAAAAAGAGATATGCAAGAACAAGGGGTCACAATTTAAAGATAGAGGAGGGCGGTTCAGGGGCAATGTGAGGAAGTATTTTTTCACACAGAGGGTAGTGGACTCATGGAACAGCCTTCTTGAGGAGGTTGTGGGGTCTAAAACTGTGGAAGAATTCAAGAATGTATGGGACAGACATAAGTTAATTTCTGTGGGGGGTAGGAAGAAATAGACTGTTGGTTAACTAGGATCTGCAGCTTATCCTGTAGGTAGGGAAATGGGCAGACTAGGTGGGCCAAGTGGTCCTTATCTGCCATCAAAGTCTATGTTTCTATGTTTCTATGTAGTACTTAATCACTTCAGATCATACCCCCACATAACTCTCCAACCTATAGGAAGAGGTGCCAAAAATTGCATCCCACATAAACTATGCTTACACCACAGCTTGTGCAATACAGCCATGGTTACATACATGTGGCACAGCAAACTTGAATAGAAAACTGTGGTACATTCATTGCCTATCGGCTCAAACTTGTAATCAAAGGATATGTGGACTAGCATCCTCAATCCTACGTGTGTGTATGTATTCAAGTTTGGAGTATATGTACAGCATAATGCTAAAAAGTGTTGTTTTCCTGTGAGATTTTATGTGAATTGATTTTCATGGCATGAAACAGAGAAATCAACTCTACAGACAAGCAGCATCACCGCTCTGTTATGCATGTTGTGACACTGCAGTTTACATGCCATTGTACTGATGATATTAATAAGTTCCCTGATGTATTTTGTTACACATGGAAAATACATTAGATTAATGATCTGCAAACCTGGAGATCTGGATTTGAATCCTTCATCATCCAGTAGCTTACTGGGTGCCCTAAGAAAGTCACTTGACATCCTTGTGCTACCAGGTATCTCCTGGAAACAAGCTCTGCCAAAGCGTGCATATCCTGAATAGACAAATTCCCATTTCATCACTTCTACCCCAAACTGATCACAATATAGGGTATGGTGGAGAGCATTTATTCTCGCATGACCATTCATGTGACCAGCATCATCACTCTCTCCCACACGATCATGAGTCATGTGACATTGACTGCCACACTCTCTGCGAACAATTTCTTACATCTATTTTTCTCTTCCTCTATTTGTACTTGATTGTTAGCCAAAGAATTTGTCTGAGTTTGCTTACGCTTTTTACTGCCCGTGTGTTACCAGGATTGACAATCAGCACAGTCCTTCATGGCAAATCTAGTGGGCTGAATGTAAGAGATAAAATGACATGCATGATTTATTATCCTAATTTTTTTCATCCTCTTTTGTTTCCCTAGGTGTCATGAATATTGATGTGGTGTTGTTTTATATGCAGTAGCATAGGGACATGTATCAGCGATTGCAACAGGTGATGGATGATCACCATGAGTGCGTACAGTGCTACCTATAGAAAAGAAGATATCTAGTTGCAGCTATATTTTTATTTATGCCGACCCTTGCATCATCCCTATCAAGATGAGTGTGGGCTGGAATCCGGCCTTCCTTGTTTTGGAATTTTATGACCACTACATTCTGTAAATCGCAGTGGATGGAAAACTTCGGGATGAGCAAGGCAACTTTTTTATTCCTTATGCACAAGATTGAGCCACAAATCCAATGAAACAACATGAGTATGCGCAATGCAATATCTGTGGACATACGGCGAGGAATAGCACTGTTGCTGTTGTCAACCAATCACTATAGAACTATTGGACACTTGTTTGGTGTATCCAAATCAGCAGTTTGTTTGGTGGTTCACGATGTCTGCTGAGCCATCACAAAGGTTTTCCTGCATGCCATAGCGTACCCATCACAAAAACATCTACAAAGTATTGTTATCTAGTTTGAGGAGCATTTTGGTCTCCCGCAAACAGCTGGTGCTATTGATGGGACTCATATCCCAATGCTGGCACATCACAATGATCCAAGGGATTATTACAACAGAAAGGGATGGTACTCTGCTGTTATGCAGGCTGCTGTTGATCATCAGTACTGCTTTTGGGACGTGTACACTGGATGGCCCGGGAAAGTGCATGATGTACATATATTGGTAAAAAGCCCACTGTATGCTATGGCAATGGAAGGTTTACTATTCCCTAATGTTACACAGCAAATTGTAACAGTTGACATACTCTTACACCTACTGGAAGACCCAGCATACCATTACTGACATGGTTAATGAAACCATTTACAGACACCAGACGTCTGACTGTGACTGAGAAGACGTTCAACTACTGCTTGTCGAGTGCATGCATGGTTGTGAAGAATACCTTTGGGCGGCTAAAGGGTTGTTCGTGATGTCTGCTCAAGCGTCTAGATATTGACCGCTGACACGTCCCACTGGTTGTTCTGACTTGCAGTATCCTTCAAAACTTATGTGAGCAGCAAGGAGACTCATTTCAGTCTGCATGGATGATGGATTCCTCAGTCAATCTACCTCAACCAACTGGAAATGTGACCATTGACTGCGACCATGTTTCATCACAGGAGGAAGCAAGAGAAATTCGGCAGGCAATTGCCGAGGCCCTTGAATAACCAACGAAGATTTCATACGTTATGCCAATGCACTAAGTCTATGCAACAACATGGATTACATATTTTTCCTTTCAGGAGAAATACATAGAACTCTGTCAGTCTGACATCCTGTTGGTTCCTCAACAGACTGCTAAAGTTTCACATTTATTTCATTTGTTGCATAGATATTGACAAGTATATAGTCAGGTTTTTATATTTGAAGTCATTCACAACTAGAAAATTCTTTACTAGAGATGATTATCTGGTAAACAATTACCATGCACAGATTGATTACCAGGGATGCCTTGTGATACCTAAAGGTCATAGTTTGTGTATGACTGCTCATACAAAAAAAATTATAGACTATGTACTTCCATGCCTATTTGGGGGACTGTAATTTGTTTCAGCAAACTTACTTTTTGGCTGGGGGGAACACTTGATTGAATGTGTTATACTCAAATTTATGACAGTGTGATGCAAAAGGGGGTGATCAACTACCGTGTGTGGTACTGTTCACATTTGCGCTGCTACAGACGTGACAACACTGCTGCAGCAAAACAATCAAATGATTCAACTACTGTATTTGAACAAGCATACTACAGATATTGGTATTACATGCATAATAGCATCACATCATACACTATAATGATATTCTTGTGTCTAGAGCTTTCACTGGTGACAGAGTACCTAGATAGTGAAAATGCAGATGTTGTATTTTACCAGGGAAACTGAGATGAACAAGATTATTCTTAATTGTGTATTACTTCTCCTGTTCAACTACAGTGATGATGTACTTATACCAAAACAATATCATTTTTGATGACACTACTGCAGCTGAACAAAGATAATCCAGTTACTACGGCTGATGGTGAACATCATTCCACAATACTCTATGTTGAAATTATACATACTGTTCCTAGCATTTCATTTTTGTGGAAAATAATACGAAAATTCAGGCAAACCTATTTTTTACAGACAAGCGTATTTAACAGTATATTATCAAAACACATGCAACATTACATTAAGGAAACAGTTGAAACTTAACTAATACTTTAAGAATTTTGTGTTGATGGTGAAGAACGTTTTAGCCTTTAAAATGTAATATGATTACTATTTACAATAATTTTAACTATAATGCTGTAATACATGTATACGTATAGTTATAAGAACTTCTATAGTTTTAAATTATTCACATTAAACAGTTTGACTTAAGATTGGAAATAATAAAACTGGCTTTAACTAGAAGAAACTGACCAATCAAGTGTGTGTGTATACACACACACACACACACACACACACACACACAGCTGTGGTATCTCGCACCATAACAGTCAAAGGTATTAACCATTTAAACACACATACCACAAAATCTCATATTTAGTAAAATGTCCGATTGAACACATTGGTGCTATCACCAAGAACTGTCTGGCTTGAATCAGTGCTATAGTTACCAAGATGATCGTACATAGGTATTGACATTACAGGCGTGGCTGTCCAGTTGATAGCCAGTGGTTGCAGTAGTGGTGTTGGTGGTCGTGGGGTATTTTCACTGTCGCTGTCGTGCACCATAAGCATGGATAGAACCAATTGCTCATGTTCCATTCTGTGGAGTTCCATGCACTCCTGGTGCTGCAGACACCATTCATCATAGGCAATAACATTTTCATCGGCTTTGATAAAATATTTATGGAATTGATCCGCTACAGATGTTAAAGCCTTCTCTGCACATGTTTTGCAAATTCTTACAGAAGCTCCAGTAGTAGTCTGAATACTGTTGCCAGTGGCAGTAGATGTGCTGGGCCTCTCGCTTATCTGAGTAGGTGACAGGCACTTGGTTGCTGATACTGGTGTATCCATCATTTCTTCATCCAAAGGCACTTCATCGATCTCATCAACTGATTCTGTGGCGTTTGTTTGTTGTGCTGAACTTGAGATAAGCAATGTGGGATGCATCACTGCTCATGAGCCTAGTATGATAGCTAACTCATGATAGTAAATGCAATACTTTCTTGCCTGACCACTCCTGTTGTTATGGTCCATACCTGCCTGCATAAAGGCTCCAAAGACAAAGTACAACAAATGTCATTTTGATGTACTTTGTCTTTGGAGCCTTTATGCAATATAATATTAGTCTCACTGTGATCAAATCTGTTATCTTTGGGTTTCAACATGATGTCTTTAAATATGTGAATGTTTTTGCGTTGACCATTTAATGCTCATTGGATATTCTCTTCTCCCCATAAGGAAATGAGACATCTGGTTTCCTTCTCACCCCAATTGCATGTACGTGCCTCAGTAGCCATCCGTTTAAAAAGTGCAGAATAAAAAGTGTTATGAAACAAACATATATGTTTAATGAGATACACAATGCATAGCATAACTTATTAATTTATTAATTTATTTTATTTTGATGATGGGTAGACCAACTAATTCTAGTAGTCTATTTTTAGGGTCACCTGAGGATAGGTTGAATACAGATGATGACAAACTTAAATTATAAAAATTGTCTCAGCAATGCTGCAGCCTGATTGACTATTTGGATTCCAACAGCCTTACATAATGTAAGCTATAGCCCACGAGAGGGTGTGGGTGATGCCAGGATTTACTCACCTGGTGGGGTTTTCTCATGAGGCGCAGGCTGAATAAGAAAACACGCCAGAAGTGGGTACATCCTGGCATCACCCTCACACTCAAGTGGGATATTGCGATTATACAATGTATCCCTTGTTTTTTTGTAATTACAAAAATAAAAAATAGTTTTTCAGACTGGCTAGCTGGCATCTTCCCATGGGGTCATGCTACGATTTGCATGTTGTAAATCATGCCAGCCAGTCAATCAGGAGCCGGTATTTCTAGAACCATTGTATAATTAAGCAATAAAGCACGACAAGGTGTGTGTTATCGTGTAATAACGTCACTCCTGGGGTGGGTTGAAGCACGCGAGCGAGTGCCACCACCCCAGGAGTGACGTTATTACACGATAACACACACCTTGGAGTGCCTTATTGCAATTATACAAGGGCTCGATGTTATACAAAACAAAAATAAAAATGTTTTTAGCAGATTTTTAGTGAGGCAGTATATCTTTGTTTCTGAAAAAAAAGCAATATCTGCCATATGCTCATCCAAAAAATCAACACGGTGATGTTATTGTGTAATATCATCACTGTCTCAGGCACACACTGACCAATCAGAGTCCAGGAAATTTTCTTGCCATTGTATAATTCCTGTTACACTGTCATGTAAAACCTGAACACCATGTTACATTGTTTCTTCCTGTCATCATTCCATACAGTGCATTCTGATTCTGAACTAGAATTCTTAAACTGTTGGTTTCAGATATATTTTATTAAAAAATCTCCCAATAAATGAGGAAAACATTCAAAAAGTATACTTTGAATACTTTTTGTTTTGAATATATATATATATTTTTTAATAATAATAGTAAGGCACTCTGTTGAGTTACATTAACAGTCAATCACCCCCTAGGGGCAACATGGCATTCAGCTACACCTCGTGCCACATTACACCCATAGGGTGTGATTAACAGACTGATAATCTAACCTCTGGTCATGCCTCATTGCATTATTGATCCAGATTAAGATGTTGATGATATTTTGTTTTTTTAGTGAATGGGGAAATTTGGACAGGATAACACGAACATTCCCTTACTCTTTTCAGCAAGTGCAATTGGATCTTTATCAACCACCTGAATGACCTCCAGAGTAGGTAGATGGGATCTTGTTTTAATGTCTCACCCAAGACACAGCACCTCACGAGTGCATCATCACTGTCAGGATGCACTACAGAGTAAGTACTGAGATTTATTCCAGTTGCCTAATGTGGGTCTAGAACCAACAATCTTCCAGTATTCCTCAGAGACAAGTGAGCAGATTGATAAGGCTATAAAACTTTTCAATTAATTAATTTATTTTATTTATTTGGTAATTCCGATACAACCTTTGAGTATACACTCTTTTACAAAGGTCCCACGTCAGGATGTAAAACAGCAGAGACATAACAAAAACTTGACAGTTAACACAAAACATAAGATTGCTATGTAATACAGAAAATAGATAAATAATACATTTGAGTAACCTAGACAACTGAAATTAAACAGCGGGAGAAGATTCCAGATTAGCAACGTATGGCATAGCTGCCCCAGGAGAGCCTGTCAAGGTAGAGTATTGGAAAGGGTAGGAGAAAGAAAGGGGGACGAATGCGAACAAGGGTTAGATTACAGAGAGAGAGAGAGAGAGGGATTGGGAGAAGGAGAATATTTAGGGGGGAGAGTGGGTGGAAAGGGGAGGTGTTGGGGGAGTATGGAGGGGAGGGAGTTGGAGGGAGCTAGAGGGGGGTGGCAAGGGATGGCAGGTGGGGGTCCAGGGTAGCTAAACCAGGAGAAAAGCTCAGACAGATGATATAATAATAAATAAATGATAGATAATCGGTTGTAGCCATGTTTGACACTATGCAGAGTGTGACATCTTAGGGCCAGTGGGCAATGTGTTAACCACTTGCATGTGAGCCAATAGTATAGCATATTAGTAAGAATAACAAGCTGTGAATGCGTTTGAACATTCCACAGAAGTGGGTTAGAGTTAAGCAACATCTGCTTGCATACTGAAGGACTGTGAACAACTCACAGAATCATCCATGTCCTGCCAGGGTGACCAGTTTAAGAATGTAGTTGTTAATTCAGAATGCATTATTTAAGTCATTCAGTGGTGCTAGATGATTGAATATATTTTAGATAAGCCACTCATCCATTATGGAGCCCCATTACTAATGCATTCAGTTACCACCTTCCTAGATGTTAACTGGAGCACCTTTGCTGCAGCCACATCCAAGAACAGGGTAATTCTCGATACCCTACAGGGGGCATGCCTCAGGCAGCTAGTGTTGGAACCCACTCAGGATGGAGCAGTCTTAGACCTGATAATCTCAAATGGGGATGGAGAGAGAATCTCGCATTTAGAAGTGGGTTGCCATCTATGAACAATCGACTTCCAAACATTATGGTTCATGATAAACTCAGCCATACAGTCAAGTCACAAAGATGAGGGTATTTGACTTTAGGTTGACTGACTTTGACAAAATGGGGGAGTGCCTCAGAAAAGCACTAGCAAATGGGAAAGAAGGTAGGGTGGAACAATGGGGAAAAAAATCAAAGCTGCCATCACAGAGGCAACAAGCCTTTTTGCAAAACAAATATACAAAATGAAATGAAGGATACTCAAAAGAGGTGGTGGGGAAGGTAATGGAGAAAAAGATAGCATTCAAGAAGAATAAGGAAACAGAGAAGGAGCGGAAAAGAAATGTACCAGTTAAAGCAGAAGTAAGCGGGGAAGGCAGAATAGAAAAGGTCAAAACTAAGGAAAAGATAGCCAACTCAGTTAAGAAGGGGTAAAACCTTTTATAGGTATATTAGGGTGTGAAGGAAGACCAAGGGAAGGATAGTGAAGCTTAATAAAGGGAAGGGGGTGGGTAGAGGGTTACAGTGAAAAAGCAGGGATGCTGAACAAATACTGATGCTCAGTATTCATAAAAGAAGCACTCTGGATAGGGACATTGATACCAGTCCATTCACAGAACAAAGGGTCCTGTAAGAACTCCTAAAACTAAAGGTGGACAAAACAAAGGGGCCTGATGGGATTCACCCCAGAAATCTGAATGAACTAATGGGCAAACTAGTGACACCACTGACTACCATTTTTAACAAATGTATTTATTTATTTATTTATTGAATTGTTTCATCAGAAAAGGCACACTGAGCAAAACGATGCTCGTCTCCCGGTGCGACCTGGGGGGAGGGTACAGAGGAGAGGATAAAGCGCAGGTTATCACTGAGTGAACATTTAGCATTACAGTTTGTGCACTGGAGAGGAAAACACGCAGGTTTTCAAGTAGGATACATATAATATTACATTTATTACATTACATTAATGTATACACTTAATAGGAATTACGGTTGAGTAACAGATTAACAGGTAGGGAAACAGTTAGGCACAAGACACATTGATCCACGCATGGAGCAGATTGCATGGAATGGAAGTGCAGTAAGACAGCAAGACAGCAGATGCATAATAAGTGCAATAGTTGGTATAATAACCCAGCTTCGTAGCATATGCTGGGTGCCGTTGGTCAGGCAGTTGGTGGTACGGGGTATGAGGGGCACGTACAAGAGGATAATCATGTGCAGGTACAATTTACCATAAGCTAGTTAGCCATGGTGGTAGCAAGAGAGTGAGTGGAGGAGGAGTGACTAATTTGGGGAGGAAGTTCATTCCAGAGTTTAGGGAGGCAGTGTGAGAAGGCTGCTTGTCCCACGGAGGACCTCCTCCTAGGGATTAGTAATTGATGGGAGTCGTAAGATCTAAGGGCATGGATCGGGTTGGGGGTGGTGACAGCAAGGAGGGGAGGTAAGACGGGAGGGAACCAAGCCAGAATTTTGAGACAAACTTAGTACAGTGCAGTTGGCGGTGATTTTCAAGAGAAGGGAGTGCAAGAGAACGGTAGAGATCGCAGTGATGGGTGCGGGGTGGGTGCATTGAGGGCGAAGCAGCAGAAAGCATTAAAGAGGGAGTCCAGTCTAGAGAAAGTGGACTTGGAAGCGGCACTGTAGGCTATATCACAGTAGTCAAATGATGGAAGGATCATCTTCTGCATCAGTTCACGCCTCACGGTTAGTGGTAGGCTGCTGTGGTTCCTGTAAATGGAACCAAGTTAAGGGTACAGTTTTTTCAGGATTGCATCAATGTGGATGGAGAAAGATAGGTGTTGGTTGAGCCAGACCCCTAGGTACTGGAAGGAGGAAGTGTTTTCCAGTACAGTCCCATCCAGGGTGTGGAAGGAGAGGAGGGTGGAGAGCCTGGACAGGCATTGCCTTGTGCGGAAGGTCATGGTGACTTTCTTTTAGTATTTAGGGAGAGCTGATGAGAGCTGAACCAGGTCTGAACTTTGTTGATGTCAGCCTGAAGCTTGGTAGTAACCTCTTCCAAGGAAGAGCCAGAGGTGAATAGGACAGTGTCATCATGGGAGGATGATGTGGTACCTGAGGAATGGAATAAGGCAGATGTGATTCCCCTTCACAAAAGTGGGAGCAAAGCAGAGGAAGGAAACTCAGTGGTAGGGAACATGATGGAATCACTTCTGAAATAAAGAATTGTTAAATACTTAGAGACCAGCAGGACACATGACCAAAGGCAATATAGATTCACATTGGGAAGGTCATGTCAGACGAATATACTGTATTTCGTTGACTGGGTGACCAAATTAGTAGACCAGATAAGGGTTGTGGACGTGGCCTACCTAGACTTTAGGAAGGTATCTGACACAAAAGATTAATAAACTAGTTACCAAGCCTGGGAGTGGATCCCAAGGTGGTATCCTGGGTAAACAAATCTAGCTGGACAACAGGATGCATGGTAAACAAAGTCCAGTCCCAAGAAAGGGATGTTACTAGCTGGGTACCATAGGGTTCGGTACTAGGACCGGTCATCTTTAATGTCTTTATAAGTGACAGAGCAGAGTGACTGGAAGGAAAAGTATGCCTCTTTGCAGATGAAACAAAGATCTGCAACAGAGCTGATACACAAGGGTGTGTGGGAAGAATGAGAAGGGACTTTGCAAGGTTGGAGGGATTGTCAAAAGTATGACAGCTTAGATTCAATACAAAGAAGTGCAAAGTGATGCACCTGGGCAACAAAATCCCAAGGGAATATTTCAGAGTGTAGGAGGGGGGAGGTATTAATGACAACAAAAATGGAAAGATGCCAGGGGTGGTCATATCAGATGACCTAAATGTAAGCAAGCAATGTGAGAAGGCAATAAGGAAGCCTGGGGGAATAATGGGATGCATAGGGAGAGGCATCACCAGTAGAAAACAGGAAGTTGTTATCCCTCTGTGCAGACAGCTAGTGAGACCCCATCTGAAGTATTGTATGCAGTTATGGAGACCCTATCTCCCAATGACAGACAAGATGGAGGCAGTCCAGAGGAGGGCAGTTAAATTGGTGCAGGGTCAGAACCAGAAGCCATATAAGGAGAGACTAACAGAGCTTAATATGTATACCCTTGATGAAAGGAGGGAGAGAGGACATGATAGAAACTTTCAAGTACCTTAAGGAAATCAACAAAGTCCAAGAGGGTAGCATATTTCAGAAAAAGAGATGTACAAGAACAAGGGTACACAATCTGAAGTCAGAAGGTGTAAGACTCGGGGGCAACAGGAGGAAGTATTTTTTCCACTGAGGGGATGATTGATGCATGGAATAGCCATCCTGAGGCGGTCGTGGGGTCAAAAACAATGGGAGAATTTGAGAATGCTAGGAACAGACATAAGGCAATTCTAGTGGGAGGCAGGATGAAATAGATTGATAAAACTAGGATCTGCAGCTTACCCAGCAGGTAGGGTAATGGCAGACTGGGTGGGCCAAGCAATCCTTATCTGACATCAAAGTCTATGTTTCTATGTTGTGCTCAACCTAAACAACGCAAAATGTTAGCTCAGTTCAGTACTGCTTTCCACTCACCTCCACAACCAGGCACCAACAAACCTGACTTTCAATGAGCACATACTGTATAGTGCACATATTCATATATAGATTGTACAGTCGGTGCCCGGCCATACAGGTGAGCATTGGACTGTTCCATGTGCCGACTGGCATACAGGTTGGGGGAGAGGAGTTAGGTGGAAGGGCACTACCTGCTGGGAGCTGATGGTGGTGGGATACTGTACTATCATAAGGTAGTCATGGTCTACACCCTACCCTGACTCACCTGTGATAATCATCCCCCCCACCCTCACCAGTTTTCCTTATTTCAATAATGTATTTATGCTTAGCTAGGCATCCAATTATTCATAATTCCTTACACAGCCTGGAGGACACAGTGCCATCACCTAATCCTTCCCTATTCCAAGCCATCAGTCATGTCCAATGGTGCCTGGTCCATCTTTCTGTTCAATGACAAACAGTTATTGGCATCCAGTTGGTCACAACAGCAGCATATTCATCTAGATGAAAAGTGGTATGCTTCATATGCTGTAGGTTTCATTGTGTGGCAGTAAATAACTGAGGGAGCACTGGATTAATTTCAGATATGTATTGCATTCTTTGACTATGATAGCTTGGTTTTGTCACATGTCAGTGTAACATACACATAGAAACACAAAAAATTGTCGACAGATAAGGATCACTAGGCCAAACCAGTCTACTTATAAGAACTACACTAGTTTTTAGTCCCTTACCTTACCTGACCAATGGATTTCCACCACTCTTTCCCCATTATTAGATTCCCTCACTCCTCTACCAGGCATGTTTGTATCCCACCATTATGCTCGCTCCCACCACTTCCTGTGACAGACTATTCCATGTGTCCACCACCCTATCTGTGAAGAAAAATGTATTCACATTTACACTTCACCTGCCACATTCAAATTTTATATCATGTCCCCTCATTCTTGTACTCAACTATGCTGGCATATATCTACACACATGCGTCTTGTTTATGCCTTCAAGAAATTTGAATGTTTCTATCATGTCCCCTGCTCTCTCCTTCCCACCAGTGAGAACATATTGAGGTCCTTTAATCTCTTCCCATATGTTTTCTGGAGCAAACCCTGTACCATCTTAGTCACCCTTATCTGGACTGCCTCTACCCTGTCAATGTCCTTATGAAGGTGTGGAATCCAGAACTGCACACAGTACTCCCAGGTGAGACATCAGTAGTGTTTTATCCTGTGGCATAACCACCTCCCACCTTCTGCTAGTGATACCTTTGCTGATACATCCTAGCATGCAACTAGTCATCTCTGCAGCCTTTGTATTCTGCTTGGACACCTTTAGGCCATCTAACATGATAACCCTAAGGCCCCTTTCCTCATTGGTGGTCATCAGCTACTCACACACCACCTTTATATATTCTCTCTCCAGTGTTCCCTCTTCCCATGTGCATTATTTTGCACTTCTTTTAGTTAAACCTCAGTTGCCACTACTCTTACCATTTTTCAGGCCTCTCCAGGTCCCTCCTCATTATTTCCACCACCGTTTGGAGTATCCACCCTGTTACTGATCTTGGGATCATCTTCAAACAGGAAGATTGTTCCATCCAGACCTATCAAACTGTGTGAAAAGGTGGTGTGGAAAGCAAATAGAATGCTGAGGTGTCTAGTGAGGGGCATATCAAGCATGACAAAAGTGGTGGTGATGCCACTGTACAGATCAGCTGGAGTACTGTGTCCAGTTCTGAAGACCACATCTCCGGAAGGATGTAGACAAAATATAGCCAGTCCAGAGAAGGGGCACAAAGATGGTACATATACTGCACCAGAAGCCCTATGAGTAAAGACTTGAGTACCTTAATATAGATTCACTGGAGGAAAGAAGGGAGACAGGAGATATAATGGAGACTTTCAAGTACATTAGTTGAATAAATGGAGTACAAGTGGAAAGCATATTTCAGAGAAAACTGCACAATAACAATGGGGCATGATATGAGGCTGAAGGGTAGAGGGCTCATGGGTAACATTAGGAAGTACTCTTTCACTGAAAAGGGTGATGGAGCCATAGAACAGCCTTCCAGCAGAAGTTGTGGGTGCAAAAACAACACAAGGGTTCAAGAATACATGGGTGAGACATAAAGGTACCCTGAAGATGTACGGAGTAGGAGAGCCACAGATCAAATAGGATCTGGTGGCTGCAGCATTAAATAATGAAATGGGCAGACCAGATGGGCAGTACAGTCCCTCTCTGCTGACAGATTCTATGTTTATTTGTAAGACATTAAACTGGACTGTCCCCAGGTCTGATCGCTATGGCACACCACTGGTGACCCCCCTCCTGAATTGGATCCCAGTTGCCGTCACCCTATGTTTTCTTACCATTTGCCAGTTCCTAACACAATTTACCACCTTGTGCCCCATGCCCAGGCTACCCATCCTGTTCATCATCCTATTATGTTGGACAGTGTTGGAAGCCTTGCTGAAATCGAGGCAGACAACATCTACTGCCCCATACCCCACCCTTTTTATTTTCTTTGTAACCCAGTGAATAAAATCTATCATATTCATCTGACACAACTGTGCTACTGTGAATCAATTTTACTTTGGATCCTAGGCACCAATGGATTACAAGTGTGCCACTATTCTTTCTTTCAGCAGTGCCAGGACCTTTTTGTTACACCTCCCAGTACTTGCAAAAACCTGCCCTCATTAACCATTAAGCACAACTCAAGTGCGTGTGGGTGAGGGGATGATCAATGTGTGTTGGTGAATGCCTCCATTTTTGGTTACTATCTCCACATCTCACACATATACAGAACCCACACAAAAACAATAGTGAATGATTACTTTCTGATCCTTACAATTGCTATAATTAATAAAAAATTAAGCAATCAGGTGATGCACCACAGCGAAATGAAACTGCAGACAGGTCACCATTTGAAAATAAATGTAATATTTCAGTCAGAACACAAGAAACATGGAAGCTGCACCTCACGATGACTGACAACTAAAGAGGCTTTCAATCATACACTTCCTATGTACTGCTTGCAATGGCAATCACAGGAAGTGAGACATCCAGACATCGCACCTTCTACGCGTGCCTCAGTCTCAGCGTCATGAGACATGCCCTCTCCGACAGAACAACTTGTCACCGGAGCAAATACACCGCAGCAATGAAAATGTGTAGACAGAACACAGCGGTCCCATTTACAGTGCACAAACCACCAAGTGGAGCAAAAGGTAATGTGCCCAAGCAGTGTAAAGGCAGTTTATGTCTTTTAGGTTTCAGGCCAGGTCCCTTCACAACTAGAGATGAGGCAAATGAGGCTGTCCCAGGAAAACTCCAGTTCGAAAGTTTAGATCTATTTACCTGAGGAGAGGGATGATCTCTGCTATTTTAAAGGTTTTCAGAACGAACAGTGCAGATGGAGGATGACACTTGCATTCTAGATCTTATAGCTGGCAACGAGTCAGCCCTCTTAATATCTCTTAGAAAACGATGAGCTTCTACCAGAGAGTCAAACTTCAACCATTTGCCATCCCAAAAAATAGAAAAAATGACAGGATATTTCATCATGTAATGAATGTGAAGCTGTGCAAGCTCTCTTCTGATGGGAGTGAAAGCCTTGCGCTGGTTGGCAATTTCTTTGGCAAAATCCTGAACAAAAGTACACAGCATGACCATTCCTTTTCAGTGACCCCGTTCTCTTACCAGGCACAATATTTGTTCCTTTATTGAAAATCTGAGAAAATATGCCAGGATCGGTCTAGGTGGCATCCCCCAAGCTGGGTTAGGTCCTAAGGACCCATGGGCTCATTCGATCTCCAAGGGCATCTCCCAGTGGTAATCCAGGACCTGAGGAATGATATTTTTAAGGAAATCAGTTATACCAGCCCCTTCAGAGCCATCTGGAATGCCAATGATCCGAAGATTATTTCATCGACCTCGGTTCTTGAGATCATCCAGTTTCTCCCACATTGATTTAACTTGCTTTTCGAGACCTGCAATTTTACCTTTATGTATTGTGGTCTCCAATTCCACTTGCAAAGCAAAGAACTAGGTGTCTGCTATTCATGTCTTATCTGCATTGACTCTTTCATCTAACTGAGCCACTTTTGATTTAAGAGTTGGAATATCTTGTATAAGGGCTTTCCACATCTGTCTAATATCCGATAAGTCAGCTAAATCCACCACAACATGTGTACCAGCAGTAGCTTGTTCTGCCATTTTCCAAAAGCCTTGAGGAGCAATGTTATGCAGCAACCACAAAAGCCCCACAAAACTGGCTGTAAGTACTTACACCAATGCCAAATATGAAAGTAATAGTTAGGGGGTTCTTCGATGTAGAGCAAATGTGAACAAGGCAAGTTAATTTCAATGTAAATTAACAGATTTTTGAACAGTGAAGCAGAGCTTCAAAATTAGGCAGCCATCAGGTCTCACAGCCATGCATGTGCCCCCAACTGGTTCATGTTATAAGTGGGAAAACAAAGAAGAAAACTGTTCACTCCATAAACATAGTGAGGAATGAGAAATTGAGATACCTCTTAATGTTGCAAAGCTCACACCTACTGTATATCCTGCCATGTGCTTGAGTTTGTAGGAGCAGAGCTGAACAGGAAGCAGTTCACTTCATAAACATAGCAAGGAGTGTTTTAGAAAAAATAAAGATTCATCCCAATCTTGCAAAAATTGCACATACAGTATAATCCAGCCAAGTACTAGAGTTCATAGGAGCAGAGCAGAACACTACAGAAGGGAGGGCTTTTCTGCCAATGAACAGAACAGAACATTCACTGTGCAACCACTTTGATGCTAGGCCACAAAAAGTCTGGGAATTTCTGCAGCTTCTATGCTACATGGTATCAGCACCTTTCCTTCACAGATTTTCTGCCACTATGGAGAGGCATTGTGAACATTCTTGCAAAAGGATTAATTAAGAAGTTGAGTCAGCCCTTATAACCAAGGTTACACTTTATTTTAAGTGCCAGTTATTAACAAAATAAACTGTAACCACCAAAGCAGTAAATACTGATACAATACAGAAGACTAAAGGAAAACTCTTTTATGCTTATCCACAACTGATGGTTGCAGGGTTATTCAATGAGGCCTTTGCCTCCTGTACTCAAAATGAAACAGACAATAAAACTCAGCTTCATTTTCCTGATGCCACAATCCTTTGGAATTGCATGGATGAGCCCACTGCTGGAGTCCCACACTGGCCTACCATAGCAGCATCACATCAAAAGCTCTTTATAATTTTTCATAGAATATTCATTTTTAACAACATTTTTTAGAGAGGGAAGTTAGGTCTCACTTCCGTGATGGGCCTTATCATGGCATGGAACTTAACCACTGTATTTTGTAACCAGATCAAGCTGGATGAGATGCATACAGTATAGGACTGGGTGGACCAGAAAAGGTCCTGACCCTTATTAGGGATCAGGATCTAGGCCAAAGTCCTGATAAGTTCTAATTAGTTCTGATTCGAATCAGAACCTTTTGTAAAATGTGATGAAAACTGCAAATCTGCTATGTAATTGCATAAAATGACACTGAGATCTGTGACACGCACATATAATTGTAATCAGCATTTCAGGATATTGAAACTGTGAGTTTATAGCACTGATGTGCTGGTCAATTGAATACGGCAGTCATGCAGTTGACGGTGTTGACCTCTGTCTGTTTTCTGTCTCAGAGTCCGTAGTACTAGTGCTGCAACTGTAAACTTACCTGTCTGACCTCAGAGGAGGAATCACATTCCCATTTAGTAGTATACACTATACATTATACAATGGACATATAATAAAAACATAGAAACATATAATTTGAATTTGATGGCAGATAAGGATAGCTTGGCCCAACCAGTCCGCCCATTCCCCTACCTATTGGATAAGCTGCAGATTTTAGTTAACCAACAGCCTACTTCCTTCTAACAGATATCAGTTTGTTATTATTGCACCAGTTCCTTCTCTGCTCCACTGAGAGTCATGCAGTTATTTTCTATGGCATGGGGTCCCCTCCACTCACCCATCCAACATGATGACACATTTAGGGGACCCCTACCAAAAGACACTTCATGTCCTTAGGAGTCCACAGGCCTAGGTACTGTGGTGGAAGGGGAAGTGTGGCTGTGAGGCCAAGCCTTTACTGAGTGGGCAGAAACCTACATTCAGGCAATCCAAAAATGCAAAAATTATACAGGTCCATTAGTACATGCTGAAAAAAGTGTGGCATCATGTTCAGGCAATCCAAAAATTAGGACATACTGAAAACATTGTGCCATCAGTCTCAACTACAGGCAGTCCAGTTCTCAAAAGAGGTGGTGGTGAAGGCTAGGGAGAAAAAGATAGCATTTAGGAAGTATAAGGAAACACAGAAGGAGCAGGACAGAGAACTATACCAGTTAAGGCAGAAGAAAGCAGGGAGGGTAGTCAGAATAGCAAAGGCACAAACTGAGGAAAAGATAGCTAACTCTGTTAAGAAGGGGGATAAAACCTTTTATAGGTATATCAGGGAGCATAGAAAGGCAAAGGGAGGGACAGTGAGGCTAAATAGAATGGATGGTGGGTGGGCAGAGAGTGACAGTGAAAAAGCAGGGATACTGAATGAATATTTCTGTTCAGTATTCACAAAAGAGGAAGTAGGGGAGGTGCCTAATCCAATTAACAGAAGCACTCTGGAGAAGGGGGTCGATCTCAGTCCTTTCACAGAAGAAAGGGTTCTGAAAGAACTCCTAAAACTGAAGGTGGACAAAGCAATGGGGCCAGATGGAATTCACCCCAGAATTCTAAAATAATTAAGCAGAGAACTAGTGACACCACTGACTACCCTTTTTAACAAATCATGGGAGGATGGTGTGGTGCCTGAGGACTGGAGGTAGGCGGATGTGATTCCCCTTCACAAAAGTGGGACCAAGACAGAGGCAGGAAACTACAGACCTGTCAGTTTGACCTCTGTGGTAGGGAAAGTGATGGAATCACTTCTGAAGGAAAGAATTGTTAAGTACCTAGAGGTCAGTGGGGCACAGGACCCAAGGCAGCATGGGTTCACAGCGGGAAGGTCATGTCAGACGAATCTAATTGATTTCTTTGACTGGGTGACCAAAGTAGTAGACCAGGGAGGGGCTGTGGACATGGCCTACCTAGACTTTAGCAAGGCATTTGAACAGTCCCATACAAAAGTTTAGTAGTCAAATTAACCAGCCTGGGAGTGGGTCCTAGGGTGGTAGCCTGGGTAAAACATTGGCTGAACAACAGGACACAGAAGTTAATTGTAAATGGAGTCCACTCTGAAGAAAGAGGGGTTACTAGTGGGGTACCGCAGGGTTCAGTACTGGGTCCAGTCCTTTTTAATGTCTTTATAAGTGACATTGCAGAGGGACTGGAAGGAAAAGTATGCCTCTTTGCAGATGACACAAAGATCTGCAACAGGGTTTATACACAAGGAGGCGTGGAAAGGATGAGAAGGGACTTGGCAAGGTTGGAGGAATGGTCAGAAGTATGGCAGCTTGGATTCAATACAAAAAAGTGCAAAACAATGCACCTGGGAAACAAAAACCCAGGGGAAGATTACACAATGGTGGGGAGAGGTAGTAACAACAACAAAAATGGAAAGGGACCTAGGGGTAATCATATCAGATGACCTTAAGGTTGGCAAGTAATGTGAGAAGGTGCTAGGGAGGGCTGGGGTGATACTGGGATGTACAGGGAGAGGTATCACCAGCTGAAAACAGGAAGTTGTTATCCCCCTGTACAGACAGTTGGTGAGACCCCATCTGGAGTACTGCATCCAGTTCTGGAGACACTATCTCCACAAGGACATAGACAGGATGGAGGCAGTTCAGAGGAGGGCAACTAAAATGGTGCAGGGTCTGCAAGAGAAGCCATATGAGGAGAGACTAAAGGAGCTTAATATGTATATCCTTGAAGAAAGGAGGGAGAGGGGGGACATGATAGAAATGTTTAAGTACCTCAGTGGAATCAACAAAGTCCAAGAGGGTAGCATCTTTCAGAAAAAGAGATGTGCAAGAACAAAGGGACACAATTTGAAGATAGAGGGGACAGCTCAGGAGCAATGTGAGGAAGTATTTTTTCACAGAGAGGGTGGTGGATGCATGGAACAGCCTTCCTGAGGAGGTTGTGGGGTCTAAAACTGTGGGAGAATTCAAGAATGCATGAGACAGACATAAGGCAATTTTTGTGGGGGGTAGGAAGAAATAGGCTGTTGGTTAAATAGGATCTGCAGCTTAACCTCTAGGTAGGGAAATGAGCAGACTAGGTGGGCCAAGCGGATCTTATCTGCTGTCAAAGTCTATGTTTCTATGTTTCTACACGAGTCCATTAGGAAATGCTGTGAATAGTGCACCATGAAGTTCAGGCAATCCAAAAATTAGCCAAGTACGTGAGGAGGACATGCTGAAAACATTGTGCCATCAGTCCCAACTTCAGGCGGTCCAAAAATTAGAGAAATCTATTAGGACATGCTGTGAAAAGTCTGCCATCAAGTTCAGGCAGTCCAAAAATTACAAAAGTCTATTAGGACATGCTGTGAAAAGTGTGCCATCAAGTTCAGGCAGTCCAAAAATTACACAAGTCCATTAGGACATGCGAAAAGTTATTTTATTTATTTTATTTTTATTTTATGAACATTTTGGATAACACCTTTGAGCAAACAGTTCTCTTTTACAAATATTCCATGTCATGGACAATGGACAAGTATAGACAAGAACAGGCAGGTAGATAACATTTAATACAATTACAGTGCATGAGCTGCCAGTGGCTTTGTCCAGATAAGACAAGACAATAGAATTCATAACAGGTAAAACATTACAGATTGCTTGAGCTGCTGAAGGCTTTGTCAGGATCTATGTGGAAGGAAGCAATGGTGCAATATTGCCAGACATTATATAAAGAGAGCCAGGGGAGGTTACAATTGAAATAGTGATTTGACAAGTGCATGAGAGGGACAGAAGTAGTTGGTGAGAGGACAAGTTAGTAGGGGACAGGCAAGAATTGAGGGTTGGGGGATTGGAGGCAAAAGGTAGGTGGTGAAGGAGAGGAGTAGGTAGTGATGGAGGGGAGGAGAGAAGGGTTGGGAGATGTAAGGGGAGTAATAGGATTGGTAGGGGAAGGAGAGAAGAGTTAGGATGGGCAAGGAGGAGAAAAGAGAGAGAAATGAGGACTAGAAGGGAGTTAAGGAGGGCTGGGGAGAAAGGAGAGAGAGAATATGAGAGCTAGGAGGTGCAGGGGTAATAGGTGATGGGAGGGACAAAGATGTGAGAGGGAATGGAGAGAGGGATGAGTGAAATCTGGGGGGGGGCAAGGGAGGAGGCTGAGGTGGCTCATGTGAGATATTGTAAAGAGTTAATAGGGAGGGAGACAGTGGGGTGTGGGGAGAGTGCATAAGTAATGGAGAGACCGGGATGGTGAGTAGGAAATTTAAGTGTAGCAGTCACAGTAGGCACTGGCCACCAAGTGCTGTAGTAGTTTGTGCTTAAAGGAGCTGAGATTCGGTGCATTGGTGATGTCCACTGAGAGTGTGTTGAACCAGTTTGAGGCCCTAACTTTGCAGGAGCACTGCCCTTGAGTGGTCTGGCAGTGGGGAACTGTGAAGAATAGTTATTCAGAACTCCTGGTAAGGCAGGTGGCACATTGAGGGGAAAGTATAGACTGAACTCCTGGTGGAAGGAGGCCTAGCGCTGTCTTCTTAGCAAGTAAGTAGGCCTGATACTTAATTCTGCATTGAAGCTGTAGCCAGTTAGCCTGTTCGTAGAGATCACATGGGTGTGTGAGTCTAGAGGCTGTGGTGAGGAGCCAGCAGGCCTTGTTTAGGGCTATGGCTATATGCTGTAGGGCAGTGTCAGTAGCTGATCCATAAACTACGAGGCCATAGTCAAATTAAACAGGTGATTGAGCTCTGGATGGCAAGTTTTAATGCTTTGTCTGTCAAACAGTGCCTATGCCTATATAGCAGCCCTATGCAGGTATTCACAGCTTTAGCAAGATTATTTATATGAGTGAAGTATGAAAGAGTGGAGTCGAGGGTCACTCCCAGGTATTTGAACTGGTCTACCTATTCCAGCACAATGCCACAGCTATTGTAGATTAGCAGTTGTTGGAGTTTATGTTTGTTATGAGTACCATGAAACAGCGTTGATTTGGTTTTTGAGTAGTTTAGGATGAGTTTACATGACCTGAACCAGGTTTCAACTTCTGAGAAACTATGCTGTAGCTGTTGCTGGAGGTGATGGGGGTCAGAGTGGCTTGAGAAAATGACTGCATCATCTGCATAGAGTAGAATTCGGTCATGGCAAGCAGCAGGGAGGTCGTTCATGAAGGTGCTGAAGAGTAGGGGGCCAAGGGTACAACCTTGTGGTACACCTGAATAGTCTGGTAGGGGGGTCGAGATGGAGTCTCCAATTCTAACCTGCTGAGAACGGTCACTAAGGTAGCTTTGGAACCAGCGAGTGGCATCTGGTGAAAGGCAAAGATGTGATAGTTGTCGGTTAGTAGGGAGTGATTAATTGTATCAAATGCCTTAGTCAGATCAGTAAAGACAGCACGTGGCCAACTGGTTGTGGTTTAGTGCCTGGTTGAAGAAGGAGGTGAAGTCTAGTAGTGCAGTGGTGGTGCTGTGACCTTTTCAAAAACCATGTTGTTGTGAACATTGGAGGTTGTATTTTTCCAGGTAGTCAACAAGTTGTTCAGCAACTATCCTTTCCAAAGCCTTGGAGAGTGGGGGTAGCATGGATATAGGCCTGTAGTTGCTTGTGAGAGTCTTATCACCTCTTTTGTGGATAGGAGTCACCACAGCGGACTTCCATTTACTTGGGAATTGTGAGAGTATAAGAGAGCGGTTGAGAATTTTCATAAGGGGTAGCAAAACTTCATCAAAGGTGAGGGTGATGAGTTTCAAATCAAGGGAGTCAGCACTATGCCTAGACTTCCCGAGTACATTGAGTAGATGTTTCCTGGATAGCCCTTTGGTGATAGCTTTAAAATAAAATGGGGAAGGGTGCAGCTGGGCTGCCTGAGGAATGGTGGGATGGGTTACTGTCGGTGTAGGATCAAATAAGTTAGATGGGAGCACATGACTAAGGTCAGAAAATGTTGAGTTGAAGGTGTTAGCAACGGTTACTTTATCCAGGGTGATAGTTTCATCAATGCTTAGCATTGCGGGTGAAACTTTGGGTCTTTTTCCAATTACCTCGGAGAGGTTGTCCCAGAACTTCCTCCCATCATTCCAGGTGTTTGCAAGGGCATTCCTATAAAAGAGACTTTTGTCTGGTGGATAGCTCTTGTTCATGCATTCCATGCTTATTTGTAGGCCTGAGTATTCTCTAGGGTGTTGGATGCTTTAACACGGTACCATAGCTGGCCATGGGATTTCATCCATTCAAAGAGATCATGAGTCACCCATGGGTTTATTGATCCCCTAATCTTTCATTTCTTGTAAAGAGCATGAACATTACATGCTACATTAAAGGTAGTGATAAAGTATTCTAGGGCTGAGTCCATGTCCTGAGCATCATCAGTTGGAGACCAGTAGAGTGATCGCAGGTGCATTTTTAACGTACATAATCAACCAGGTAGAAGTATTCTACTGACAATGAATTTTGGTGGGGGGTTGTTGAATTTGTTAGACCAGAGGGAAATGATTGGAGAATGGTCACTTACGGTGTCCGGGAGTACTTCACTCTTAGTGATGTGTTTAGGTCGATTACTGAGGACCCAGTCCAGGAGAGAGGATGTCCCCATCCTGTAGTTTATCCTGGTTGGTGACTGTACCATTTGTGTCAGGCTGGCAGCTGCCAAGGCATCCTTATAGGTGCTTGCACAGGGGGCCAGCCAGTTGACATTGAAGTCACCAAGCAGAATCACTTCTGTGTTTTGCCCATAGGAGTTGATGCAGTCAAGGAGGGAGGGAAAACCCTGATTAGTCAGCTTAGATGGGATATATGCTGATGCAATGTTCAATACCTTATTGTGGGCGCCAAGCAGTACCTTAATGGCTAGAATCTGAATGCCATTTCCAGTGTTAGGTAGGGCCAGAACATGACCCACAAGTGTGTCTTTAAGGTAGAGGGCACAGCCCCAACCTCTCTTAGTCAGCCTGTCATGCCTAAAAACTGTGTAACCAGGAATGTCAATAGTGGAATCAGGGATCTTTGGGGACAGCCATGTCTCAATGACCAATAATACAGGGTATATCCGGGTTGTATTGTGAGATCCAGGCAGTGATGGTATCGAGTTTTGGAAGGAGGCTGCAGATATATATATTTGCCAAGGATAGAGTAGCAGAGCTGTCGGACTTCATTATCACCGGTTGTGGAGGTCCAGGATTGGGGTGAATATTGCCCGAGAGAAGTAGCAACAGTAGTATTAGGCATTTGAGAAAGGCTTTTAGGTATTTCCTATGGTGTAACTGTGTCCTTCCTTTAAGTGGTAAATTATAAAAATGAGGTTATAGCAAGAGTTAGCAAGCTATGGGAATCTGAAGAGCTAGTGTTAGCTGTGGCTCAGAGGAAGATCAGAGGACCCTACAAGGTTGGAGGGTTTACTAACACAAAGAAGCCAATCGGTGGAAGCAGGTAGATGGGGGTGGAGTTTTAGTGTATTTAATAGAGGTCGTGGGGTGGGGGTGGATTGGTGGGCCGAAAAATCAAGTAAGAGGACAAGTCCAATTAAGCAATGAGCAGCAGCTAAGCAAAGAAGTCAGTGCAGTCCAATGAAGAGCTGCTCCCAGTGCTGAAATGTCCAATTAGTGTCCAAAAGCAGCCAGAATGCACCAATGGGAACAATGGCTTTGGAGCCTTTCTGTTGGGCAGGAGCCTACCTTGTTCAGATCTTCAGGCAGATGGGCTGGAAATCGTGACTGTGGCTGGCTGTGCAGGGAGCCTTGGCCACAGTCATAGATGGTGGACTTGCTCAGTGCACAGGAACTTGTTCAGATCTTCAGGCAGATGGGCTGGAAATGGTGACTGTGGCTGCCTGTGCAGGGAGCCTTGGCCATAGTCGTAGATGGTGGGCTTGCTCAGAGCACAGGAACTAGAAAGAGAGGCCATCATGACCAAAAACTGTATAGGCCACATATTGGCTTACGTGAGTACTACTGATTTATTTTTCTGAAAAAATGTTGATCTTTCTACTCTTACAAGTAGTCATCTTTGAGGTCACTGCGAAATGTATTTGCTGCCTCCGGGTAATAGGTGTAATCAGTCAATGGAAGGTTTACTTTCAAGAATGTTAACTTTTCAACATTTTCTGGTAGTAGCCTAGATCTTGTATCTGTTACCACATTTTCTGCACAGCTAAAGAGTCGCTCTGAAAATACACTGGTTGGGGGGACAGACTTCAAGGCTACCTGCACAAATGCAGGCCATACAGGCTCCTTGCTTTGCCAGTATTTAATGGGATCTTCATTCCATTTGATACCCTTTTCTGCTAAATAGCAGTTAACCATGGCCTGGGCAGAAGCAATGAAATGGAGAAGGAAGGGTTGATTTTTCAAAAACGACAGCATCTAAGTGACCCCAAAGATGACTGCTGGGTGTAGAATGAATGGCAGCAGCTGACTTTTGTAGCCTGACTGAGGAGAGAAAGCTGTGAAAGTGCAAGAGGAATGGATGAGGGGACTGCATCTGTTGTCATGTTTTTTTTCAAAAGCAAATCTACTTCTTGAATGATTTTCTCTCTGCAGTTTTGGACACATTTGGGCTATACTGTGAGAGATGTTTCATCTTGTACCATGGGTCTAGTACTTTTTCAATAATGTAATGTTCTGCCATGAGCATTTCACAGAGTTTCTCATCATCTCTGACTTTTTTAATCATTCTATGCACTATTTCTTCTTTTATTCTGGGTGGCAAGTCCCTTTCAGTTGCAGTAGACTGTCCCATCTGAAACTGGCTTATTGTACCTTCCAACTCATCCTTTATTTCATTTAGCTGAAATTTAAGAATCTTGATCAATGGGATTATTTGCTTGAGTGTGGCACTGTTGGAACTCACTTCCCTAGTAATTTCCTCAAAGGGGTGCAGTAGCTTGATGAGAAATTCTAAAACAGCCCACTGCTAAGGAGTAATGTGCACAACAGCATCCCTTATGCTGTTCTCTAGTGCATACTGTCTTACAGCCTTTTTTTGCTCCAGCAATCTTCGAAACATGTAAAAGGTAGAGTTCCACCTTGTTGCAACATCCTGGATGAGTGTATTAGGAGGCAATCCATGTTCTTGTATAACCCGAAGACGTTTACGTGCTTTGCAGGACTGGCTGAAATGTGTGCATATTCTTTTTGCCACATATGTGAGAGCCTTTATATCTCTGTCTTCTTCCATAAATGCACATGCAATTAAATTTAGGTGGTGTGCAAAACATCAAATGTGGACAAAGCCCCCATCAGACAGTGCTTTCTTTATGTTTGAACCATTCTCAGCCACAATAAAACCTACAGAAAGTCCTTGTGATGTAAGCCAGTACTTTATCTCTCTGTTGAGGATGTTGGAAGATGTGTGATCCTGCTGGATATACTGGATGCGAATGGAAGCCAGTTTCAGAGGGGAATTGTCAGTGTCACTACAGGTAGAAAACAATACCCAATGAGCAGTCAGTGACATAAATGGTTCTGGCTTGCAGCTTGTCCACATGTCAGGTGTCAGATGGACAACACCAGCAACTGCAGCTTTTAAAGCATTTTTCAATTTAGCACTTATTAAATCATACATCTGCAAAATTGCAACAGTCGAGAAATATTTCCTGGATGGAATATTGTATCATGGTGACAGGTGATTGAAAAGACTTTTGAACCTTACATGCTCCACAGTTCTGTAAGGCTGTAAGTCCAGTGCTATCATCTCCAAAATTAGTTTTGTTATAGCAATTGCCTCAGGATGACTACACTGGTACTTAACTTTATGTTCAATTGTCTCTGAAATCATGAGCTGTCTTCTAGCAGTTGAAGTTTTCAGAAGACCAACATTAGGAGTACTGGGTGATGAGAAAGGCAAAAGATGACTGTAGTACTTAATCTAAAAGAAGACTGAGAAACTGTGAAAAAAGCTGGGGGTCTGGGGTTTTAGATGCTCTGTGGTGAGTTTTGAGGCCTTTATTGAAAATAGCACTCATTTTTGTCACATCTTCCCTACCCTAGTCTCCAAAGAAAAAAATGTGGGTTTTTTTACTCATGGAGTCAGGGGTGTGAGAGACTCTGGCTGGCCTTAAAATCTGCAGCTGCAACTAGGGTGGTTATTTTGTATCCTAAACCCCTGACCCCTTTAGACTGCCAAGCCAGGTGTTTACCTCAGAGCTAGGGGTGATGCCTATTGTTTTGCTGACTTGTGGCCTGTTACCTTGTCTGTGGCATGAGTCTGGGGGGGCATGGTCTGCTCCTGGCCAGGGCATGGGTTACATAAAGGCCAATGACCCACGTAGACTAGACACAACTGCAGTGTTGAGGAATTAGCATGTGTATCTTTCTCTTAATATATTCCAAATAACCAATTTTTACACCACATGACAGACCATGCCTCTGATAAATTCTAACCCAAATACAAAAAGAAAGGCAGCTTCTTCAGCAGTAAGCACCTTCCCCTTCTTCAGATCTGTCAGGCGTGTCCTGTTGTGCATCAGCTACCAGGCTGTCATGCTACTGCCACCTCAATTTATGTAACATGGCCATTTCTCATCTTGGTCTTGGATGGTGCAGGTTTGCAGTGAGGGCAGGTTTGAAATGAAAACACAACAATATTTATTGGGTTATATCGGTTCTTAAATTAACAGTTGGTAGGACCAGGAATCTGGGATATACATGTGTAGTCCCCCTGACCCCGACCTACCCCCCCCCCACTAACACACAGCTCCTTGTGTGCAGCTAGCTCCAGTCCAGAGTGAGAGACAGACATGAAGTTGGTTGGACATGGTTTTAAGTCAACTTAAAGCTAACCATCTTATTAAAAGTGCTTAGCTTTAATCTGACTTACACCTCCTCCAGCTAGTTTTCCATGGACCGCTTACAGCCTGAAGACGTCTGCATCCACTTGTCTTTTGGCTTACAACTTTAGGAGAACTGACAGTGATTAAAAACCCCTGAAAAAACCCTAGTTACTGGGCTGGATCATCGATGAAAAAAACCCAACCCCAGCCCACCCGAACAGCCAAAAGTTTGTATCCCAGATGCATAGGGATCCCTCATCCCTCAGTCACATAGTGAACAGCCATGGCTGGTTCTAAAGTACCTCTATTTCTGAGGCAGGTTGCCTTGTTGGAAATTCAAACAAGATAACCTGCCTCAGAATTCAGAAACAGAGGTACTTTAGAGCCAGCCAGATGCTGCACTGCTACAGGGGGAGCTTTCGATATACCACCAGATCCCAGCCAGCCACCAGGCCCAGAACAAAAATTATTAATAAAACAGCTAGTCCCACTCCCTCCCGGCCAATCCCAGTGCCATTCCAAGCAAGCAGGCTGAGACAGTCACTGCACAGCAGCAACTAAACTAATTTTATTTAAGCTGCTTTTTTAGTTAGTTATTTAACCAGGTATAGCACACTAAGCTGAAAGCTTTTTTACAGGAGCGACCTGGGAGCACAAGGAGGTTAGGTGACTTGCTCAGGGTCACACAGTATGCAAGTGGAAGTTGTGGGATTCAAACCCAGGTCTGGTCTGCTGGATGTCACCAGATTTGCAGCTCAGAGCCTTAGACCACTGCGCTATACTGCCTCCTCTGCTTATCCAGACCAACCCAGTAACTACCTCTGCCACAGTGCCACTCATTTGATGACAGTCTCCACTAGCCGATCCGACAATGCAATGACCCAAAAAAGTTTTCAATACCTGAGTGCAGATTATTTCTGATGTCTTCTCAATTCTGTCCCTCAATTCCATCCCTCATGTCATTCTTCTGCACTTCTGCAGCTGCTGTTTCGGGTGGGGGCCCGGGGCAGCTTCTCTGCTTATTGTCTCCCTCACACTCAGTCACTGGTGGTGCAGCAGTCGACACTTTCTGACCACTGAGGTTGCTTTCTTGCTCAGTGGACATGGCACTCGGGAGGTGGCAACTTGGCTCAAAAGGAGGAGCGGATGGAGGGCACCAGTCTCTCTGACTACTGGGGTGGCTTTCTTGCTCGGCCAGTGCAGGATGTGGTGACTCGGCTTAAATTCTTCCCACCAGTCAGACTAGCTCTGTCGGTGACTGGTTGGTGGAGCTAGTAAACATGTGGACATAACTGTCCAATCTGCTCCTCTCAGCTTGTAAGTTAGTATATCTTGAATAAGCAGCTTCATGCCTGCATGTCTGGTAGCTGAAGGAGAATGGAGAAGGGAGAGATGGAGATTGAGCTTTTGAGCCTCCCTAACATTACTCCAAGGCATCAGCAACCCCAGAAAGATATCATAGATACCTAGATTTTTTTAAACCACTCAAAAATAAAAAATAAAAAAGATATTATAAAAATAAGTCACTGACATTTTTTTTCTGTACGCATCTGCATACGGGAGTTATGCCTGGTTACGCCACTGAGTATGGGTGATCAGTGTGGAGGCTTTGCCGATTCTTCTTGTCTTGTGTTGTTGCGAGATTTCTTTGTGCCTTGCACTAATCTGGCTTCAGGATGGTGGATCTTCATCCTCGTGAAGCAGTTCTGCATTGAGATGGATTTCACCGTCTTTTTCTTTGGAAATTAGTTCGTGGCTTAGGTACCTGAAGAGGTTGTCAGATTCACTATTGTAGTGGTGTTTGCGCTTGGAGGTCTCTGTATCTGAAATGCTCTTGGACTGCTGTTCCACTGTGATTTTTGGGGTTTGGGCTGCAATTACTTTAGTTTTCTGCAGGGTTTGGCAAGAGATATCAGAATTTTTGATGTGATGTGGAGGTTCTTGTCTTGCTCTTTTATAGGTTTGCTGTTGGTTAACTTGCATACTGTTTAGTACTGTCCTGGAGGTACTTGTGTATGAATCCCTCTCCTGGCTACTGAAAGTGCTGCTGCAGGGCTGGTTAAAAGCTGCTGCCTGGACTGTTGTGGAGCTGGTGCATAGGTGGACATTTTCTGTGTGTTGAGTTGGTTTTGGTGATAGTATGCTGCTCCAATTACAACAGTCCTTGAGATTTGGTCTCCAGTATGGGTTCAGAGATGACTAATTTCTGTGCCCGGTGACAGTCTTTATTTCTCTGGCTTCTAAGCCAGCAGCACTCAGAATAGTCACTGCGGTGGCTCACAGTGAATGGTTTGTATACACCTGTGGGAGTCCTGATTCTCAGAATATTCTGGGTAATATGGAGCTTAAATAGTTCATACCCATTGCTTCACTGGTATACCAATACTGTTGTTTGTTAAGCACATCTTCCATTTGCCTTTTGGGATGGCAAAGCAATGCTAGGGCACTGAGGGGAAGTTTGATATACTTTAAATATGACTGTATGGGACATACAGATTTATTTGGTTGCTCAAAAAGGAACCCTCTGGTATTCTCCTTGTTGGGATCATGTATTTTTTTTATTTTTGGTCTCCTCATTAAATGTTTTCATTTGGCACTCCTACCGTAGTCTGAGCAGCTGCTGCTACTCCACCACGTACCCGCCCGTAATCTCCCAATGATCTCAGACCCCTCTCTCCACCTGCAATCTTCCTTTTTTCCATCTGAGAACTCACCACCTCTCCCTTCCCCTGCTCACTACCCTGCTCCTTTCCATCAATTAATTGCGCCTTCTACTCCCTTTTTCTTCCTGCCCCTCCCCAAGCATCTATACTCTTTTTGTTATTTAATTTTTTATAGCACCCCCTCTCCCGCTGACGGACTGCTGCCAGCCCCCCGCCCTACATCCCTGTGGCTTAATTTAACCTGCCTCTACTTTCTGGCCCCACTAGGATCCCTGACCAAAACTCAGCACCATCACCGATAGCGGCGCTCAAAGGCCGCTGTGCCAACTCATCCTGCAGACACTGCCCACCTCCTTGGAATTCCTACACAGATTCCACAAGCAGGTACTAGTGCCTAACTCTCTGGAAGCTCCATACTCGGCGCCTGCCTCGCGATTGGTGTGGCACTGCTGCCACTGGTCCATGATTGGATGGCTCAGCTCTTGCTACTCAGCCATAGGTGCGCCCACAAGCTGCTGCCAAATTCTACCTTTTGGGTCGCCTCTTTGACCTGGTTTTTCATCCCACCCCCGCCTCCCCCTCCCAGACCTCCTTTTAAATAAACTGATGCCCCTCCTACCTGGACTGCTTCACCTATCAGGAGCAGCACTCTCCACCTCACCCATCCTTCTGGTCTCTGCTGATTTTCCCAGCGTTCTGATTTTCACTACTTTCTTCTCAAACAGTGCCCTCTCTCAGTCTAACTGTGTCTCCCACATTCTCCTCAACATGGCTGCCTATAAGCTGCATCCAGCACTGTTATTTTTAGTGATGACTGTGCTGCACTGCCCCAACCAACATATGACTACCACCTCTTATTTCCAAGGCCAGCTAATACCTGCACCTGCTCTGCACTATGCACTGGGAATGACCACTGGGCACACTAGCTCCACTCTGAAGCACCAAGGTTATAGCACCCAGGGGAGTATATATGTACAGTACTAACAGCTCTCTGTAATAAGCCAGGTTTGTACCATTGCCGCAACACCCAGGCACGCAGATGGATTTCAAATAAGCAAGCCCTCAAAATACTTCATACATCCCTTTTGAGATTTCTCCTATGCTTCTGCTCCTCTCCAGAAACATTCATCCTAACCCAGGCCCAACTGTACCAACTACCTACTGTCAGAACTGGAAGTCAGGGTCTCTTACCTTGGTGTCCATCAATATATGCAGCCTCCTCAGTAAACTTGACACCCTCCAAACCTGGATTCAGCAATACAATCCTGACATCCTCTCTGTCATTGAAACTTGGCTAAATCCAAAGATCCCTGACAGTACAGTTGCCATTCCCGGCCACACAATTTTTAGGCAGGACAGGGGCTCAAAGCTGGGTGGTGGCTGCACCATCTACCTGAGAGATACTGTCATGGGACATGTCATCCCTCTTCCTAGACCAGGATCACCATCTCAGGTCCTCGCTATCAAAGTTCTCCTTGGTGCCCATAACAAAATCCTCACTATAGTCTCTGTTTACATCCTCCCAAAGGACCTGGATAATGGCTTCTATAATGTAATGAAATGTCTCAAGGGTCTATGCCATAACTCTGAGTCCATAATCCTGGGAGACTTTAACATCAACTGGCTTGCACCAGAGGCCTGCTTCTACAAGGATGCAGTTACAGCACAACAATTCACACAGCTAGTCCCCTCTCTGACCAGGTGTAACTACAGGACAGGGACTTTCACCCTGATTGACTGGATACTGGTCAACCACTGTGAAAGACTATCAATGGCGTCTGTACTCCCTGACTCCTTAAGTGACCATTCACCCATTATCTGCACCAGGGCTAATAACTACATTAAACCCCAACCTAAAATAATACACACCAGGGTACTCAAGAAGGGGTACCTACAACTACTAAAATCCCATCTAAGCAAACTAGATTGGTCAATTATAGACTCACTCAAGGATGTAAACAAAGCGCTAGAACTGTTTATCAGCTGATTCACTGAGACATGTGATATCCATGCACCGTTAAAAAAAATGAAGGTTAAAGGTAGAACTAACCCATGGACTGACACTGAGTTTATCATGCATCTCAAACAAAGGGATCACCTCTGGCACTGTGCTAGAGCCACAGCTGCCCAAGCGGATATTCAAAAATACAAGCAAGCAAGAAATAGCTGCACCCATGCTATACAGATAGCTAAAAGCAAATACTTTAGAGAAGCACTCTCCAACTCGTGGGGGGATGGGAAAAAATTCTAGAACAACCTTAAGGTCCTCTCTGGCAAAGAAATGAAGTCTCCACCCACCATGCTCAACACTGACGGTACTCCAATGCTAGACCTAGATACCATCGCCAATACGTTCATCAATGCATTCTCCAACCTAAACAGTGCCCTCCCACCTGATTTCTTCGAAGCTCCCACCACTAACCCCATCTCTGCTGCAGCATCACAAGCTCACCCAGCTCCACAGTTCTTCTTCAAAAGGACCCCGATGCACTCTGCTAGAACCTATATTTGCAAGGCTATCAGCAAAACTGGATATAATGGTGACTCACTCGACTTGAAGCTGCTTTCACTAGTCCTAGATGAGATCCTTGAACCCCTGACAATGATCTTCAACCTCTTCCTAAGGTATGGCCAGTTCCCATCACTCTGGAAAAAGGCTTCCATCACACATGTGCATAAAAGTGGAGACAAGTCACTGCACACTAATTATAGGCCCATCTCCATCCTCCCCCCATTATCCAAAGCACTTGAATGTATAGTCTCTGACCAGCTTGTAGAGTTCCTGGAGAAACATAATATTCAGTGCCCTGAGCAGCATGGCTTCAGTAAAGAGTATAGTACCACCACGGCTTTGTTGGAATTTACTGGCTACATCCATGACACCCTGGACCAAGGACTTTGTGGGGGAGCCATATTCATTGACCTGTCAAAGGCCTTTGATAATGTTAATCATCCCCTCCTACTCAGACAACTGACAGCTCTTGGGCTCTCCAAGGATGCACTGCCCTGGTTTGCCAGCTACCTTGGGGAGAAAGTTCAAAGTGTTAAAATTTCTGGAGTCTCCTCAGTTGAAAAACCAGTCCTCTCGGGTGTCCCTCAGGGGTCTATACTGGGCCCATTACTCTTTTCTCTCTTCCTAAACCACCTTCCTGGCATCTGCCAACAGAGGATACTACTCTACGCAGATGATGCGGTCCTCTTTTCTAGCAACCGGGACTTTAATCTACTTGAGAGTCAACTGCAACATGATTAAAGACTGGTGGAAAAATGGTTTGGCTCCCACAAACTTGTCTTGAATTATAGCATGACAAAGGTCATGTCTTTCTGCAATGCTCATAGCATGTATAAACTTCTACCCCTTACGATCAAGAATCAAGGTGGGACCACAATTAAACAGGTTCATGAGTTCAAATACCTCGGCATCACCCTGGACAGCTCACTTTCCTACTCACAGCACATTGGGATGGTTGCTAAGTCTGCCAACATACGTCTTGGCCTGCTCCATAAGTACAGACACTGTATGACCTCTGAAGCCCTAAGACTGGCCATCCACAGCTCTGTTACCTCCATTGTCGACTACGGGCTAGTCATCTATGGTTCGGCCTCCCCCACTGCCCTTAGGAGGGTATCAGTGACACATAACAAGGTCTGTAGACTTCTCACGGGGGCTGACCGCCTAACGCACACCTATGACCTTTAAGCCAAGACTGGATGGCTACCTCTCATTAGTAGAATACAATACCAGACCTGTCTGATAGCCAGAAAAGCTCTTCTCGGGCTCATGCCACCAGGTGTTGCAAGTCTCCTTACTGCCAACAGCAGCACCCAGTTAATATGCAGTTCTCAATGCCAGACTTTCCATGTCCCCAGGCGCCGGACCTCACTGGGTCAGAGATCTTTCATGCACAGTGCTCCACAGTGGTTCAACACCCTTAACAAAGAAACTCTTGCTGCTGCAATGCCAAGCCACTTTAAAGGACAAATGCAGCTATTCCTCCCCTCTTCCTCACTTTGTGACTGCCTCCCCTAAGCAATGGTCACCACCTTCTATTGTGACTGCCTCCCCTAAGCAATGGTCACCACCCTCTACCCTAGCTATAGCTGTAACCTGCCATGCAAGCCTCACTTTCTTGGCACCAGCCTCCTCCCTCTCTCCCTTCACCCCCCTCACCCTCCCATCCCCCTTCTCAGACTCACTCATTTGTATGGCCACTGGCCCCTGCCCCCTCACTCTTTTCATCCTTGTCTGACAATGGCACCTATCTGCTGGCTTCCTACTGACTTTTCCTACCAAGTATACTGTTTCACCAGGAACTCTGTTACAAACTAGCTTGTGGCTGTTCTTCTGCAATGGATTGACAGAACTATTCATGTACTTGTTATCTGTATGTTATGACTGTTATCATGTTTACCATTGTTGTATGTTACCCCAATCCTCTGATGTGGAACCTTTGTAAACGAGCAGTTTATGCTCAAAGGTACTTGTAATCCTAGAGTTTAATAAATAAAAAAAAAAAAAAATTTGGTATCGTATGCCGGTTCCTGCTGTTTTGATCTCAAAAGACCGTGGAGTGAAGGATCTCACTTTTTCATTGCCTCGTCTAGCCATCTGAAGCTGGTCCTTGGGCTGTGTCTAGGGATAGCATTGGAGAGTTTCTCAGATTATTCAGTTCATCAACCGAAAGGAAGGGGGTTTAATGGCTCTGTCCTTTCCTTCTCTTATTTGCTATTTTACCACCCTTTTGAATACATAGTTTGCTGTTGTCAAGTTAGCATGACATCAAGTTAAGTGTCCAGCTTACAGGAGGGTCGTTGATGTACCAATTTAGCCCTGACATTAAGCTAACATAACTGCTTAAGCCATATTCAGTTCCAGTGTTGGCTCATACATTGCTATAATACTTATGTAGAATTTCATTCAGTTCTGTGACATCAACTGTTTTCAGGTCAGCTTGTCCATTTTTCTCCCAACACCAGCTTTCAAATACATTTATGACCCATTTAGTTTGCTTTAAAGTCATGGACTCATATCATTCAATTTCAAGCTGTATAATTTCTTGCGCTGTGACATTTACATGTCTGCTTATTACTTGCCATGTGTCTGGTGCTTCTTGTGTTACAGGGTCTGTTGCTGCTGTTTGGGGAACTGTGGACTGGGCCCTCAGTTCAGCATCTGGATCAAGTGCCGTGGTTTCAGTGATCAATGTGGCAGTGACTGGCGTGTCTATGCCAGTTAAGTCATCTGATGCTGATGTCACTTCTTCATTAACGGCACTGATATTAGGCAACTCAGGTTCCTCAAAGCTCAAAAACAGAGCTTGAAGTGTTTCCATGCTGTCAATCTCAAAACTGATGTTTAGTGATGCCATGGCTTAGTTTTACAGCTGATCCTGTCAGGCTTCAGTAGTTAGCTGTATCTGTCAATGATCAGGGCATGGCTGGCAGATTTACAAGTGATGGGCTTTGTTTGCACTTCTGATTGGGTGGATGGCTATCAGCTGTCAAACTTTGACATTACCCTGATACAGCTGACTGGGACTTTTGCAATGAGTTACATGGGGATTTACTCACAGCAAAGCAGCCATTTAGCCAATCAGAATGCTCTTTTTTTGCCTGCCATTGTATAATTTATAATAATTCTTCATTGGAAAGGGACCTGGGGGTAGTCATATCAGATGACTTAAAGGTGGGCAAGCAATGTGAGAGGGCAGTAAGGAGGGCTGGGGGGATACTGGGATGAATAGGGAGAGGCATCACCAGTAGAAAACAGGAAGTTGTTGTCCCTCTGTACAGATAGCTGGTGAGACCCCATCTGGAGTACTGCATGCAATTCTGGAGACCCAGTCTCCACAAGAACATAGACAGGATGGAAGCTGTCCAGAGGAGGGCAACTAAAATGGTGCAGGGTCTGCACCAGAAGACATATGAAGAGAGACTAAAGGAGCTTAATATGTATAGCCTTAAGGAAAGGAGGAGGGGACATGATAGAAACTTTCAAGTACCTCAGGGAATCAACAAAGTCCAAGAGGAAGCATCTTTCAAAAAAAGAGGTGTGCAAGAACAAGGGGTCACAATTTGAAGATGGGGGGGCAGCTCAGAGGTAATGTAAGGAAGTATTTTTTCACAGAGAGGGTTGTGGATGCATGGAACAGCCTTCTGGAAGAGGTTGTGGAGTCAAAAACAGTGGTTGAATTCAAGCATGCATGGGACAGTCATAAGGCAATTCTAGCGGGTGGGGGTAGAAAGAAATAGGCTGCTGGTTAACTAGGATCTGCAGCTTATTCATTAGGTATTGAAATGGGCAGACTGGGTGGGCCAAGCGGTCCTTATCTGCCATCAAATTCTATGTTTCTATGTAATTAATGAGAATTTAAAAACATAGTAGTTCAGTGTAGTTGTAGATTAATAGTGCAGCAGAAGGATGGTTGTGAGGAACAATGTTTAATAACTGATAGGGATCAGGTGACAGGTTACATGCATGCCGATTCTTTAAAATATGGAGACAGCCAACATATTAGCTAAGATAGACAGGGACAGATAACATGCAAGGAACAGAGCCCTTCTCATCCTCATCTTTTCTTATATCATTCCATCATCTTCCTACGAGTGGTCGGGTTCATCTGTGCAAATGCAGAGCATCATTTGGACAAATCAGCAGCTTATTCTCTCCTCCATTGCTCAAAACTGCTGCCCTGGCAACCCATACATCAGCAGCACATCACTGCAATATTCCTCCTTCATCGGTAAAAACTCACTTATCTGGCCTCTCCACCTACCCTCCCCTGCTCAGAACTGCCTCTTCACTGCCACAACCTTACAACACAATAGCAGATAATTCTTCAGGACAGTTCATACACCATAGCCCCCCCCAAAAAAAAAAAAACATGATCACACCCCACTAAGCAGCTGTCTGTGCAGGCAACATAAAAAGCATTTATTGATGTATAGTATTATACAATGGCAAGAAAGAATCCTGGCTTCTGATTGGTCAGTTGGCCATTACAGCAGGAATGTTATCCTGGCATAACACCCCTGCTGATTATTTATTGCTGCTGCAGCATTATTATCTTCTCTTAAGAAACAAAAATATTTTTACTCACTAACAAAAAACATTCTTTAAATTTGTTTTTATTCTGTATAAACAGCAAGTCATTGTATAATAGGAATAATGCCCTCCAGGGTGGGTGTTATGCTGGGATAACATCCCTTCTTGGGTGTTGGATGCCCTCGGCCAGTGGCCTCGGGCCCAACCACCTGAGGTGCGATGTTTTCCCAGCATAAACACCCACCCTGTCAGGCATTATTCCTTTATTGAACAACAGAGACTTAACAAACTGCTGCCCATCTTGATCCCAATACTGGGGCTCCTTCTGCCTGCTTTAATTCCCAATGGCGTTTCAGGTCAATGAGCTGTAGTGCGCCCCAGTCCCAAGGTCTGTGTTGCCAGGCAGTCCATCCAAATCTGGTTATTGGTCCGAAGCCTGGGGTTGGTGCTGTCAATTTCCACAATCTGGATCCTAATTATAAAGCGTGCAATCCTCCCAGTACAAATATCTGTATATGTGAACCTTCTGCTAATGTTTCAGATGTATGTCTGAATGCTGGTTGTGCTGTGTGTGTGAGACAGCACATTAGTTTACACAGCCGCTCATGCAGCAGCCATTTATCACCCCACTTTCTGGAGCTTGACAGGAGGTATCTCCATGACGGTAAAAAAATACAAATAAATAAATTTTTTAGAGAATTTTTTGAGAATGCATTTTTATGTTTGCTTGCACGCATGTGCAAGAAACATAGCGCCATGAACGTAGATTTCGGAGGTGTGTCACCTCCTCCCCCAATTCAGGCACTGGGCTGGCAGGCGCGGCCCCTGTAAGCCAATGCATTCTGGAGCTGTCTATGACACGCTCCAAAATGCAGTGGCATACAGTTGAAAGGGGGAGCTATGCTTGAGTGAGCACCGATAAGATATCGGCTGCTCACGCGCAGCTCCCCCCCCACGCACAGACAGGCGTGCCGCCCCGTACTGAATAGCTGACGGGTACCCAATCCCGTCAGCTGAGCACCTCCCCAAAGTCCTTGTGCCACGCTGGAGCCCACCCCAGCGTGGCAAGCAATGCCAGATTTTTTTTAATTTTGCCGTGGGGTGCCCAATCCCCCGTCGGCTGAACCCTCCAAGTCCTTGTGCCATGCTGGTAGCCCACCCCAGCGTGGCAAACCGTCAAGGGTTTTGTTTTATTTTGCTGGCAGAGGTGCCCAATCCCCGTCGGCTGAGCAGGCTCCCAAGTCTTTGTGCCATGCTGGGCCCACCCCAGCGTGGCAAGCGTCCACGGCGTCTTTTTATTTTAAGACCTGTAAAAAAAAACTGTCCCTGACACGTCTCCCAACGCCCCTCCACAACCCGCACCCACCCTGCGCATCCAGCCTCCCGCACCCCCCACCCCATACCTTACCTCCGCGGACTCCGGTAGCGGCGATCTTGGTGGACCGGGAACACGTCTGCACTCTTCAAAACCGACCGCGAACTGAGGAAATGCCGGTAAGCTGTATAATGGGTTACATAGGGGTTTCAACTCTGTGCATATCTAGGGCATTTTGGGAATTTTGCACAAATTTTCAACATGGGGTTTTGGGACCCTTCTCATGAATTATGTCACTGTCATGGCAGTATTCGTGCCGAAGGGTGATTTCGCGCGGTGACTGTGCAGTGACTGCGAAATCACCCTTTGGGCCTGAATACCACCATGACAGTGACATCATTCATGAGAAGGGGTCCCAAAAACACCATGTTGAAAATTTGGTGCCAAACTCCAAAAAATGACTGTTTTATGAGGGTGAGTTGCGCAGTTCCTACGCAGGCTCGTAAGTTCGCGAAATTTCAAGATTTTCACTCCAGATTTTCAACATTGCCATTTTACCACACCTTCTTATGAGTAGTACAGCTGTCATTTTTCACATCTCACCCAAAATGTGTTTCCACCCATGTAGCGCAGAATGGCGCAGTCGGTGTGCGAAATCAATGTACGGGACAAATTAAGAAAATTGCAGTGACACTGTTCATGAGCAGAGGTCTTAAAATGGCTATGTTGAAATTTGGTGAAAATATTCTAAAATGACTGTTTTCTCGAGGGTGCATTGCAGTTCCTACGCACTCGTAAGGTCGCGAATTTTCAATATTTTCACTCCAGATTTCCAACATTGCCATTTTATCACACCTTCTTATGAGCAGTACAGCTGTCATTTTTACATATCACCAAAGCGTGTTTCTACCCGTAGCACACAGTGGCGCGATCGATTGTGCTGAGATCAATGTACGGGACAAATTAAGAAAATCACAGTGACACTGTTCATGAGCTCAGGTGTTAAAATGGCTATGTTAAATTTGGTGAAAAAATTCTTAAAAATGACTGTTTTACGAGCGTCGTTGCACAGCTCCTATGCACGCTCGTAAGTTCACGAATTTTCAATATTTTCACTCCAGATTTCCAACATTGCCATTTTACCACACCTTCTTATGAGCAGTATAGCTGTCATTTTTCACATCTCACCCAAAACGTGTTTCCGCCCATGTAGCGCACAATGGCACAGTCGGTGTGCGAAATCAATGTACGGGACAAATTAAGAAAGTCACAGTGACACTGTTCATGAACAAAGGTCTTAAAATGGCTATGTTGAAAATTTGGTGAAAAAATTCCTAAAAATGACTGTTTTACGAGGGTGCATTGCACAGTTCCTACGCACACTCGTAAGTTCGCGAATTTTCAATATTTTCACTCCAGATTTTCAACATTGTCATTTTACCACACCTCCTTATGAGCAGTATAGCTGTCATTTTTCACATCTTGCCCAAAATGTGTTCCCACCCATGTAGTGCACAATGGCGCAGTATGTGCAAAATCAATGTATGGGACACATTAAGAAAATCACAGTGACACTGTTCATGAGCAGAGGTCTTAAAATGGCTATGTTGAAAATTTGGTGAAAAAATTCCTAAAAATGACTGTTTTACGAGCGTGCGTTGCGTTCCTATGCATGCTCGTAAGTTTGCAAATTTAATATTTTCACTCCAGATTTTCAACATTGCCATTTTATTACACTTCCTTATGAACAGTACAGCTGCCATTTTTCATATGTCGCCCAAAATGTGTTTTCGCACATGTAGCGCACAATGGTGCTGTTGGTGTGCGAAAGCAATGTTTAGGACAGATTAAGAAAATCACAGTTACACTGTTCATGAGCAGAGGTCTTAAAATGGCTATGTTGAAAATTTGGTGACAAAAGTCCATAAAATGACTGTGTTACGAGTGAGCAATCGCAGTTTCCACGCCCTCGTAAGTTCATGACTTTGTAATATTTTCAGTCCAGATTTTCACCAGTGGCATTTTTCACACTTCCTTATGAATAGTACAGCTGTCATTTTCACAACATGGCTGAAGTGTGTTTTCACACTTTCAGTGCTGAGATGCATGGTCGCTGTGGGAATCATTGTTCGGCACAGATAAAGAAAATCACAGTGACACTGTTCATGATCGGAGGCACCAAAATGCCTGAGTTGACAATCTGCTGTAAAATATCCCCAACCTAATTATATTACGGTTGTCGTTGCTACAGTTTCTATGTACTCATGACTTCACCATTTTTTAAATATTTGTACTGCAGATTTGCAACATTGCCATTTTCACCTCCCCATGAACAGTACAGCTGTCATTTTACATCCTGTTCGGAATGTTTTGCACCTGTGGTGCTAAATGCCGTACTAGCTGTGCATAAGCAGCTTTCGGCTAACAAACTGATATTCCCCTGTTCATGAGGTGGGGTCACAAAAAACATGTTGAAAATTTGGATGAAAATACCAACGAATGCCTGAGGTATTAGGGTTTTAACCATAACGCCCAACCCTGTGAGAATGACAGGCATCAGGGGAGGTGTGACTTGGGATTCTTGCCTGTAATGCTCATACCATTCCACACCCTGCAGCCAGTGAGAGGTATCGAGGTATGCCTTGGACTCTTCAGCCCCAAAGTTCACCCATTCTCCTATATCGCACCATCTCACTGCATTTCCTAATGAAATGGAGTGCGCGCATAAGGGCCAAACACCCAAGGAACACCATGACACTTGTCAGTGTCTGCAGGGTGGGGTGTGGTGAAATGGCAAGGCCATTATGCCTGATTACCCAAATGCACACCCCAATGCCTGTCACTCTCTGCAGGGTGGTGGTGGGGTTGGCTTCAGTTCAGTACTTCACTGCCATTCCTATTACGCAGCTCTGTAACTTCTACATTACCACTGCCAATGCCAGCAAGCAAACATTCGGCATTGACAAATGCTTGTTTTTAATCATTGTGATATTTCAATCTACACAGACACAGGAAGCCGAGGACATAAAGTGTCTGGAACTAACAAACTAGTCAACAAATAACAGGAAAGCAGTCAAGATAATGGTCACCGATCTTGATGGATATACAGATTTGTATCAGTACAGACTGTCTGAAATGGGGAAAACTCTGCTTCCACATGTTGCCTAATATTTCTGAGTCTAATAAAGAACTTCCATTTTTGCCTTTCAGGTACAGCTTTTACAATGTCAGCGAGAGATTTGGGACCTGAACCTTGCTCCAGTTGTAGTTGTTAAATCTGTACACGAAATGAATAATGAGGTTTATGTTCAAAATTCAAAGAGATTACATCTGAAACTTAATTGACATAAGTACATATGTGCTCTTAAAATAAATCCCAGATCCTGTTTGTTTTTTGGTTTTTTCTTTGTGATGTGGAAATCTTTATCTAAAAGATTTATACATCCTCTCAGAACAAGCCATAACTTTAGACAATAATGGTTTTGTCTGCTATCTGTTCGAGCTGTGATATGTGCATAAAAGACTGTTTTTCACATATCACGTATACAACTGGAGATGGCAACACTCACTAGCTACAGCACATTGTATCTGAATAGAGACTAGGAATAAATTTGAAAGGGTGAATCTTGCCTGACACTCTCATCACTCCACTGCAGCTCATGTTTAAAGTAATTTGAGTATGAATTATGAAAAATATGTAAGTCCATGTACATAGATCAGATTATACCCTCTTTTCTTTTTTTTAACATACACAAGGCATTGATGACTAACCAAAGTTGCGATGTATACAAAAAAAGAACTGGATAAAAAACTAAGTCCCGATTCTTTTTTTGTATGAAGGAATCCTTTTTCATATGTTTTTTTTGTTGTTGTTCATACAAAAAAAGGATGCCTCATACAAAAATAGAATTCGGGCTTCATATTTTTTTCAAATTCTTTTTTTTTTTGTGTGTGTGAAAGCATCCTTTTTATGTGGGTTTTTCATTTCATATGAAAAAGGATTTCTTGATATGAAAAAAGATTTTGGACTTGGTTTTTCCCCCGCATTTGAGCTTCAACAAGCTATAACACCATCAATGTTTGGACTTAAAGGACTATCTATATATCAAAACAACGGTCTTAATGAGTACTGCAAGAGTAACACATATTCCTCCCTAAACATTTTGGGGCAATTTTAGAAAAAGCATAAAAAAAATTTAAATTCCCATAGGATAAGATTTTCAACAAGCCATAACTCCCTCAATGTTTGTACTAAAGGGACAATCTACTGTATATATCAAAACAAACGTCTTAATGAAGTACTACATGAATAACACATTCCCCTCCCCCCAAATAAAACCAAACATTTAGGAACACTATAAAAAAGCATAACAAATAAAAAATGCAAATTCCCATAGAATAACATTGGAACTTTAACAAGTCATACAACAAAAGAAAGAAAATGCTGTTTTGGCAGAAATGGAAGTACAGGGCCTAGAGGGCCCTGTGCTGCCACAGGCAAATGAGGATACGATTATACTATCTCAAAAAGTACGAAAATTCAATGCAAAAATCTTCATTAATAAAGGAGTTAGGGTTAAACTGGCAAAAGCAGGGAAATGTGATGTTAGGGTTCCCAACCCTAACACCCAACCCCCAACCTGCAGGCAGCAACATTGACCTCTCCTGTCTTTGAAAATCAGACATTGGGTGTGCCTTGTGTTTGTCAACTCTAACACTTACCCCATTCTCATATACGGTACACATCTCAGATTATTTATTGATGGAATGGGGTGAACATTAGGGTTCACAACCACCAAGGCACTATCTGTTGTGAGACCAACAGGAGAGGTCAAACCAGAGCTTGTTTCCTGTTACTGTCTGCAGGGCATGGGTGGGGTGCTAGGGTTGGGAATCCTAACATCACATTTCCCTACTTTTGTCAATTTAACCATAACTAGTGCATTAATGAAGTTTTTGCAATGAATTGTACATTTCATGAAAAGTGATTTGTTGAATCAGCTTTATTTTGCCTTTGTTATATCAGAAGGTTTGCTGTGAACAAAAAGGAATGAGGCCACCAGAAAGTTATGGTGGCCACATTCTGAAGTCTTTTGAGGTGACCAAGATCTGAAGCTTATGAACAACTTTTCTACTGTTTTTATGTCTTTATTTTTTTATTGTGGTGTGCAGCATTTTATTTCTGCAGATAATCTCCATGTATGACAAATGTTGTATTAATGTCAGTCTATTCAATGCAGGGAAAAGCAACAAAGACTTTGCAAATTATCCTGCTCTTGGACTAACAAAAAATATTTTTAAAACTAGCTTTCCGGAGTTTTATTTATTTATGTATTAAAAAATTCAGATGATACATTGAGCACAAGTATTCTTTTACAAAGGTTCCATGCTAGAATTACAAGTTTTACAGCAAATTATATGACATAATTACAGTAGATGTTACAGTTAAGTAAGAGACAGGGCGAAAGAGCACATTTCAGAGGGAAGCTTGTCTAATACAACAAGAAACATCAAGTTGTGTAATTGCAAAGCTGACTGAATAAGAACAGCTTCCAGCAGCAGGCTGCTGGAGAGAGATAGCAGGGCATAACAGTGATGATTATAATAATAATAATAAAAATAAAACTTTATTTATGCCATGCCTTTCTTGACAACAAGGCACCTTACAATAGTTACAGATAAAGACAACATAAAAACTAAGATTTCTGAGCTCATAAAATTACAATAACATATCAATCAGAATAAATCTTAGACCATAAATAGGTCTTTAAGGCTTTTTTATATTCCTCCATGGACACACACTGCCGAAGCGGACAGGGTAGAGAATTCCAGAGGATAGGGGCAGCGTACATAAAAGCACAAGCCCCTGAAGATTTTAAAGAAACCCTTGGAATCTCTAGCAACCCCTCGTCTGCCGAGTGGAGCAATCGCTTGGGGCAGTAAGGTACCAGAAGCTCTTTCAAGTAGTCCGGGCCCAGTCCTTGTAGGGCTTTATAAGTCAGAAGACCAACTTTAAAGGTGATCTGCCACTGCATTGGCAGCTAGTGCAGATCGCGCAGAACCGGAGAAATATGATAGGCACAAGAAGTACCTGTTAATAACCGAGCCACTGCATTCTGCATGAGCTGTAAGTGGCAGATATCAACCCCAGGATGCCCAAGATAAAGGGAAGTTGCAATAATCAAGACACAAGGTCACAAAGGTGTGGACCAATGTAGGCAGATTGCTGGATGGAACAAGGTGTTTAATCCTGGTGATGTTCCTCAGATGGTAAAAGGATGATTTGACAACTGCTGACACCTGCGAACGCAGTGTCAGCTCATTGTCGAAAATCACCCCCAGGTTCCACACCCATTCAGAGGTAGGGAGCTGGACACCTCCCAGAAAAAGTCCCGAGGGTAAACCAACTCCTATCCCCTCTATCCTGTGACCCAATCCACAACCATTACCTCAGTCTTCTCTGAGATCAACTTCAACCAGCTTGAATTCATCCAGCACTGGATCTTAGTGAGGCAGCTGTTAAATACTGAGAGCTCTATCCTGGTCAGGTGCAAAAAAATAGGTGGAGCTGGGTATCATCTGCATAGCAATGAAACCTCAGCCCATACCTTCTTACAATGTCTCAGAGGGGTAGCACGTGCACTGCAAACAACATGGGGGACAACACCAAACCCTGGGGAACCCCACAGGATAGAGAGACTTGGCAGGAAGAATTAATACCCGACACCACCCTCTGAGTTCTTCCTGTAAGAAAAGATCTAAACCACCTGAGGACTGTAGCAGACAGGCCACAAATGAACTCCAGGCATTTGAGAAGTACCCCATGGTCCACAGTGTCAAAAGCTGACGAGAGATTGAGAAGAACCAAGATGGAGCGGCTTTTCCGATCTCTTGTCATCAGATCACTGAGCACCTGAACCAGTGCTGTCTTGGTACTATGCCTCTTTCAAAAACCAGATTGGAGTGGTTCATAGATGTCATGGATGGTTAAATAGTTCTCCAGCTGTACGGACACTACTTTCTCAAAAACCTTCCCTACAAAGGGAAGATTAGCGATTGGTCTATAGTTAGCATGGCAGTCTGGGTCCAAGGAAGCTTTCTTCAGTACGGGCGTTACCAATGCCTCCTTCAGGGAATTAGGAAACTCACCCATCGCCAAGAAGCACCAGATTATCCATGCTAGGACTGGGCCAATAGTATCATGACAACCCTTTGTCAGGGCAGTCAGGCCAGGGTCCAAACTACAGCATGTAGGATGCACACTCTGGACAATCCTCATGACATCAATGAACTCATGCAGGTCAAAGGAACTCCAGGAGGGTCTAGAGGCTGTGACCAGGCACCCATCCACAGCTTCTCCCATGGAGGGTGCAGGCTGGAGTGCCACCCTGATGTCAGCCACTTTATTCGCAAAGAAGCAAGCAAGCTCATCACACTCAACTTGTGAAAAGGCTCTTCAAACCTGCAGACAGGCTGGGTTGCACAGTCTGTTGATAGTTCAAAGAGCTGAGCTGGTCATTTCTGAGCAGCCGCAATCTCCCTGGACAGGAACTCTGCCTTCTTATGGGAGATTGCAGAATGATAGAGTTGATAATATTCCATCAATCTAAGATGGTCAGCATCAAGGGTGGAACTCCACCAACGACGCTCTAATCTTCGTCCATGTCGCTGCATCTCCCTGAGAGTCCCATCAAACCATGGCGACCAAGGGTGAAGGGGGAAGAGGATGAACATGGATGGGAGCAATTAAATCTAGAGCAGAGGAAATGGCCTTATTATAGGCCAAAACCAAGGCATCAGGATAATTGCTTGCTCCAAAAAGCTCCAATAGGTCAAGCATCACTGTCAGGCCCACACCGCTTACACCTCGCAAAAAGCGGTACCTGACCATCTCCACAGAGGGTAGGCCTATAAAAGGGGGTGCAAAAATTGAACTCCACAGTGTAATGATCAGACCAACCTACAGGTTCCACCCCCAAGTCGAAGGCTTCGATCCCCAGGAGGAAGATTAAGTCCAAAGAGTGATCACCTTTATGAGTGGCAGAAGTAACCTCTTGTGTAAGGCCCAAAGATGTCATCAATTGGAGAAAGTGTTTTCCAAACTGTGAGAGTTTGTCATCAACCCAGGCATTAAAGTCACCCAGGACCATCAGCCTGGGTAACTCAAATGCCATGTCGATCACGAAGTCTGCTACTTCCTGCAGAAACTGCTTCTCATCACCCAGTGGATGATAGATGAGGGCGATTCTGCAACCCACACCTGCCACTACAATACACTCAAAGGACTCAGCCCCCTCAACTGGTACACTTGTGAGGCCCAGTTTGGTCTTGAAACAAACCACAACCCCCCCCCCAAGGTCCAACCTCGGGTGGTGTAACACCGAGTACCCAACTGGAACTGTAGCCTGTAAGAGGACCCGCATTCTCATCCAGCCAGGTTTCGGTAATGCATGCGAAATCCACAGACCCAACAAGATCTGCAGTAATTGCAGTCTGGTTCCTTATGGACCTGGCATTGCACAACACCACCCGGGTGGGTCAGGCCTCTGGAGCTGCAAGGGCCACTTGCCCATCAATATTGGTGGTGCCCTTGGGTATGGAAACCAGACAAGAATGACCTCATTCCAGATTCCATTTCACCCCAGGGTGTCTTCTGGTTCTCACTACCCCAATACGGTGGCCCCTCTCATTCGACCTCCACTGTTCGCATCCCCCAAAACCCCTCCTCCCTCCTCATGCAATACCCAGCATTCTTCAGTGTTGGTACATTGATGGCTGTAATGGTAAGGGGGAGAAAAGATGGAGGACATGAAGAGCGGAGGACGCATAGCGTACTACCGTGGGGGCAGGCCTTCTACACGAATTAAAATCAATAGGATTAAAACCCCTACAGTTTCCCTGGAAATCCCCACACACTCACATCAGGGGAGATTCAGGGAAACAAAAACATAAACTACCCCCCAAAATCTATAATACAGTAAAATACAAATCCCAAAAAATAAAACAAAATTGAAAGTTCAGAAATAATTAACAAAACATTGTCTAGCTATATAAGAAGTCCAGAAGTTCAGCAGATGTTTTTAGTCAAGAGAGGCTCTCACCCTTTCCCAATCCTAAAGAAACCAAAACCAAAATAGTGCAAGTCCAAAGATGATTAGCACTGAATCAACGTCCAAAATTATGGAGTATACCGAAAGTTCATCAATTGTATTTAAACAGGGGAGGCTGTCACCCTCAGTGGTTTCGAAAGAGGACAGCCATCTTGTTGGTGGATGGCAACACAATAGCAGCCATTTTAGGAGTGGCTGCTACGCTTAAAGGGGCAAACATCAAGAGTTACATTGTCTACTCATGGCTGATGACTGTTGACCTGTTGATACTGGAGAGTCTTTGGAGGCATGTTTTTGACCCAGTTTTTTCTGTCTGTCTCCGCCAAGTCAGCCAGCCTCAACTTTTACGCAGCCATGCCTGTCTGCATCGAATGTGGAACCAAGCTCCAAGACTGTCAAGCTATGTGCTGTATGCACAGTGTCAGAGTCAGATGACTGGCAGACTGCGAATGCCTTAGCCGCACAAGACGACAATGTCCCATCAACAGCACCACTGCCATTGAACACGGCACAAGTGGGATGATTCTTCAGACATTATGAAGTCTGGTGCCAGGGCCATGGTCCTGACCAATTGTGCCAGAAGGACCCTATGGCTAAAGCTCTGGCAGGCGGACACTGAGTTCAAAGTGATGCTGATGAAGTTTCCCTACAAGGGTGGCCACTTGTTTGTCGACGGTCTGACCTCTTTCCTCAGAGACCGGGCTGTGACAAAACAAATGGCAGACAAAAAAGACCTGTATCTGCCATTGGGATATCCTTTTTACCCAAGGTTTCAAGGCAACAGGGGCCAGGCAAAGGCAGCCTCTGGTCAAAATCAGAGAGGTGGCTCAGCCAAGTCCCTTTTTAGCCAGAGTTCAACCAGTCCAAGTACAAAGGCAACTCCTGATGAAAGGGCAGTTTCAGCAGCACCCAGTCCAGCAGTGGTTCCATGAAAAAAGCCAAATGAAAATGGGGGAGGCCCCGATGGACAGCCCTCCAGTGGGAGGACACCTTCGACTGTTCACCGCACAGTGGGCCTCATCACCACAGACAAATGGGTCACGGAAATTGTGTCACAAGGGTATTCCATCCAGCTCACTCAAAAGATGCTGCCACACAGACTACTAACCTCCCCCCTTTCAATGGACCCCTCCAAACAGACTGCAACTTTGCAGGCCATAGACAGCCTGCGCAACAATCGGGCGATAGTCCCTGTGCTACCATTGGAGAGGGACACAGGACTATACTCTACATTCTTCATGGTCCCCAAAGAAATTGTGAGGTTTTCAACCGGTGCTCAACCTCAAGTTCCTCAACTGGTTTGTAGTTTACAAGATGTTCAAGATGGAGATGCTCCAGTCAACTCTGTAAACCGTTCAGGCAGGAGACTTTCTAACATCAATAGACTGCAAGGATGCTTACTTGCACATCTTGATTTGCTATTGCCACCACTGCTACCTCAGGTTCCAGCTCAATGAGGATGATTTTCAATTTACATGCATCCCATTTGAGCTGGCATTGGCCCTCAGAGTGTTCACCTATGGTGTTGGCTGAAGACCTTCGCAAATAGGGAGCATGCATCATTCCATATCTGGATGACTGGCTCATTCAAGTAAGATCTCTGGCACAAGCCCGAAGGGACATGGACTCAATGCTCCAGTGCTTGCAGAAGCACAGTTGGGTAGTCAATTAGAGCAAGAGTCATCCGCAGCCTTCCCAGGAGATAACTCATCTGGGGGCCAGGATCAGCACAGCACAAGGTCTCGTGTTTCCCATGGAGGACAAGGAGGTCAACATACTTGCACTCATGGCAGACATATGAGCCTAGCCCTGCTGGCTGGTATGAACATATCTTCGCCTGCTGGGTCTGATGGTGTCAGTGACTGCCATGGTACCATGGTCTTGACTTCACATGCACCCTCTCCAGCAGTATGTTCTGGACACCTGGGACCAAGTCAAACAAAGCTTCAAGTATGTACTCAATCCAGATCCCAGTATTTTCATTAGTCTTCAATGGTGGGGGATCACCGCAACCTACTGAAGGGAGTCCCTTTATCATTGCCATCAATGGTGATAATTACCACAGATGGCAGTCTCTTCAGATGGGGCTCCATGCTGGACCATCATGTGGCACAAGGAAAATGGTCTCCGGCAGAGACCAGTCTGCCCATCAATGTCCTGGAAATGAGGGCTGTTCTACAGGCATTGACTTTTTTCGCCCCACAGATCTGGGGTCAGTCAGTCCTTATCAGGACGGAGAACCAGGTCACCATGGTCTACATCAACAAGCAGGGTGGCACCAGGAGCAGGACCATGCTCAAAGAGGTGCTCCAGGCCCTGCATGGGGGTGGAAAATCATTTGCTAATGCTTTCCACCTGTCTGATGGGGCAGCTGAATGTGCAAGCAGATTGGTCAGCTGGGTGATGCTTGACCAGGCGAAATGGAAATTGCACCCTCAGGTGTTTCACCAAGTCAAAAGGAGGTGGGGGCCATTTCATCTGGATCTGATGGCCTCTTCAAACAATGCCCAATTACCTTGGTTTCACTCCCAGGTTCCAGATGACAGGGCAGAGGAAATCTACATGAGGGCAGCCCCCTGGTCCTTTGACAGGGCCTACAGCTTCCCGCCTTTTCCAGTGATTGCCAAGGATATTTACAAGATCAGAGTCATGAGCTGCTCATGCTTGACATTGCTGGTGGTGTCTCCAGACTGGCAGAGGAGGGCCTGGTATTCTCTACTCAGGGCAATGCTGATCGATGTTCCCTGGTGACTGCCCCAGCGCCTGGACCACTTATCTCAGGGGCCAGTTCTTCACCACAGTCCTCAGGTTCTGTTCCTGACAGTATGTGGATGCTGAAAGGTCGAGACTGTTATGCGAGGGTTACCATCCCAGAGTGGTGGAACATCTCCTGTTGTCCAGAAAGGCCACTACGAACAAGACCTATAAAAGACATTGGCAGATTTTCTGTAAATAGTGTTCTACAAAAGGCTTATCGCCTTCAGTGGCAGGCCTCCCACAGATTTTGAATTTTCTTAATGATGGAGCAGAGAAGGGTTTGGCTTACTCCTTACTGAGACTTCTGGTTTTGCCCATCTTAGGGATACAGAACCCTCTCCCCAAGGCGGGTCAGACTGGGGCACATCCTGATGTGGTTCACTTGCTCCGGGCAGTTCAGCTCGTCTCCCCCAGGGTGAGGCTTACATGTCCACCTTGGCAACTAAATTTGGATCTGGAGGGACTGTATAAATCCCTGTTTATACCTCATTCACCTTGTTGGGTGACCCTCTGGACGGTGCTCCTCACTGCCCTGTGATCTACCAGAAGAGTGGGTGAAGCCCATCTCTTCAAGTGGTGTAACAGGCTGTGCTTTGAAACAACTGAGAAGCTGCATGGGATATACTATATTGGACTAGAAATCTGCAACTGATCTCTCTTACTTGCATCTGAGGGAAGTTTTCCTTACTTTACAGTCTTACATTGGTATTGCTTTGTGTTTAATTTCATTTTTAAATCAGGAAGGGGGTTTTCAAAACTACTTATCTCGTGAGCAACTTCAGAAGGGTTAAAATAACTGCATATTTGATTTTCCTTTGTGGCTAACTGGACTGTCTACTAGTATTCTGTAACAGTTTGTATCAAATTACTTTTAAATAGTTGACAAATCAGTTACTGGAGATTAGCTGAATTACTATAAAGGGCAGTACTCACCAGGGTGGTGGAACAGTGATGTATTTGATTGTTTCTAACAGTCACCAGTGGTTGTGGACTACCCACCCACTCTTCCCTGCACCCCACCCCGCCAGGCGTGCCGTTTCCTTTATAGCCAAGGTTCTGACATCACTTCCTCAACAGGTCTTGGGGCAGAACTGTCATATTTTTAATAACCCAGCACAGTGCATAAAGGGTAAGAACACACCACACAAAGGAAGAAAAAAAATATATATATATTACATATTGTATATTATAAGGAGAGGGACATGTGGGGAGTGGTGCAATGCACTGGCTGTGGGGCAGCAGTTTCCCGGGAGACATTCTGGAAACTGCGTTGCTGTCCTATTTGCAGGCAACTGTCAGCTCTGAGGGAGGAGGTAGCCCACCTCCAGGCTGAACTGGTAAGGACTAGGAGGCCTCCCCACCCAAGAGCACCACTGCCACAGAGGCTGCCAAGTATGAAGAGCAGGTGGACCACAGTGGGTTCTGGGAGGTGCGGGTGGTGGAACAGGCAAAAGCCCCTAGTTGTACCTCTACACAAGCCATATGCCAGTCTGGCAGAGCAAGGTTCCTCTATGATGGCACACTCAGTGGAGACCAAAAGAATGCTGAGGACACCCACAAGGAGACCCACAGAAGGGTGGCAAGGGACACCATAGGGAAGAAACAGCTTCTGATAGGGGACTCAATTGTTAGAAGGGTAGACCTGGGGAAGGGGGAGGAGAGGGAAGTAAGGTGCCTGCGTGGTGCCATGGCTTGGAGGGACAAGAAGTGAATTCTCAGGATTGCAGAAGCAGCATCACAGGAGAGGGAACTAGATATCATTGTCCACCTTGGGACAAATGACCTAGCTAGGCATGGGATCAGTGCAGTGTAGGATGAAATTGTGGAGTTGGGGAGGGGCCTCAGAGAGGTAGCAAGCACAGTTACCTTCTCAGAGGTGCTGCCAGTCCGTGGCAGGGGTGAGGCTAGGGTAGTACACACCATGCAGTTTAATGAATGGTTGCAAAACTGGTGCAGAGCACAGGGCTTTGGCTTCATTGGGGACTGGGGTACACCTGGAGATGAAGGTTTATACTGGCATGATGGTCTGCATCTGTCCATGAAGGAACCAAGATCCTAAGTGACAGGTTTAAATGCTTCCTTGGCAAGCTTTAAAACTAGCCATGGGGGGAGGTGCTAATAAGAGGCAGGAAATTTCAAGCCTCCCCCACAAAACATGACGGGTAGTAAGGTAAACACTGAGGTACAGTGCTCAACAGAGAGCAGAACAGGGGTAAATGGAAAAATAGACAAGGGCAAAAAGAACAGGCATGGGGAGAAAAAAGGATAAAGCCAACATTAAATGGAGGGCAATGAGTACCAATGCCCATAGTCTGGGAAACAAGCTTCCTGAGCTAGTAGCCTTAAAGGAAGATGAACACTTGGATATTGTGGCAGTCACAGAAACATGGTACATGGGGAACCATGACTGGGATGTCAACATACCGGGGTACACAGTCTACAGAAGGGACAGGGAGGGGAAAAGAGGAGGTGGAGTAGCTCTATACATAAGGGAAGGGATCAAAGCTACAGAACTAAAAAGTAAAGGGGGAGGACAAGAGGCACTCTGGGTCATCTTGGAGACAGGGAATGGCATCACAATCCGCACAGGGTTGTATACAGACCCCCATCTCAAGGGGAGGAAATGGACAAGAAAATGATAGAGGACATTCTCAAAATGGCTGAAAAAGGGGAGATACTGTTAATGGGGGACCTGAATATGCTAGATGTTAACTGGATGACATGTACTGCAGCCACATCCAAGAGCAGGGTCATTCTCGATGCCCTGCAGGGGGCAAGCCTTAGACAGCTAGTGTTGGAATCCACTCGGGAGGAAGCAATACTAGACCTGATACTCTCAAATGGAGACAGGATCATAAATTTAGAAGTTGGTAGACATCTGGGAACAAGCGACCACTGCACAGTGTGCTTCACAATAAGCACAACCATGGAGACAAGCCATACAAAAACAAGCAGACTGGACTTTAGAAGGGCTGACTTTGGCAAAATGGGTGAATACCTGAGGAATACACTAGCAAATGAGCAAAAAGGAAGGGTGGAAGAACAATGGAGCAAAATCAAAACTGTCATCATAGAGGCAACAAGCCTTTGTGTGAAACAGATAAAGAAAACAAAGCGGAGTAAAAACCACTATGGTTCTCAAGAGGTGGCAGGGAAGGTTAAGGAGAAAAAGGCTGCATTCAAAAAGTATAAGGCATCACAGAAGGAGCACGACAGGGAACTGTATCAATTAAAGCAGAAAGAAGTGGGGAAGGCAGTCAGAATAGCAAAAGCCCAAACTGAGGAAAAAATAGCCAAGTCAGTTAAGAAGGGGGATAAAACCTTTTATAGGTACATTAGGGAGCATAGAAAGGTTAAGGGAGGAACAGTGAAGATTAATAAGGGAGAGGGGAGGTGGGCAGAGGGAGACAGTGAAAAGGCAGAGATACTGAATGAATACTTTTGCACAGTATTCACAAAAGAAGATGAGGAGGAGTTACCTAAATCAGACAATAGAAGCACTCTGGGTAGGGGGGTTGACACCAGTCCATTTACAGAAGAAAAAGTCCTGAAAGAACTCCTAAAGCTCAAGGTGGACAAAGCAATGGGGCCTGATAGGATTCACCCCAGAATCCTAAAAGAACTAAGGGAGGACCTAGTGACACCACTGACCACACTTTTTAACAAATCATGAGAGGATGGTGTGGTACCTGAGGACTGGAGGAGGGCAGATGTGATTCTCCTTCACAAAAGTGGGAGCAAGGCAGAAGCAGGAAACTACAGACCTGTAAGTTTGACCTCAGTGGTAGGGAAAATGATGGAATCACTTCTGAAAGAAAGAATTGTTGAGAGTACCTAGAGGCCAGCAGGGCACAGGACCCGAAGCAGCATGAATTTACAGCAGGAAGGTCATGTCAGACAAATCTAATAGATTTCTTTGACTGGGTGACCAAAGTAATAGACCAGGGAGGGGCTGTGGATATGGCCTACCTAGACTTTAGCAAGGCATTTGACACAGTCCCGCACAAAAGATTAATAATCAAGTTAGCCAGCTTGGAAGTGGGTCCCAGGGTGGTAGCCTGGGTTGCAAACTGGCTGCACAACAGGACACAGAAGGTAATAGTGAGTGGCACACATTCCGAAGAAAGGAGGGTCACTAGTGGAGTACCTCAGGGCTCAGTACTGGGTCCACTCCTCTTTAACATCTTTATAGGTATCATTGCAGAGGGTCTGGAGGGAAAGGTATGCCTCTTTGTAGATGATACAAAGATCTGTAACAGAGTTGATACACAAGGGGGGGTAGAAAGGATGAGAAGGGACCTGGCAAGGTTGGAGGAATGGTCAGACATATGGCAACTTAGATTCAATGCAAAGAAGTGCAAAGTAATGCACCTGGGAAACAAAAACCCAGGAGAAGAGTACACAATAACAGGGGAGGTACTAACAACAACAAAAATGGAACGGGACTTGCGGGTAGTCATATCGGATGATCTAAAGGTGGGTAAGCAATGTGAGAAGTCAGTGAGGAGAGCCAGGTGGATACTGGGATGCATAGGAAGGGGCATCACAAGTAGAAAAAGGGAAGTGGTTATCCCTCTGTACAGACAGTTGGTGAGACCCCATCTGGAGTACTGTGTGCAGTTTGGAGACCTCATCACGCAAGGACATAGACAGAATGGAAGCAGTCCAGAGGAGAGCAACTAAAATGGTGCAGGGTCTGCATCAGAAACCATATGAAGAGAGACTGAGAGAGCTTAATATGTATACCCTTGATGAAAGGAGGGACAGGGGGACATGATAGAAACGTTCAAGTACCTCAAGGGAATCAACAAAGTCCAGGAGGGTAGCATCTTTCAGAAAAAGAGATGTGTAAGAACAAGGGGACACAATTTAAAGATAGAGGGGGGACGACTCAGGGGTAATGTGAGGAAATCTTTTTCACGGAGAGAGTGGTGGATGCATGGAACTGCCTTCCTGGGGAGGTTGTTGGAGCTAAAACAGTGGGGGAATTCAAACATGCATGGGACAGACACAAAGCAATTGTAGTGGGGGGTGGCAGGAAGTAGGCTGTTGGTTAACTAGAATCTGCAGCTTATCCAGTATGTAGGGAAATGGGCAGACTGGGTGGGCCAAGTGGTCCTTATCTGCCATGAAAGTCTATGTTTCTATGTTTACAGGATCTTTCCTGTTGGGAGCTCTACCTCACTTTTCATGTAGGCTCGGTATCCTTGGCCACTGTCCCTTCTTTTGTTCCCAAGGTGGTTTCTACTTTTCATCTGGAGCAACGTATCCATTTGTTGGCCTTGCTTGAGCCTACCCAGCATGGAGACAACCCACATGCTTCGGACATGGTTTCAGTCCTTAAGGACTATTTGGGTTGCAGTTGATGGGTCATTGTTATCTCTAGGGGATGGACTTGTTAATGCCTTTAATGCCTATTTTATTAAGGTGAGCTCTCAGGATTCAGCCATTAAGATTTCCCAGGACCAAAATTTCTCCACAGAGCAGGACTTATTGCGAACTAATTCTGAGGTCAGAGGGCTGGGAGAGTCTGAGTTTGTACATATTACCCCAGAGGAGGTTCACTCCGAACTCCTAAAATTAAATATTTCCTAAGGTTATGGGACATGACAAAATTCCTTCCAGGCTCCAGAAGTACGTGACTCCTTGTGTAGTGTTTCCTTTAGCTCACATTTTTAATTTATCCTGTATTAATGGTGAATTTACAGAGGGGTGAAAGATTGCTAAAGTAAGACTGATATTTAAACCTGGTGGTAAGAGCGAGTTTGGCAATTACCGGCCCATCTCGCTGTTGCTGCAGATTTCAAAGATTTTGGAAAAAATATTATCATGCCAACTAAAGGAATTCTTAGAAGGCAGTAACAAATTGTTTCCTTTTTAACTGGGCTTTAGATCCCTTCATAGTACTCAAACTGCTCTTACAAATGTTGTAAGTGATATCCAGCAGAGTCTGGACATGAGGCTACTGGTAGGTGCCCTTTTTATTTATCTTTCGAAGGCTTTTGACACCCTGAAACATCGGGTGCTACTGTCCAGACTCAGTGGGATTGGTTTGTCTCCCCCTGTGGTGAAATGGTTTTCTTCCAATTTGATAGGGCATAGTCAGTTTGTTGAAGTGGGTTCATATAAATCTGGAGTCCTGGAACTGAGAAGTGGAGTGCCCCAGGGATCAATTTTTGGGCCTCTACTTTTCAACATTTACATAAATGAACTTAAGTTCCACTTTCCAGATATTCGGTATCATCTGTACGCAGATGATACCATACTATATGTCAAAGGGGCTTCATTGGACCTAACTGGTCTAAAGTTGCAATTAGCCTTTGTTGAGGTCCAGGACTTTTTAAAAAATATGATTTGGCTTTAAATTCAAGCAAAACACAATCAATTTTGTTTAGAAATAAGCATAACAATACACACGATCTTAGTTTGGCAATTACTACTATGAATGACATAATAGTAAATCAGGTTGACCAATATAAAGACCTTGGTATCTGGCTCGATTCCCATCTAACTTGGGCCTTTCATATAGATTATCTCATTGGAGGCATGAATAAAATGTTAGGTACCCTTTACAAATATAAAAAGTAGATGTCTAGAGAGGTCTGACACAATGTTGTTAATTCATTATTATTGACAATTCTTGATTACTTTAAACAAAGTGGATCTGATGTTCCACAGATTGGCCCATTTTATTTTGGATGCACTTTATAGAACCCACCGTTGTATTCAATTTAATGAGTTAAATTGGGTCAAACCACCAGTGAGAAGGAATTTACATCTACTTCACTTCATACTAAAGGTCTGGGGCCAGAAGGTTCCGAATTACATTTACTAGCTTATTTGGGTTTAGGGAACTTAGAAAGGGACTGAGGACTTCTCAGGTAATTCAATGTGTTCTTTATAATTGTAACTTTAATATAGGGAGATCCTCTGTTCCTTTCAGAGAAGCCTCCTTATGGAACCACTCCCTCTCATCTTTTAGATACCCTGATGTAAAAACAAATATTTTGGAATTTAATAAGTGGTGTACTATTTGGTCCAACAAAGTCTTTAATTGTACCCATTGTAATGCACTTTAAACACAAATGCTGCAGTTAAATGTTGTTGCTGCTTATGTACCAAATTAATGTGTCTTGACTAATTTATTTTTATGCTGCTGTTGTGAATATGTGTAACTTATGTACTTTACTTGGCCTGGAACTTCATTGAAAATGAGTGTTGCTCAATTGAATATATTCCATTATTCATATGAATAAAAATGATTTACTACTTACTACTACTAATACTACTGAAAGCTTCCAGCAATCGGATGAGTTGTTTGTCTTCATTTTGGGATGGAAGAAGGGCCAAGCGGCCTCAAAAGAGGCCATTGCCCATTGGATTAGAGAGGCCATTATTGCAGCCTATCAAGGGGTGGGGCATGCCTCACCTCAAGGTATTTGTTCTCATTCCACTAGAGTTCTGTTGGCTTCATGAGTGGAGAAGGTGGGAGCTTTGCTATAGGATATCTGTGCACAGCTACCTGGTCTTTGATCCATACTGTCATTCACTACTACAGGCTGGATGTGGATTTGGCTGACAGAGCTTACTTTGGGTGAGCGGTGCTTCAGGCTGCAGCTACTCTAGGATAGGCTTTTGGGTTTTTTCGATCCCACATGGAGACTTTCTTGTGTTTTGGGGTTACTGCTACAAAGACCAATATGTGAGGAATTCCTGAGCACTATAAAGGTTGCAGGGGATAATGGTATTTACTCACCTGGTAAAGGTGATTATACCTGCAACCTTTAGAGTGCTCAGGGTCCCTCCCTTGCTTTGCCAAAACCCCAGTTTTTCTGCAGCCAGAATCATTGTAAGGTCTACCCCGACTCTCAGACTTGGGTTTGTAACTCTGGTTATTGTCTGCAGCCCCTACCTTATATGCACAGGTAGATAAGGGTTTCATACTGTATATGCTTATATATATGATGTTATGCTTTTTTATTTTTTTTTATTTTATTTTAGTCTTTGGTAACCGGGTAAGGCTCACTAGGCACGAGTGCCTGTTTTCAGGGACGACCTGAGAGCACTAGGCAGTTAAGTGACTTGCTCAGAGTCACACAGTATGCAAGTGGAGGTTGTGAGAATCAAACTCAGGTCTGGTCTGCTGGATGCATCAAGCTCATTCACACCTCGTTCCTCTATCTTCCAGGCTATACTGCCATTTATGCACCTGCCTTTTTTTATGCTTCTATGCCTGTGTCAGTGATATATGCTCACTGTCCTTTTATATGACAGGGTGGTTTTACATGCTACTTGGTGGATATACCCACCTTTGTTTAGTATTGTCACTTGCTTTTTTATTCTACTCTAAAATGGTACCTTTATTGGTAAACCTATCTTTGTGCGTTTCTTTTTTGGGGCTTGTTTTTTCTTGTACCTTGTGTTCTTTTTTTGCTGTTTGGGAAGTTATCTGACTGGATTCTATGGACGTAGCTGAAGAGTTTGGTCTCTGGCTGTCCAAAAGATTTACTTTCATGCATCGACCAATAGGATGGATGGAGAAGAAACCATATGTGAGGAATTCCTGAGCACTCTAAAGGTTGCAGGTATAATCACCTTTAGCAGGTGAGTAAATACCATTTTCTTCTGACACTGTAGCACTGTTTCCTGTTCTGCTAACCTTTCAACTGACTTTAGTTTTTACTGATTAAAGCACTGACAGTAAAAGGGAGAATGCCTGTTCCCTCTGCATAGCACAGACTGGCATTTATTAGATGTGCCACAAACTGGAATCTTTCCAAAACTCAAAAGCTTATCAAAATACAGTATGAGGGCCCAGCTGGAGCAAAGGCATAAAGAAAACATTGACAGCCTTTGTTTTGGTATTGAGTTTAGGAACACTTGCATTCCCCTGATATTACAGGCCAACTAAAACCAATAAAAAAGATAGAACTTATGGCATAATAAAAACCCAAAGCTGTGTTTATAGTCTTGCCTTTCTAAATTGCTTTGATGACCTCTTTACGGTTTCTAATCCAAACATTCAAAGGATCAACATACATAAAGGCCCCCTGCTCATCCATAAAACACTAATGAGGTGGTTACTGGCATCACTGGCATGTTAGGTTTAAGTGCTGTTCTTCACACAAGTATTCTTTGTTGACTTAACATTTTTATTAGGCTTCATTGGCCAAAGAAAACTGGTAAAACTGCCACAAATGTTTTTCATTGACTGGGGCAAAAGTTAGAAAAAGAATAGGCCAAAGACTTTGAATATCTGGGACGGGGAAATTGTGTGGGGTCTTGATGTGATCTTTTTCTACTAAAAACACTGTCCAATAGTCTACTGGAAACTTTGAATTATAATGGTTGGATGCTGTTTGAAGTCTGCCCTTTCTAGAGCTATGGTAAAAGGTCTAGTATAAACTTAGAGCAGAACTCAATATGAAAACAAAATGGCTGAGCAATATTAATGCATACATTTCCCATTTTTGTAAGGTGAGAAGAGATTAGGCAGCTGCAAGAAATACAAAAAATGCAATAAGAAGTTGAGACTGTTAATACTACAATTCATATCACAACTGAACACGACTGTCTACTATACGTGTACTATCTTTTTCTACATGAAGTTATAACTTAACTATGTTAAGCCAACAATTATTGCATTTGGAAATCCAGAAGAAGATTGTTATTTTTCTTCATTATACCTGTCTCTTCATTACTTACTGGCCTGCTCCTATCAGGCCACCCTGTCCCATTACTCATCTTCCACTGGTACTTACACTACCCTCATCCCTTATGGTTTGCCCCCATGATGAGACCTTCAGTGACAAACCCTCCCATGTATCCTGATCCAGTAAAGGATGGTGATGGTCAGTGGTGCAAGGCCTGTCAGAGGCTGGCTTTCACTCTCCATAAGTCAGCATGCTGCCTCCATTTTTCACCCATAGCCCTAGGTGGCATGGCAGCATATAAAGGGAGGTCTACCTGAGTGCATGCAGTGTATTCCTGTCAGGAGAGCAAGCTGCCTGACCCACCAGCAGGAGCTGCTGCAGTTCCTGGGCATGCCACCTCCGTTTCTTTACTGGGATACGGTGTGATCGATAGTGTTGCCTCCCAGTCTGGCCACCTTATTCCCAGCTCCTGAGTTTACTCCCAAACTCGAGTCACTGGCATGGGCACATATGGTACTTTCAGTTGGCCATCGGCAGTCCAAATCTTTCTTTCTAAGGACAAATATTGATAGCCCACTCTTCAGTTATCAAGAATACCCACATTCAAATATAAGGAAATGTTTATTGAAATAACTACATGGTGACTAACACATACCACTGCTTTAAGTCCAGCAAGAGATTGTTTTCAATAGGCTGCTTTTGCAATGAGGCATTCACAGCACCTTTCACCTTCTGGGCTTTGTCTGAAAGTGCATTAGCTTTTTTCTGTACTGAATCAATACAGTCTTCCTTACACTGCACATTAATCTCAAGCTGTGTACAATGAGTCAAAATGTCCCCAAAACAGCATGAGCCTTGTCCAGTGATAAACGGACCCCACCATGAAAGTCAGTAAGGAAAGCCTGAATTGACATACAGTAAGTACTGTTTTGGAGGGTTTAAAGCTTAGCACCTGGGTCAGAGTGCAGTACTGAAGGAGAAGCCATTGCTCCAGTGAAACTTGGAGAGTCAACCATGTCCCACATCGGAGCTCCTTTCCCTGCAACCTTTGGGGAAAAAACTTGTCAGCTTTGCCTTCTGTTATTTGCTTTAGTTTTGAGCTAGTGTGAGAAGTCAAATAACACCCCCCAAAATACTGCTAAAATTTTGGGATGACTGGACTATCAGTAATCATCTCTGTTCATCCTTATGGCAGAACTGAAGCTTGATGTGTAAAAGATTCTTTCACTTGTTTTTTTCCTCTAGGTACCCAGTTAAAATCTTACTTTGTCTTTCAGCCCCTAGCTAGAACTGGGATTTCACTAAATGCAGATGAAGACATGAAGAACATAGAATAAAGTATGCAATATGCACATTTATTTCCACAACAAAAAGAAACCAAATCCTACAGTTTGATAGACAGAAGAAAAGCTTCTCTTATGATGGTAATAGACTTCACCTCTATCCTGACCTTTTTTTGACCACATAGCATTACAGGAAATGCTTTCTGGCTGTTTGTTCTAAATTTAACCAAGCCAGAGTTATAGCAGTGCTACAAGCCCCTGCCAAGTTGAAAATCATGTTTCAAGAAAAGACCAATAAGGTCTGGATTTGGATACTGCCCAAACTTTAAAAAAAAAAAGGCCCCCCCCTTGCTGACATTGGTTCTGATATAGAAGGTAAATAATAAGCAATATACACCAATGACTAATTCATAGCTTTTGATCAAACGACACAAGCATGATGAAGATATGACCTATCCCTAAATCTGGAATTTAGATTTATAAATGTAACTTGTTACATGTATGGTTGTTAAGCTATACATGGTTTACAGGGAGTTATTATTTTGGCTGAAAAAATCAGCTCTTTTATTTTACCCTTTAGTGGGTGAGTACACTTTGATCGTAAAACAAATAAAATACATTTTAGTTAACACATACAAACAGAAGAGAGAAAGAAGTAAGGTGCCTCAGCTAGAACCTGCACTCAGGCCACCAAAAATACCGTCCTGGTTGTGCTACCCGCTGCACCACCAAGGCAACTAGAAGCTGGGCCATCCCAAAACACATTACTCTTTCTCCAATACATGACCTGGTGCTGCACAGATAATTACATATTTAGTCACAAGAGTGCTATGTGCATATTTATGGAACACATACAAACAGAAGACAGAAAGAAGTAAGTGCCTCAGCTGAGATTTGAACCCAGGCTACTCAGAGTACCATTCCAGTTATGCTACCAGCTGCACCACCAAGGCAACTGGAAACTGGGCCATCCTGGAATTTAGTTAAATTTTCAATAGAGCTTTCTAGGAATGCAATAACTATTTAACTATTATTTCTTTTTAGCACCTAAAAAAAAAGAACTTTTCAACAAATGTACATAAATGTTATTTTTTAGAATGTTTTCTTATGTGTTATTATATCAGTCATACAATAATGATATGACACATTGGAGTTTATTAGGTGTGATGTGTATCTGTATGTATTTTAATAATCACAATACTGTTTTAATGTTGCTTGTCATCTCGGTTCATTTTTGTTGAACTGTATATTGTGTCTATTGTAAAAGTGAACTGCATTCCTCTGATGACTGTACTTAACTCCGGGTCACTCCTAAAAAAAGGGTCTGTCTCAGTGACCTAATCCAGTTAACAAAATTCAATAAATACATTAAGTGCAAATTATTTTATTTTAATATCTCACTAAATAAACAAAGGGCCAAAAAGAAAATGAAAATACTGTCATGTTTTAATAGTGATTTTAAAAAGCTTTCTTGTTCATGTATCTCATATTTGTGAAATTGTATCCCTATAAATTTGTTATATGTTTTAATAATGTACTTTGTTGGCATATGTCATCTAATTCCACATCCAAAAATCAATGCTGTGTGAAATGTGTATGCATTTTTTTATTTTCTCTTTATCCACCTCTGTACTGAGCAAGCTCCTATCCCCACCAAGCCTTGTTTTCACCATGTTCCAACCCTGTCACCATTCCCTATGGCACACTATGGATCATTTTATTTATTTATTTATTTTCACATCGGAATTACAACCTTTTGAGTCAAGGACTCATTTCCAAAGGCTCCACATCAGTTAACAGAATATACAATAGATATACAAGACATAACAAAAACAGACATTACATGACAGAGACTTAATTACAGACACTAGTAATGTGCAGAATAAAATTCAAAAAGAAAACATTGTCATACACAGTTGAAACTGTACTCCTATACAAGGTTTTAGCTAGGCAGTTTATCATTGTGCAGGTACAGTATACAGACGTGTTGCAAAGGATGTTGTCTCACGAAAGACATTGTCACAGAAGGAGATTAACTTCAGACCCACAGGGGAGTGGGAGGCTCATGGGGGTCTAGGACCTCACCGATTGAGTGCACGTGCATCAGTGGGTGGAGAAAATGCGGTTCCTGAGTGCAACCATAAAAGGACTGATTTTAGGGAGGGTGGTAATTGAGGTGGGGAAGGCATTGAACCAGGAAGGGGCCCTGTGGCAGAATGATCTTTGGGCGAGTGAAGTCCTAACCCTGGGGACCTGAAGAGCAGTCTTGGAGGCACTGTGAGTGGAGACAGAGGGGGTAGCAGGGTGGAGGGATATGGATACCCCAGAGGGGGAGAAACCAAAGAGTATTTTTTTTGCCAAAAGGCAGACTGATATTGTAGTCTCTCCTCAAAATTGAGTACATTGGCTGAGGAGTATAGTGTGCACATATGCGTCTGCCTCTCCGCACCGGTCAGGAGCCGGCATGCCTTGTTAATGGACATTTGGATTTTATCGAGAGTGGTGGTGTCAGCAGTTGCATGGACTGGGAGGCTATAATCAACTAGGGACAGGACTGAAGAGGTGACAGCCAGATGGAGGGCTTCTGGTGGCAGCAGTCCTTATGTCAGTAAAGGAGGCTGATTCGAGCATTAGTGGCTGATGTGAGCGGGTTGATGTGTGAGTGAAAGAAGAGGGCAGGATCAAATGTGATGACCAGGTATTTATATGAAAGGACCTGATCCAGTGGGTGAAGCGAGCTGGAAAGTATCTGGAGGGGTGAGTCTCTGGCCTTGCTTTGATGATGGGCAAATAAAATAGCTTTGTTTTTTTTTTTTTATATTAATGACCAGTCTGTAGTCCACAAACCAGCTCTCAATCTGGTTGAAGGAGTGCTGGAGAAAGATCTGAAGTGAGGATGTTTGCAGTTCATTTGCATCACCAGGTAAGTAAAAAGATCCGTCTCCCCATACGACGTACAGGGGAAATGCCAAACCTCACCCAACAACTAACACACCGATATCTGGCCAATGGAAAATCATGTACACAAATGCTCACAGCCTGGGAAATAAGATCCCAGATCCTCAGGCAATAATGTCAGAGGCTAAACTGGACATAGTAGCAATTAGTGAGACGTGGTTTACCAGTAACCACACTTGGGAGACTTCAGTACCTGGCTATGTATTGTTCAGAAGAGACTGAGGTGCAAAAAGGCGGGGTGGAGTGGCCATGTATGTCAATGAAAATATCAAAGCTACAGAAATTCAGAATACACATAAGGAGCCAGAAGAACTGTGGGTCACGCTGGAAACAGGAAATGGGATGGCCATAAGAACCGGGGTTGTCTACAGGCCCCCAGACCAGGGGAGGACAGAGACACATTACTGTTAGAAGATATACAAAACATGACAGCTAAAAGGGAGGTTCTGATAATGGGAGACTTCAAAATGCCAGATACAGATTGGTCAATACCAGCAGGAACATCTACCAGAACTAGACACATGGTGGATTCCTTGCAGGGGGAAGGCCTCAAACAACTGGTACAACAACCCACAAGAGACAGGGCTATCCTAGATCTAGTACTGACTAACAGGGAAGGGATCACAGATCTCGAGGTAGAAGGTCACCTGGGGGCCAGTGACCATCACATGGTATGGTTCAATTTGGCCACTACATCTAAATCATCCCATTTCAAGGCAAAAATATGGGACTTCAGTGGAGTTGACTTCGATAAGACGGCTAACAGAGTTCAGCTAGCCCTGGCAAAAAGAAACACAGGTGAGGGGGTACAGGTAAAGTGGGCAAGCATTAAGGATGCAATACTTGAAGCAACATCCCATTGTGTTAGACAGAAAAGGAAGTGCAAAAGAAGAAGGAAACCACTTTGGTTCTCAAATACAGTAGCAGAAAAGGTCAGAGCCAAAAGGCTGGCCTTCAGGAAATATAAGGGAAGACAGCGGGATGAAGATAGAGGCATACCAAACTGCCCTAAGGGAAGCAGGGCAGGCGAAGGCAAGGCAAAGTCCCAAACTGAGGAAACACTAGCACAAACAGTGAAAGAAGGTGACAAGACTTTCTATAGATACATTAGTGAAAGGGAGAAAGTCCAGAGGGGTATTGCTAAGCTCAATGGAGAAAAAGGGCATGTGAGGAGGAGGACCCCATAAAAGATCTATCCTAAATAGATACTTTTGCTCAGTATTTACTGAAGAGAAGGTAGGGCAGGGCACACAGCTCAGCACCATGGACATGGGGGAGGGAGGTGAGCACTACTCCCTTCACAAAAGAAAGGGTCCTACAAGAGCTCGCTAAGCTCAGGGTGGATAAGGCAATGGGACCTGATGGCATACATCCCAGGGTACTTAAGGAGCTAAGGGTGGAACTAGAAGAGCCATTAGCAGAACTGTTTAGTGAGTCTCTGAGCACAGGAGAGGTCCCAGAAGACTGGAGAAGGGCTCATGTGATCCCACTCCACAAGAGTGGTAGCAGGGAGGAGGCAGGAAACTACAGACCAGTCAGTCTTACCTCAGAAGTGAGCAAGATTATGGAGGCACTCCTTAAGGAAAGGATAGTGCAACACCTGGAATCCATAGGGGCACAGGATCCAAGACAGCATGGGTTTACAAAAGGAAGGTCCTGTCAAACTAATCTCATAGATTTCTTTGACTGGGTAACCAGAGTGGTGGACCAAGGGGGAGCACTTGATGTCACCTACCTTGACTTCAGCAAAGCTTTTGACACTGTTCCACACAGAAGATTGATAAATAAGCTGGGTAGGCTCGGGGTGGGTCAGAAGTTGGTCAACTGTGTGGCAAACTGGTTGACGGGCACAAAACAGAGAGTGGTGGTAAATGGTATACAGTCAGAAGAGATGCAAGTCACAAGTGGGGTACCTCAGGGATCAGTCCTGGGTCCAGTCCTCTTCAATATCTTCATTAGTGACCTTGCAAATGAACTATAGGGTAAGGCTTGTCTGTTTGCAGATGACACCAAGATCTGCAACAGTATAGATGATCCAGATGGGGTGGGCAGAATGAGAAGAGATCTGGATAAACTAGCAAAATGGTCAGAAGAGTGGCAACTGGGATTTAATGCAAAGAAGTGCAAGATCATGCACATAGGGAAGAGAAACCCTGAAGCCACCTATAGGCTGGGAGGGGAGTTGCTGGCAGTCACAAAGGAAGAAAGAGACTTATGCATCATCATCACTGATGACCTGAAATCATCCAAGCAGACCTCTAAAGCAGTAGGTAAGGCTAGGGGGATGTTAGGGTGTATTAGTAGGGGTATCACAAGTCGTAAGAGGGAGGTAATAATCCCTCTTTACAAGACACTGGTTAGGCCCCATCTGGAGTACTGCATGCAGTACTGGAGGACACACTTTCACAAGGACATTAACCAAATTGAGGCAGTCCAGAGAAGGGCAACAAAATGGTCAGGACTGCATCAGAAGACATAGAGGACAGATTAACGGAGCTCAATATGTATACCCTTGAGCAAAGGAGGGAGAGAGGTGATATGATCGAGACATTCAAACACCTTAAGGGCATTAACAAGGTGAAAGAGTCTAATATGTTTAAATATAAGAAATATAGCAGGACAAGAGGACACAGCATGAGATTAGAGGGAGGCCGATTAAGGGGGAATGTGAGAAATTCTTTTACAGAAAGGGTGGTGGATGCATGGAATGGCCTACCTCAGGAAGTGGTGGCTATGAATACAGTGCAGGGCTTCAAACAGGCATGGGATAGGCATAAGGGAGCAATACAGATGAGTATGAATAGATAGGCCACTGACAGAGCAAAGGCCGATGGCACATTCATAAGGTAGAAAAAGAAATGGGCAGACTGGATGGGCCTTGCGGTCCTTATCTGCCGTCAACTTCTATGTTTCTATGTTTCTATGTTAGGAGGAGTTTGGGTGGGAGGTGAAGAGGACAGCATTATCTGCATAAAGAAGAACCTTGCTGGAGCAAGAGCTGGGTAGGGCATTCAGATAAAGACTAAAGAGAAGCAGGCCCAGAATGGAGCCCTGGGGACTCCAGAGTGGACAGGATGGTGTGGTGAGGGTGCTGTGTATTTTAACACATTGTGACCTTGATGAGAGGTAGCTAGAGAACCAGGAAAGGGGTCCTTGGGAGAAATCGAGTTGTAGGAGTGAATCAAGTATGAGGGAGTGATAGACTATATCAAAGGCCTTGGAGAGGTCGATAAAGACAGCTCCAGCTAGGTGGCCATTGTCTAAGGCTAAGTGTAGGAAGTTGGAGAACTCCATGAGAACTGTAGTCATACTATGGCCCAATCAGAAGCCATGCTGCTCCCTGCATAGCAGGTAGTGGGTGGCCAGGTATTCAGTAAGTTGGTCAGCCACTATTTTTTTCAAAGGCTTTGGAGAGTGGGGGGAGGATAGAGATTGGCTGATAGTTTCCAGGAGAGGTGCTATCCCCACCTTTAAGTATGGGGCCATCTGCCTGACAGCCGAGCAGGCAGTCAGACATCAAGTGGAGCTCACCCTATTGAATAAAAGATTAGTGTGATTCCTGGAATCTAATACCCTACAGGACATGCCAGATGAATCTAAAAGAATGTTTTGAGTGGGTTGCAAGGGAGGTGGACAATAAGTGAAAAGGCCTGAGTTAGGAGACAAAATAACCCAATGGGTCAGAAACTGACTAAGTAACAAAGCCCAGAGGGTAGTACTAAATGGGAAATTCTCAGGGGAGATAGGGGTCATGAGCATAGTACCCCAGGGGTTGGTGCTGGACCCTGTACTCTTTAATATATTCATAGAGGACATAGAGGTGGGGGTAAAATGAAAAGTCAGTCCCTTTGAAGAGTACATCAAGATCTGCAATTGTGTGGACAAAATGGAGGGAGTGGATACCATGAAAAAGGACCTAGAGAAGCTAGAATAGTGGTCCATAATTTGGCTGCTGAGATTTAATGCCAAAAAGTGCAAAGTCACACACATCAACAATAAAAACCCCAGAGCCAAGTACAGGATGGAAGGGCAGGTCATGGCATGTAATTTGGAGACATGTGGTCTCAGAGTCATCATTCTGGATGACCTGAAAATGGCTACCCGATGTTCAAGAGTGTGGGGGAGAGCAAACTGGATGATGTGCTACATAAGGAGGAGGAGGAGGAGGTTATGAAGCAGAAGCAGGGAGGTTATACTGTCTCTGTAAAAGTCATTGGTTTGCCCCCACCTTGAGTATTGTGGGCCTTCACCTTAGAAAGGACACTGGCAGGGTGGATGCTGTGCAGGGGAAGGCAACCAAGATGATACAGGAGCAGCAGCAGAAGCTGTATAAGAAAAAACTGAAGAGCCTCCACATGTTCTCTTTGGAGAACAGAAGAACTAGGACAGTATGACTGATATCTTTAAATACCTCTAGGGATCAACAAGTTGGAGTATGTGGCACTTTTAGCTGTTTGGGTAGTTACAAGAGGGAACACAATGAAGTCAGTGGGGGAAAGATTCGAGAGGGAGATGAGGAAGCAATTCTTCACAGAAAGAGTGACGGATAGGTGGAACAGGTTGCTTAGGGAGGTGGTGGAAGCAGAGACAGGGATAGCATTCAAGCATGCATGGGACAGGCACAGCAGTTTCATTAAAATGAAGAATTACTTGGGGGGACAAAGAAACTGAGGCTGCATAGGACCCATTGCTGTTACATAGGGTTTGTAAGGTTATGGCAGACTGGATGGGCCTTGTGGTCCTTTTCTGAGTACGGAATCTATACTTCTATGTTTCTATGAGTTCCAGAGAACAGGCAGAATCCTAATTGGGTGGAGGCAACAATGAGGCCTACTGCTTGAGGATAGGGAGCCATTTTCCTTTTGTGGCCCCTCCCTTCAGCTCCCTGTATGCAGCATGTGTCCATTTACTGACAAGTGCAAGCCCTTACTTTCTCTTTCTCTCTCTTTCATTTCCAAATTGGATGCAACCTGACACCACCGCATGGAATGAGTGCTCACATGAGTGAAACTGCATGTGGCTCATTTGCAGGCAACACTACCTCTGTTAACCAGGAAGGAAAGTACTTCTGCAGGCAGAATGCTCCTGCTGCTGCTGAAATGTGGGAACCTATTGTAGGCCAACATTATGTATGTACCCAGGTTGCCCACAGGGGTCAATATGTAGGCCCTGAAATGTTATGCAATTACAATTGAAATATATATTTTTTAACTTTATGTTTATTAATTTCTGTGTCAGCAGAAAATTAACACCCACAAAACTCATACAGGGTACAGGTTTGATAAGACATTACACCCTCAGATGGCTGGTTAACAAATAATAAGACCCATGTAGTCTAGTACAGAAGGGGGATCCTGGACAATAAGTCCTTATAATCAAGTACAAAAGTCTTTCAAAATTTGCCAGCCTCTTCAAAGATAAAAGGTACGTCCATTATGGAGAATCAGGAACAACTGGAATATTTAAAGAGCCCCTGATGTCACTAGGAAAACATTGAAAATAGCTCAAATTGTAGACATATTTCAGTTTATAATTAGTATATTTTCTATATTTCAGTGGTTCCCAGTGTCATGTTCCATCTTGTCTAGTCATGTTTATCAGGATTTTCAGTTAAAGTTTAGCATAAAAAGGCAGACAAATCAACTGTAAATTGCTTGATGGCTTTCAACTGCGTAGTATAGCCAAAGAGGACTAGTCATCACTAATGATGTTGTGACAGTAGTGTCACAAGATCTCATGACATTTGGGAACCTGCTACTGGGCACCTTTGTAGATTCCCATTTTTGTTTACCTTTGTTCATGAAACTTGAAAAAGATCACTGTCTCCAAGACTCCATCAGCGCTGGTTACTTGTTTTCAACTGACGTCATAATCCTACTGTATGTTTGTTACAAAATATTCCATTGCTTAAACATGATTAGAGTGTCATATGCAGATGATTATGGTACCAAGTGTAGACAACCAGCTAGAGCAGATGACGTTTAGGGCACAGTGATGCTGTTTTCATGCTAATTTGTGTTGTTATAAAAAAAAAATGAAGCTTCACTTACTTATTTCACCTACACCATATTGGATATTTTATTTACATGTCCTCTGAAATGTTTAAGGACTTTTTGATCAGGATTATGGTGAGTTATAAGATACTGTGTTTAAGAGTATTGAGGAGAGCAATCCATTTAGGAGCCTTGTACATGGAAATAGAGTCTGGTGCATGCAAAGTAGTCAAACCATAAATGTAGCTAGCATCCTAAATCTGTATTACAACAATTACTGTACAATAAGTTACTCTGAGTGAAATGTAACTACTGTATTGGAACTGTGCATCTTCATGTGCTTGCCTCAGGGTGGTAGGGTACCCAGAAGTGTACACTTGATAAGGACCGGTTTATAACAAATTGGGAAGGTATTGTGGGTTATGCTTCATTGTAATTTATTAAATGCTTTGTTCATCAATATAAAGCTCTTCAGGAAGAAATCATGGGCAAATTAAAAGACGTGGAAGCAGAGGTGCAGAAATGTATGAACTCTGATAATTTTCAAGAATTAACAACAGTTACAGAAGTCTGTCCAAAAACAAGATAAAAATATTAAGCGACAAAACTAAAAAACATCAAAAGGGATAGATGGGACTATGTACAACATCGAGTGATTCTTGGAGGCAAGGGTCCTGTCATAGGCATGGAAGCAGGAGTTCTGGTGGCCAAAATCTATTTGAAAAATATTTCTGCTGAGCAGTACACTTTCGGTGAATAATCAGATAATAATTTAGAAACATAGAAGTTGAAGGCAGATAAGGACCACAAGGCCCATCCAGTCTGCCCATTTCTTTTTTCTACCTTATGAATGTGCCATCGGCCTTTGCTCTGTCAATGGCCTATCTATTCATACTCATCTGTATTGCTCCCTTAAGCCTATCCCATGCCTGTTTGAAGCCCTGCACTGTATTCATATCCACCACTTCCTGAGGTAGGCCGTTCCATGCACCCACCACCCTTTCTGTGTAAAAGAACTTCCTCACATTACCCCTTAATCGGCCTCCCTCTAATCTCATGCTGTGTCCTCTTGTTCTGATATTTTTTTTATATTTAAACATGTTAGACTCTTTCACCTTGTTAATGCCCTTAAGGTGTTTGAATGTTTCAATCATATCACCTCTCTCCCTCTCCTTTGCTCTAGGGTATACATATTGAGTTCAGTTAATCTGTCCTCATATGTTTCTGGATGCAGTCCCTGCATCATTTTGGTTGCCCTTCTCTGGACTGCCTCAATTTGGTTAATGTCCTTGTGAAGGTGTGTCCTCCAGTACTGCACTCAGTACTCCAGATGGGGCCTAACCAGTGTCTTGTAAAGAGGGATTATTACCTCCATCTTCCAACTTGTGATACCCATACTAATACACCCCAACATCCCTCTAGCCTTACCTACTGCTTTAGAGGTCTGCTTGGATGATTTCAGGTCATCGGTGATGGTGATGCCCAAGTCTCTTTCTTCCCTTGTGACTGCCAGCAACTCCCCTCCCAGCCTATAGGTGGCTTCAGGGTTTCTCTTCCCTATGTGCATGATCTTGCACTTCTTTGCGTTAAACCTCAGTTGCCACTCTTCCAACCATTTTGCTAGTTTATCCAGATCTCTTCTCATTCTGCCCACCCCATCTGGATCATCTACTCTGTTGCAGATATTGATGTCATCTGCAAACAGATAAACCTTACCCTCCAGTCCATCTGCAATGTCACTGATGAAGATATTGAAGAGGACTGGACCCAGGACTGATCCCTGAGGTACCCCACTTGTGACTTGCATCTCTTCTGACTGTATACCGTTTACCACCACTCTCTGTTTTCAGCCCGTCAACCAGTTTGCCACCCAGCTGACCAACGTCTGACTCACCCCAAGCCTATCCAGCTTATTAATCAATCTTCTATGTGGAACAGTATTGAAAGCTTTGCTGAAGTCAAGGCAGGCAACATCAGCTGCTCCTCCTTGGTCCACCACTCTGGTTACCCAGTCAAAGAACTCTATGAGATTAGTTTGACAGGACCTTTCTTTTGTAAACCCATGCTGTCAAAAAATGTTGTAAAACCTGCTCCTCAATTAACCAATGAAGCCCCACACTGGAGCAGGGGAGAGGTGAAACTTCAGATTCCAGAAAAAGGATCCATCAAGGGGCAGAAATAGAAGCACATTCAAGAAATAAGGAGGGAAATTCCAACAAAAACAAGCAAAACAGGTTGGCAATTCAGAAATAAATGTTGTTAATGTGTATTCTCACCCTCTAACAGAAACAAAAACTAGTGTTTTAAACAAACAATTCTCCCTAACGCCAGTGAATAACCATAGTCCTGTTGATCTATTTATTGATTTAAATACATTTTACAAAACTCTGAACTTAAAGGCATTTTTGGTAACTCAGAGATGGAGATTAATACTACTGTTCCTGCTCGCCAGATATTAAATGTAGCAACAAAATACCCTATCCAAAATCTAAATGTGTCTAATAGGCAAGCAATAACACATGACGAGGTGGGGGTTATGGCCTGATAAGAGCATACCCCAGGTGTGTTATGAGGCATGACGCACTCGCACCAACTGCCTTTAACACCTGGAAAGTGCTCTTATCACGCCATAACCCATGCCTCGGAGTGTCTTATTGTGCTTAAAAAATGGGCCTCAAAGTATTTATTAAAAAAAAGAACAAACAAAAAGTCAGAAATAAAAAAATGGAGGTTTCAATAGGTCAAATATTGAAAAAATAGTTCCCCTATTGAAACAAGTATTTACTGGTGGCAGAGGGCTTCCTCTGTATTCCTGAGGTAGAAAGTAGAAAAATACCACAAAGTGTATATAAGGTCCCACTTCCTCCACAGGTCCTAAACATTTAATAGTTTTCATTTTTTTTTTCACATTTGTCAGTGTGTCTAAGTGTCTGAGGAGTGATTGACTGCCCACTTAGTTTCATAGTTTCAGTTACAGTGAGTGGGAGTGAACATTTCCGACTCCATGTGCTTTCTGATGTTTCACGTCCCCGACCCCCCACCAACATACACAAATCATTTTAATTTTTTTTTATTTTTGTCTCTGATTTAGTTTGGCTGTTTCAATTAGTTTCAGAGTTCTGCTTCACTCAAACCAAATCCCTTTGCGACCACCGTACAGAGTTATTTCCTTGTTTGCAGTTTTCAAACTGAAACTATCAGTGCCATTGGTCATTGGGTTTTTAACTTTCTTTTTTAGGTTTGTTGTTTCATGGATGGAGGGGGATCCTACAGATTGGAGACAGTAACTACCACAACTGGATCAGAGACAAGAAATTGTGACTTTTCAGTTATGTTTAAAAGATATAATGGAGAAGTGACTCTGTGAACAACTTTGAAGATTGCACTTCTTTTTCTACCTTGAAATGAAGGTCAGAGTTTCATTTTGAACTATTTTATACTCACCGCCTCATGCTGTGCACTTGGTACAAAATATACAGTTTGTGTGTGTCTGTGGGGAGGGGGTAGTTTCCACATAGGGCAGTTGCACTAGTAGAACAGTTTGAAGATCGTGCTCATTTTTATGTTTGCTTGCATGCATGTGCAAGAAACATAGTGCCACCATAGGAGTTTTGGTAGGTGTGCCACCCCCACTTCCAATGCCCTGCTGCTTTTTGCAGGTGCGGCTGTACCACACCAATGAATGTCCGAGCTGTCTATGACAGCCATTTAGATGCAGTGGCGTACAGTTCAGAGAAAACCACTGCTACAATCAGTGGTGGTAACATCTAGACAATTTGCATACTGCCATCGTCAGGCAATTTGCTTACTGCTGTCGGCAGTATGCAAATTATCTACACATCAGCACTGCATCTGAACTGTCATAGACAGTTCATTTCTGTTGGAACAGCATGATCCACGTTAGATCCAGTGCCCCCCCAAAACAAACACCCAGGTAGCATGCTGGGAACCCACCCCAGCGTGCTCTTGCACTCCTCCCCACCCCCACACTGTATGGCCGACAGCTGTGCCCAATCCCCGTCGGCTCCACTGCCCCCCAAACAAACTTCCAGGTGCCACACTGGGAGCCCATCCCAACATGGCAGAAGTCTGGGCCCACGGGGTGCCCAATCCCCCGTCGGCTCTACTGCCCCCTCAAACAAACTTCCAGGTGCCTCGCTGGGAGCCCACCCCAGCATGGCAAAAGTCCCATGTTGTCTTTAAAAAAAACACCTATAACAAAAGAAAACGGTTCCTCGTTGACTCTCTTGCCCCTTCCCCAACCTGCACCCACCCTCAGTGTGCCCCACCTCTCCACACTCCCCTCATCCCATACATACCTCCGAAAGCTGGCACGACGATCTTCAGTGGACCGGGAATACGTCTGCACTCTTCAAAGCTGACCGCGCACTAAAGATATGCCGGTAAGCTGTATAATGGCCTAAGTGTTTTTTTTTTCAACTTTGGTGCATATCTCAGCTATTTTTGAAAATTTTTTTACCAAATTTTCAACATGGGGTTCTTGGGACCCCACCTCATGAACTCAGTCACTGTCATTTTGTTATTTGGTCCCAAAAGGTGATTTCACAGTCATTGCACAGAACCACCTTTCGGGATGGATTAACAAAATGGCAGTGTCACAGTTCATGAGGTAAGCACCCAAAAACCCTATGTTGAAAATTTGGTGAAAAAATTCCCAAAAATGACTGTTTTACAAATGTGCGTTGCACAGTTCCTATGCATGCTCATAACTTCGAGAATTCTTACTATTTTCACTCCAGATTTTCAACACTGCCATTTTACCACACCTCCTTATGAACAGTACAGCTGTCATTTTGCACATCTCACCCAAAATGTGTTTTCGCACATGTAGTGCACAATGGCGCAGTCGGTGTGCAAAATCAATGTTTGGGACAGATTAAGAAAATTACAGTGACACTGTTCATGAGCTGAGATCTTAAAGGCTATGTTGAAAATTTGGCGATATAAGTCCATAAAATGACTATGTTATGAGCATGCATTGCTCAGTTTCCACGCACCCTCGTAAGTTCACCAATTTGTAATATTTTCAGTCCAGATTTTCAACATTGGCATTTTTTCACACCTCCTTATGGACAGTACAGCTGTCATTTTCCACACCCTGGATGAAATGTATTTTTGAACTTCCAGCACAGAATAGCGTGGTTGCTGTGGGAAATCAGTGTTCGGGACAGATTAGAAAATCACAGTGACACTGTTCATGAGCAGAAGTCCCACAATGCCTATGTTGAACATCTGCTGTAAAAAATCCCCAAACTAATTACATTATGGGTGTGCGTTGCGCAGTTTCTACCCACACTCATGACTTTACCAGTTTTTTTATATTTTCACTCCAAGTTTTCAACATTGCCATTTTTTACACCTCCTCATGAATAGTACAGCTGTCATTTTTCACATGTTGTTCGAAATGTGTTTTCGCACCTGTGGTGCCAAATGGCACAGTCACTGTGTAAAATCACATTTCGGCTAACGAACTGACAGTGTCATTGTTCATGCGGTATAGTCACAAAAAGCCCATGTTGAAAAATTGGAGTAAAAATACCAAGAAACGCCCAGGGCATTAGGGTTTTTGACCATAATGCCCTACCCTGTCGGGACTGACAGGCATCAGGGGTGTGACTTGGGACTGTCGACAGTAATGCTCATGCAATTCCACCCCACCCCCACCCTGCAGCCAGTGACAGGCATTAAGGTGCGCCTTGGACCCTCTGGCCCCAGAGTTTACTACATTCTCCTATACTGCACCCATTTCAGCATATTTCCTTATGGAATGAGGTGAATGTAAAGCCCAAACACTCCAAGGAACACCTCAACACTTGTCAGTGTCTGCAGGGCAGGGTGAGGTGAAATGCTGTCACTGCCATGGGGGCCATGACCCAAAGGCACACCCCAATTCCTGTTCATCTCTGCAGGGTGGGGGTGGAGTTGGCGTCAGTTCAATACTTCACTGCCATTCCTATATTGCATCTGTCTAACTCCTGCACTTCCACTGCTAATGCTAACAAGCAAACATTCGGCATTGACAAATGCTTGTTCTACCATGATGTGATGAGGAGCTGCTGTGGGAGAGCAGTAGCATGGATTGATTTTATTGTGTGCAGCAGTTTGGTTGGCACAAATAGTGCCAGTTGAATAGTTATGTCGTGATAAGTACACGGCTGAAAAAGTCTTTCAGCCAGTTAGGTTTCAGGAATTGTTTTGCCCATTTTATAATGATGCACATGTCCCATTAACTTTTTGTTCACCATCCACCCTGTGTCTGCCCTACCACTTTACAGTGACCATATTTGAAAGGGCAAGTAAATGTTACTTTGAGGACATGGTGGCTAGACAATCACCAGTCACTACATGAATATAACAGCACAGCAACTTATGGCATTGCAGCAACAAGAAAATCACAGACATTGTGATAAAGCCTGTGAATAATGATGGGTCTTTTGTTGCTATGAGCATAGCCAGGTACATAATGGAAATAAGGTAACAGTTGTAGTGATTCCTATAGTTTACTTAAGTCATTCTCACACTATGAAATTTAAAAAAAAATAATTGATGATGTTTGGTGACATCTTCTAAAGATAATATCATTTTGCAATTAGAATTAGATTGCTCAATGTGAAGAACTCAGTCAGGGCCACTATATTACAAACTGCAGAAGTCCATCAATAATCCTTCAGGACATCCCAGAAGAGTGGGTATAGACTCACTCACTGAACCACTGTCCCAGAATGTGGTGCTTACATCAAGGGACCACTGAGGGAGTACCCATCTATCATATAGGACACTACTGAAATCTTCAACATTGCTCCCTTCAAATACTGGGCACATTATTCAGAAAGTCCAGGACACAACTTGTGTATGTTCCAATATTTATTGCACTCGTCTATAAAGCAGTGCAGTATTCAGTGCAGTTCTTAAGATGCAATTTGTACAAAGTTTAAAATTTGACTACAAACAGTAACTGAGGTGGTCAAAAAAGCAATGAACATCGCAGCACTTTGCCTTACAAAATAAAATCTACAGTCCATAAGGATACCCAGTCAGATTCAGGTAGGCTTTTGATCTTTATGGATGCTGAAGCCCTCTATACAAGCATACCACTTAATGGGAAACTTTTGGCATTACGGTTCTGGTTGGACTCCAGTGCTGATTATGCCAAGGTTTTCCTTATTTATTTATCTGAATTTGTGTAGACTGTAACTTTTTTTTTTGCTTCAGGGTGAATACTATATACAGTATAACATGATTTGTCTAAAACTTCAGATTATCAAAAACCATAATATGTCACCCAAATTTATCATATTAACTTGCACCACTTGGCATTATGATAAGCTAAGCTAATTGCTACTAAATGTTGCCTGTAAAAGTGCTCACCTACAAACCCTCCACACCAGGGATGTGTGAATTGACTCTGCTCACATCCAAACCTCCCCGGACTGGGCTGACTCAGCTCTGACTGGGAGAACCATGCCTTTAATGGCTCGATCTGGGCTGCAAAGTTTGTCCTGTTCGGAAGTGCAGTCCGCTTCCATCCGATACTTTACTGCTGTTCCACGCTTATGTAACCCATGGTTCGGGGGGAAAACATTTGCTCAGCATTATGCTAGGTTTGTACTTCTGGTCAGGGGCATCCAAGTAAATCCAGACACTGGAAGCAATAACTGAAATGTCCAAACCAGGAATTGGGATTCTAGAGTGTGGCTTTTATTCATATAAACACAGAGAATAACAAAGCAAAGATGGACCCCCACAGGGCTACACTCACTGGTAATGCGGATTTACAGAGGTACAGAGCACACTTCCTCACAATCGAACCCTCAGGTTCTGAATGACTCTGCGCACACATGGCCTGAACTGGTACACTTCTCTTGTATTCCTTGACTTGGCACCCCAGCCAGTGCTAGGACACTTTTCCATATGGCATGAAGGTTGACGGTAGCTCCCTAAACCACCCACAAGCACTTTCTAGCTCTAAAGAGAAAGAACTCCACAATCCCACATCTGGGTGCTTTCTTCAAACATTGGCCAAGTGCCTGGGAGAAAGCCATAGTTGCCCAAACTGAACCCGGAGAGGTAAACCTGGTTACTCCAGATGGGGGTCTCTCATATCTTGCTCCCAAATCTATACTCGGCTATTCATTTGGATACAACAACTTTCTTTGACCTACTGGTTGTAGATGTTCTCTAGAAATGTTTAGTACATTTAACATTTTACACTGTACTCAGGCGGCATCCTGACTTAAAAAGTTCTGTAAGTGGCTACGTCCATACCCTAGACCCCCACTGTTTCAGATGCTTCCAAGCCATACATAAATTAAAAGCTCTGTACTTGGCGAGGCTTCTCCTGACCCCACAGTAGGCAGATACCTTCACACTAATCTCTGACTTGGTGAACATAGTCTCTTTATCAGAGCAGAACTCACCATGATATACAGGTGCCCCAGGGCTCTTACCCACAAACTCGGATTTTCTGGTACTCTCAGTACAAACTTCACTTTCAGGCAGCTTTCCCTTTCCAGGCAGGGCCACGGGATTTCCCCTGAAATGCTGGACTTCCCCCCATCCTTCCAGGGATGGGGCACTGGAATAACACTGGGAACAGTCTCTACCACTTCCTTCTGGTCTCTTCTGTGTTCCTCTCTAGGGTGAGAACACACAACCCACTTGTCTGATGTAGCTCTATATCAGAGCTAGGCTCTGAGGGGCTGCCAACTGTAGCACACCTCTCCTCGGACTCCTCTCTCAAGACTCGCCTTCTAGACTGACTTGAAATCCCCAGTGTTCTACAGCTAACCCCTGCAGTCAGCATTCTGATGTGGCTTATGCTGCTGTGAGAATTCTATGGTGACATCATCACTCCAGCTCAGCTGAGACTGAGGACAGAGTGACAGTGTGAAACCCATTTAACTGGTATTCCACAAGCTGCCATTCCCTGCCTGCCACTGGTTCTAAGTGGGATTCTAGTAACCCCGGGGAATAAGGGGGTCACACCCACTCTCGGCCAGGAAAATGACTGTCTGCAGTCATTATCTACCTGGACTCAGGCCATCCTACCTATGTGTTGACTGTGGGGGGGGGTAGTGCTACCTTCTCCCCTACAGTGTGCCAGGCATAGGCAGACAACACTAAGGGACCAGAGGCCATTGGCTGACGCATCAGCCCCTACACTATGATCTTGCTATTGTAATCAGTGGCCCTGGAAGAACTGTCCAGAGCATAGCCCTAATGGACCAGTACCACGGCCCCTACTGCAGGTCAGGACCACAGCCTGTCTATCCCCCTATCCCTCTAGGGAAAACCTATCTGACCAGAACCCAAGACTACTCAAAACAGGGGAACCTCCCCCATCCCTGGACATCTGCAACCAGAACCAAGGAGATAACACTACACTCTAAGCATTACACTCCCACACTCCCCCACAACCATACCTGTGGAAGGAAAAGTCAACACATGTTAACAACAACTGTACTTTAAACAACAACACTTTAAAGCACATAAGGGACTCCAATTAGTCCCTCCTCTCTTCTCCTCTTCTTGTCTTCTCTTCTGTCTTCATCAGGAACTACCTGCAAGGGAAGAGACGAAACACACACCCCTAATCTGCATACACAGTACACTATCTAACCCCTACCATCAAACACTGGAGAATCTTAAAAATATTTTTTTAGAAAAGTAGAAAAAACAGTAGAAAAACATTAACATTATTTACAATACACATTTTGGGGATGGAATGTCCTAAATGTCCCATCTAGTGACAACAGTGCCTGAAGACAAGTCCAAGAAAGAGTCTCTCCTGGGTCGGAGCCCAGTGAAGCACAGTTCTTGTAGGACTGTAGTCCCAAAGGGGAGAGTCTTTGTGAACAGTTCATACAGTCTGTAGTCTGTTAGATGTAGGATGTGCATTGCAATGTTAATAAGGTAAGAAAGTCTGGACTTACCAGTCCCTTGAAGAACAAAAATGGTACGGCACCTGGATCTCCAGCCAAAGACTCTCCCTGGCAGCATTCTTTGGATACAGTTGGGCCCTAATCTTCTGGAAATGATAGGATGGCACATCTGGAAACTGCTGGATTGATGTCATTTAGGAGATGGAACCTTGGAACAGGAAAAGGAAACAGATGGTCTGAAGTCATCCGAAACGCCAGGCGATGAATCAGGGTACAGCTGGGCTGGTGTCCTCTCTGGATATTATGTCATCTGGAAGGACAGGCTGGTGGAATCTGGAAAGTCAGTTGATGGAATCTGGAAGGCACAATGCAAGGCTGATGAATCTGGGGCACCTGGATCCTGGAACGTCAGATAGGCGGAACAACATAGGTACGGCAATGGCTGGATGGCAGTACTGGCTACAACTGCTCTGCTTTCCACTTGATAGGCATGGGCACATCAACAGGAAGTTGGTTGCATTGAGGAAAGTACCACAATGGGTCAGGTACAAGAATTATTACCCCATCTGGGCGCTCATAATTCACATTGTAAAAGGTTTCATGGCCCTCTCCATCCACGATCTGAATAGTGTCTATGAACAGTGTCTTGCCCACTTTCCAATATTTCAATTTCTCTGAAATTACTCTATCAATGACAAATCAACTTGCATCGGGATGCACGTATTTTGTTGCTTCTTCCACTATCCAGGATTTCCTGTTTCTCTCTATCTCCTCCCAGACTCTCTGAGGAAAGGTAGAAAAGGATATCCCATAGATTTCATTTGCTTTCCTATGAACCAGTCTTTCCTGTTTACTACACTTGGTCAACTCAAGACCTCTGGCCTGGCTTGGGAGTGGCCAGTCTTGGTTCTGCCAGCTACGCATACTCAATGCAATGTAAAATGGATCTCTGACTCCTCCTTGTGGGGACAGGGCTGTGGAGTCACCAATATCTCCTTCTTTCTGCTCCTCCAAGGCAAGAGCCTGAGGCTGTGGACTAGCACCTTCATCATAAGGCCACATAGGTTCCCCTACCTCCGCTTCCTCGCTGAGGATCTGAGCCCAGAAGTGTGCAGATGTCCCCAATCCTGATACTGTCCACTTTTCACTGGACGCAGAGGTCGACACCTCCCATTCAAGAGTCTCTCTCATCTCATCTTCTATGAGACTATGGCTTGTCCCCTCTCTCCATGGATCTGCTGATGCTACCTCCGCACTGTCTCTCTGTGATCCGGACTCAGATTCATCAGCACTACTTTGCTCTGCCTGTAGATCTATACCCTCTTCCTTTGTGCCACACTCTGCTGGGCTTCACCTAACAGGCTACATCTGGTGCTCTGTGCTGCCAACTGCATATTCTTGAAGCTTTGTCCACGTGGGAGCCAAATGAATCTTGGGTGCTTTAGTTAGGCCATGTTTCTCTAGGCACCCAGAATAGTGAGGAAGCATAAAGACATCCCTTCTAGCCTTTAAGCACATTATGCACACTCTAACTGGATATCCAGGAATTGCCACATGAGGAGGCAAACATCCCCCGTAGCAACATCTCTCAATGTCTTCAACTTGTTAACTTCTTGTACTATCATACTCCGGGCATGATCCGGGTAGCAGGATGATCCCAATGCCATGACTGCAGAGAAAAGCAAAATTTCACTGATATCTCATAACTCACTTCGTTTGGAAAAGTCTTACAAAATGGCTCTCCTGCTGCTGTGTTTACTTTACTACCTCACCCTGTCATGGTGGAGGCAACACTCCTGGCGCATCAACGTTCTGTTTCTGACTCAAGCCATTGCACATCCGATTTACACACTTTACTGATAAAGTTCACTCAAACTGCATAAACTGCACTGTTTGCTCTCTCAGCACATCTTTATGTTTTTTTACAGGACTTTTCATTTGCTTAAAAGCACTGTTCTTGCTTAAAGTCCCTAAAGCCACAGTATTTCATTGCTCAAGATTACCTGTATTTTTTGTTGCATCTTTCATACAACCCACAGTCTCTCACTTTGCTTTGAAAATCATACTGTTGTGAACCCATAATTATGCTCACAGTCTAATGCTCAGAATTCTTGTTTAGTTTGATTAACTTGCACAGTCCTTCTTTGCACAAACGATCACACTGCTTACACAGAAATTCAGCTGGCTTTAGTAAAAATCACACACAGTTTGAGCTGTTTCTCTGGATGGTAATTACTGAATCAGTAGCTTGCTTTTGCGATGGAAAATTCGGCCTACAGCTGATCCTGGAGGCCTCTGGATTGAAGCAGGCTGGCAGTCCTGCCAATTGTCCCTCCAAACACCTCACTTTCTTCCCAGATGATCAAAATGCAGGTTGAGCCAGATTTTAAACAGAAAAGTCTGATTTTATTACTTTTACAATGTTTTCAGTCACTAGGACTCTCATCCTGGCAAGCCAGTTCGCACCCCACTCTCTCTCCCTCTCCCTCTTGAACACTGTGCAGTCACTCTGAAGCTGGCTTGGGGTGGGACTGACTGTAGTCTCACCAATCACTCGATGCCATGCAAATGAGCCTCTCTATTCTCATGCTCTTCCCCTCCATGGTGATTGTCGAGCAGGCAAAATTTAAACTGCAAACCAATTTTTTTTTTTCAACTGTGACTCCTCAGTGGGAGCACCATTTCATCCATTTTTCATGGCATTTTACTCAGCGACTCCCCCAGTCCACACAACAAGCACTTTAAACTTCTAGGACACAACTATCCCACAGTTTTCCATACTAGTTCTTGTCACAGATTGAACTTTTAAAAACTGGCAAATGTTATATTTGTATGCAGGACAAGAGGCATACACAATCTGGATTTACTGCTCCTTGGTAAACTGGTGGCACAATTACAGCAGCACATGAACAACAGCACACAGCGACACATTCAGATGGCAATGCTTCTGATTTTGTTTGGGCTACCTACTGCCAGACAGCCAAAACGTTAGCCATAATCTGAGCAAACCTTTCTTGTTTTCTCCCTAAAATTCCAATCAAATCCCAGCAGCGCCTCCATTTTGTAACCCAAGGTTCAGGAGGAAAACATTTGCTCAGCATTATGCAAGGTTTGTACTTCTGGTCAGGGCCACCCACGTAGATCCGGACACTGGAAGCAATAACTGAAATGTCCAAACCAGGAATTAGGATTCTAGAGTGTGGCTTTTATTCATATAAACACAGAGAATAACAAAGCAAAGATGGACCCCCACAGGGCTACACTCACTGGTAATGCGGATTTACAGAGGTACAGAGCACACTTCCTCAGAATCGAACCCTCAGGTTCTGAATGACTCTGTGCACACATGGCCTGAACTGGTACACTTCTCTTGGATTCCTTAACTTGGCACCCAGGACAGTGCTAGGATACTTTTCCATATGGCATGAAGGTTGATGGTGACTCCCTAAACCACCCACAAGCACTTTCTCACTCTAAAGGGAAAAAACTCCACAATCCCATGTCTGAGTGCTTTCTGCAAACACTGACCAAGTGCCTGGGAGAAGGCCATAGGTGCTCAAACTGAACCCGGAGAGGTAAACCTGGTTACTCCAGATGGGGGGTCTCCCACATCTTGCTCCCAAATCTATATTCAGCCATTCATTTGGATACAACACCTTTCTTCAAACTTCTGGTTGTAGATGCTCTCTAGAAATGTTTAGCACATTTAACATTCTACAATGTACTCAGGCGGTGTCCTGACTTAAAAAGTTCTGTAAGTAGCTATGTCCATACCCTAGACCCCCACTGTTTCAGATGCTTCCAAACCATACATAAATTAAAAGCTCTGTACTTGGCAAGTCTTCTCCTGACCCCAAAGTAGGCAGATACTTTTACACTAATCTCTGTCTTGGTGAACATAGTCTCTTTATCAGAGCAGAACTCACCAATGTATGCAGGTGCCCCAGGGCTCTTACCCACAAACTCAGATTTTCTGGTACTCTCAGTACAAACTTCACTTTCAGGCAGCTTTCTATTTCCAGGTATGGCCAGGGGATTGCTGCTGAAATGCTGGATTCCCCCTCATCCCTCCAGGGATGGGGCACTGGAACAACACTGGGAACAGTCTCAACCACTTCCTTCTGGTCTCTTCTGTGTTCCTCTCTAGGGTGAGAACACACAACCCACTTTTCTGATGTAGGTCTATATCAGAGCTAGGCTCTGAGGAGCTGCCAATTGCAGCACACCTCTCTTCTGACTGCTCTCTCAAGACTTTCCTTCTAGACTGACCTAAAATCCCCAGTGTTCTACAGCTAACCCCTGCAGTCAGCATTCCAATGTGGCTTATGCGGTTGTGAGAATTCTATGCTGACATCATCACTCCAGCTCAGCTGAGACTGAGGACAGAGTGAGACAGTGTGAAACCCATTTAACCAGTATCCCACAAGCTGCCTTTCCCTGTCTGCCACTGGTTCTAAGTGGTATTCTAGTAACCCCAGGGAACAAGGGGGTTACACCTAGCTACTCGCGTACTGTGTGCCAAATCTAAGGTACAGTACTTTGATGGTCAAAGAAAAAAAAATTGGTCAAACTACATTATCATTCCCTGGTGTCTAGCCATCCTTCTCCCCACCTGCATGCATGTGCATTTATCTGTAGAGTATTCCCTAGTGTCCAGTGGTTCCTCCCACCACCTGATCACCCACCCAACATAATGTAACAAGTTTTCACTTGTGCCGAGTGGCCTCCCCCATCCCAGTCCCCTAGAAGTTACATACCATTCACTGGTGTCTAGTGGACCACCCTCCCCATCCCCATTTCCCTGTAATACGATAAGGTACTAGTCCATTCCCTGGTGTCTAGTGGACCCCCCACCACTGCACGTAGTGACCCACCACCCCACTCCCTACCCTGACCCCAAGCCAGTGACCAGCACAGCCCTCCACTCTTCGCCACAACTGGGCGCCAACTGAGCTGTCAATGAATGAATGCGTTCTTGTACAAGTACACGCTCATTCATTGCAGCTCACATTCATTCATGACAGCTTTTTTGGTGGCCAGCTGTAGTAGAGACAATAGTGGAGGGCTATTCTGGTCACAAGCTTGGGGGTTGGGATGTGGGAGGAATGGTGTGGTGGACCCAAGGAAGTCCACCATGTTGTTTCCCTCCCTCCCATCCTTACCCTATGTGCTCATTCATTAACATCTCAGTCAGCAACCAGCCATGGTGAAGAACAGAGGACTGTGTCAGTCACTGGCTAAGGGTTGGGATAGGCCAGGATGGTGGGGTGATGGGTCCACTAGATATCAAGAAATGGACTAGTACCATTTTCTATTACAGGGGGGTGGTGATAGGAAGGGGGTCCACAAGACACCAGGGAATGGTATATAACTTATAGAGGATTGGGATGTGGGGGACCACTGGACACCAGGAAAGATTGTTACATTATGTCAGGCAGGTGATTGGGTGGAGGAAGGGACCACCTTGCTACATCTACAGTTCATCAGAGTAAATCAGATTAAAGCAGAACTGTTTGGAAGAAGTCAGAGTCAGAATCAAAACTGGGTCACAGCCAGTTTGCCCATCCCTACTGCACACCAGTGCTGTGTGGAATGTGGAATTCCGCCGGTGGAATTAGCATGGAATGACCATTCCACAGGTGGAATTTCCACCAGAATTTCATTGGTTCTTCTGTGATCCATGGAATAATATTCCATGGAACAGCATTTTATTCCATGGAAAATTATTCCTTAACAATTTCTGTGGAAAATATTGAGATCCGCAGAATGAACAGCATTTTTTCCATGGAAAATCATTCCACAACTATTTTGTGCTGGGGAATTGCACCATTCTATTTTTGGTGGAATTTTGGCACACTTTTGGAGGAATTTTGAAAATTCTGTGGAATTTCGTTCTTCCGGAATTTTAAAATTCCAGGCAGCACTGCTTCACACCCTTACTGTTATTATGTTTAAGCAAAAGTATTGAACAGAGACTCCCCTCAAGCACCATGTTTACTCCCCACGAGCTATTTGTAGGTCTCTCTCTCATGTCCTCTCTCATGCTCTGCTCTTCTAGGTTGTACATCTTGAGATCCCTAAGTCTCTCCTCCTGGGGCTTTTATTGTAACCACTGCACCTTCTGTTTTGCTCTCCACTGAATCATCTCCACCCTGTTTGTGTCTTCTCTGAGGTGCATCCTGCAGAAATGGACACAATACTCCAGGTGGGGTCTCACCAATGAGCAATACAGTGGTAACACCACCCCTACTCCTGATGGTGATACCACTCCCTATGTGCCTCAGCATCCCACTGGCCCTATTCACTGCTTTGTCACACTACTCTGCCACTTTGAAGTCATCAGATATAATAACCCAAAGGTCCCTTTTTGCTTAGTGACGGTCAGTACCTCCAATCCAATACTCAACTCCCAGGTTTCTATGTTCTAGATGCATGATTTTCAAGGCCACTGGTTTTCGGTTTTTACCGGAAAACCCGGTAAAAATCCAGAATTTTGGCTGCCTAAGCACTGGTAAAAATAAAGATTTCATGGAATCTGACATTTTATATCAGATCAGTAAATCTACAAAATTTGTATTTTTCTTATAATAACTTCCTGTAATATTTTCAATTTGCTTTATTTAATGCTCTGTATATTAAGCCTTCTTTCATTCTGATTTTTTTATGCAAATGCTAATAGAATGATAGCAGAATCTCGGTAAAATCCAGAAATTAGAGTAACAATCACTGGTGCAATTCCGGAATCTGAAGTTTTAAAAACGGAATTTCCTTGTTTTAATCACCGTAAATCAGTGGCCTTGATGATTTTGATCTTTTTGGCATTGAACTGCAGCTGCCATGCCCCTGACCACTTCTTGAATTTCCCAAGGTCCCTACGCATGCTGTCCATCCCCTTGTGAGTATCCACCCTAATGCAGATTTTGGTGTCATCTGCAAAAATGCATATCTTCCCTTTTAGTTATTCTGCAATGTCACTTACAAGGACATTAAAGAGGACTGGTCCAAGTACTGAGCCCTGCGACACCCTGCTGGTCACGCTTCCCTCATTAGAGTGAGTGTTGTTAACCACCACCTTCTGTCACCTAATCATTAACATTAACCAGTTTCTTACCCCATTTACTACTTTGGATCCCACCCCCTAGGCAGCTCAAATGTGTTACAAGTCTCCTGTGTGGTGCAGTGTCAAAGGCCTTGCTAAAATTCAAATAGTCCACATCCACTGCCCTTCCCAAATACATTTTTCTGGTTCTCCAGTCAAATAAATAAATCGAATTAGTCTGGCATGTCCCACACCTACCCATGAAGCCGAGCTGCTTTTGGTCTTACAGTATATCTCACTGGATTCAAGATATGCTACTAACCTTTCCTTTAACAGGGTTTCCATTAATTTCCCCACCACAGATGTGAGACTGACTGGCCTATAGTTGCTAACCTCCTCCCTACTGCCACTCTTATGGATCAGGACCATGTCTGCTCTCCTCCAGTCCCCTGGAACCATGTCACTTTCCAGTGAACTATTGAATGAGGCTGTCAGTGTTTCAGCAAGCACCTCCCTCAGTTGCTTTAATATCCTTCAGTGTATCCCATCTGGTCTCATGGCTTTGTCATCTTTCAGAACTGCAAGACCCTCCAGGACTCTTTCCTCTGAAAATATACTTGTGTTCCCCCCACCCATTGTTCCTGCTGCTTCCTGGTGGTCCCTCCTCCCCCCCCGCACACTGTGAAGACTGAGTAGAAGTACCTGTTTAGGATATTTCTCAGAGACTGAGAGTCCTATAGTTGTTTGTCCCCAGTAAGCAGTTGTTTTTCCAAAATGGATGTGCCTATTTGGAGCATGTGACCATTACTTATGGTTGTAAAAAAACACATTCAGGGTTGGTTTTTAAAGAGATGACTATGCAGGCACAAATAAATAAAAGTTGTTAATGACTGGAAAATCACAGGTGCCACACTGCTGCAAGCATGCACACATGACAACACTGCCTGTCATTATTTGTGTATAGTGATACTCCTCATTGACAATTCTGGAGCCCCCCCCCACACACACTTCTGACAGCTTCTCAACTGAACAAGAGACTGTGCCTTGTGTTTTCCTCCCCAAAAACACCACAGTGAAATTGCAGCCCATGGATCAAGGGAACATACTGTTGTTTTATTTGCTTACTGCGGACAAATCTTGATGCACTGATTTATCGCTATTATGTTAATTCAGCTATACTGTGTGTTTATATCCTTGCTGGAATTTAGATTACTGTAGTTATACACTTGCACCAGAGTGTCCAGAATGATTTTCTTTTGGAGTTTGTGACAAATGTGCCTATTTTTAATATTGATCTCTGTGGACTTTTATTATTTTAAAATCATGATTATCGAAATGATTTCCAGGCTGCCCTGTGCATTCACATTATCAGGGTTATACTGTACAGACAAAGGGTACTGCTATAAGGGTAATGCTTGCCACAAACTATGCATATATGTACATTAGGAAATGGGAAAAAGAAATTGTCTGTAACCACAAGGTCAACCCTTGGCAGAGGTATATAGATGATATATTGATGTTGTGCTGTGGTGACTTAATTGAGTTGCTGGAATGTGTCTTCTTCCTCCAACAATCCAATGTGAATTTAAAGTTTTCAGTCCAGTTTTACCTGAACATATTCATTTTCTGAGTTGGAAATTATAAAAGACAATGAGGGATGTCTAGAGACTGAATTTTTCATAAAAACATGAACAGAAACACCCACTTGTATTCTACCCATTCTCATCCAAATGCCTACTGTAAGTCCCACGTTTCTTCAAATGCACTGTAACAGTAGTACAGTAAGTGGTCAAATCATGAAGCAATAGCAGAAGAACTGACAAATAGGTTTGTGGAAAGGGGCTTTGGCTTTCATTTCTGAAGGATGCTACACAAGTCACTTGCATTAACAATTGTGATCTTCTGAGGTACAGTACCAAACAAGAGATTAGACTCTGCAACAGTGTCTCAATGTTATTACCACTTATTCCATGATGCTGGTTTGACAAGAAAGTTGTCAACCGATATTACAGCGATGGATTTATGTTGACTGCAATTGCAGTCGGCATAAGTCCATCTGAAAATATTTTGTTTCTTTCGGGGTTTTTCCCCCCAAAACCCCCATCCAGGGGGCTCTGACCCTGCACCCCCCGTAATCCATATATCCAACTCCGAGTTGATTTGGGGAGGGGGTGCAAGACCCCAAGAAAGCAGTGCCGGGGTCCCACGGTGACAGTACAGTGAGCAACCCATTGCTGTGTTGTTGCTGTATTGTCGTTCACAGTACAGGTGTCACTCTTCAGTCAGCAAACAATTCTAGGCAGACAGAATAACTGTTACAAAGTCTTACAACTTCTTTCCCTCACATGATGTATAAAAGTCAACCTAATTTGGCTGATAAATAAGTCTGCAGCCTACAACGTAATGGTTAGTATTTTCAGAACATTAGGTTGGAATACCAATTACTTATTATAGGCACTTAGCTAAGCCTTCAGCCCCATGTCATAAAATATGCATAAAACCATATAACAATGTAAGATTATTTCAAACCCTTACTTTACAACCTATTGTATAAAAGTTCTAGATAAGTACGAATAACTATTCCACCACGTCCTTTATTAGTATATAAAAAAAAATAGATTTTATTTTTCCCTGTACAATATAATTATAGATGTGGAGAAGTAAAACTTTGCATGTGAATTTCAGGCGAAGTGCTGAAATTCACACTTCGCAAAGCCTCTGCTGACCATCATAAACTTCGCCTTCCCACAAATTTTTTCATTAGTCATTTTATAAATGTATACATTTAGCAACACTATTGTTTCAAAGTCTGCAGAGCTGAACACACAGTCATGTCAGTAGCTGCTTCAAAAAGTCTGTGGTAAAAAAAAAAGTGTTCTGTTTATTTTTCCACATGACTTATGCTATATTTTGTCACATTATAACCGGCTATTTACAATAGAAATTGGTCATCACATGCCCCTATTTGAAATTTGGGGAACTGTGTCAGACACAGCCACATAGGGTAACTCAGCAGACTGCTCCTACACACTTAAGGCCCAGATATTCAAAGGGGTTACGCATAACGCAACAGAGTTGCACTGGCGCAACCCCGCATTGCGGCCCAGTGGGATATTGAAAGAGCTGCCAGGCACAGTGCAAATCCCAATGTGCTGGGGCACAATGTAATTGTATGCAGCGCAAATGCAGGGAGTGTACCTATGCATATCCGGCTCATCCCAATATTCAGCTGGGGATGTGCAGCGCATATGCTGGTGCAACCCTGCATTGCACCGCATGGAGGACTCAAAGTTGAGCCCGTGAGGAGTGGGAACAAATCCTGGCCACTCACAGGCAGGCTGCTGTATTGCAGGGTGCAACACAGCAGCCGCCAGCCATGGGTGGCCACCTACCCACCCAGAACACCCTCCATAAGAACACACAGCTCCCTGGTAGTTCAGTCATACCCACTTCCATCCCGATTCCCCAATAAACGTATTGTAAGACCATCCCTGGTAGTCTAGTGGACCCCCTTCCCTCCCATGTCCCCGATTGCAAGAATATGGGTTTAATTGAAGTCCCTGGTAGTCTGGTGATACCCCCCGCCCGTTGCCACGATCGCGGTACAGTGCCAGAACAGAATTCCCTGGTGATCCAGGTGCACGGCACATCCCTCTCACCCACACAGATCCCCTTGCCCACCACACTCCCCCAATTTTTGGTGGGCTGCAGCAACTCTCCCGAACACATAGTTTTAGAGATATTGCAAAATTTTATTTGTTGGTGAAATCATGAATTTCTCTATGTGAAACATTTTGTGAAATTAAGCACTTATGGTAACATTGTGCCGTCAGTTTCGTGGGTAAATTTCGCTTTCACCGGTAAATTTCAGCTTGTGGTAAAATTAGGTGAAATTAGGGGAAAAAAGGCTTGTCACATAACTTGCTCTCTGCAGCAGACTGCAGGTCACACGGGTGACTTCACTCAAGCAGGAAGGCACTGATTCTGCTTCCTTTTCCTAGTGCTTGCAGACAGAGGTAGTGGTCTGAGAGTAGGCAGCAGGAAAAAACTTTATAACTTTGTGATTGTGTGTTGCATTTTCCCAGATTCTTTACTTTAAAAAGAGTTCATCTTTCTTTGTTAGGACATTTTCTGTTGGTTTATATTTTTCTATCTTTAAGTTTATAGTGTGTGTGTGTGTGTGTGTGTGTGTGTGTGTGTGTGTGTGACTTCCTCACTCTCTCTCTTTCTTTCTCTTTTTAATTTTTTTTTGTTTATTTTTCTAATATGGATGGGCAAGGTAGGGAAAGGGGGACTGGACAGAGGAAGGCAGTTGAAAGTATTCACCTTAACAGGTGAGCATTTCTGTCTGAAATACAGGATCCCCCAGCAGGATCCCATTGCCCCCCAGCAGCAGTAGGTTCCTCCACCCCCAGCAACAGGAACCTGTTGCCCCCCAGCAGCAGCAGCATGTGTTCCCTGCCCCCAGCAGCAGAAGCATGTGCCCCCATGACCCTCCAGCAAGGGCAGGATGTTGTGGCTCCCACCGGGACAGCATCTGGCACTCCACCCACCAAGCAGGAGTGTCATCAGTGTGGTCCTTCTTCACCACAAATGCTACAAATGACAGCGTTGTCATCTGCAACCTTTGTGGCTGGAATGTTCGGTGGGGATAGCAAGGATCATACCTTGAGACTGGTGGGCAAAGGAGCCATCTGCATCACCACCACCCTGCAGATTGGCTCCAAAAGCAGCATGAGCTGGCAGCAGCAGGAGGCAGCAATAGTGGGGGTGAAGACCAGACAGAAGGGGAAGTGGGCCAGCAGAAGGAAGGCAGTCGGTGCCAGGCTAGATGGTGCCGTAACAGGTCCAGGACACAGCAGCAGGAGGCAGCAGCACCATCCACTGATTTATCCCACAGCCACCTGTGCCACCATCATGCTGCTGATTCCACACAGCCTGCAGCAGCTCCAGGTCAGCATCACCAATGAAGACCTGGAGGCCATGTGCTATGAGGTAGTGGCTGTGGCACAGTGAGGTGCAAAGTGTAAGGCAGGACTTTGACCAGTTCCACCAGGTCAGGGGGGACCAACAAAAAGTGTTGGAACTCCTGGCAGAGCTACGTCATGGGGGGGGTGATGGCAGCACTGGCAGTGCAGAATCAGGGCTTGGCACCGGCGCTGTGTAAGTTTTGACAGTCTGGAATAATTTGTTAATTTGGCAGGCAGCACAGCAGCTAACTTTTTTTTCTTTTCTTTTTGCTTTTTGTCTCCTTTGTTACTGTTACTCTTCCTCATCCACACACAAAAAATAAAGAAAAAAGTGAAAAAAAAGGCTTTTCTGTTCTCTTCCTCTTCTATATCTTCTTGTTTCTTTTTTTTGTCCAGTGGTTTTATGTGTTATGTAATGGTAATGCTCCCTCCCATCCCCTCTCATATGAATACCCTTGCCCTTACCCTGCATGTCCTCCCTGTCGTATGTTACTGTTAATCACTGTAGTACTGTACCCATAAACACTGCACCTTTCTGCTTGTTTTATGGTGCTCCTTCTTTAGATATTTCCTCCTCCTATCCACAAATGTCAAGTATTGTAATTTGTTCCTATGAACAATTTTTTTTCCCAAAGCAATGTGATGTTTGTGTCCCTCATCAGTCCGAATACATGCACAACAATCATAAGCACTTTTATTGCATAACTAAACAAAACTATGGTTTTTGTGCTTGACAACTCATGTCCCCAGGGCTTGACACAAATGTTAACTTTGTGTCCATCCCTTCCAGTCATGATGATGTTTTATAGTGCCCCACCACCCCACTACCCAGACAAAAATGTGCACTTCGGCTACAGTTTAACACAGCATCTTGCCGCCAGGCTGTGCTGTGCAGAGCAGGCATGATAAGATGAGAAATATAACAGGAAAAAAGTAGGATGAAATTGAGACATGAATCTGCTCTCAGTCATGATGTTATATAGTGCCCCACCACAACTGGACAAAAAAAATGCTGCTTTGTCCACCGTTTACAAATGATTTCAGGATGAATCTTGTTGCCGCTAGTGCAGAACAGGCCGTACAAGTTCAGAAATGTTACATGAGAAATGTTACATAAAACAGAGACAGAAATGTGGTCTCAGTACAGAAGTTTTATAGCACCCCCAAACTACCTCCCGGACAAAAACATGCTGTTTTGTCCACTGTTTACAAATGATTTCAGGATGAATCTTGGTTGCACTACTCCAGAACAGGCCTTACAAGTCCAGAAATGTTACATGAGAAATGTTACATAAAATTGAGACATGAAGCTGCTCTCAGTCATGCTGTTATATAGTGACCCGCCATCACCAAGCCAAAAAAATGCTATTTTGTCCACTATTTACAAATGATATCAGGATGAATCTTGTTGTCGCTAGTGCAGAAAAGGCCATACGAGTCAAGAAATGTTTCATGAATCTGCTCTCAGTCATGATGTTATATAGTGCTCTGTCACCACCCTGACAAAAAAAATGCTGTTATGTCCACCATTTACAAATGATTTCAGGATGAATCTTGTTGCCACTAACTGCTGTGCTGTGCAGAACAGGCTTTATACAGTAAGTCCAGAAAAAACACATGGCAAAATTGTGAGAGAAGGGAGATACAATTATTGTGGGCATTATGAAACAGCCAAAAGGGGTACCACGCTGAGAAAATTAATTACTCCTGCAAAATGCTGCTGCTACTTGCACTTGTTGCCTCCTGCTGCTGGTTTCTCAATTGGTTGAGAAATGTAGAATTATGATTTCCCAATGCTGCTGTCCTGTTTGGCTGTGATGACTCTGTGGTTGTAACTTGTACAGTGTGAAGGGAATGAGATTTTGGGGTGCTGTAGCTTGCTGCCTGCTGCTCTGACTAGTTGCCAACTTGTCACAAGAAGTAATGGTTTGGCTGGTATTGATGGGTCATCTTCACAGATTCCATATTGCTGCTACTGCACACATAAGTATCTGTCTGTATTTTTTTTTTTGTGCAAGAAGGGTGGGGGTGGGTTTGTATTGTGGCATCTTGAGTTCTAATATGTTTGTACTGCTTTTCAATTATTTTCCATTTGGCTGAGGATTACATCATCACCCCAGCCCGGGATTCAGATCTGGTAGTTGGACTACACCACATTTCCCAATGCAGATGGAAAGTATTTAATTTTTCATTACAGGGGTAGGATACTGCAGTCCAGAAGTCTGATTTTGATAGTAATTGTGTTCTTTTTGCTTTTGTCAATATTCAAGAATTCCAGTGATGTCACCTCCCACTCCTGCTGCTGCTGCTGCTTAAGACGTGGGAACTTCATTTACTGGCACAGTGGTTCCAGTTTCACAGCCAGTCCCTGAGGTAAATATGTCTTCTTTTTATGGTCTTGTTGGAGGGTGGGCAGGGGTGGGGGAGGATGGTGTCTGGGGGTGGGGGTGGGGCTTTTAACAATCCTCAAAATGTGTTCTTCTCTTTATCTTATTTCCAGGTATGCAGTACTGTTAGAGGAATATGGAATCCAGATGCCTGCTGCTGTGCTTCATGTGCCCCACCCCTCATGTTCCTTCTGGGGGCAAGTTCCACAGTTTAATTACATTCACGGGGTATGGTAAGTATATATATATATTTTTTTTCCTCTGCTTCTAATTTGCTTGCTAACACCAGGTATGCAGATGGGTGAGTATTCATCATGTTTCCTGTCATTGTTCCTGCTTAGGTCATTTTCCTCTAGTGAATTTTCATCCCAGTTCTGTGCAATGACTATATCTAGGCCCTGCAGGAGCTGGTGTGTGGAAGACAGAGCAGGTTGCTTGAACCATTCGCAATGTAGGCCACTGGTTTCATTAATGATTAAACAGCATATCCGGGGAGGAAGTATATGTGAAAATGGATGGTAGAGATGATGTTTAGCAATTAGGTGAAGGGGGCTCATGTCTTGTCTAATCATTTGAGGTGGCAGAGCTGGAGCAATTAGAAAAATTTAGAAGCCAAACTGTGGGCAGCAGACACCTCCCCCATAGGGACCATCACAGTTTCTGTGCAGGTACTATGGTAGTACCTATAATTACCCTTTTGGGGGGAATTGGATGTTGTTAAGCCTTTTTGTATGATTACTTTGTAATTAATAACTCACATCATTAAAGATTGCTGCCATTCACCATTTTGCAAAATCTATTCAACTGGTGTTAACGGTTGAATGAGCATGTTACATTCATACTTTACTTGTACTAGGAGGGTTCTTCAGCATGTTGCAGATAGTAAATGGCAGAAAATATTTATTTTTCGCATGGCGTGCATGGGCGTGGCAGGTGGCAGGAGGGGAGGGCCGGGTGTGGCATGTGCCAGCATTGGCACTTTTAAAGAAATCAAGACAACATATCTTGCTTCAAGATGGGGTTAGTCAAAATGAAAAGTAAAATATGTATCTTGATATTTTTGGCAGCGAAACATTATAACTGTAATCATGCAAAATGTTTATGGTTATGGTAATTTGACTGCTGCTTTTTATAGGGTGGGGACCAAACAACAGTTTAGGGCAAAGGGTAATCAAATGAAACTGATTAACACTGCAGCAGATAACACAACCATCACAAATCCAATGATTGATAGATAAAAATACTTTATAACACTATACTGATCTGAAAGTTGTTTGGGGGGGGTACCTTTGAGTAACTTCAGCCGTGTTCCACTTCCACTGCCACATCCTCCAAGAAGCAGCCCTCACAGTCTTCAAGACTGGAGTTGCACCAGGTGGAAATTCTCTCAGCATTGCTGCTTCATCCACCTCGCTGCTGGTGGAAGCCTTAGCAGAAGAGCTGACATCTTCATTGTCATCATCATCACTGAGACACAGTTCGTTTGGCAACACCATTGACATCACTGTGCTTTGCAGAATGTGGTGTTCATTTGTTTTGATGAATGTTAGCATGGACACATTCTTAGGTGACAAATTGGTCCTACAGTCATGCACAATGGCCCCAACCGAACTAAACACTTGTTCTACACTGACACTGAATGGTGGGCAGCTCAGGTATTTCAAAGCAACTGATGTTAGTGCTGGCCAATCAGTCACTTTGCTGCTCCAGTACTGCAATGGCTCATCAGTAATGGCAAGGTGCTTTATGCTTTATGTAGGCCTCCACCATTCATTCTGCTGCCCTGAGGCCAGCTGCCTTATCTGTCTCCTCCTTCTTTTCTTCCATATCTTCCACTCCCACCTGACAGAGAACATCCCAAATAGGACTGCTTGCCATTTTATGCTGTATCTTGCCCATTTTGTCACATTGGGTTGCCTGTGAGCTGGTGGTGGTGGTAGCAACACCTGTTTTCTCTGCAGTGCATGCCTTATGTGTCTTTTTCATCTGTGCAGCAGATACCCATCTAATGAGATTCTCTGTCAACTTTTGCACTCACCGACAACCTCCTTCAAGTTTCAGAAGGCAGGCCATATTTGTAGCATGGATGAAGCATGGTAGTGATTGCAAATCCATCTGACTGTACAGTGCCAGATATATGGGTATTCATGTCCAGCACATGGAGCATGCGATCCATTAGATCACAACTGCTGTGATCCCCACTTGCCTCCATTTGGTGTCAAACATTAACAAGTGTCTGCCTCAGCACACATTCGAGGGGTATAGATTGACTTATACAAGCAGTGTTCCCACTCACTGCCTATGTAGCATGCTCGAATGGACAGAGAATGCATATTAGCCCATTCATTTGGTGCCGCTGCTCTGTTGTTAGAGTGATGGACACTCCAGCACTGTCATGGGTGGTGTGTACCAGCAGGTATTCTGAAACTGCCTTATACTGTTCATACAGCTGGACAATCATGTACAGCATGGAGTTCCACCTGGTCATAACAACAAGCTTCATACAGTGCTGAGACAGATGGTTATTGCACTGCAGCTCATGCAGATGGTCACGGGCCTTTGCAGAATGGGTGAAGTGTACACAGATGCGACAGGCAACAGTCACAGTTTCCCTAATGTCTGCATGGTTTAGAAACTGCTGCACAACAAGATTAAGGCAGTGTGCCAGGCTGGGCACCCTGAAAAAAAAACACCATCGCTAATGCACTTCACTACATTGGAGCCATTATCACTTGCAATGAATCCTACTGTAAGTGATTGTGTGTGTAGCCACCCATCAATCTCGTCCAGCAGAACATTAAGCATTTTCTCACCCATGTGAGAACCAGTAACACTTTGCATACTCAAGGTTGCATGCTGCCAAATTCCAGAGGTGTTGCTACCACCACAGTTTTGCTTCAGGCAGGTTTTTTTTTTTTTAGTTGTTTAACCAGGAGTAGCACACTAAGTTGAAAGCTTTTTTACAGGAGTGACCTGGGAGCACAGGGAAGTTAAGTGACTTGATCAGGATCACACAGTATGCACGTGGAAGCTGTGGGATTCAAACCCAGGTCTGGTCTGCTGGATGTCACCAGATTTGCAGCTCAGAGTCTTAAACCACTGCGCTATACTGCCAGGTCCAAAATCAACTATCACCCCAGGTACCTGTGCCCAGTGTGCTGTTATGCATAGATGCAAGCTTGCTGCTGTTTGTCCACTGGTCCACATATCCATGCTAAGATGGATATACTCTGATGCACTATGCTTCATTGCATGTCTTATGGAATCAGCAGCTCTACTGTACAGCTCTGGCATGGCACGCTTAGAGAAACAGGTTCGCTATGGAACCTGCCATTTGGGACAGGCACGGGCCATCAACCTGCAGAACTCAGCATTGTCCACGAATGAGAACAGCAACAGATTGATGGCCAGTATTTCAGCAGTGGCAGCATTTAACTCGCATCCAGCAGCCTGATTGGGGGGTACTTTGTGTGCCACTCAAGGATGGTCTTCAGAGTGGGCTGCATCATTGGGGCTGTTCGATCACAATGCTCTACTTGTGGCACCAATGTTGTTCTTTTAGGGGTAACAGTTCATTCTTGGGGCTGTGCAGACTGCATGAAACCAGTTATTTTGGTTGATTTGGGGTGTGGTGATGTACTTTTCTGAGTCATGGGACTGGTAGTGATGCCTCTACTGCTATGCCCAGTGCTCAAGAGAGCAAAGGATTACTCCTCCTCCTCCTTCTCCACTGACCCACTCTGCCCTCCCTCCTCTTGTTGTGCTGAACTGCTCTCAGGTACATTTAACTTGCTGAGGGAGATCCCATCAACAGCTCTGGCATCCTTCTGGTGTTGCTGTCATTGCAGTGGGTGCTTGTTTTTCAGGTAGGCATGTTGGCCATCAGTGCCTATGTGGCTTCCCTTTCTTCCCTGACTAACACGTGCTTGACACAGTTGACATATCGCTTTGATCGCATCAGCTGGATCAGGCACATGAAAGTCACAAACTAGGGACTTTTGACCTCTGGACTTAACATGCTGCTGGTGGGACTGGGAGAGCTGAGAAACAGGTGTGGAAGTTTGTGGTTTTGGGGCTGCTTTCATCATTTCCATAAGACTGCTTTTTGGAGGGGTTGACTTGACTGTTTGGGGGATTGCTGATAGGCTTGGTGACAGCCTGACCCAAGGGCTGTGCATGTAAATGGCCTACATCACCCTTGACCTTTTTAAACTCAGGCTCCCATGAGGGATCATCCCAGTCATCATCATCAGCACTGATGCTGATGATCTCCTTATCCTTCTCCTCCTCCTGCTCCCTATCACTGTCTTCTTGCCTGTCACCTTTTTCATTCTCTACAACCATCACTTTCTCATGAGGCAGACTATCCATATCTAAAGGATTATCAGACTCTGGCTGAACACTTTCACCACTACCACCAACTACAGCAGGAACAGGGACAGTCACACTGACAGACTTATCATCCTCCTCCTCCTCCTCCTCCTGGACCACTGTTCCTGTACTCATGTCAGTGTCTCCCTTCTTCTCACTATCATCACCCACCAGCATGGATGCAACAGTTCTGGCCATAAAAAACTGAGACACAGGAATGCCAGTACTTCTTTGAACAACTCCTTTGGTGGTACGTGCCACAGCACCACCAGAGCCCACAGAAGACACTGATGCAGATGTACATGTGCTTTGGGGAACTGGAACTAAAGCTGCACTCTCCTCAACAGACTTCTTAGCTGCCTTGTCCCCCTGGGGACGTTTCCCTGTACTGGACCATCTCTTAGCAGGCATTTTTATATGCTGCTTCAAAGCTTTGCCTTTCTCTGGGAGTATATCAAGAAAGGCTGTATTATTAACTGTGTGAATAACACCTCACACCTGCAGTACTGGCTTCCTTCCAAGTCCAAACACAATCAGGCCAGGTAGCAGCACTCTGTACAACTAATACCGTATATATAGCCTATTCTAGTAAAAACAAAAAGGCAACCTTTTTCTTTCTCCAAGTAGGAATTAAAGCAACATAGGGAAAAAGGGTACAGGTAACCTACTTTAAATACAGATCACCTGTATCTGGACAACTGAAGAACTGTAATATGTTAATACTTACTAGTACAATGTTTTGTTATATAAGGGCAAAGACAACCATACAACATTGACAAAGGCACCTACTGTATATGGATGGGCTCAGCAATCTCTTGACAACTGCTATATTAATATGTAGTTTTTTTATATTGCACAGGTCAGATAGTAAACAATGGTGTAACAGGGAAAGAGTAAGCAAAGTCAACTTAAACAGGAACACCGCAATGCAGAGGCAAGCTCCAGCAATAAAATACAGGGGAGCAATTCACCAAAGCAGTGAAACTGTATATGGACAAGCTCAAGTGATCCACTAAAAGTACTTAAGTTTCCATACAAAAAATATAGAACTATTGCTTTTCACAGTTTAAGCGACACAAGTTAACAGCAAACAGAACTGACCACAAACAAACAAAAAAATAAAATAAGGTGACCAGCACTGTGTGTTCAAAACGTTAGAATTCACAACTAAAAGCAAAAGAATGGTATATAACACAGGCTAACAGGACGGAGCAGGAAGTCTCAGAAAGGAGTAACTTTTCAGAGAAAGTGAAAAAAATACTTGTCAAGATATAAGAAAATTAATACAAATAAGTAGAACACCAACAAAAATATAAAGGCTTAAAATAAATAACAGTGAATCACTCACAATTTGTGAAAAATCTGTTTGTAAAAGGCTAAAAATAGTCTGTACTGGTTTTACACACCTACCCTACCCCACTCAGCTCCTTTACAGACCCAGACAAAACTAAATGCTAATTAAACTTAAGTATTATGCAAAGATCCACAACATTTGAAAATGTTTCCTAGCAGCACTAGGAACAAACTGTATATCTGGGAGAAATTAGCTCTCCAAAACAAGTTTTAAAGAGGTTTTAAAAGGGTTTATTCACTGCGGTGCACCACAACAGACTGCTGTCCAACTCAACAGGCAGTAGACTGTGCTGTAAACAACCTGCACGTGATATTTGACCTATATACCCTGCTTGCAAATTTTGTCTGTCGAGCATAATTTTGCCAGAAAAACCAAAAGTTAAACAGGCGACATTTTCGCCAGAAAGTGAAATTTAAGCATGCATGAGCAAAATTGCTCAGCCAAAGCATATTACGCGATATTTCGCAGTTACGTGAAATCAAAATCCAAGGTGAAATCAGATTTTGCCGGGGTGGAAAATTTCGCAAAATTGTGAAATTGTGTGAAATATTTCACCGAGTGAAATTTTTCCATTTCAAACAACACTACTTAGTACGACCCTTAGTAGTACCCACATTATAAGTTTATCTCTGGCAGTATTGGCATAAAACATTTTGATGAATAGTTCCTTTCCAAAACTCTTGCATTAATAAATGTTAGGTCTTTAGGAAGTAACAACACAAGCTTCCAAATGATGTTACTATCATCTCTATGGGAATTTTAGTTTTGATTCAGTAAGCAAAAATACATGTTCAGCATTTACAACACATGAAAGTTTTTTTTTCCTTTAACTGCCTGGTATCTCATTCCTTGAAGCAGTGAGGTGACTCTTTATCATGGGTTGCCTTTGAAATGTTTATATCTTTGACCTCTTGTAACTATGTATAGCTATCTCGCAGCTTTTCAGGAATTCAGGGCCTCTTTATAACTCGGTGAAGATACACACTGCAGACCTGAATGCCAGGCTAATAGAAACTTAATGTTGAGGCACTTCCGTTAAAGTGGAATAGTCTTGCGGTACCAAAGTACTTAGCTTGCTCTCTGGCCTCAATGTCATTCCATTCAAATAAATAAGATTCCTTAAAGTTTTCCAATAAACAAATATCTGAGTACCAGATGTCCCAGATAATCATAGTACAAGTAAATATAAAAACAAATATTTTTGTAATTAAGGTTTTGTTCCTACAGTATAGTATTGTACTAACAATTGACTTCCAATAACCCAGAGTTACTGCTCCACATCTGGTCATTGTAAAATTTTCCCTGCTATCTGTTAAATAGGAACGTTTACTAGCCTGCATAACTCCAAATCATTTGAAATAAGGACATTTATAAGCTACAGCATTCAAAGAGTTGCTCATTTGGCAACAAGTGATTGTAATGGTTTTTACATGGTGAAAACAACACATTGCCGCAAAAACGGAATTGGAGAACACCTTCAAGTCATGGATAAAATGAACCTTACAAATGCCTTAGCAAGGCATGTTAATTAAAATGGAGGCCAGGAGACTCACACCTTTCAATTCTGTGGTATTTAAGAAGGTTGGGGGGGCAGAAGGAGGATATAAATTCCTTTCACCTTAAGAGGGAATTCTTTTGTTGTTTATCTGTTTGTTGAAAATTTTCAAGTGTACAGACACATAAAACTATGCATTATAGGTTTACAGACTGTAGTCCCGTCAACTTTTATATTATGAGTGTACCACAGGCACTTGGTATAAAGGAAACACACCCCTACACAAAATCTAATACAAAGAGATATTGACCTGGATGATCTGAAAATAGAACTTTATGAGGGTCGATTAAAATGTTCACGGCCTGACACAGAAAGAAATGCACTATAAACCTAGTATTATTTTATTTTTCAAAATAGTCTACTTTCAGTTCGATGCACTTAGTCCAGCATCATTCTAGCAACTTTATCCCCTCATGGTAGAATTCTATGTCTTGGCCGCCCAGAAATACCTCCAGAGCAGCTATTACTTCTTTGTCATCATCAAACCTTTTTCCATGGAGTTCAGCTTTCTGTTTTGGGAACAGGTAGAAGACTGAGGGAGCAAGATCTGGTGAGTGGGGTGGGTGAGGAAGCAGTTCATACCCACATTCTGTTGCAGCAGCCACTGCAACCTGTGCTGTGTGGGGTGAAGCATTGTCTTGCAGGAACAAAACACCTTGCCTCAATTTTCCATAGTGTTTGGCTTTGATGGCTTCTCTCAGTTGTTCAGCACAATACCCACCAGTTATTGTTTTTCCTTTTCCAAGATAATCAATCATGATTACACCTTCAGAGTCTCAGAAGACCGAGGCCATGATTGTGTCACTTGAGGTGGCCTGCTTGAACTTCTTTGGTGTTGGAGATACATGATGTTTCCATTGTTTGCTTGCTGTTTAGATTCCAGATCAAAATGGTGAACCCAGGTTTCATCCATTGTTACAATACGACTGATAAAGTTTGCTGAATCCCTCTCTGATTGTGCAGGAAGTTGGCTTAAAAATGTCCCTTCTGGCTTGTTTCTGATCAAGTGTCAACATTCTTTGCAGCCATCTTGCTGACACTTTGCAAATGCCCAGGTCTTCAGTCAAGACTGCTTGGACTGCCGCAAAACTGATGCCCAAGGTGCTGGCTACATGCTGTATAGTTGCTCATCTGTCTTTCATCACCATTTGATAGACTGCATTAATGTTCTCCTCAGTGGTCATCTCCCTTGGGTACCCTGACCTAGGATCATCTTCAACACTTCTGATATGCTTAAATTCAGCAGCCCATTTCTTGACAGCTGAATATGAAGGGGCATCTGTCACAAGTGTGTTGACCATATCCTCATGGACTTGCACTGGAGTATTTCCTTTGATATGGAGGTACATAATGATTGCTCTGATCTCAGTTTTCTCCATTCTCAAATGATCATCACCTATCAAACTTTGCCCAGCATGTACCTACAAAAGAAAACATTTGATCATTATACTGACATGTCATATTCTCTTTATATTAGTGTAACTATACATTAGAGATGTGGCGAAGTTTGCATGAAGTGATGAAATCTGCCACTTCACGGAGTTTTGAGAACCTTCCCCAGGTCTGGGAAACTTCGACTTCACCTGAATGGTGAAGTTTTTGCCATAATGTAGGGAATTTTACCACAAAGTGTGGAATTTTGAGGCTGAAATTCCACACTTTGCGGCAAAGGATTTGCACTTCGTAATCCGAGAATTTTGCAAATTGTGTGAAATTTACAAATTCATTCACAGCAGAAGCTTGCCAACTTTGCCCATCTCTACTATAAACTGAAAATAACACTAGGGTCATAGTGCATTTCTTTCTTTGTCAGGTCGCACACTTTTTGATCGAACCCCTACTACTTGGTGGCATAATACCATTACACTGCTGAACATAATAAGTGATCAAGATACCAAATAAAATACCTGTAGGCTTACAAACATGGGGGCTACTACAGGACAACTTATCAGTTAAACACTGAAAGAAGGAAAAGGAAAGAGAGAGAAAAAGGGAAAAAGGAGAAAACCTGAAGAACCACTAAAACATATTTACATGTCAGAACTACTGTGGGAGGGTTTGTCAGTTACTTAGTCTGGTGTCTAATAACAGTTACTTTCTAGTAGTTATTAGGCTATGGTATAAAGCCTCAACTGGAGCATGAGTTGTTCTTTTCTCAAGTTGTGTATAAGTATGGTCAATACTTATTCAGCCCACCCCAGTAGAGGGGATGGGGATGTGAGGACTTAAGGATGTTGACTCATGTTGAGAGTAGTTTATAAAAGGGGACCAAACCTCCTGGAATTTAGGGTATGTGTCTAAAACGAGATATATCAACCTTTCAAACTTTATAAGATGGGAAAGTTTCATAGTCAGGGAATTGATTTCAGTAGGCCTCCAGTGGTGAAGGAAGAGTTGTTTTGCTTCTGTGCAGATCGCTTGTATCCACTTTTTTTTCCCCCTCCGGTCGTGCCTCCGGGTTTGCCACTCATTCCGGCTGCACATTGCCACTCATGACCCCCTCGTCCTGTCCCCCCTCCCCTCACATCGCAGCCGACCCAGGGGTGGCCCGGCATATCCCTTTGCCGAGTGGGTCCCCCTCCTCCGAGGGGAAAGACACCGGGGGTGGGGCCCCAGCATACTAGGTGTCAGTCCCTGGGCGCTGCTGAGGTGGGATCGGAGGGCACAGGACCCCTCGGATCAGCGAGAACGGGCAGCCATCATCCGGCGAACCCGGAGGCTGGTATTTCTGCTTTTTCCTCTGGGTGCATGGTGTGCCACGAACGTCAAGGCGTAGCCGGCGTTCACTATACCCAATGTCAGGCTCGCTGCGACTGGACCCTGCCTCTGCCAGGGGACCATGCAGTGGTCCTGATTACCCTCCCACCCCGGAGTAGGTGAGCAGTGAGTGGGACGCTCGAGACCTCTCCCTCCCAGTCAGCCTCCAGCCGACCCGAGTCTGTTCCCGAACCCGGTCGCCGGCGTCGCAAGCGGAAATCCAACCGCTGCGCCAATGAGCCGGCCCTTGTATCCACTTTTGTTCTTTATGCTGTAGGAAAGGGTGAGCTGAAAGGGAACCTCACAGGGCAATTTTTGGGTAAGGTATAATTGCATGAAGCAACACTGCATTTATTAAACTAAAGACTTGCTGCCGCAATTCATATGCTATTCTGGCAGAGCATGGTTCCTCTATGGAGGCACTCACAGTGGATACCAAGGGGATGCTGGGAACCTCCACAAAGGAGACCCACAGGAGGATGGCACAGGACCCCACAGGGGAAGGAAACAACTCCTAGTGGGGAACTCAATCATTAAGGTGGTAGAACTGGGGGAGGGAGGGGAGAGGGATGTAAGGTCCCTGCCTGGTGCCATGGCATGGAGGGACAGGAAGCGAATTCTCAGTTTCAGGGAGCAGCAGCACAGGAGAGGAAGCTGGATGTCATTGTTCACCTAGGGACAAATGACCTGCCTGGGAACAGGATCAGAGCAGTGCAGGAGGAGTCTGTGGAGTTGGGGAGGGGCCTTACACAAGTAGGACGTAGGGTAACCTTTTGGAGGTGCTGCCTGTCTATGGCATGGGTGAGGCTAGGGTACTCCACACCATGGGATTCAATGAATAGTTGAAAAACTGGTGCAGAGCTCAGGGTTTTGAATTCATTGTGGACTGGAAGTCCCCTGGAGGGATACAGGCCTATTCTGGTGTGATGATCTGCATCTGTCCGGGAGGGGAACCAGGATCCTAGATGATAGGTTTAAATGCTTCATTAGAAGCCTTTAAACTAGCCAAGGGGGAGGCATTGAAAAGGAGCAGGGAAATCTCAGCCCCCCCTCCACTAAACAGTAGTTAGCAAAGTAAACACCAAGGCAGAGAAGTTGATAGGGAGCTGGACAAGGGTAAATGGAGAAAAAGGCAGTAAGGACAGGCATGGGACTAAAAAGGGTAAGACCATCAAAAAATGAAGGGCGGTGAGTACCAATGCCCATAGTCTGTGTAACAAGCTCCCTGAACAAGTGGCCTTGATGGAAGAGGGATGCCTGGATATTGAGGCAGTCACAGAAACATTGTACACAGAGAACCATTTATTTATTTATTTGCTTTTGTTTACCAGGTGAGCTCACTAGACAGCCAAGTGTCTATTTTCAGGTGTGTCCTGGGGGATTATAAGGTACATACAAGAACATCAGGCATATTAGGGTACAGTCAAGAACATCAGACATACATTACAAGCAGTAGGTTTGTAACAGCAAAGTACAGGCATGGACAACAGTAATCACCATAGACAGTAAAGTAGAAAAGTACACGTACTCTTTACGTGAACAAGTTGAGCCTGGAAAGGATCCAATACAATTTAATACATCTGAAATAGCTGTAAGCTCACCAGTGGATACAGTGCATTCAGAATCATAAACAGGAAAACCGTCTCCTGAACAGTCGAACCAGGTTTTTAACGACTCAGCCGGCCAGAGTGGACTGGGTTACAGGCTTGGGGAAGGGGGGGTTGTTAAGTGCAGTGGCAGGAGGAGGCCAAATTGAGGAAGCCCCAGAGGGAGGCTTTGAAGCAGGGATGGGAGGAGGAGGAGGAGCGAATGTTTGCAGGGAGGGTTCCACAACCTGGGCACATAAGCGGCAAAGGCCCAATCACCCATTTGGGTGCAAGTTTTTGGAACCAGGAGGACCTGAGAGTCACTGGATCTTAAGTGGTAGGAGGAGGTTGCCAGTAAGAGGGATATGGCAAGTGCAGAAGGGGTGGCAGTTCTAACAATGTTGTCGATGAAGTTGCCTAGAACAAATGTGCGGTGCTTTTCTGGAGAGAGCCACTCAAGCTGGGATATAGCTCACAGTGGTGAGTGAAGTGAGGAGTAGAGAGCGCGAAGAGACATACATTGTTGTATGCAGTGTTCCATTTTGGGAGACTTTTTTTTGGGACATGGGCAAAGGAGACAAGCCCATAGCAGAGTGTGGGTAGGAGGACTGCCCTGCCCTGGTTAGAATGAGTCATGCAGTCAGGGTGAAACAGCTTTTTGCTCTGTATGCCAGGCCCAGTTTGCAATTTGTAGCCTTACATGTGTTGCAAATGTGCAGTGTGAGGTCCAGCTGCAGGTCAAGTGTTACTCCCAGGTACTTGACAGTGTTTGCAACATGTAAGTGGGGACCATCGGCTCTGGAGATGTTTAGGGGGACAGGGACGGCTTTAGTCTTGGCTAGGGAGCCAAAGAGCATAGAATGAGTCTTTTGAAGGTTGATAGTTAATTTTTGGTCCTTTAGCCAGGTTTGAATTAGGTTGAAATTGGAGTTTAGCCTGGAATTGATGACAGAGATGTCCTGGGAGCTGGTCAGGATGACAAGGTCATCTGCGTACAGGGTGGGTTGCCCGTGGGCTGAGGCTGAGGGAAGCTCATTTATGAAGACAGAAAACAGTATGGGCCCAAGAACAGATCCCTGGGGGGACTACGCAGTTCACCGGAGAGGGATCAGAGAGATCCTTGTTGTAGTTAATGTATTGCTGTCTGCCAGAGAGGTGGTTTGAGAACCAGGCATGGGCCGGGGGGGGAGCCAAGGGACCAAATAGTGGAGCACAGAAGCGAGTGGTCAACCTGGTCAAAAACTTTCGAAAGATCCACAAAGATGGCTCTGGTCAGCTTTCCTTGGTCAGCAGCAGACCTGATTTCAAAGGTGACCACAGCTACGGCTGTGGAAGTGCTGTGCCCTTTTCTGAAGCTACGGTGTGCTGGGAAGAGTAGGTCATAGCTCTGTAGGTAGTGGGTGAGCTGTGAGGCAACCACCTTGTCAAGAAGCTTGCTGAACGCAGACAGGATCGCTATAGGGCAGTAGTTCTTGAGATTTTTCGGGTCACCTTGTTTGAAGACAAGGACAACTTTGGCCACTTTCCATACATCCAGGATGGTTTCCAAGATTAGATAAGTGTTAAAGATATGGGCAATGGGCAGGGCTAGGAGAGATGCCCCCAGACAGAGCAGTTTGGGCTCAAAGCTGTCATGCCCAGCACCAGTGTGAGGGAAGAGCCCAGCAAGGAGCTTCTGGGTCTCCATGATGGAGACAACCTTTAAGGGAGGGGCCTAGAGCCTTGGGGCCAGGGGACAGGGAGGGGAGCGCAGGCAGGTCAGAGAACAGGAGTTAATGCTAAGCAATTGTAAGGGGGTTGTTGCAGCTAACCCCACCAATGTGCATGTCAGTGACCTGGGCTCTGGCAGACCCTCTAACAATGTTTTTGCTGTTTTGCCAGAAAGTCCTAGGGTTCCTGGCCAAGAATAGCAGGGCAGATTGGCAGAACTCACTCTTGGCAGAGTGGATGGCTCTTTTACATGGGTTCCTCAGCTGCCTATACTCAAGGAAGTCAGCACTGGTATGGGAGGCCTTGTACCTCGCCCAGCATTTGTCCCTTTGCTTCATGAGGGAAAATAGGCCACCATGGAGCCACTTGGTGACAGTGTGCCTCACCCTCCTTTTAGTGAGGGGAGCATGTTTGTTTTGCAAGGGGTTAAAAACAGCGAGAAAGTTGTCAAGGGCCCCCGAGGGGTCACTTGAGACAGTGACCCGGTACCAGTCTGTTTGTCGTAGGTCAGCAAGGTAGTCATCAATGTTAAGCTTTGAGTAGTCCCTCATCTGGATCACTTTGCAGGGGATTTTGGGAGGGGAGATACCCCATGTACAGTAGGTGGGGGAGTGATCAGAGATGACATCAGGGAGAATTCCTGAGGTGACAATTCTATCAGGTCTGTTGCTCAGCACCCAGTCGATGAGGGATCCTTTGCCCCCGATGGAGGATAGCCTTGTGGGTTCTGTAATGAGTTGACTGAGGTCAAGACCAGACAGCAGGGTCTCATATTGCTGGGCATTGCGGCCCATCCAGTTTAGGTTAAAATCGCCAAGGACTAATAACTCATTTGTACCAACCTTGGCACTGAGGCTGTCAAGGAGGGTGGAGAGCCTTAGCACTCCTCCCTTAGGAGGATTGTAGGCACAGACCAGGTGTACCTTTTTGGTGTTACCTAGTAGGAGAAGGGCATGCAAGAACTCGCACATAGGGGATGTATGGGGGGGTGTCCTAAGACAGATACGTTTAAGTGCGCCTTATAATATAGGAACACTCCACCCCCATGTTTGTTCCCTACTCTGTCTTGCCTAATAAGGTTGTAGCCTGGGAGGGCACATGCAGAGTCTGGGGTATGGGGCTTCAGCCAGGATTCCGAGACCCCCATAATATCAGGGTTGTAGTGTGCCACCCAGACCATTAGTTCCGCTAGGTTAGGTAGGAGACTTCATGCGTTCAAGTGTTCTATTTTTATGCCCTTCGCAGATAGCCAGGCTGGGGGGGAATTGAAGGAGGGTCTGGTGGCTGGAGGTCCAGGGTTATGGGCTGTGCCCCCCAGCCAGGCTGGGAAGGGCAGAGCAACTACTCATTGGCGGCATCCTGTTTGGCCCCAGAGGGAAGGGGAGGGAAGGGGAGGTGAGCCCAGGGGTTCATCTAAAACTGTGGCAGAGGCCTATCACTAGGTGTAGGGGATGGTCTAGTGATGGAGCCCTTTGCCACACTTTACACTGGGCTGAGATTTTTTCCCCCAATTGTTTAATCAGGTGAGACACACTAAGCTGAAAGCTTGTTTACAGGTGCAACCTGGGAGGTTAAGTGACTTGCTCAGGGTCACACAGTATGCAAGTGTGGGCTGTGGGATTCAAACCCAGGTTTCCAGATTTGCAGCTCAGAGCCTTAAACCACTGTGCTGTACTGCCCAAGAGTAGCAGTCAATGGGCCTATACCACAGCAGCACAGGGATACATGAGCAACAGACAGTGGCAGCAAGTTGCAGGGTGGCACCGAGCCAGGGAGGTCCCCAGGTATCGTTACAGCACCAGTGGTTAAACAGGGCATAGGCTAGGTAGATTACAGAATGGCAATTAGCAAGTAGCAAATCAAAGCATAATCTAGGTAGGTTCCTAAAGGCAATTTGCAAGCAGCACCTCATAGCCCTAACAGGTTACGTCGCTCTGAAAACAGCAAGCTGCTATTTCATGCCCTAGTTGCTTAACTAGCTCCAACTCTATAAGACTGTTAGGTTGCTTTAAACTAGCTCTAAAATTGCTTGACATGCACAACTGAAAATAACAGTGAAGTGCTTTTACTAGCACTAATAAGACAGTGTATGGCTTTAAATGCTCATTATAACACCAGTAATTCTAAAAGCATTTCAGTCAGCAGGGCTATAGTTTGTTAGGTAGAAACTAGACAGCTTGAATGTGTCCTTAGCTAGCCAGGAGAGAAGACTAGGCACACTGAATTTGACCACTGCAAGACAGATCAGAGGGAGACATCCTTTTAGGTAACACTCTTAGCTATGTGAAGTATCGCATGGATCCCATTGAGGCAGACAGTGAGATCGGCACCCCAGAGGTTAGTGGGAGGGGCTAGAGAGCTTTTAACGGGAGGAGGGACTGGCATGGGTGGGTGGGAAAATTTCCTCCTGAATTAGCAGAGCAGCCCCAGTGAGCAGCTCACGGAATTTTGCTCCATACAGTCCTGATAGAGATTTAGAAAGTAATTGTTGAAGTCCAAGCAAGGTTTCCAGAAGACGAGGGAGGTCTGTCCAGCAAAAGAAGCAAGCCACTGCCTCAACCTGGTGTACAAGATAAGAGAGAGAAAAGTCCATTGGTGTGGGAAGGGGACCCACTGTAGAAAGGTCTCCCTCTCCTCCCCGGGGTCTGATTTGTCAAGAGTGAGCCGCAGGGCTTGGAAACAGCCTTTTTCCAGGCTGTTTGGGTGGCAGTAGAAGTCCAATTAGGTGAGGGTGCATTTTCTAAATTTGTCACCAAAAACCTCAGGTGGAAGAGCTCCAGCATTTTGGTATGGTTTAGGATTTCAGCAGCAGAATTTCCTTTCAAATTAGCAGAGAAGCCCCACTGAGCAGCTCACAAAATCTTGCTCCATACAGTCCCGATAAAGATTTAGAAAGTAATTGTTGAAGTTCAAGCAAGGTTTCCAGGAGATGGGGGAGGTCCACCTGGCGAAAGAAGCAAGCCGGTGCCTCAACCCTGTGTATGAGATGAGAGAGAGACAAAAGTCCGTTGTGGGGGGGGGGCTGCTATAGAAAGGTTTCCCTCCCCTCCATGGGGTACAGTTTGCCAAGAGTGAGCTGCAAGGCTCAGAAACAGCCCTTTTTCAGGCTGTCTGGGTGGCATCATGGCAGCAGAGGTCCAATTAGGCGCAGGTGCATTTTTTGAATTTGGCACCTGAAACCTCAACTGGAAGAGCTCTGGCTCTTTGGTACGGTTTAGGATTTCAGCAGCAGACTTTCCTCCGGAATTAGCAGAGCAGCCCCAGTGAACAGCTCATGGAATCTTGCTCCGTACAGTCCTGTTAGAGATTTAGAAAGTAATTGTTGAAGTCCAAGCAAGGTTTCCAGGAGACACAGGAGGTCTGCCTGATGAAAGAACCAAGCCAGCGCCTCAACCTCGTGTACGAGATGAGAGAGAGAGAAAAGTCTGTTGAGGCGGGGGGGGGGGGAGACCCACTGTAGAAAGGACTCCCTATCCTCCCTGTGGTCCAATTTGCCATGACTGGGATGTCAACATACCAGGACACACAATCTACAGGAGGGACAGTGAGAGTAAAACAGGAGGAGGAGTTGCTCTCTACATAAGGGAAGGGATCAAAGCAACAGAACTAAAGGGTAAACAGGGAGGAGAGAAGGCACTGTGGGTCACCCTGGAGACAGGAAATGGCATGACAATCCACACAGGGGCTGTATACAGACCCCCATCTCAAGGGGAGGAAATAGACAAGGATATGATAGAAAACATTCTTAAAATGGCACAAAAAGGGGAGATATTGTTGATGGGGGACCTGAATATGCCAGATGTTAACTGAAGCACCTTTGTTGCAGGCACATCCCAGAGCAGGATCATTCTCAATGAACTACAGAGGGCATACCTCAAACAGCTAGTGTTGAAACCCACTCAGGAGGGAGTAATTTTAGACCTGGCACTCTCAAATGGGGAAGGAGAGAGGATCTCAGATTTAGAAGTGGGTAGCCATCTGGGAACAAGCGACCACCAAACAGTGTCATTCACAATAAACACAGCCATACCGTCACGGCATACAAAAGTGAGGGTACTGGACTTTAGGAGGGCTGACTTTGGCAAAATGGGAGAGTGCCTCAGAAAAGCACTAGCAAATGGGCAAGAAGGAGGGGTTGAGGAACAATGGGCAAAAATCAAAACTGCTATCACAGAAGCAACAAGCCTATGTATGAAGCAAATAAATCAAAATGAAGGAAAGAAACAGTATGGTTCTTGAAGAGGTGGCGGGGAAGGTTAGGGAGAAAAATATAGCATTCGGGAAGTATTAGGAAACACAGAAGGAGCAGGACAGAGAACTGTACCAGTTAAAGCAGAAGGAAGCGGGGAAGGCAGTCAGAATATCAAAGGCGCAAACTGAGTAAAAGATAGCCAACTCAGTTAAGAAGGGGGATAAACCCATTTATAGGTACATTAGGGAGCAAAGACAAACTAAGGGAGGGATAGTGAGGCTTAATAAAATGGAGGGGCGTGGGCAAGGCAAGACAAAGCAAGTTTTATTTTTTGAGGTGCCCAATCCCAGAGGCTCTGGGTGCCATACACATAAATACAAACTATTCATAAAAATAAAACACATACATAAATAAAACACTAATAAATTAACCAGGCCATATCAAACACAATTACAAATAGCAGCAGGCAGAGGGTGACAGTGAAAAAGCAGAGATACTGAATGAATACTTCTGCTCTGTATTCACAAAAGAAGAAAAGGGGGAGGTACCTAAGCCAAATAATAGAAGTACTCTGGATGGGGGGGGAGGGGGGTCAATACCAGTCCATTCACAGAAGAAAGAGTCCTGAAAGAACTCCTAAAACTGATGGTGGACAAAGCAATGGGACCTGATGGGATTCACCCCAGAATTCTAAAAGAACTAAGGGGAGAATTAGTGACACCACTGACTAAACTTTTTAGCAAATCATGAGAGGCTGGTGTGGTACCTGAGGACTGGAGGAGGGAGGATGTGATTTCCCTTCAAAAAAGTGGGAGCAAGACAGAGGCAGGAAACTACAGACCTGTTAGTTTGACCTTAGTGGTAGGGAAATGATGGAATTACTTCTGAAAGAAAGAATTGCTGAGTACCTAGAGACCAGTGGGTCATAGGACCCAAGGCAGCATGGAGTCACAGCAGGAAGGTCATGTCAGATGAACCTAATAGATTTCTTTGACTGGGTGACCAAAGTAGTAGACCAGGGAGGGGCTGTAGACATGGACTACCTAAATTTTAGCAAGGCATTTGACACAGTCCCACACAAAAGATTAATAAACAAGTTAGCCAGCCTAGGACTGGATCCCAGGGTGGTAGCCTGGATAAACAATTGGCTTGACAACAGGACACAGAGGGTAATAGTAAACAGAGCCCACTCCAAAGAAAGCAGGGTTACTAGCAGGGTACCGCAGGGTTCAGTACTGGGACCAGTCCTTTTTAATGTTTTTATAAGTGACATTGCAGAGGGACTGGAAGGAAAAGTATGCCTCTTTGCAGATGATACAAAGATCTTCAACAGGGTTGATACACAAGGGTGGGTGGAAAGGATGAGAAGGGATTTGGCAAGGTTGGAGGAATGTTCATAAGTATGGCAGCTTAGATTCAATGCTAAGAAGTGTAAAATAATGCAGCTGGGAAACAAAAACCCGGGGGAAGAGTACACAATGGTGGGGGGTACTAACAACAACAAAAATGGAAAGGTACCTGGGGGTAGACATATCAGATGACCTAAAGGTAGGTAAGTTATGTGAGAAGGCAGTAAGAAAGGCTGGGGGATACTGGGATGCATAGGGAGAGGCATCACGAGTAGAAAATGAGAAGTTGTTATCCCTCTGTACAGACAGCTGGTGAGACCCCATCTAGAATACTCCATACAGTTCTGGAGACTCCACCTCCGCAAGGACATAGGATGAAGGCAGTTCAGAGGAGGACAACTAAAATGGTGCAGGGTCTGCACTAGAAGCCATATGAAAATAGACTAAAGGAGCTTAATATGTATACCCTGGAGGAAAGGATGGAGAGGGGGGACATGATAGAAACTTTCAAGTACCTCAAGGGAATCAACAAAGTCCAAGAGGGTAGCATCTTTCATATGAACATACAAACATACGAATCAGCCAGCAGAAAGAGGCCTCATGGTCTATCAAGTCTGCTCGGGGGCACATCTAGCACCCCTAGATTGCAACTGCCCCACCCCTTCCCCCCTCTCACCTCCAGGATATTCTCAGCACCACTTACCCAGACTCCTCCCACCATGCTCTGTCCCATGCCCTTTTGAAACTGCCCACCATCTTGCACGATACCACCTCCTCTGGTAGGGAATTCCATTTCGACATCACTTTTTCCATGAAATAATGTCTCCTCATGTCCCTCCTAAATCTGACCCCTTCTAATCTTAGTCCCTTCCCTTCCTCAGCCTAAATAACCCATAATTGCCAAATTTGTTGATCCCCTTCAAGTACTTGAACATTTCAATCATATTCCCCCCATCCTTCCTTTCCACTAGGGTATACAAACTCAGATCCCTGAATCTGTCCTCATAGGATTTGCCTTCCAACCCCTGTATAATTTTTGTCACCCTACGCTGCACCCCCTCTAGCAGTCTAATAGCCTTCTTCAGACACGGACACCAGTACTGCACACAGTACTCCAAGTGCGGTCTGACCAAGGACCTATAGAGGGGCAGGATCACTTCCTTGTGACTGGATGAGAATCCCCTTGCAATACACCTCAGCATCCTGTTAGCCCTTGCAGCAGCTTTCCTGCACTGAGCACAATTGTTCATGCTCTCCGTTACCATCACTCCTAAGTCCTTCTCTTCCTCGGTGACCCCCAGCCTCACCCCCCAACCAATATTCCCTTCTCGGGTTCTTGGCCCCGAAGTGCATAACCTTGCACTTCTTTACACTGAAGCCCAGCTGCCACTTTGCCAACCACTCCTCCAGTTTGGCTATGTCCCCCTATAGTTCTTTCTACCCTTCAACATCATCCACTATCATGCCCATCTTAGTATCATCTGTGAACAGATTAATCCTGCTCCCAACTCCATGTGAGATATCCAATATGAATAGCCCAAACAACATTGGACTCAGCACAGAGCCTTGCGGCACTCCACTCGTCAACGGCCTAGGTGTTGAGATCTCCCCCCCCCACCACCACACATTGCTGCATCCCCTTCAGCCAATTCATGATCTAGTTAACCAGCTTCGCCCCTACCCCCGCAGATTTCATTTTCCCCCAACCACCCGTGAGGCACTGAATCAAAAATCTCAAACAGTGTCACTCATACTAGTGACAAGCATAAAATTCTAGACCTTCTCAATAACCATTTTGCCATGGCAAATGCTATCAGATCGGAGTTACGTAGCCAGAGATCTGAATGCCTGAACTTAGATCTTCATGTGCCATGCTCTCCCTTCTTATTCTGTCTGGTCTCCATCAAACAAGTTGAGGGTCTTCTCCTTCAGCTTGATATGAAGAAAAGTGCAGGTGCGGATCTGATTGAGCCATTCTTCCTAAGATTGGCCTACTTTATACTGAGTCCCCCTGTTACTTATCTTCTTAACCTGTCTCTCCTCCAAGGTACCCTCCCCAAGATCTGGAAGACAGCACATGTCATTCCTCTATTTAAATCAGGGGATCCCTGTGACCTAAATAACTATTGTCCCATTTCTTTGCTCCCTGCCTTGTGTAAGCTACTGGAGAAGGTAGTAAACGAGCAGCTCAGATTACATCTAGAAAGCTCAAACTTGCTGAACTCGATCCAGTCTGGTTTCTATCCCATACAGAGTACCACAACTGCACTTGCCAAGGTTATAAATGACTGGCAGATTGTTCTCAATAATAAACGTTATGTCTGTGCCTTGTTTCAGGACCTTAGCAAGGCCTTTGATATGGTGGATCATGATATGCTTCTAATGACCCTAGAAAACGTTGGGGTGGACAACCTGGCATTAAATTGGTTCGCCAATTATCTCATGGACAGAGAACAGCAGGTCAAGGCTGAAGACGATGTGTCACCTAAAAAAAAACACTCCTAAAAGGTGTACCCCAAGGATCTATACTTGGTCCTCTGCTCTTTGCTATCTACATAAACCAAATAGACTCTGGCTTAGAGTCGATGAATATACACCTCTTTGCTGATGACACAGTGCTCTACATTGATAGACTGACACCAGAGTCTGCCTGCGAGGTCCTCCAAAATGAATTTGAAGTCTTTCAGAAAAATCTGCTGGATCTGAAACCCCTACTAAATGCAAAAAAAATCCAAAGCCATGCTTTTCTCTCCCCTAGTCTTTCCTCCCAAAAATAATCCTTCTGGCGTGATCCTCCAAATAAATACCCTCTTGGGTGAAACCTTGGAATGTGTGAAGAAATGCAAATATTTTGGGGTTTGGATTGACTTCAAGCTGTCCTTTCTTGACCATATAGATGAGCTCTCCAAGAGATTGAGACAAAGACTCAGTATTTTTTTCTGCATTAAGTATTCACCGACTCCGGAGGCTAGAAAACTTCTAGTTCAAGCTACCTTTATGCCGCTTCTGCACTATGCGGACTTCTTGTATGGTCATAGTACTAGCACAGCTCTCTCCAAGCTTGACACCCTTTATTAAACAGCCCTCAGGTTTGTCGCTAGGCATCGCTAGGTAAGGCCATGCAACTACTAAGTGTGGTACGTTATGTGCACCTGCAATCAGGGATGTTTACATTTGGCGTACATGGCCTCAGTTTTGCTGTTGATCTCCACTGAGCATGCAGTACCTGGTCAGGTGGGTGGGGATGTCTTGTAGTACATTTAGACAATTGTTTTTATTTCTGTCACCTGCTGCTGGTTGTCTGTCATTGGTCGTGTTGCCTTGGTCCTCCCCTACTTGCATATGTGTGTGTGTGTGTGTGTGTGTGTCTGTGTGGTGCTGGGTGGATTCGGAGTTAGGGTTTTCAACCCTAACACCGAATTTCCTCGCTTTTGTCGCTGTGGAACAACCCTAAATGATGCATTAAATGGAGTTTTTTGCCATGATATACATATATATATATATATACATACACACACACACACACACACATACATATATACCACCTTGGTGTTCTGTGTCACTACACCTCTGATTGCGGTTACAGGTGTCCAGTGTATGTATACATATCCCATTGGTATTCACTACTACCCACCCTACCACAGAATCCCATTCAAGGTGTCATATCTGTGTATGCATACCCCATTGGTCTTCTGTGTTAGCACCATCCCAGTTTCGATTACAGACGTCCTGCATATACATGAGTATATATATATATATACATACACACACACACACACACACACAGGTGTTTATTGTTCTACCCCTCCACCACCTGCTCACCATTTCGACTGACCCACCTATGTGAATATACCCATTTGGTGTGCCTTGTTACCCATCCACTGTTTGTGTATGAATACATACCCCAGTGTTGTTTAATGTCACCCTACATCACCCATGACCATTCCAGGGTACTAACCTATGTATACATACACCATTGGTGTTCAGTGTTATATCCCAGCACTGATCATCATTGCAGTCATCCTGTTTATGTATACATACCCCACTGGGGTTCATTATTTAACACCGCCATCAATCACCAATCGCAGCATTCTGTCTGGCATTCAGTGTTACCCAGACCACCGTTTACCATTCCAGGCAACCCACCCCATTGCTGTTCTGTCTTACTCACACCACCAGATTGATGATCGATGAAAACTGTCTCTGTATACATACCCCATTTGTGTTCACTGTTATTCTCACCCAACCCCTGGTTCACAATTTAGATGTCCAATCTGTGCATACCTTCCCCATTGGTGGTTGGTGTTATCCTTGCCCACTAATTTCCATTCCATGTATCTTACTCCATTGGGGTTCATTGTTAGCAGCCACCCATAGATCACTATTACAGGCATCCTGTCTATATATACATATCCATAATGACAGCACGTAGACAAGAAAGGGATGTTTTGGTTATCAAATCTGATGACCAGAATTTGGCAGGGTACTGTGACCAGCAGTCGGAATGGCCAAGTAAGAATCTGTACTCCATAGGAAGGAGCATCTTCAGTTGAAAGAAGGAGGTGGCTTTGCAACTGTATCAGTCACTCTTGAGAACCCACCTGCAGTACTGTTCCAATTTTTGGAGACCGCACACCAGAAAAAGGAATAGAAAGGGTGGCAGTGGTCCACAAGAGTGAAACAAAAATTGTGCAGGGGTTGCACAAGAACCTGTATGAGAAGAGACTGTACACTCTGGAAGGCAGGACAGACATAGGGGTGATATAATATGCACCTACAAGTAACTCACCATGGGTGAACAGGGTGCAGGGTAGTGGGGGAGAAAAATCTCTTTTATATATGAAGGAGGACAAGGACCATGTAGAATGTGATGATGCTTTGGGGGGGGGGGGGACTTCAACAGACATGTCAGGAAATATTTATTCTCTGAAAGGGTGGTAGACACTGTGAAGAGACTGACGGAGGAAGTGGTGGAGTCTAAAGCAGTGAGGGGTTTCAGTCATGCACAGGATATACATAGTGGTATATTACAAAAGAGTCAGGGAGGTTGAAGTGTTGCCAGAGACCTGATAGAGTCTGCAGAGGCACATTAGGCAGGCCACATATGTGCAGAGTGTTCATGGGGTGGAGGGAAGTGGTCCATTTCTGCTGACAGATGTTTATGTTGCTGGAGATGTTCCTTCTACATCCACAATCCCAACACCCCCCCCCCCACCAAAATCAAAAATGAGCAGTCTCATATCCCACAAAGTCAGGCCCCTTCACACCACATTGCCCTAACTCAGCAATGACACTTTTCATCATCAGTGATGGATACCAGCAAAGCCCATTTACTCATCACCTTGACCAGCTGCCATCAGTACAATAAGGAGCATGTGAACAGTGTAATATCTACAGTAGTTGAGTGCACACACTCTGTCATTCAGATGATGACCAGTTGAGGTGGTGAGCAGAGTGGATGTGATGTCTGCCATCACTGCTGATTAATTGTTATATTGGTAAGTGGTTGCAGGGGTTGTGTGTGATAGAGAGGCACAGAGCCTGCGGTAAAGAATGGGATCCATTGGTCACTTGTGGGTGGGGCTATGATCAAGGATGCGGGTAAACACTAACCACCACTGGGATCCACAAACAACAGAATAATTACAAATGTGAAACAAGCTGTCTATATATACATATCCATAATGACAGTACATAGACAAGAAAGGGTTGTTTTGGTTATCAAATCTGATGACCAGAATGTGGCAGGGTACTGTGACCAGCAGTCACATAACTGTAACATAACTGGAAATTATTGCGTAAAACAGATAATTACATAACTATAATGGTGCAAGTGGTTTTATATATGTAGATACATACACAACTATGAAATTAAACTCACCCTAAATTGTTCCCTTTTATTTATTTATTTATTAAATTTTGATGAACGGGTAGGCCCACTGAGCCCCAGAGGTCCCTTTTTCAGGGGCGACCTGGGTTACATTACAGAATAAGATATGCAGAGAAGATGCAGAGAAGACATACATCACAGTTTACAAGGCAGTAGATTTTATCAAACTTCAAAGGCATATATAATTGCATACAGTAATAATATCTATTCACATTATAAGAGTCAATAGTGCAGGGAAGAAAAGTAAGGTACAGCAATGAGGACAGACAAGGATTAGGTAAGGTTTCCTTGGATTTGTTAGGGGGTGTGAGTGGGAGGGGGGAGATCTCAGGTGCCATGGCAGCGGCATGTGCTGGCTTCTAGCATGTGAGTCTTGAGTCTAGTGTGGAAAGTTTTGATTGAAGGAGCTTCCTGCACCAAGGGTGGAAGTTTGTTCCACAGAAATGGGGCGGTGTAGGAAAAGTACTTGCCACCCGCCTTGGTCCTCACTCTAGGTACTTCAAGAAGAGTTTGGTCTGAAGTCTGGAGGTTGCGTGGATTGCGCTGGGAGGCAATGAGCCCAGTGAGGCTGGGTGGAGGGGAAGGGCTAAATAGCTTGTAAGCAAGGCTGAGCAAAGGGTACTGGAGGCGAGAGTTCAGTGAGGGCCAATTTAGTAGAGCTAGGGTGTCACAGTGGTGACTTCTGGAGTGAGTCTGTGTGGCAAAGTGCGCCACCTTGTTATACAAGACCTGCAGTCTTTTTACCTCGAGCTTAGCCATGCCCTGCATGACTGGGACGGCATAGGTCAGTGTGGGGAGGAGGACATTGTAGGCAATAGAGATCCTGGCTTCAGGGATCAGCTGGTCCTTTAGGCAGTAGAGGTTTTGATTACTTGGCCAATGTGATTCTTTAGGGTAAGACCTTAGTCTAGTGTGAGGCCTAGATATTTTAGGGAGGCCACCACTTCGTTACTGTTGTCAGATACAGAGGTGAGTTGTAGAGATTGTGTTCTGTCTTGGCAGAGGGATCTTGGTCCAAACAGCATGGCCTTGGTTTTACCAGTGTTGAGGACCTTTTATATTCTCTATTAGCCAGGACTCCAGTGACTTTAAGTCAGCTTGGAGGAAGGGGCCAAGGTCTGCCAAGTTGTCCAGGAAATGGTATATAATGGCGGCGTCAGCGTACTGGACAACAGAACTACCCCCACAGTGGCCATTTAAATCATTCGTGAACAGGGAGAAGAGGAGAGGTCCTAGTATAGATCATTGTGGTACTCTCTCTTTAAGGGGAAGTGGGTCAGATATAGCACCATTCCACAGGACTCTCTGTGTACGACCGGATAAGTAGCTCTCAATCCACTTGAGAGCATGGAAGTCGAGGCCTAGTCTACCCAGCTTAGACAGCAGGAGTTTGTGGCCAACAAGGTCAAAGACCTTGGAAAGGTCAATGAAGACCTCTCCCATTGGAATCCCTTCATTCATGGTGCTGAGTACATCTGCAAAGAATTTTGTCATGACTGTGTCTGTGCTGTGGTTTGTTTTGAGGCCATGCTGGGAGGGAGCTAGAAGCTGGGGTGTCTCTAGATAGTCCCGGATTTGCCCGTAGACAAGCATTTCCTGGATTTTTGCCAGGATACAGAGCAGGGAGATAAGTCTGTAGTTACCAATAGGTTCCTGAGGGCCACCCTTGTGGATAGGAACTACATGGGCCTACTTCCACAGGTCTGGGATGACATCCTCCAGTAAGGATCAGTTAATGAGCCAGGTTACAGGTCCTTAGCAGCCTGGGGTTGATCCTGTCAGGTCCTCCTGAGCCTTTTGTTTTCAGGGACTTCAGGAGGATGAGAACCTCTTTTCAGATAGGCACACCTCTTCTTGGATGACTGTTCAGCTACAAACAATGCATTGGGGGAAAAGATTGATGGCACAGCAGTTGGTTTGAGCCTTGCCTTTGCATCAGTCCAGCTCAGTTGTGCCATAGTCTCAGGATGTCTCTCGTACAACAACCTATCAAAATGGGCAGAACAAATACAACTGTACTGTGATGGCACAAAAGTCTCTGGTTTACAGAAGTGGATCCAGGCTTTATGGACCACTGGATCACTTGGGAAATGGAAAAAATGTAGTCCATGTCACTTCTTACTGGCATTCTTACAGCTGTAAACCACACAGTATAACATTACAAAAATGTTATGAAGATCACAACAAATAAGAAATTTGATCACCTTATCGAAAAAAAATGTTATTACCAAGTGATGAAAAAAAAATATATATATATAAATAGATGCACAAAAAAACTATGCAGAGAATGCTTCACAGATGGTAGTAGTGCAGGTCAGACTAGGACCACCAAGTACAATTCCCTCAAAAAATGTGTATGTCACATGATCACAGTGACCTCTTTTGTAACTATAACATACTGAAGATATAAATAAATAAATACAGCAAAAAAATACATAATTTTGAAAGCACAGGTATCACAGATAAAAAAGACAACATCACAATACAGAATGTCATACAATGCTTTATTTTTTATAGTAATTAGACACATGAAAAGTATCAAAAGGTCAGAAGAGGCTGCATTAAAGACAGTATGTAAAGTAGTATCACTATAAAAACGATTGCATGAGTACTTCATTATATTTTACTTTACATACAGCAGCACTTGATGTCTACTACATGCAGTTTGTAATGCCAGCATTCAGTGTTCACGATTCTGACACCTCCATTTTTGCCGCTAAGTTTTGACAGAGCAATCAACTGAACACCTTACATTGCTGAGTAAACAAAATGAATGGAGGTGACAACAGTGTGATGACTCGCTATTAACCATCAGAAAATGGTACACAACTACAGACTGCATTAAAAATAAAGCAGACTAAAGACACAGTACAGGCACACATATTTAGACACATATAGAAATAATGTTGATCCTGTGAAAAGTAACCACAGCATCAGTGTACCTCACGCAAGTAAATAGGGTACCTATACATGTTCAAAAGGTGTGCTGAACATAACTAAACATGCCAGTACATTTATTTAAATTTAACAAGATGTGTACACTATTGATAAAAACACACAAAATGATGCTTTCACAGTGTTAAAGCTTTATTTTGCAGGCACAGTATGACTGCTCTGGATCCCATCGCTGATTCAGTCGCTCCCGTGACATCATCGCTGTGTGCACGGCCAGCAGGACCAAGCAGTCTGAATGCAACAAATGAATACAGCAGACTCAGGATTTTAACGTTGCGTTTCTCGGGAACCCATGGACGAAAATTAACGTTTGACCCCTCATTGGAATTGGCAAGATGTGGGGAACAGGCACATGAGGTAAGAAGCAGTACAATAACAGCATCAAAAATCGGTTTAGGTATCCTTTAATGGTCAGTTAGCCATAACGACCAAGCTTGGGTGATTTGGCTGTTCTGTGGCATCTCTCCATGTCTGGGTTGAGGGTTAGATTGAAGTCCACTCCCATGATCATAGGGACATGACCCTCATTCAGTTGTAACAGGAGATCAGCTAATTCATGAAAGAAGGTAGGAGAATCAAAATTGGGTGCATATAGGTTGCCTATGATGAGAGGCCAGATGGAGTGTCGAAGCACCTAAAAACCAATCTGCCATCAACGTCTGCAGTAACCTTTGTTAATTTCCAGTTAAAGGGCTTATGGATCAGTATGGATACCCCCCTTTTTTTTATACTTTCTTTTTATCCCATTTTACTGCCCCCTCGACCCACTCCTTCAGACCATTGATCAATCCTACAGGTCCCTCCTATAGAATCTGCCCCAGAGTGCCAAGCGTGCTCCTTTATCCCTTCTACCTTCTCCTACTCCTTTGGAGTGCCTGCACAGTTGGGTCTGTCTTGCGGGGTCAGTAATCCTGAGGTGGACTGGTCATCATCTTGGCCCGGGGAGGGCCGTTTTTCTCCCCTTAGTCCATCCTACCCTCTGAGGACGTCGGCACATAGGACTGACATCCAGTCATACGGCATGAAGTCGCACGTTGCCGACAAATGCCCACAACATTCTCCCCTCCCCGATTCTTGAAGAGCCGCCTATGCACCAGTGCCCATGCTTTCACCGGCACAGGTGTGTTGGGTGTACAAGACACCCCAGGATCCCACCCCAGAGGAGGAGAGCATCCATTGGGATGCTCAATCCTCCTTCCCTCCTCTGACCCCCGGCGACCGGAGTCTGTTCCCGAACTCGGGTTGTAGGCGTGGTGCGAGGTGTGGCATCCTGCGCCTCAACCCTCAGTGCGACTGGGCCAGCTATACCCCCCTTTTTTAACTGGAGGCTTGCTATGAATTTCAGTTTTGACCCATTTTCTTTGCAGTTTTTGGGCCTCCGTATGTAGTAGCTTGGTCTTCTGTAGAAGAGCGACTTGCAAGCAGAGTCTCTATAAATAGGATAGCATCTGCTTGCATTTCAATGGGGAGTTTAATCCCCCTGACGTTCCAGGTATGCATCCATAGGTCAATGGGGCATAATGTGCAGTGAACCTTGTGTAATAAACCAAAAGAAGGTGCAATCTACCTGGTATTTCAGGTTCTTAGAAGCTTTTATGGCTGAGGTATTAAGATGTCAGCACAGGGTTCCAGAAGCTAGAGACATTAGCACCAGTTTGCATCTACGAGAGTGTTGTCTGGCAAAATAAAACAATACAGCAAATAATGCATAGATGGTAATACAAACAGGGTGTAATCACAACTATACACATGGAGTTTTCCTCTGAGCATGGTTGAAGATGAGCTCTGCTACTAGAGCAGCCACAAGGCTCTCGATTGTGGCCATTGGGCATGGTTATCAACACAAGAAACCATAAGGTTAATCAACTCTCCCCCCAGCCCATTAAGTTGTAGAATACGGGAGGTTATTACAAGCCTTGTAAAATATATGTCCATGACATATTGTAAGGTTGTCAGAACCATCGAGCCACCTCTAACTAGACAGGTACAGTGTCCTGTTGCCTAGAGCCATATCTGAGGCATATGCCTGGAGCCCAAAGAAGTAGGAGATAACACAAAGGTCTTTTAGGTAAATCTGCAGTTTGTCAGGGTACAGCTATGAGGTGCCAGACATGGTATCCCATGCATGATGGCAGGGGTAGATATCAGACTAGGGGTAAAAGTTTTAGATGAACTTCTCCTATATGAGGGAATTACAGGGGAGATGCACAACAGTAGGGCATGAGTGAGACCCTGAAGCATCAGGGTGAGTTTAGTTTGTTCCCTGTTTAGAGTGATGTGTAGGGAATGGAAGGATAGCAGAAGGGCAAACATCTTGTTAGCCTTGGGGACATGTGAAGTGGTGGTTGTACAGTTGTTTGCGGTGGGCGTGAAAATTTAATGCCACTGATTAGACTGCACCCCTCTGGGGTGTCCCACAGTGTCCCACAGTACTGTCACAAGGTCATAAACCCTCACTGCGTCAATGCTGAAGTGACAAGATCCAGAACCTATGTTTCCTATCCTTGCACCAGCCTGGTGCTTCATGTGTCTTTCCATGGGCAGTCCACTTATGTTTAGTATTTTGCTATTATGACAATGCCCCTATGTGAGCCAGTACCACAGTCTGAGGGAGGGAGAGAGAGACTGTTAAAGGCCACCAGTGCCCCCAACCTACCTCTTAAGGAGCCTGTCCTCAGCTGGGGTTTCAAGCAGATGTGCTTCCTTAGCTCGATACTCTGTCAGCCTTGTGGCTAGTAAAGGTCCAGTGGCCATATTATATGGCTAGCAGCACAAGCCTCCTCCCAGACCTGCTGGAGGCTATCCCTCAGAGCCCTGTGGGGTGCTGCATAAGGAGGAATCACAGTGGTGGACTGCGCTGATGAGAGAACAACCAGTTTTACATAAGCCTGAGTGCATGTAGCAATCATGCCTGCAAGGCTTAGAGGAGTATCTTGAACAAGGCTCAGCCAGGCATTTAGAGTGTTTGGACTGGGTACTGCATGTAATTGATGTAGTGTAGGCCTTAGTTTGGAATGGAAACTAAGGAGAGGCTCCTCGTGTACTTCACCAGCATCAATTTGCAGCTTTAGGAAAATGGGGAATTATTATTCCGAAGGGATGAGCTGTGGAAAAGGAATACAGACAGTAATTAACTTGTGTCTTTAAAAACAAAAACCTTCAAAATGAACTGATCCTATCCCCAGTCTGTGTCATGCCCCCTTGCCCAGTCAGAAATGTTTATGCCAAATTCAGTGGAGCACTCTCATGGCAATATGGGTGACTTACCAGAAAACCCATGAGTTCAGTAACAGTGGATTGGGATTCAATGCAGCCAATGCAACGTACTGTTTGCCCCGAGTCTGGATAGATATGAGGACAACCACTTTGTACAGTAGGTTAAGCAGGGGGAATTATCATCAGGCCGAGATAATAGTGCTTGAAGGAACACTGAAAATGATGGAGACAGGACTGTAAATGCTAAATTCATGACTCTGAAGTTGCAAATTTGCTCTGAAAAGCTTAATTCGAGAGAAGGGTACAGATTTAGAGAAAATCAGCTTCATGGTAGTGCCAACACAAAAGGTGGTTTCACAGGAGTGGGCTGTTGCTGCAGCATGGCGGCAGTACTGGAAGCCGTGCTTGTGGCTGCAGTTTTAGAAGCAGTCATGCTGGATACTACTGAGGCTCAAGTGAGGTTAGCTATCAAGGAGTGGCCATTGGTTTGTTTCCTCATCCGATCCAGATGACCCCTATATCAGTAGAGGTACTTGTGCTGCTGCAATTGCAGGTCCCAGGGTGGATTGTGTAAAAGAGGGAAGAATCCAGCATACTGGTCTGATCCTGTGCATATAGCAGCTGCTAAATGTTGCTTTATGGTGGACAGTTGGAGCTGTAAGGACTGTGCAATGGGTTTGTGTGATGTAGGCCCCAAAGGGACATACTTGTTAGGAGTGGCCAAGGCTACAAGTTCATCCTTATTGTCCACCAAGTCCCTGCTACTGTTATTGTTATGCGACCTAACAGAGAATGCGTGGAATCTCAGTGGTTGTTTGATGTGTTCCTATTTCTGCTCTTTTGTTTCAGAGGGAGCCAGGTGTCTTTTTCAAGCAGTTGAGGGGTGCAGATTTCTGTGTAGCTGTTTGAATTGGATGGGTAGTATCCATGATTCTCTCCACTGCCCCCTTGTTCATGTGGGTTGGTTGAACAGTGGGAGGACTGTGGCTGGGAGGGCCAGTGAAGGTTAACGTAGTTCAACACAGACTCAGGTGAGGTGAATGTGACCAGGATACCATTGTGGATAAAGTGCAGCTTAGAAGGATACCAAAGGGAAAAAGGTATCCCCTGGTGGGAGTAGTTGCTGTGCTTTGGTGAAGGCTCTTCTCTTGTTGGTAAGATCAAGGGAAAAATATTGAAAAATCACTATATTGTGACCTTATCATTGCAGATCCACCAGTTCCCGGGCTTTTTTCAGGATGTCCTCCTCTACCTGAAACCAGAGGAATTTATCCAGAATAGGCCTATGTTTCTCCCCTATTCTTGGAGGCAGCACTAGGGAACGACGGGCTTGATGTTGAATCACCGATTGCCAGTCAATTTAAACAAGCTGGGCAGGACATGGCACAAGAAGCCTATGGTATCTCAGAGTTCCACTTTTCTGAGAAGTCCACAAAATGAAGATTATTGTGGCAACGATGATTCTTGAGGTCATCCACTTTATCTTGTTGGTAGATTCTTTTTTTTTGCTCCTGGAGCTGGGCCTGCTGTTCTTGGATAGCTGAGTCATTCTTGTAACTCTGCTGCTCTGTGACTTCAAGGTGACTGGAGAGATGGGTGATTGCCCCCACATTGGTGTCAGCTTTGATTTGAATGTTTTTCATTTCTTGCAGGATTTATTGAAACATTTGTTCCACATGATCGACCAGGAGAGTGGCTGACGTCATGGTACAGAGGATCATATGAATATGCAAAAGTGCCAGCAGAAACAGGCCTTATGGTCTATGGAGTCTGCTCGATTGTGCAGCTAGCCCCTCATCTTGCAGCTGCCCCACTCTCCCCAACCCGTATTTACCCCCCCTCACTCTTTCCCATCCCTTCTTGAAACTGCCCACCATTCTACTGGACACCACCTCCTCAGGCAGAGTATTCCACTTGTCCACTACTCATTCTGTGAAAAAATGTCTCCTGAATTTTCCCCCTCCAATCTCAGCTGATGCCCTCTCGTGTCCCTTCCCCTCCCAATCTTGAAAATTCCTTCCGTATTAGTATTATTTATCCCCTTTAGGTATTTAAAGGTTTCAATCTTATCCACCCATCCCTCCTCTCTTCCAGGGAAAACATGTTCAGTTCACCCAGCTGGTCCCTATAGGATGTTCCCTCCAATCCCTGGATCATCTTTGTCACCCTATGCTACACCCCCTTCAACAACCTGATGTCCCTCTTCAGGAATGGGCACCAGTACTGCATGCAGTATTTCAGGTGTGGCCTGACCACAGGGGAAGGATCACCTCCCTATTCCTGGTAGAGATACCCCTCACTATACACCCCAGCATCTTGTTGGCTTTTGCTACCACCTTCCTGCACTCTGCTGAGTTGTTCATACTCCCCGTTATAAGCACCCCAAGATTCTTTTCCTCCTCGGTGCTTTCTAGCTGTACCCCTCCTATCTGATAGCTCCTCCCCTAGTTCCTGACTCCGAAGTGCAGTACCATGCACTTCTTGGCATTGAACCCCAACTGCCATGTTTCCAACCACTCCTGTAGTTTGGTCAGGTCTGCCTGCAGCCCCTTCCTCCCTTTGATGTCATCTACCACAGCTCCCATCTTTGTATCATCTGCTAACAGACTGATTTTACTCCAGATCCCCTGTGAGATATCAGCTATGAATATTCCAAACAGCACCGGTCCCAGTATCGATCCCTGTGGCACCCCACTGGTCATGTTCCTCGGTGCTGAGAGTCCCCCCCACCACCACCCTCTGCTGCCTTCCCATCAGCCAGATGGTGATCCATCTGATCATCTTTGTTCCCACCCCTATATATTCCAGCTTCCCCCCCAGCCTCCCATGCGGCACGGAATCAAAGACCTTGCTGAATCTAAATCCACCGCATGGCCCTTGTCCATTTCCCTGGTCATCCAGTCATAGTTATCCACTAGGTTTGTCTGGCAGGATCTTCCTGAGACAAACCCATGCTGCTGACTGCCCTGGAGTCCACTGTCCTCCAAAAATGTCACCAGCTGCTCTTTTAGGATTGTCTCCATGAGCTTCCCCACTCACTGGTCTGTAGTTGCCTGGTTCACCCTTAGGGCCACTTTTGTGAATTGGCACCACATGGGCCATCCTCCAGTCTTGTGGGATGCATCCTGGATCCAGGGAGATATTGAACAGGTCAGCCAGTTGTCCCACCAGGATCTCTGCCAGTTGCTTAAGTACCCTAGAGTGAATGCTGTCTGGTCCTGGTGCCTTGTCCACCTCCAGTGCTCTTAATCCCTCCAGATCCCTGTCATCTGAGATCCCTGTATCAGTCACCCCTTCCCCCCTGCCCATGCCACCCCTCTCCTGGGGTATCTGCTCCCTCTCCCTCTCTCTTTCATGAACACACAACAGAAGTACTCATTAAGTGCCTCTGCCTGGTCCTCCCCATTTCTACCCACCCACCGTCCTTCCTAATCCTCACAATCTGGTCTTTGTTCTTCTGTCTCTCTCTAACATATCTGAAGATGTCCTTTGCTCCATCCTTAATTTATTTATTTAGTTTTTGTTGACCGCCCTGTGCCAGCCTCAGCTCTCTGGAAGCTTTGGTCACTCTGACTAGCCTGGTAACCTCCCTGGACTTCTTCATATACTCATCTTTGTTACATTCCCCTCCTGATTTCCTGATTCTCTGAAATGCTTTTTTCTTGAGCCTCATTCCTTCCATGACCTCCTGAGTCCACCAACTGGGCTTCTTTGCCCTTCCTTTCTTACATCATGTCCTTGCACATGTCTCAGTAGCCTCCGCTAGCCCTGTTTTAATAATATCCCACTTTTGACATGCAGCCATTCTTTGTTGAATTCCCTGCAGATCAATCAATCAAAATCTTTATTTATCCAGGCGGGCACCATTGAGCAAGGCTCATTTGCAAGGTGGACCTGGTCATGAATACATCAAAGTACACTACAGAAGCAGGTATACAAAAAGCAAAAATATACAAGGAAGAAAAAGTATATACAGTGTATACAGTACAGTACAAGGTTGAAACAAATAAAAAAACAGCATTATTTTACAACTGAAGAAGTCAGCAGATGTACAATCAACCATAGGCATACAGGGGTTATAAGCAGAGATCTTTTGAGTGAGGCAGCCAGCAACTACACATATAGGGGAAAGAGGTTATGTATGGGGTGGCAGGTTAGAGAGGTAAAGAAGAGGAGGGATATATTACCGATGACTGGGGGAAAAATTTAGCTAAAACCACAGAAAGTGACGATGGCTGTCGTATACTTGTTTATTATGATAATGACGGAGGAGGGGTAGATAATTGGGATGCTACTATGGATGGGGTGGGACTTTAGCGAGGCTGGAGTGGACAGGGAAGGGTGGGTGCAGCAGGAAGAGTTAATAGGGAAAGAGTGAGGGCCCGGGGTAGAAACATGGTGAGCGTCAGGATGGAAAGGGGGAGTTGCGGAATTAGTGGGCTAGCAGTGAGGAAAACATTTGCAAGGTGCTTTCATGTAGCGTTCATAGAGCGCCTTGAGGATATTCAGGCTAACAGGGCAGCTCAGCTTCAAGTTCCTTTGTAAACCATTCCACAATGTGGGTAAAGAGAAGCTTAGAGTAGCTTTGCTGAAACGAGTTTTGACCCTTAGAACTTGGAGGGCAATTAGAGAATAGCACCTTAGAGCGTAGGTGCCTAACACACTCTGGGGAACACAGTCTGAGACATATAAGGCGAGCTTGTTGGTCACCGCTCTGAAGGCCCATAGGGCGGCATTTCTATGCCTTCTATAGTGAAGGGAAGTCCAGCCCAACGATGAGTGCAGGGAGCAGTGGTGTGTGGAAAGTGGAAGGCCAGTAATGAACCTGATAGCTCTGTGGTAGAGGGTGTCCAACTTAGCCAGTGCAGAGGCAGTGCAGTGGCTTTAGAGCAGGCCGCGTAATCTATTAAAGATAGGAAGGTAGCTTGAACCAGTTGAATCTTGGCCTCTTTAGTGAGCAGGTGGTTAATTCTGTAGGATAGTCCTAATCTTTGCCTTAGTATCTTCTGTAGTTCTTCGAGATGGTCAGCGAAGGAAAGTTTATGACTGAGTCAAACTCCTAGATATTTGAATTTAGCTACATACTCTAGTATTTCTCCAAGATCAGTGGTAATTTATGGGATAGCCCCCCCCCAGCAGGAATTGCCACATGCAAGGAGGGGGAGAAGAGCATGGCTTTTGTCTTTTTTGCATTGAGCAAAAGCTTTTTGTTTATGAGCTGATATTGTAGAAGGTTAAATTCAGCTTGGTGGTCTTCATAGGCTGCTTCCGGCGTGGGACGACTCAAGTACAGTACAGTGTCGTCCACGAATAAGTGGATGTTGGATTTTTAAATGGGGTCATTGATGCTGTTAATGTAGACTGCAAGAGGAGGGACCAAGGATAGATCCCTGGGGCACGCCCTTCAGCATAGGTTTTAATGGAGAAAGATCACCTTCAGCTTTAACCTGCTGTTTCCGTTCTCCGAGGTAGTCTGCAAACCAGCACATAGATTTATGGTCCAGGCCTAAGGTGCTTAGGGAGGAAAGAAGCAGGCTGTGATTGACTGTGTCAAATGCCTTACTAAGATCCAAGAAAACGACACAGACATGCTTCTTGTTGTCAAGGTCTAGGAGCCAATCATTGGTCACCTTAGGTAGGGCTGTTATGGTGCTGTGCTTTGCTCTGAATCCAGACTGAACCGGGTTTAATAGGCTTCTGGATTCTAAGTATACCCCTAGCTGGCCACACACTATTTTTTCTAGTAATTTAGACAGGATGGGGAGGAGGGAGATCGGTCTGTAATTATTTAGATCGCAGTGGTCACCTGCTTTTAATAGAGGGATGACATGGGCTATTTTCCATTGAGGGGGGAGGCTACCCTGGGGGAGTGACATGTTGAATAGGTGGGTGATTGGCACCGCAAGCACATGGTAGGCACATTTTAGATAGTATGGCTCTATGAAGTTAGAGCCTGCTCCCTTCCTGGTGTCCAGTTGCAGCAGTAGGTCTTCCACCTCTTTTAGAGAGACAGGCAGGAGGAAGAAGGCCTCCTGGGTAGAGGGGGACTCATGGGTTGGTGGGCCCTGAGCTGTGCAGAGTTCATTGGCACGAGAAGTATCAAATGCTAGCCCTGCCACTGCAAAATGGTTATTGAGGGCTTCCAATATCTCCGATCGGTTAGAGATAACGCTGCCACCGGACTTAATTTTTGCTGGAATGGAATTACCAGGTGCGTGTCCAGACATGTCTTTTAATGTTTTCCAGAGCTCTGAAGGATTTCTTGAGGCAGAGGCTAGCTCCGAACGATAGTAGGCAGCCTTGGCTGCTCTGACCAACTTGGTGCACTCGTTATGTGCTCTCTTAAAAAGACACCAATCCGAGTCATTCTTGCTTCTTCTGGCTTTTTTCCATAAAGTATCCCTTTTTAACAGGGAAGCTTTGAGCTCAGGTGAGAACCAACGACAGGTGCCGCTTCTGACCTGCACCTTAACCAAGGGTGCATGCTTATTTAAAGCCTCACTTAGAATATCGTAAAAAATAGTATACGCCCTGTTAACCGTTTTGACTAGGAAGAATTCCTGCCATCCTGGTGAATGTTTCAAGTCATGGACATAAGTAAACAAATCAAAGTTGCGTTTGCACCTCTTGATAGGGAACTTTGCCACAAACTGTGGGTTGTGCACGGATCTAATGGTGGTGATTATACAATGATCGCCAATGCCTGAGAAAAATGTTCCGACATGAGAGAACAGGTGCGGCTTGCTAACCAAAATTACATCTAAGAGGGAGCTGTTGTTAAGGTTCTTTTTATTTGGGTGAGTAGGCTCGCCAATGAGTTGCACCAGCCCTAGAGTGTCACAAAAGGATTTCAAGGGAGCTGATGCACTTGATACTTAATGCCTACTCAAAATTTCCCCCATCTTTTTAAAGTCCACCCCCTTAAATACGACCACCCTGGTACCTGCTCCTCCTTTTTGCCTTCCAGTATCGAGCGTGAACCACACCACGTGGTGGTCACTTCCAGCCAGAGGGTCCTCCACCCCCAGATCCCTCACAGCCTCTCCATTTGATAACACCAGGTCCAGAGTCCTTCCTTCCCTAGTCATCTCTTGGACCAACTGCACCAGGAAGCTGTCCAGAAATGTCTCTAATATGACCTGCTCCTTTGCACTTGTGGAGGTTGGAGTGCTCCAGTCCACCCCAGGTAGGCTGAAGTCCCCCACCACCAATGTGTTCCCCTTCCTACAGACCCTTCTGGTCTGTTCAGCTAACTCTCTATCTAGGTCCTCCCCTTGCGCTGGTGGTCTGTACACTACCCCATCCTCAGTGTGTTCTATTTTTTGGGTCCTAAAAATGCATTCATAGGGCCTCTGCCCTGCCTCCCCCCTCCTCCCTTATGCACCTTATCCCCACCCACACATAGATTGCCACCCCCCCTCCCCTTAGCCCTATACTTCCTGAATAGGGAAGGAAGATGGGGTAGAGGAACAATGGTGTCCTTCCCAGCTCCAACTACAGTTTTGCAAAGGCAACCTTTACCTTCATGGGAAAAAATCTAAACTGCCACCACACCAGCAACAAGCCTTTGTGTGAAGCAAATAAACAAAACAGAACTAAGGAAACAACCACTATGGTTCTCAAAAGAGGTGGCGGGGAAGGTTAGGAAGAAAAAGGTAGCATTTAGAAAGTATAAGGAATCACAGAAGGAGCAGGACAGAAAGCCTTTTATAGGTACATAAGTTAGTGAAGAAAGACCAAGGGAGGGATAGTGAGGCTTAACAAAGGGGAGGTGGGGTGGGCAGAGGGTGACAATGAAAAGACAGAGATACTGAATGAATACTTTTGTTCAGTATTCACAAAAGAAGAGGAGGGGGACATAGCTAAACCAAACAATAGAAGCACTCTGGATAGATGGTCAATAGCAGTCCATTCACAGAAGAAAGGGTCCCGAAAGAACCCCTAAAGCTCAAGGTGGACAAGGCAATGGGGTCTGATGGGATTCACCCCAGAATTCTAAAAGTAAAGGGGAGAACTAGTGACACCACATGACTACCTTTTTTAGCAAATCATGGGAGGATGGTGTGGTACCTGAGGACTGGAGGAAGGCAGATGTGATTCCCCTTCGCAAAAGTGGGAGCAAGGCAGAGGCTGGAAACTACAGACCTGTTTGACCTCAGTGGTAGGGAAAATGATGGAATCACTTCTGAAAGAAAGAATTGTTGAGTACCTAGAGGCCAGCGAGTGCACAGGATCCAAGGCAGCATGGATTCACAGTGGGAAGGTCATGTCAGACAAATCTAATAGATTTCTTTGACTGGGTGACCAAAGTAGTAGACCAGGGAGGGGCTGTGGACATGGCCTACCTAGACTTTAGCAAGGCATTTGACACAGTCCCACACAAAAGATTAATAAACAAGTTAGCCAGCCTTGGAGTGGGTCCCAGGGTGGTAGCCTGGGTATAAAATTGGCTGGACAACAGGACACAGAGGGTAATAATAAATGGAGTCCACTCCAAAGAAAGGGGAGTTACTAGAGGGGTACCGCAGGGTTCAGTACTGGGGCTGATCCCTTTTAATGTCTTTATAAGTGACATTGCAGAGGGACTGGAAGGAAAAGTATGTCTCTTTGCAGATGACACAAAGATCTGCAACAGGGTTGATACACAAGAGGAGGAGGAAAGGATGTGAAGGGACTTGGCAAGGCTGGAGGAATGGACAAAAGTATGGCAGCTTAGATTCAATGCAAAGAAGTGCAAAGCATTGCACCTGGGAAACAAAAACCCAAAGGAAGAGTACACAATGGGGGTTTGAAGTACCAGCAACAATAAAAATGGAAAGGGACTTGGCAGTAGTCATATCAGATGACCTAAAGGTAGGCAGGCAATGTGAGAAGGCAGTAAGGAGGGCTGGGGGGATGCTGGGATGCACAGGGATTGGCATCACGAGTAGAAAACAGGAAGTTGTCATCCCTCTCTACAGACAGTTGGTGAGACCCCATCTGAAGTACCACATGCAGTTCTGGGGACCCCACCTCTGCAAGGACATAGACAGGATGGAGGCAGTCTAGAGGAGGGCAACTAAAAATGGTGCAGGGCCTACACCAGAAACCATATGAACAGAGACTAAAGAAGATTAATATATACCCTCGAGGAAAGGAGGGAGGGGGGACATGATAGAAACTTTCAAGTACCTCAAGGGAATCAGCAAAGTTCAAGAGGGTAGAATCTTTCAGGAAAAGAGATATGCAAGAACAATGGGGCACAGTTAGAAGATAATGGGGGGATGGCTCAGGGGTAAGGTGAGGAAGTATTGTTTCACAGATAGGGTGGTGAACGCATGAAACGGCCTTCCTGAGGAGGTCTTGGGATCAAAAACAGTAGAGGAATTGAAAAATGCATGGGACAGATATAAGGCAATTATAGTGGGGGGGTAGGAGGAAGTAGACTGTTGGTTAACTAAGATCTGCAGCTTATCCAATAGGTAAGAAAATGGGCAGACTGGGTGGGCCAAGTGGTTCTTATCTGTAATCAAAGTCTATCTTTCTATGTTTCTATATCTTATACCCTGGGATTATCAAATCCCAGTCCTGGTACTCGGTGACCCATGTTTCTGTGATGGCAGCAATGTCCACCCTCCCCTCTGCCAAGTGAGCATAACTCAGCTGATTTGTTACCTAAGCTTCTCGCATTCAGTGAGACCACTCTGCAACCTGTTCCTTTCCCCTTCCCTCCTTGATTCTCCCCCCTCTTAATCCCCGTTCCACTACCTGTACTTCTTCCCCGATATCATGGGGGTTAAGCTCGTTTGGCTCCCCTCTCTGGGATCCCTGTCTACCAGCTGTCCACTCGCCACCTCTCCCACCTAGTTTAATCCACCTTCATTGCAATGTACCCCTCTAACTTCTGCTTTAATACCCCCTTCCCCTCCCCACTCAGGTGTAGCCTATCCCCTGCAAATAGATCATTATTGTCCCAGGTCCTGACCCAGCCTCCCGCTACCCCGTACCTTCTGGACTGGCACCATTCTTCCAGCCATGTGTTGAACTCCCCAATCCTTCCTTTCCTCACCGTACTCCTCCAGGGTACTGGAAGAACCTCCGAGGAAGCCACCGATTCCCCCATCTCCTCGTACAGCCTTCCCATTTCCTCAAACGTCTCTCTCACTACTTCCAGCATCTCCCCCGCTAGATCGTTCATACCCATATGCACCACTATATGTGGTTTCTTCCTTACCACTCCTTGTGCACTTTAAAATTGACTGCCCCACCTTGCCTGCCGTTAACCCAGGTATGAACTCCACCCATATGTGACTATGCCTTTCCCCCTTATTACCCCATCTGATCCCTTTAAGTATGGAATCCCCCAACACCAATACACCCTCTCCTCATTCCTCATCCCCACCCCCACCCTTTTACCCAGGTGCCCATTTCTAGAGTCCGGCATATTTGTAGCTCTACTCTTCACTCCTGTGGTTCCACCCCTCTCCACCCACGACCTGCCCCCCTTTACTGCTCTCTCACTACCTTCACATCCCTTCCATCCACCCAGGCCGCCCCCCTACTATGCTCCTCTTGTCCTCCCTAGCAGCACTGATCCTCTCCCCTTTACCCCTGCTCCCTTCATCCACCCTTCCAGCTCTGCCCCTCCCCCCTTTATCCCTGCCACTCTCTATTGACTGACTACTATCCCTCATGCAGTCTCCTCCTGTACCCTCTCCTGCCCCCTCCTGGAGCTCTCCCTCCTCTCCTCTCCTCCTCCCCGATCAAGGTGGTCAGCACGCAAACCTATTTCCTGCCATCTATGTACTGCTGTGCATTGGCACCTCCTTCTGATCTGAGCCTTCCCTCCATAGCGCGGCCCCCTGACCATTCTGCTTCTACCCCCTTCCCTCGAACCAATGTTCCTCCCATGTGGTGCCCTCATGTTACTCCCAGGTGGAGGCCTTCCAGCCCTAGAACCCCCCCAACCTCTCCAGATGTCTACTAAGCCACTGCATGTCTTTCTCGAGACTCCTCAGCCTTTGACAGATTGGACACCCTCCAAGCTTCCACAATATATTCATCCATAACGCAGCCCCACATCCATTGCAGCCCACTATTTCACCCCTGTTATCCCCCCCTATCGTCTTGCTTCCCCCCTCACCCCTCCTCGCTGTCCCCATCCACCCCAGTAGTGCCACTCACCACAAGTGTGTCCTTTCCTACCCCGCTCCATTTGCCCACTGAAATGTCCTACTACCCACGTTATTACTTACTCTGCGCTCACCTTTTGATACCTTCTTAAACAGTAAGTCAGTTGTTAATTAAACAGCAATCTCTACCTCAACTACTATTTTTTTTCCTTATGCCAGATCACCGATTAAGATGCCACTAACTACCTAACCAAAAATAAAGTACAGCCCTAACTACTAAAAGTTGTTTTTTCTTACCAAATCACCAATTAAGATGCCCTTAAAAACTAACCAAAAATAAATGTACAGCACAATCTTTAAGTTCTATACCAATACCCGGGTTAAGATGCTACCCATTCGTTCTCACCACCCTATACACTGTACTGCAAAAACAGACTCACCATCTGCTTTCATTGCACGTCCACATAGCGATCTGCTCCTTCCTGACATTCTCCTATGTACTGCTTCTCCCCCTGGAGTTGTCTGCGTTCTTTCCTTGGGCCTAGCCTCCTGTTCCTCCCCTCCTGTAACCACCCAATCCCAGCCAAGCTCCAGGAGATTTAAACAACCATGGTGGAGGGGGCAGGTGGGGGTGGGGGAGTCTTTTTAAAACAATGCTCCTGTAGCTGCTTTGACTTTTTTCTTTCCCGCAGTGCTGACTGTGCTTTTTAAGGACAGTCGAACTTGCTGTGGCTGCCCTGATTGGTCCCCCAGTCCTCTCTCCTTCAACGGCCAATTGGAGCCACTGCTCTGTGCCCCCAGCTGCCGACTGGTTGTCCTCAAGCAGCAAACCATTCCTGCAGCAGCTTCTCCTTTCCTTGGGAGCACCAACCACGCTCCTGCAGCTGCTCTGACTTCATAGACTGTGATAGGCTGAGACAAACTTGAAGAGTCCTGATGAGTGGTGGACAAACTGTAAGTAAAACGTCAGTGAAATTGGTATCAGAATGATCCTCCCAGTTTGAGAATCACAACTGTGCCCATATATTAATGGTTCTTTGAAGGAGAGTGGCCAGATTGTAACTGTTTAGGGCTGGTGGGTCAGAAGTGGGAAAGGATTAGACTGCCATCTTGCGCATGGTTTCACCACACCCCCCTGAAGAGGGAATTCTTTGGGATTTTTACTTTGAATGTTTCGAAGCATCTAGAGTTAAATTATAATATTGAATTAGCTCCTTTCATAAGAAAAGTGTCTTTTTATGTTTGTAAATCCTGGTTTAACAGTAGAAAAAGATTAATTGTGCAAATCTAGTGCTCTTTCTGTTTTCTCTATAAAGATTTCTCTTTCACTTAGGTTAGACAGCTGGCTATTCAGCTCTGTCGCCATTCCCCATGACAGCCTCTTACCCTCTCTTAGATCAGTGGGGTACTTATCCCTTGCATATTCCCCCACAGTGGGGCCTGGAGGGAGAGGGCTGTCCTTCCCCAAGGCAATGAATTCATACCCCTCCAAACTCTAAGCAGTGGAACAGACCATGGGGAGGCAAACACTGGCTTCACATAGCCAGTCCTGCCCATTTTTCATTTTCTGTCGCAGTTCCTCGCTATGTTGCTAGTATGTGTGCATAGAGGTGCATGTGTCCTGCACAGCCACAACTCTGCCCATTGACCCACTAAGCCTGCACTGCTGCTGAGCCTCCACCCAGTGGCAGTCATGAGCCAAGATGGTTGGCCCCCATTCCCAGGAGAGGAGAGCCATCCTTGGGACGATCGATCCTCTCCCACCCTACTGACCCCCAGCAACCTGTGCTCTTCCAGAACATGGATTGTTGGCATGGCAGGTGGTAAAGCATTCAGTGCCTCAGCCATCCATGCCAGTGGTTCAATGTTTGGGGTATAGCGATGGGGTAGTAGTGCTTGTGTAACTTGCTGTACTTTTTGTGGCTTTACTCTATTCCCACCTTTGAGTAATAGTATGTAGGTAGGAATCTGTAGGGAATAGAAGGCCCATGAACAAGGGCGAGAAGAGCACCGGAGGAGGAGGAAGGGATGGTGGTGGACAAAAGACACTCCCTAAGCAAGGGAGGTGTGTTAGTGATGGGGTTAAAGAAAGGTTGTGGGAGGAACTATTCCCCACATTGAACCACGTGCTTATACCCTCCCAAACTGCTTCTAATGTCCCTTCTTTTGTGATTTTTTTTTATAGCTTTTAACTTTGGATACAACCTCAAGAAATGGATGAGATTCGAAAGGCAGAGTGATATTATAGTACATGGTTAGACCTTATTGCGTAGAGAAATAAGGCAGTTCAAAAAGCCTGTTGTGCATGTCTAAATTCCTACAGAATGGCTTTTTGAGCACTTGCTATACTGTATCCTCTGGTGAATTGTCATGCTACAAGTTGACTCCTGGTTGCTGCCAGTTCCCAAGTGTATGTATCTCATAGGTTGTCCACTGTATTGTTCTTTTTATTTCTGTTCTGTCCCGAGGCGCCCCTGAAAAAGGGACTGTAATTGTCTCACTGGACTTACCCAGTTATCAAAATTCAAATAAATAAATAAAATAAATTGTTGTGCACATTCTAAAAAAGTTGTGCATGTTCCATTGTCAACTGCACCTGTGCTCCTGCTCGCGCTGACTCTTACCCACTTTCTGTTTCAGTCAGTGCTTCAATCAGTGTTAAAGCAAGCAGGAATTGAGCAAGGTAGTGATCAGTTTTGTGTGTTTTTTTTCTTTCCCCACCCTCCCTCTTGGCAGTCTGTGTCAGAGTACGAGCATGGCTGGGAAAGTGAGTGTCTCACTGAGTGGGCCAGAGTTCAAGCCTGGAGATTGTGGAGACTTCTTCCTGGCAGCAAGCCACCATCTGTGGTAGCACCATGCAAAAAACTGCTGGTGTTTTACATCTCTTTGTGCAGAAAGAACAATGCAAGCACAGCAAAGCAGGTTAAAACCATATATTATAAAAATTAAAAGGTGAGCAACCATACATAACCCAGCCTGTGTTCCCATCTCAGGGTTGTGATAACAGCTTGACTATCTCAAGCTCGTCTCTCAAGGTCTATAAGCTGTTCGCTTAACCCTTTAATGAAAACATAGACCTATTGGAGGGAATTCACAAAGAAATGCTCTCAGTCCATCTCAGCTGCGACAGCGCAAATGAGATGCATTGAGCCCCTACTGTAGTATTCACAGAAGATGCACTGGAATGCTCCCGATGAATCCCTTCTGTGAATACCACAGTTGCGTCCAACCTGAGATGCACCGGTGCAACCCCCTGGTCAGGCTGGGAATTTAATGGGGCAGCACATCTCCATATGTGTTGCACCCAAGGTTGGAATTCACAGCACCAGACATACAAATGGAGCCATTAGGCATGCAAGGCACAATGGGGCCATTTGCATGTCATTATGGCCTCACTTGCATGAAGCCTGCAGGGAGGTGCCCAACAGAATGAGCCGGGCTCCCTGCAAGGGCTGTGAGCTGTAGACCCAAACACGTACGCCTGACAGCCTAGTGCTCCTCCCCTGCCCATAGCCCCATAGATAAAGAAACACCCCCAAGAAGCCCTGGTAGTCCATTGGTCTCCCCTCCCTGCCTGTATCCCAATAATATACAGACAATGCCTAACATCCCTGGTAGTCGAGTGGAACCCCACACCCTGCCCTGACGGCACTGACAAACTGATATCAAACATATCCCTGGTGGTCCAGTGGACCCCACCCACACAGGCACCCCCTCCATGCCCCACTCCCCCTGTCCCTGCAAGTGCTGAAAGTCAACAGAGAGCACAACCCACCCGCATACCACCACCACGGCTGCCAGCTGACTGTGCTGTCAGTGAATGACAGCGTACAGTACGCCTGTAAGTCCATTGGTCGACCCTGGACCTTCATTCACAACTTTGTGAATGACCTGTCATTAACAATGTTGTGAATGAAGGCTTACAGTATACACTGCAAGCCCATTAGTCAACAGGGTCTACCAATGAGCTTATAGGTGTACTGTACACTATCATTAACTGATAGCACAGTTGGTGGGCAGCCGTGGTGGTATGCAGGTGGGTTTTGCTGCTCACTGACTTTCAGCACTTGCTGGGGTGGGGGAGTGGGGTGGGAAGGGTGCCTGTGTGTGGGTGGGGGTCCACTGGACCACCAGGGATATGTTTGATATCAGTGTGTCAGTGCCATTGGGCTGGGGCAGGTAGGGGTTCCACTAGACTACCAGGGATGCTTCGTTATTTGTACATCACAATGTGATCAGGTTGGGGCGGGGGGAATCCATTGGACTACCAGGGTTACTTTGTTAATTTTACATCAAACTGTGATCGGGTTGGGGCAGGGAGGGGGGGATCCACTGGACTACCAGGGATGCCTGCTGTGATTTCTTACAGTACGGGGATACGGGCAGGGAAGGGTAGGGACCACTGGACTGCCAGGGTAGGTAGGCCACCATTCTGCTGTCTGCAGTACGGCAGCCTGCCTGTGGGTGGACACCCACTTATGTCTACCTTTTGTAGACTTATCTCTTGGAGGCACATTTTTGGACTTGCTCCGGAGATGTGTCTCCAAGGTGGGTTGTGAATAGGACTGCACCCTATATGCATGGGCATGCCCCCTGCCCCCCTCCAGATGCACGCATACCATTATGGGTCAGGTTCGGTGCATCTGCGATGTGCTGGTGCATCGGTGATGCACTGGCACATCACTGCCCTTTAAGAATCATGATTGGGCGCAAGTCCGGGATGTACTGGCACATCTCAGATGTGCTGGGCATATCCCTTTTGTGAATCCCTCCCTATTGTGTATGATCATCCATACATTTTTCCTTTTCTGTTTACAGTTTTCAGCAGTATGTTTTTTGCAAACCCTGATATTTTTGCACTGCAGATAGATTATGGATACTTATATATTTATAATTCATAGTGTAACTGACTTCTGGCTGGAGAAGTTTATGTTTTTCGCATAATCTCCCAAATTGCTGTATGAAAAGCTAATGTACTGCCTAAAATTAATAGTAACTTTCAGAAGTAGTCAGCTATCGCTTCTTAGATATGAAGCTTTTTTTCTTTTATGTTTTGCTAATTAGAAGATTTTCTGGAACACTACCGTACCTGGTGGCAGTCAATTTTATTCTTCCCTATACGTCATCAGCAGTGTGACCTCACTGACTGTGACATCCCTAGTAACCTAAAAGAGACAATCTCCTGGTGCTTGATTGGTACTTTCAGACTCCGGTCACCAATCAGGCAGCAGAGCTTGTGATGCAATAATAAGTGAGGTTGCACACTGATGATGTAATGGGAGGAATAGAACTAGATATGTCTGCTTCCAAGTAAAGCATTGCTTTTTACATCACACCCAATACTATAAGATGGAACACCATCTAATGAGTGGATAAAAAAAGGAAACTTCAGAAGTAAAAAGCAACAGACACTACTTTTAAAAATTACTCAAATATTCTGCCTGTTTTTCTTTTTGTGCTACTAGTCTTTAAAACTGTTTGTAAATTCTATCTTTTGTTTTATCCCACACTGTATTAGTGCTTCTTGCACTTCCTGTTACCCTGTATGCACAGTATATCATAATAGTGCTACTAGTGAGCAGGTCTGCCTAATAAGGCAGACGCAGAGTGAAACCAGTCAAAGGTTGGTTGCCATTTGTCCTTTTTCCTGCCTTTGCCATTCAGTGTGTGTTTTTTTTATGTGCACTGCACTTTATCCCATAAATGATTGTTGCTATACTAGCTAAAGTGGTCTGGCTGAGTTTTTTTGGTCATGTTTTGTCAAGGCACAATGTTTTCTTGAAACAGCTCTTCTGGATTTCTTTAGGTTAAACCCTCTGCTAGGCATTGTGCTTTTCAAATCATAAGGTTTTACCACACACCCTGTTATGGATTATTGAGCATTCATTTAACCAGAATTATAAAACCTTCAGATATGCAGCTAATTTGCAAGAGGGGTCCTTCCTAAAAATATTTTCTCTTTTCTATGTGTATTTATGACAGTGTGCACTCCCATCTGCAGACTGATCTACAGAGTGATGCAGAATACAAAAATAATTTACATTGATTTCGAGTTTCTTGAAAATCCAACATTTTAGTAGAGGAAAAAGAGAAGACTAGCAGAAGATAATCTAATTTGCACTACACTATTACTAAGTAGAATTGATCCAAGGTACAGTGTGCTGGAGCACAAAATGATGAACTATGTGATGCAACATGGAAGTTTTTTGGGGGATGCATGTCTGCAGCTCAGTGGAACAAAAGGCATAGCCAACATAGTCCAGTATGAGGGGATAAGGACACAAGGCCTGCAATCAGTAGTCTGATGATTAGTAAACTTTAGGAAGGAAAAACATTCATAAATTAAATAATAGTATATGGATAGGCTCGATTGTACACTGATTTCAATAGCAACTTAAAAGTTGTTGCAGTACAGTTCAAAGGTCAAAAATGTTGTTCTATTATTGTTCTGACGTCACATCGATAGTACAACAACATTTCAGACATTTGAACTGGCACGCGCTGTCACCATCACTTCAGCGGTCAAAAAAAAAAAAGAAACCCCTCACTCAGCTGACTTTCTACCACTAACGTAAGGTACAACGGCTGCAGCAATATTTTCAAAACCATCAACAGAAAGAGAATTGTTCCCAGAGCAGCAAGAAAATGCTCACACTGTCCACAAAACATTGGCTGACATGAAAATCATTAGAAATTACCTGGAGAAAGAAGGTGAGCATCGCCCCACACACAGCATCCCTGTTGAAGAACTGGACATCCTTCTTGCAGAGTTCATGTAAGCTGTCAAAAGAATAGATGGGTCTGATTATGAACCGGGCACTATCAGAGGAATATTAGGTAGCGTAGACAGATACCTAATAAAGCACAACTATGGTTATTCAATTTACCTTGGGAAAAACAGTCCTTTTGTTCAAACACTAAGAACCATGACTGCCAAGTTTAAATATTTAAAAAAAACAGGGGAAAGGGAATAAGCCGAACAGAGTAGAGGCTCTAACAGAAACTGACATAACTCAGCTGTACACTTCTGGCACCCTTGGTCTAGCAAACCTGACTAGCCTGCTCAACATGATTTTCTTCAACATAGGAGTGTACTTTGCCCTACACACAATGGAGCAATACAGACTAAAGTGGAGAGACATCATATTGCTGACAGACACCATCGGCAAAAAATACCTAGAGTACAATGAAAGGCAGACTAAAACCCGTACCTGCGAAAATCCAAAGGATATCAGGCCAGTCAAACCTTGTATGTACGAACACACAAATCTGGACAGAGATTCAATAACTGCCTACTCAAAATAATGCGTCTCAGCGACCGCAAACCATGAACACCCCTGATTCACCTTTCTACCTTTCGCCAACTCTCAAGTACAAGCCTGGGGTTTCCCTGTGGTACAGATCAATGCCAACAGGTGAGAATAAAATCAGGAATATGTTAAAATCAATGAAAATGACATCTGGCTTGCCAGATACAAAAAAATAACCAACCACTCCACTCGAAAGACATTGATCCAAGCACTGGTGGATCACAACGTCCCTCCAACTGAAGTGGCACAAGTTTTTGGACATCGTAATATCCAAAGCATAAATGCTTACAGTGCCATCTCTGAGGCAAAACAGCAGAGAAACTTGTGCACCTTCTCCAGCCTAACTGCCGAAAATGAAGAAAGAAACACTTCCTCTACTGAACTGCAGCAGGATTGGCTAACAGCAGCTCCTACCTCAGTTCCTGTGCACCACAGAAATAACAGCCCATCGACAACTCCATCTCTTCAAATTTTGGGGGGCTCACTGTGTTTTTCAGCAAGGATCACACATTTGCTTCTCGAACCATGCTCACCTAGTGAAGCGCAGATGTATAGCCGTTGTTACTGACTCCAGCGACTCCGAATAGGTAGGTGTACACATTTTTAAAATTACATCGTCGAGAGCAGGTTTAAACAGGGAGTAAAGGAAGAATACATGCCACAGTAAACGACCGACACTCCTCTTTTGTGTCTTTCTCTCAACAGGAACTGGCAGAACCAAGAAGGACCCTTGTATCCTTTTGAAAAAAAAAAACATTATATTTATACATACTCTGTTTCTCTGTCCAAAATAAAAATTAACTGTTCTCTGAATACACTTTTTTTTAAACATTTTACTTCTGTCAGCATCTTCTTAAATGTACTGAACTGCAATCTAATCAGTGTACAATCGAGCCTACCCATTTACTATACAAAACAATGTATGGGCAAGCATACACAACAAGGCTTTGTTTCCATCTCGGGTTTGTGATGACATCATGGGATCTCTTGAGCTTGGCTCTCGAGGTCCATATGTCATCACAAACCCTCGATGGAAACACAGTCTTGTTGTGTATGCTTGCCCATACACTATTCGATATATTTAGTCTTTGTGTGGGCAATTTTCTATCCAATCTGCTAGAACATCAGAAGGCTCCAGCAGTACACTCGGAAGAATATTCTGCACACCGGGCCATGGAGCTGCCAGCACACCATCTTAAACAGCAATCCAACAAGTGCAAAAGTGAAAAAAATCAGCATGTACAAGTGAGTTAAATGTGGTTTCAGTGGCACTTGTAAATCAAAGTACCAATGGTACTGAAAGGCCCCAAACTAAATGTTGTAAAGCATTAGTTGATGACGTGAATGGCAGAGGTTCTAGTACTCAGGTCCAGAAACTGTAGCTGGTCAGCCATACAGCACTGCACCCACCCCACCAGAATACTGCCATCACCACAGCACTGCCCCAAGCCCTCCACATCACTTCCACAAACCAGGGTCAGATACCAATACCTTGATGCAAAAGTATATGCCTGAAAGTTGCTTCTCATACACCTACATATAGGATAACAAGCATTTGTCAATGCCGAATGTCTGCTTGCTGATATTACATTGGAAGTGCAGGAGTTAGACAGATGCAGAATAGGAATGGCAGTGAAGTACTGAACTCATGCCAACTCCACCTCCACCCTGCAGAGATGGACAGGAATTGGGGTGTGCCTTTGGGTCATCATCCATAATGCTCATGCCATGTTACCTCACTCTATCCTGCAGACATCAACAAGTGTTGAGGTGTGCCTTGGGGTGTTTGGCTTTACAGTCACCCCATTCCATAAGGACATACACTGAAATGGGTGCAGTATAGGAAAATGGAGTGAACTCTGGAGCCGAAGAGTCCAAGGCAAACCTCGATGCCTGTCACTGGCTTCAGGGTGGGGGTGGGGGTGGAATGGCATGAGCATTACAGCCAGCAATCCAAAGGCACACCCCTGATGTCTGTCAGTCTGTACAGGGTGGGACGTTATGGTTAGAAACCCTAACACCCCAGGCGTTTGTTGGTATTTGCACTACAAATTTTCAGCATGGCCTTTTTGTGACCCCACCTCATGAAAACATTTGGGACCTCTGCTAATGAGCAGTGGCACTGTGATTTTGTGAATCTGCCCCGAACATTGATTTCCCACAGTGACTGTGCCATTCTGCACCAGATGTGCGAAAACACAGTTCGGGCAGGATGTGAAAAATAACAGCTGTACCATTCATAGGGAGGTGTGAAGAGATGGCAATGTTGAAAATCTGCAGTGAATATATTAAAAGTGCTCAAACTTACGTGCGTACATGGAAACTGTGCAACACGTGCTTGTAACACAGTCATTTAGTGGAATTATTTCACCAGATTTTCAACATAGTTATTTCGTGACCTCTGCTCATGAACAGTGCCACTATGATTTTCTTAATCTGTCCCGAACTTTGATTTCCCACAGCGATCGTGTCATTGTGCGCCAGATGTGCAAAAACACATTTTGGGCAGGATGTGAAAAATGACAGCTGTACTGTTCATAAGGAGGTATGCAAAAATGACAATGTTGAAAATCATAAGTGAAAATATTACAAATTCTCGAAGTTACGAGTGTGCGTGGAAACTGTGCAAGGCATGCTTGTCATTTTATGGACTTCTGTCACAAAATTTTTAACAGAGACATTTTGGGACATCCGCTTATGAACAATGTCACTGTGATTTTCTTAATCTGTCCCGAACAATGATTTCCCACAGCGACAGTGCTATTGTGCGCCGGATGTGCGAAAACACATTTTGGCCAGGATGTGAAAAATGACAGCTATACTGTTCATAACGAGGTGTGAAAAAATACCAGTGTTGAAAATCTGGAGTGAAAATATTACAAATTTGCGAAGTTACAAGTGTGCATGGAAACTGCACAATGCACACTTGTAACATAGTCATATTTTTGAATTTTTTCACCAAATTTGCAAAATAGGCTTTGTGGGAGCCCACCTCAGGAGCAGTGCCACTGTAGTTTTGTTAATCTGTCCCAAAAGGTGATTCTGCACAGTGACCGCAAAATCACCTTTAAGGACCGAATAACCAGATGACAGTGACTGAATTCATGAGGTGTGGTCCCAATAAACCTATGTTGAAAATTCGGTGCCAAAATTCGAAAAAATGGCCAAGATATCCACCCAAGTTTAAAAAAAAACAAAAAACATTTATGCCATTATACAGCTTACCGGCATTTCTTCAGTTTGCAGTCAGCTTTGAAGAGTGCAGATGTGTTCCCGCTCCACAGAATGTCATTGTGCCGGTTCTGGAGGTAAGTATGGAGTGGGGTGCGCAGGTGGTGGGTTTGGGGAGGGGCACCGGAGACGACGAGGGACCGTTTTTTTCTTTTACAGGTTAAAAAAAATAAAACAGCATGGGAAGGTTTTTCCTTTACAGCTTTGTTTTTGCCACACTGGAGTGGGCTCCCAGTGTGCAAACTGTATTTTTTGGGGAGGGGGACTGAAGTTGACAGGGATTGGGCACCCCGTCGGCACAGAAAACAGGTCTGTGTTTGGGGGGAGCACATGATGCCGAGGGGGATTGGGCACTTCCTCAGCATACAAAACTATTTCATGGGGGACATTATGCAGATGGGGATTGCGCTGCCCAGTTGGAAAATGAATTGTGGAGGGGGCATGCCAACAGGGGGATTGGGCACCCAGTCAGCTTCTATGGGGACTGTGAGAGACGGACAGCGACAGCCGCTGCCATGTTTATTGAAATGGGACACAAGACAAGGAAAGCTGCAATCAGGGACTGCCCCAGCAGCAAAAACAGCTGATTGTTAAATGACGGGGCGCTCCCTGATTTCAGCAGTGAATTTCTTTCAAGTTGGTGGCATGCTACAATACTGTTGTCATTGGCAGCATGCTCCTTTATTGGTGCCACAGAGACCAGCCCCAAAATGAACTGCTAGCATTGGCCACAACACTGCCGCACCTCCACAATTTGCTACTACAACAAGCTGCCGCAATATGTTTCATGCGCATGCACGCATGCAAACTTAAAAATGGAAGTTGCTGCCTACACATTCTAACTCACTCCTCTCATTTCCCAAGTGTGCAGTTAAACCTCCCAACTGGGGAAAAGAAATAAAAATGTTTCTTTGTGTTGTTAATTAGACCCAATTGCTGGGGAAAAAAATGTAGTGAAGTGATAATGTATGTGTGGGCAGAAACCCCCCCATTTTTATAGAAATCAACATTTATATGCCGGCCCGGTGGCACTGAGGGCTGAGGCGCTGGATGCCTTACCTCATGCTGTGCCAGTGATCCGGGTTGGGGAATGAACTCGGGCGCTGGTGGTCAGCAGGGGGAGGAGAGGATTGAGCATCTGGAGGATTGCTCTCCTCTCCTGGGGTGGGTTGTGGGGAAGCATCACTCGGCAGTGGCCCTGGTGGAGACCAGGAGCACTGCATGAGCAGTGCAATGGGGAACTACAGAAACCAGTAAAACATCCCCAGGATCAGCTGGATGGCGGCTGCCAGTCTCTGATGCCACCGAAACCCTTTAGGGAGGCATGTCCACCTCAGCAGCACTCTGGGGCCAAATAGAAAGTGCGCTGGCAACCCCCACTGTTGCCTTCCCCCTCAGAGGAGAGGGACCCACCTGGTGAAGGGTTACACTGGGGTACCTCGGGGATGGCTGGAATGTGAGGACAGAGGGCTCGAGTGAGGGTAGTAGGAGGTAAGTCAGGAACATGGTGGCCTGAAGGAGTGGTGGGTACTGGAGCATGTAGGGGGATAAACAAATCAGGGAAAAAAAGAGTAATCAACATTTATTTATGTACTTTTGATAGGGCTCAAACTTGTGTGTGTGTGTGTGGGGGTGTGTGTGTGCAGGGTATGGCATTTAGCCACTTCTAAGAAGAAATGCATCTTTCCACTCTCTGACTTTTGAATTGCAGTATCCTTATAAAGTATAACAATGATAGGGAGAAAGTGCTGTGGTGGGGAGAGAGACATTGCTGGGGTGAGGGCAGTATACTGCAGGAGGGTGACATTGTTATATGGCTGACTGACTATTTGGAACAAGGACACAGAACTTGCCTCCATTCATGCGATTGACTGCCACTTTACAAAATTCATTCTGGTGCCATGATTGTATTTGTTTCCTAGATTACAGTACCCAGAGAAGATCTGTATAACAAAACAAAAAAAAAAATCACTCTTGCAGACAGAGACAGATGGTTAAAAACAAAGACACATGCTTGGCAAAACAGGATTTATTGTTTACTGTATCCTGGCTAGCGGATGGGGTATACACATCTAAGTCTCACAACAAATAGCAGATTTTTCCATATATTTAGCCTTTGTTCAGTGGTTCCTCTATCTAAACTAAAACATATGATTTTGCATATTTTGTGCTACAGTATTTAGCATAAAAAATGATGGCTGCTGGACATCACTTCGTCTCCTAACTGAGCTCATTTTCCCAGTTCTGATCTTGTCTATTACAAACAAAAAAAACGTGTTTTCCATGGTTTTCTTCCTCAGTGTCAAAAAGAGCTTATTTCTCCTGAGGGCTCCATAAAAGTTTTGCAGCAGGAGAAAATTGCAAAGGGAAAAATAATAATTATATTTTCTTGCGTGCCACTGTGGACTGTATTATTTTAGGAGGATTATGGTTCTTTTAAGGAAGAGAGTGGGGGAAAGAAAAATAAACACTTTTTTCAAACATTCAAACAATTGAGAGTTTAGACTGTGAAGACTGGAAGCTACAAAACAAGTGAAGATCATGCATAAAGCAGGAATGAGTTTGTCATAATATGTGCTTGGGGGGAGGCTATAGAGAATATAACATTTGTACATGAAAATGTTATGCCCTTTTCTCTTTGAAATTTTTTGGTGTAGTAAGTCCATCCCACTCGGATGACTTCCCATCGGAATGGGAGTCATATACAGACCTTCCTCCCAGGACTCTGACATAGACAAGGAGCTCCTGGAAAACATCTTCTTGATGACCCACAAGCGAGACCGGTTATTAGTGGGGGATTTCAATCTACCTAGATTGGTCCTCATTCATGGCATTGTCCTATTTGCCCTGAAGGGGACAGAACTTATTCAGCTGGTGCAGTCCCCCAACAGAGAACAGACTATCCTGGATCTGGTGTTAACAAACAGCACCAAAATCTCAGACATAACAATAGGGGTACATCTGGGAACCAGCAACCACAGGTCAGTCTGGTTAGCAGTGGAAAGGGTAGCTGAATCAAGTCACACAAAGCTCAAAATATTTGATTTCCACAAGACAGACTTCAACACCATGAAACCCCAGTCAAGAAACTTGGTGGAAGTCAACAACTCATGGGACATGGAGAGAAGTTGGGAAGCCTTGAAGACAGCTTTACTTCAAGTTACTGAACAGTGCACAAAGCACATCAGCAAGTCAAAAAGAAGAAAAAAGCCACTGAGGTTCTCCAAAGAAGTAGCAACAATAGTAAAACAGAAAAAAGGGGCCTTCAAGCAGTATTAGCAGACAAAGAAAGAAACAGACAGGCAACAAGACATATCAAAGCTGAGCAAAGTGGAAAGCCTATTAGGATAGCCAAAGCCCAGACAGTGGAGATAATAGCACAGGAAGTAAAAAGGGGTCAAAACATTGTTTAGGTACATAAGCAGAAGAAAAAAGAGTAAGGGTGGGATAATCAGGCTAAAATCAACTGAAGGACAGATAGCTGAAAAAGATGAAGACAAGGGAGACGTGCTAAACACATTTTTCTGCTCAGTCTTCACCACTGAAGACCAAAGCAGTGGCCCTACTATGGGAAAGACAGTGTGCAACAGTAGAATAGCAGACGACTTCCACTTCTCAAGAGAAAGCGTCCTAGAAAAGCTTAGCAAACGTAAAGTAGATGAAGCAATGGAACCCAATGGAATCCACCCTAGGATTCCAAAGGAGTTATGGGAAGAAATTGCAACACCATTCACCAACCTTTTAATAAGTCACTGGAAAGTGGCACAATACCACTAGACTGGAAAAAGGCTGTGGTGGTACCCTTACATAAAAGTGAAAGCAGCGAAGAGCCTGAGAACTACCACCCAGTCAGTTTGACCTCAGTGGTAGGCACACTTATGGAAATCCTGCTGAAAGATAGAATAGTGGATCATCTAAAAGAATCCAGAAAGCTTGACCCCAGGCAACATGGATTTACGGCAGGAAAATCATACCTAACAAACATGATAGGAGTCTTCGACTTGGTGACCAGAACAGTGGATAAGGGAGGGGCGGTGGATGTGATGTACCTAGACTTCAGCAAGGCCTTCAACACCATACCCCATAGAAGGCTTATGAATAAGCTAAAGAATACAGGACTTAGAAGGCTTATCAACTTGATTGCAAACTGGCTCAAGGAGAGGACACAGAGGGTCTTAATTAATGGAGCTCAGTCAGGGAGGGCAAGGTGACCAGTGGAGTGCCACAGGGGGTCAGTATTAGGCCCCATCCTCTTCAACATTTTCATCAGCGACATCGCTGATGAGCTGGAGGGGAACGTATGCCTGTTTATGGATGATACAATACTCTGCAACTGGGTGGACACCCAAGAGAGAGTCTTGAAGATGGAAAGGGATCTGAATAGGCTGGAAGGATGGTCCAAAAATATGCAATTGAAGTTCAGTGCCAAAAAATGCAAGGTCATGCATCTGGGTAAAAGAAACCCCAGGAAGGAAAACATCCTGCTAGGACACCAGCTTGAAGTAACACAGGTGGAGAGGGATCTTGGCGTAATCATTACAGAAGACCTTAGGACGAGCAAGCAATGTGAATGGGCAGTACAGAAAACAAATGGCACCCTCGGATGCATTGGAAGGGGTGTAACTAGCAGAAAAAGAGAGATGATAATGCCACTCTACAGATAACTGGTCAGGCCTCACGTGGAATATGGGGTCTAGTTTTGGAGGCTGCACCCGAAGAAGGATAGCAATAGACTGGAGGTGGTGCAGAGGAGGGCTACAAAGATGGTGCAGGGTTTGCACCACGAGTCATATGAAACCAGACTGGCTGACTTACAGCTGTACTCACTTCAACAGAGAAGAGACAGGGGGGCATGATCGAAATGTGTAAGTATATGAAGGGAATTAACACAATGCAGAGGGAAAACCTGTTTCAGTTGAAATCAGAGTCATACAAGAAGCCACAATCTATGACTGGCACGAGGTAAATTTAGGGGAAACATCAGGAAGTATTTTTTTTTCTGAGAGGGTGGTTGACCCTTGGAATAGCCTACCGCAAGAGGTAGTAGACTCAAAAATTAAAAGGGAATTCAAACTTGCATGGGATAAACACTACCCGCAAAAAAGGAAATAGTCTAAGGTGGGGGGTAGGTATTCTGGGCAGACTAGATGGTCCCCTTCTGCTGGCAAATTCTTCTCTTCTCATGTTCTTAAGTATAGTAAGGCTTGTGTTCTGTATTAGTGTGTTTTCTGCAATTTCAGGTTACAGAACTAGGGATGCAAAGGGCCACTGCACAAAAGGCAAGAGGAAAACTGTGTACTTTTTCATTTCATTTTCACTTTTGTTGACCTTTTAGGCTCAAAGTCCATTTTCATACTTGCAGTGCAAATAGTATAGACAAGACACATTTTTTTCACTTTTTGTGGATGCATGGTTGAGATACTGGTTCAAAAAAGGAAGGTGAGGTTGCTTGTTCTTTGGGGACCATTTCAAGGAAAAAATAAATAAAGGTGGATGGTGGGCCAGAGATAATCAATGTAGGGTTTACACACACAGACACAAACACACACAGTGAGAGTATGAACTGCACCAAATAAGTAGCAATACTCTGCCGTGTGGTTAGTATTTGTAAGTAATCTGTGTAAATTACTTTTGATCTTTGAACGCACAACGTACAAAATCACTTAGCAAAGCTTTATAGTGTTGTCAAGCACAGCATACAGTATTGGACACATGACACCAAGTCCCCACTTTTCCATTTGCAGCTTATACTCTCCAGCCACCGGGGGGAAGTCCCTCCCCATCTTAATCAACCTCTCTACACATCCCCTGCCTCTACTATTTGCATGCACTCTGTCCACCTAGCTACTCTATTTCCCAGTCTCCCGCCTAGTACCTCACACCCCCTTGCCACCTTATTCCACCTCCCTTCACTGCCCCCTTTTTTTCCCCTCCTCCACCCACCCCCTTCTGTCTCCCCCTCGGCCTTCTTAATTACCCAGAACAGCCACTAGGAGTCACTATTTCACCCTCTCTGAGCACCTTTTTCCATCCTCTCACTGCCCACTTGCCAGTCCCAACAGCCTCTCTACCAAGGTCCCTCAACCCCCTCCCCACCCCTGGGTTTCAAACCTGGTACCCCTGGCCCCAAAGGCGGCAGCTCTACCACTACTCCATAGTGGCAGTCACCATCACTGAAGGTCAGTTATCTCCCTTATAACCCCAACAGGAATTAACAATGGGCACCATGGCTATTACTATCAGCCTACTCTTAGTTACTTTTCTTGCTCAGCCCATGTCCCATCCTATTCCCATGCCCTCCACTCTGAGCCCCACCCCCTACCACCACCCCACAACTGAACCCCTCCACCCTGGCCACCCCCATTACTCAGCACCCACCGCCAACTAACTCCCCCCATCCCCCTCTAGGACACCCTGGACCCACCCCTCCCTTGCCATACCTACCCTCCGCTCCCTGCCCATTCCTGCACCCAACAGCAGGACCTTGCATCAGTACCTAGCCAAGGGCACTAGTCACCACAGTTCACTCATCAGATTAATCACTCTACTCCTTTTGCTCTCTGGAAACATTCACCCTAACCCCGGGCCACTGGCAACTAGTCACTCCACACCCCCCACAGGAACTGGCCTCCGCATTGCTTCCATGAACATTTGCAGACTCCCAAAGAAATCCGCCATGCTTCAGTGCTGGGTTGTGCAGCACAGACCATATATTTTAGCACTAGTCGAGACCTGGCTCTCCGAAAAAACACACCCAACTCTGTCATCTCTCTCCCTGGCTACACACTGCTCAGGGAGGACTGTATAGGCAAATGTGGCGGCGGGTGTGCAGTCTTTCTGTGCAACACCCTCTTAGCCCATGCACTCCCGTCCCCCAAACTCAGTCTTAGTGCTCAGGCCCTCACCCTTAAGGTTACCCCAGACCCTGCCAGGGCCCCCATCTTCCTCACTGTCGCCTACATACCCCAGAGGGACCAAGGTCAAGCTGTCCAGTCCCTCATCGAGTATCTCACCACACACCCACACTCGGCAGAGCAGCTTATCTTAGGTGATCTTAATATCAATTGGATGGGTACCCCTGCCTCCAACATCAGGGACTCCTTTGCTGCTCTAGATATTACCCAACTAGTTATCTCACCCACTAGATTTAACCAGTCAAGTGTCTCCAGCACCCTCCTAGATATAATTCTGTCTAACTGCCCCCACAAAATCAGTGACATCAATGTACTTCCAGACTCTCTTAGTGACCAATCTCCTGTCCTATGTCACTGGTCATCCCCCACACCGAAACAAATGCCCCAGGTCACCTCCCTCCGATGCTTTCACCCCGGGGGTTCAGAAAACTAAAAATGCACCTAGCCCAGCTTGATTGGTCACCTCTCTGACTTGCAGTAGATATTAACACTGCCCTAGCCTATTTCTCTGGTGCTTTTAGCAAGGCCTGTGACCTTTATGCCCCCCAGACTAGAATCTGCACCAAAACACGGAACGCCTCATGGATCTCCCCATTCCTTATCCAAAAACTGAAGTAAAGAGACAACCTCTGGCATATTGCTATTGCCTCTGGCAAACTGGCTGACAGACAAGCCTATAATGCAGTGCGTAATAGGTGCACCTGGGCCATAAGGCAGGCAAAGGCCAAATATTATCAAGCCTTCCTTGCATCCACTTGGGGCTCATCCCCTGCCTTCTGGGACAATATGAAGGAGTGCAATGGAAAGACCTGCCCCCCCATCTCAAATTACCATAAACGGTACCATCACCTCAGATCCACCCCTCATAACTGAGATCCTCAATATGGTTTTCTCAGACGTTAGCTTGGTCCTTCCCAATGATTTTTTCGACCCTATCCCAACCACCCCCCACCCTGGACCACCCCTTTCTACCTTTGACTATATCCCCCTTGAAGCCAGGCCTCATCTACAAAAAGTTTTAGCTAGCAACAACCCCAGCTGTGATCCCCTGGACTCCAGGATCCTCCGATTAGTCTTGGACACCATGCTTATCCCACTAACCGACCTCTTAAACGGTCACTATGTCTGGGCCAGTTCCCAAGTGCATGAAAAATTGCTGAAATCACCCCAATCCATAAGAGTGGGGATAAGACCTCCCCTAGTAATTTCATGCCTATCTCCATTCTCCCCCCGCTCTCCAAAGCACTTGAAAAAATAGTGGCCTCACAGCTCTCCAAGTACCTAGCCAAACACGACCTGTTGTGTCCAGAACAGCATGCTTTCTGTCCTGGGCACAGCAACACTACAGCCCTCCTGGAATTCTGCCTTCAAACACCATGAAGTCTTGCTATATTAGGACTTATTGCAGTTAGCCACTGCACTTGAACTGCCCCGGAGAGGAAAGAGTTAACTCCAGAGAATCTGGAGTTCTAAAGCGCGAGGGCGCTATACCAAAGCTCTATCTGGGCAGTTTCAAATGAAACTGTCAGATTCTTTACTCCGCTTCACTGAACAGTCGCTCCGGAGATCAGCTACTTCAGCTCGGTTCATTTCTCAGTCAAGTGAGTATTTTCGGTTCATTTGAACCGCCAAAAAGTAATTATTTTACCGCATTTTGGTTAAAGCTCTATCTGGTAAACCGTAAGTACAAAATGAAAACCGAAAATTGAACCGATCGGTTTGCTTATTTTAACGTTTTAAAGTTTTGGGCTTTTAGAGTGCGGTACCCGGTTCTTATCGGTTCTAAAAAAACCTTGATTTTAAATAGGGTTTTTTCAAATACCCGTGAAACGGTTAGGAACCGATAAGGGTGTCTTGCCTGGCACGGCCATAAAAAGGGCAAGTTTTTGGTTAGGCTGGCATTATGTCTGGGAAACCCAAAAAGAAAAACCGGGCCCACTGGGTTTCAACATGTCAGATGCTGTGGGAAGCCTTGCCAAGGCTGTCCACACACCACTTGTGTTTATTGTCTGGGCTGACCACCTCCTGTCAGACTGCCAGGTGTTTAAAATTTCTCTGCAGCCACCCTGAAAAGAGATAGGGCCGGCTCAGGGAACTATTGGCCAAAAGTCCGCTGACCCGGATGGCCAGCCCGGTCCAGTGCCCTCTGACCAGGGCTAGACTTCCTCGGGCAAAAGGATGGTTCAGAGGAACCAGTTTAAAAAAAAAAAAAAAAAAGAAGAATATGACAGAGAAATCAGTAGGTTTGGAGTCCAAGATTGTCTCTCCAACTGCTGCAGAAGTAGTTAAGCCATACAGATTGTCCAGTCACTGTTTCTAGGTCCTGTTGAACCATCTACAGTTGGTAAAAGGTGGCTCGTTCAGTTCCAGTGGTTCAGGTTTATGATGTTGAGGAACTGTTATGAACCACAGGAGTGGGAGGAGGAAAATTGATCAATACATGGGTGGCTGGTAGGGTCTGGACGTGCCCACTTAAGCGGACATTTCTCCAGACAGACTTTTAGAATCTCCTCCTATTCTGTCTGAGTCCCTTTCTCAGTTTATGTTTTACAAAAAGCTTGCAGAATCCCCCCAGCTTCCTTTAGAGGAGGCTATGGATGAGTAAAGGGGAGCCTGATTATGTAGGAATGATGGGCTAGGAGGTTGTCTTTCCTTTGCATAAGTCATTTAGGAAGTAAACAACTAAGATTTTATAAGATTCTTCTTTCTGTCCCTCCTGTAAGATAAAAAATGGACAGAAGGTGTATTAGATCAGGCTCTGTTACAGACTTCCTCACTGAGCAGTGTAGTCATGTAGGTGTGGTACAAGCTGCAGCCTGTGTCAAGGCTAGTTCCCTGGCCTCACATCCTCCTGAATAGGATTCCAGGAGGATTGATGCCATAAGAAAAACAGTATATGGCAGCTTCTGTGGGACTCAGACAGGCAAGTTGTATGGCTTATGTGGCTAGATTTCGAAATCTAGGTGGGACGCAGGTTGCAGTTAGCTCAAGCAGGCCCATGGCCAGCTGGCTAGCGGTTGGAACAGGTGGCTGCTAATGGCACTGAAGCCTCTAAGTTCAAGTTCATACTGCTGTTGGTGTTAATCTTGTTTTCTCTAGGGTCATGACCACTTCTGTAGCTTTCACGTGGGTTGGCATGGCTCAGATGCACTAATCTGTCCCAAGATACTCTGTCAAAGTCTATGGATTTGTTTCTTGTTGTGGGTAATTCTCTGTTTGAGGAACAAACAGAAAGCTATATGAAAAACATGGATGATTACCTACAAAGTGCCGGGTAGAGGCTCAGGCCTCCTCTGCTTTCGCCAGAGGGGTCTCTTCAGAGGCAGAGATAGACGGGCACAAGTAAACCGCCCCTCCCTTAGCCTAAGACTATTGCAAGCAGGCACCCTGATGGGGTGCCCAGGGCCGATTCTCCTATACCAGTGGGCAGGTTGGTTTTTGTTTCAGCCAGAACTGTGTGTCCCTAACTCGGACAAGTGGGTTCTGGAAGTATAGGTCTGGTTCTCAGCTTCAAACAGTTTCCAAAGATGAGAGCCAGACAGGTCCACCTGCAAATCCTTCGAATCCTTTGCTTTGGGAGCAGAGGTTCTTTCTCCTCTGAACTGCAAAGCAGTAGAAGGTCCCTCCTGCCACCAGGGCAAGGGCTGTGCTCATGATACTTTCTTAACCTATAGAAGGCAGGAGATTGGCGGCCCATCTCAGATTTAAGGTACCTGAACAAGCATCTTTGAAACAAAGTTAAAATGTTAACTCTGGCTGAGGCCAGGGACTGGCTAGCTTTCCTGGACCTCAAGGATGCCTATTTTTTCATGTCTTGATCAGGCCTTCTCACGAAAGTACCTCAGGTTACCCTCAGGCCACTACCAGTTCAGGGCAATGCCCTTGACCTTACCTCTGCGCCAAGGGTATTCAAGAAATTCTAGCTGTGGTAGTGGCTCTTTTAGAAGGCAAGGGATTGCTTTGTTTCCTTTCCTGGATGACTGGCTTTTATTGGGTCAGTCTCCAGATCAAGTAAAATCCCACTTGCTAAGTCACCCAGCAGCTTCTCACCTTTCTGGGATTCCTGCTGAATTTACCAAAGTCAGTTCTCGAACCAGTTCAGGTACTAACTTCATAGGTGCAGAGTTGAACAAAGTTAGCCAGGCATTTCTCCCCAAAAGGGTAGGCAGTCTCTGCCCTGGCATCTTCCATTACTCTGCAGTCTCTTTGACCAGCAAAGCATTTGCTACAACTACTAGGGCACATGGCTGCTTCCACAGCTGTAGTGCAGGAGCAAGATTCCAGATGAGGGACATTCAGTTCCATCTGAGGGCCTATTGGTCCTAAAGGAGGATTCCCTTTCCAAATTGGTTCTAGTGACCCAATCCTGATCCTGGCCTTACACTGTGGCAGGATCAAAGCAATCTAAAACTAGGGGTCCCTTCATTCCCCACCACAGATGCTCCTGTGTTAGGGTGAGGAGCTCAGCTTGGCGACCTGTCCACTAGGGGAGTGTGGTCTCCTAGGAATCTCTGCTCCACATCAATTTTTGGAACTCAGAGCTGTCTTCTAGCTCTTAGGAGTTTTCAGCTTCTGTCCAGAACAAGGTAGTTCAAGTCAGGACAGACAACACCACAATAATGTGGTACATCAACAGGCGGGGGGCACTCGGTCATCAGCCTTGTGCACCGAAGCAATGAAGTGGTGGTCTCTGGCTTACTCCCTGAACACCTCCCTGATAGCAGTTCACCTCCCAGGGAAGGACAATGCCCTGGCAGATGCCCTCAACAGGATTCTCAGGGCCATCACGATTGGGCTCTGAATCCTCAGGTGCTGGGTTCAGTCCTTGCCAGATGGGGCTCATTTTCAGATAGATATTTTCGCAGCCCCAGATAACCACTAACTTTCTCTGTTTTGTTGAGGCCTCCAGTGCTGGGATCAGCCCACCTGGACGCTTTTCACTTGGATTGGAAAGGGAAGTTTCTGTTCACCATTCCTCCCTTTTCCCTTTCTTTCAGGGTACTAGTAAAATCAGATCTCAGCCCTGCAAAGCGATTCTGATTGTTCCAAGCTGGGCCAGACAGCCTGGTACCCATTGTCTCTGTCCTTGACAGTCCACCTACCCTGAGCTTGCCCAAGTCCACGACTTACTGGCCTTTGCACAAGGGAGAGTGTGGTATCCGAACCTCAAATTCCTCCTTCTCAAGGCAGCTCTTGAGGAGTTAGAATTTGCTGATTTACACCTTTTTCAAGGTGTCGCGGATATTTAAAGGCTTCAAGGAAGCTTTTTCACTGGCGCCACTTACAATTCTAAGTGGAACAGGTTTTCAGTCTGGTGCGCTGAGAAGCAGATTATACCACAGTCTGCTTAGCTGCCCATTTTCTGGACTTTTTGGTCCATTTTAAATTCTTTAGGTCTTAGGCCAGCTACCTTAAGGGTTCCTTTGGCAGCTGTCTCTGTTTTTTTCTGCAAGCAGGGAAGCCTGCTTCCTTTTCTTCTCAACCTGTGTTTTCCAAGTTTTTAAGGGTTGCTTACACCAACCCTCCTTTTCGGAACCAGCTCCTGCATGGAGCCAGAATGTTTGCATTAGCTCAGTTAATGCAAACCCTTTGGACCTCTGTCCCCAGCAGAGCTCAAGCTTCTCACTTGGAAAATGTTTTTTCTGGTGGTTTCACTTCTGCCAGGCGCATAAGTGAACTACAGGCCCTGGCAGTGGAAGAAGATTTTTCTCTCACACAGGGATAAGACAGTCCCTAGGACTAACACAGGGTTTGTCCTTAAGTGGTTTCAGGTTTCCACCTGAACCAATCCATCTCTCTCCAGGATTTTTCACTGAGCATTCTTCCTCAGGTGAGAGAGACTGCACAGCTTGGACGCCAAAAGAGCCTTATGCTACCATTTGTAACGCACCAAGGGTCACAGGTTTGAATCCTCCAACTCTTCCTTACCTAGGGCGAGGTTGGCAAGGAACCTGCCTCTAAGAGGACAATTGCAAGGTGGATTGTCTCTTGTATCCATTTTGTTATCAAAGACTAGGTAGGAGAGCCCCTCAGGACTGAGGGCTCACTCCACCAGGTGTACAGCTGCATCTCTAGCTGCTGCTAGAGATATTCCCATTCTGGAAATCTGTCGAGCTGTTACTTGGAAGACAGTTCACCTTTTACCAAGCATTATTCTCTGGATTTCAGTCCAGGAGAGATGCTCGTTTTGCCTACAGCTGTGCTTCAGAGCCTATTTCCTAGTAGGTTCTGACCCTCCTCCATGGAGGTACTGCTGTGTATCTAGTATAGTTCTAATATAGCAAGACTTCATGGTGTTTGAAGAAAAATTACTCACCTTAGTAATTGCTTTTCTTCTCATGGAGTCTTGCTATTAGGACCACCCACCCCCAACCTGCCCCTCTCAGAACTTCTACTGGGGTGGGGGTGGCAAATTAGTGCAAGCACTGTGTCATGCCATTGTAGTTCTTCCCTTCACCCTCTTTTATTTAGGGTTAGAGAACTAGGGTTTTCTGGTTGAGTGATTTGTTGGCCCCCTTCCTGGACTTGAGTCTTTGGGGGAAGGGGGGGTTCCTAATAGTTTTTGTCAGGGGGGAAAACTAATAATACCATTATTCATTCTTGTTATTGTTATTGTTTCTATTGTTGTTATTACTACTAGTAGGTAGCCATTTGCCTAGTGTAGAGCTTTCCACACAGACTTGTTGCTTAGTGTTAGCTTCGTAAAGATCTGACAGTTTCATTTGAAACTGCCCAGATAGAGCTTTGGTATAGCGCCTTCGCGCTTTAGAACTCCAGATTCTCTGGAGTTAACTCTTTCCTCTCCGGGGCAGTTCAAGTGCAGTGGCTAACTGCAATAAGTCCTAATATAGCAAGACTCCATGAGAAGAAAAGCAATTACTAAGGTGAGTAATTTTTTCATCTTCTCCACTCTGCTCTCGACCCTCGTCACATCATGGGAGCTGTGTTCATTGACCTCTCCAAGGCCTTTGACACTGTCTGTCACCCCCTTCTACTTGACTCCCTCCACCAACTTGGCTTCTCACTTGGCCCCCTCGCTTGGTTTACCTGTTACCTCTCTAACAGATCCCAGTGTGTAAACGTTAATGGTACCCCATCCAACTCCAGGCCCATTTGCTCTGGGGTGCCCCAGGGTTCCACCCTTGGTCCTGTTCTATTCAGCCTCTTTCTCAACACTCTCCCCAACATCTGTTCTGGCAGTATACTCCTCTATGCCGATGACACTGTCCTCATTGCCTCCTACCCTGACCCTGCATCACTACAGGAATCTCTACAATATACTTTTAGCCAAGCAGAGAACTGGTTTCTTGACCACCAGCTGGTCATTATCCTAAAAAAAAAAAAAACACAAATCCATGCTCTTTTCTCACCACCAGAACAAGGCCAAAAATACCCCTCTCCACATTCTTCCCAGTAACCCACACCCTCTCGAACAGGTGTCATCCTACAAATACCTGGGCATCACCTTTGACTCAGCTCTTGCCTTCCACGTCCACATTATTACCTTGTCCTCAACTATACATTCTCAAATTGTTGTTCTCTATCGACATAAAGATTGGTTCCCCCAAACCGCCCTCCGTCTGGCCATCAACTCCTCCGTCTTATCCTTAGTAGACTACGGCCTACCTATTTATCCCACGGCTGACAACTCCACCCTCACCAAAATTCAGACCTCAATAAATAAGGCATGCAGGCTCCTGACTGGCATATTCCACCACACTCATACCTGCCTGCTTTATTCTACTTCCAACCTGCTCACCTTTGATGAATGCCTGTGCTACCAAACCTGCTTACTTGCCAAAAAATCCCTGCTAAGCCTATCACCCCCAGGGGTGGCCGTGTCCCTGCGGCTGCATCCCCAGTTGTTTCCACCCGGAACACAGTAAAGTCCACCCTCCAAGTGCCCTGTACCAAGACCTCATTAGCTAAAAAGGTCCTTCCACTTCCGCACCCCCACATGGTTCAACTCCCTCCTGCCCTCTGTCACAATTCTCACCAAAATTGGCCCTTCAAAGTTCCCCTCCGTAACTTCCTCTTTGACGACCGAAGCTGTAAATGCCCCTAATTACTGTGATGGCATGATATTCATGCATCACTCCCCTAGCCTGACAATGTCCATTGGACTGCTACTCTACACAATTGCCTGACAATGTCCACTGGCCTGCTACTGTATACAATTATAACTTCTGTATGAAACATTGTCTGTTAACCATTGCGCTAAATGTGTTCTTACTGTTATATGTATTTGCACCTGTATGTTACCTCTGTTGTACCTCAGACTGTTTTTCTGTCTGCCCTCCCTGTGATGAGGTGCCTTAGTAAATGAGTCCTTGACTCAAAGGTTGTAAACTCGATTCCTAAATAAATAAAAATAAATACAAATAAAACAGTAATATTTATATATCCAACTGTGTTCCTATTCGTTCCCTTTTCAGTATGATTAAAGGGGAATTTCCTATTGACTATCAGGTCCATTTCAAGTACTGTACCTGCATTGTGATTATATGCATATTCATTAGAGTTAACTTGTTTATGCATTCGGTTGGGAACTCCGTGAACATTTAATAGGCCTGCAAAATAAAGAGGGGTCAGAAAAACTACAGGAGGGTTGAGACTGCTAATATTGGGGTTCTTGTCAAGTAAAGAAATCAAATAACCAATGGTACTAAAGGTGCCAGATAAGGTCATTAAAGTGTAAAATAATTATGTATTAAAATACAACATACTGTACCTGGATTTAAACCACTGATCATTTGCTTAGTGACAACACATTCAGTGGGCCACTGAGCTGCAGGCAAGAGAATTACAGTTCCTGTGGTATAGATGATAAGTCACAACCTGCTAATCAGGTAAATGGGGATCTAATCCTGACAGGTGATTTAGCTTCACAAACTGTTGTTCTTAGCTGAAGTTTTTTTTGTAACTTGGAAACTCACTTTAGTGGTGATTCATGAAGGTGTAGAGTATAATAGTAAATTATATGAGAAGCAAACTGAGCTAAGAACAACACTTTGTGAAGACAAACTGCCTGCTTGGATTAGATCAACAGTTGCCTGTTTTGCAGGTCCTGTGACATAACCTCTATATCATAGTAACTGCACTTTACTTATCTGCAGGTCAGTGGAAAACTGAATGTTTGTTTGATTAGTATGTGTAATGGGGTGGGGGGGGCAGCTGCAGTGTAGTGACTGTTTTCTGCACATTCGAGCAGACTCGATAGACCTTCTGGCCTGTATCTGCTGGCAGTTTTGTATATTCATATGTATGTTCATGCAAATAATTAGTGGTTCAAATCTGAGCAGGGATTTAAGAATGTTTTCTAAGATGGTAACTCACTTGAATAGTGATTAATGGTGGTGTGCAGTGAAATAGAAAAGTATATAAGAAGGAAATTTAACTAAGAACAACAATCTGTGAAGTTAAATCATCTGCTGGGATTATATCCCCAGTCATATGCTTTGCATTTTTTGTCAAACTGTACACCATAGGAAATGCAGCTCACTTACTTGCAGCTCAGTGGCACACTGAATTTATGTTCACTTACCAAATGAAGAATCAGTGGTTTTAATTCAGGTAGACATAGTTTGAATCCTGGCTGGGACGCAAACACTTTTTTCAACTTTTTTTGTAAAATAGAAACTCAGTTGCGTAGAGATCCATGGTGGTGGGAAGCGGAATAGTAAATTATATGAGAACTCATTTTAGCTAAGAACAATATTCAATTGTAAATTTCTTACTGGGTTTAGATCCCAGGTCACCTGTTTTGCCAGTACTACTTAAACTTTATACGAACTGCAACTCACTTAACTGCAGTTCAGTGGCACTCTGAATGTTTGTTTGCTTAGCAAGCAAAGAGTCAGTGGTTCATATCTGAGCAGGTATTTAAGCATTTTTTTAATTTTCATTGTAAGATGGAAACTCACTTTAGTGGCATTTCATGATGTGTGGAGCTGAACATTAAATTACATGAGCAGTAAATTTAGCTAAGAGCAGCAGTTTGTGAAGGTACAGTAAATTGCCTACTAGGATTAGATCTCCAGTTCCCTGTTTTGCAAGATGTGACATAACCTCTAATCATAGAAACTGCAACCCAGTTACTTGTAGCTCACTGGAACACCGAATAAGTGTGTTTTCTTAGCAGGCAAAGAATCAGTGTTTAAAAACAGATTCACACAGTTCAAAACCAGGTGGGGACTTATTTTTTTTCTACTTTTTTTTTTTTGTAAGACAGAAACTCACTTGAGTTGTGATTCATGGTGATGTGCATTTGGAATAGTAAATTACATGGGAAGTAACTTTGGCTAAGAACAATAACTTGTGAAGATATATTGCCTGCTGGGATTAATTCCCCAGTTGCCTGTTTTGCAGGCTGTAACATAACTTGTACGCCATAGGAAATGCAACCCACTTACCTTTAGCTCAGTGACACACTAAATGTGTGTTTGCTTAGCAATCAAAATCATCAGTTCAGATTCTTGCTGGGACTTAAATATATTGTAAATTTTTTTTTTTTGTAAACTGGAAACTCACTTGAGTAGCAATTCATGGTAGTGTGGAGTTGGAATAGTAAATTATATGAGAAGTACTTTTAGCTAAGAATGGCAATTTGTAAAGGTATATCACATGCTGCGACTAGCTCCCCAGTTGCCAGTTTTGCAGGTTATAACATACCTCTCCACCACAGGAACTGCAACTGGCTTCCCTGCAGGTCAGTGGCACATTGAATGTGTGTTTGCTTAGCAGGCAAAGGACCAGCAGTTCAAGCGCTGGCTGGGACTAAAATAGTTTTTTGTAAGATGGAAAATTACTTTAGTGGTGATTCATGGTGGTGTGGAGTGGAATAGTTAATTATGAGAAGTAACTTCAGCTAAGAAAAACAGTTTGTGAAGCTAAATGGGGATCTAAGTCAGGATTAGATCCCCATTTACCTGATTAGCAGGTTGTGACTTATCTTCTATATCACAGGAACTGTAATCCCCTTTACTGTAGCTCAGTGGTGCACTGAATGTGTTGTCACTAAGCAAATGATGTGTGGAGTGGAATACTTAATTATGAGAAGTAACTTTGGCTAAGAACAATAGTTTGTGAAGCTAAATCACCTGTCAGGATTAGATCCCCATTTACCTGATTAGCAGGTTGTGCCTTATCATCTATTCCACAAGAACTGCAATTCCCCTTCCTGCAGCTCAGTGGCACACTAAATATGTTGTCACTAAGCAAATAAGTGGTTTAAATCCAGGTACAGTATGTTGTATTTAAAAAAATAAGTTTAATTCCCTACCACTATCTGAACTGCAGATCCTTTGTCTGCTAAGAAAACACACATTCAGCATACCATTGAGCTTCAGGAAAGTGAGTTGCAGTTCCTGTCATGTAGAGGAGTGTCACATCTACAAAGTAGACCACTGGGAAGGGGATCTAACCACAGCAGGTCATATACCCTTCACAAATTGCTATTCTTAGCTAAATGGACTTCAACCAAATTGCTGTCCTCAGCTTAAAGTACTTTTCATATACTGTAATTTACTATTCCAACTCCACACCACCATGAATCACCACAAAAGTAAGCTTCCATTTAAAAACATTGAAAAAAATGTTCATGTACCTACCAGGATCTGAACTGCTGATTGTTTATCTGCTAAGTGAACACACATTCAGTGTGCCCCTGAGATGCAGGTAAGCAAGTTGCAGTTCCTATGGTGTAGGTGTTATGTGAGAATCTGCAAAACAGGTAACGAGTGATCCAGTCTTCAGATAAAGCACTGCTCTTTACAACACACCTAATATTATCAGGTAGAAATTTAATGAGCAATGAGAAAATAAAAACTACTTCAGAAATAATCAAAGTAATAACGGTACTGAATGTGCCAAATAAGGTCTGTAAAGTGTGAAATGATTATGTATTAAAATACAGTCTACTGTAGCTAGATTCAAACCACTGATCCCTTGCCTGTTAAGCAAACACACAAATTCAGTGTGACTCTGAACAGCTGATAAATGAGTTGCAGTTCCTATGGTGCAGAGGTATGTCACAATCTGCAAAACAGGCAGCTGGGGATCTAATCCCAGAAGGTGATATAACTTCACAAATTGTTGTTCTTAGCTAAATGTACTTATATAATTTACTATGCCAACTCCACGCAACTATGAATTGCCACTCAAGTGAATTTTCATTTTACAAAAACAATTGTAAGTCTCTGCCAGGATTTGGACCACTAATCCTTTGCCTGTGGAACAATCACACATTCAGTGTGCCACTGAACTGCAGTTAGTAAGTTGCAGTTCCTCTGATGTAGCGGTTATTCTACACTTGCAAAATAGCAATGGGGACTCTAATCACAGTAGGCAATTTGCCTACACATATTGTTGTCATTACCTAAATTTACTTCTCATATAAAATAATTAACTATTTGACTCCACACCACCATGATTTACTACTCAAATGAGTTTTCATCTTACAAATAGTTAAAAAACAAGTTTAAGGCCCTTACAGATTTCACACTATATCTACTTGAATTTAAACCACTGATTCTTTGCCTGCCAAGCAAACACATATTCAGCATGCCACTGAGTTGCAGGTAACAGTGTAGCATTTCCTATGGTGTGGCAATTATGTCACAACCTGCAAAACAGGCAACTGGGGATTTACTCCCAACATGTGATTTACCTTCACAAACTGTCATTCTTAGCTAAGTTTACTTATAGGTTCATAGGAAAACTACAAAGTCGAGGGAACGAGCCCATTATGACTTCGCCATCCATTATCCAGGATGGAAATAGTATTTTTTATCTCCCATATAATTATCCAGATTAATTTTGAAAACACTAAAACTGGGGCTATTTACTACATTTGAAGGAAGGGAGTTCCAAACTGGAACAGCTCTCTGGGTAATAAAATTCTTCCTTTTGATAGTCTGTATATTAAATGTCTTAATTTTGACATTATGAGACCTGGTAATACTTAAACTATTTCCGGATTCAAGACAAAGAGTTTCAAATAAGGAAACATCTTTTAAAGCCCTAAAAATGAGACACAGATCCCCTCGTATGGACCTGTATTCCAATGAATAGAGGTTAAGTTTTTTTAGTCTTTCGAGATATGGAGTATGTTTAAGGCCCTTTATACTTTTGGTGAATCTACGTTGTACCCTTTCTCTCTTAATCTTATCCTTTACAAACATAGGTGCTCAGAATGGTGAACAATAGTCAAACTTTGATCTTATCAGACTACTGTATAGGAGAATTAATACCTCGGGGTCTCTACTCTTAAGATTTTTAAGTATACAGTTAATTAGACGATGGCATTTTTTAACCATTAGGTTATTATGGTCAGTAAATTTTAGATTATCAGTAATTACTACTCCCAGATCATTTTCGGATGAAACTACGGTCAATGGTACATTTTTCAACATATAATGCACTTTTAGATTATTTCTACCAAAGTGCATAACCTTGCATTTATTTATGTTTAAAGATAAATTCTTATCACTAGCCCAGGTTAATATATTATTTAGGTTTGCCTGAAGGTTACAAACCGAGGCTGCATCATTAACAATGCAGCCAAGCTTAACATCATCAGCATACTTATTTATCCACACGCCATTTGATGTAGACATGCTGGCAACCACTAGATTAAACAAAAAGGGTCCCAGCACAGAGCCCTGTGGCACTCCACTCATCACACTACTCCAATCGGAAACATAACCTCTGATACTGACTTGTTGTTTTCTTACTAGTAACCATGATACAATCCATTTGATTATATTTATGCAAATGTCTTGATTATATAAGCATTCTATTATTGTTTTATGTGAGACAGAATCAAATGCCTTTTCATAGTCTAGGAAAATTACATCAACTGGGAGACCAGCATCCAATGAGTGGCTCACTGGTTCAAAAAAATGTATTAAATTTTCCTGACATGATCATCCCTTGCAAAAACCATACTGAAAAATGTCAGTATTCATAGAACCTTTAAAATGCTCTTCAAGTTTATGCAAAATGAGTTTTTCCATAATTTTACCAATGCTAGGAGTCAGACTAATAGGTCTGTACTTGTTTGGAAGAAATTCTGACCCATTTTTATGAATGGGTATAACCTTAGCTGATTTCCATTCCATAGGTAATTATAACTTGCTGTAAAGATTTATTAAAAGTAAGGTAAGAATATCAACCAACTCAGCTGCCAAATTCTTTATGAAAATAAAAGGAATGTTATCAACACCAACTGAAGTAGAAGTTTTAAAACTTTTTATTGTAGATAGGACTTCCATAGATGAAAATATAATATCTGAATTGTTAACAGAGGTAAATGGTAAATCTAGTTTTTCCTGAATTTTGAAAACACTAGAGAATTGTTTATTAAAGGCATTTGCCATTTCTAATTCATTGGATATCAGTACGTCATCGACTATAAGGGGTCCCACATTGGTTTGTGACTTTTTTAACGAACCAATGTAATTAAAAAATGACTTTTTATTGTCTTTTGTTTAAAGAGGTTTTTTTCAAGATTCTTCTTGGCGGTCTGTATCATTAGCTTAGTTTTTTTAGTTTTAAGTTTGAACCTTTGCCAATTTTCTGCAGTTTTATTTTTGTTATATTTATTAAAGGCTTTTTTCTTTCTCAGTATGGATTTCCTTATAGAGTTGTTGAACCAAACAGGATTACGTTCCTTATTTATATATTTAGTTCGATCAGGTAGCCAAGTATTCATACAAAGTTGCAGATTAGTTTTTATATTTTCCAAACTTCCTCAACAGAAAGATGTTCTAATTCTTTTTTCCAGTTCCAGTTTACTAAGTAGTTTTTGATTTCAACATAATTTGCTTTATTATAATTCTTCATTTTAGTGATTCCTCTATTTTCAAGAATAGTAACAGATAGTTCCCAATAAAGTGTATTATGATCAGATAAACCAATAGGTTCCAGTATTATTGGATCTTTATAAAATTGTTTTGTGTTTGTAAATATTAGATCAAGAATATTCTTATATCTAGTAGGAAGTGTAACAATTTGATCCAAACCTAAAACAAAAATAGTTTCCAAGAAGTCTCTCTCATTTTGTGATATGCCACTTAAGGACCTCCAATCTATTCCTGGGAAGTTGAAATCCCCCAATAATATTGTATTTGTTGGTAATTTAATACTTTGTAAATAAGACAGAAAAGATTCAAATTTAACATTATCCAATGATGGAGGTCTGTAACATATGCCAAAGGTGAAAGTCTCAATTTTTTGCTTAACAGTTAACCATAATATTTCAACTCCCAAAGGTTCTGGAGTATCAAATTTGAATTCAGAACAGTCATAACACTCTTATGTAAAAAGCGACTCCACCTCCTCTGGAAAATTCTCTATTTTTTTCACAGAGATGATAACCAGGAATTTCAATACCCCATTGATTATCTGAAAACCAAGTTTCAGTGATACCACAGATATCAATATCTTTAGATAGTAATAAAATCTGTAACTCAGAAATTTTGTTAGCAAGACTTCTTGCATTCAATAATATTGCAGTTAGGGAAGATTTTCCATTTTCCACCAAAGTTGACAAGTCACTTTTTAAAGGAACAGGTACATAATTTAGGCTTAAACTAGCAGAATTTTTCCCCTCCCACCCATTTAGTAGTTTAAACAGTTTGAAATAGCTGTATTAAAGATTTCTCCTAGCATATTTGAACCTTTTCTATTGAGATGTAAACCATCGGATGCAAAAAAATCTTCATACTTTATAAATACTTCCCAGTTTGTTAGACATTTTAGATTTTGCCTAACGCACCATTGTCTAAGCCAATTATTAATATGCTTAATTTTTTCGGTAATTCTATCACTGGCTCCAAGAATAGGCAAAATTTCAGAAAAAATAATCTGTGCTCCTTTTACAGCTAGAAGATTTGTTAATCCAACATAAGCTTCTTTAATCTGCTGTACAGTCTGGTATTTGATGTTGTTTGTACCCAAATGTATAAGTACTAAGGGCTTAGTTCCACAATTGTGCAATATATTTTTAGTCATCCTTGAAACGTCCTGTATTTTAGCACCCTTAAAACTACAAAGTGTATGAGTAGTCTTATCAACGTTACATATTTGTCGAGCAAGGTTAGAGATGATTGAGTCTCCCAAGACATAAATTTGTTTCTGATTTATGGAAGTAAAATCCATCAAATTTTCTTGCTGATCAATATTTGTACACTGATCAAAATGTAATAAGTCATTTTGACTATTATTCAAAGCAGTCGGAATAATAGATGACAAAGTTGGATTACCATTCACTGGAGGTGGGGTAGGTGTCAAATTTAATAAATCATCACAACTTTGAGAAACAAAAGGTGTAGCTAGTGGATCAAAGTTGTTAGAGGCAAAACAAAATCGCCTTTCCTCCCCTTTTTAGTAATTTTTGCTGCCTGAACAGTAAACCATTCATCTTCTTTGTCTATTAAATCAGATTCATTTCTACTTTTTTTTCTCTTGTTTGGTTCTTTAGTATTTAAAGGTGTTTATTTTGCAAAGTGTCAGTAGTAATAGTCATTTGAAGCTTTTTTCTAGTTTCAAGTTGGCTGATTTCTAATAATTTAAGTCTTTCATCGAACTGATTAATTTCTAATTCAAGTTCTTTATTCCTTATACATTTTGAGCATACATAACTTTCTACTGAGACTAGTTCAAATGAAACTGTATACATAAGACAGTTTAAACACATTTGTCCCATTCGCCCATCATTTGTAAACAGAGAAGTCATTATTTGTATTAGAGAATTATGCCCAGGCTATGGTAGGGAAAGAAGATTTTTGAGTACCAATATAGTTTAAAAGTTTGATTTACCTTACTTCAGGAAAGAGCAAAATGGACATACACTCTAATAAACTCACTAAACACGCAAAACACGCGCAGATGCGCCAGGCTTTTGCCACGATTCGAGGCGGCGCGATGGTACACCCGCCTGCTCGGGCTCACCCTGCTCGCTGCAGGGCTTGTTTAAATAGGTCCCTGGAACCGGAAGTAGCGCGAGGTCACTTCCTGTACCTCGCTGCTTTCAGATTTTAATTTTTAATTCCAGAGTGTTTAAAACGCTTCCCTTAAGTTAGGGATACAGTGTAATGTTAAAATTCTGTCTTTCTGAGCTATTAGCCACAAAGAAAGATTGTTTTCAGTCGAGTTGTAGTCCCAACAGAAACTCCCCAGGACTACTGCTCCTCTACCTAGCGTGATAGTCACTGCTAGGGCTCAGACAAGTAACGAACTGTTTTATCACACGCAAAGTATATTTAAAACCTAAAAAACAGATCTTGACAGCATCACAGTGTATATATTCATGCAAAAGTTTGCAAACAGCTCTCAATCAATCCATGAAAGGTAATTATTTTTTTTGGGGGGTGGGGGGCATAATTTGAAATCAAGTTTCATTAATGTTTTTGTCTTCTTTCTAAGTCTTCAGCATATCCTAACTGTTGTCCATCTTCAGATTGGAAGATATCACCGATGGCAGTCCACAGCACCTCAATGTTACCTATAGATTTAATCAGTTAGGCAGTTGGAGTACTGTAGTCCTACAAGTTTACACTGTCTGTAACCAGGATGGACTTTCCTGTGAACAGTCCCTTCCCTTCCAGAAACTTTCCATATTGGTTATCTGTCTGTTAGCCTGTGACTTGTCACCCTACCTCTGTTGCTGAGGATATTGGTGGTCTAGAAGGGTGCAGGTGGTGGGCCTGGGAATCTCTCTCTCCAGTCACTTCTCATGTTCTGTTATATCTGACTGCACTGTAGACCTCACTCCACATCCAAGGCTCCTTCTTCTATAATTTATTATTCCAACTCCACCCCACCATGAATTGCCACTCAAATGAGGTTTCCATTTCTCAGTAAAAGCTTGAGTCCTTGACAGGATTTGAACCACTGATCATTCACCTGCTGAACAGACACACATTCAGTGTGCCACTGAGCAACAGGCAAGTGAGTTGTAGTTCCTATGATGGAGAAGCAATGTCATAGTGTACAAATTAGGTGACTTGAATGGTATTCAAGTCTAGACAAGCCTCATCTGGGACTAATTTAATTGACTATAACATAATGTAGAACTAAGCTTGAATTATCTGAAGGGCTCCTAGTTGTGTCTGCTGAAATACTTCACTACATCAGCAGTGACATCTAACAATTTCTCTCATACAGCAAAAGTTATAGTGAGAAAGAAAACTTGTGCAATACAGGAATCACACCTAGGCTTGTGTAGGTCTGAAACCCTATGCCTAAACCTAAAAGTCCATGTTGCTGACATCATCAGTGACATCATACAGCTGAATCACTCACACTGAATGTGACATTAAACTTGACTAAATGCAAAAAAGAATAAGCATGACCACAATAGGTGCTAAAGGCTATGCTGTTGGCACCTTCAAAAGTTAAAAGGAACTTGGGCATTATTATATGGGCTTGTCCTTATTTGTGCAGGAAGGATGTCATCTGAATATTCATTAGCATGAATACTAATTAGGATGGATCTCTAGGAATATGAAAGGGACAGTGAAATAAAAAAGAAAAAAACTTGTGGGAGGATCAGGAATGTAGATATTATAAAAAATAAATTGTTAAAAGGAAAAGGAAATATTTAAAAGGAACATGCATAACCAATGTACAATAGAAACATAACATAGAAACATAGAAGTTGATGGCAGATAAGGACCGCAAGGCCCATCCAGTCTGCCATTTCTTTTTTTACCTTATATATGTGCTATCGGCCTTTACTCGGTCAGTGGCCTATCTATTCATAGTCATTTGTATTGCTCCCTTATGCCTATCCCATGCCTGTTTGAAGCCCTGCACTGTATTCATAGCCACTCTTTGTGGTAAGCCATTCCATGCATCCACCACCCTTTCTGTGAAAAAGAATTTCTCACATTCCCCCTTAATCGGCCTCCCTCTAATCTCATGCTGTGTCCTCTTGTCCTGCTATTTTTCTTATATTTAAACATGTTAGACTCTTTCACCTTGTTAATGCCCTTAAGGTGCTTGAATGCCTCGATCATATCACCTCTCTCCCTCCTTTGCTCAAGGGTATACATACTGTTAATCTGTCTTCATATGTCTTCTGATGCAGTCCCTGCAACATTTTGGTTGCCCTTCTCTGGACTGCCTCAATTTGGTTAATGTCCTTGTGAAGGTGTGGCCTCCAATACTGCACGCAGTACTCCAGATGGGGCTTCAATCAGGTGTCTTGTAAAGAGGGATTATTACCTCCTCCACGACTCTTGTGACACTTTACTAATACACTCTAACACCCCTAGCCTTACCTACTGCTTTAGAGGTCTGCTTGATGATTTCAAGTCATCAGTGATGATGATGCCCAAGTCTCTTTCTTCCTTTGTGACTGCTAGCAACTCCTCCCAGCCTATAGGTGGCTTCAGGGTTTCTCTTCCCTATGTGCATGATCTTGCACTTTTTTGCATTAAATCCCAGTTGCCACTCTTCTGACCATTTTGCTAGTTTATCCAGATCTCTTCTCATTCTGCCTACCCCATCTGGATCATCTACTCTGTTGCAGATCTTGGTGTCATCTGCAAACAGACAAGCTTACCCTCTAGTCCATCTGCAAGGTCACTAATGAAGATGTTGAAGAGGACTGGCCCCAGAAGTGATCCCTGAGGTACCCCACTTGTGACTTGCATCTCTTCTGACTGTATACCATTTACCACCACTCTCTGTTTTCTGCCCGTCAACCAGTTTGCCACCCAGTTGACCAACTTCTGACCCACTCCGAGCCTACCCAGCTTATTTATCAATCTTCTATGTGGAACAGTGTCAAAAGCTTTGCTGAAGTCAAGGTAGGCGACATCACCTGCTCCCCCTTGGTCCACCACTCTGGTTACCCAGTCAAAGAAATCAAGAGATTAGTTTGACAGGACCTTCCTTTTGTAAACCCATGCTGTCTTGGATCCTGTGCCCCTATGGATTCCAGGTGTTGCACTATCCTTTCCTTAAGGAGTGCCTCCATAATCTTGCCCACTACTGAGGTAAGACTGACTGGTCTGTAGTTCCCCCACTTCCTCCCTGCTACCACTCTTGTGGAGCGGGATCACATGAGCCCTTCTCCAGTCTTCTGGGACCTCTCCTGTGCTCAGAGACTCACTAAACAGTTCTGCTAATGGCTCTGCTAGTTCCACCTTTAGCTCCTTAAGTACCCTGGGATGTATGCCATCAGGTCCCATTGCCTTATCCACCCTGAGCTTAGCAAGCTCTTGTAGGACCCTTTCTTTTGTGAAGTGGAGTAGTGCTCACCTCCCTCCCCCCTGTGTCCATGATGCTGAGCTGTGGGCCCTGCCCTACCTTCTCTTCAGTAAATACTGAGCAAATGTATCTATTTAAGATAGATGCCTTTACAGGGTCCTCCTCCTCACATGCTCCCTTTTCTCCATTAAGCTTAGCAATACCCCCTCTGGACTTTCTCCTTTCATTAATGTATCTATAGAAAGTCTTGTCACCTTCTTTTACTGTTCTGCATAGTGTTTCCTCAGTTTGGGACTTTGCCTGCCTTACTGCATTCCCTGCTTCCCTTTAGGGAAGTTTGGTATGCCTCCCTATCTTCATCCCGCTGTGTTCCTTATATTTCCTGAAGGCCAGCCTTTTAGCTCTGACCTTTTCTGCTACTGTATTTGAGAACCAAAGTGGTTTCCTTCTTCTTTTGCACTTCCTTTTCTGTCTAACACAATGGGATGTTGCTTCACGTATTGCATCCTTAATGCTTGCCCACTTTGCCTGTACCCCTCACCTGTGTTTCTTTTGCCAGGCTAGCTTAACTCTGTTGGCCATCTTATCAAAGTCAACTCCTCTGAAGTCCCATAATTTTGCCTTGGAATGGGATGATTTAGATGTAGTAGCCAAATTGAACCATACCATGTGATGGTCACTGGCCCCCAGGTGACCTTCTACCTGGAGATCTGTGATCCTTCCTTGTTAGTCAGTACTAGATCTAGGATAGCCCTGTCTCTTGTGGGTTGCTGTACCAGTTGTTTGAGGCCCTCCCCTGCAGGAATCCACTATGTGTCTAGTTCTGGCAGATGTTCCTGCTGGTATTGACCAATCTGTATCCGGCATGTTGAAGTCTCCATTATCAGAACCTCCCCTTTAGCTGTGATGTTTTGTATATCTTCTAACAGTAATGTGTCTATGTCCTCCCCTGGTCTGGGGGCCTGTAGACAACCCCAGTTCTTATGGCTGTCCCATTTCCTGTTTCCAGGGTGACCCACAGTTCTTCTGGCTCCTTATGTGTATTCTCAATTTCTGTAGCTTTGATATTTTCATTGACATACAGGGCCACGCCTCCCCCCCTTTTTGCACCTCGGTCTCTTCTGAACAATACATAGCCAGGTACTGAAGTCTCCCAAGTGTGGTTACTGGTAAACCACGTCTCACTAATTGCTGCTATGTCCAGTTTAGCCTCTGACATTATTGCCTGCAGGTTTGGGATCTTATTTCCCAGGCTGTGAGCATTTGTGTACATGATTTTCCATTGGCCAGATTTTGGTGTGTTAGTTGTTGGGTGAGGTTTGGCATTACCCCTGTGTGTCGTATGGGGAGACAAACCTTTTTTCTTACCTCATGATGCAAATGAACTGCAAACATGCTGAATTCCTGTTTGACCACTAGCTGAGGGGGGAGGGGTGTTCTTCCCATTCGACGTATGGGGTGCTGCACCCCTCTCCCCATTTGCTAGTTTAAATATTCTGCAAAGACATCAAACTTCTGCCCCAATGCACTGACTCCCTCCTTAGTCAGATGCAGTCCATCAAATTTAAAGAACTTTCACTCCCAGAACTGTTGCCAGGTCCCTACAAATCTGTGTCCTTTTTCCTGGCACCAGCCCTTGAGCCACATGTTTAGCTCCCCTATCTCCCCTTCTCTGACCTTCCGTCCATCTGCTCCCCCTCTCCCAGACTGGCAGGATCTCAGAGAAGGAGATGCCGGATGAAATAGATGATAGTTTGTCACCCAGCCTGGTCAGGTGTTCCTTGGTCTCCACAACTGACCGGCTGGCAAGATCATTAGTCCCTATGTGTACTAGGACATCACTGTTTTCTCCTGCTTTGTGAACAATTTTAGCAATGTGGTCAGTGTCTCTCCATGCTGATGTACCTGGGAGACATCTGACCATTACCCCTGGCTGGAGATGGGTATCAACTCCCCAAATCATGGAGTCTCCTATGATCAGAAGTTTTTTGGATTTCCTTTTTGCTTTTTTTGTTTTGGTTCCTGATTTGGGTGAGTTTTGTTGTGCTAGCTCCTGTGCTGCAGTGTCCTGCTCTGCAGTGTCTTCTGCCTCTTTGTTTGATTTCAGAGATAGAGGCAGATACCTGTTTGTAGTGTTTATATGGTTTTTGGAGATAATATGTTGGAGAGCAGAGTGATGGGGCACCCGATTTGCCCCTCCTAACCACCTGCCAACCTCCTGGTCCAACTATCCACTGCGGTCAAGGTTTTTCTGTTAGATGCTGGGGAAATGGTGGGTGGTTCTAATAATGTATTTCCTCTTGAATATGAAATTTGAGGCGTGCAATCTCTGCCCATGCTGCCCGGAGCTGAGCCCTAAGATCTCCAAAGGCCCAGCATGTAGGACAGTGTCCTAAATCCTGTAAGACTGTCCTTCTGAAAATTGTTCCACAGTACCTGCAGTTAATGATATCCATTCCAGATAAGTTGCTGGGTTTTAACCTAGTCAGAGTAATTAGAAGGAAAAAAAAAGGAAAAAAAATGCAAGTAATGGTTTGATTGTGTTTTGTTTAACTTGTTATAACAAGTGAAATTACTAGTTCCCCTGTAAATGAGCTCACCTTGTGGAGGCTTCACTGATCCACCCTTTCTGCTCTGCCACAGGAACGCACAACTGTGGTACTCTATAAAAGGAGTGTAGTGTGGGGTGGTCGGGGATGGGGGTGGGTGGCTGGGCCCTTCCCCTGCTGAAAAAGAAGATCCACGGATGAAAGAACAAGGAGATAAGAGCAGAAACAATCAGTCAACAACAAATACAGTAACCCTGAAAGCTTATCCTTATGTTAGATAAAACTGTAAAACCTGTAAAGCACCACCTGTAATAATTTCAGAGAAGATATACATTGTAAGAAACACTTTGCTACAGAGAAAAATAAAGCAATGAAATGTTAGCAACAAACAGTAGCAATCCCTGTGAGTAAAAAATTAAAAACAACACCACACAGTAAATCTGCTTAGCCAAAATAAGTCTTAATCCTTTTCCCTTGCACTGGTAAGTTTCTCTACTCTGCCTTTCAAGCAGTCTTAGAAGGAAAGAGCTCAGGTGAAGCTAGGTGCCTTGGCCAGCAAACCAAGTCTTCTACCTACAAATGTATCCTTTTTTGTTCAAAAATTAAATTGATTGCCCTTTCATTAAAACACACCAGTGCGACATATAGAAACATAGATAATGATGGCAGAAAAGGGCCAAGGTCCATCCTGTGTACCTGAGTTCCCCATTTAGCCATGGGGCCCATGGTTCCTCCAGGGTCATAGCCCTGCAACCACCTCCATTTTTCTCCCCGATTCCGATGCCCTGAGTAACCACTACAAGCCTGCATTCTGTCCCAACCATGCTTGAAACCACTAATGGTTTTTGCAGCCACAACCTCAGCTGGCAGTTTGTTCCATGACTCCCCCCACTTTTTCTATAAAGTAGTATTTCCTCACATCCCTCCTGAACCTTCCTCCTGTTAGCTTTCACTCAAGACCACATGACTGCAAGCTGGTATTCAAGTTAAATAGTTCCCTGCAGTTCACCCTGCTACTTCCATTTAGGAATTTGAAGTTCTCTATCATATCTCCCCTCTCCCTTCTGATCTCCAGCAAGTACATGTTCAAAGCCTTGAGGAGCTTCTCATAGGATATGCCCTGCTGGCCCTGAATCATTTTTGCTACCCTGCACTGCCCAGCTCCAGTCTATTTCTATCCTTTCTGAGGTGAGGACCCCAGAACTAGTCACAGTACTCCATGTGTAGCTCACCAAGGATCTATACAGGAGAACTGTTATCTCCCTTTTTCTGCTATAAGTATCCTTATCAATGCATCCAAGCATCCTATTTTCTTTGCTATATAAGCCTTGTTGCACTGACTTAGTTGTTTTAGGGAGTCACTGATGATAACTCTAAGTTCTTGTTGCTCAGCTGTGGTACTCAATATCACCCTTCCTATCCAGTACTCCATTCTGGGGCTCTTGTTCCCTAGGTGCATCACCTTGCACTTTTGGCTTTGAATTTCAACTGTCAAACTCTTGACCACCCCTCCAGGTTTCTTTATTCCCCCAACACTATCTACCTTTCCACGGAGCTTAGTATCATCTGTGAAGAGACACAGCCTTTCCTTGATCCCTTCACCAATGACGCTCATGAACATGTTGAAGGGGACTAGACCCAGGACAGATCATTGTGGAATCTTGCTCTTTACCTCCATCTCTTCAGATTTCATCCTGTTGATCACTAACCTCTGCTGCCTCCCATTTAGCCAGTGACCTAGCCAGTGTACTCTGACCTGAGCCACACCCAGATCCTCCATCTTCTTCAACAAGCATCTGTGGGGTACCCAGTTGAAAGCCTTGCTGAACTTGAAGTAGAACAAATCCACAGAGTGGGCCCCATCCAATTCCTTTGTCACCAGTCAAACATATTATCAGGTTAGTTTGACAAGACCTCCCTGCCACAGATCTGTGCTGCTTACTCTCCTGGAGACCATTGTTCTCTAAGTAGTCCACAAGATCCTCTTTGACCAGTAACTCCATCAGTTTTCCTACAAAGGAGGTTAGACTAACAGGTCTGCTTGTTCCTTGTCCCCAGCCCCCATGGAGCAGAATTATGTCCACCACCCTACAATCCTTTGGAACCACCCCAGTCCTTAGAAAGCTGTTGTACAGACTTATCATGTGGTCAGCCAGTTTCACTGCCAATTACCTGAGTATCCTTGGATGCAACCCATCTGGTCCGGGAGCATTATCAATCTTTAGGGTTGCCAGCCCTTTCTGAAACCTTTTTCTAGTAAATGCTGGCTGACTCAGCTCTGGGACCCTATTAATGTCTGCTTTAGTGCCACTGTCTGGCAAGGGACCACTGTCCTCCCTAGTAAAAATTGAGCAAAAGTAAAACAATGGCTGTCAGTCACCCTAATTCCCCTCTGTTAGCCTCATAATTCCTTCCTTCCTTCCATTTTTACTAATATACCTATAGAACTGTTTTTCTCTGCTCTTGACTCTTTCCACAGTATGCAGATCTGTGTCTCCTTTTGCATCCCTAACCACCCACTTTGACTCCTTATTTTTCAGTAAATAGTATTCCTATTCTTCCTCCTCTTCCTGCTTTTCTTTAAAAGACCTTTTTCTTGTCCCTCACTGCTTTTCTGACCCTTGCCGAGAACCATAGCGGTCTCTTGAAAAAGTTATTTTTGGTTACCATTCTCAAGCATACCTTACATGCCCCAAGAATGGCCCCCTTAATTGCCCCATCTCTTCCACCCCATCTATGTTGTCCACTCCTACTACCTTATCTCTGCCAAGCTTCTTCAGCTAATGAAGTTTGCCCTTCTAAAAACAAAGGACTTCAGCTCTCAATTGCAGTTTACCAGACCCAAGGGCCAGTTCAAAGGAAATGGAGTTATAGTTACTGTTCCCTAATGGCTTTCTACTCCCACAGCTCCTACTACAACTCTGAGTTGTTGAGCACCAAACTGAGAACTGTAGTCTGTCTGGTGGGTTCCTTAACCAACTGTATCAGAAGACAGTCCTGGAATGCATCCAGCAAGACGTGGCTTCTGTTGCTCCTGGCCACTGGAACATCCCAATCAATGTCCAGCAGGTTCAGACCACTCACCACAACTACTTCCCCCTTAGCTATCCCTCTTTCTTATTCTTTCCTGAGCTCTGTTTCCCTCTCCTCCCCTTGTCCTGATGGTCCACAGATCACTCCCAAGCACAGTTTCTTGCCTGAGGCTATCATGAGTTGCACACACAGTGTCTCAGTCTCCCCAATATTACGACTGATATACCCATCTTCTGTCACCTCTACGCCCTCCTATACAGGGCTACTCCTCCCCCTCTACCTGTTCCTCTGTCCTTCCTGAACATTGAGTACCCAGGGACAGTCAGTTCCCAATGGTTATTTTATGAAGCCCATATTTCTGTTAGGGCCACAATGTCCACCTCAATGTCTCCCATCAGTGCCTGGAGTGCACTGATTTTATTACCTAGGCTCCTTGCATTGAGGCATACTTTCTCCCATCTGATCCCTGGGGCTGAGCAAAACTTCCTCGAAAGAATTTCTCTTCAGTGAAATTTTGGAATGTACTTTGCCAACTTTCATAGAAACTTAGAGCAGTGAAATAAGTGTATGAATTGTGGATTAATCTATTACACTATGGACAGAAATTCTTCAGAACTGATCACTGTCAGTGATCATTTCTGTGGAATTTCTTTCCATATTTTAATACATTACTTTGCAATTCATACATTCATTCTGCAGTTCAGTGAGTCACTGAACTGTGGAATGAAGGTGTGAATTGCTGATTAAAGTATTATGCTATGGAAAGAAATTTCACAGAACTGATTACTGAACTGTGGAATGATTATGTGTATTGCAGATTGATGTGCTAAACAGTGGAATAAAATTTCTTAGAACCGTCATTCACAGTTCATGCCTATTATTCCACAATTCACCCAGAAAATGTCATGGAATGAGGTGAAAATTTGCCAAACATTTTTTGGAAGATTCAGAAACATTTCCTTGAAATTTGCAAAATGTCATGAAATTTCCATGAACTCAGAATTCACAGATTCTGCCCTGCTCTACTGACCCTCTGATCCTGCTTTGCTACTGCGGTTCTGCTTCTCATGTCCTCTCAGCCCTTGTTTTTCTTGGTGCTTTTATCCTTTGTGTTCCCCATCTGCAAAGTCCATTCACCTTGTCCAATATGGGCCACCGCTTTCTTTGTATCTGCTACCCTGCTACATGCCCCCAGAGTAATAGTTAGGATCCCCTTCTTCTTACCTGCCATTGAAGTTCCCCTAGACCCAGTCAGTTTAAGTGTCTCATACAGATGTCAAACTTCTGCCACAGCATGCAGGCCCCCCTTTCATCAGGTGAAGTATATTACCCTTGAAGAGCCTTCTGTCTCAGAAGTCCTCCCAGTCCCCTCAAACAAGTACCCCATCCTTACACCATCCCTTAAACCATCCATTAAACCCCTCTATTACTTCCCTCCTTATCCTATCCTGCTTCACCACCCTGTCCCACCCAGGGAGGACTTCAGAAAAGGACGAGGAAGCTGAATGTGCTGCCAGTCTGTCTCCCAGTCTACAAAAGTTCTGCTTCACCATCTCCATTAACTAGTTCACCAGATCATTTGTATACAACAGACAAAGGCATGCTATCATTAATTGATCTGGGCTAACTGTTGTACCCAGGGATATTTTTGTAACATGCCATGCTCTTACAATCCATAGAAACAAAGAAGTTGACGGCAGATATGGACTGTGTGGCCCACCTAGTCTGCCCATTGTGCCTACCTATTTAAAAAACACCACAGTTCCTAGTTGATCTGCAGCTTACCCTTTTTTCCCTGTCTCTAGGGTACCCTTATGTCTACCCCATGCCTTCCTGAATTCCCCAACTGTTTTCTCTTCCACCACCTCTGCATGGAGGGTGTTTCAAGCATCTGCCACCCTTTCAGTGAAAAATTACTTTCTTACATTGCCCCTGAACCTCTCCTGCTTCTAATTTCATCATGTGTCCCCTTGTTCTTGTACATCTTTTTTGAAAGATGCCACCCTCTTGTACCTTGTTTACACCCCTGAGGTACTTGAACATTTTTATCATATCCCTCCCTCTCGCTCTCTCATCTCCTCCAGGGAATACATATTGAGTTGCACTAGGCTCCCTCTTAGGACTTTTCATGTAGACCCTGTACCATCTTATTAGCTCTCCTCTGGACTACCTCAACTTTGTCTATCCCCTCCCGGAGTTGTGACCTCCAGAACTGAACACATTACTCCAGCTGAGGTCTCATCAGATAAGTGCTTGAAAGAAAATGTTTTATACAGATTCTCACCCAATCTCAACACTATACACTAATGCTTTTACATTTTTTGAGAGCAAGATTCAATGGCAAATGATGCTTTATGTATCCAAATATTGACCCTTGATATTCACAAGATATTTTTATTCACTACTGTGTCACTTATATATTGGAATTATCAATAATTATTTACTGCAAGTAAGAACATAGGGAAAATATTTAATGCTCAGTCAGCATCCGGCAGAGTATAATAGAGGATGGATTCAGATTCAAGTATGTTCAACCTTTCATGTTTTTATGATTGGGAAATGTTGGGAGTTCATACGTGAAAATGGATGTGCTCCACTGAGCTGTGGATAAAGTATGTTTTGAAGGTTTATTGAGTAATGTTAAGAGAATCAGACAATATTATACTTGGAAAGGAAATTAATAAAATGCATTTCAAAGACTTTTCCATTGGACTGAGGAATACTTTTATTCAGCATTATAGCAGAGAATTATAATGGTGCTCATCAAAATGTGCATACGTATTGCAAGCAATTTTGCATTTGATAGTTCCAGAACAAATGATAATTTTTTCTCAGACATTCTGCAGCAGCACCACCCTGCTTTCTCACATTTCTCAGGTTACAGGCCTTCTGGAGCAGCTATTAGGATACAGGAGTACTATGTAGTGGTTTCCCAGTTCCCAAGGAGCCCAGACACCAGGAGTGACCCTCAAGGTCTGACTCCCCTTTACCTCGAGAGTACCCACAGTCAAGGCATGCACCCCGTGGCTCCCATTCCTATATCCACCTCACTAGATAAGTGTTAGCAGGCACCTTACCTGGCTCTGTAGCAACCTGGGAAGGATGCAAGCCTCTAACTCTGCTCAGCACGGCTCTCCAGCTTCAGTATACAGCAATGGTCCACAGGCTTATACTCTGAGCAATTTCCTCTCAAAGGAGCTCATTTGGCACAGTCTCTGAGTTTACAGAATGAACCCTGGTGAGGGCTCAAATGATGATTGACCTGGCTATGCTTCTTCCTTGTTTTACCAGAAGCAGGTCTGAACAGCTCAGTGTCTTTCTCATACTGCAACTAGCCCCTTGAGAGCCCAGACATTTCTGTCTCCAATTCAGTGTTCCATTGGACAGGCAGGGCTGCCCATCAGTCATTCTGCCCTGTCCTGCCCACTGATTGGTTCCTTAAGGCCACCAGCCTATTAGGGAAGGTCTTTATTGAATCATCTCCACATAATCCCTTGCAGTGTTTGCTAGGGCTTTCTAGCCCTCTGATTAGATGGCCGGTGGTATTGTGTATCATCAAAATGGCTGGGGTCATACTCTAAAGAAGCCTTGGATCCAAAGTCATTATTTTAGTATTAATTAGCCCCGCTTATGGTGTACTGACTCAAGATGTGCGAAATTGGCAAATGTTGCTACACAAAATATGAATTTTGCAAATTTTTCGCAGAAGCAAAATCTGGAATTTTGCCTGTGGAATGCAAAATTTCACCCGCAGAAGGAGAAATTTTGCCCGTGAAATGGCAAAATTTCAAGTTTTTCAGGTGAAATTCCACATTTCACACCACATGAAATATTTCATGTAACGGTCGAATTTCACAAAATATTTCATTTGGCGAAATTGACAATTTCTTGGGAATTTTGCCAGCGAAATTAATTTTGCAACATCTCTAGTGTTGACCCCTTTGAATCATCCAAGCCCTCCTGGGTTATTGTCTGTCTGATCTGCAGTGGCTGTGGGTACAGCAGGTTCACGGTTGGTATGCTGACAGGGTCAGTGGAGCTGGGAATGCTGGGGAGGATCCCCTGCAGCATACACTCCTGCTATTGATGGGGGCTAGGCTTTATGGCATGGAGGTGCCAAAGAGGAGCAGTGGTCCTGGTGTTCCTAGTCCTCACTGTCAGAATCGGGGACTGGGACTGAGGAAATGTGGCCACAGCTACAGCAATGGGTGCAGGAGGCCATGAGGTAATCTCTGCTGTGCTTTCTCTTCTGGCCTATCAACACGGCCGAGCTAGAGGGTGCTGGCATCAACAGCAATCAGAAGCACCATTTGGGTGTACGGCAGCAGCAGGCAGTCCAGGTAAGCTGTGCTCCTGAGGTGGGAATTACACTTAATATCCAGGTCAGACTCAATGCCACCACCACTAGCAGTCACAGGGACAACAGCAACCTCTACCTCAACCATTGTTTCTAAGCTAGAAATGTTGCTACCTCTTGGATGGATCCTCTTGTTGCTACCTCCCCTATTACCCACTAGCATGGATGCCATGGATGTGGCAGAGAATAATTTGACAATACTAATGCCACTGACACTTTTACTAGCTACTCCTTTGCTACTACTTCTGGTCTTGGAAGCCACGGATGAAGCTGCTGCAGACATAGCTTTTTTAGGTGCAGCTACCTTTTGCCTCACCGAACCAATGCACGTCTTAGTCACCACACCAGCACCTCTTTCTTTATTTTTTTTTTTTTTTTTACAAGTAAATTTTATTCACAAAAATACAGAATACATATGAGAAGGACCATTAGAAAAACAGTATACATCAACAGGTAAGCATAAATTAACAAAAAGATAATAATCTATATAGTACAATCCAAGATTCTTTCCAAATATTTTTACTAGGGAGCCATTCCCTGAATAAAAAGAAAAACAATCACTATACCTTATAAACAGTAGCCTTATCCCTTTGGCTGAGAGATATATAACAATATACATATAACAAAAATAAATAAAAATAAAAAAAATGTGAGGGGGTACAGAGGAATGGGTTGAACCATGCTCTCTATCCCATATGAAACATCGGCCGTCGCCTCTCGAATATCAACCAAGTAAATGAAATACAGACTTCAAAAGCTTATGGAACAAAATCTGGGGAAACTGCCAGTTGAAAGTTAACCCAGGGTCTCCATACATCCTGACATTAACCTCTTTATTTAAATATCTATAGGAGGTCTTCTCTAGATTATAAACAAAATTAACTATCCCATGACAATCACATCTAGCTGGAATATGCTGTCTTAGCCAGTACTTAGTTATAGCTTTTTTGGCACAGAATATTAGGATCAAAAGCAAGCGTGCCTGGCGCCTGGGCACATTTAAATTACTAGGGAGTGTATGGACTAAAACTAATTGTGGCACTAAGGTCAACAATGCTGCAGAAATCTCTTCTAAATCCATGGATACATCTCACCAAAATTGGGAAACGGTTGGACAGCCCCAAAAGATGTGATACTGATCTGCTAACAGAAACATAGAAACATAGACTTTGACAGCAGATAAGGACCACTTGGCCCACCCAGTCTGCCCATTTCCCTACCTACTGGATAAGCTGCAGATTCTAGATAACCAACAGCCTACTTCCTGCCACCCCCGCTACAATTGCCTTATGTCTGTCCCATGCATGTTTGAATTCCCCCACTGTTTTAGACCCAACAACCTCCCCAGAAAGGCAGTTCCATGCATCCACTACTCTCTCCGTGAAAAAAAATGTCCTCACATTACCCCTGAGCAGTCCCCCCTCTATCTTTAAATTGTGCCCCCTTGTTCTTACACATCTCTTCTTCTGAAAGATGCTACTCTCCTGGACTTTGTTGATTCCCTTCAGGTACTTGAACGTTTCTATCATGCCCCCCCCGTCCCTCCTTTCATCAAGGGTATACATATTAAAGTCTCTCTTCATATGGTTTCTGATGCCGACCCTGCAACATTTTAGTTGCTGTCCTCTGGACTGCGTCCATCCTGTCTATGTCCTTGCATAGATGAGGTCTCCAAAACTGCACACAGTACTCCAGACGGGGTCTCACCAACTGTCTGTACAGAGGGATAACCACTTCCCTTTTACACGTTCCTTGCGGCATGTAAAGGAGCGTTGAAATGTAACACACTCTGGAGGTGTGCCTCTCCCTTTCAATCCACTGCTCCGTTGAGCAGGCGTGGTGGTCCTGCACCAATGGTGCTGCGGGAGTTGTGTATGACAGCGGTGGTCTTCGCTTCAAAGAAAGCCACCACTGTCATACAGCGACCGCCACGCCCCCCAAATGTTTGCTGCCACGCTGGAGGCCCACCCCAGCTGCAGCAAACGCCCGCTCTTCTGCCGACAGGGGTGCCCAATCTCCGGCTGGCCCATGGCTCTGCCATCCTGCCATGCTGGGAGCCCACCCCAGCATGGCAAACGCCCCGAGTTGTCTGCCGACGGGGTGCCCAATCTCCGCCAGCCTCGGCCCCATCCAGCTATCCTTCTGCCATGCTGGGGCCCACCCCAGTGTGGCAAACATCCACGTAGTCTTTTTTTTTCACCTGTAAAGCAAAACAGTCCCAGGCGCTTCTCCCAGTCCCCCCTCCCACAACCCACACCCACCCACTCGCACCAGCCTCCCCCCCCCTCACCCCATACTCTACCTCTGGAGCTCGCGCGATGATCTTCAGTGGACCAGGAACATGTCTGCACTCTTCAAAGCCGACCACGAGCAAGGAAATGCGGTAAGCTGTATAATGGGCTAGATAGGGGTTTTCAACTTTATTGCATATCTCAGGCATTTTTGGGAATTTTGCACCAAATTTTCAACATGGGGTTTTGGGACCCCTTTCATGAAACGATGTCACTGTCTGGCTATTGGGGCCGAAGGGTGATTTCGCAGTCACTGCGTGAAATCACCCTTTGGCCAGGCTCTTCATGACAGTGACATCATTCATGAAAGGGTCAAAACCTCATGTTAATTGGTCAATCTGAAAAAAAATGCCTGAGATATGCAATTAAATAACCCTATCTAACCGATATATAGCGATGCAATTCTATGCAGGCTCGTAAGTTCGCAATCTTCAATATTTTCACTCCAGATATTTCAACATTGCCATTTTACCACACCTCCTTATGAGCAGTACAGCTGTCATTTTTCACATCCTGCCCAAAACGTGTTTCCGCCCATGTAGCGCACAATGGCGCAGTCAGTGTGCGAAATCAATGTATGGGATGCAGTAAGAAAATCATGGTGACACTGTTCATTAGCAGAGGTCTTAAAATGGCTATGTTGAAAATTTGGTGAACAAATTCCTAAAAATGACTGTTTCACGAGCATGTGTTGCGCAGTTCCTACGCACGCTCGTAGGTTTGCGAATTTTCAATATTTCCACTCCAGATTTTCAACATTGCCATTTTACCACACCTCCTCATGAGCAGTGCAGCTGTCATTTTTCACATCTTGCCCAAAACGTGTTTCCGCCCATGTAGTGCACAATGGCACAGTCGCTGTGCGAACTCAGTGTATGGGACACATTAAGAAAATCACAGTGTCACTGTTCATGAGCAGAGATCTTAAAATAGCTATGTTGAAAATTTGGTGAAAAAATTCCTAACAATGACTGTTTTACGAGCGTGCGTTGCACAGTTCCCACGCACGCTCGTAGGTTTGCGAATTTTCAATATTTCCACTCCAGATTTTCAACATTGCCATTTTACCACACTTCCTTATGAGCAGTACAGCTGTCATTTTTCACATCCTGCCCAAAACGTGTTTCCGCCTATGTAGCGCACAATGGGGGTAACAAAAAGGTCATGCTGAAAATTTATTGTGCAAATACCAGCAATCGCACAGGGCATTGGGGTAAAGCACCATACGTGCCAAACACCACTGCAAATACCTGCAAGTGAACGTTCGGCATTGACAAATGCTTGTTCTACTTGTGATGCCCCTTCCTATGCATCAGTATCCCCCTGGCTCTCCTTACTGACAGGAGGCAGTATGGCACAGTGGTCTAAGGCTCTGAGCTACAAATCTGGTGACATCCAGCAGACCAGACCTGGGTTTGAATCCCACAGCTTCCACTTGCATACTGTGTGACCCTGAGCAAGTCACTTAACTTCCTTGTGTTCCCAGGTCGCACCTGGAAACAAGCTCCAGCTTAGTGTGCCTTTCCTGGTTAAACAATTTCCCCTTTCCCTTTCTCACATTGCTTACCAACCTTTAGATAATCTGATATGACTACCCCCAGGTCCCTTTCCATTTTTGTTGTTGTTAGTTCCTCCCCTACTATTGTATACTCTTCTCCTGGGTTTTTGTTTCCCTGGTGCATTACTTTGCACTTCTTTGCATTGGATCTAAGTTGACATATGTCTGACCATTCCTCCAACCTTGCCAAGTCCCTTTCTCATCCTTTCTACCACCCCTTGTGTATCAACTCTGTTACAGATCTTTGTGTCATCTGCAAAGAGGCATACCTTTCCCTCCAGACCCTCTGCAATGTCACCTATAAAGATGTTAATAACTCCCACATTTATGCCAACACTTCACTGTCTGGGAACCTCTATATTTAGCTACCCTAACGGGAGTTAAAAAAAAAAAATCTCAAACGGCACTTCCAGGCGAATTCCTTTAAATAAGATAAAGAGGACACAGAGTGGCCAAAATCAGCTGTTTTCTCCCATTCTTCCCACATACATAGTGAAGCATCTTCTTGAAGCCATTTGGAATAGATTGGTCTAGTAGATGCAGATTTCATATCTCTTAAGCCAGAATATAATGCACAAATTAAACTAGCCTGCTCCATACCACACTGTGTGGAAATAAAAGTTCTAATCCCCAGGCAGCTTAATTTAGATGGGACTTGGTCTATAAAGGAGAGTGATTGAAGAAAATAACTTAATTGCAGAAACCTATAAAAATCAGTCCTAGGAAGATTATAGTGGGCTTGTAACTCTGTAAAGGTGAGCTTCCCTGAAGCATCAAATAATTGATGATAAAATTCAAGCCCCCCCCCACCCAGGCATGAAGGAAAACATCTGTTTTACAGTATGTAGAATGTTGCCTTCATCCCAAGCTAAAGCCATTAACAAAAACCATTCTACCATAGCAAGGGATTTAGAATGTTTATACCAGACCCTCAGGACATCTGCCACATACCCATAAAAGCATGTCAGTGGCACATGATAAGAAGAAGTGAAGAATACTAGGACAACATTAGAAACATCTTTTAAAACCACATCAATATCCTTCCAATATGCTCTATATCCCAGATTGGTCCAGCAACACAAAATACGAAGAAGACAGAGGCATGAGCATACCATTCCAAGTTTGGAAAGTTAAGCCCACTGGCCAAAGTAGGCAAACAAAGAATAGTGGCTTGAAGTCTGGCATCCTTTCCATTCCATAAAAAATGAAGTAACATCCCCTGTCAGTGCCAAGAGGTAGGCTTGAGAAGGACACATAGGTAATGTTTGGAGATAAAATAAAATTCTGGATAGAACCAGTAAACGAATAGCCTCCAAACAATGCATAAAAGTCAAGGGCAGGGCTGACCAACTCATCAAGTCCTGTCTAATTTTCTGGGTGAGAGATTCAAAATTCAAAATACCCACATGCTCAAAAAACTTTGGTATAATCACCCCTAAATATTTTATCTGGTACCTGTTCGAATGAATATGGAGCAAATGCTTAATATCATCTGGGGGAATAGTAAAAAGTTAATATTCTGTTTTTGTTTTGTTCAACCAGAAACTCGCCACACTCTCAAACTGGTCAAGCATAGAAAAAGCCGCTTTTATTGAGTAAGTGGGATTAGTCAATGTTAATAAAATGTTGTCAGAAAATAAAGCAGCATGGTAATCCCTCCCACTCATGGGTGTACCTTTAATTGAGCTGAATAAACGAATATGGGCAGCCAATGGCTCAACATACAAAGCAAATAGAAGGGGGGATAATGGACAACCTTGATGGGTGCCTCTTGTAAACCAAAAGGGATCTGAAAGACAACCATTTACCTTAACGAAGGTAAATGAGTTAAAGTAAATATCTTGAAGCATATTAAAAAAGGATAGGAGAAAACCATAAATTTTCAGAGCCATCCATAAGAAGAACCATGAGACCCAATCAAAGGCCTTCTCCACATCCATGCTGGCCAGGACCAGGGGGGGTTGATCTTTTATTAACATGCTCAAGAAGCACAAAAGTGCATCTAACGTTATCATGGACCTGTCTCTTGCATATAAAGTCCGTCTGGTCCTGGTCCACTAAAGAAGGGAGAAGGCCCTCTAATTTAGAGGCAAAAATAGCCATGAAGAATTTATAGTTCACATTTAGCATAGAGATGGATCAATAAGAGTTGGGCCTAGTCAGATCCTTCCCTGGTTTTGGCAGTGTTGCTATAGCCACATACTTCCAAGAAGATGGGGGAGATTCTCCATCCTGAATTTTTCTCTTGGCCCTAACAAGCAAGGGAGAAAGGACCTTTTGCCACTCCGGCACTGTATACAAATCCAAAGGGAACCTGTCTATCCCTGGACTCTTCCTGGAGGACACCCACTGTATTATACTGCTTAGCTCATTCAAAGAAATTGGAAGCAACAGAGAATTGACCTGCTAAGATGACAACTGTGGGAGTTTGGCTTGCACTAAGAAGGATTGCATCTTATCCTGCCACATGTGAGTTTTCTCTGCTGAATAAAGAAAAAGGTAATAAGACCCAAAAATTGATATAATAGCCTCAACGCTACATGTTACTTTACCTGAAACTTGGTTGTGTAACTTAAGGACAGCAGCTGCTGCCCAATGGGATTGAAGACACCTTGCTAAATACTTAACACCCTGCTCCCCACCAATATGGAAATGCTGACGCAAATAGTACAGGGCATATTCTGTCTTCCAATCAATACATTTTTGTAACTTGGTTTAGCAATTCACAACTTAAGCCAAGCGGACTCATCCCCCTGCATTAAGGCTGTTTAAAGAGCCTGAACTTCCACATATGAATCTTTTAAATGTTTCTCTATTTCTCTAGACTTCACTGAAGCATAAGAAATATGTTTACCATGAAGGACTGATTTCAAAGCATCCATAAGACCCAGTCCAAAACATCACCATTATCACTAGCCTCTAAATATGTTTCCACACACTCTAACAGATCGGCAGCTAAGGAGGGATCTATTGAATAAGCCAAATGAAGCTGCCAAAATGGACGGCAAGCCATTTTAAGTAGCTAAACAGTTATTACTATGGGTGTCTGGTCTGATAAATGAATTGGGCCAAACTCTATTTGCCTTATGTCCCCTACATGTTCGGCCATTGAAAAAAAGCAATCTAGTCTGGACGAACTGTTATGGTGAGCACAGAAGTGTGTATAAACCCACTCAGTACGGTTCAAAAAGCACCAGACATCTATCAAACCCAAATGCTGAAGAGTGCGTCAAACATATTTAGACATACTAGAGTATCAATGGCCTTCCACTGTGAAGCATCCACATCTGGATTTAACATTCAATTCAAATCACCCCCATAGTAGCCTATCCTTCAAGTGCATTAAAAACTGCAAGAAAAAGCAAGTGAACACTGCTTTAGTCGAGGCCGGAGGAAAGTAAGTATTAGATACTATTAGCCAGGGTGACCTCTTGTCCCTGAAGCATACCACTGACTATAACAAATCTACCTTCTGGGTGTGCTGCTGTATTAAAAACTTCCAAAGGTAGCCCCTTCCTACACAAAATAAGAACCTCCTTTGTCTATCTTGAGATACTGAAGCATAAAAAAATCTGACCAAAACCTAGTTTCAAAAACTTCTCATGTTCATCTGCTGTTAAATGAGTTTCATAAAAAAAAAAAAAAAAAATGATATCGGCCCGATTCTAATGACAATATTGAAAAAGCCGAAAGTGCTTCACAGGATTGGAAATCCCGTTAACATTATATGAAATGATCTTAAGATTTTGAGCCATAATTCCACCTTAATACTTTTAAAAGAAGAAGAAAAATAAAATCGACAAAGCACAGGGCCACCCCCGAAGTCCAAGCCCCCCCAAATTAAAACCATGTATCATAAAATCCCAGGAAGGAGAGTCCTGGCAAAGTTCAAATGAGTTCACGAGGAATTCCCCCTCCTCCAAAGAAGAATTACAAAATATATCAAAAAAAAAATCATAATAATAAATATCCAAAATATCAACTTACTCATATAACAGAAAAAGAGATAAACTGATCCCTTGGCCAATCTTAAAAGGTATACATGAATTATCAAATAAGGAATATAATATGAACAGATTATTAACAATAAGTGTAATGTGGATAGCACTAATAAACCATACAGTCCAAGCCAAAAATTCCACATACCCAGGGAAATATCAAAATAAACACACAAGAAAGATGTATTTAAAAGTCCACCTTCCGAATACAAAAGAAAAACCCAACCAGAGAGTATTAGCAAAGAATCCTTTCCACCAACAGGGCAGATATTAACCTGAATGTTTAATTCAACTGAGAAATATCTAAGAAAATTACTACAGTACAGAAAAACTCAGAATACATCGTTCCAAATATACAAAAAGTTTATCTAGGACTAAAATCTCAAATACTTGTTTTTGTTGCTGCTGGAAAAAAAACCCACATTAATGTTCACTAAAAAAGGAGAAATCACACACTGTCCTATATATTGTATTGGCACAGAAATAACTAACAACAACAGGAATAAAAGAAATAGTCTGATGCGCATTCAGGACCATACCTTATAAATAATAACTGCAACTATGCACTGAACTAGTTGTAAATTAGTTAGGCTTCCAAGGAGGGGAGCTAAATTAAACCTCTGGCTCCTGGGCAGCACTACAGTGTCCTTAAGTGCTACCAGGGAATTAAAGATGGTAAAAATTACCCCAAGGGTCAAAAAGACCCCGTACACTATTTTCGGCATAGGCTGCAGCAAGACATTATGTAAAACAAGCAACAGTACCGTTGCACCTAGGACAAAGGGCTGTGCCTGTGGTCAGAAGGTCAAATAAGCAACTCTGAGGCTTGAAAAACTTTAAGGGACCCAGCACCAACTAAAGCTGTCTCACTTGAGGCAAAAAAATGCTTCACTTCCAGTATGTAACTGGCAGTAATAACTGTAAAACAGTAAGGCAGTAGAAACTTACTGAAGGACTGCACCAATAGTAGCAACGGTTGCAAGTGCAAATATCCTTTTTTAGACACACAGAATCCATGATAAAACGGTGAAATTGTTCTCAGTTCATAACATCCACTGCATGCCAAACATACTTTGTAACACTTCCTGGTTCCCACTCCTTGTGAGTCACTGAACTCCTGACATGTTTCACTGGGGAAAGCTCTCACTGAGCTATGTGGATGTAGCAAGACATTAACCTACCCACGTAGAGCTGGTGAATTCTATAAAATATGTAATAAAGGAAAAGGCAGATTATATATAGATTCCTATCCATTTTATGTTCCTCCCCCTCCTTCCCCTGAAAGAAAAAAATCTAAACAGTAGATCCAACATCAAACCCTTTCTCTTAACTCCCATGCACCGTACAGGGTAACATGCAAAAAATATGACCCCCTCCTACAGCCCCCCCAGTCAAATAACTTTTAAGGCAATGCACCTTTCAATGGGAAATAATCCTGAGGGTTCCCCCCTCCTCCCCACGACCCCTAATCATAGGAGGCCAAAATTAGGACACAAACCAAAAATTAGTTATGCCATTCTGATGCAAGAAAATATGGAAGTATCTCTTCACTTTGACAGCTGGTCATTAGTAAAGGATCTGGGCCAAACATGTAATCCCGGTCAGATCTCCCCCACCCCAAAAAAAACCTAAATATATAAAAAGATGGTAAACATAAAGAGCCCAGAGCCAGCAGTTTACAAATTACCCCCATACGGTAAGGTTAGCCCCCCACCACCACCAATGCAGTAAACATTTTATCCCCTCAGGACCCTGTAGCTCACAATGCCTAAAAAGAACTTCCGTTTATATTCATAAATTCAACCCCTTCCCCCAGAATCCTCCCCCGTCCTCCTCATTCTCCCAGAAATGAAGAAGATTTCGAACTGGTTTGCATCGAGACACTAACACTGCGATCACCTCCAGGGCTGCTCCCAACCTGGCATCCTATCTCAGATAACACCTGCGCAATCTCTGTAGAAGCAGCTGGTTCATAAGTTCGGGAGCAGGGCGCCTGTCATCATTTCAAATGTCTATGATGTACTAGCAAATTAAAGGGACATAGAAGCAGAAGGGAAGTAGAGAGGGGAAAGAGGAGGATCCAAAAGTCAAGCAGTACAAAAGTAAGAAAATTAAGAGAGGCGAGGCTCTAATAAAAGGGAAAACTAAACATAGCAGAGAAGCCAGGGTGAAAAGGTGGATCTGATGAACCAAAGGGGGTAGTTTAATATGGCAGTAAAAAGTTGGAAAGAACTAAACCAATGGTGTGGAAATTAAACAGGAAAAAAAGGAGAATGGGGTGAGCAAGGAATACCCAAAAAAGAAAGGGAAAATAGAATAAAACAGAAAGGACATAATCTAAGATGGCACCAATGGTGCATACATAATCCCTCACGGCTGCATCAGATTAAAAGCTAGGCTTTCTGTACAAAGCAGAGAAATCAGTGAAGCTTACACTGCAGTCCCATAAAGTCCAATGCAGGCAAAAGAGAGCTGAAGAAGGAATTTTTCATATCCGGAAAACAGAGAAGATCCACAACGAGATCACTTCTAGATCAGGCAGGGTCTTCCCTCCGATATGCTTGCAGCATAGCTTTAATATCTGATAGAGAGGAGTCCATATGCCTCTTATGATAAGAGGGGGAGGCTTTTACCCATTGGTCCCTTAGCTAAGATCTTTTGTCTCTTGCATCAGTCATCTCAACCGATTCATCCAGGGTAAGACGTTTTCTTGGAGACAACTCCTGTGCTGCCAGTTATAGCTCATCAAAGATCTTTGAGCCATCGGGAAAATGGATCCTGAGTTGGGCTGGGTACAGGGTCGAAAACTTTATCTTGTGAGCACTCAAAGTTTTTAAAAGTGGAGCATAAGCTAGGCAATTCCACTGTAAAGCCAGGGAATAATCATTATCGAAATAAACCCGGGACCCTTTGTAAGTCAACGGACCACTGTGCCATGCCCGGTGCAACAATTCCTGCTTCATGGCAAAATTGTTAATACAAAGCACAACTGATCAAGGGAGCTGGTCAGGAGAAGAAGGCTACTGCACCAAGGATCTATGGACCCTCTCAATCATAAGAGGGGAGAGATCCGCTACGTCCAGCCCAGAGGTCAGAAATGATTGTATAAAGGGTATCATACCTCCCCACCCCTCAGCCCCCTCCAGGACCCCATAAATTTTAAGGTTGTTTCTTCTGGAGCGATTCTTCAGATCCTTGCATTGCTCCATCGATGCTTGACAATCCTGGAGTGTCCAACTCAAACCTCGCTACAAACGATCTAGCTGGGAGTCAACGTCAGAGGCATGAGTGGTAAGATTAGCAACTTTATTTTCCAAAGATTGAATAGAAGTCTTTAACTTGTCAAAGACTGAGCAAGTCTCTTGCCGAGAATCCTTCAACTCCTGCAAAATGGCTAGTATGTTGGGGTCAGAGGCAAATTGCTGCTGCAGTTTGGTCTCCACCACAGCTTCCAGAGAGTTCCTTCTCTGTGGTGGTACTTGGATCATCTTTGCTGGCAGGTATACATGTATGGGGCTATTTGCCTAGCATAATCATTATGCTGTTTTAGGGCTACGGCTACAGTGCTTGGTGGCCATTTGACTCACACAAGGAAATTATAAGCCAGGCTTTATGATATAAACTCTTTATGCAAGCCAAAAAATGAAATATATGGTTAAAATAGCTTCTTCGGTAGACACCATCATGTTATGGGTTGCCTGCCTGGAACTAGAGTCAGTTAGTCCTAAAAATACAGGCCTTTCCATTTCCATGTGGAAAACAGCAAGCTGGAACATACAGCTGAAACTGCAATATAAGCAGCTGCTTGGTTGGATACCATATGGGGTTCAACAGGCCTGGTCACAGGTGGATTAAGAGCAAGGCTAAGCATACAGCAGCAGTGATACAGTGTGTTGTAAAGCATTGTTCTACACAGAAATCCATAGTTTTCAAAATGCTGTTGTACCACAGTTCAAACACCATGGAATGTGATTTACTATGGTAAAACAGCATTCTAAACCCTCTAGAGCATGCACAAGTTAAATTCACTGTGAAAGAGAAATATAAAATAATGCATGGAGAAGTTTGGTTTATGGGGATTTTATGGACCCCGAGGTGTGTGATGCCCCATGAAGCCCAAGGGGTTTATATGGGCATCACACACCGAGATGGTGCATAAAATCCGCATAGAACTACACTTTTCCATGTTTTATTTTTTCATTTACTGTTTTTTGGTTTAAATTGTCTTTGACGCTTTCCGAGAGTAACTGTTACTGCTGACAAGCTTATCTCATGCTGAGTGACTGATTGTGTAACGCTTGTGAATGTCCAGCATGAGGACAGCTTGTTCGGTGGTTTTTCAGGTGATGCTGCAGTACTGTTCTGCCCATGGTTTATGGAGCTCCATAAACAACACATGTGGTTTATGAAGCTGTTGGGCACTCACTGGCAGTGGTTTATAACCACTAACCAGTAAATATAAAAATAACAATGCACATATTTCACATAATAATATACACTATAAAAACACAAGATGAGCAACTTTATGTATAACCAGTGTGCTGTGCCACCTCGGGGTTCTGATTCCCATGGATCACTCGAGCTTCATCCTCGAGGTCAGAGAGAATCACATGCCCTCTGTGGCAGAACACACTGACTGTGCTTAGTTACCCATTCAGTATTTTCTATATGCTGAGTTACCAGTTTTGTTGCATATCAATATGCCTGTTTCGTTTTGGGCATCATTTTCAAACCACTAGCAAGCAGGGAAGAACTTTGTTGTGGAATTCTGGCATGGCCATCACTGCAAACAACATCCCCCCCTCAGTTTGGGCAGTCTTTCCCTGCACAAGACTGATGCCTCTTCCTCCTCCTCCGCATACTGTAACAGGCATTCCCTGCTGTACAGTGCCACCCTCTTTCCACTCATCCTATACGGACCACTACCTGGTTTCTAGTGGCACCTTCGTCCCACCCCATGCACAGTTTTCTGTTGTCTAGTGGCATTTGTCTGCCTTTCCCAATATTGTGCCATTCCCAGGTGTCCGGTGGCCCCAACCTTCATCTCTATGATAAACACTATAGTGCATGGTGGAGCGTCGTTGTGTATGGAGATCTATACACTGTGGTATGGTCTGGCATGGAGACAGGGACTCAGTTAAGCCACACAAGGGCAAGATATGAGGAGGGCATCATTCAATGAAATGTGTAGATATTTAAGAGCAGCCCGGTAATAGAGAGGGTGGAGAAACAGTGGGGGAGACTAAAAGGAGTCAGCTTAAGCTGGTTCAAGGTCAGTTGGCATTCATCTGTATCCCCCTCTCCCGGGTCGTGCCTGAAAATAGGCAGGATTTGTCTAGTGCACCTACCCGGTCAACAAAAATTAAATAAATAAAAATAATAAATAAACATAAAATAAATAAATTATGGAGGTAACTAACCAATGCATTAGGATAGTGGCCAAAGGAAAAAGAAAAACGAAACCACTACGGTTCTCTAAAGAGGCGGGAGACTAAGTAAGAGCTAAAAGAGCAAGTTTCAGGAAGCATAATGGAATCCAAAGGGAGAAGAAGCAGGGAAGGCTGTAAAAAAGCCAAGGCACAGACAGAAGAGGGTTTAGCACAGACTGAAAAAAGGGGACAAGACATTCTACAGGTACATAAACAAAATGGGGGGGGTTGTGAGGCTCAAAGGGGAGGAGGGAGAGTGTAAGGGGGAGGATTTAGACAAGGCAGAAATACTGAACAAATACTTCTGTTCCGTATTCACTCAGGAGGGAGAGGGTCATGGACCACAGTTGGGAAGCAGTGGCAATTGGGGGAGAAGTGGACACCAGTCCATTCACAGTGGAGAGAGTTCTGGAGGAACTCACAAAGCTGAAGGTGGATAAAGCCATGGGGTCAGATGACATACATCTGAAGATATTATGGGAGCTGTACAGGGAACTAGCAGCGCCTCTGGCCACCCTTTTCACAGAGTCACTCAACATAGTTGTGGTTCCAGAGGACTGGAGGAGGGTGCATGTAGTCTCACTGCACAAAAGTGGCAGTAGGGTGGAAGCAGGGAAGTACAGGTGAGTCAGCCTCACTTCAGTGGTGGGGAAGATCATGGAGACACTACTGAAAGAAAGAACAGTGGCACATCTGGAATCCACTGGTGCCTAGGATCTAAGGCAGCACGGATTCACATCAGGAAGGTCTTGTCAAATGAATCTAATAGATTTTATTTATTGGGTGACTAGGAAATTGAATCAGGGAGGGGCCATAGACATCACCTACCTAGATTTTAGCAAAGCCTTCAATACCGTCCCACACAGAAAGTTGGTTAACAAGATGAGTAGTCTGGGCATGGGGCATAAGGTGATACACTGGGTAGAAACTGACTGACAAACGGAAGGCAGAGGGCGGTGGTAAATCAGATTCAATGCAGAGAGAGGGGTGACCAGCAGGGTACCACAAGGATCAATTTTGGGACCAGCTATGTTCAATGTCTTCATTAGTGACACTGCAGAGGGGCTGGAAGGAAAGGTCTGCCTATCTGCAGATGACACCAAGATCTGCAACAGGGTAGATACTCCAGAAAAAGTGCAGAAAATGAAAAGGGACCTGGAGAAGCCTGAAAGATGGTCAGAGGTGTGGCAACTGAGGTTCAGTGCAAAAAAGTGCAAGATAATGCACCTGGGTAGGGGGATCCCTAGGGAGAGCTACAGGATGGGAGGGGGTGCTGTCACCAAAGAGGAAAGGGACCTAGGGGTTATCATATTTAATGCCCTTAAGTTACCAAAGCAGTGTACAAAAGCTGCAAGGAGGGCCAGTGATATACTAGGGTGCATAGGCAGGAGGTATTACTAGTATGAGATGGGGTGATGCCATTTTTATAAAACACTGGTAAGGCCTCACCTGGAGAACTGCATGCAGTACTGGAGACCACATATGTGTAAGGACATTAAAAAGGTGGAGGCTATCCAGAGAAGGGTGACAAAGATGGTGCATGGCTTGCATCACAAAACATATGAGGATAGACTAAGACACCTCAATATGTACTCACTGGAGGAAAGGAGGGTATACCATGAGTACATCAACAGAATATGGGCAACAGGTAAATATTGGGTACTATACTCTTGGGCTACCCTGCAAGGGTAGCAACTGTACACAGATGTGAGGGTAGTGGACGGTGTCAGAAAGGGGGGATAGTGAGGGGAAGGGGAGGGACAATGAAGGGGTTTTGAGGGATGGGTGTGCCTGCTGTCACCAAGATAGCCTTGTGGTGTGGTGGTGTGGGTGGATAACTCTGGTGCAGCAGGTACAGGGTTCTGGACCAGCTGTGCAGAAACTCCACTGCTGCCTGCGGCACTTAAGTTTTGTGCGATATGGAATTTTGCCTCCTGCCGGACTTGCATCCCGCTGGAGTTGATAATCTATATTCAGAGGAGTGCGGGGGCCCCAAACACTTTTTACCCTTTCTTGTGACATTTAAGTTTTTTGGTTTCCTGAATTTGTATATGATGCATATAATACCTTTCAATAAAGAAAATAAAAGCTAAAATTTTCTTTTATGATGTTTCTTTGAATTTAAAGCAGTAGTACAATGTGAAAAAAAAACTGCGCTTTTTTGACAGTTTATTCTCTGTGTTCTGCTAAGCATGTACCTGGTACTCTTTCCCGCCAGCATTGTATTATCACCCCGTAATTTGTTCAGTTATCCTATGTTTTTGTTTATATTTCTGCTGCCTGCTGCACTGACAGCAGTAGTACTAGATAGCAGCCGCCATATTTTCTCTGGCGCTACAACAGTCGTAAAAGATCACTTTCTGGTTAGGTAGTACTGCTGCATTAAAATGTACAATAATTTAAAGTACATGCCTAACACAAGGTAAATACCAACTAGTATGCATCTGAGTAAAAGGCTCAAAGGGAAACTCCTATGAAATTAGAAAGACCCGCCTTGTCTATAATGGCTGCAGAGCTCCGGGTGGACATCCAGCACACTCTGGGTGGCTTCCACCATGAAGGTTATGCTAACGAGAGCTGCCAACTCTGACATTTGTTGGTAGTCTTCATTTGCATAACCTTTGTGGTGGAAGCCACCCAGGTGTGTGAAATGTCCACCAAGGGCTCTGCAGCCATTGTAGACGGAGCGGGTCTTTCTAATTAAAACCACCAGACAACAGGTAAATAAAATAATTTGTTGTTATGCTAAAAACCCTAATCGGACATTTCTACAGCAGCTGCTGCACTTGGGGCTGTATAGGAGTGTCCCTTTAAGAAAATTCTCACTCAGATAAAATGTCTTAATCTGTCATTTTGTTATTTAAATAAGTTAACTGTAATTCACATAATTTTGCTTACTAGTTATTCTGGGTATACAACATGGCAATATTTTATAGCTAAGTACAAGGAGTACAGTTACAACTTTGAAACTCTAGAAATTGACACACAATTTAAACAATATTACCTGATGAAGTGAGCTTCTCCTGGTCTGTTATTGACTTGGAAGCTGTCAAAGGACACGAGGTGAAGCAAAGGCCCTACCCTTTTACAAGGTCAATAACTCCAGAAGATGTCCTACACTTCCGAGGGTAATACTGATATTGTAAGAATTTTTGGAAACTCACCTTTTGGTGCATTTTAAACAGTGTGAGTGGCTGGAGTGCATGCTTAGACTATATGTTTACATTAGCAGACTCCTTCTGTGAAGCTGCCTTCTTGCATAGCCAGGTAGTGCACTAAGACATTCAGTCCAGTGTTCTAGGTATACTATGAGGATTATTTAACCTTTTTGGTTGCTGAAGGCACTTTGCCTTTGGCCTTTTGTCTTAAACTTCTAAGTTGCACAACCCCCCCCTCAACCATTTCCCCCATAAATGCATGGCCTGCCCTATATTTCTAAAGAAGTGACTATGTCCTACTAGGTATTGCTTTCCAATTCAAATAAATGGAAATGAAAGTCTGTGAACCATGCTTAGTTTAAATATATGCTGCAATTTTAATTTTTTTATTATCTTTTAAATGTTCTCTCACCGGCAGTGTAGTTTGCACCTGCAGCGCTAGTGCCAGTGGGGAAATGATGTCTTTGGGCAGCTGAGAGCTCACAATGAGGTGGGGCCAAAGTATCTTTCTAAGGAAGTGCCCCGCTGCATTGTGTGGCCGTGGCTGCCCCAGACAACAGTTCCCCACCAGCGATAGCACTGCAAATGTAAACAAAGCTTTGGGGAAGGGGAGTTTAAAGAACTGCTGACACCTCAAAACTTTGAAAAACATACTGTGTGGGTGCAATTGAGCTGGCATTCTGTATATATTCTATAGAGTTCTCTTGTCCATTGTTTATTACTGAGAACATTTGCATGAATACATGATCTATATTTCTTAGAGTTCATCTACCTCTACAGCTGACTCCCTACTTCAACTCATAATCCTTTATTGTGGCATAACAAACTGCTGTCATGGGAGAAACTGTGATGTCAAATCAGTGCATTATGACCTCTGGTAGGGAGAAAGTGCAGGAATAGATGATTCAGGAGCAAAGATCCTGTTGTCATGCAGCTGACCTCAGTAATAAATAATGAGGAGGAAACATACAGAATTAATGTGAAATACAATCTGAACTGTGTGTAAATATTGTTTTTTTTTTTTTTTTTAAGTTCTACTGAAGGCACCAGCTGATATTTAAAAGGTAAAAAAAAAATCCCAGTATTTTTTTAGGGTTCCCAGGCTCTCCTTTTCAATTTCTTTGAGTTGAAAAGCAGTAGCCAATAGGAGATAGCCAAACTTAAAGTAAGCAATAACCCACAACAGACTGTGGGTGAATTACATATGAACATACAAAGAAGCCAGCAGAAGAAAGCCATTTGGTCTGTCAAGTCTGCTCGTATTGCAGGGTCCACAGCTTGAGCTAATGTCCCTGCTCTCCTTCCCCACTCCTCCCATACTCCCTACCCGTGATTCTTACCTTCCCCCTATGCCTATCCCAGCCTCTCTTTAAAGCTGCCCACTGTCTTCAACGAGATGACCTTTTCCAGCAGCGCATTCCAAGTGTCCACCACCCTCGCTGTGAAGAAGTGCTTCCTGACCTCCTTCTAAACCTCCCATCCTCCAGCTTAAGACTGTGTCCCTTCATATTATGGTTGCCACTCAGATTAAAGAAACTCTCCTTATCAACCTTATTTATCCCTTTCAAGTACTTCAAGGTCCCAGTCAAAGGAACCATGACTGGGATGTCAACATACCAGGGTACACAGTCTACAGAAGGGACAGGAAGGGGAAAAGAGGAGGTGGAGTAGCTCTACAGATAAGGGAAGGGATCAAAGCTACAGAATTAAAAAGTAAAGGAGGAGGACAAGAGGCACTCTGGGTCATCTTGGAGACAGGGAATGGCATCACAATCCGCACAGGGGCTGTATACAGACCCCCATCTCAAGGGGAGGAAATGGACAAGAAAATGATAGAGGACATTCTCAAAATGGCTGAAAAAGGAGATGCTGTTGATGGGGGACCTGAATATGCCAGATGTTAACTGGATGACATGTACTACAGCCACATCCAAGAGCAGGGTTATTCTCGATGCCCTGCAGGGGGCAGGCCTTAGACAGCTAGTGTTGGAACCCACTCGGGAGGGAGCAATACTAGACCTGGTACTCTCAAATGGAGAGAGGATCACAAATTTAGAAGTCAGTAGACATCTGGGAACAAGCGACCACTGCACAGTGTGCTTCACAATAAGCACAACCATGGAGACAAGCCATACAAAAACAAGCATACTGGACTTTAGAAGAGCAGACTTTGGCAAAATGGGTGAATACCTGAGGAATGCACTAGCAAATGGCCAAAAAGGAGGGGTGGAAGAACAATGGAGAAAAATCAAAACTGCCATCATGGAGTCAACAAGCCTTTGTGTGAAACAAATAAAGAAAACAAAGCAGAGTAAAAAAACACTATGGTTCTCAAAAGATGTGGCAGGGAAGGTTAAGGAGAAAAAGGCTGCATAAAAAAGTATAAGGCATCACAGAAGGAGCACAACAGGGAACTGTATCAATTAAAGCAGAAAGAAGTGGGGAAGGCAGTCAGAATAGCAAAAGCCTATACCGAGGAAAAAATAGCCAATTCAGTTTAAGAAGGGGGATAAAACCTTTTATAGGTACATTAGGGAGCATAGAAAAGTTAAGGGAGGAATAGTGAAGATTAATAAGGGAGAGGGGAGGTGGGCAGAGGGAGACAGTGAAAAGGCAGAGATACTGAATGAATACTTTTGCTCAGTATTCACAAAAGAAGATGAGGAGGAGTTACCTAAACCAGACAATAGAAGCACTCTGGGTAGGGGGGTTGACACCAGTCCATTTACAGAAGAAAGAGTCCTGAAAGAACTCCTAAAACTCAAGGTGTACAAAGCAATGGGGCATGATGGGATTCACCCCAGAGTCCTAAAAGAACTAAGGGAGGACCTAGTGACACCACTGACCACACTTTTTAACAAATCATGGGAGGATGGGGTGGTACCCGAGGACTGGAGGAGGGTAGATGTGATTCCCTTCACAAAAGTGGGAGCAAGGCAGAAGCAGGAAACTATAGACCTGTAAGTTTGACCTTAGTGGTAGGGAAAATGATGGAATCACTTCTGAAAGAAAGAAGTGTTGAGTACCTTGAGGCCAGCGGGGCAAAGGACCCAAAGTAGCATGGATTTACAGCAGGAAAGTCATGTCAGATGAATCTAATTGATTTCTTTGACTGGGTGACCAAAGTAATAGACCAGGGAGGGGCTTTGGATATGGCCTACCTAGACTTTAGCAAGGCATTTGACGCAGTCCTGCACAAAAGATTAACAATCAAGTTAGCCAGCCTGGGAGTGGGTCCCAGGGTGGTAGCCTGGGTAGCAAACTGGCTGCACAACAGGACATGGAAGGTAATAGTGAGTGGAACACATTCTGAAGAAAGGGGGGTCACTAGTGGAGTACCTCAGGGCTCAGTACTGGGTCCAGTCCTCTTTAACATCTTTATAGGTGACATTGCAGAGGGTCTGAAGGGAAAGGTATGCCTCTTTGCAGATGACACAAAGATCTGTAACAAAGTTGATACACAAGGGGAAGGTAGAAAGGATGAGAAGGGACTTGGCAAGGTTGGAGGAATGGTCAGACATATGGCAACTTAGATTCAATGCAAAGAAGTGCAAAGTAATGCACCTGGGAAACAAAAACCCAGGAGAAGAGTACACAATAGCAGGGGAGGTACTAACAACAACAAAAATGGAACGGGACTTGGGGGTAGTCGTATCGGATGATCTAAAGGTTGGTAAGCAATGTGAGAAGTAGTAAGGAGAGCCAGGGGGATACTGGGATGCATAGGAAGGGGCATCACAAGTAGGAAAGGGAAGTGGTTATCGCTCTGTACAGACAGTTGGTGAGACCCCATCTGGAGTACTGTGTGCAGTTTTGGAGACCTCATCTACACAAGGACACTAGACAGGATGGAAGCAGTCCAGAGGAGGCAACTAAAATGGTGCAGGGTCTGCATCAGAAATCATATGAAGAGAGACTGAGAGAGCTTAACATGTATACCCTTGATGAAAGGAGGGGACGGGGACATGACAGAAGCGTTCAAGTACCTCAAGGGAATCAACAAAGTTCAGGAGGGTAGCATCTTTCAGAAAAAGAGATGTGTAAGAACAAGCGGGCACAATTTAAAGATAGAGTGGGGACGGCTCAGGGGTAATGTGAGGAAATTTTTTTTCACGGAGAGAGTGGTGGATGCATGGAACCGCCTTTCTGGGGAGGTTGTTGGGTCTAAAACAGTGGGGGAATTCAAACATGCATGGGACAGACATAAGGCAATTGTAGTGGGAGTGGCAGGAAGTAGGCTGTTGGTTAACTAGAATCTGCAGCTTACCCAGTAGGTAGGGAAATGGACAGACTAGGTGGGCCAAGTGGTCCTTATCTGCCATCAAAGTCTATGTTTCTATGTCCCCCCCTCTCTCTCTTCTGTCTTCGACGGCATACACGTTCACTGCCCTTAACCTCTCCTTGTATGCCTTGCCCTACTGACCAGCTATCATCTTTTTAGCCCTCCTCTGGACCTTCTCCAGCAGGTTAATGTCCTTTTTGAGGTGTGGGCACCAGTACTGAACTCCATACTCTAGATGCTGCCTTGCCAGTGACCTGTACAAGGACAGTACAACCTTCTCTCTCCCACTACTAATCCCCCTAGCTATGCATCCCAGCATCTTGTTTGCCTTTGCTGCTGCTTTCTTACTCCTAGGTCCTTCTCCACCTCAGATGCAAATACTCAGACTCCACCCAGGTAGCACTCTGTCCTGGGATTCTTGGCTCCAAGATGCATAACTTTGCATTTATTTGGCATTAATGCCAAGCTGCCAGATCCTGGACCACCTCCCCAGCTTTTCCAGATCTTCCTGGAGGTCCGGTACCCGTTTAGCTGTGTCCACTCTCCAACAGAGCTTGGTGTCATCTGCGAATAGGCACATTTTTCCCTTAATGCTACCCCCAAGGTCACTGATGAAGACATTGAACAACACCGGCCCCAGCACCGAGCCCTGTGGGACCCCACTGGTTACCTCTCTAGTGCCATATAACTCTCCCCCCACAACCACCCTCTGGATTCTGTCCATCAGCAAGTTTTTCACCCATCTAGCCATTGTTTCCCAAACTACAAGATCCACCAACTTCCTGATCAACCTTAAATCAAGATAGAGGATGTCTACCCGCTTGGTCCCTATTTACTGTCTTAGTGGCACAGTCAAAGAAGTCAATCAGATTTGTTTGACATGATCTCCCCACCTATGAACCCATGCTGCCTCTCATCCTGGAGACCATGTTCCTCTAGATATTCCACCAACCCTTCCTTTAGTATGGTCTTCATGAGCTTGCCTACAATGGAGAATTGGGGCATTAAAGAGCAGCTTCCTAGTAGCTGCCTGCCCCAGCCCGTTCCATTCCTTACCTGACTGGAATCAAGCTACTGACGTTTGGCATAAAAACTCCATCAATTTGCAAAGTTATATCCCTTGAAATTTTGAAAATCATGATGGTGCCAAAAAAAAGACCGACTTCCCGGTTAGACAAACACGTCCCCATGTCGGCCCACGCAGCACTGTTTTGTGATGTCACAAAACAAAGGCTGCGGGAGCGCACCCCATTCAGTTCTATGGGGCTGATATTTTCTAATATACTTAAACCCTTTAGTAGTTGAGATTTGCACCATTATAATTTCTGAATTGTGAGGGATATGACTTTGTAATTTAAGGAGTTTTATCCTATGTCAGTAGCTCGATTCCAGTTAGGTAAGGAATCAAATGGGCTAGGACAGTGTTGCTGAAAGAAACTGGTTTTAATGCATGCCTGGGTGCACTGTGAGTATGAGGGCAGTCTAGTGCTCTCCGCCACCAATGAACTCCAATAAATTTCCTCTTTTCATGGTGGTGGAATAGTAAAAGAACAGTTTAGAGATGTCAAACTCTGTATCACCACCCTAGCAAGTGAAAGTTTACATTTAGCACCATTACAGGTTAACAGCCTAGCACAGATAAGAGATCTCTTACCAGGTTCCTGTGGAGCCTGGGATAATGGGGCCTCAGGAGACTATCCAGTCGTACCTGTGAAACAAAAACAGCAATGGGATCACAAAGGATCTGCAGCTCTTTATGAACTAGCAATGACAAACAATGTAGGATAAACAAAAAATGCTTATCCAATACATGCGGTCAGTATCCTCATTCACCCAGTCAGCATCCTGTCAGATCTGTGGACATATAAGGGAAAATGGGTCAATATGAAGAATAAAAATACTGATCAGCTGGATCAGTTGGGAAAGACTTCTAATGGTTAAAAATAAAAGTGTGTCGTGTGTTGGGGGAGAGGGAATACAGACTGGTACCTCACCATCGACCTGGGTTTTAGAATGGACTCTGTCACTCAGGGGCCATCATGAAGGAAAGTCTGTGCCCCTAGAACTGATTTTTCTCTTGGGGCACGTGCACTACAATCAACTGACACAGGCCAGGATGAAGACACCAGCTGTTATCCTTCTTGCATTGATAGGGTTTGTCTGCTAAACTGCTAAAGCATCTTGGGATGGGTTGCCATAGCCAATGAGAGGAATGTCCCTTCCCCCTCTGCCTTCCCCCCACAGAGGAAGTGGCTGTACCAAAGGTCCATATTTAGTCCATAGTATGGTGGATGATGTAGCTACTTGACTGGTGGTAGTATGGCACTCCTCCATGGTGCAGGGCCTGCTCTGCCTTTGGCTTCATGCAGGCAGCTGCTATTTTTCCCCAATTTTCATGCTGGCCCACATCATGCGACAGTGCATAGTCTTGTCAGACCTCACCATGTGTGCAGATCCATGTATTTTTGAACTCTATCAGTCCACCACCAGAAAACATGAGAAGAGCCAACATCCCCACCGCTTTCACCAACCTGGGCGCTCTATTCACTACACCCAAGCGAAAAACAGAAGACTCTTCCATCATACCAACATGAGTAGTTCAACATCCTACCAGTAAGGTCAGCCTCCCTCTCCTCCAAATAAAACTAACAGCCAGCTTCCCTTAACTCTACAGTCTCCCTCCCAACAATGCCTCCCCTTTCACCAGCACAGCCAGCTACCCCATCCACATGGCCAGCTCCCTTCTCATCCACATTACACTGCCCTTTTCCCATACATGTGCTTGCCCAGGTTACTACTCACGGTCATTCATGGACAACATCCACCGCATACTCTATTAGCCTCCCTTCAAATATGGATCTTACTCCTGCCACCACCACCAGGACACCTTACTGACCACATATCCAGAGTCAACTCTTCCATTAGCACAGTGCTCCTTACTGGCACATTGCACAAGATCAACACCATACAGCCAACTCCCTCCAAACATGGGCCAAACCCCACCACTGCAGCATAATACTCGCAGCCCCACCCAAAATCAGTCACATGTATCATGTCCAAATCAGCTGTACCACCAACCATAGTGAATCACCTTGCTGTACACTTGCCCCCAACCACTCACCACCAAGAGCATCACAATAGTGGTACCTCTAACACTGCTAGAACTGTTTGTCTTACATTCTGAACACTTGCCTGTGCAATGTTGCTGGTAGGCAGGCAGCAATCTCCTTAAAGTTCTTGCTCATTAGATCCTGCTAATATGCAGGCAAAGCTGGAAGACACAACTATAAAAATGCATTGCACTATGGCTGGCAGCAATCACAGAATAATAGCCCCAGTAAGCAGACACCAACACAAATATAAACAAACTGGCCAGATCGTTCTTACCCCCATACCTCACAAGACAACACGTACCCAGCCATACTATATGAGCAGCCCTAGCAAAGAAAACTGTAGGCTTTTCTTTTAGTATTTGTTTGCAGCTTTATGTCTAGGGCCATACTGCTAGATGTGACTTTCAAAAAAATTACCCTGCAAGATTTGTTTCCACTTTGTATACAGCATCGCCAGCCTTTCCCCATGCCACAACACAACCAGCAGACAAACGGTGAGCTTCCCATTTTTTACATAGTTCAAACTGGCACAGGTTTTAAAGGAAAACTGCAGTAAATGATCGACCTTTATTGTGTGTTGGCATTTTATAGGGTTACCACCTTTTCAGAAGCCCAATGTGTGGCATTTCTTACTGAAACATGATTTTTCGCAGGACAATTTGTGACTTCAGTCAGTGCAACAGACTTGTTTTCTCTAATAATCAGAATCAAGACTAAATATTGTAGTTTTTTTAGTTGTTTCTTATTCTTTTCAGGTGTTTTAGCTAAGGTATTATTGTTCTGTGCAATAATTTGAGGAAAGTTAGAAAATATTTTTTCTACTGAACAGTCAGGACATGTAGTATTTTTTCATGTGATTTTGCAGGACACAGCTGCCCAGCTCATGACTGTCGTATGAATATCAGGACAGGTGGTAACCCTAGTCTGCAGTGTTGCAGATGAGGCATGGCAAAGCAGGGTTGCAGTGGGCCTGAAATTCTTTTTGTAAAGGAGAAGCCTCTTGTACACTCTAGGAGTTTGTTTTCCTCACCTGATCAGCTGTGATTGTTCCTGGAGGTCTCGCTTGTTATATACTGCGTGTAAAAAAAAAAAAAATCAGTTGATTGGTAAAGTTTTTATTAATAAAATAAATAAGCAGTCTGCCATCCATTTGAGCTTAAATAGGTCCTTTTCACAGTGTCATCACAGAAAGTCCTCTAGTATCACACTGAATAATGTCCCACATTGTGCATTCTACTATTAACATTGGTTTTCCACGTGTCAGTAAATGGGGACAGAAATGGAAGTCGACACACATTCATTCCAGTGGGTAGTGCAATGTCAGTAGTGCTGCTATAAAGTTTCTGAACACTTGTTAATGATATATATGCTTAACACAGAGAATGTTTAAATGAATAAATACTGTAAACAAATGATCTGTGTTGTGCGGATTTTCATCTCCTTCTGTATCACAAGCTGCATGCACTTCTTTATTTGAATTATTATTTTAGAATGTCAGTGCATAAATTCCATCATTACCAATCCCAGGTACGCTATTTAGTATTGATTAGCTTACATGCCTGTAGTTTTCTCAAAAAATATATCACAGACTGACAGATTTAATAATCTGTTTCATACATCAGCACTTGAGTGAATGCACTGATCACCTTGGAATTTCATTTTCTTTTTTTTTCCCATTTCATTTAATTTATTGGTTAAACTGAAAAGGCATGTGAGCATTGCTGCCTGTTTATACAAGTGTCCAATGTCTGCCCGACTTTATTAGCAATTTTGTTTTTCAGCATTGCCGATACTAGATTCTAACTCCATTTGCAATACTGTATACCTTCAAAGGCGGGTCCTGAAGCTTTGCTAGAATATTTTAGCACATTTTCAGGAGATTTTCTGGAGGAAATAGTTTATATAAATATTGGCGGTTTTGGGACTGCTATGACCTCAGAAGCTTTTGGTGCTTTTTGGAGCTTATACAGGGTTTCTGTGTATGTTGATCAGTGTAAATATAATTATCATTCTGCAACACAGCAGTGTTCTTTGTGTTTGATGAACACTGATGAATGTTGAGCCAATCTTCTTGTAACTGTCAGAGCCAGAAATGACCACATTAACATCCATGTGTAGTGGGCAGTGCGCAGAGTCCCAGTATAGGATAGGTGATGGTTTGGGAGCCTACGCAGTGTGTGTGTGTGTGGGGGAACAAGGTTGGAAAGTTAAGTAAAAAAGAAGAAGTCTAAAGAAAGGGGAGGGTTCATACAAACACCAGCTGTCAATGGCCCTGCATTAAATTCCCATTACATGAAGGAACAGCATGGTACTTCCTACCATAATTTGATGTGCAGCCATATATCAAGGATTGCAGTCTGCCACACTGCTTCCTTCCTGCTTTACTCACCTACATAACGCTTTGGTGTCACTTCTGCTTGTCTTAGTTCCACTCATTCTGATCACTGCTATGTAACTCCTAGAGGTTGATTTTTAGCATTAAATCATTGCATTATGTCCCTTATGTCCCCCATTTTCATCAGTCATTACCGATTCTTTTAAGTTCTGTGTTACACAGGCTACTGAACCAGAAGCCCAACGCTGCAATGCTTCCTGACCAGTCTTGTAGTTCTCGTAAGTCTAACACTGCAAAGCTTCCTGACCAATCTTTCTTTCTTTCAAGTTATGTGAGAAACAAGTGTAACCCCTAGGTGGCGCTATCCCAAAGGATTCTACCCCTGCTTGCATGACTAGGTCAGGCTGAGTGACCTGAGCTCAGTAAATGGGTGCCTCCACTGGAAGGGTTGGTTTAAGGGTAGCGCTGCTGCTCTAGGTATAGCTCTCCGGGACACTGATACTCCCCCAACGGCTTGCACTGGTCAGCAGATAAACAATCACCATTAATGTCAGAATACAATGTTGAACCCACTCTTGGCACACTTACCACAAGGGCTGGTTCAGCTGCACTGGTCCTGGAGACCCCCTGTAAAACAGGACCTGAAATAGACCAGTGCAATGACAATACAGTATCACCTCCACAAAGGTACACACTAGCCAAGTTAAATGTAGAAAAAAACAGAATCTGGTTTATTCAGGAGATGTGAACAAGGGTTAGGCAGCAATCTGGCATTCTAGTTCCTATCTGATTTAGTCAGGTTAAACATGCATGCACTAAGAGTCCCCTCTAGCACAGTCACACACACCCTGGTTTCCCAGTTGTTACTCAGGCTAGAAGCATTGCCCTTGGTAAGCCGGCATTGCAGCTGTTGTTGGGGCCCTTACAAAAGAAAAAGCAACATGCAATTTAACCCATAATTTGTATTCTGGAGCTGGATGGCTCAGTTCATAATGATCAACCAAAACGAATCAGATGATACACAATACATATTAACATACAAATCTGCCAGCAGAACAGACCAACTGGCCCATCAAAGTCTGCCTCAGTGCGCAGCTAGCACCCTAGATTGCAGCTGCCCCAGCCTCCTCCCCACTGTCCTCTCCTCTACCTGTCATAGCCCCCTGCCCCTAGACCCTTCATCTTGCTTTTGTCCCTCCTCCTTAAAGCTTCTGACTGTCAACATGTTACCACCCTCGCTGGTAGCACCTTTCAGTTAGACACCACCTCTCTCAGTGAAGTAGTGCCTCCTCATCTCCCTTTAAATGTCCCCTCCAACCTTAGTCCATGCCCCTCGCTGCTCTCACCTTTCTCAGTTTTGACACCCTTCAGTGCTAGTGTTTATTTACCCCTCAAGTATTTGAATGTTTCAATCATATCCCCTATCCTCCTCTCCTCCAGTGTGTACATATTCAGCTCCTGCAGCCTGACTTCATAGTCCTTTCCTTCCTCGTCCCCTTAACATTTTTGCTGCCTCCCTGTACCCTCCAGTAATTTTATATCTATCTGGCAGGTATGGCTCCAGTATTGCACACAGTACTCCAAATGCAGTCTGACCAAGGATCTGTAGAGATACAGGATCACATCCCTATACATGGATGATAAACCTCTTGTACACAACCCAGTATCCTGTTTGCCTTAGCGCTGCTTTCCTGCATTGGCAGAGTTGTTCATGCTCACTGTTACCAACACCCCAAGGTTCTTCTCTCCTCAGTGATCCCTAGCCTCACCCTCCAACCAAAGTCCTCCTTTGTATGTTTTTTGCCCCGAAGTGCATCACCTTACAGTTCTTCACGTTGAATCATAGCTGCCACTTCTCCGACCATGTCTCTTGTTTGGTGAGGTCCCTGTGCAATTGTTTCCATCTATCCTCTTCGTCCACCACCGCCCCCATTTTGGTATCATCTGCAAACAGACTAACCCTGCTCACAAATACTTGTGGCTATATCAGAGATAAAGAGCCCAAATAGCACCTGGCCCAGCACTGAACCCTGCGGCACCCCACTTGTCATTGCTCTGGGTGTCGAGAACTCCTCCCCACAACCACTGTCTGCACCCTCCCTTGTAACCAGTTCTCTACCTACTTTGTCAGCTTTTTCCCCACCCCCACAGCAGTCAGCTTCCCCGCAGCCTCCCATGAAGCACTGTATCAAAGGCCTTGCTGATGTCCAAGTGCAGGACTTTTACTGCATGACCCCCATCTAGCTCCCTTGTTACCCAGTCGTAATTCTCTTTTAGGTTTGTTTAACAAGACCTCCCTGAGACAAACCCGTGTTGCTGCCCATCCCAGAGGCTACTACCCTCGAGGAATGCCACCAGCCTCTCCTTCAGTGTAGTCTCCATAAGCTTCCCCACTATGGAAGTGAGACTGACCAGCTGATAGTTTTCTGGCTCTTTCCTAGGCCCATTCCTGTGTATGGGCACCACGTGGGCCACCCTCCAGTCTGGAGGCACAACCCCCATTTCCAGGGAGGTGTTGAACAGATCTGCCAGTGGCTCAGCCAACACCTCCGCCATCTCCCTCAGCAACCTGGGGTGGATGCCATCAAGACCTGGTGCCTTGTCCACCCTTAACACCTTCAGCCCTCTAGCACTCTATTCCCTATGATCATTTTGTCTGTCACCTCCTTCCCCACCTTCTTCCACCCCCAGTCCATAATGGTAGTGGGTCCATTCCTCTCCTTAGTGAAAGCAGACCAGAAGTACTCATTCAGTATTTTAGTTTGATCCTCTCCCTCTTCCACCCATTTCCCTCCCCACTTTATCCTCACTATATGTTCTTTGCACTTCCTCTTTTCCCTGACATATCTAAAAAGGTCCTCCTCCCCTCCCTTTAGGCCCTGTGCTAACCTTAATTCCCTGGAGGCCTTGGCTTTTTTCACCCGCCTAGCCACCTCCTTGGACCAACTCCCATAAGCTTCCTTATTCTCTTCCTTCCTTGTTCTCCTGTACTTCCAATATGCAGCCCTCTTTTCCCTCATGCTCTGCAGCACTTCACTGTTCAGCCAGAATAGTTTTCTGGCTCTGCCCCTCTTACTCCTAGCCCTGGTGCAGGCTACTGTGGCCTCCGTTAGCCCAGTTTTAATAACTTCCCACTTTTGCTCTGCATCCGTCCCAGACCTTATATCCAGGAGTCTCCCTTGCAGTATTTCTCCCATCCTCCCAAAGTCCACCCTCCTAAAGTCCACCACCTTCATGCTCATGCCTCCAGTCTCCCTGCCCAACGTGAGTATGAACCACACTGTTTGGTGGTCACTACCAGCTAGTGGGTTCTCAACCCTTTCCTCCCCCACTGCCTCACCATTTGCCAGTTCCAGGTCCAGTGTGTTACCAAGCCTTGTAGGCCCACTTACCATTTGTGTCAGGAAGCCATCCTGGATCACATACAGGAGCACCTGCTCCCTGGCGCTGTTGGTGGCAGGGATGCTTGAGTCATCCCCCACTATCACCATACTCCCTCCCACACACCCTCCTTATCTGCTCTGCACACCTCATCCAGTTCCCCTGACTGCTGCTGATCCACACCACACCCCAGGCCTGAAGCCACCCTTGGGAGCCCTAGAAGCTGCACCCAAAGTGCCACCATCCTCCCATCCTCCCCCTCATCCATCATACATTTGATCCCTTCTCTCACACAGAGTGCTACCCCCCCTTCAACTCCCCGATCCCTCCTGTATATACTGTACACCTGGATTGCTAGATCCAAGTCATGGTACTCAGTGGCCCAAGTCTCTGTTACTGCAGCAACATCCACATTCCCCTCTGAGAGGAGTACCTGAAGCGCCGCAATTTTGTTTCCCAGGCTTCTTGCATTTAGGGAGACCACCTTCCATCCATACCCCTCCTTTCTCTCTCCCCTCGCCCCTCTTCTCCTTGGTCTACTCCCCTTCTCTTGGTAGTCCACATCCTTTTTTCATCTTGTTATTACAGGGTGGTAGTGCCTTCTGCACTTCACGATGCCTACCCTGCATGCCCCTTCCCTGAGTCACTTCACCTCTGCTTTTATCCATATCTAGGGGGGTGAGCTCACTAGATTCCCCAATCCGGACCGTTCTACTATTCTCAGTCCTCTTGCCACACCCCCCAGTTTAAATCTACCTTAGTTGATAGATACCCCTCAATTCCACCCTTTAGTACTCCCCTCCCCTTCCTGCTTAAGTGTAGCCTGTCCCCTGCATACAAGTCACTATTCCCCCAGATCTTACCCCTGTTTGTCACTAAACCATAATTCTTGGTGTGGCACCATTTTCTCAGCCACTTATTGAACTCCTCTATCCTTCCTTTCTTCCCCATGCTCGTACATGGTACCTAGACTACCTCCAAGAATGCCACCGACTCCCAAACCCCCTCACACTGCCTGCCCAACTTCTCAAACCTCCCCTTTACCACTTCTACAGACTCCCCCACCAAGCTGTTTGTACCCATGTGCAACACTAGGTGAGGTTTCTTCCTTCCCTTCGATGCGCACTTGAGCAGTGCCTGCCCTGCCCTTTCTGTGGTCAACCCAGGAATATCTTCAGCCCAAATATGGCTGTGTCTTTCCCCCCTTCCACCCCATCTGACCCCTTTCAGTACAGAATCCCCCAGCACAAGTATCCCTCTGTTCCAGTCCCTTACCTCTTTCCTATCTTTTACCCTTTTTCTCTACTCCAGAGTACATACTGCCCTGCCCCTTACACACTGCAGCTGCACCCTTTGTCTCCTGCAACCGATCCCCTGCTTTTACCTCTCACTCCCGTATCTGCCCTGCTCCTCTCATCCCCCCAATCATCTTACCAGCCTGACCTCTGCATATTGGGCTTTCCCTATCAATCTTCCCTCCACTCCTGCTGATCTCCAACCCCTTCCCTATCTCATCCATGGCAGATTTTGAGCACCCATTACCCACGACCCACAATGATTTGAGCTTTGTTGCAGGGAACCACCCTTATGGTTACTCAGGTTATCCAGACCAAGAGGCAGGACTGACAAGATGAAAACTTCAGGATGGTATGCTGTTTGCCAGGGGAAGCAGGGCCCACACGATGCACCATGATGGTCGATCCTGTTTGATGGTGTTGAGCAGGGAGCCAAAACTCCGAGTGGGTCTTTCATTGGATGAATCTCTGCAGCATGAGGGGCAGTCTAGTCTGAGATGGAGAGGTCCAGACCAGGTGAACAGTTCGGATTGCAGTCTATTTTAGGTGCTGGATGCAACGTCCAGCTAGTGCAACACATTCAGGGGTGTGGGGAACAAAATCATGACCCACACTACACATTCAGCATAATTATAACCAAAACAGCCAGATACCACAGTTTGGATGACAGTCTGGTTGCAATAAAGCAGTGTCTCTGTGCAAACCATACGCTCTGCGGTTCTCTCCAGTTCCTGACAGATCAATCGCTCCAGGATTAAGTCTTTGGTCCACACCAGGCAAAATTTACTCTCTCACAATTCAGGATTCCTGTCTCAATAACAGCAATCTGGACAAAGTCTGATATCAGATTGCAGGCTTCTTTACACTGGAAGATAGTAGCAGGCAGGCCTGACACAGCTTTCCTGCCCAATCCCAGTGCTACCATGCAGGAGCAGCTGCTTGAATTACTTAAGCAGTTCACTCTCTCAACTCCAACTCTACACTGACACACTGCTGCAGGCAGTTCTGGGATTTCCCAGTGATCCAAAAGGTTTGGTTGGTTGGTCCATCAGTCTGTCACAGAAAGGGCCAGTCCAGGTCCATTTAGGTGACAGACAGTAAAAATTACAATTCCTGCAGAAATTCACTCCCACAAGACATCTGGGGACAGTCTCCATTTTAAGGTCCCCATGGTACCGATTGGTCCAAACTGGCAGTCCAGAACCAAAATGGTGTTTCTAGGCAGATAGTCCAGGCTGCAAAGGAAAGCAGGTTAGACAAACTATTATATTATTATTATTACTAAAGCAGATAATCAGAAAGCAATCACAGATCCTATTAGGGCTTCCTCTGTGCACTTAGAGATGGCAGAATGAAGCAGCTGTAATGCTGCCTGGGTGGGACTCGAGCCTGAAACCACTCAGTTCCCACCCAAATTAATTATAACCCATGAGATAGATACCTCTTAAAGAAATAGGTACAGAAGCTAACAGGGCACTCTCATGCAAGCACATTCAAATGATTTAGACACAGAACAACAGCCTGGCAGTGGGCCTTAGGCAGGCCCAGGAAGACATTTTAGGAACCACCATTTGTGGGGGGGGGAGGTTACACCAGTATAATGTAAAAAAGATGACTCCAGATATGTAATTGTGCTGTTCCAGGCTGGCAAATTGGAATCTTGTCCACAACATGGGTCTCAGTGGATCATAGAATATCATTTAATATTTGTGGGACATTGTCAAGGGTGTGAAAAAGAAATCTGGCAGACAGGGTGTGCAGCGTTTGCTGTGCAAGAGTGTTAATGAGAGTCAGGGCAGGCATGAAACAGATCAAAATCTAAACTATAATAAAAAAGTGCCCAACAGGCTTAGACTGCATGGGGAGGGGCAAAATTGTTTAAGTTGAGCAAAGAATATTGGCAACACCTATCCTCCCCAAACTCTATGCAGTAAATGGGCAGCAACTGGAATCACAAAGGCTATGCAATATCCTCCAGAAGCATGTCTTTCAGTACTGGGGCATTGATTGGTGCAAATATGGCTGCCCCCTGGCAGAGGTATTGATCAAGGGTATGAGACTAGTAATCCCTCACCCCACCTGCTATTCTGTAACAAGGAAGTGGTTTTGGGTGCATAGATGGTACTCATACCCTGATCCTTCTGCCATTCTGTGCCTTGGCAGTTGCCAGAGCTTAAGACTGCAGTCCCACCACCACTTAGGACAGGTAGGATGGTGGTGTTCCTTCTGGTGGCTGAGGGTGGAGGCAGTTCTAGCACTGATCAGGCATATCCAACATTGTTCAACTAGAGTGAATGTTGTGCATGCTGGTGTTCCATCTTAGTTCCATTCTATCAAGACTTGGGGAAACTTTGTGAATGACAGGGTACAGTACACATTGCAAGTCCATTGGTTGGCAGGATCCACCAGTGGCTTCTAGGTGCACAGTAGCTGTCATTCACAGACAGCTCTATCAACAGGCAGCTGTGGCAGCATGTGGGTGGGTTGAGCTGCCCACTGACATTAGAACCATGCCGTGATGGGGGGAGCGGGGTGGGGAGGGGGTGCCTGAGTGGACGGGGGGGTCCACTGGACCACTGGGTTGACCTACGGGATTATGGTGAATGTGTGATTAGGTCAAGCTGGTGGGAATGGGGTCAGTTATTATTCCTTTACCACCGCAGTGTAAGCATAAAAATCAGAGTGGTGGGCAGGGAGGGGCTCATATATGTTTTATTTACTCTTGCAGTGTGCGGCATATAATTGGGATGGCAGGTGGGGGGGTGCACTGGACTGCCAGAGTGGGAAAGCTGCCAACTCCAGTCTGCAGTACAGCGGCCTGCCTGCCAGTGGGTGAATACCCACTTAATCTACTTGTTGTAGATTTATCTTAAGGAGGCACATCTCCGGACTTTCTCTGGGGATGCGCCTTCAATGTGGATTGTGAATGGGGCTACACACCATATGCATGGGCATGCCCCCTGCACAACCCATCCAGTTGTGCTACATAACATTAAGGGTGGTGTGTGATGCACATCACTCCCTTGCCAGAATTGCACCAGTGCACAAGTTGGGATTGCACCAGCACATCTCGGATGTGCTGGGTGCATCCTTTTTGTGACTCCTGCCCCTGGAGTGGACAGTACTCCTGGACAGGTGAGTCCATTATCAAGTAGCTAGTGACTGCAAAATATGCTAAGTTAAAATCTCAAGTAATTAATAACTGTGCCATTTCTTGCATTTCAAGTAAAACAACTGAGAAATGTTCTAAGTCATATAAACAGCTAACTCTCAAGCTAGATTATGTTTAAGTAGAAAACTTCAATTAATTCCTAGCTACAGTATTTTTTAGTCTCATTTCTCAACTAATGAATAAGTAAACAGAAACAATTCCCAGCAAATTGCTAGATGGCTAAAGTTAAACATTAATTGAGAAAAACTCCTCTACCAATGATCAGGCATAATGCTTAACTTTTTAGTTAGGCATTACCTAATGAAAAGGTAATCGCTAGTTACTTGCTAACTTATTTTTTTGTAGCAGTGGTAGAAATGAGGGAAATAATGATATTTTCTTCATATTGCTCGTTCCTCATAAGCACACAAGAATATTTTATATTTACTGTAGTGCTGTGGCAGCAGCAGATCATGCTTTTTCTGGGCTCTTGGGAGACCATGGGGTACACATGTGGGTCTGAAATCCCAACCTAGAGCCAACTGAGGGCAAAGTTCATCCCAGATAATAACATATTAACATACTAACATACTAAACACCAGCAGAGTAGGCCTACTGGTCTATCAAGTCTGCTCATGCTTCAGCACCTTGATTGGGTACAGTAGCCATCTATCTGGCTCCTTCCTCTGTTACTCCATCCCCCAGTCCCAACCCACCCCAAGTAAGCCTCCCTCTGCTTCACCCCTTGCCTATACCTATCACACCCTGTTGAACATTTCCACTATAGCTGCCTGTACCAGCTCCCCAGGCAGCGCATTCCATGGTTCAACCACTCTCTTGGTAAAGTACCTCCTCCACCTTTCTCAACTAATCCTCCCACCCTCAATCATCCAACTATGTCTTCTGGTGATGCCACCCTCCATCTGTCGAAAGATCCCATCTCGCCTTACCTTATTTACTCCCCTGAGATACTTGAAGACCTCAATCATGTTCCCCCCAGTCCCTCTTCTCCTCCAGCTAGAACAGGTTGCGCTCCTCTAGTCGCTCCTCATATGTCATATCCCCCAGGCCCTGGATCATTTTGGTCTCTCTCCTCTGAACCATCTCCCGGAGTTGGATGTCTCTCCTTAGGTACGGCCTCCAGAACTGCACACAGTACTCCAGATGTAGTCTAACCAGGCTGTTGTACAGTGGCAAAATCACATCCCTGTTCCTAGAGGTAATCCCCCTAGCGATGCAGCCTTGCATCCTATTTGCCATGACCACAGCCCTCCTGCAGTGCTCTGAATTATTCATGTTCACATCCACCAGGAGTCCCAGGTCTCTTTCCCTTGCAGTGGCCTGCAACTTATCCCCCAGGGTATACACATAGTTGGGTTCTCACATCCTAGATGAAGCACCTTGCACTTGAAGGAGTTAAATTTAAATTTCCAGGTGCAGGACCACTTGTCCAGAGTATCCAGGTCCCCTTGCATGGCCAATCTTACCTCCTCCCTGCCCACCACTGCCCCCAGCTTAGAATCATCCACAAAGAGACTCATTTTGCACCCAATACCTTCTCTGATATTGGAGATGTAGGCATTAAACAGGAGCAGTCCCAGAACTGATCCCTGTGGGACCATACTTATGTCCTCCCTAGGAGACAAGAACCCTCCCAACCACTACTCGCTGAGTGCACCCAGAAAGCCAATTTCCAATCCACCTAATCATCAATGGGCCTACTCCCATCCTCCCCAGCTTCTCTAGCAGTCCATTGTGAGGGACCAAATCAAATGCCTTACTGAAGTCCAGGATCAGTACATCCACTGGTCTCCCCCTGTCAAGTGCTGATGTCACCCACTCATCGAATTCTACAAGGTTGGTCTGACACGATCTACCTGGCACAGACCCATGCTGCCAGTCATCCAGGTAACCCATCTCCTCCCAAAAAAAAAAACAGCCTTTCTTTAAGTATGCTCTTCATTACCTTCCCCACCACCAATGTCAAACTGACGGGTCTATAGTTTTCTGGCTCTTCTCTAGATCCCCCTTTATGGATGGGCACAAAATGCACCTGCCTCCAATTCCTTGGCACCTTCCCCATCTGCAGTGACATGTTAAACAGATCCACCAGTGGCGCAGCCAAAACATCCACCAACTCCCACAGTGCTCTGGGCTGAATAGCGTCAGGCCCAGGAGATTTGCCCTTTTTTAGGGACTTGAGGGCTTACCACACCCAACCGATAGGAATATCAGCATCTGTCCCTCCCCCTGCTTCAGCAGAACCAGCCTGACGTCTCACCCCTGGACTACCTCCCCCCAGCTGCTTGTTCTACAGCAGATACCCCAATAAGCAGGTCTGCTGCCCCCTCTGTGTTCTGCAACCCCTTTTTTAGGAGTTCCACAGCCTCCTCTCTAGAGAACACCGAGGCAAAGTACTCATTTAGAACATCCGCTTGCTCTCCAGCCCCTTCCAACCACACCCCCCGGCTGACCTCAACCAACTGAGCTGGCCCTTGACCTTCCTCCTCTCCCTAATATACCTAAAGAACCCCTTTTCCCCCACCCTGTATCCCCTGCCCCACCCTGTATCCCCTGCACCAGCCTCTGCTCCTTCCAGGCCTTTGCCCCCCTCACCACTCTGAAGACTTGCCTGGCTGCCAGGAGATAGTTTTCCCTATCCCTCTCACCTCTCATTTTTTGTAACTACTGTAAGCAGCCTTCTTCTCCCTTGCCACCTCCCGGACCTTCTTGGTCCACCAACATGATTTACGAGACCTACTGCCCTTGCGCCTCACCCTTGCACAGGTCCTGGTGGCCTCTTGTAGCCCCTGCTTTATAATCTCCCACCTGCCTTCAATGTCCATACCTGGTTTTATCTCCTGCAGATGCCCCTTGAGTATTTCCCCCATGCTTCTAAAGTCTGCCCCCTGAAAATCCACTATCATCATCCTTGAATGATCCCCCCCACCAGATCAAGCTGAAACCAGACTGTGTTGTGGTCGCTCCCAGCCAGGGGTTCTTCCACAACCAGATCACGTACAAGAACCCCATCCGCTAAAACCACATCCAGGATATGACCCTCCCTCTTTGGGTCCATCACCTGCTAATTGAGGAACATGTCCAGGAAGCCATGCAGCATCTTCTGCTCCCTGGTCACAGTGGACGTCATAGTTCCCCAATCGGTAGCCAGCATATTAAGGTCCCCATCAACACCACTCGTTCCCTTTCCAGTCCACACTTACCCTTAATGTTAGCCAGCCAGCATTCCTTCTGCTTCTTTGCCAGCCCTGGGAGCCTATATAGCACCACCAACTTAATCCTCCCTCCCACGGGGGTTCGCAAGGTGACCCACAAGGCCTCCACACTGCTCTCTGCTTCCTCCACTAATTATCTCTATGTTATCCCTAATGAACATTGCCACTCCTCCCCCTCTGCCCACCATTCTATCCTTTCTAAGCACAAGGTACCCACTCAGATTAAGATCCCAGTCATGGCCAGGGGTGGCCCAAGTTTCAGTGACCACTGCTACTTCCACCCCACCCTCAACCAGCATGGCCTGGAACTCAGGCATTTTATTCCCCAGGCTTCTGGCACTGATTAAAACAACCCACCAGCTGGCCCACTGGTGTCGAGGCATGGCAGCTGTCTGCGGTGACGACGACCCTGGTTCGGAGATGGATCCTGGTGTCGGAGGGCCAGCCGGGAGGCGCAGGACTGACCATCCACAGGACTGCTTTCCTGCTCTGGGGGAAGGGGGGTTGAGTGTCTGGAGCAACATGGACCCCCAGTGGAGGCTAAGGGAACCACAAGTGCTTGGTACCTGCACACAAGGGGGGGAGGGGCAGACGCTGGCCGTCATTGCACGTCCCCACCCACGAAAATCCCTGAAAAAAATCTCAGCTCCCCGCTAATGAGCCGGCTGCAGCACCGACCCCTCTGGCCACCTAACTCCGCCACTAGTGGCCCCATTTGGGGGGGTCAGCCTATGAACATGTGGGGGTCGGTCGCTGTAGCAGGGCAAACCCTGCTCAGGGGTTAGAGGAAGCCGGGGAAAAAAGCGTACTAAAAAAAGAAAACACCCTCCAACCCTTGTCCCACTCCCCTTAACCATCTCTTCCCTGGATCCTTCATACCTCCATCCACTTCCCTCTCCTAGGGTAACATCCATCCCCCCTTTTGGGGTGGAGGGCCAGTCCTACCTGCAATATGGATGGTCGGATCGCCTCCCGCATTTCAGCCCTCCCCCTTCACAAGTTTAAACCCCATCTAGCCTGAATGAAATCCACCATCCCCGTTTCAGAACTTCCTTTCCTACCAGATTTAGGTGAAGCCTATCCCAGGCATACAGTCCCTTGTCTTCCCAAACTCCTCCCAGTCTCCCAACACCCCAATTCCTCGTGCTTCACCCCACTGCCTGAGCCAGTCATTTATCTCCCTGATCTTCTGTTTGTTCTCCACCGTGCCCCTTGGCACTGGCAGAATTTCCGAGAAGGAGACTGTGCAACCATTGTCATGACAGACCCGGGTCAATCCTCAGAACCTTGCCTGCATTTCCAGTACACTATTCCCCTCAATATCATTTGTCCCCAGATGCATCAGGAAGTCCGGTGATCCACCACAGTCCCTCGCCAGCTCATACACCATGAACTTCACCCTGTGCACAGTCAGACCGGAAATTCCCACTCCCTTAACTTGACTGGACTTTCCCTCTCCCAGCCCCTCCCAGTGAATATCCCTGATCATGGAGTCCCCCAGCAGGAGTACCTTAGTGTCGCCTTGGGCTTGGGTTCACCTCCTTTTTGGACTCCCCCTCCAGCCCTGTCACCTCCCCCCTTCCCGAGACCACTTCACTCTGTTTTTCCTCCGGACCCTCTACAATACAGCCCCTTGCTGCCCTACCCCTCTTGTCATGGCTTTTATAACTGAGTTCCCAGCTCCCCTTAGTTTAGCCTCCACCCCACTCCCCACCCCAGTCAAGCCTTCTTCTCTGACCTCCCACCCTTCCAGCTTCTACTTCACCAGCTCCTACCTCACCAGATTCCCCCTTCCCCAATACAGTACTCCTATCACCATCACCCCCACCTACTTCATCCCCTGTCCTCTTGCTCCCTATCCTGCCCACCTGCAGGGCCCCTTTTCCTCTGGGCCTTTCTTTTGTATGCTCCTCCCCCCTCGAAGAATGCACCTCCCTTGACTCAGTGTCACCTCCTTTTCATCAAGTGAGCTCGCAGCCCACACCTTCCCTGCTGCTTTCCCTCCCTTCTGTGACATTTGATTTTCCCTTCCCCCTGCTAGCATGCTTATTTGGATTACCGATGCTCACCCTTATCAGATTCCCCGTATCCATCCCACCCCCACACTCCTTTTCCTCACCCTCACCACGTCTTCTCCACCCAACTTGCTCAATGGCTCAAATTTATTGTAGCACACCAAGTCAGTCTCTTTTCCTTGCCCAGGTTTCCAACTATCCGCCCCTCTGGTAGGCCCCCTGTCACTCCCAACCCTCCTGTTCCCCCAACCACCTGTGATTTAGACAGTTTCCTCTACCCGTTTCCTCCCAGGTAGATACTCCCTTGGCTACCAGACCCCACTTCCTAAGTTCTTACCTCCTGCCTGATGAAACGGATCCAGGTCTCCCCTCCATCGATGCCCTCCTGCCCCCCCAAGCCCTCGCAGACACATTTATTCCTCCCCCAACTTGTCCAGTTTTCTCTTTACCCAGCCAATCTCCCCCCTGATCTGCAAAAACTGCCTACATACTGGGCAACCCCCCTCCCTCCAGGCCCGATTCAAAACCATGGCTGCCCCACAGCCAGTGCACCCTACAACCCTGCCAAAGATACCTGCCCTGGTGGGTGGGGGCTATCCCCAGAGACCCTCTCCAAACATTCTTGGGATGTGCCCCCTTGACCAGGTCCCCACCCCAGGTAGCCCTACCTGCAACCCTCTACAAGCAGCCATACAGGGAGAAGTTGCCAGTGCAATTAAAAACACAGCCCTTAGACCAATCTACTAGGCAGAATAAATGAGACTGAACACAGAGTTACAGCCCCAAAACAGTTCCAAGAGAATGAACAGAGTTCCACCCCTAACAGTTCCACCTCCACAGAGATCCACCCCTCACATTTCCAAGAAACAGTCAGAGTCATGGCTGGAGAGAGGGCTCCACCAAGATCTTCCCTCTCCCAGATCCTCCAACCCAAGTATAGCCACCCAGCCAATCAGTGACCTACCTCCACCTTGCCCCTCCTCCTCCTCTGAGCATTTAATAGAGGTTGGGTGGGACAAAATAGCTCTTTGGACCACCAGAAGCAGCCCGCTGATGCAGCCTGCATAGTCCCCCTGCTCCTTTTGATTGGTATCCCAATAGCAGCGGGGCGCATCCCTTTTAAAGGCCCAGCCATGAGTTTAAAAGATGGCTCCCTTGCTTCCTATTGGGCGCTCACCCCGGCAGCAGCTCCACACAAAGTCCTCCCTCGCCACCAATGTGGCCGCCCAGCTCAGGTGCAGCTCCTCTACGCTGCGATGCAGTCGTCTCAGTCCCCCAGCTCCTCGGACCACCAGAAGCAGCCCGCCGATGCGCCCTGCATAGTCCCCCTGCTCCTCTCGGTCTTAGCTCTAGAACAGGGTGGGTTGTGACTGACTTGCTTTCAAACACCCCTGGCCATCTTAACAAAAATAAAGCACGGCAATGACTGTGACTGCAGCCACTCACCAGCCCTCCCAGCCTGAGGAAGGGTGCATCTGTGGTGTTCCCAACAGAGACAGGGGAAAAAAGGACAAATGGGAAATATAATGTTTTAAATCATTTACCCAAGTGAGTTGATAGCTATGATACTATAGCTATCATTTTCTTTCATTTACAGCTTGATTTGATTACACTAGTCAAATTCCTGACTCCTTTCAGCCAGACAACATAATATTTTTTATGGCTGCTTGGCATAAGCCAGCTGACATCTTGTGGGACTCAAGAAAAGATCTTCTGGCAGGAAGCCAGAAAATGACACAGTGAATGATGCACTACATTTGAGTGTGTCACTCCCATGGCCTGCCTAAGTATATCCCCAACCTCTAGCACTCTACCTCAATTCTCCCCTTCCTAGTTCCAGCAAAGTTACATTTACTGTAGCAAACATTGTAAAGTTAATAAATTTCCTATCCCCCACCCACCATAATAGTGACTAAATCCTTGCCCATCCACCCAACCCAATAGTAATATGGTATGTAATTAAATAATTAACCCCCAACCCAAAACTTTTTGATACCCACCACCATCCTTCCACATTCACTGAAGCCAAAAGAGGAACATAGGTTCTTGGGTTTCCTTGCAGACAAGTACAGACCTCCCTCAAACACTGCCAGCCGCCATCTAACAGAAGTCAGGAAAAGATGCAAAAAGTAAGTCTGAAAACTGTGCATTCACATTGATTATTCTTTTGCACCTAAATTTAGTTTTTTCTCATAGCATTAACATTTTAAAATATTTTTTCACCAAATGTTCATTCATTTGCAAGTTGATAGCCTCCCTCGTGACCAAATGCTGTAAGTGGCATATTTTAAATTCTACCAAAAGTTTAATTTTTGTGTGCAACCCCAAAACACATTTTTTTGTGAAATTTAAAAGATGATACTCATATGGTAATGAGAGAGGGCAGTGAGTTCATATCAGGGAAAATTTGGTGAAAAAAATATTTAAAAAGATAAAATCATGTGAAAAGGATATTATGGTTAAAACATGTCTAAGTCCATTAGCATTCTCAGTACACCATTTTTGTACTTAGACAATGCACTGTAGAAGCCGGGCTTTGTGTTTCAATTCAGTTGTAATCCAGACTGCAAGTGGTGAGTTGCCCTAAAACCCTTTCTGGAGTAAGATAAAATAGAAAACAGGGAACAGGATTTGGGAGGTCGGTATTGGAAAGGTAGTGTCTGGTACAGTTAGCACCACAACAGGAAGGAGAAATAAGGTATACAGTAAAAGGAAGGGTAACTACAGGCAGTATGTAGCACAGCAATGGCAGGGAGACAGACAGACACAGGGACGTTGGGTCACTCATCCCCTGGACTATGTTCTGAAGGGTGGGCCACTGCCTCATATGTGGAGCTCCAGGTACACATGGTAGCGATAGGGGATAAATATCCTGCAACACCAGCTGAGACAGTACCCACAAGCAGACTCCACTATCCCCACGCCTCAAATGCCCCTGGCCTAGGGAGCTGAGAGGTGGTGGGAGGCCAGGAGCGCGGCAGTCACAAGGATTTTGTTCAAGCTCCATCAATTACAACTGCAAATTACTTTGCACCACTGGGGGAGGCCCAGTTACCTCACACCCTCAAGGGGCTGTGAGCTAATCAGGAGGGAAGAGCAGTATGACAAAGTGACAACCAGTGGAGGAAGCAGGAAGAAGGCAACAAGAACATTTCTAACAGTAGGGGACTGTATGCTTAGAGGGGTGGAGAAAGTGATCTGGGAGGGGGAAGCGGAGGGGGTGTTCAGATATCTTTTAGGTCCAGCTGCCTTCCATGATATTGACAGGATAGGGAGGAAGGTGAGGTATGGCAGAGGGAGAGGAGGGGGATGTTAGGGTGCTGGTAGATTGATGTACAAACAATCTGGCAAACCACTATGTGTAGTGCTGCTTCACTAGTGAAATGCACTTCACATACAGTACTGTACCTCTGTGCTTGGTGAAGTGGGTACCTAATTACATGAAATGCCACTCTGCTCTTCATTTACTTGGGAACTTTGTGAAGAATTTCTTGAATGGAAGTTTCTTGAGATCACACATCTCTAACCAGGCAATAACATAAACAATGATAAAAAACAAATTTGATTACACTGTCCCCATCTGATCAAAGAGGCCACCACAGTGGCACCTTTGGAGGACAGGTGAGCAGCCACCATCACAGCTGAAACTAATCCACTAGATAGATGACCACCTCACATCCACAACTCGCCCAGTCCCCAACCAGATCCAGCAGGGTTTTCTGAGGAAACATAGAAACATAGATTTTGACGGCAGATAAGGACCGCTTGGCCCACCCAGTCTACCCATTTCCCTACCTATTGGATAAGCTGCTGATCCTAGTTAACCAGCAGCCTACTTCTTCCTACCCCCACCCCCTAGAATTGCCTTATGACTGTCCCATGCATGCCTGAATTCCACCACTGTTTTTGACTCCACAACCTCCTCCGGAAGGCCATTCCATGCATCCACAACCCTCTCTGTGAAAAAATACTTCCTTAAATTACCTCTGAGCCGCCCCCCTTCTATCTTCACATTGTGCCCACTTGTTCTTGCACACCTCTTTTTTTGAAAGATGCTACCCTCTTGGACTTTGTTGATTCCCTTGAGATACTTGAAAGTTTCTATCATGTCCCCCCTCTCTCTCCTTTCCTCGAGGTTATACATAGTCAGCTCCTTAAATCTTTCTTCATATGTCTTCCGGTGCAGGCCCTGCACCATTTTAGTTGCCCTCCTCTGGACAGCCTCCATCCTTTCTATATCCTTGCGGAGATTGGGTCTCCAGAACTGCACGCAGTACTCCAGATGGGGTCTCACCAACTCTCTGTACAGAGGGATAATAACTTCCTGTTTTCTGCTGGTGATGCCTCTCCCTATGCATCCCAGTATCCCCCAGCCCTCCTTGCTGCCCTCTCACATTGCTTGCCCACCTTTAGGTCATCTGATATTACTACCCCAGGTCCCTTTCCATTTTGTTGTTGTTAGTATCTCACCCCCATTGTGTACTCTTCCCTGGGTTTTGTTTCCCAGGTGCATTACCTGCACTTCTTAGCACTGAATCTAAGCTGCCATACATTTGACCATTCCTCCTAACCTTGCCAAGTCCTTCTCATCCTTTCCACCCCTTGTGCATCAACTCTGTTGCAGATCTTTGTTCATCTGCAAAGAGCATACTTTTCCTTCCAGTTCCTCTGCAATATCGCTAAAAGGACATTGAAGAGGACCGGTCCTAATACTGAACCCTGAGGTACCCCACTAGTAACCCCCTTTCTTCAGAGTGGACTCCATTTACTATTACCTCTGTGTCCTATTCTCCAGCCAATTCTTTACCCAGGCTGTCATCTTGGGACCCACTCCAGGCTAGCTAACTTGTATATTAATCTTTGTGTGGGACTGTGTCAAATGCCTTGCTGAAGTCTAGGTAGGCCATGTCCACAGCCCTCCCTGATCTACTACTTTGGTCACCCAGTCAAAGAAATCTATCAGATTTGTCTGGCATGACCTTCCGCTGTGAATCCATGCTGCCTTGGGTCCTGAGCCCTCTGGCCTCTAGATACTCAACAATTCTTTCCTTCAGAAGTGATTCCATCATTTTTCCTACCACTGAGGTTAAACAAACAGGTCTGTAGTTTTCTGCTTCTGCCTTGCTTCCACTTTTGTGAAGGGAATCACATCTGCCTTCTCCAGTCCTCGGGTACCACCCCATCCTCCATGATTTGTTAAAGAGGTAGTCAGTGGTGTCACTAGTTCTACCTTAGTTCTTTTAGAATTCTGGGATGAATCCCATCAGGCCCCATTGCTTTGTCCACCTTCAGTTTTAAGAGTTCTTTCAGAACCCTTTCTTCTGTAAATGGGCTGGTATCAACTTCTGTATCCAGAGTGTTTCTACGGTTTGTTTTAGGTACCTCCCCCACTTCCTTTGTAAATACTGAGCAAAAATATTTGTTTAGTATCTCTGCCTTTTCACAGTCACCCTCTGCCCACCCTCCCTCCTCTTTATTAACCCTCACTAGCCCTCCCTTGGTCTTCCTTCGCTCCCTGATGTACCTATAAAAGGTTTTATCCCCCTTCTTAACAGAGTTGGCTATCTTTTCCTCAGTTTGGGCCTTTGCTGTTCTGACTGCCTTCCCAGCTTCCTTTTGCTTTAACTGATGCAGTTCCCTGTCCTGCTCCTTCTGTGATTCCTTGTACTTCCTGAATGCTTTTTTTTCTGAACCTTCACTGCCACTTCCTTGAGAACCATAGTGGTTTCTTACATCGTTTTGTTTTGTTAATTTGCTTCACACAAAGGCTTGTTACCTCTGTGATGGCAGTTTTTATTATTCCCCATTGTTCTTCCACCCCTCCTTCCTGCCCATTTGCTAGTGCATTCCTTAGGCACTCACCCATTTTGACAAAGTCAGCCCTCCTAAAGTCCAGTACTTTTGCCTTTGTATGGCTTGACTCTATTGCTGTGTTTATTGTGAACCATACTGTTCGATGGTCGCTAGTTCCCAGATGGCTACCCACTTCTACATCTGTGATCCTCTATTCATCTCCATTTGAGAGAACCAGGTCTAAGATTGCTCCCTCTCGAGTGGGCTCCAATACTAGTTGTCTAAGGCATGCCCTTGTGGGCATCTAGAATAACCCACTCTTTGAAGTGGCTGCTGCAACTGCATTCCAGTTAACATCTGGCATATTCAGATCACCCAACAGCAATATCTCCCTTTTTCTGCCATTCTAAGTATTCTTTCTATCATTTCCTTGTCCATTTCCTCCCCCTGAGAAGGGTCTGTCTCACAACCCTGTGCAGATTGTGGTGCCATTGCCAGTCTCCAAAATTTACCCACAGTGCTTCTTCTCCTCCTCCTGTTTTCCCTTTTGTTCTGTTGCCTTGATTCCTTCCCTTATATAAAGAGCTACTCCTCCTCCTCCTTTTACCCTCCCTGTCCCTCCTGTAGATAGTGTATCCTGGTATGTTTATGTCCCAGTCATGGTTTTGTGTGTACCATGTTTCTGTGACTGCCACGATATCAGATGTTCCCCTCCATCAAGGCCACTAATTCAGGAAGCTTGTTACTCAGACTACGGGCATTGGTACTCATTGCTCTCCATTTTTTGATGGCTTTACCTTCTTTGCAGCATCCCCCACTGACCTGTCTACTTCGGTCTTTTTCTCATTTAGTACCCTGTTTTGTAGGGAGAGGCTGGGATTTTCCTGCTGTTTATCAGTGCCTCCCCCCTTGACTAGTTTAAAAGCTTGCCAATGAAGCCTTTAAACCGATTGCTCAAAAGACTTGTTCCCTTCCTGGACAGATGCAGACCATCCTGCCAGTGTAGGCTGGTGTCCCTCCAGGTGGAACCCCAGTCCCCAATGAAGCCAAACCGCTGTGCCTCACACCATTTTTTCAACCATTCATTAAACTGCATGGTGCAAAGTACCCTCGCTTCACTCATGCCATTGACAGGCAGCACCTCAGAGAAGGATATTGTGTGTGCTACTTGTCTTAGGCCCCTCCCCAATTCTACAAAGTCCTTCTGCACTGCTCTAATCTCATGATTAGCCAAGTCATTTGTCCCTAGGTGGACAATGACGTCCAGCTCAGATTCCCGTGCAGCTGTTCTCGTGATCCTGAGGATGCACTTCCTGTCTCTCCAAGCCATGGCACCAGGCAGGCACCTTATTTCAGTTTTCCCTGCTCCCCCCAGTTCTATCCCCCTAATAATTGAGTCCCCCACCAGGAGCTGCTTCCTTTCCTTGTGGTGTCCTCTGCCTCCTTCCTGTGGGCCTCCCTTGTGACAGTTGTCCTCAGCCTCCTTAATCTCCTCTGCAGGTGCATCCATAGGGGAGCTATGCTCCCTCAGAATGGTGTATGGATTGTGGTGTGGAACAACTGACTGGGTGTGCCTCTGTTCCACCATCCTCACCCTCCCTGAGCCCACTGTGATCCAACTGCTATGCTTTCTTCGCAACCTCTGAGGTAGTGGTGGTGGCTCTGGTGCTCCCTGGATGGGGGAAGTTCCCTTCCTACTGTCCAGTGTGGCCTGAAGATGGGAAACTTCCTCCCTCAGGGCAGAGAGTTGTCTGCAAATAGGGCAGCATCTCAGCCTCCAGAAAGACTCCCGGAACACTGCTGCCCCACAGCCATTACATTGCACTACTCCCCACATTTTTTTTTTTATTTTTTTGTGTGTGTGTGTGATTGTTTTATAATATAGAAATATATATATATTTATATTATACAATGTGTATGCTTATATTGTCAGGAGTGAAAACAAAATACAGTCTCCTCGGTACACCACATGGCTGGCCATACTGGAGCATTTTTTTATATACTGTACAGTAGGAGGGTTTGAATCAGACAAGAAAATCAAGGACAGGAAGAATCCGTCCTTTGTGGCAATGCGGAAGGGTAGGGCTGACATTACTCTGCCCCTTCACTGAAGATGCCAGGATTTCCAGTTACATCAAGTACTCAATACTTTAGAGGCAGTATAGCGCAGTGGTCTAAGGCTCTGAGCTGCAAATTTGGTGACATCCAGCAGACCAGACCTGGGTTTGAATCCCACAGCTTCCACTTGCATACTGTGTCACCCTGAGCAAGTCACTTAACCTCCTTGTGCTCCCAGGTTGCTCCTGTAAAAAAGCTTTCAGCTTAGTGTGCTATACCTGGTTAAACAACTAAATAAAAAAAAGTAATACTGCTAGGGTCCTTTGTAGAAAGTGGGGGTTGTTTTGAGTATGGGAGAAATAGTGCACTAGATATTTTTCCTTATATACTTCTAGATATTCTGTATTCAGAGTGAATATCATAATCGTCAGGGAAATCAGTAATATTTAATGCATACTCCTTGTATTTGGTGGAGTAAGTCAGGAGCCTGGGAGGAACTGGAACAGGGTGTGTGTATAAGTAGTTAATCTGTGGTTGGGAAATCAGAGCGGGATGTGTTGAATCTTACCTGGGATATGTTTGATTGAGCTGTAGGTGTTTGCAGATGGGAGCAGTGTGGATGCTTCTCTAGAGAACACACTACAGAGATTTTTTAAAGTTTTTTTGGGGGGGGCGCTGGAATTAGGGAGTTTACAGTAGAGGCCAGAGACACTTCTTTCTGGAGTTGGAGGAGGAAATCTAACATAGAGGATGCAGAACTTACTTTAGCTCATCAAATGGAGTGTGTGTCTTATCTCCAATATACGCCCAAAATGCCCCACACAGCATTCCTTCAAAATCCCAAAGAGTCTGCTGGCCAAGGTTCTAACCCCCTCAGCATTTGGTTTAGTTCCCCCTTCTACCACCACTGCCAGTAAAATAAAATGCTGCCTCCTATAGCTAGTAATGTTGAGTTATTTATTTGAATTCCTTTGCTACATGTGAGGTCACTGTAATGTTTTCATGACTTTGTCTAAATATATCACCAAAACAAACAAAATGTATTATAAGAAAATCTTGAAATGAAACTCTGCCAAGCTATTCCTAGGATAATCAACTACTAAAGCATTTATTAGTGAAAAAGGCACATGGGGAGTTACGCAGTGTTCTACATACTTCTTAGGAAAAAAGAATCGGGGTCAGTTAGGGAAGATTTCCACTAAAAAAATCCATTTACTTAGGATTGTGTTGCTCGTGGCCATGGCTAATGAATGCATTTACATGTGTTTTTCATTACTGAAAATGTTCTTAAATGGCATCATGCTGATTAGAGAAACAGCAGCAGTACAGATCTTGGTTCTCAAAGATCATAATTCTACCATACATGAAATGGCTGGGATTCAGTCCAAGTTAAACAAGAGTTATTTTTACAAATTTGGAAACCTCAGTAATCCTGCACCAGTATCAAATGACACAAAAATCTTAAAAATAGACACGGCCTCAGGGATGTACCCAGCATAGCAACACTACAGTATATTCACCCTAATTAAAATACCAGGGAAACTAGGTGATAAGTTAAGAGGTATGCATAATGTGGCTGAACTGAACCATTCAAGTTTGCATTTGCCTAACTATTGGATCAAAGTTTTGTTCCTGACATTTAATTTCTCAGTCTTAGGGAATGACCCATAGTGGGGCACTCAGATGTGTGATTCAGACTTCACCAGAGTGCTCTGCTGCACCAAACCCCCAATCTTGCTCTGCCTTCCTGGATGCCTCTGCAGTGCATACATTATGCTGTTGATGGTCATGGACTGTGCCCCCTGGTGGTCCCTGACTGACCACCCACATAGGTCAAGGATTCAGCTTGGTGCCACAAGCCGCAGGTTGTGGAGTGTTTGATGTGTATGCTCTGTGGCCTCTATACCTGTGAATAGGTTCCTGTATAGCAAGTGTCCTCGACTGCCCTCTGTACCCACATAGGCATATATAGGGCTTTTTAGACTGGGACCATAATTTGAGAGAATAAAAAAAATTGTAAGCATTTTACAATGCAAATAAATATCTGGATTTTATCTGAATTAGGGTAACACAAGCCCCAAATAATTAATTTTGGAATACCGCTAATTATAGGATATCCAGTACTTGTGTCAAGGTACTAAGTATTTTGCCCTATTCAGTGGTTCTGGGGGAAAGATATTTAGACCTCAGAAATGTTTACAAAAACATGGAGTCATGTGATGTGCTTGAGGGAGTAAGCAGCTCTGAGGTTTCATGCTAAAAGTACTTAATTTTCTATCCAAATAACAACTTTTGGCTATCTAAAATCAAGCAACTATCACAGGGTGTGACTAAATTTAATAAATATGGAGCTACGGAAAGAAGAAACTCGGAGCGACTCAGACGAAGAAACTGAATCGACAGCAAGAGGCCTAGAACCAAAAAGGCCCCATAGAAGTGATTCTCCAGAAGCAAGCCTAGAATTTTCTGCATCGGGTCAATTACAGGAGGATGTTTCGGTGATCAAAGCAGCACAATTCTCCCTTATTGCAGATTTTAGGGAATGGAAATTGCCCATAAATGGTTTAACAACCAGGGTTACCGATGCAGAAGCTCGCATCTCCTCTATAGAAGACAGGATGGAAAAAATCCAGACTGAAAACACTGCTTTAAAAAGAACTATTAAAAAGATGGAAGATAAGCTGGATGACCTAGAAGGCAGGTCTAGGCGCAACAACCTAGTGCGTTTGGGCCTCCCTGAAGGGGAGGAAGGCACAAACGCTGTGAGTTTCGTTCAGAGTTGTGCACTCGAGTGGCGGGGCCATCACCTAACGGCCCTACTTATGTGATAGAACGGGCCCACAGGGCAATCAGGACAAAACCTATGGCAGATCAGTTACCTCGTCCTGTCATATTCAAAGTTTTGAACTATTTGAATAGAGATTATATATTAAAAGCAGCGAGAAGTGCAGAAAAGATAATCTGGGAGGGTAAACAGTTGCGTCTGGTCCCAGATCTTACCTTCAGGGTGCACCAAGAAAGAGCAGCCTACAAGCCAATTCAAACCAAATTATGGGCAGCAAAGATAAAACATAGAATGTTGTTTCCAGCTCATCTAGAAGTTTCCTTACCCAATGGAAATCAGAGTGCGAATCGGTGCAAGTGCTAGAAGATTTAAGCGAGACTACCTGATCTATTTATTGGGTTAGGATGAACGTCATTGAATATTCAAGCGGTTACAGAAATTTCGAGGATACTGTGAAATTTAAAGAGATGCTTCGAGGGAGTGATCCTTACTTTGTATGCTGCTTAGAAACACTTAGGAATGGCCTCTTATGTCACCTTGGTTGCATTTGAGACTGTCGATGCTTTATTTTAATTTCTGCAGAAAGAGGCTATGGATTTTATTTTTTGATGCAGCTGGACTTAATTTCAAGTTAACTTGTACAGGCTTATTGCGACCTCCAGCGTTGAAATCAAGGTGTTGGCAATATAGTACGATTCTAGAAGATCTCATTTTAGTTTTCACCTATGTTTAATTCAAGAGACTCTCGGTGGAGTTCATGCCTTTGTCTGTACAGATATAAGCTCATAAAGGGGTATTCTCGCTGTGTTGTTATTGGGGGCGGTGTAGAAATCTTAGGAAATGAATCTTATACACTGTTCTGAACATAAGCATAATCAAGCGCTCGGATATTTAGCAGGACATTTTTACTGAATCATAATGTTTTTGGGGAGCAAGGGAGTCTCCCGTGGGGCCAAGAAGCTCTATTATGACTGAGGCGTTGTCCCAGAGAGTGAGACTCAGGCACTCTGATTAAGGAGATAAAATATAGCCCTAGGAGTCATTTTTTTCTTTCTCTTTTCTTTTTAAATCAGATCGATGCTCAGTCAAGCTTTTTTCTTAAAAAAAGGGAAGATGGGAGAGGAGGGGGAAAAAGGGGGGAAAAAAGAGTATTTGGAAGTGGCTGTGATTTAACGCGATGTATTTGTTATGGTTGCTTTGCACCCTCTAGTGGTGTATACAATCTTTCAATAAGGATGAATCATCACGATAGTCATGCTCTGGAATCGGATAGCAGCAAACTACATTGATGGGTAAGTGTGCTGTATATTTAAATGTTTAAGATCTGTTTGTTAGGCTGCAAATTAGATAGCTATATGATATAGCATGGGCTATGTACAGTTAAATTAGATAGATAAAGGAGGGAATTCATTCGGGGTTAGACAGGTGGAATCAGGGAAGGGAGTAATAACTGGTTAGTGAATGACGTATATAATGATAAAGGAGATTAAATTCAGGTTTACACAGAGGATTATATCTCATTCTGTTATGGTGTACAGGAGGGTAATGGGGGAAGGATATATAACCTGGAAGTAGCATGATCCGCGGAGTGGCTCCTAACGTGCATGACGGCCATAACGTTTAGGAGCAGGCATTTGGCCTGGGAAGAAGGGGGTTGGGGGGATGGAGGGAGGGTGGGTTGGTTATGAGAGGGGATAGTAGTAGAGTGAGAGAGGGACTGCATATAAAAGGCTACAAGGGATATAGAGGACGAATGGGGATAGGCTGGACACAAAAAAAGAAGATAACTGCTATAGTAAAAGTTATGGGAAGTTGGAACATAATGTCATGGAATATCAAAGGAGGTAAGGACAATATAAAGAAATATTACGTCTTAAGGCATCTTAGTAGATATAAGCTGCATATAGTCCTGCTATAGGAAACACACATTTTGACAGACCGTATCTCAACCTTGCAGAAACTGTGGGTGGGCCAGGTTTTCGGTGTGGGTAATAGTTCCAGACAGGGAGGGGTTGCAATATTGATTAACAAGAATGTTCCCTTTCGGGAAAAGGCAATATGGAAAGATCCAGATGGGATATTTATTATAATTTTAGGGCTCTTGGCAGGGGTAGACACTTTGCTGGGATCGGTATATGGGCCAAATGTGGATTCCCCCTCGTTCTTCCTTCCCTTAGTGGATATTATAGCGTCTGCCCCTAATGTACCATGTTTGTTGGGAGGAGATTGGAATTTGGTCTATTCTAATGACTTGGATAGGTCTTTTTGTAAAAGAGTGGCTATATCGCCTGCTCAGAGGGCTTTGAGGGAATTTATGGAGGACTCTGGTTTAATTGACCCGTGGAGAACTATTCATCCACAGGAGATAGATTATACGTATTATTCTCCACCGCATAAAACGTACTCCTGAATAGATTATTTTCTCATAAGTAAAGTGGCTCTACAGGGTATTGAAGAAGTAGGCATATATCCCAGAGTTTTATCAGATCATTCCTTAATTTGGATAAAATTGAAACTTCAAAATTATTCCAGGGTCTCTAAATCATGGTTTCTTAATAACCAGCTCTTAGGGGAGGTGGGAATAGTAAACCATATGAAGACTTCTATTAGAAATTCCTGGAACAATAACTGTGAGTCATTGGAGAACAAAGATACGCTTTGGGGGGCAATGAAAGTGATATGGAGAGGAGAGTTAATTCGATTGGCTTCCATGAGAAAGCATAAAATTTTGGCGCAGGTAGAAAAATGGCTTGCCAGAATAAAATTTATAGAGTCCCATTTGCACCAGGCAATGGACGAGTTTATCTGGGAGGAACTTCATGCTTTGAGGGTGAAATACGCAGCATACTTGCTTAATCATATGCTGAAGGTGCCAATAAAATCGAAAGCTACATATATAAGACAAGGGGAAAAGTCAGGGAAACTGTTGGCTCAAAGAATAAAGAAACAGAAGGGAACCAACTGGGTAGTTAACTTAAAGGATGGGGTCACAGGGAAGTTAAACACGAATCCGGTAGATATAGCAAATAACTTTAGGACGTACTATTTAAATTTATATACGGCTCCCCCCCTAGAAATAGACTACCCTTTACATTTAGAGAAGTTCTTGCGTGACATTAATCTCCCACAGATCACGTCAACTCAGCAAACAGAACTTAAAGGAGAAATATCTATACAAGAGATAGAGGAAGCTATAGATAGACTACCTTTGAACAAGGCTCCAGGACCTGATGGCTATGCGGCCTTATTCTATAAGACCTTTAAAGAAGAATTTAGCCCATGTTTGAGAATGTTGAATACTTATTTATTCTCCTCCCCTATTAGGGAGCTAGCATTGTTGGAGGTGAGACTTGTGGGATTGCCGAAGCCAGAGAAAGATTTAACTAGACCAGAAAACTACAGACCAATCTCATTATTAAATATCGATATAAAGATATTGGCAAGTATATTAGCATTTCGGCTCAAAAATGTCTGGGCAGATCTTATTGGACCCGAGCAAGTGTGTTTTGTCTCCGGCAGACACTCGAGTGATCACTTTAGAAAAATATGGCATTTGCTTTCTGTGTCGGGGGACACCAATGCAGATAAGGTCTTGATGTCCCTCGACGCAGAAAAAGCATTTGATAGAGTGAGCTGGAGATTTTTATTCGACTTGCTGCCTAGGTATGGAATACCTTCAGAGTACATCACATGGGTTAAGGTTTCGTACACAATTCCCTCAGCAAGAGTTTTTTGTAATGGGGTTGTTTCAAACAGTTTTAGACTCACAAGGGGTACTAGGCAAGGTTGTCCCTTATCTCCTATGTTATTTAATTTATATATTGAGCCTTTGGCTAGAAAAATTAATATGGAAAAGGAGATAAGGGGTATAGCTATAGGAGAAGAAGAATATAAAACGTCAATGTTCGCGGATGACATCCTCTTGCATCTCTCATGTTGGCAAGTGTCTTTAATAGAAGTGTTGAAGATAATAGAACAGTTTAGTATTCTATCCGGATACAAGTTAAACCGTAATAAGACATTGGTTCTCTCACTGAATTCTACTTGCTCTAGGAGAGATGTAGAGGAGTTGAGACTGGGATGGGTATCCAAATCAATTACCTTTTTAGGAATAGAGATTGCCCTGGAGGTTAATACCCTGAAATCACTAAACATTGACCCTGTGATTAAACATATGCAACAAGATCTAATAAGGTGGCAAGGATTACCACTCTCTCTTTGGGGTAGATCCAACTTGATTAAAATGGCGATATTTCCTAGGATTATGTACCTGCTTACTATGTTGAACGTATTCTTCCCCAAAGCATGGTTTAAAAAGGTAGACTCTATTTGGTCAACATTTTTGTGGAAGAGCAAAAAACCTAGAAGAACAATAGGTAAGTTAACTATGGAATGGAAAAAGGGAAGGTTAGGTATACCTCACTTATTTCTCTATTATCTAGCTTTCCAGGGTAATAAGTATCTTAAGTGGCTGACACCTCTAGAGAACAAGGAAACACAATGGGCGTGGCTTAAGATAGAAAGAGTTAGAGCTCAGGAACATTATCTATCAACTAAGGCCTTACTATATCTCCCACAGAAAAAACTTCCTAAGTCTTGGCAAGACACCCCTATAATATGGTCAGTGAGAGCACATGCCCAGTGGTGTGCATTATATAATTTTGATAAGAGACAGGACCTGGGGCAGCCAGTATGTTATAATGGTAATATGCAAATAGGGAACAAACCTATTTCCTCAAGCTTTTGGCAAGAACTTAAAGATGTATCGGTGTCGGATCTCATATCAGATAACAAATTTGATTCTCCTAGACAGGTCCAACAAAAATTGGGTATGAGATCCTTACCTGGTTTCAAGCATCTACAGCTTAAAAAGTGTATCCTGGCAAATCTAGGAATTTCACCTTGGTCTTCCAAGATGACGGAAATATTAGGGCAAATATTTCATTTAGCAAGTCAACCTAAAGCTATTTCTAATATTAATAAATTTTTATTGGTAAGACTCTGGCAGAATTACCCCTCGACTGCATTCTATTGGAAGCATTCCGTAGGTATTTTGTATGATTCAGAAACATGGGAACAGGTCTGGAAGTCTAACTATAGATGGTTAAAGCAGGACAGATTAAGGCTACTTCGCTTTAATATTCTACATAATTTATTTTATACACCCACAAAACTTAAATTAATGGGTAAGATTCAAGAGGGCGTATGCCATAGGTGTTCACAAGATCAGGGAACTCTAATTCATATGTTGTGGTTTTGCCCCGTAATTCAGGTCTTTTGGCATCAAGTAATTAAATTTGTAGAGCCATTATTTAAAAGGGAGTGCCATTTTGACATAGAGACCTGTATTTTGGGCAACCTCTCAGCCTTACAATCCCAAACATACAAATACTATTTTGCACTTATCTCTGCAGTAGTATTGCTTCTCATTCTTAGGTACTGGATTAAGGATACTGCGCCACCTCTTAGGGAATGGGTTCAAGAAATCTACACTGCGTTTTATGCAGAAAAATTGATTGCAAAGCAATTCTGCAATATAGTTAAGTTTAAGGAGAGATGGAAACAATTTTCAGAATTTATGGCTGGGAGGTTCAAGTCACCTAACAGAGAGTAGTATTCCAGTCTTTGAGTAAAGCAGGACGGCGACAAAGGGAAAGCACATATCTTCGCAAGATGAGGTGTCCAAGACATCATTATGGAGTGTAAGGGATATGCAGTCCATTCTAGTGGTGGGAGGAAGGGGGGAGGAAGGGTAAATTGTGGTGAATTACTGAGATGTTTTAAGGGGGTGGATGGGGGGGTGTATAGGGAATGTGGGAGGGGAGGGAGGGAGAGGGTAATTACTCAATGCAACAAGCTAAATGCCAGGGGAAATTTTGCAATGTATGGCACTGTATGGGTTTTATTTTGTGCTCATTTTTTATACTATGTACATTGTGGAAAATTTAATAAAGCATATTATAATAAAAAAAAAAATGTTTACAAAAAACAGTTTTCTACCTCCACAGCTGGTCAAAGCTAGTTCTTTTGTAACACTCAACCGAATCCAGTCACTTACCACCCACCACCCTCCCATGTTCTTCAGCACTGATTATTTTTATTTTTTTAAAGTGCCAACTTTTGGCACTGTGCTATGAGGCAAACCAGTCTTCAGAATGCTACTCCCCCCCAGTCTGCCCCCTTGTCCACTAATAGGATTTAATGAAGCATTACCACCCCCTTTCCTGATCACTGAATAGGGAAGGCCCATTTGTTAAAATCCTTCTGGCTTAGTCCTTCCTCCCTAAATCACAGCTGTGTGCCAGCTAGCTGTATCAGCCATGTGACTGATCACAAAGCGCATGCAACCTTGGGAGTTATGGATTTTTTTTTTCTTATAATGAAAGTTTTATTGATTTTCTGTCAACACATACACTTTAGTAGTACAACCATTCTGATGTGCTTATAATAAAAGGTTACAGAACAAAGGAAAGATGTACTTTGTGATAGAACTTTTGTTTTAAATATGGGTTGGCATGTACAAATAAATAATGAATAGTGAAGTGTCTGGTGTGCCAAATGCAAGAAATTGTTGAGTATTCATGAAAAGAAGCTTGCAAAACTCTAGTTTGAACATTGTGAATGGCTCAATAGAGTCACCACTAAGTTACATTTTAGAACATATCAGAAAAAGAAAATGTAAGCATACTTTAATTATGGGCTCTAAGTCCAAAATGCAGGAGCTCTACTAATCAACCCAGGGTTTTAAATAATTGATTAGCAGTTTTTTTCTTGGGACAATGCTAACTGTTCAGAAAGTATTTATATAGGTTTTCTAGAAGAGTTGTGTTTGTTAAACACAGTGAGGCAAGTGCTATGCATTTTCACAATGTTTTAGCACTTTTACGAGCAAAACGCTAATCAATTTTTGGAGTTAAATAAAACCCTGCAACCAGTGCAGATTAACTACAGTAAATCTGCTTGAAATATAGAAACATAGAAACTGACAGCAGATAAGGACCACTAGGCCCATCTAGTCTGCCCATGTTTCCTGCCTACTGTAAAAACTGCAGACCCTACTTGATCTCCGGCTTTACCTCCTCATTCCTATTGCTAGGGTTCCCCATGCCTGTTCCATGCATGGTTGAATTCCACCAGTGTATGTGCCCCCACCAAATCTGCTGGGGGACTATTCCATGGATTCACCACTCTTTCTGTGAATAAATACTTCCTCACACTACTCCTTAGTCTACCCCCTTCCAACTTCATATCATGCCACTTCGTTCTTGGACATCTCCTTTTCTGAAATATGCTACCCTCTGGTAACCTATTTTTGCCTTTTAGATAGCTATAGGTTTTTTATCATATCTCCCCTGTCTCTCCTCTCCTCCAGGGTATACATATTGAGGTCTCCCAGTCTCTCCTCATATGACTTTTGGTGCAGGCCCTGCACCATCTTCATTGCCGTTTTTAGGGCTGCAGTGGGTGGAGCCCTGCAGTCCTTAAGCTTTCAGAAAATGGACTCCACATTCTTTCCCGCCCAACAACAGTTTAGGACAATGAAAATTTGGAGTTCCATCACAGTCCCCTATGCAGTCTGTGAAACCCTCCCTGCATCAATGCAGTCTTCTCACAGGCACTATTTTTAGGGCTGCACCATCTAACCAGGGGACAGTGAGGGAGGTTACTACTACTGATGGTTACAGTACAACCACAGCAGGATGAAGACAAAGATGGAATGTTTCTAAATTGCACTATTTTTTTTTATTTTCTTTTTATTTATTTTTGGTGCCCAGCCAGCCTGCCTTCTCATGAACTGCACCATCTAATCAAGGGATAGTGAGAAAGGTAACTACTACTGACAGTTACAGTACAACCAGAGTAGGATTGAGACAACAGTGGAATGCTTCTAACTACAGTTCTATCAAATCTGAAAAAGACAGGTAATCAGGGGCTAGGGTCTCATGCTGCGGGAGTCCAATGTGATTTGGATGGGCTTTGTTCACTTTTACACCCTACCCATCTTGGTTGGTATGGGCCAGCTAGGCGGGACCTGCTGCACTAGCCATGGTGGGTCAGAATTGAATGGAGCAGTGTTAGAGTTGGGATGGGGTTGAGGTCTCCTTGTATTCCAGGTTGGTGCTGTTTGGGAAGCATGGTACAGAGCCAAATCTGCATCTGCAGACCCCAGGGGAGCACAGTACAAGCCACCAGCTGACCATTGAGAGTCATGGAGAGTGGTGTTAGCCTGAACCAGTGCCTGAGGATTCCTGGGAGGGAGGAGAGCAGCATCGGCCTGGAGATGGTGAGTAAGGGACAAAAACAGCCTCCCAGCAACACCAGAGATACAGTATGGGATGGGACACGCTGATGATAAGTGGTGCAATGCATAAATCTGGTCTCCATGCTGCTGAGAGAGAGAGAGACAGAGAGACTGTGATTTATGGAGATCTGTAGCTGTGGATCAGGCACAGAGATTCACTTCCTGCAGAACTCAGCATTTCCGTTATATGAAGGGTATCTAGGACCAAGGGTAAACAGTAAGGAGTGGAAATTTAGCTAGGACATGGAGTGGGGGCATAAACTGCCAGGGCACTGGGATATAGGCATACACCATACATGAGTATAAATAGGGCACCTGGCACACACATGCTGTTGGGGCATAAAATAGGGCTTGGGCCAGGTGGGACACTGGGGCATAAGTAGGGCACCAGGCCTGGGAGTAGAAGTATGGCACTGGGTGTATGAATAAGGCATGGGCCATGTGAGGTACCAGTGGAATAAAAAGGTCAATGGTATAAATAAAAAGAGCACGGCTGGGGAGTATAAATTAGGAACTGACACAGTGCGAAATCAAAAATCTATAGCATTTCAACTAATAGCTGCCTTTGCATTTTTTTAACCAGACGACAAGAGCATTACTGAATGTAGATCTGCAGCCTGTAGAACTGCAGTATCGTTTTATCTACATAAACAATGTCAATGTAATTTGCAACTAAATACAGAAAGGCTTACTAAAATGTTGTTTGGTTACAGGTAGCTAGTACTTCCTTGCTAGAGGGATGTAAATGGATACCAGGGTGTCTAAATTAGGGAACCAGTGGTCCAAGGGGGTACAAACAGAGCACCACCAGTCCAAGGGATATAAAAGGGCATTCAGGGGGACCTCAGACTTGGATGTCATGGTGTTCCCAGAATTTGCATGTTATAAATCCCAAATGCTGTGACAGGCCAGGAGCTTGTTTTTTTCTGCTGCAGGATGATGTTTTAACTGTAGGGCTATGGTAGCTACTAATGTTTCTTTCTGCTGCAAGCACTACTGGGGCTATCTGGTAACTGGTATTTTCAGTGGCCTGGGCACAGGAGCTATATCTTGGCATACTGTGCTGCTAAGGAATATGTGGGCAGTGTTCCTAAATAAACAAATGTTTCCCCTATGTCCACACTTACAGTACTATATCTTGGAACTCCATATACATTTTATTTCCCCATGCTACACTTTAAAGGGTCCTATGGAGTCCTCAAACACACTTATGTTCTGTCCTGCATTCCTGGAGTCCCTGGCTAACCTATCTCTATAGGGCACAGGAATCTATTATTTTGGGGCACTACAGAAGAAGCAGTGCATTGGTCAGGTGTGTTGGGTCTGCACATGGCAGCCTAGTCTCTATGTGACCATTGAAGGTCTGATCATTTGCCTGTCTGCAGACTCAGAGGCCATCTGCCTATCTGCAGAATTGGAGTGTGAGGAATTTGATTGTTTTTTTGCAGATAAGGTTGCTGCCATTAGGTCTGTGATCCAGCTAGCATGTTCTATTGAGTGTTGCGACTGTCAGTGGGAGGGCACAGGCACATAGTCAGTCTGGGCAACGTTTGACCAGCAAGCGATCACTGATATTGTGACGATTGTCTGGGGCTTGCGGACGACTTGCTGTAGTTTGGACCCGGGTCCAACCCACCTCCTTGTGGAGTGTTTGGATGTTATTAGACCAGTCCTGGCTGAGATTGTCTGGTGTTTGTTGGAGAAGGGTGTGTTTCTGGACCCCTTGAAGGAGGCGGTGATAACACCTCTTTTAAAGAAATCCGCCCTTGATCCAGACTATCTCGCAAACTACAGACCTGCCTCTAACCTGCACTTTCTGGGTAAGGTTATTGAGAAGGTAGTCATGCTGCAGCTTGAAGACCATCTTACCAACCTTGAGGTCTATGATCCTCTCCAGTCTGGCTTCCAGAAGAGGCATAATACTGAGACAGCCCTCCTACAGGTACTTAATGATCTCCTGATGGAGAGAGATTGGAAGAGCCGCTTGATCTTGGTTCTCCTTGATCTCTCAGCAGCATTTGACACCATGGACCATGGGGTATTACTGGAGCACCTGTGGTTCATCTGTGGACTGTTGGGAACAGTCCTCAGATGGTTCCACTCATTCCTCGCAGGGAGGTCTCAAAAAGTGGTGTCAGTGATTTTTTCCTCAGCCCCTCTTCCCATAATGTGGGGTACCACAGGGCTCTGTTTTGTTTCCTATGTTGTTGGCAGTGAATATGCTGCTGTCAGGAGATATTATAAAGAAGTACGGGCTGAGTTTTCACTGCTATTCAGATGATACTCATCTGTACATGTCCTTTGTGCCCAAGCAAGATGATGCTATCTTGGTCTTTAACAACTGCCTCACTGAGATTCAGGACTGGATGAGTGCCAGCTGGTTGAGACTGAACCTGGAGAAGACTGAGGTGTTGGTGGTTGACCCAGGTCATCAGGCAGAGGGGCTACCTTCTGGTCGGCCACCTGGTATTATACTGGGGGACAGCCAGTTGAGGGCCTCTGAACAGGTGCGTAACCTGGGCGCTGTACTTGATTGCGAGTTGACACTTAAAGCTCAGGTGTCGGCCATCGTCAAGACCTTGTTTTACCACCTGAGAAACATCTTCTGGGTAAACCACCTTGTTCCACCTGAGGACCTTCTAACGCTGGTCCGTGCCTTTGTGTCCACCCACCTTGACTACTGCAATGCTCTATACCTAGGGCTTCTGAGGGTGGATATCCACCATCTGCAGCTGGTGCAGAACATGGCAGCCAGGCTGCTGACTAGCTTATCAAGAGCCAGTCATGTTACGCCTGAGCTCCGTGAACTGCACTGGCTGCCGGTGTGGTGGAGAATCACATTCAAGGTCGCTTTGATGACCTATAAGGCCCTACACGAACAGGGACCGCGTTATTTTGGGGCAAGACCTCCTCTGTCCCTACCTACCTCCCTCCACCCACCCGTGTCTACCATGGAGAGAGGATTGCTAGAGATTTCCAGGGTCCATTAGAAGACCCTCAGGCCAGAGCATTTGCTTTTATGTCCCTGACCCTGTGGTATTCTCTACCTCATCGGGTGAGAGAGTGTCTGTCCACTGAGTCTTTTAAGTCAGCACTGAAGACTTATTTATTTGAACTAGCATTTCCTGACATGATTTGATTTTAACACTGAACTTGAATTTAAAATTTTAATTTGAAGAGTTTTACCATTGTATTGTACAGCTATTTAAGCCCCATGGACCACAGACTGGGCTCCATTTGAAAGCTGAACTAATTATTCCCTGAAGCCTTCGGCATCTCCCAACCCACCCCACCCTCCACCCTATCTGGGCATTTAGCTATTTATCGTCATCCGACCAATCACAGTTCTAGTCTATCTCACCTTTTCCCATTGGCTCCTTATAATTTTCTGCCACCAGAGGGACCTTTCAACTTGCTCCTCCTTACGTTAGCTGCTTAAAGCTGCATCGCCAAGAAGCATTCTCAACTGCTCCCTTATTCAACTCCTATTCTAAAGCTAATCAGCTAAAGCTACTTTTCTATGCTCACTAAGGTTGTTAATACCACAACCCTCCTCTTAAAATGATGATCATTGGCTCAGCCACTTCATCAGCTGCAGTGCCTGTCCTCACTACTTAGTTATTTCCCACTCTAAAATGACTACTTCCTCTTCTATCACTCCTTTTCTTCTCCCTTTTGTCCTCTCCCTTTGCTCATGCCCCATCTCTCCTAACATCACCCCTCCACCTCCTCCCTCCCTCCCCTCCAAGCTTATTCCTCCCGGCCTCCTCCCAGCCATCCCTCCTATCCCTCTCCTCTGCTCCCTACTCCACATTTCCCATCTTCAACCTTCCCATCCTTTCATTCCTCCTCCAACACCCCTCCTTTCTCACTACCAGCCACACTCTCCCTTTCCTACCCCACTCCCTCCCTCTTCCAATCTCCTTTCCTCATCCACTCCTCTCTTTCCCCTCTCACCTCCTAAATGTTGAAGCTCTTCATCGCTGCCTAAATCTCTCATCCCCGCCCTCCTCTCACAAACCCAGATGATCTGAATATCCACCTCACCTGTCCCTATTTCTTCTACCACTTCTGCTCGCATGTGACATTCAGCCCAGCCCTGTTCCTCCTGTTCCCACCTCCACCAATGGCAGTTCCTCATCTAACCCCACTTCTTCTGCCCTGCCTAAAGGGCTTCACATACACTATATTAATACTAGAAGCCTCCTCCCCAAGATAGACCTCCTCAAAGTTTGAATGACCCTTCACCCTCCAGGCATTCTCTGTATCACAGAAACCTGGCTATGCACCAAAACCCCCAACTCGTCCCTTGCTATTCCTGCTTATACTCTATTCTGCTAGGACAGAGCTAAATGAGCCAGTGGTGTAGCTTTGAATACCAAACAGTCCCTCTCCTGCTTCATGTCCTTCAGACAATCCTGGCCGTTCTCTCATGAACTCTTAATTGCTCATCTATCTCTCCCCTCCTCAGCCCCTATCCATATAGGTGTTCTTTATGCCTCTCCAAAAACAACACCAGACACCCTTGTCAATATCATTACTACTATCTCCTCCCCCATAGGCAATGGTGAGCTCATCCTATTAGGGGATTTCAGCCTGGACTGGCTCTCACATTCCGCCAGACCCTTGCTCCTCAGAATTGAGGCCCTCAGCCTCACTCAACTAATTGAGGAACCAACTCGCCATAACCACAAAACCCTAAACCACTCACTGCTTAACTGGATTCTATCATCACACCCCCACTGCATCACTGCATCTGGCATCCTTCCAGATTCTCTTAGTGATCACTGTATCACCTACTGTGTTCACAAAATCCAACCAAGTCCCCCACTCCCCTCCTAAATACATCTGATCCTGTCCCCTTCGTAACCTTGACAACACAGCCCTATAGCAGGCCCTCTTCACGCTGACTGGTTACCTGTCTTCTCTGCCCCAGATGTTGACCTTGCTCTGTCCCATTTCTGTCACATATTTAACCACATCTGGAACACTTATGCACCGCTGAAGAAAGCTGGAGTTAAGTGTCACCACCGCCCCTGGGTTACATCTTCTCTGCTTGCCAAATGCCACGCCAGAGACAAAGCATGGAAACTTTACAAAACATTCCAAGCTCCTGAAGACCTACATGCCTACAGAGTGCTAAGAAATAGCTGTACCAAGGAAATCAACCAATCCAAGGCCAGCTACTTCAAATCCAAACTACAGCAAGACAGCAACCCTGCCTCCTTCTGGAAAGTGCTTTACTCGCTCCTTGATCCACCCACCCAGCAAATGTGCCCAGTCCTCAAAATAGATGGCTCCCCATCTCCGATCCTGCCTCAGTGGCCCAGGTCTTCAATAAGTTTTTTGCCTTCTGTGCTCTCCCTGATCACCCCCTAGCTGGCTAACCTGACACTCCTGCTCCTGTCTAGCCAAACCCCACCTACCTCTCAGCTGAGTTTCTGTTCCCCCCTTCTCCCCCCTGGAAGTTTACAACTCTCTCATCTCTCTAAACCCTGCCAAATCGAGTCCTGATGGTCTCCACCCATGAATCCTCCACATCTCCACCTCTGCCATAGTCACACCCCCTGACCCATATTCTAAACCTCTCCCTCTCCACCTCCACAGTCCCTAAAGCTTGGAAATCAGTCAAGGTGATTCCACTCCTCAAAGGTGCTGACCCATCATTCCCTAGTAACTACTGGCCAATCTTCCTACTCCCCTCCCTTGCCAAGGTTCAGGAGTCCCTTATACACTTTAAGCTCTCTGAATTCCTTGCTGCCAATAACTCTCTTTTCCCAGTACAATCTGGCTTTAGAAAGCAGCACTCCACCACCTCCTCCTTGTTGCCGGTCACTGACTACATTTTCTCAGCCATGGACCAGAGTCATGTCACTGCTGCCATTTTCATTGATCTGGCTAAGGCTTTTGATTTGGTTTCACACACCCTCCAACTTCACAAGCTCAAATCAATAGGACTTGTCAACCCTGCAGTAGTCTGGTTCTGATCATACCTACAGGACAGGCAACAGTCCATCCAAATTGGCGCTGCTATCTTCTCCCTTCTCCCTATCCACTCTGGGGTCCCCCAGGGCTCTATCCTTGGTCCCATCCTTTTCTCTATTTTCATAAATGATCTTCCTTTCATCTACAGTTCTGCAAACCTACTTATGTATGCAGACAACACTGTCATCTTCTCCTCCAGCCCTTCCCCCGACTACATGCTGGCCCCACTCCAGGATGACTAATCTTGTCCAGTTTTGGTTCCAAGCAAAGCAACTAAAACTAAACACAAAAAAACTGTTATAATGTTATTTAGTTCCAAGCAGAAACTCACCTCCCTTAAATCCTATCTGGTCTTCCTCACTCTAGATTGCACCCCTCCTTGATACTGTCCCAGCATTTAAGTACATGATAGTTTGACTGGACAGCCACCTAGACTTCTGCACTCACATCAACACCATCTGCCAAAGCTCCGGCCCAAACTCTGTGTCCTTTACCGCCACAAAGACAGCCTCCCTCTCCCCACCTGAAGTGAGCTGGTTCTCAAAACAATACTGCCAGTCCTTGACTATGCCAACATAGTATACAGCATGGCCCCTGCCGCATCCCTCAAAAAGCTGGATACTATCCTAACTTCCTTCTGCCACTTTGCAACCGCCTCCCCTACCCTTATGTACCACTGCCTCCTGTTCGCTGATGACACAAAGCTCTGTAACGGAGTAGACACACCAGAGGGTGTAGACAGAATGAGAAGGGACCTGCAGAAACTTGAAGAATGGTCAAGGGTTTGGCAGTTGAAATTCAATGCAAAGAAGTGCAAGATAATGCATATGGCACAAAACCCTGGCACAATATATCAGTTGGGGGTGAGGATATAGCATGCACCAAGCAGGAAAGGATCTTGGGGTTGTCATCTCTGATGACCTCAAGGTAGGAAACAGTGTGACAAGGCATCAGGTAAAGCAAATAGGATGCTGGGATGTATAGGCAGGGGCATCACCAGCAGGAAAGGGAGGTCATAATTCCGCTATACAAGACACTAGTGAGGCCCCACCTGGAGTACAGTGTACAGTTCTGGAGACCATACCTACGTAAGGACATAGACAGGGTAGAGAGGTTCAGAGGAGGGCAACAAAGATGGTGCACGGGTTGCATCACAAATCCTATGAAGACAGGTTGAAGGAACTGAACATGTACTCCTGGAGGAGAGGAGAGGAGGGAGAGAGGGATATGATAGAGACATACAAGTATCTTACAGGGAGGAACAGGGTGCAGGAAAACACTATTTTAAGCGAAAAAATATGTTTCAGGACTAGAGGGCATGGGATGAAGTTGGAGGGAGGACGATTCAGAGGAAACATGAGAAAGAATTTCTTCACAGAACGGGTGGTGGACAAGTGGAACACCCTGCCAGAGGAAGTGGTGGGGCTGAAACAATCACGGGATTTAAGAATGCATGGGATAGACATAAAGGAATTCTAGAGGTCAGGGGTAAGGGGAAATAGACTTCTAGGAAAACAAACTGAACTTACAAGCTCAAATGGGCAGACTAGGTGGGCCATATGCCCTTATCTGCCAACACTGTCTATGTATCCTATATGCGCCCCTCTCCCTGGCCCCACTATCACACCATAGAACTACTCACTGTGCTTCCCTTGTTGCCAAGTTCTGGTTTGGCACCCTCCACCCCTACCTCTCCTCCCACATCTCGCAAGGTGCTGCCACCTCCTACTCCCTTCACCACAGAGATGCCCACACCTTCTCTAGCCCTTGCCCCCACTCTTCTGCCAGCCAACTGGCCTTCTCTTATCGCTTCTCCTTCTCTGGAATAATCTACCCCCCCTGCATCTATCCACTTCCCCCTCCTGCCTCAAAAGACTCCTCAGGCTCCTCCCCCACCTTTGTGTCTCCAGTGCTCCTCCCTTACAGCCTCTGCCTCACAGGTGGTTGCCCCTCCTTGATGCCCAAACCTCTCCTGCCTGGCCCATCTCCATGATGTATTTCTCTAGCTGCCTCAACTCACTCTGCAATTGCATTTATTTTCCAGGAACCTCCTCTAGGAATTCCCTAATCAGTCTTGCACTTACGCCTCATTGATGTTACTTAACTTTGTTTGTTGTAGTACCTACCTGCCTGCTATACCATTTGCCATGCTTGTTTTCCCTGGTCTTGTTACCTTAAAGTTTTATTAATTACTGTATGTATTGTAGTTATGCTGTTTTTATCTCTATACTTGCCCTTGCCCCGGTCTCACCTGGAAAAGAGCCTCGCTCATGTTGCTTTTCCTGGTTACCAATTTTTTTAAATAAATAAAAATTAAAAAGCGCCTTTTATAAATAAAATTTGACTTTGACTGTAGACAATGAGAGACAGAGAGAGGGCCAGAGGCCTGGATGGTCTCAACTGCAACTGCCAGCTGAACCAGAGGAGTTATAGCCCATGCTCCCCCAGCTATGCTTGGATCTTACTGGGTGAGGAGAGTGAGCCATCAAAGCAGGCAGAGAGCCAGGCCAGGTTAGTGTTGGTTCGTCTGCTGTGGCTGCCTGGTCTGTGTGGGGTCTTGGTTGTCTGCCAGTGCCAACAGGTGAGCTCCCTACTCCATCTGAAAGAAAAAAAAACAACTCCTCAGATAAAAAAATTAACCCAAATGTTTGCACGTGAAATTGCTTGGGTGTGTAGGTAGGGCACCATGGGCCAGGGTGTACATAGCCAGGTGTGAGCTGCAGCTTCACCTTCACCTTCTGATGTCTCTGCAGGCAGGGCTGTGAGAGTTTCTGTTGGAGGCAGCCTGTTCGTCGGGGTGCATATTTACAAATGGACACCTTGGAGGAGGCTGATATCTCTCTTATACAGTTTGATTTTGCATTTTGACATTGAAGCTGTAATTTGTCCCTGTCGATGCCCTGTAGCCCCACACTAGTGAGTCCTAGGACTGAGTTTCCCCTCCCCCCTAAAATATTAAACATTTTTATAGCAGTGTTGCTGGATTTCTGATAAGTACTGTCTCAGGCGGACCTCAGACTTGGATGTCATGGTGTTCCCATAGTTCACACATTATAAATCCCAAATGCTGTGACAGGCAAGCAGCTTGTTTTTTCTGCTGCAGGATGCTGCTTTTACTGTAGGGCTATGGTGGCTACTAACGTTTCTTTCTGCTGCAGGCATTACTGGGGCTATCTGGCTACTGGTGTTTCCAGTGGGTCTGTGATTACTGACTGAGTCTGCAGGGTCTCAGACTGGCTGTGGGAAGAGCATGGGTTGGTACTGTTTAGGAGGTATGGTGAATAATAATGACTGTCAGGAGAGTGTGTACTGATTATGGACTATGGAGACTGTGATTACTGGCTGTGGGTACAGCGGGGGATATCTTCTAATGGAGTGGGGAATGATAATGGCTGTGGAGCGAGCAAGGGCAAAAACACTGCTAGAGCCAAATACCCACAGGATAGCCTTGAGCATGAAGTGTCCCAATTCTAAATCATGACCCAGTTTTGCCAAGCCCTGACCTTAAAGAGCTCCTGATACCACTGGGAAAATGTCACAAAACAAAAGACATTTAGGCATAGTTCTGTTTACATTTGATAAAGTTTCTGTGATTATTTGTCACCTTTTCTTTATTGCAGAGGACAGGTGCATGCAAAAACAAGGTGACTGTCTCAAAGACATTATTTGCTCTTGGTTTTCCAATTTAATAAGGCACAAATGAAACAAAATAACCAGAAACCATAACATATGTTGGCCTGCCGGTGTAGCACTGCTGCTTCCAACCAGGGTCAGAATCGAATCCAGGGTGTTGGAGGGCCAGCCAGGCGATAAGGATCAAGCATCTGTAGGACTGTTCTCCTCCTTGGGGTTGGGGGATGAGAGGGTGACAGAGTCCAATGCTTACCTGGCCTCTTTCAGAAGCTGGAGTTAAGGCAGCAAGTACCAGAAGGTTGGAAGACATGGTAGACAGCAAACGTCACACAGGAGCACATGGCATACACCATGATGTCCTTGCACATCACACCTCCCAGGGTACAGAACAAGGAAAACACCAGTGGCAGGGCACCAATGGGCACTTGCAGGCCCTGCACTCGACTAGCTTGGCTCACCAGCCCAGACTGGATTTGGACCTTAGCAGGACTGGGGACATCTGCAGACCCTGCCATGGTGCAAGCCCTAGGGGAAGATAGCTGGTGGTAAGACCCCAGTGGAGGTCATGGATGTGGGGCTGGGGCATCTGCTTAAAGTGGGGCCAGCCAGAGAGGAGTATAAGAAATAACAAGAAAACATAACATATGGATAGCGCAGCACTGATGTCTGGTGCCAATATCACCATGGCAGTCTTCTCCTGTAAGCCATTGCCAGTCACCACTGAGAAACATCACTTCTGAATTGTTTTTTGTTTGTTATTCTTGTTTATCTCCTGGCATCCCTGGTTCTAACGGCATTCCCCCAGCAACCCCATCAACTCATCCTATGGACTTACGGGTTAAACATCACTTACTCACTTACTTACTTACTTGTTTGGTAGGTGGCCTGCCACATAGGGTCATGTGGGGCCTGTGGGGGATGCCAAATAAGCCAGAACAGTTTCCTCCATTTCCTCCCAGCCAGGAACTGCATATGATACAACTGCATGTGTTCATCTTGATGCACATGCAGGTGGCATCGTCATGCCTCCTGGTTACGTCTGCTGGTCCTGCTGTGCTGCTGCCCAGCCTCCGCTGAGTGGCAGACAAGTAGAGGGACTCGGTGTCCCCCTTCTCAGGAGAGGAGAGCTGTCCTTGGGATTCTCGATCTTCCCTCCCCTGGGTGGCTTCCAAGTGACACTGGTCCATTCTCAAACCCTGGTCACCAGCATGGTTGGAGGAAAGACATCCAGCCCCTCAGCCCTCCATGCCAGTGGGCTGGTTTAACATTTGCAGTTTTTATTTTATTGATTTAAAATTGAAAACTGGAACAATTGGTCTGACTAGACCAACTTGTCCAGGTACACCTTGCATGGTTCAGCTGGTCTGACTGGACCAACATGATTGGTTGCAGCGTCTAAGCGGCAGCGGCTAAGTGGGATGGTAAAGTGGAGCGAGGAGTCTGACTGGACTGTGGCAGGCTCTGTAGCTGGACTGTTCATCCATTCTTTACTGCAATTTTTATTCCATTTGATCAACGAAGATATTACTGCTGCCACTGAGTGAACAACGTTTCTACAGGTCTGTCTGTGTATAACATTACATCTCCCCCTTCCTCCCAATTGTGTGACTGAGTTTTCTGTACATACTGAATTTGTTGTGCTTAAATGCTGAATTGTCTGTGGACTGTATTGTGAGCTAAAATATCTCCCTGGAATGGTGTCTAGTGCCTGCACCTATAAGAATCTGCTGCATATAGCTTAAAATCATCAGAGCGCGGCAGTGCAAAACATGAACTTGGTTGCTAGGCAACAGTACACTGCCTTTAGCCACTTGCTGCTTTATCTGGTACTCCTGAATTTGATTTGTAATTTCAACTCCACATTATTCCCGCTGTTGGCAGCTTTGGGAGGTGGAGGAGGGGCTACTTCAATATTTAAATGTCTGCACTTCCATCCAGCGTCAGAGTCTACGTGGCAGCAGCTAAGTGGGACGGTAAAGTGGAGCAAGGAGTCAGACCAGGGGCTGATCGGGCCACAGAATACTGCAGAACTGTTCCTTGGGAGATTCATTATTTGTATTGTATTGTAGTATTATCATGGTTAACAGAAGGATTTTACTAGGTGCAGTGTATATATTTTGTGTGACATGCACTGATGGTATATTTTACCATATAACAAAAAATGATTTTAGAGTACAGGAAGATAAACAGGTAACTGTATTTGGGAATCAACAATCCAAGTTTGTTTTTAACTGTAGCATGATGTTTGGGGTTAGTGGTAAGCATATGAGCTATAATTTGGGGTATTCTATTAGAAAACGGAAGGTAAGAACATTTGTTGTTCGTACTTATGTAAAGATTTGGTTTCACTGTTTACTTTTGTTGATTCTGCCTGGTAATGTTGAAACAAACCCTGGCCCTCTTGTGAATGATATAGCGGATAGTGATTATTTCAAGCAGTTTTCCCAAGATTTTAAAATTATGCACTTTAATGCCCAAAGTTTACTGTCTAGATTCCATGAGGTTGAATCGTGGATTAGTTTATATAATCCTGACGTTCTAGCATTGAGCAAAACTTGGTTGAATTCTACTGTTTTAAATTCTGAAATAAGTATTTCTGCCTATAAAGTGTTTAGAAATGATCATATTAGTGGTAGAGGGGGAGGGGTTATGTTTTATGTTAAGGACAATTTAGTGGCAGATGAGCATTGTATTTTTAATGATACTTTAGATTACTGCGAACACATTAGCATTCAGCTGATAATGGGTTCTACCAAGAAATGAACAATTTGCTGTGTATACCTTCCACCTAATGGTAGTAAATTTGGTTTTCAGAAATTAATAGATAAATCAGATAATATGGCTTTTGAAGAGCTTATAGTTTTAGGGGACTTTAATTTAAATTTGATTGGCCCTGATGTCTCTAAACTAAATACTGTTTTGTTTCAGTCTGGTTTACAACAATTGGTTACGTTGCTTACTCGACATAATAACAAATCTAATAATCACACATTACTGGATTGGATATTATCTAATAAGCATATTAATATGATGAAGTGTGACTTGATTCCTGATGCCTTAAGCGACCATCATCCTGTGTTTTGCATGTGGAATCATGGTGGATTAAAGAAACCTAAGTCAATTATAAAGATTTCAAGATCTTTTACTAGTTTTGATTTACACACATTTTGTTTACAGTTGGGTAATGTAAACTGGTCTTATTTATATTCCATTGCTGATGTTAATTTTGCTTTAGATTTTTTTATTACTGAGTTTACATGTGTTTTGGATCAATTTGCTCCTTATGTTAAAAGAAGGGTTCATGGGACGTATCATGGGTGGTTCACACCTCCCTTAATTAAACTTATGAGACAATGGGATAAGGCATGGAAAACATATAAAAGCAGAACTTCTGTGTCTAGTTATCATATTTATACGGCCCTACAGAATCAATGTAAAGCTCAGATAAAAGCTAAAACAGAATTTATTCAACAAAAACAATGTGCAGGTCTATCTAATGCTAGAACTTCTTGGAAAACAATTAATACTCTTATAAAACCTAATGTTGTTCAATTGAGTTCGATGAAATTGAATGGTGATTTGTTGACTTGTCCTACTGAAATAGCTTATGAGTTTAATACAAGATTTACTGCTCCGGTTAATTCCTGTAGTGACCAGTTTGATGCAATTCACCAAGGATCTACTATTGACTCTACTAATATTCATAAATTCTACCTAAGGACTATTACTCCTAAAGAGGTTGAGAAGTTATTAAGACAAATTAAAAGGGATAGTTCAGCTGGCTCTGATGGTTTGTGTCCTCGCTTGCTGATAGATGCAGCTTCAGTTCTAGCATACCCAATTAGTATTATTTTGAATTTGTCTTTCTCAACAGGTATTATACCTGATATTTGGAAACATTCCTTGGTGACTCCCATTTTTAAGTCTGGTTCACATCAGGAGTTCGGTAACTATAGACCAATTTCAATCTTATCTGTCCTGGCTAAAGTCCAGGAGAAGATAGTTTATAATCAATTGGTTGAATACATAGATTCGTTGGGCTTGTTGTCTCAGAACCAGCATGGCTTCCGTAAAGGTAGAAGCATGGAGACTGCCTTGGTTGAGTTCACGAACATAGTCCTGGATGGTATGGATAAAGGTTGTTTGACTGGGGCTGTGTTCATGGACTTGACCAAGGCATTAGATTCAGTAAATCATCAATTGTTAATTTCTAGATTAGGGTCTTTGGGAGCAGGACAGTTCTTTTTAACTTGGATAGGGGACTATTTAAGTGATCGGTCTCAAAAGGTTAAATATGGAGGTGCTATTTCTGAATCTGCAATGGTAAAGTGTGGGGTCCCTCAAGGCTCTATACTAGGACCACTTTAATTTCTTTGTTTTTTGATCAACAAGTGAAAGTAATTAACGCTTCTTTAACTCTTCATGCAGATGATGTAGTAATATATATGCAGGGCTCTTCTGTTGGTGATTTAAGTGATACCATAACAAAAGAAATGTTTAATTTTCAGTTGTCTCTTATTTCTAGTAAGATGGTTTTAAATAAATCAAAAACAAAAGTGATGATTTTTGGAACTACAGTGAGATTAAGAGCTGTGGGTCAGTGTCTGCTGGTTAAATCTCTTGTTGGATCGTTGTTTGAGCAAGCGGATACATTTCAGTATCTTGGGGTCTTATTAGATTCTAATTTATGCTATGAACCTCATTTTATGAGGGTAACTTCCAGAATTCATTGTAGAATGGCCCCTTATATAGAATTCACTCATTTCTTATTAAGGAGTCTAGGTTAGCAATTTCCAATCATTGTTTAACTCCTATTGTAAATGATGCCGCTATTATAACAGATACTGCTTCTGCAACAATAATTTCTAAGAAATCTACTTTACTCCAATTGATTGCTAAATTTGCTTTAAACTATCCTAAACTGTCCCATCATTGTGAAATTTTGAAAGAAATAGGTTGGCTTCCGGTTTCATTGAATTTTCATTACTATATAGCCAAATTTACACACAGAATTGTTAACTCTGGAATCCCACAAAATTGTGTAATCTGTTGAGGCCTTATGATGAGGGTTATTTCTCCAGACACAGGACAGATGGTTTAGTTCTTAAAATACCTTTCATGAGAACTAAATGTGGACAGAGAGCCTTTGCTTATATTGCTCCATTTATCTGGAATGAAATTCCTTGTGATATAAGACAGTTGCATTCTGCTAAAGTGTTTGCAAATGAATTAAGGAAGTTTTTTGAGTTACAATCTAATTGTAAATGTTTTTTATGATTATTTTTTGTAACTGAGACCTTTTTTGGTCTGATATATTTGTATTGTATATGTATGTTTTTGTATTCTAATGTATGTTTTTATGTGGGTCGCACCTGTAAAAGGAATTAGTTTTCCAGTGTGCTCACCCATTAGGCGAATAAACAAACAAACAAACTTGTGTGGTCTGGCTAGACCAGCCAGTCCAACATTTACTTTGTTCATTGTTCATTGTAGTTGGTCCAGATTTCATGTAAGGTGATGGGTATGAGTGAAGTCCAGACTGCTGGACTCAGACTGGACCAAAACGGTAAAAGTTTGATTTCAGGGCCAGGGGTCTAAATTTCACCCATACCCTCACCTAGAGGAAATTTGTACCAGCCAGAATGGACAGACCAAAATGCTAATAAACCAACTACCAAGTCTGGCCAGGCCAACTATATTGTGCAAGCTGCACTTGGTCCGATTTGTCTGGCTGTTCTAGCCAGTCATTTATGAGTCCAGCAGCAAGGATTTTACCAAGCTACCAACATTTACAAATAGCGAAAGTAATGGCTGCATTTACATGAACAATGAAAGCAAGGTAGACATAAAATGTGCACACAGTACAGTGATTTGTTCATAAATGTCTATATTCCCTTTTGCCCACTCTGTCCTCTATACATCTCAACTGTCCTGGGCATGCTTCTCTCTGTTATTGAAAGTTGTAGCCTCCTCTGATTTGCATACTTCAGCCCCCCCGCCCCATCTCTTCCTCCTCCTCCTTTGCAGGCATTTCCATATCTCTTAACTGTCCTACTTTATAGGTACAGTACCATCCCTCAATTTATCTGTCAGAATTGCCCTATCCCTCATGAATAAGATGCTCACAGAGCTGTACACTCAGTCTTTAAAGCAGAAAGTCATAGTGATAATGACGTAAAGTCAAAACTTACCCTGCTACCCTCCCCCAGCCCAGTAAATTGTATGCTATCCCATCCCCACAGTCCAGCATGTTGACCTGATCCCCCTTCTCATAGCCTAGCCACTAACCAGCTGCTCCACAGCAAGACACTCTGTCCTCCCCCAGCCAGGTAAGTTGCACCCTAGCCCCCTAGAATCCACAGTCCTCTCCCCAGCCCAGTACGTTGCCCCACTAGACCCATCCCTAGAATTCACAGACCTCCTCCAGACCAGAAAATTGTTCCCTATCCCCCCCCACCAACCCTAGCAAAAACCCAGTTCTGTACGTTGCCCTTTCTGTCAGCCCAATTTCCAAGAGGAGAGAGGGCCCTGAGGAACATTGAATCTGGTCCATATCCTCTATGCTGACATCTACTAGTGACCTAAGTCCTAAACCCAGGTTGCTGTCTTAGTAACAGCATCTACCCTCCCAATCAATCCACTTTACCCCCCCCCCCAAAAAAAACCTTATTTCTATTCAACACATCGGACTGATATTTTTGTTACTCTTACAAACTGATTTTCCACTTTGTCTACTGGTTCATTGGAAGAAAGATGCCAGCCCCAACACTGGAGGACACTGACCACGTGTATCAGATAAGTATTGTTTTGTGTTTAGAGTACCTTGTTTGTCCCACTTAGTTACTAAAGAGCTACAGATCTTTTGTGACCCCACTGCTATTCTTATTTTACAGGTATGACTGGATGTTACCTCAGACTGCCCAAACCCCACCCCACTGTCCTCAGGGCCCAGGTAAGAAATCTTTGTTATTAGTATTGTATTTAAGCTAGGATGGTACAGTGTAATGGAGGAACTATGCTTCCTTTTTACTCAAAGAATAATTCCGTTATGGAATTCACTCCCTACAGCTGTAGTTGATTCCACTAGCCCTGAGACCTTCAAAAACAATATAGACAACTGTTTACTGAATCATGGGTGATTCAACAGCTTGCTGGAGATGTACTCATATGGGCTATGAGCTTCTGCACTTCTTAGTAACTACAAGTATTAAGACACTGCTATCTTTCACATGTTAGTTGGTTGGTGAGACCTGTGCAAATGTAGATACAATTGCATTGCCCCCCCAAAAAGGAAGGCAGATTAATTGCAAAAAACTACATTAATGTGGGTCCGTCAGTGCAGTGGTAGCATTACCGCTTGCCACACCAGTGACTCCAATCCAGAGATGAGCCCGTGTCATCAGGGGCTGGCAATGGGGAAGAGGATCCAGCATTCCAGAGGATGATCTCCTCCAGGAAGGGGTGGTAGTCCACTCTGGTGCATGACTGTCACCTGGGTGACCACAGGTGGCAGTGCACTTGAGAGCAGCTTGATGGCAGGGGAGACACCAGTGCATGATGCACACCACACTTGCATGCATGCACGCACCACTCCCCATGCTGAGATCTCTGGGGCAAGGAGAACAAAAATAAGAAAAAGCAGTGGGCCTGTATTAGCTTGTAATACATGTTTTTGGTTCCAGTTAGAATGCCGAGGGACATTACAGTGCTGAAATACAAAGATATTTGTAGAGTCCCCATAGGAATTCAGTATATACTCAATGCAATTTTGCTTCAGTCATGTCATTCCATATGATACCCAACTATTTTAGTAGCTATTCACGGCACTAGCTTTTGCAAAAAAGGGGTGTTGTTTACAAAATTCAAAAGCTACAAAAAGATGTTAATCATATTTAGAGGTAAACAGCATAACTATTTCACTGAGAAGGGAGTCTTGTTAACAAACCTATGAAGCTGAATTTTGCAATTTCAGCCAACATAAAATAACGGTTTAAGTGTCCTTTAGATCTGTTTTATTTTTGGTACTTTGGATTCTTCATGTCATGTATAATTATTCAACCCTCCCACTCAGCACCCCCCCCCCCAGACGTTACTTACCCATCGGGGGCCCAACACTGTAATCCTCTTTGGACCGCAGACATATCTTCACTCTTCAAAGTCAGACCATGACCTGAAGAAACAGGTATGCACTTTAATGTATTTCAAAGGGGTTTTGAACTTAGTGGCATAACTTGGCATTTTTGCATATTTGTGGCCCACATTTTTAACATGCCTTCTTTGGGACTTTACTTCATGATCAGTTGCACTGTCATTAGGTAGATCTGTCCCTAAAGGTGATTTTGCTGTCCCTGTGCTAAATCACCTTTTGACTAGGAATTGAACATTTTCTCTGCCCTTGTTCTTGAGGTGGGGTCATAAGAAGACTATGTTGACAATTTGGTGTAAAAATATTAAGTAACAAAGTTATGAGCCTACATTGAATTTTGCAAATGCAGGCTCATAACTTTGGTAATTTTCAATATGTTTACTTCAAATTTACAACATAGCCATATCTTCACAGCATCTCATGAATATGACAGCTGTCATTTTTCAAATCCTGGCCAACATGTATTTTTATATCCCAAAACGTGATTTTGCTGTCCCTGCGTGAAATCACCTTTTGGGCAGGACTTGAAAATTGTATCTGGCCTTCTTCATGAGGTGGGGTCATGAGAAAGCTTTCTTGACAACTTGATATAAAAATGTTAAAAAACAAAGTTATGATCCTACATTGATTTTTCCAAATGCAGGTTTGTAACTTTGGTAATTTTCAATATTTTTACCCTACATTTACAACATAGCCATATCTTTACAGCATCTCATGAATGTGGCAGCTGTCATTTTCCAGATCCTCCCCCAAATGTTTTTATATCCCAAAATGTGATTTTGCGGTCCCTGCACATTATCGCCTCTTGGACAGGAGTTGAACATTTTTTCTGACCTTATTCATGTGTCGGGATCATAAGAAGCCTATGGTTTACATTTTATGTAAAAATATGCATATAAATAAAAAAATCAAGCTATGTTGAATTTTGCAAATGTTGGCTCATAACTTTGGTAATATTCAATAATTTTAACCCAACTTTTCAACATAGCCTTTTCATTACAGCACCTCATGAATGTGGTGGCTGTCATTTTTCAACTCCTGCCCAAAATGTGTTTCTGTGTCCTGAAAGTTGATTTTGCAATCCCTGCACAACATCATCTTTGTCCCAGGAGTTGCACATTTTATCTGCCCTTCTTCATTACACAGGGTCAAAACAAGGCTATGCTGCAGATTTAGTGTAAACCTACTAAAAAGCAAATCTGCAATATTTTTAACCCCAATTCCTTACCTGCAGCCATATCAGCTCTGGCCAGATTTTGTTTTGAACTGCCTCCACCCTGTCTATGTCCTTTGGGAGGTGTAGTATCCAGAACTGGACACAGTATTTCAAATGAAGCCTCACCAATGATATGTACAGTGGCATCACCACCTCCTTCCTTCTGCTGGTGATGCCTCTCCCTTTGCACCCCAGCACCCGCCAGCTCTCCCTACAGCCTTGGCACATTGTTTGACCATCTTTAGGTCATCAGATATGATTACCCCCAAAATCCCTTTCCTATTTGGTGCCCATCAGTTCCCCCATCATGTAATCCTCCCCTGGGTTCTTGTGCCCCAAATGCATGATTTTGCACTTTTTTGCATTAAATCTCATCTGCCATGCTTATGCAGTATTCCTCTGCTATTAATTGATTAATTTACTTCTACCTACTGAGCAGAAGGCCCATCAAAAGGGCAACATGGAAAAGGACAACAGGTGGCTTTTAACCCCTTATTGCTTTGTATGCGGATGCCATTTTCACAAAATGATGTTTACTGTAGGAAACACAGAAAAAAGCTGAGAAATCAAAGCATAACATGTTTCAAATTTATTCTGTGCAAAATAGCAAGATACAACAGTGCATGCTAAGAAAACAACAATCCAAGAAATAAGCACAGTGCCCAGAGGTATCTGAAATCACTTTGACTTCCACATATGGGTGGCAATTCTCCAAGGGATGGGAAGTATGCACCAAAGGCGCGTATCCCACTTCCATAGCCCCACATCCATGGAACAATGTGCTGTGGCCATATTCACATCCACTGGCCACCACGTGGACCCCTTCCATGGCCCTGCCCCCTGGCGCACAGGGCTGTCTGGCGAACATGGGCAGATAGCCAATGGGAAGCCTGGACCTGGTCCACCACTGGATCCCTTGTGCTGCACGGCACAATGGCTGCATGGATGGTTGGCAGGGCCACACACAGCAACACCGGGCATGTGCCTGGGTGGCTGCCCCCAGCCCCTGCAGTGGTTCAGCTGGGCTGGGGTGACATGTCAGAGGGGCCCCACGGTGTTTGCCATAGTTGATGGCATACTATCCGGGGGGGCATTCAGCAGTTACGAGTGCCTCTGGATTGCATAGTCTGCTACCCTCTCACCTGGTACTCCACGCTTACAGGAAGAGTGTGGAGCATGGGCATGTCCCCAGCAGTGCCACCCAGATTTCCCCCTTGTGGAGCTCATCAGCCAGTTGGATGGGGATCAGGTGTGTGACAGCCCTGCACCACTATGGTGGATTGGGCACAGGGCATGCAGCCTCCGTGGAGTGTCTACATGCCACAGATACACGGCATGTAGCCACTCCGCGCCTTGAAGAAAATGGCCCTTGGTGCGGACATGTTGGAAAACAAAGTGATTGCCAATATGAAGGGGAGCTAGGCTTTTTTCTGTGGTCAGATTTTACGCAGTGTGGACTGTTGAGTCTTGCTATTTTGCACAAACTAAACTTGTTTCCAATACATTAAGCCTTGAAGTCTAAACACTGTTTGTGCTTCATTAGAACAGAATGCTTGGTTTTTCTCTGCACTGGATGTTTACTGTGTAGCATATCTTCAGCTTGTTAAATCAGGACTCTACGTTGTTTAAAAATTAAATAAGTGACATACCACCATTATCCCCTGCAAACTTTCTAGTGCTCAGAGAATCATCACAAATGGGGTTAGCATCCATCCATCTTATTGGCCAATGCATGATTATAAATCTTTCTGGACTGCCAGAGGCCAATCCCCCAGCTACGTTCAGAGAGTCCAGTTTACTTTGTGCATCCCTTGAGGCTGGTCACGATCTCACTCACTCCAAAAGTTCTCGGGTAATTTTCTATTTACACCACTTCTAACTCATTCTTTCCTCAGTTAGAGCACACTGGCAAGTTTTTTTGAATTTATATTTTATTGCATTTGTATAAAACTCACATTACATGAATTTGCCTACAGGCAGGCAATCTTAAATTCATATCTTCAACTAAGCCATTTACAACACTTGAACAGTAGTGGATATTATTTCAAAGCACCCCTGTATTTTGTTACATCACTTGGAGGGGGATAAATGTGTTGTCAGAATAGTTAATAACCAATTAAGGTAACACTGAATGATTGTAAGCTGAATAGCTTAGAATATTGTCTACATACTGTAAAAAATAGTCCATGTACAGCCATCAGCAGGGACACCTAAAATATGGAAACAAACATCTTTCACCCTAAGCACTGGGTTAATTATCCCCATTAAGCAAACATCATTATTAATGAATATATGGCATTCTGTGCATTGCCACCCAGCAGCAGATGATGCTGCTCATTGACAAGTTGTCTGCAAATTAACCCTAGGGTTTCCATGCCAATCTTTCTGCATGCCAAGACCACAAAAAAATAATACAGGAACTCCAAGGGTAAACCATATACACATTGCATGCGCAGGGACTCAGGTGAAGCTGGACCCTTCAGTAGCATTCAGCTTACACCCCTGCTCAGGTCTGGGACCCTCAGGTAGCATCCCCACCAGCTGGATCCCTGAGGAATAAACCCTCCAGTAGCATCCACTCCAGCTCATGCAGGGTTGTGTGCTAGGTGCCTTGTGCAACAGGCACTAAGAACCATGGAGAACAGCAAAGTGTCAGACCCGGCTGGGAGTTTTGGGCAGTGAGGGTCCTGGCTTCAGGAACTGAAATCAGCCCTCACTCCCTATGTTCTTAGCATAATTAACAAAGAGAGAATGCATCTGCTTGCTGTGCTGTATACACGATGGGGACTAACCTGTAAGTCAAACTGCTCCTTTGGACTGGCAGGTGTCATCCGGTGCCCTGTGGTCTCCTTGTGACTCCAGAAAGCAGGGCAGTGAATGCTGTGGTTTTCCTTTTTTTCTCTCACCCTTGGCTCACTTGCACAATGTTGGAGACATCTTCCCCTCGCATGAATGACTCCCCCACACATTCTGGAACTCTGCACCATGTTAACCTGCTGATCTTGTGGCTGCAAGTTTAAAATAGTGGCTCTCATGAAAATTGGACTCTGGCAAGATCAAGTCCCAGGGGGGGCAGGCACTAGGGCAGTTAGTCCCCCTATGGCTGGTGAATTGGCTAACACAGTCATTGTTGGGCCATAATAATGGGGGAAGCACTTAGGATTCAGCAGTGGGTGGATCAAGCAAGATGGGAAGTCTTACGAGATAACGGCCATGTGGACCAGGAGTTCCCATGAGATCTTGCAGGAATGGCAGCCTCCTTAGTACAGTTACAGGATGGCTGCCATCTTAGGAAGGTCACAAGGATCTTGGAATCCTGTGAGACATGGAAATAGTCAAGACAAGGAAACGTTTATTTTTATGGCACCCAATCCCGGATGTTCTGGGCGCCTCACATACAAAACAAGCAAGAAAGTACAAAAACACAAACAAATGCAATTAAAACAATGATAAGATGAATAAAGCATTAGAATCAATAAATAACTTTGCTCAGTTTAAATTAACTGCACCAGGTCAGATAACTATGTCTAGAAAGGCCAAAGAAAACAGGTGGGTCTTAAGACGGTTCTTAAAGACCTCAAGTGAAGAGGCCTCCCTGATGGAAAGTGGTAGAGCATTCCACAGTACAGGGCAGGTGACAATAAATGCCCTGTCACTGGCAGTTCTAAGTCTCATCCTGGGAATCGCCAGGAGACCCCTAGAGGAGGAGGAATGGAGGGAGCGGACTAAGGTGGCTGGTGTTAGAAGATCAGACATATAGCCAGGGCCTAATCCATGAAGGTCCTTAAAGCTGAGCAAACCCACCTTGAAGAAACCCCTCCACCTAACTGGCAGCCAGCGCAATTCACGCAGCACCAGGGTTACATGACAGAACCTCGAAAAGTCCATTAGCAATCTGGCAGCTGCATTCTGCACTAGCTGCAGTCAGCAGAGGGTGCCTCCAGAGACCCTGAAGTAAAGAACATTACAGTAATCAAGCTTAGATGCTACAAAGGCATGAACCAGCGGAGGAAGATCCTCAGGCGGAACTAGGGATTTGATTCTGATGATATTCCTGAAGTGGTAAAAACCTCTTAGGACAACAGATGACACCTAAGAGTCAAATGTCAATCCATCATCCAGGAACACGCTGAGATCTCACACTGTAGAGGAGGCCAACAATGGTGAAGGCCCCAGGAAAAGATCAGTTGCAGAAAAAATGAAAAGAAAATGGCAGCCTGGAACACATTGGAGGCCATATTGTGTGGGTTCTTTACAAACTGCAAGTTATTCTACAGGCTCTATACACACAGAAACCCAGTGGTTACCCTCTTGTTCTGCTCATAGCCTGTCATCCTTCCTCTGTCATACTTTTCAGTGTATCTTGCTGATCTCCTCAGGATAATATGTTCCTGACTCAGTTTTCAGGCCCGTCTACTATTCCATAGAAACACTGAAATTGTCAGCAGATAAGGACTGCTAGGCCCATCCAGTCTGCCTGTAAGTCCTGTACTTGATTACAACTTTTGACCGTCCCCACACTTAACCTCTCTGGTTCCCCTCTGCCCTATTCCAGTGTTGGAGAAGCCACAGTCCCAGCAGCTGTAAAGTTTGCAGTAGGATGCTTCAAGAAAATGACCTGGGAGGACCCATTCACCACAACTGCAGAAAAGATGGCACAGGCAGGCAGAAGAGCCAGTCAACTCATCCGAGGATGAAGGATCAGATCAGGATTCTTGACAGTTCTGGCAAGCTGTGTCATATAGAGGACGTGACCGAGCTGATTTCCCTGATGCGAGAGGTTCTCCATGTTCCAGGGGAGCCAGAAGGACCCCATACCTCGACAGATCCCTTCCTCTCACTTCACTCAAGTTCAGTGAGACATTATTTCCCCACTTGTACAGTCCTCACACCACACTAAGAAAGGAACAGGAGGTAATGGAGCCATCAAGGATCCCAGAAAAACAAGCTGTGGAAAACATATACCTGCTCTCTGAGTCCTTTAAGACAACCTGGCTCACATCTCCTATAGTGAACTGGTATCCTGTGATATGGGTGACTCAATCTGAGCTGCTCAATATGAGCTACTCAAATTGAGCACCTGAAAAAAGGGCTATAGTTGGATAACAGTGTGGGTAAAGAGAATGAAGTTGTGCAGTGAGGATGAGGTGTGCTAGGGTAGTGTTGCACACCTTGTCATATGTAGCATGGTCTCAGATTTAGTTGTATTAAGAAAGTGGGGTTCTGATGGCAAAGTTCTATGTATTGGGGGTTCTGGGGACAAAGACCCCTGCATAAAGTATACTGTTGATGTTGTTTGGAAGAGTGTGTGACATTAGATTTAAGCATTTTCTGGTGGGTTTGTGATTGTGGCTTCACCATGGTATACTGGGATTAGGCAGGGTGTTAGGTAGTTAAGTAGGTAGGTAGGGTAATGTGTAGGATTGAGTGGTGCAGTGTTGTGGGTTTGATGTAAGTGTGTGTAATGTGGGCTGTGGTGCTGTTTGGTGTGGATTTTTTTATATAGGAGGTTTGGTCAGGTATGTGCTGTTAGGTGTATCAGTTGTGGGTAATCCTCCTGTCGCCCCTCCCCCCAAAAATGCCATTCCTCTCTTTGCTCCAATTCTGTTTTGCGGCAGGGTTATTGTTTTAATGCCATTGTCACTAGTCACTGTTTTTTGTGCTCACTGTTTTGGTTCTCGCTTATTTTTGTTTATTGTTATTCCATTCTCAGTTTTATTTTCATTGTTTTTACATGGAATTAAGTGGACACATGGGTGTCAGCCCTCGCTAGATGCACTGCCATCTCAGTGAAGAGCTTTGCAGCTCTAAAAGATCCTATGGACAAAAAAGTCGAGGAATTACTAACAAAAATTCATGAGGTTATGGGGATGGTCCTATCAGTGGACACGGCCATATGGTACACCTGTAGAACCCTGTTGTGATGGGTACAGGCCATCACAAATGACCTCCCTGATTTTTCACTGATGGGAGAGGCTGATTGTGCCATGCAGGCAGCATGCTATATAGTTGATGCCTCCCCTGATATCATGAAGTTTGGCGCCAGAGCTACTGTCCTGATCAACCATGCCAAACGGGCCCCATGGATCAAGGTTATGGTAAGCAGATGCTGAATCCAAGGCAATGCTTCTGAAGCTCCCATGCAAAGGGAGCCACCTTCTCGGGGATGCCCTGACACCATTCCTTAGAGATCGGGCAGAGGCCAAACAGAAGGAGGAAAAGAAAGATCTGTACCTGCCATCAGGACAGCCACTTCACCCCAAATTCAAAGGCTCAATAGGCCAAGCAAATTCTGTAGCCAACCAATCACCATGAGGTAGAACCTCAAGATCCCAAGCAAATTCTGCAGCCAACCAATCACCATGAGGTGGAATCTCAAGATCTCAATTCAGGTCCCGGTCCACACAGTCCAAGTACAAAGGCAACTTTGGCAGAAGAGTCAGCACCAACAGCAACAAATCAAGTGGGGGCTCAACTAATAAAAAACAATGAAAGGGGGGACCCGGTGGACAGCCCTTAGGTGGGGGGGTTGCCTCCAATTGTTCACCAACCAATGGGCCCAAACCACCACAGAAAACTGGGTCTGGGAACTTGTGACCCAAGTCTAGTCTATAGAACTCACTCAAAAGTCAATTATGCATAGACCAACGATATCCTCAATGCCCCAGGACCTATAAAAGTGGAAGCTATCCAGCAGTCCCTGCTCAATGTTGCCAGGAACCAAGCCATCATACCTGTTCCCCAATATGAGAAGGACACGGGTGTGTACTCTGTGTTCTTCATGGTTCCCAAGAAAACTGGTGGCCTTCGTCCAGTTCTCGACAAATTTGTGGTCTACAAGAAACTCAAGATGGAAACCCTCAAGTCAACATTGATGGCGATTCAACTGGGTTATTTTCTTACCTCAATCAACATAAAAAGATACCTATCTGCACATTCCAATTTGACCTAGTCACCAAAGGTTCCTCAGGTTCAATGTCAGTGGCCAACATTTCCAGTGTACATGCCTCCCATTCAGGCTGGCATCAGCCCCAAGGTTATTCGCAAAGACATTGATAGTCATTGCTGTGGCCCTCCGCAAAAGGGGGATAAGCGTCATTCCGTATCTGCATGACTGGCACATTCCAGCAAAGGTCCCCCACTCAAACACAGAAGGACATGAATTCTGTGGTTTGTTGTCTACAACAACATGGCTGGGTCATAAACTGGGACAAAAGCCAGCTAATCCCAAAGCAAGACATCACCCACTTTGGCACAAAGATCAACATAAGACTGGGCCTCCCAATGGAGGAAAATGTAGTCAGCATAAGCAGACTCATTAGGTCAATACAAATGCATCCCAACAGGCCGATCCGCACATATCTGCAGTTACTGGAACTTATGGCATTGATGATAGCCATGGTGCCATGGGTTCATCTGCACATGTGTGTCCACTCAGAGATGTATGCAAGACACATAGGATGAGTCGACCCAGGACTTCTACTACAAACACAACCCAAGCCCGAACATCCACCACAGTATTAAATGGTGGATGAACTGGCATAACTAAACAAGGGGCATACCTCTCTCAATGATGCCAACTGCAACAATTAAAACAGATGCAAGTCTCCTTGGCTAAGGAGCCATGCTGGGCCACCATGTTACTCAGGACAAATGGTCTCCCCATAAACAGTATGGAGATGCAGGTGGTGTACAGGGCTCTGTTATTCTTCACCCCCTCAAGTTGCAGGTCAGCCAGTGCTGATTAAAACCAACAACCAGGTCACCATGGTGTATATAAACAAACAAGGAGGAACCTGAAGCAGAGGAATGCTCAGAGAGATGTTAAAAACATTAAGATGGGCAGAAAAGCATATGCTGATGATCTCCGCTACATTTCTGGCAGGAAAAATTAACTTTCAGATGGATTGGTTCAGTCGAGTGATTCTTGACCAAGCAGAGTGGCAGTTGCACCCTGAGGTGTTTCAACATCTAGACAGGAGATGGGGACTCTTTCAGGTGGATCTGATGACATCCAGACACAACACTCAACTTCCTCACTTTTATTCATGCTTCCCCGACAACCAGGCAAATGAGGTTGACCTACTGGCCACCTGTGGATGTTCAAAAAGGCTTACATTTTTCCACCTATCCTGATGATTGTGAAAGAGTTTCTCAAAATCAGAGATACGCGAGCAACATTACTGATGGTAGCTCCAGACTGGCCATGGAGATCATGGTATTCTCTACTCAGAGCAATTGATAGACACCCCTTGGCATCTGCCACAATGCCCATATCTACCCACTCAAGGACCAATCCTGCACCAGAACTCCAATGTTCTCTGCCTGATAGCATGGATGCTGAAAGGATAATACTGCTGAGTGAGGGGTATCCCTTCCCAGAGTGGTTGAACGACTCTTGAAATCCAGAAGACAATCAACAAATATGACTTATCAGAGACATTGGCAGATCTTCTGTAAGTGGTGTACAGCGAAGGGCTTGTCACCGCTGGTGACGGGGCTTCCCCAAATTCTTGACTTCCTCAGTGATGGGGCTGAGAAAGGCTTAGCCTACTGCTCTTTAATAGTTCAGGTGTTGGCTATCTCAGCAATACAGGGATCCCTTCCATGGGTGGGACAGATAGGCTCACATACTGATGTAGTTAGACTCCTCTGGGCAGTGCAGATCGCATCTCCCCATACAAGACCCATGAGCCCTCCATGGCAGTTTAATCTTGTGCTTGTATGAATACTTCTGCTCAGTATTCACAAAGGAGGAGGAGGGGGAGGTACCTAATCTAATTAACAGAAGCACTCTGGATAGGGGGGTTGATCCCAGTCCTTCTACAGAAGAAAGGGTTCAGAAAGAACTCCTAAAACTGAAGGTAGACCAAGCAATGGGGCCTGACAGGATTTGCCCCAGAATTCTAAAAGAATGAAGAGGAGAACTAGTGACACCACTGACTACCCTTTGTAACAAATCATGAGAGGATGGTGTGGTACCTGAGGACTGGAGGAAGGTGGATATGATTCCCCTTCACAAAAGTGGGAGACTGACCAGTTGTTGGAGTTCCTGAGGGGTCAATATAAGAGATTTGGTGAATCTGGGGAGTCTGGAGAGTCTGAAGAGGGGTCTGAAGCCCATACAATTTCTGATTTAGAAATGTCGTCGGCTGTGGACGCTGTGGAGGGTCTTAGAATTTAATACATAATTTTGCATATTGATATACATATAAAGTGCTCGTTCTAATCTTTCTCAGTATGTGGGTGATGTAAAATATAGGAGGATTAATACATAATGGTCTTTAAGGGGCGTTATACCTCAGGCTTGCTCAATATGATTGTTAATAAAACCAATATGTTTTTAGGTATCCCCCCCCCCCCATTCTTGCTAATACGAGTTGGACTGAAGATATTCCCCTAATGTGTTTTTCTTTTTTCTTTTTCTTTGATGGGGTATGTATGCATGTATTAGAAAATATGTATTATAAGAAAAAAAAGGAAAGAAAAATTTGAATAAAATAAAATATTATATGATAAAAACAAAAAAGTGGGAGCCAGACAGAGGCAGGAAACTACAGACCTGTCAGTTTGACCTCCGTGGTAGAGAAAGTAATGGAATCACTTCGGAAGGAAATAATTTTTGTTTACCTAGAGGCCAGTGGGGCACATGACCCAAGACAGCATGTGTTTACAGAGGGAAGGTCATGTCAGACGAATCTAATTGATTTCTTTGACTGGGTGACCAAAGTAGAAGACCAGGGAGGGGCTGTGGACATGGCCAACCTAGACTTTAGCAAGGCATTTGACACAGTCCCACACAAAAGATTAATAAACAAATTAACCAGCCTGGGAGTGGGTCCCAGGGTGATAGCCTCGGTAAAACACTGGCTGGACAACTGGACACGGAAGGTAATTGTAAACGGAGTCCACTCTGAAGAAATGGAGGTTACTAGTGGGGTACTGCAGGGTTCAGTACTAGGTCTAGTCCTTTTTAATGTCTTTATAAGTGACATTGCAGAGGGACTAGAAGGAAAAGTATGCCTCTTTGCAAATGACACAAAGATCTGCAACAGGGTTGATACACGAGGCGTGGAAAGGATGAGAAGGGACTTGGCAAGGTTGGAGGAAAGGTCAGAAGTATGGCAGCTTGGATTCAATGCAAAGAAGTGCAAGAGAATGCACCTGGGAAACAAAAAACCCAGGGGAAGAGTACACAATGGGGGGGGGTAGTAACAACAACAAAAAGCATTTGTCAATACCGAATGTTTGCTTGCTGGCATTGGCATTGGTAGTGTAGAAGTTACAGAGCTGCATAATAGGAATGGCAGTGAAGTACTGAACTGAAGCCAACCCCACCACCACCCTGCAGAGAGTGACAGGCATTGGGGTGTGCCTTTGGGTTGTCAGGCATAAAGGCCATGCCATTTCATCACACCCTACCCTGCAGACACTGACAAGTGTCACGATGTGCCTTAGGGTCTTTGGCCCTTATGTGCACCCCATTCCATCAGGAAATACGGTGAGATGGGTGCGGTATAGGAGAATGGGGTGAACTTTGGGTCTGAAGAGTCCAAGGCATGCCTCGATGCCTGTCACTGGCTGCAAGGTGTGAAATGGTATGAGCATTACAGGCAAGAATCCCAAGTCACATCCTGATGCCTGTCATTCTCTACAGGGTTGGGCGTTATGGTTGGAAACCCCAACACCCTCAGGCAGTATTCGTTGGTATTTCACTCCAAATTTTCAACATGTTTTTTTTGTGACCCCCACCTCATGAACAGTGGCAATATCAGTGTGTTAACCATAAGCTGCTTATGCACAGCGACTGTGGCATTTAGCACCACAGGTGCAAAAACATTCCGAACAGGATGTAAAAAATGACAGCTGTACTGTTCATGGGGAGGTGTAAAAAATGGCAATGTTGCAAATGTGCAGTTAAAATATTTAAAAAATGGTGAAGGCACGAGCGTGCATAGAAACTGTGCAATGCACACCCGTAATGTAATTAGTTTGGGGATTTTTTTACAGCAGATTGTCAACACAGGCATTTTGGGACCTCTGATCATGAACAGTGTCACTGTGATTTTCTTTATCTGTCCCAAACAATGATTTCCCAGAGCGACCACGCATCTGCTGCGCTGAAAGTGTGAAAACACATTTCGGCCATGTTGTGAAAAATGACAGCTGGACTGTTCATAAGGAAGTGTGGAAAAATGCCACTGGTGAAAATCTGGATTGAAAATATTACAAAGTCATGAACTTACGAGGGTGCATGGAAACTGCGCAATGCTCACTCGTATCACAGTCAGTTTATGGACTTTTGTCACCAAATTTTCAACATAGCAATTTTATGACCTCTGCTCATGAACAGTGTAACTGTGATTTTCTTAATCTGTCCCAAACATTGCTTTCGCACACCGACTGCACCATTGTGCGCTACATGTGAGAAAACACATTTTTTGGGCAAGATGTGACAAATGACAGCTGTACTGCTCATAAGGATGCATAATAAAATGGCAATGTTGAAAATCTGGATTGAAAATATTGAAAATTCGCAAACTTAAGAGCGTGCATAGGAACTGCGCAACGCACGCTCATAAAACAGTCATTTTTAGGGAATTTTTCACCAAATTTTCAACATAACCATTTTAAGACCTCTGCTCATGAACAGTGTCACTGGGATTTTCTTAATGTGTCCCATACATTGATTTCGCATACGACACTTCAAGCATAGCGCCTATATGGGCGGAAACACGTTGGGTGAGATGTGAAAAATGACAGCTGTACTACTCCTAAGAAGGTGTGGTAAAATGGCAATGTTGAAAATCTGGAGTGAAATATTAAAAATTCACGAACTTACAGTGCATGTAAGGAACTGCATAGCCGCGCTTATAAAACATCATTTTTAGGAATTTTTTTCACCAAATTTTCAACATAGCTGTTTTAAGACCTCTGCTCATGAACAGTGTCACAGTGATTTTCTTAATTTGTCCCGTATATTGATTTCACACACCGACTGCGCCATTGTGCACTACATGGGCGGACACACGTTTTGGGTGAGATGTGAAAAATGACAGCTGTACTACTCCTAAGAAGGTGTGGTAAAATGGCAATGTTGAAAATCTGGAGTGAAAATATTGAAAATTCACAAACTTACGAGCGTGCGTAGGAACTGTGCAACGCACGTTCATAAAACAGTCATTTTTTGGAATTTTTCCACCAAATTTTCAAAATACGCTTATTGAGAACTCACCTTATGAACACTGTCAGTGTTGTTTTGTTAATCGGTCCCAAAAGGTGATTTTGCGCAGTGACTGCGAAATCACCCTTCGGGCCCGAATAACGCTGACGACAGTGACAGCATTCATGAGAAGGGTCCCAAAAACCCCATGTTGAAAATTTGGTGCAAAAATTCCAAAAATGCCTGCGATATGCAATAAGTTGAAAAACCCTATCTAGCCCATTATACAGCTTACGCATTTCCTCAGTTGCGGTCGGCTTTGAAGAGTGCAGATGTTCCCGATCCACCGAGATCGTGGCGCGGACTCGGAGGTAAGTGTGGGGTGGGGTGTGTGGGAGGCGAGTGCACAGTGGGTGGGTGCGGGTTGTGGGGGGCAGAGAGACTACATGGGACTGTTTTTTCTTTACAGGTTTTCTTTTCTTACATGACCACACGAGGCGTTTGCACGCTGGGATGGCCCAGTGTGGCACAGAGATGGTTGGGGACCGTGGAGCCGACGGGGATTGGGCACTCTGTCGGCCAAACATCTATTGCCACGCTGGGGTGGACTCCAGCAGGGCACCCTGAACTGGGGAGGGAGGACAGTGGAGCCGACGGGGATTGGGCACCCCGTTGGCTATATCATGAAGTTTCGTGGCATTTAGAAGGCTTTAGGGGTGGCGGGGGAGTGCAGCACAGCTGATGGGGGATTTAGGCCCGTCATTCGCCTACCAGTGTGTGCGCAGGGGTGTGCAGCGATGCGGTGTGTGTGTGTGTGGGGAGCGCGATGAGCAGGCGATATCTTATCGCTGCTCACTGAAGCGTAGCTCCCCCTTTCAACTGTATGCCACTGCATTTTGGAGCTTGTCATAGACAGCTCCAGCATGCATTGGTGGACAGGGGCCACGCCTGCCAACACACTGACTGAATTGGAAGAGGGGGTGACACACCTCCGAAAACTCCGATGATGGCGCTATGTTTCTTGCACATGCATGCAAGCAAACATAAAAATGGAAAGGAACCTGGGAGTAATCATATCAGATGTCCATAAGGCTGGCAAGCAATGTGAGAAGGCAGTCGGGAGGGCTGGGGGGATACTGGGATGTATAGGAAGAGGCATCACCAGCAGAAATCAGGAAGTTGTTATCCCTCTGTACAGACAGTTGGTGAGACCCCATCTGGAGTGCTGCATCCAGTTCTGGAGACCCCATCTCTGCAAGGACATAGACAGGATGGAGGCGATCCACAGGAGGGCAACTAAAATGGTGTATGGTCTTCAAGAGAAGCCATATGAGGAGAGACTAAAGGAGCTTAATATATACACCCTTGAGGAAAGGAGGGAGAGGGGGGACATGATAGAAAATTTTAAGTACCCCAGTAGAATCAACAAAGTCCAAGAGGGTAGCATCTTTCAGAAAAAGAGATGTGCAAGAACAAGGGGACACAATTTGAAGATAGAGGGGGATGGCTCAGGGGCAATGTGAGGAAGTATTTTTTCACAGAGAGGGTGGTGGACGCATGGAACAGCTTTCCTGAGGAGGTTGTGGGGTCTAAAAGTATGAGAAAATTCAAGGATGCATGGGACAGACATAAGGCAATTCTTGTGGGGGTAGGAAGAAATAGACTGCTGGTTAACTAGGATCTGCAGCTTATCAAGTAGGTAGGGAAATGGGCAGACTAGGTGGGCCAAGTGGCCTTATCTGCCGTCAAAGTCTATGTTTCTATGTTACTAGATGGCTTTCATAAGCCTCCTTTTGAACCCAAGTCAACTTACTTGACAACCCTTAGACCATCTTTTCTGGTGGCCATGTGCTCCACCAGACGGGTGAGCAAACTGCAGGAACTTTTCTGCCGGGAGCCATTTCTTAAGTTCCATAATGACAAGGTGCCTCTCATGACCATTATGTTTTTTACCCCCAAGGTGATCTGGCCATTCCATATGAAGCAGGCCATTCATCTTCCAGCCATGCTTGTGGACTGAGGTAACCCAAAGGGGGCCCCTCATCCATTTAACATGGTTTCCCTGATCAAAGATTATCTGACTGTGTCTGAGAGTTTCCATCAGACCAATTTTTTGTATTCTTTTCCAGTATGAAGGTGGGTTAGGCAGCATCAAAGAAAGCCATTGCTCACTGGATAAGTGCAGCTATAGTTGCCACCTACTAAGGGGCAGGTCAGGAAGTCGGAATAGGGGCATTCGGGCACATTCCACCAGGGTGATGTCAGCATCTTGGGTGACGAGGATGGGAGCCTTAGTGCAGGATATCTGCACTGCACCTTTCTGGTCCTCTGTTCATACCTTTGTCCGCAATTACAGACTGGATGTAGCATCTGCAGATAGAGCCACATTTGGTAGGGCTGTGTTTCAGGTTGCTCAGGTTCAGGGTGACCAATTGTTTGTCTTCCACCCATAGGTTTTATGGGTACTGCTACAAAGTCCCATTTGTGATGATTCTCTGGGCACTAGAAAGGTTGCAGGGGATAATGGAATTTACTCACCTGGTAAAGGTAATTATACTTCCAACCTTTATAGCTCTCAGAGTCCCTTCAGATATTGAATGAACAAAGAACTGGGGCAGCTAGAATCATGAGGGGTTGTTACCTAGTAAAATTCAGTAGGTTCTGCCAAGTATTTTTCAGTGGGCCACTACCTTGCATATTTCAGTAGGAACTACCCAGTATTTAGCCCATATAATATTCTTTTACTGCATAGATTACTGTTATCAGCATTATTGCTGATGGCAGACTTTTATGTATCTTGTGTAACCTTTTGTTATCTCTGCTGTCTTTGAGTAAATGACCTGTTACAGTAATGAGACTGTTGTTTGCTGGTCATTTGTTTGTTTTTTCTTGCATGTCTTTTTGATTAATTTATCCTTTTCTCTGCTAGGGAAGTTTCTCCCTGGACTATCTGGTCATAGCTGGGGGATTGGACTCTGGCAGTCCAGAAAGATTTATGATTGGATTGTACATCGGCCAATAGGATGGATGGAGGATAACCCTATCAGTGATGATTCTCTAAGCACTAGAAAGGTTGCAGGTATAATCCCCTTTACCAGGTGAGTAAATACCATTTTTAAATTATGTGCTACATTATTTAAAGATTGCATTATAGTCTGATTTGATAACAATGCATGTTTATGTTTTGCATATTGTACTTGTTTTTAACTTTCCCTCCAGATGTACCATGGAGACACGTGACCACTCTACATACTGTATATTTCTTTAAATGTGTTTTTAAAATATACTGTGTATTGTAGATAATAAAGATCCTATGTAAGCTGGGAAGTAACTTCTTGCAACTCCAACATCTGGAGTGGCAGACAAAGAGTGGCATAATGAATCAGCCAGAGGGTGATAGACCCAGCTGCCCAAATACCAAACTACTATATATTTCCAGCACATCTTACTGCCATGTATGCTAATGTTAGGAGTCTGGGAAATTAGATCCTCAACCTAAACTCCATGGTAGAGGTTGACCTGGATATCGTGGTCATTACCTCATCATGGTACACTAAAAACCATGGCTGGGGCATGGTCATACCAGGATACACGTTATTCAGAAGGGACAGGGTGAGAAAGAAAGCAGGAGGAGTGTTGCTTTATGTGAAGTACAGGATCAAAATAGCAGAAACTCAGGGAACTCAGGGAGGGGCTAAGATGTTGTGGGTTACCCTTGAGTTGGGAAAATGAGCCAATATTTGGACAGGTGTGATCTATAGGCCTACAGCACAGGGAGAGGACTTGGAAAGGGTAATGTTAAAAGAAATTGGAAAGAAAGGCAGAAATGGGTGTGGTGTTACTGGTAGGGGACTTTAATCTGCCTGATGTGGATTGAAGCTTCCCTGCTGCGGTATCAGCTAAAAGCAGATACGTCCTGGACTCCCTGCAGGGAGCTTTCCTTAGGCAACTGTCAGGGGACACACTCATGATGGGGCACTACTGGACCTGGTACTTACTAACAGAGACAGTATTGCAGACATCAATGTAGGACGCCATCTGAAGACCAGTGATCATCGTACAGTGTGGTTCAACATCAGAACAACTGCAGAATCCAACCGTACAAAGGCGAGGGTCCTGGACTTCAGAACAGTTGATTTTACTAAGATACATGAATGCCTCATGAATGAACTTACTTGGGTGAGGGCCTGGGGGGATTGAAGAAAAGTGGGCAAGACTAATAAATTGCAGTATAGTGAAGGCAACAAACCTCTGTGTTAAGCAAGTAGGCATCAGTAAAAGAAAGAGGAGACTGTTATGGTTCTCAAAAGAGGTAGCAGAAAAGATAAAAGCTAAAACAGTAGCATTCAGAAGGTAAAAGGTGACCCAGAGAAATGAGGATAGGGAAGTGCATCAGTTAAAACAGAAAGAGGTAAGCAAAGCAGTAAGGACAGCAAAAGCGTAAACTGAGGGAAAGAAAAGCTCAGGAAGTATCAAAAGGGGATAAAACATGTTTAGGTATGTTAGTGAAGAAGAGAAAACAAAGACAGGATTGTACTGCAAATTATTTATTTATTTATTTATTTTATTCTTTTGGTAACCAGGGAAGACCCATTAGGCACAAGTGCCTGTTTTCAGGTATGACTCCAAAGCACTAGGGAGGGTAAGTGACTTGCTTAGAGTCACATAGTATGCTAGAGGAGATTACGGGAATCAAAGTCAGGTCTGCTGGATATTCCAAGCTCATTCACAGCTCATTGCTCTAACATCTAGGCTATACTGCCAGCCCCAGGCCAGGGTTGGGGCGGGGGTGACTGCAAGGAGGAGGATCAAGAAAAGGCAAACATCTTGAAGAAATACTTTTGCTCAGTTTTCACAGTAGAAGGGGAATGGGAGGGACCACAAAGAGGCATCAGAAGCTTAGTCATGAGAGAAATAGACAGTAGTCTGTTTTCAGTGGAGAGGGAGTCCAGAAAGCACTTAGCAACCTGAAAGTAGACAAAGCTATGGGGCCAGACAGGAGTAAATCCGGGGATATTGAGGGAATTTAGGGATGTACTGGATGCACCTCTGACAGACCTTTTTAAAGGATCACTGGTGACTGGTGTGGTCCCAGAAGACTGGAGAAGGGCAAATGTAGTCACACTTCACAAACGTGGTAGCACAGAAGAGGCAAGCAACTATAGTCCTGTCAATCTGACATCGGTGGTCTGTAAGTTGATGGAAACACTACTGAAGGAAAGGATTGTGGAATATCTTGTATCCAATGGATTGTGGAATATCTTGTATCCAATGGATTGCAGGACCCAAGGCAGCATGGTTTCATAGAGGGAGGGTTGTGCCAAACAAATCTGATTGTCTTCTTTGACTGGGTGACCAAGGAGCTTAATCAGAGTGGTCCAGTAGACATGGCTCACCAGGATTTCAGCAAGGTTTCAGCACCATTCTATACATCAGACTGGTAGGCACGTTGGGTAACTTGAAGGTAGATAATTAGGCGGTACCCTGGATAAGAAACTGGTTGGTTGATAGGACACAGAAAGTAGTGGAGAATGGAGTGTGCTCAAAGGAAGTGAGAGTGACCAGTGGGGTTCCTCAAGGAACAGTGCTGGGACCGAGCCTCTTCAATATCTTTATAAGTGGCATAGTGGAAAAACTGGAAGGGAAGATTTGCTTCTTTGCAGATTACACCAGGTTATGTAACAGTGTGGGCACACCTGGGGGAAGAATATATTGTGCAGGGATCTAAATAGACTGGACGAGTGGTCAAGGGTATGGCAGCTTGGTTTTAATGCAAAAAAGTGCAAAATAATGCATCTAAACCAAAGGAACCAAGGAGCGGAGTACATGATGGGGGGAGTGATAGTGACAAAGACCAAGCAGGAAAGAGACCTAGGGATAAGCATATTGGATTACCTAAATGTAGCCCGGCAGTGTGATAAAGCAATCGGTAAAGCTAGTGGGATGCTGGGGTGCATATGGAGGGATATATCTAGCAGGAAGAGAGAGAGGTGATTCTGCCCATATAGAAATCACTTGTAAGACCCCATCTTGAGTATTGTGTACAGTTTTGGAGACCACGTCTCAGAAAAGACAAAGAGTGGAGGCAGCCCAGAGGAGGGCTACCAAAATGGTGCAGGGTCTCCATCAAAACCCCTATGAGGAAAGACTTAAGGATGTAAATATGTACACCCTGGAGGAAAGGAGGCAGAGGGGAGATATGATAGAAACATTCAAATACCTTACGGGGATTAGTAAGGCACAGGAGGAGAGTATCTTTCAGAGTAATAGGTGGTCTAAAACAAGAGGGCATAATATGAAGCTGGAGGGAGGTAAATTCAGGAGGAATGTGAGGAAGTACTTTTTCATAGAAAGGGTGGTGGCTACCTGGAATAGCCTTCCAGAGGAAGTAGTGGGGGCCAAAAACAGTAAACAGATTCAAACATGCCTGGCATAAGTACAAGGGTGGACCCAGAAGCCCTTATCTGCCATCACATTTTATGCATCTCTGTATCTACTGATATAATATCTCGGTCTGTAGAAGCCACTGTTCATCTCACATTGTAATTTCTGGGATTTCACTACCAAAGAATTCTCCCGCTTTGATTGAGTGCAGTACTGAATGTGAGCTGTGACCTTTAGAAGCAAACCATTTGCCCCGTGAGTAAGGTTTTCACTGTCTAACTATAAGGTGCTATAACCCACAGTGTAACATTACCATATGTGCTGCAAAGACTGTTTTAAGCATCTCTAGGGCTCCAGTAGCTTTCCTGAATTTCACAATCTGACATAGCTGGTACCTCAATTACCTGATTGCCCAGTCCCAGGTGGTTGCTGCTCCTTGAGGGATGGGTGAACTTAGGATAAACTGAGAGTCTGCTAGATGCAGCAGCCTCTACAGCAGTGGAAGAACAGTGGCAAAGTGTGGCACACATCATTGGTAGTCAATCAGAGGGTGGTACAGCCAGTTGCTTGAACACCAAGGTACATCCTTACCACCCTGACTGATATAATATGTTGGTCAAAATCATGGTCTGTAAAAGCTCCTGTCCATCTAATATTGTAACCTCTGAGTTAATTCACTACCACAGAACTCTCCTTCATTGATTCCTGCTTTGACTTAGTGCAGTACTGACTGTGAGCTGTGATGTTTTTAAAATGTGTAATTTGTCTACCCTGTGAGTGAGACTTTGTCTAACTTTAAAGTGCCATAACCCATAGTCTAACATGACCATATCATGCTGGAAAGACTGTTGACAGCATCTCCAGGTCTCCAGCAGCATTCCTGAGTTCCATAATTTCACTCAGCTGGTACCTCAATTACCCAACAATGCATACCTGGGTGGAGGCAGCTTCATGGGGTGACTATCTGTGAATAAATTGAATATCGGCCAGATGTGGTGACATCTGGAATGGCAAATGAAGTGCAGTTATGTCTAGCAAAGTGCATTGTGAGTCAACCAGAATCATCAAGGGACCAGGGTCACAAACTTTATTTGTTTACTTTTTTTACCTTAATATAATTCCCTGACTTGAATTTTGAACTTAAACACAAACTTTCCAGGCCAGGTTTCAAACCTTTGGCCCAATATATCTAGTCCGGTTACCCATGTAAGCTGGTTACTCTAACCTCTAGGCCATCCCAGTGACTCCAATCCTAACAGAGCACCCAGACCCTTAAAACCCTCCAGGCTGGGATTCAAATTTAAACTTAAACAACCCAGGCCAGGATCTGAACCTCAGACCATAGAATCCTATTCTAAGTTCCACCTGGTAGTCTATCACGGATTGCACTGGCTGCCGGTCAGGTGGAGGATTGTCTTCAAGGTAGGGATCCTGACCTACAATACCCTACACGAAAGGGGACCTGTCTATCTGCAAGATCTCCTTATCCCATACCATCTGCCCTGGGCACTCTGTTCTGCCGGGAGGCCTCCTTGGAGTTTCCAGGTTTAGGTGGTGGCACTCTGGGGACAGGGCATTCTCGGTGGTGGCACCTACATTGTGGAACTCCATTCCTGGTTATCTAAAGGAGGCTCCATCGGTAGAGGCCATTAAAAAGGGGTTAAAAACATACCTGTTCCAACAAGCTTTCACTGACTGATTAATTGTTTTTAAGGGAAAGATAGATAGATAGATAGATAGATAGATAGATAGATAGAGGAATTTTAAATTTGTTCTGATGATGAATTGTTGTGTACATGTATTGTTGTGTGTTTTATTGTACAGCGCCGGTCTCTGGAGATGGGTACTTTTATAAGCAAAATATCTATCTATCTCTCTATCTATCACTCTAGCCACTAGGCTGTCCTAGTAGTCTTGACTCTGACCTACCTCTCTCTGATCATTTAGATCCCTCGTCCCTCTCCAATTCAGGTTAACTCCTGCTCGTTACTTTAAGCAACGGCTTCTAACATCCACCTGCTATGTGCAAGCCAGGCTTCTTGGCTACTCTCTCCTGCCTTCTGATCCTTTGTGCCACTGACTACCTTATTGCCCTCTCCCTGAGGCACCCTTCTCTGCACAGTGAGCATGCACTATCATGGCATGTGCCCCCAGAACCCATACGTATGCATCTCCTCAATACCTGCCTACCCAAATGTGGTGTTGTTTATCTTGGGCATTGGCTCAGGAAAAGACTATGTGTATCTACACCTCTAGGCTACATCACCAAGAAGCTACTCTGCTCCTCAGTCTGGCCATTCCTACCACTCCTCATCCTCCCAATCTGAGCAGGAGACATCAAACTCAACCCTGGCCCTACATGCCCTATCTACACGCCCTCCCCCCAACGTTAATGGCCAATCTCCTAAAGGGTTGAAGTTTGCCCATATAAATGCCCAATGTCTGTGCCCCAAGACTGCTGAACTTGAAGCATAGGTTATTCAACACTCTCCAGACATTTTAGGCATATCAGAGTCTTGGCTAAAGCCTAGCATCAAGCAACATGAGATAGCAATACATAGTTACAACTGCTTCAGGAAGGACAGGCTGGGTAAACAGGGAGGTGGTGTCATCATGTATGTCCGGGTTAGCTTAGACACCACTGAAATCCCTAGCACTGCCCTGAATCCCATTCAGCAGAGTCACTATTTCTCTCCCTGACTCTTAGCTGCATCAAAAAATTAATAGTGGGTTGTGCCTAGCTGCCTCCCAAAGATGCCTCCATCTGCCTCCCCCCTTTCTAACCTCCTTTGCCAGCCTCCCTTACGATGACCTCATACTCTGTGGCAATTTTAACATAGACTGTCTGAACCCCAATTCTGACAAGATTCATGCCTCTCTTGCCAATGGCAACCTGGCTCAGCTCATCAATATCCCAACAAGAATCAACACAAAATCGGGCAACCATTCCTTGCTTGATTGGGTGATCACCAGCTGTGCCCATAAGGTGAAATCTGTGGGTGTGCTTGCTGACAGCATCAGTGATCACTCCTCTACCTGCTATATCTGGCAAAATAACTTACCTAGCCCTCCACCCAAGGGCAATCTGGTCTGAGATATGTCCCATCTCAGTCCCACTGCTTTTCTTTCCTCTATCTCAGATGCCAGTTGAGGACCAATAAACACACTCCTGGACATCAACCAGGCCCTCTATTTTTTGTGACCACCTTCACCAATATAGCTGATCATCATGCCCACATGGAGACGTGCAGATCCAAAGGGCTTAAAGCTCCATGGCTCTCAAAGGATATTAGAAAGCTCATGACCAGTCATGATCAGGCTTGGAAGACCTTCAAATGAAGCAGGCTACCCTCTGACTGGCAAGCCTACAGGCAGCTCAGGAACAGGTGTAAAAATTCTATTCAAAAAGCTAAGAATAAACACAAATTAATAATTAAATTGCAGAAAGCCAAGCATAAAGAGGACCTTATTTTGCAAGAAACCCTGCCCTATTATGTTTAACATTGGCTATGTGTAATTCCAAATTTAAGGCACTGGGGTGGTCCTTATGCCACTCCATCCAGGATGAGATCATCGAGTCTAACCAGTGTCTAAGAAGTATCATTTTTGCAGCACCGGCAATAAGCGCTATGTAATTCCTTTGATAAGTAAAAGAAATAATATGATACCATCCCAAAAGACAAATCTTGGTAGTAAAAAAAGGTTCCAGATCAAAAGAAAGATCTAACCTTAATTTGATTGCCACCCAGAATGGAGTAGTCTTTACTATAATGCCGTAAAAGAGGGAATAATGAGCCATCTGCTTGTTGACATCTGAGGCAATTATGTGTGGTTCATAGCTCAGTGCTTCATTATTTTAGTTGGTGAGTGAGTTGATGATGTTTTGGCCTTACTCTGTATCCCACCATAGGAAGGCTGCTTAGTTGAGTAGGAAGATACCACCCCCCCAGTGGGATAAGAGCGCTGGAGAAGGAGGAGGTGTAAGGGGAGGATGGAGGGCGAGTGTGACTCACTTTAAGCAGAGCACCTGTAGTAGGTTTGTTTAAGAAGTGTGTGGGGGAGGAGATCTTCCCCCACATAACTACAAACAAGCCTTTTAATTATGTGTGGTTCATACCTCAGTACTTGTGCTTGTTACTGCAGTTTAATGTAAGTTGTGCTTGGATACAGAGGCCAACAGAAGTAGGACAATGCTGTCACAGTATTAGTAGTAGGAGTTGGTTAGTGCTTAGTTACTTTCGGAGATTTGAGTAGGTCGGTGGTTACCATATTTCTAAACTGGATTGTATAGGCATAGTGCTTGATTGTTTCAGCTGGTAAGTGATTTGGTAAGACTTGATGCTTTGGCCTTACTCTGTATCCCACCTTAGGAAGGCTGCTAAGTTGAGTAGGAAGATATCCCCCAAAAAGAAATAAGTATCAAATGGTAATTGAATGATTATCTCCTCCAACTCTGGGGAGTATGGCCAGTAGCACACAGAAGAGGAAAAAAACCCTTTGGGGAAACCTCAGAGGGCCCATGGCTACTGACCTGCCAATCCTTCTAGGCATACTAAAGGAGAATAATCCTAATTAACAATATTAAGTTGCCGGCTAATCTGAATTTCAGGGTTGTAGATCCTGATCCAAGAAATATAGGAAGCTGGAATTGAGATACTGATGTTAGAGTGTCAGTGAAGATGGCAGCATATCTTCTAATGAATTTCTAATCCAAGAGTTTCATGTCCAGGGCAAATCTGATAGTAGATTGAGAACAAAGCTAAGCATGAATAACTGGAAGTGTACTACAGTTGCATTAGTCAAGCAATCCAAAGGCGAGGAAGTCTTCTCCAAGGGCACATGAGAAGAAATGACTATGTCTCTAAGACTCAGAAAATAAAGACTGGTGGTTGATGCACTGAATGGCACGATTGCAAATGAAGGCCTTGATGATACAGCGCAGGGCTGGATGAAGGCTACGAGAGCTGGAGAGGACGGTGACTTAGGAAACTCCGGTCTGGAGTAGGTAAGTAAGTAAAGTGACTAGTCAATAAATGTTCGTATGAATCAGCAGACATAAAGCTTGATGAACTTCCAGGCCCTGAGGGGTGAAACAGATCGTAGAAATAGGTGACAGCCTGTGATTAACCTCCAGGCCCTTTGAGGGTGAAGCAGGTAAGTATGAATAGATAACTCACGAGGACCTGCATGTAGGTCAGCTGTAGTGGTAGTAATATCAACCCGCACGATGCAGATGTAGTAGCAGAGTAGTAGTAATAAATAGATTACGTAAAGTACAGAGGAGCATTGAGAAAATGTATTTAATCACGTAAATGAAGAGCTTCTGATTGTCTAAGTAATATAGCTCATTAGAGTGATGTATCTGTATGGTTGAGGACTGAATCACATGAAGTGGCAATGTAACAGAATCTAATGAGCCTTACAGCATTGGAGTAGAGTAATATCGAGGCCTACAACATGAGATGGAAGGACTTCGGATAGTGCTCAGTTAAGTGTCATGGCAGGAGTAGAGAAGTAGTAATCCATATGAACCGAAGTGGCCAGGCAGAAGCATTCAAAGGAATTGATGGTTAATATCCAAGCTAATCCAGCTATAAATCCATAGTGGAACACGGAGCTCCTCGAAGGCTAGCATGCATGGCGAGCAAGCAGAAGTAGAGAGTAATATGCAAACCTTCAGCCCCCGAGGCTGGGTGAGGCAGGTATGAAGTATCAATAATCAAACCTTCAGGCCCGATGGGCAAGGCAGGTCCTGCAGCAGGTGACATAATATGCGTTTGTAATAGACGTTCAAGGGACCTCAGGGCCCCATAGCGGCACAGGTAATTTGGAGTGTGATGTAGTGATGCTGTCCGCCCCGTAGGGCAAAACAAATGTTGAGCAGTGGTAGAGTGTGTAGAAGTGATCCCAGAGGCTAGAGCCAAAGATGCTGGTAGGTAAGAGCATCTATGCACAAGTAAGTAAGGACTTGCACGTGGGTCAGTAGTAGTAATGACAAACCTACATGGAATGCAGAAGTAGTAGCCAAGGAGTAAACTGAGTAGATTTTACATGGTACCATGAAAACCATGGAGGGCGTGAAACAAGCAGGTAATTAGGAGCCTTCTGAGCAAACATTTGTATAGGTGGTACTGTATGTACAAACATAAGGAAGGAGCCAGGATGAGGCAGCTAGCTGACAAATGAACTCATGAGATCGGTCTAACAAGTTTGAACACACACGTAGATCTCCTAATGGTCGAAATACGGCAGAAGAACACGGTTTATGTCATAGGCCTATGTATGACATAGAAAGGTTCTAATGGATTAAATTGGCAGAGTATTAGTGAGGAGGCTCATAGGAAATCCATACGAACTGAAGCAGCATAGCAAAAGTATTCAAGGAATTAATTGCCACTGTCTTAAATTGTAATCCAGATGGAAGTCCAAGGGAATACAGAGAATATCTTTGATAAAGTAGGTGCGAGTAGCAAGGTGAGGCTGCAGTATCCAGACTCTAGTAAAGTGACTTGAAGACGAGAATCGGTGGTACTGTATCCAAGCTAATGAAAGTTGATATGAATATATGACAAGGCAGGAAGGCTTCAGCAGGAAGTGTCATGATAGAGTGCAGGGGTAGAGTATGAAGACAGAAGTTTCAAGAATACAGGCAAGCAACCAGCTAGGGCCTTGGGTGGGGTAGGATGGGTGGCTGATCACACGTAGGTCAACCAGAGGAAGGAGTAGTGCAGTACTGAGCCCCATGAAGGCTAGCTAACCCACAAAAAAACCTCAGACACAGAGTGGCAAAGAGCAAGGAGCCTGCTAGGTAAGCTCTCCATGGCCAACACAGTGCAGTAAGTTAGAAACTCATCGGTCATCGACTTGTGATGCAAAACTAGAAAAGGACGTCTAGATCTGTTGGAAGAGGCTGCAGAGGTGACATGCAGCCTAAGCATCAAACAGCGGGTTAGTAAGCTGCTGAGCACTGAATAGTTCTGCTCCTCAAGTATGGTGAATGGGCGATAGAAACAAACGAAGCCAGGGAATGGGGAGCCTGGCCGAAGGGTAAGTGTGTGGTGTATCCAGAAGGATAGTAAGTAGATGGAAATCTAAGTCAGAGGGCAAGGGAAAGGAGCAGAGTAGTACTGAGGCCACATCCTGGAAGTCTCGTCAGCAGGAATTGTGGACTGAATGGACAGACCCTTGTGAATGTGGGATCAGGCATATGCAGGTCTTTGTTGACTCTGAATGGTGAGAGCAGTACAGTAACTATGGTTAGGGTGACATAAGTATCAGCAGTGCTCAGATGTCTTTATCCAGCTGTGTCTTTGCCACATTTACGCACTACAAAATGTAGAAATTAGGTGCTAGATCTTGTAGTTAGACCATGATGGTGCCTATTAACTCCTTTGGCCCTATCACTGGTTTCTGCCATGCAAGGAATTTGGTATAATAAAATGTCTGCAGTAAAGTATAATAAATAGCCAGGGAGAATTATACATGGAAATTATGTTGTAGAGCAATCCTAGCAAGTAGTTAGAGGTGTTTCTGCATTCCTCATTGTGAATGGCAAGGGTCTGAATAGTATAGCCTGCATGCTGCATAAGCAGGGCGGAGTGAGGAATAGGCGGTACTGAATAGCCCCAGTAAGGTGGAATGAAGGGAGCAAGCGCTGACTGAAACAGGAGCTGGCAGTAGTGGTGGAGGAACACCAGGCAGAGAAAACCGAGCAGGCAGGTAGTACAAGTCATGAGGTCAGAGAGAAGGGTATCCTGCAATGGAAAGGGATGAGTCAGCAGTGGCATTGTTCTACTGTGAAGAAAGCTTGACTGAACCGTGTCTGGCTCGATGAACCTCAGGATGAACTCAAACAGAACTGGCTAGGGACACCGGAAAGGAGCAGTAGTTACATGGAGGTATGACAAGTAGAACTGGATGTGCAGCTGCAAAGGAGCCCAAGGTGCGGATAATGAGTAGACGGACCAGAAGGGAATCTGGGTGCAGCTAGGAAGTGACACACGGCAGTACAGGTTCCAGGAAAGAGGCAGACGGCGGTCTGAGGAGATCCACTGAGGGAGCTGAACGAGTGAAGGACAGCACGAACTGCTGCGCTGCAGCTAGAGGCAAGGTAGAACCCCTCCACCAAATAAAATGGAGAAAAAAAAACAAGAACACATGGGAGGGCAGGCAGGGGAGAGAGAGAAACAAAAGGTAGGCAAAAGGAGAAAGAAAAGGAATGGATCATGGCAGGGAGGACAGAGGCAGGGGAAATAGCCCCAGCATTCCATGCGGAGGCGGCGTAGCTTGATGCCACTGCTCAAGCAGAGGACCTGTAGTAGGTTCATTTAAGTAGTGTGTGGGGGAGGAGCTCTTCTCCCACATAACTACAGGCAAGCCTTTTAATTGAAATGTGCTTGACGACCCATACAATGTAACTGAACAGGGGTAAAGTACATGTTATGCAGTATCTTAAACTGAGTTTGTCTAAAGTGGCTCTGTTTGATAATCCTGAACAAATAGCACCACATTCATGTTGACCCCAATTCAAGGCAAGAGTATTTTGCCAGTAGTATGCCATTCCATAGGAAGCAGAAGGATGGAGGTATTGATATTGATGATATAGTTGAGAGACTGCACGTGGGGAAGAAATGGTTAACTTAAATTTCTCTAGAAGTTGGGGCAAAAAAATCAACCCGTGGAGGAGAACCAAGGTAACCTCGAACTAACCTGAACAACTGTAGATACTTGAAGAAAAACCAAAACAAACTAGCATGTAGACCATAGTAAAATCTAAAGAACGGTTCCCTTGTAATAAAGCAGACACTGGAGTAGAAGGCAGTAAGGGGAGGAAAGATATTGGGATAATCTTTCTGTCAATACAAAATTTAGGGTTCAACAATAAAGATTATGAGTAACAATATTTGATCTCTAATTGAAAGTGCCAGTAGAATCATGTGTGAGCCCGAGATGACCAACATATGGGCGTCGTTCTTAAGAACTTTTGGAGGGACAAAAAAGAGAGAAGAAGAAGAGTCTGTGTTCAACTGCTGGCACAAAGAACCTTCCAGGTATGCCGTAGAGGTATATAGTTAGATTGGGAGCATCACCTAAAGTATTTAGAACCATGGAGAGTCAAGTAATACAAAAACAAGTTCAGTGATTGAAGGACTCCTAATGTAGTAGGGAAAGTGAGTTTAAGGTAGATGCGCCTAATAGTGCCTCCTTTCCGTACAAATTTAGATAACAAAGAGTGGAGATGCTGAAACCAGCCCTGAGGAATAAAAGTGTTAAGCATACTCAATGGGTGGAGAATGCAAGGATGCACATTCATTTTGATGACACTCACCCTGCCCCAGAAGGATAAAGGTAGTGTGGACCATCTCTTCAGATCAAGGGAGATGGTCTGTAGTAGAGGATCCAGATTGAGGTTACACAAAAGAGAAGGCCTTGAAGAAAGGAGAATGCGCAAGTAAGGGAGAGTCTTCAACTCCCACTGTAACCCTAAAGAAAGAATAAAAGCCTTATCTACAAAAACACTAAGTGGTAAAACTTAAGTTTTACTACAGTTAAGTTTATATGTAGAGATGTCCCCAAAGGTAGTAATTGCCTCAAGAGTGGCTGGAAGAGAGGTTGTAGGAGAAGAAAGATGAAGTAAAATATAGTCTGCATACACTGACAATTTGAATTCAACAACATTCACAGAGATGCCACAAATCTGAAGATTGTTCTTTAACCGGAGAATACGAGGTTTTAAATAAAGATTAAAGAGAAATGGGGAAAGAGAACAGCCTTGAAAGGTTCTGGAAAAAAAGGGAAAATGGGGAGGACTTTACTCTGTTATGCAAAATAAATGCCGAGGGATGAGAGTATAGAAGACAAACCCACTTGACAAAATCACTGCCACTTTTTTCCTTGCAGGTCCAGGTGTCGCTTTTGCTGTTCACCATTTCCGCCATCCCTGGAGTCTATCTGTCCCCCCACCTCCATGCCATCACTCTCCCGCTATTCCTGGAAACATTATTATCTCAAAAACAAAGAACCCGATACTTCACTGCAGAAAACCACACATCACAAAAAAATGTCCCCTGTAAAGACGCACTCATTGCCCCCACACGACCTCTAACAGAAAGGCGAGCAAAACTACAGCGACTGAAAAGGGACATGCTCATTCCCTACAATACCGCTGTACTCACTTTAAAAAATAGGAAATGGCAAGTTGTGAGAATAAAAAAACAGTGTTGGGGAGGAGGAACCTACCCTGACTACTATCTCTGGTTGGAGGGGGGCTATACTGCTGACCAAGCCAAATACAGTACTGTACTATATTGTACTGTATTGTACTGTACTGTACAGCACATTACAGAGAGGTACTACTGTATTCCTCCAACTAAAAAACGACTGTCATTTTTCCATTTTAACAGCTTTTTTAATTTTTTTAATTTTCAATCTCTACTGGGGGGCCCATTTTCTAAGTGCAATGACACACTCCGAGGTGTGGGTTATGTCCTGATAAGAGCACACCCAGCTGCAAAATGCACTCAGTGCAAGCACCTCATACCTCATAACACACCTGGGTGTGCTGTTATCAGGACATAACCCTCGCGTTGTCGTGTGTTATTGCTTCCCTAAAATAAAGATTTTATTGAGATTGCCAATCCAAAAGTGGATAATGTGTGAATTTTGACCAAGTTTCACATAATTCGTTGTAGAGAAGCAGCAAAAAGGCTTCTGCTGGGAGCTTATTCCTTTCAGCAAAGTTCAATGAAGGAATTAAAAGGTAGAATATTGGACTGTTGAAGCATTTGAGGTGTATCCTTATGTAGTGTACTTACTACTGTTATTTATTATCCGGCAAAGTCCATTTGAACTTGGGATCAAAATTTTATAATTATTCTAGTGGGGAGGATAAACTGTTTTCAGAGTTGCCATGCAGTATGTAGCTGAAATTATTTATGTGGTTAATTTAAATATTAACTGCCTTATAACAAAATCTGATCAAATCTCAGTTTGGATACAGAAAAATAAAACAATGTTTTAGTATCAGTAGTAGTAGTAGTAGATTTTATTTCTTTATCATACCCTTCCCTGAGACTCAAGGTGCCATTACAATAAATAGAGATAGCATCAAATATAAAAAAGATGGAATACTATATCCCAATTAAATAATCACGTTAAATAAAATCTCACTATACTAAAGTTTAAAATTTTAGTAGCTGTCTAAAATCATACTGGGATGGTATCTAGGGACTCACTCCCCATAAGCCTGTGCAAAAACAGGTGTTTTAAGACCCCTTTTAAAGGCCTCTACCTCAGGGTCTCCCTCACAGGTATACACCACCCCAACCTCAACATTTCAACAGCGTACGACACTACTGCAACTACAGTGCCACGTCGCTGTAACATCCACGCTGGAACCCAGCACTGTTTGTCAGGGGCCCTGCACCCCCCCAAATCAGCTCCAACTTGGAGTTGAGATTCCTTAGTGGGGGGGGGTGCATAGGGTGAAGCCCCCCCGAAGAAAACACTTGGATTTCTTTGAAACCGGCAGCTGACTGCAAAATGTGGTTGACCTGCCAGTTTTGCTGTCTGGTCGTTCAACAAAATTTTTGTTAATGATCAGTTGTGGATCCTCCCTCATGGCCTCGGGAGTGAATTCTAAAGGACCAGACCTGTGACTTTGAAGGTCTAGTTCCCTTGCCCTGGGAACAACTAGGAGGTATTTCTCAGTGGAGCGGAGGGGGTGCAAGTGCATGTAAGGGTACAGGAGATCACTCAGGTAACCCAGTACTAGCCCACTTAGAACCTTATAAGTTAGTAACCCAACTTTATAGGAGATACATCACTTAATTGGCATCTAGTGCAGCTCATGCAGTGTTGGAGAGATGTGACTTGACCTCGAAAAACCAATCAGCAACCTAGCAGCTGTGTTCTGCACCAGCTGCAAGTGCCACGATGTACCTCCACTGTCCCTAAGCTGTAGAGTATTAAAGTTCTCCAGCAACAAAGTCACAGAAGTGTGTACCAGTGAGGGCAGGTCATTCAGGGGGATAAGGGATCTAATCCAGCTGATGTTTCTGAGATGGTTAAAGTTACTCTAGATTATTGCCAACATCTGAGCCTCAAATGTCACCCCTTCATCCAGAATGACTCCCAGATTTCCCACCTTTGCAGCACCAACAAGCCTAGAGGTGCCAAGCTGAAGCCCCATCTTCTTTTTGGCAGCTGGCACTCCCCCATCTGACCTGGCTCAATTAGTGGTACTTCAGTTTTATCTGGCTTAAGTCTCGTTTAGTCAACGACTTCCAGTCTTGGATCTCAACTAGGCACTTATTCAGCACATCCACCATGCCAAAGTTGCTCAGGTGCAAAAGACAGATAGAGCTCAGTATCATCTGCATAGCAATGAAACCCAACTCCATACTGTGTAATGATCCTACCCAGGGGCAGCATGTACACCACAATCAACATGGGTGAATGGACTGACCCCTAGGGTACACCTCAGTGCAGGACCATTGGGAGCGAGAAAAAACTTCCCATAGCTTTTCCTCTGTGTCCTCCTCATGAGATGAGACTCAAACCAGCAGACAGCTTTGCTCATATATCTGATGTACTCTCTGAGTTGATCCAATAGAAGCTCATGGTCCTCTGTTTCAAGCTCTGAGGAGAGATCGAGAAGAACAAAAACTGAATGCTCTCCTCTATCTCTCATCCTGATCAGGTCATTATGCAACCAGACTAATGCAGTCTCTGTGCTGTGCTGTACCTTGACTTAGAACCAGATGGGAGAGGCTCACAGATGTCAAAGGCTGTGAGGTGAACCTCAAGGTGCAGTGCCACCACCTTCTCAATAACCTTGCCTAAAAAAAGCAAGTTAGAAACAGGTGGGTAACTCACCAAGATGTCTGGGTCCAACAATGGCTTCTTCAAGAGGGAATTCACCAATGCATTTTTCAACACAGTTGGGAAAATCACCTCTGAAAAGGAGGGTATCCCATGAAAAGGGCGAGCACAAAATTGAAAATGCAAAAACAGCAATGGCAAAACAGCACGGCACAAAGAGCAACCAGGGAGAACAGCGATTGCTGAAACAGTGACCTACAGATTTCTCCCCCTCTCCAAGTTGCGTCCCCCCCCCGGAGTTGATTATGCTGTATATAGTGAGGGGTGTGTGGGTGGTAATGCTCCCCTCAAAAGGGGGGGTAGAGGGCTTCACCCCTGCAGAAACTCGCTGCGGCAGTGCTGGTGCCATTTTGGCGATCACTGTTGTTTCCCAGTCGCTAATTGTGTCCGTGCTGTTTTGCCATCACCTTTTTGCATTCACCCTTTTGCGCTCACCTTTCCACATGGAACCAAGAGGGAGCACTGAACAATCTCAGTGAACACCAGGCCCAGCTACCCAATAAAACTCACTAGTAGCCAGGTCAGGTCTGAATTCAGTTCGCAAAACATTGGCTGCAACTCCGAGATCAACTCACTAATCTTATACATTGCCCATGGCAGAAACTCTCCCCAGGTCCACCAAATGCTATTCTGTCCCACTAGCCCACTTGGTGAGATCTCAGCTTGAATAGAGTGCACTCTGTCAAAAAGAGCCATGCAAATGCCTAGCATTTAGCAGATGAAGCAGTCTTCATGGAATCCAAACAGGCAGGATGGAAAAGCCTGTCCTTTGTCTGAAAAAAACTGAGCTTGTCAGTTCCTTTCAGCAGCAATTCTTAAGCGAGATATAAAGATATAAAGCCAGTTTGTCTTCCTGGGACCTCAATCTCCTCCAACAATTTTCCAACCTTCACCTCTTTGCTTTCATCTCCCTCAGCCTGCTGTAATATCATGGTGAGCCAAGGCATGAAACCAGTGGGTGTACACAAACTGGTTCTGTGAAGTCAAAGGCTGCACCAATGTCTTTAGTATAAGTTGCCACTGTCTCCTCCAATCCCTCAGTGCATGCCACCATCATACCTGAGATATACAGCACTGCCATAAATCCATCTGGCCTAATCTCTCATAAAGGGTAGTGCTGGATCATCTCCACAGAGGGTGGACTATAGAAGGGTGCCTTGAAACTGAACTGAATGGTGCGGTGATCCAACCAAGTGATTGAATCAATCCTGAGGTTTTTCACCTCAAGGCCCAGGTAGAATACCAAGTCCAAGGCATGTCGATGTTGGTGAATCACAGAAACAACAGCTTGTGCGAGACCCAGAGATTCAATCAATCAATATTTTATTTATATAGCACCAATCTCCATTCAGACTTTGGGTGCTGCACAATAAGAACAAATTCAAAACATTTAAAATACAGCAAACAAATTTAAAATAACAATAAAATAATTACAAAAGCATAAACCTCTTCTCTACTTAAAATGCTGACCACTATAACATAAAATTCAGTTAAAAGCCTCAACAAATAAATATGATTTGAGGCCCCTCTTAAAGGCTTCAACTGAGGGGGCCTCCCTCAAATAGCCAGGCAAGGAGTTCCACAGGGTAGGCATGGCCACCGCAAATGCTCCTTCTCCTGAGTGTCGCAGCCTAACCCTGGGAACCCCAAGAAGACCACTCCTGGCAGAACAGAGGGCCCAAGTAGGGCACAAGAAGCTCTTGCAGATAGGCTGGACCCCTCTCGTGCAGGGTCTTATAGGTCATTAGCCCTATCTTGAAGACAACTCTCCACCGAACTGGCAGCCAGTGCAGTTCACGGAGCGCCAGCGTGATATGTTTGCCTCTTTTTAACCCCATCAGTAGACTTGCTTCTGTGTTCTGCACCACCTGCAGTCTGTGGAGGTTGTCTCCAGATAACCCTAGGTACAGGACACTGCAGTAGTCCAACCTGGAAGTGATGAAAGCGTGCACTAGTGTGGGCAGGTCCTGAGGCGGGATCAGGGCTCGAATTTGGAAGATATTCCTGAGATGATAGAACCCACTTCTCACCATGGCCAACAACTGAGCATCAAATGTCAGACTGCCACCCAGGAACACTCCCAAGCTCTTCACCTGCCCAGAGGGGGATAAGGGCACACCCCCCAGCACAAGGTTGAGGGGGGGTAATGCCCCGCACCCCCCTCTGCCCTGACAACCTGGCTCCACCACCAGTACCTCAGTCTTGTCAGTGTTAAACCTAAGACAACTGTGAGTCATCCAAATCTGGATTTCCTCAAGGCAGCTGTTAAATACAGAGTCTGACACCTGGTTATTGGGTGCACAGGAAAGGTACAGCTGGGTATCATCTGCATAGCAGTAAAACCCCAGCCTGTACCTCCTGATCATGTCCCCCAGAGGCAGCATATACATCGTGAACAACAGAGGCGACAAGACTGACCCCTGCGGAATACCACAGCACAGAGGCTTCGGATTTGATAAGAAAATTCCCATGGTCACCCTCTTCACTCTGTCTGTGAAATATGATCTGAATCAGTTGATGACATTTCCAGACAAGCCACACCAGAACCACAGGTGATCGAGTAACACCTCATGATCCATGGTATCAAACACTGCAGAGAGGTCTAGAAGAACCAAGATGGTACGGTCTCTTCTATTCCTCGCCATTAGGAGGTCATTAAGCAACCTCACCAGGGTCGTCTCTGTACCATTCCCCAGAAAAAATCCTATCCAAAATGTGAGAGTTCGTTATCGACCCTGGCATTGAGGCTGCCCAAAATAAGCCATCTTAGTGACTTCAGTACCCTGTCAGTGATGAAGCCCATGATTTCCCACAGAAAATCACCCTCATATCCCAAAGGCCGGTAAACTAAGACAATCCTGCAACCTGTACTGAATGCCTATGCACAGCCACACATTCAAATGATGAGGAATCCACCACTGGCTGCACTACCAGGTTCAGTTCAGATCTAAAACAGAGGGCCACCCTCCTCAGTGATCCTTACTCAGGCAGTGCACCATGGAAAATCCAGCTGGGACAGCTACCTCCAGAATCAGACCAGCATCATCACCTAACCAGTTCTCTGTAAAGCATGCCAGATTGACTGTGGAATGAGATTATAAAATCTGCTGTGATAGTAGTTTTATTGCTCATAAATCTGGCATTGCATTGCACCACCTGATGAGGATATGTATCGTCAGCTGACCCATTAGCTACCTGCCCACTTTGTCTGGTGGGTACCTTGGGTCTAGAGGTTAAACATGCCTGGCCTTTCCTAAATCCCCATTTTGGCTCAGGGCATGTCCTACTCCTTGAAGTCCTAATTACCCCCCAATCAGTACTGCCCCAGTCTCTTCCCCCCCATGCCTCCTACTAATTCCCACCTCCCTGCAGCAGCAATATGCTGCACTAGGCAGGTGGGGTGTCATAGCAAGGGCACACATCCAGGAGAAGAGATGAGGAGTAACTGAGCCTAAGGGGCTGCACAGGACAACACAGTACCAGTATAGCTAACCCTAACCCCAAAATCCCACCAGCTGCTATCCAGCTCACTCCACTCCACCAAACCTTCTCCCCTCTCTACCCTTTATAATAAACAGCCTTCCTCCTCAATCATACAATCACACCAACATACACCAATCGCACTCTATACACCAAATTCTGTCCACATTTCACTCCCCAACTCACTCAAATAATAAACAAATATTTCCCAAAACAATTACAAAATTATCAAAATCCGAGAGTTTTGTTGCATACAAAACTTTTGTAAACTTTTTTTTTTTAAAAATTTTCTGCCCCCCATTACTGGCTACTGTACATCAGCCTGGTCATGGACCTCTGTGCTTCCACCTCAGGTTGTCTGCATTCTCCAGCACCCTGGCAACCCCAGGGGTGGGGTCTCGGCACTAGGCCTTGGTGCCACATTACAAGTAACTATCCGGGGAAGAGCCGGCCCTGGAGACTAATCAAAGCTGGGGGCAGGCTTCACCAGTGCGGCCAGCAGCGAGGTATTTTCTTGTTTTGCCTCCAAGGGCGGGGATATGCAATGACATCTAGAGTCTTCCTCACCCCTCTTAGTGCTGGCGCCAGTAGCTGCACAATCCCTAGCCTCTGCCAGGGGTCCGTCGAGCACTGGATACACTCTCCACCCTCCCCCTGGAGAAGGAAAGCAGTCCTCAGGACGCTCCATCCTACTTCCTCCGACTGGCCCTCCAGCGACCCAGGTCCCTTCCCGAACTCGGGTCGCCAGCGTCGCAAGCAGAAATCCAACTGCTGCGCTGACGGGACACCTAACTTTTGCAAATTCAAACTTCAAGTCCTCCCCTAAACCAAACTCTGGGATATATTAAATACTAATAGGTGCTGTCCTAGACTCTCAAAATCAGCACTAAATCCTCTCTCAGAGACTACAATAGGGTCAAAACAGTATATGGTGAACAGTCATTTAGTCTACTATCTCTCACACAGGAGATATATCCTGATCAAGTCCTATTGATTCAACTCCCTGCCACTGAGTAAGATCAATAACTACAGGTGAAAATGTCAGCAATGCTGAAAATAGTACAGAGCACAACAGAGGAATCTACAGCTCCCCACTTCTTCATTCCAGACCAAGCTGAACTGGATCCACAAACTCTACTCTAGACTCAGGGTGGCCTCTTTTCTGGTGTCCCTGATCCCTCCATGCCAACCAGGTCTCTCTCACCAGTCACTGTTCATGGCCTGCACTCTGGAAAGATGTTTTTGGCTCCTGGAATCAAATCTCAAACACTCCTCTGGTACTGACTTCAGTCCAGAATGCCTCTTTCACTCGAGTTCAACTCCCCTCTAGACCTGGAATGACTTCAACTTTGTAGTCTCATCCTCATACGTAATCTTTGGGACACACCTCTCCACTCCACTGGATCACAAGTGATTTCAGTTTGCAGATGGAGAAGGGGATGGAAGAGGAGGTTGGAGGGAAGATGTCCAGTTCAATGGCCAGAAGCTGCCATAACTGAAACCCAAAAGTCGGCTGAGATTATAGCGAATGCCAAAGGTTGTTAGCCACAGCAAAACACAACAATAGTCCTATTATATTATTACCTATGTAATCAGGCTGCTCGTACCACAACTTGCCCTCCCTTAAAACAAAAATCTCCTATCTGTATCTTACTTCACGCGTTAGCTACACTATAATGCTACCACTAACACCAACTTACATTTATTATCTATAAAAGGGTTTTAAACAATACCTGAACTATCAGCACATAGAGCTCACAGAGACCAACCCAGCCAGGCAGGCTGTAGTGTTCAGGGGAAACCATCAACTTTGTTTCATTCTAAAAAAAGGCCACTTGCAGACATATTGGACAGTCTGCTGGCCACTGGGGTGATCGTTAGGGACTAAAGGGCAGTGGATGTAGTCCCTCTACACAAGCGAGGAAGCATAGATGAGCCAGGGAGCTTTAGACCAGACAGCTTGATGTCTATAGTGGGAATTTTGGCATTAACAAAAACGTGGGTAACAGAAAACTCAGGATGTTAACATTTTCTTGGATAATTATAACTTGTTTAGGTGTGATCATAGTGGGAAAAAGTGGTGGATGAACTGTTTATGTAAGAGATTCCTTTGTAGCAACTAAGACTAACATTTTAGAAATGCAACCTGACTGCATTTTTGGGAATTAATCTGCTGTTAGGAAATAGTAAAAAATTAATGAATGGAGCTCTGTATATTCCCCCACACTGCTCAACAAGTGGAATGCTAGTATATGTCTTTATTCAATATATAGAACAATTGCCAAATAACAGAGAAAATGATAATCTTAGGTGACTTTAATGACAATTGGAAAAACACAGAGTTTGTATTCAGCCATGTCTCTCCATTGCTGGTCATACTCCATTGGCTCCCAGTCAAGTACCAATTTAACTACAAACTACTCATATTCAAATGATGAGTTGGACTGGCTCCTACTTATTTATTTGAATTACTTCATCTTCATTGGCCCACTCATGGACTTCAGTCCTCTCAGGTACATCTCTACAATGTACCAATGACTACTTTTGGTGACTAAGCCTTTTCAGTCTGCAGTTTTGGAATGGACTACCACTTGATATATGGGCCTACACTAATACGTGACATTTAAAGAGCCTCTGACATCGTTAGTAAAACTTGAAAAGAAAAATGAGATTTAGACACATTTCAGTTTACATTTCATATATCTTCTGTAATTCGTTCCTTTTTTTCTTTATGACTGAGTACAGTTGTATGAAAAAGGATTACTGTCCCATAGAGTTCATCTGCTCTTTCTGCTTGCCTACAATTGTCATCATAATCCCATTTATGGCATCATAATTCTCTCTACAGCAACAGATTGTGATATCATAAACAGCATTGTGATGCCAGGTGTAGGCAAACAGCCAGAACAGATAGAGCAGTGATTCTGTTTCAGTGCACACGTCCTTAATAATAATGAAGTAAGGGTGAGATTGACAGAAAAAAGTAATCAAACATAAGTTAAACTGTGTCTAAATATTACATTTTTTCAAAGTTGGACATCCCTGTTACATTTCTATGTGCAATGAAAACAGTGGGGAGACAGTGGAATTGGTGAGAACTGCAGCAGAAGGGTCTGTGTAGGGGAGCTTAACCATGTCCACAAATTGTGGAGGTATGCCGAACCTACAATGTAGCATCAGACAAATATTCCCACTCTGCCCTGTCAAAGGCCTTTTCAGCATCTAGGGACAAGATGGTTGAGGGTTCTGATGATGTTTTAGTCTGCCACAGGAGGTCCAATATCTGTCTGATGTTGTCTGATCTCATATGGCCGGGGACAAACCCTACCTGGTCAGGATGTATTAGTGACCTGATGGTTGGTTCCAGCCAAAAGGCAAGTATTTTTGCAAAGATCTTGGCATCCAGATTAATGAGTGAGATAGGGCAGAATTGTGAGCAAAGGACACTATCCTTTCCCTTTTTTGGAAGCAAGATAATGAGGGCCTGTATAAAGGTAGGAGGTAACCCTCCTAACAATTGTGCTTTGTTCAAAACCATTGTTAATTGCAGTGCAAAACTCTTTCCGAAAGCCCTATAAAAGTCAGACTTAAATCCGTCCAGGCCTGGGGACTTCCCAAAAGTGAGGGAGTTCACAGCTTGAAGTATTTCCTCCACTGTGATAGGGGAGGGAAGTTTCTGGGCCAGTTCAGAGGTGATACTTGGCATATTAATGTCTTTGTAGAAGTGGTCTAGGTCTGTCTCTGCCAGTGCTGTCTCTGAAGTGTACAGTGTTTTACAGAATGTCTGGAACTCCTCATTTATAAGGAGGGGAGATGAAACGTTAGTTCTTTCTGCCTTTTGAATGTGTAGATGTATCTTTCTGCCTCTCTCTTGCCCACAGCCTATGTGACAGGAAACATCCTGGTTGCTCACCCACTTCACAATAAGATTGATTTAGTCTAAAAAGGGCATATTCAATTCTGTGGTGGATGGAGCACTCGAGATTGGCCCTTGCATCCAGGATTTGCAATCTGAGTGATTCTTTTCTATTGGGGTAAAGGGCAAGTTCCTGTTCTGGGGTTTTTAAGGCAGTATCTTAATCTTTTGAATACCTATCACTTTCCTTGTGTACTTTGGAAGAGTAGGCTATAAATCTGCCTCATAAGGTGGCTTTCATGGCCTCCCACTGGGTCACAGCAGAAGTGTCTGGGGTGTCATTAAAGACAAAATATTCCTGCAACTCAGATTCAACCCACTGCCAAAAGTCTGGAGGTTGGAGAATGGAGGAATTGAACCTCCACTTGTTTCTCAGGGGTAAGTGTCTGCCCCAGGCTAGGGACGTGAGAACTGGGGCTTGGTCTGATATTAGGATAGGCCCCAGGGAAGTATTCCAGATTCTTGATAGTAGGGCATGGAACACAAAGATGACATCTATTCTGCTATATGAGCAGTGGACTGATGAGTAATAGGTGTAGTCTTTAGTGTCAGGGTGGGTATGTCGCCAAGCATCTTTTTTTTTATATTTTTTTATTTAGTTGTTAGCTTTTTTACAGGAGTGACCTGGGAGCACAAGGAGGTAAAGTGACTTGCTCAGGGCCACACAGTATGCAAGTGGAAGCTGTGGGATTCAAACCCAGGTCTCATCTTGTAGGCCTAATGAGCAGAAACTAGATTTAATCTGTGTTGCAGCATGTAGTTATGCCTGAGTTATAGGGCCAGTCCTATCTAGGTATTTGTCAAGGGCTGCATTGATGTCTCCCCTAAAAGCACACTTCTTGAATCCTTAGGTAGCATACTGAGTGAGTCGCTGAAACATTTTACATCAGGGGTGTTGGCACAGATGCCACCGATAGTGATTGGTTCCCCTTGGTATGTACCCTGGATGATGATTAAGCATCCCTCTTTGTTATCTGTTTGTGTACTCCTAACTGTAAGTCTTTTTTACATAAGATAGCAATCCCTCTGCTCCTTGAGGCAAAAAAAATGGCATATGCTGCTACAACCCATGAACAGCAGAGGCAAGATGTCTCCTTCTTGAGAAGGTGCGTTTCCTGAAGTAAGGCAATGCCACAATGCATGTTCCTAAGTTTAAGGAGCACTTTATGTCTCTTGTTAGGGCAGTTAAGGCCCCTGATATTCCAAGAGACTATATTAAGGTTGTCAAAGGTAGCCATATTTGTACTGGTCAGGGGCCACCTAGCAGAGAGGGAGTGTAGTTCCAGTATTCCACTCCCTACCCTCTCTGGGGGGGCTCCTCCACACTAAAGTAGACAAAATCCAAGAAAATCAGATTGAGGACATCAAGAGAGGTAACATTCAAGCTCTGTTATTTCGATTAATAACTAGTTATAAACATTGAGAGCACTGGAACAGTCTGATTCTCACAGCACTACTACTGCAATAAAATACTTCTAAAGTGAGTCCCAGTGGTGGAGGCACACCAGTTGCCACTACTAGTTAGTGGTAAGGGAGCACTTACATGCTGACTTGCATGGAACCTGAAGCTACGAAGGGCTGATCCAAGTGTCCTATCTGGGATTGCTGGAACCAGGAAATAGCCGGTAGTAATACGTTTTCCATCCCAGTATGCTGGGGTGGGGGGGGACAGTTCTGGAGGTTAGGGATTGGTGGGAAATAATTCCTGTGAGTGGGGCAATGGGATATTGGGAAGGTCTAGCATGGATGAGAAGGAATGAAGAGATTGGAGAGAGGAGGAACAGAATAGTCATGTCCCCAAGTCTGAGCTTTAAGGGAGGGGGTGGTCTAAGAGGGTGAGAGGAGGGGAAGGAGTGGGCAGGATGGCCAAACTTATAGTGCTCTTCAAAAAGGCAAGCCTCTTCCTTTGCAGGAGTAGATAATGGTGGGGGAAACATCCTTGCTGGGTGGGACGTTACAGTTATAAGGGGTATGCAATGTAGAGGGTAAGGGTTATCTCAGAGGGTGGCAACTGTTTTACTGAGGAAGAGTATACTCAGTCCCTGTGAAGATAAGAAGGAGAACACAATGGAGAAAAATATGCAAGTTATGCACAGAGTGAGGTAATTATTATTAATGAACCAGGGTACACATATCATTGCCAGCCCAGGTAGAAAGTCAAAGATGTGGGAGTTACTAAATATACACCTGAGCTGGTACCCTCAATTAACAGTACAAGGTCTCTAATGCTCCCAGTAAGATTTATACTGCCTGACTCCCTGAGTCACTTAAAAACATTGGAACCCCAGGTAATTGTTTAAGTGAAGCCAGCTCTTTTGTTCCCTAAAATACAATAGTCTGTGAGGGAAAACAGTGCCTATCCATCCTGCAGACCCTGTTGTGGCAGGGACATGATTTAAGTGATGCAGAAGGAATGCAAGGGAACCAGACAACTACAGAAGGGCACCACAAAAGTCTGCATCAGGATCAAGGAAAGCTGGAGCAGCAAGTCATGGCATCTACTGAATCCTTTCAGTGTTAACCTGCTAGCGGGGGCCGGGGTAGATGGACAAAGTCTGCAAAAGGACCTTTATCAGTGGTCTAATTGTTTCCCCCTTAGTGACAAGTTTTAAGTTTGGAGCCCCACCCCATGCCATCTGGAGCTCCTGCCATCTTCTCCACTCAAAAAAGAAGCTTTGGAACCCCACCTCGTGCTGTCTGGAGCTCAGGCCATCTTCTCCACTCACAAAAGAAGGTTCGCTGAACCCAGACCTCGGTGACTGCACTAGATCCTACAGCTGTCTTTTGTTCAGCCCATTCTGAACTTGACGACTTTTTACTTGTGTCCCTCCACTGATTCTATGGACCTCCTCAGCCTGTTTTATTTCTGATTTACCTGGTTTAATTATTTTTTAAGCGTGTATCTAGAGGACAGCCTGCTTTATCATCTGTTTAGAGATGATTTTCCATTTGCTTGTTATAGCATTGGGCCACTAGGGGCCACATAAGCCTCGCTGTCCCATTGTAGTCCTGCTTACTTAGTGCAGATTACTTCCCTTCCTTCAGAGTTTGGTGCTGACCTGCCCCATCCCCAGCTTTCTTCCTCCTCCTCCTCTCTATGCCTGTGGCCCAGCCCCCAGATTAAGCCCATCTATTGCTCTCCTTTTTTTTCCCTCAGCTCTGCTCCTGTGTGACCCAGCCCCTCCATTTAAGCCATTCTCTAAACCAGGAAACATGATCTTTTTCTGTACCTCTCCCCTGCACCTCTTCCTCATACTTTTCACCATGGTCTCTCTCTTCTGTCCCTTCAATTGCTAAATACTTTCACTCCCCACCACAATTCCCTTGCAAACCCTACTGCCCTGCTAACCCCTTGCTTCAACCAAGTGGCAGCTCCAACGCCTTTTTATCATACCTGGACCCATTTCTCTACATGGCCTTGCACCCCACTCATGTCTTTATCTTACTCCTTCACTTTATGTGCATCCTTAAATTTCAGCTCTCCACCTTCAGTTATTCACTTCACTCCCCTAAACCATCTAACTAACCTTGATTCAAGAGTACCAAGCTGCATTTCATCATTATCTCTCTCTTACTTCTCTTGGCAGGAGACATAAATCCCAACCCGGGTGCAACAATCATTAAAGCCTCTACCTCATCCATTTCCCCCTCCTCAGTCTCTGCTCCAACCCCAGTTTCACTCCCCCATGGCCTAAAAATCCTCCACATTAACATTCACAGTCTCCTCCCTAAACTGGACCTGCTACTCCCACTTGTAGTATCCCCTCAATCCAGACATCCTCATTGTATCAGAGACCTGGCTAACAAACAAAATCCCTGAAGCTTCTACCACAATTCCTGGATATGCCGTTACCTGCCAGGACCGCACTGGTAGGAGTGGGGGCATAGCTATCTACTCCTGCTCCTCCTCCTCTCCCTAAACCACTACTGATCTATCTACCACTGACCCCAATGCCTATGGAGCCCTCATCATTCGTTTATCTCTACCCTTTTCCATACCAATATTTATTGCAGGAGCCTATTGCCATCCTGGTCTACACCACTCTGTAGCCACTGATCTAATCACCACTATTGGGCCCTTACCTCCTCAGGTGAGCTCTACCTGTTAGGGGATCTAAACCTGAACTCTTTGTCATCCACTCTAGATAAGACTCGTACTGAAATAACTGCCCTTAACCTGTCCCAATTAATCACAGAACCTACTCGGCTGAACCACAAATCCCATAACCACACTCTTATAGACTGGACTCTCACCTCCCATCCTCACAGGGTAATCCAGTTGGGCCTACTGCCAGACTCTCTCAGCGAACATCATATGATCTACATAGTTAGTAAAGTACACAGACCTAAGGTACCCTACAAACTACTAATGATTCACTCTTACAAAACAGTAGACCTTGCCCCTCTACATCATGACTTCATTGACTGGGCCCCTATTTCCTCAGCCAAAACTATTGATCAAGCTCTGGCTTATTTCAAAGATAATTTTATCAACATCTGGAACAAACATTCTCCCCTGAAGCAAGTTAGAGTGTGTGCATCTCTCTCACTGTGCCAAGTCCACTTCTAAATTCTGGTTTGGGACTCTCCCCTCTTACCTGTCCTCCTTACTTTCTGCTCCACGTTCCTCCTCCCACCCTCTCAGATCCACTGAAGCACATACTCTAGCTATTTCTCATTGCTCTACCTCCATAGGCTTTTTCCCACTGCTGCCCAAAGCTTTGGAACTCAGTGCCACCTCCTATCAGACTTTCCTGTTCCCCATTTTCAAGCTCCTTAGCCCTTCATAATTTCTGTTCCCCTAACTGCACTTGTTCTTAGCCCCCCTCAACCCTCCCAACCCGGGTGCATTATCCTTTAGCTTTACTTTACTTCTATTCCCCTAACTGTACTTGTTATTAGTCCCCCGTCGAAACCCTTCCCACCCTTACACACTATCCACTACTCCTCTATCCCTGACTTACCTCCTGTCTTCTAACTGAACCCTTCCTCTGATTACTTCCTCACATGCTACCACCTATTATACCCCCCTCCCACCCCCTACCACAACCTTCTGTGCCATTTTGACTCTCTACTACCTTCCACAACCTACGGTGCTATTTTGACACTCTACTGCTGTCCTTCCCCCCAATACCCCCCTTCCCCACTGATGATCTCCCTTTTTCCATTCCTTGTTTACCCCTATTTTCTTCAGCCTCACTATTCCTTTCCCTCTCTTCCCCTCAGGTCACCTGCCATGTCTCACTCCTCCTCTCTCCATCTTCTTCTCTAGCCTCCTTTTCTGCCTAGTTCTGTCCCCCTTGCAGGGTTCTCTTTCATCCTGAAGGGGTATAGATCCTGGCTTCCTCTCTTCTACCCCCTCTTCCTTTTCTACTTTCTAATCCTGATTTTTTGCAGGGTTCTCTTCATCCTGAAGGGGTATAGATTGTCTCTCTCTCTCTCTCTTTCCCCCCCGCTGCCTTTCCTCCCATTTTAAAATCCATTGCCCGCCCACCTCCCTACTTTCGTATCCCTCTCCTCCCCTTCTGTTCCCCCACCCTCTCTTCTCTACTTCCCCACTCCCTTTCTCTCCCCTCCCTGTCTGCCTCGTCCTGTCCCTAGTAGGGATTAGATCTTGGCTGTCCCTCTCTCTCCCTCTTCCATCCCCCCCCCTCCTTGTACCTCTCTCCTGTCCATTTCCCCACTTGTCTTACAACTGCTCTTCTTGGGTATACAATAGCACTTCGAATCATGTGCTCAGCCTACTACTTCTAGCACTTCAAATGTGTTACCCATCCTCTAACCTTTACCCTACTGGATCATTTGCTCTTGGGTTGTTGCAATGTACATTATATCCAAATATAGTTTTGTTTACCCTGACCGGTTGGTGTGGGTTATTTCTGCTCTGTAATTGTACTACACTGTTTTGTTTTAGTAATTGAACTTGCATTGCTCTCTTATTGCTATGTGTTTGCCTGTTCTCACAATTCTTGCATCCCTTCCCCACCCAGGACACTTCTGGAAATTAGCTGTTTACAGCTCATGTTGTCTTTCCTGGTGAAACATTTTCCAAATAAATAAATAAGAATAAATAAGTTATTTCATGTGCCTGCCGTGTCTTAGTAGGTGTAGACACCCACTTCTGTGTCCCATTATGAATTCTGTAACTGCCATACCGTGAGTGCATTCCACAGTTCACACCATCGAGAAGATCCCCTGAGACTTCATGGCCGATTCAAGATGGTGAATTGGGTAGGTAGTACAAGTGAGCCATGTTGTCTCTGAGAACCACATGGTGGCCTCCATTAATGGGGATTTGCAGTGGAGCCTATTCACAGTTCTCTCCCCTGTCTGTTTCTGTAAGTACTGGAGACAAAACATGTATATCAAGAGGTCCCAAATACAGAGACAGAGGTCTTTACATATCACGTCTGTGTCCAGGAGTCAAGGAAGGAGAAGGGGAGGGGCAACCATATTATCCCTCATCCAAGTATTCAGCACATCCAAGAGTTCAGGGAGAGGGGAGAAATGTATATTTAGGGGACACTTTAAATGTTGGAGATCAGATCGGACACATAGTTGACAGTCCCACTAGAACAAGTCTTAAGCTACTTTGGTTCCACCCCAGTGAGACAGTTTCATTGTCAATTTCAGTCTCGTGAGCTGTCAAGTTGGGGAATCACTGGAAGTAGAAGTTTGTCAATGTCCCATAGCAGTGGCAAAGGAATTCTGACAGTTGACAGTCTTGGCCCTTTTGGGAAGTGAGAGGTGTTAAACTGGTGTAGGACTTCCAACAATAGAGGGATATGCAGCAAAGAGCACAAGTAGTGAGCCACCACAGATGTCAGGTTCGAGTCCCACTCCAGTGTTCAGCTGTCCGTACTCACATAACTATGCCACTGCCTGGGGAGTGGATTTTAACAGTATCATTAGTGTTTATAAGATAATATTTGATTGTGAGTGTAACAGTTCTTTTTTTGTAATAAATTATAAAAAGCGAAAACGGCACAACATCCAATGGGAGCAATTCCATGACATCTAATAAACAAGTAGGCATATCTCCTTCTTCAGTTGGTTACTGTGTTGAAGTTTCAACTAACAGTTGTGGTGGCAATTTAGAATAAAATCAAGAAAGAGGTACTCACATTTTTTCAGTGGTGATTGGCACTGATATGTGGGAGGAAGGATCGTGGGATATATCCATCTCCACAGCCAGGGGAGCCATCTCTAAGGGGGGCTTCAGAGGGCCCAAGTGGTGTTGAAAAACTTGATCTGGCTCAGCTGGGGTCTGAAATACCATTTTCTGCCCCTAGAAGCTAACAGATAGAATTGCAAGGTATAGCATGGCATATGTGATTCCTTGATTCTGCAGCCCCTACTTTACTCAGCCAAAGGCCTGTCTGCGCTGAAGGATGGAAGGGGGGTAGTCTGAGTAGAAGGAGACTCTGCCCCCCAGTGTGAATATCTTTCAGGTCTCTGGCTTTTTGTAAAACAGACTCCTTATCTTGGAATCTGAGCAGTTTGAAGATGAATGGAGGAGGACAGGGTGAGGATGGCTTCCTGAAGCGATAGATCCTATGGGCTCTTTCTGTCTCAAAGTCATAGGCACTGGAGTCTAGTTGCAGCCAAACAGGGAGATTGTTCAGAATATAGTTCACTGTATCATTGCACTCCAGCCCTTCTAGCAAATCCATGATCCATAAGTTATTTTTCATCCCGACTCTTTAAATCTTCAAGTTTTGCCATTATCCAAGTGCTGTCTGTGTCAGTCTTTTGCCGTCTCACCTTATGGTGCCCCTGGGTGGCTTCTATGGCAGTAAGTTGGTTTTCTGACCTTGTCACTTGATCTGCCAGGTGATCAATTTTTAAGTTAATTTCAGTCACCGCTGTTTTTATATGTTCCACACTATTTGCATTCTGCTGCAGTAAAACATTAGAGAGGGAGCTTTGTTAGTCTGATGGTGCTACTAGTGATGCCATCTTAGAGATGGGAATTTCATTTGTAGGTGGCAAGTTTAGTTGGCTTTTTTTGCAATTTCCTGCCTGAGTTGCGATCTTCAAATCGGATGGCTCTGTATATAGGCATGCTTCTCACTCAGTCCTGTAGTCAGTTTTTAGTCCTCCCAGGATGTATATAATCAGTGGATGGCAGTGGAGCAAAGGAGAGCAGTCCAGAGCTAAATGCTTAAGCAGCCGTCTTGGTTAGGCACCCATGTGACCTCCATCAGGGGCTCTTTATTAAAGGCAAACTAGCAACTCACCCATACCAGCTAGCTTGCAATATTATTTGTATGTTTTCTGATTTTGTTGAGTCGCTTGAGAAATTTGTGAAGGAGCTATAACATTTCCAGTTATTAATATTATTATTATTAATTCTATTGACCCTTGCTGTGTCGTGGACTGATATATCAGTCCAGAATTCCTATGCATTCTAATATTCCTGTCAGCCTAAGGGTTAAACTTGAACTTAATTCTGATAATAGAGACACAAACATGAGTAAATTTTAGGATGAATGTTTCTGCTGTTATTGATTGGATACTTGTGTCACACCCAGATAGGATTCTGTTAAATGGAGTTACAAAAGGTTCATTAGGTTATCACAGCCAAATTTTCTGTCTTTGGTCTGCATGTAAACCTAAAACAGAACCAACATTTACTTACACATGGAACTTGGATACAAATAAACAGGATGTTACTAGTATTGATCAGTCATATCCAGATACAGTTCTAGACATCGATCTGGCTATTGATTTTGTTATGTATGAATTTTCTATACTATGTAATAGACATGCTCAACTGAAAAAACATTTGTTGAAAGGAGACTAGTAACTGGGTTACTCCTAGCAGGGTCCCTAGTGCTCTGCGGCAGAATTTTCTAATTTCTGCGGCAGGGCTCCTAGGCTTCTACGGCAGCATTTTCTGATTTCTGCAGCATGATTTATTCATTTCTGTGGCAGAATGCAGTCCTACCATTGGCTAAAATATGATGTGATGTCATAGATGACATCACCTGCCAAGCATAGAGAAGCAGCTTCAGGATAAACAAGATGGATATGGGAGCCTGGCACTATGGAACAACTGTATATTCGAATGAAAATTCACCAAAAACAGTGAATTCTGTGGCAATATATGAATCCTCCACCATGGGGAGAAGAGGTCAGAGATGAGTTATTCAGCATCAAAGTAATCTACAAACATCAGTTGTCTTTAGCTGGATACTTAGTACTGTGCCTGCTTGATTCTTGACCAGGGTCAGGGGTCTTCTTGCATGGGTGCCGCTATGCACCCTGACTGAGGCCCTAGGGTGCTGGATGCACTCTGTGGTGCATTATTTATTTATTTATTTATTTGCTTTTGTTAACCAGGTAAGCACACTAGACAGCCAAGTGCCTATTTTCAGGTGCGACCAGGGAGAATTACAAAGGCACAATCATGAATGTCAGGCACATACAGGGTACATACAATAGCATCCAGCACATAATATACATCAGGAGGTAGTTAGCATATTAATACAGGCTGGAGCAGTAGATGTCTACAGACAGCCCAGTAGATCAACAAGATACAATACATCAATAACAGATGAATCAGGGTACATACAAAATCATCAGGCACATAGATAATATCAAGAGGCAGATAAACAGCGTAGTACAGGCATGGTCAAACAGCCATCTACATGTAGGGTCAGCCAAGGGAACCAGTATCTATGGTACCACAGATGGCAATGAGTCGTCCAAAAGGACAGAGTGCTTGTGGTAGCCGGGGGCTCTTTAGATAAAGCTAAGTAAGTCATGTCTTCTGAGTTGTGTTTCACCATGGAGAATAGCGCACAGATGAGTCGTTCAGCTTTAAAATAAGCTATAAAATGCCTTTCTTTAAGGAAAAGTATTGTTATCTTGCTGGCTGCAGGCTGAGTGAATACTACATATGGTGACTGTCATGACACATACTGCATTCTGAGCCTGAGGCTAGCAAGATGCTGATAATGTGTACTGTACCTGTCTGATGAGGACAGTCACCATCAGCTTTCAGCCGTTCTTTAGCTGGATAGTTGCTGTTGTGCCTGTTTGTTTGTATAACAGGTGTGTGTGTGTGTGTGTGTGTGTGGGGGGGGGGCATTATGTTTCCTGAAGAAGTGGGATACTACATGCTCTGTGAGACATTTTGTGAAAAACTACCTGTTTGTTTTACAGCTGGACATAATTTGTTGTACAAAATCAGAATAGTAGCATATTTATTGTACAGAAAAAACATGGAATCATCAGTGACATAACTCATAATAAATCTAAACGACAATTTTTCTTCACCAGCTCATCTATAATGTCTTGTACACCTGGACACTCATTTCTGGAAAGGTTCATCATTGCAAGCCCTGAAAGCTGATCCTGTGCCAGTGCTGGGTGCAAATATGTCTTGAGCCTGGGTAGACAGCTGAAAGATCTTTCAGCTGATGCTGTTGTGATGGGTATAGTAGAGAAGATTTTCAATAGACAGTGCATGTTTGGATAAAACATTATGTCAGCTGCTGCAAGAGCTTCCATGACATTCTTCGGTCTGTCATCCATGGACACTTTGCTCCATTTTGCTAGCCACCTATCATACTCATTCTTCAAGTCCTTCTTGGTATCAAGTCCTTCTTGGTATCAGGAATGTCATCCTCATACATCTGTACCATAATACACATTCCAGATATGTGAATGAATCATTCACATATCTGGAATGTGTAGTACAGTATGGGCTGCATGCCCATTGGTTTACGCTGTGAACCAGGTGGGCGCAGCCCTACCGAGGTGTCAGTCGGCGGGCAGCGAGGCGGCAGGTGGGTGGTGCTGCCACCCGCCGCTGACGGGGAGGAGCGGGCGGTGGCTCAGTGGGTGGGTGGGGGTACCACCTGCCCACCAGGATATTGGGATTATTTTCTTGACAAATGCCTGCGATCAGGCAGATTGCAGTCCACTGGACCACCAGGGATATTGGACGATGGATTTTCATTATACAGATGCCCGCAATCGGGCAGAAAGTGGTCCACTGGACCACCAGGGATATTGGACGTATATTTTTCATTACAAATGCCTGCGATCGGGCAGAAAGCGGTCCACTGGACGACCAGGGATATTGGAAGTATATTTTTACATTACAAATGCCCACGATCGGGCAAATAGCAGTCCACTGGACCACCAGGGATATTGGACGATGGATTTTCATTATACAGATGCCCGCGATCGGGCAGAAAACAGTCCACTGGACCACCAGGGATATTGGACGTATATTTTTCATTACAAATGCCCGCAATTGGGCAGAAAGCGGTCCACAGGACCACCATGGATACTGGAAGTATATTTTTACATTACAAATGCCTGTGATCAGGCAGATAGCGGTCCACTGGACCACCAGGGATATAGGACATGTTCTTTTTTTATACAGATGCCCGTGATCAGGCTGCAGGGGGCGTCGGTTCCCGATGGCTGCTGTCTGGCAGGGCGCCAGGCGCAGTCGCCGGGGATCAGCGCACTGCATGCAATGAAGAGTATCGACATGCAAATGGACCCATGTGCAACTTGCATACATTATGGCCACATTTGCATGTCAGGTTTTGAATATCGTGGTTGCTGTGCACAGCGCAATGGAACTTGTGCTAGCGCATCTCCATGCTCCACTCTGGCCACTTGTGCTGGCGCAGTGCCACTACACCTTGCACACTGGGGGTGACCAGGGTGCAATATTCAAAACTGCTGAGCCATGGTGCAGCTCCATTGAATATCACCCAGTCCACACCCCTGCGCAGCCAAGTTGAGCTGCGCCCAAGCTTGCGCCACAGCCTGGCGCAGTTTGAATATCTGGGCCAGTTTGTACCTGGAAGCTGGGAGTTCAGAAGCTCCTGGGTTTGTGTTTCTGCTGCTGCTGCTGTCTCAGCAGCTGCAGCCATTTTAGAAAGATGTTCCCTTAGGGAAGGGCTGGCCCTTAATTGCATTAGCATATAGGGAAGGCTTGAGTCTTGTCCTGCCAGGAAGTGATTAGTTTAGAGGGATGAACTTTCTGAAAAGGATATTTGTTTGTATGTTCTTGTGTTTATGCTTTTGTAAGGGGTTTAGCATTGTGTAACAATTGCCCCTATATATGTATCCTGTATATTTCTTTGAAAATAATGCAGTTGTTTGAATTATAAATCTGGTATTCCTTTAATTGTTTAATAGAACATGACTGATAAATCATGTGACACCTGAGCTGTATATAAGGGATGCTCAGGTAACCTACAGTTTAGTTTTATTTTGGGCAGAGGAGCAGAGAGGATCCTCAGTGAGAAGCAGTGCGGAGCCAGAGAAGCAGCCAAATGTGAGTGAGACATGCAGTGTTGAATTATTGAGATCCTGGTTACCCAAAGGTGAAGGTGAGGCAAGCTTAAGGTGAGCTCAGGTTGAAAGTCCTGTAAAGCCTAAAAGCAAGGAGGAATCACTGTGGCCTGGGATTGGCCCTGGACCTCCAAAGGTCAGGTTTGGGCTACCTGGATGCTAGAAGCTGCTCACCTGGAATTTACCAAAGGGAGAGGACTCAGACTGGTGACAAGCTGCAGAGGTCTGAGTGGGCAGATACTCAGACTGCAGAGGAACTTGCAGAAACCCAGGGGGTATTGGCAGGGTGAGCATACCATGCGATGGGTTCAGTTCCTGGTCTCTAGAGGGCATTGTGAGGGCCAACTACAGTGTTCTAGTGAGAGGTCTTCTAGCTAAACTCCCAGCCCATACTCTTTATTGTTTTTCTTATAGTAACCTGACAAAAGTTTACATCTGAAAATGCCATCTGTACAAACCTGGCAATAAAACAGCACCTCAGGGTGTTTTACACAATATTTTATGATTCCTGCTGTCTTCATGAATTGAACCCCATGACAGGTCCCAAAAGGTAATTTCTCAGTCACTGAGTGGAATCACCTTTCAGGACTGATTAACGAAATGACAAAGCCACTGTTCATGAGGCGGGATCCCACAAAACCTATGTTGCAAATTTGGTGAAAAAATTCCAAAAAATAACTTATGAGCATGCGTTGCGCAGTTTCCATGCACGCTCATAACTTTGACAATTTTTATTATTTTTACTCCAGATTTTCAACATTATCATTTTTTCACACCTCCTTATGAACAGTATAGCTGTCACTTTTCATCCTGTCCGAAATGTGTTTTCACATGTGGCGCACAACGAGCGCAGTCGCTGTGGGAAATCAATGTTCAGGACAGATTAACAAAATCACAGTGACACTGTTCATGAGCAGAGGCCCAAAATGCCTATGCTGAAAATTTGGTTAAAAATACTCAAAATAATTGTATTACGTGGGCACGCGCGTTGCCCAGTGTTTGCGCACGACAGACTTCACCAGTTTTCAATATTACGTAAGATTTTCAACATTGCCATTTTTTTACACCTCCTCATGAACAGTACAGCTGTCATTTTTCACATCCTGCCTGAAATGTGTTTTTGCAGCTGTGGCACCAAATGGCACAATCGCTGTGCAAAATCACCTTTCAACTAATGAACTGATAGTGCCACTGTTCATGAGGTGGGGTCACAAAAAGCCCATGTTGAAAATTTGGAGTGAAAATACCAACAAACACCTGGGGCATTAGGGTTTCCAACTGTAACTCCACACCCTGTAGAGACTGACAGGCATCAGGGGTGTGACCTGGGATTGTCGGCTGTAATGTTCATGTCATTCCAACCCCACCCCCACTCTGCAGACAGTGACAGGCATCGAGGTGTGCCTTGGACTCTTCGGCCCCAAACGTTCACCCTGTTCTCCTGTACTGCACCCATCTCAGCATATTTCCAAAGGCATGCCCCAATGCCTGTCAGTCTTTGCAAGGTAGGGGTTGGGTTGGCGTTAGTTCACTACTTAAGTGCCATTCCTATTAGGCATCTCTCTAACTCCTGCACTACCAATGCCAATGCCAGCAAGACAACATTCGGCATTGACAAATGTTTGTTTTAACTAGTCTCTCGCTGTCTCTTTCTCTCTGTGCAAGTGCAGTTCTAATCTGCACAGTGCTCACCACTAGTCAAAGTGCATAAATGCCGTCGCTCTCTCCTAGTCTCTCTCTCTCTCTCTCTGCAATTCATTTCTGTTTCTGTGCACAGGGAGCAAGCTGATGTATAGTTCTCATTAAGAGTTTTTGAACACAAGTAGCTCAGCTGACTGTTAAGAGCTCAGCTTTTTCACACAATGTTTTTAAACTGCCTCTCTCCTCCTTCACTTCTGTTTCTGTGCACTGTCTATGGGTAGCTCTTGAAAAAACCTTTTTACACAATCTTTTTGATTTTTTAAACTGTCTGGCTCTCTACTTCTCCTACTCTCTCACTAGACTCTCTCTCTGGAGTCTGCACTGCAGACTGAGTGATATGACGTGAGCACTCTTAGTGAGCACCAATTATTATCCCTCAACCTAACCTTCCCAATCCCTGTGGCTCAGTCATCAGCTGACTGTATTGCTCAGTCTCAGTATTAGCCCTTCAAAGAGCTTTTTTAATTGAATCTCCCCTCCTTTTCCTTTATTCTTTAACTCAGGGACAGGCAGTCACCCACCCCCTACACAGTGCCTGGCCCTGGCCTGCCTGTTCAAACTACGACTGCACAGACTGTCTGCCTGCTTCGTTCATTCTCTGACTCTCTCTCTCTCTGTCTCTCTCCAACTTAGACTGTGTTCTAATCCCTCACACTCTCAGTTGAAAATGGATTGAGACAGAGACCGATAGCATCGCCGACAAAGAAATCAAGCTCTTTCTGCTCTCCTCTCTAGGAGTGTCTCTCTCCAGCTGAGCAAGCATGGCTTGACGATGAGTGATGACTGAGAGAGACACAGAGCCAAGGGGAGGGAATTTTACAGCAGGAGCCACCATTGGCTGGCCGTAACCAGAAACACCTTTCATTGGTCTGACCAGCCATCACTCAAGTCAGGAGGCTGGGACAGACCACCAGATAACTTGTCCTCTTCAGCTAACATGAAGGGAATCACCTGACCTGCACATCAGTATCCCCAACTCCCCTGTGATTTACAGCATCAATGCACAGCTGCCAGTGGCAGTCACTCTTGCACTCCACAGTGCCTCCAGTGGCCCACCGTGACTGCATCATTTAGGAAAAAATAAATAAATAAACACACTCGCACATGCGCAGTGTGCTTGGTTACCGCAAGTGGGGAGGGGGCTTTGGGGGGCTATAGCCCTCTTAGCCCCCCCTTGTTGCACCACTGTCTCTGCTAGACTATCCAGTTGCCACCTCCCTTCAGGAACGGACTGCTGTACCCATTGACTTCAGCACCCTTCCTTCGCCTAGCAGCATCGAATGGCGATCATCTTGCACTGTCTACCAGGGATGGAATCCTGTGTCTGCATGCCACCATTTTAACCTTGTACATTCTCTACTTAAACACCTGGTTGCTGCTTCCCTTCAGGAACAGGACCACTATAACCCATTTGCCTTCAGCATCTTACCTCTGCCTGGCAGCGTTGACTGAAGGTTGCCTTGCACCGTCTACTGGGGATGGAAGCCTGTATCTGCCATAGATTGTTTCAGCCTTCTGCATTCTCTACCTAAATATCTGGTTGCCACTTCCCTTCAGAAATGGGACCTCTTTACCCCATTTATCTTTACCATCCTAGCTCTGCCTAGTGACATCAAGTGATGGTCATCTCACCTTGACTACCAGGGATGGGAGCCTGTGTCTGCATTCATCTGTTTCAACCTTCTGCATTCTCTATTTGATAACCGGTTGCACTTCCCTTCAGGAACGGAACCACTGTACCCCATTCGCCTTCTACATTTTACTTCACCAGTCTACATCGTACACTTCCATACACTCATCGTACTCACCTCTGCCTTGGCCTCCTTGTGCTTTGGACTTGGACTCTACCAGCTTGTTTGGTCTCTACCTCCATTCAGTTTGCCTCCTGGACTTCCATACTGCTAGTCACCCCTATCTGTCTAACATGTGAGTTTGCCTTCTCCTTTGGAGGTGGGAACCTCATGCTTCATTGCTGCAGCACCTTCAGTTCTCTGGTTATGTGAACATGGGACTTTCCTGCAACAACTTCGCAGCTCCCAGTGCCTGGATTTGCTTCTGGACTCACTTGGATCTGCCACTCATGACCTGCAGTGGCTTTGCTACATCCAACTTCGTTTACCTTGGTACTGGCCCCAATCCTGTTCCTTCCTGCATCCTGCAATGTCACTACGGCTTGGCCTCTGCTGTTTTATTCTAGGACTCCTCCCTCCTGTCTACTGCCATCCCCTCTGGATTTTCCCCTTGATCCTTGCACAGCTGCCTTCTTCTTGCCACCCTAGTGGCTTGGGGCTTTGTCCTGTGCTGTGGCTCTTTTTGGGGCATTTTCCCCTATCTCCATCCGGTATTCCTACCCGGTTAATTACTCCTCCCATTTACCTACCCCATACTTCTAACCTGGCCATTCTAACAGCTCTCTTCTACTACTCATGGAGCAATTGTTCATTACACCTGAGGAAAACTACTTCTAGCAAACATCCCTTGGACAATATGCCTTATAGACTCTTATGTCACCATAGAGTTAGCTATACTTCCCAATTGTCTTCACAGGATCAGTTCTGGAATCCCATTTGTCTGAACCATAGAAAGATCTCATCTCTCATCTGACTCTACTGGATACTCCCTATGCATCCTGTCTATCCAAGCGCTATTGCTTCTCTATCCACCATGTCTCATAGGATTTCTGTTTATGTGGAAAAGTGACCTAATTCCTTCTGTCATGCAATGACTCTGTAATCATCATTGCCATTACGGATAACATGAATCACAAGATACCTCATAGCAGTACTGACATCTGTTTTACCTTTCCGTAACTTCTACGAGCACCAATTCCGCTGATCATGTTACTTGGCGCCTATGTCCTCAATAGCCATTGGATGTCCAAAGACCTTCAGATACCTTCCCAGAACTCCCTTATTTGGATCACCAGTGCTTAGCTACCTTACTAAAGGTATTCTATCCACATTACTTTTATCTAGCTCCTCAATGTCACTATACTTGATACAATTATCTACATTCCTTCATCATATAACCATCAGTCAGGTCAGCTACCCATCCAGCAGTCCTTCTAACTCATCCCTCATGATTCACCTCCCATACTCATTGTATTCTTTTAACAGTGCCCTTAAAGAGTACCTCCTCAAGTCTTCCACCTGCCATTGCCCCCAGCCCCCTCATTAATATCCAGTGGTCCACTTCCATCCCCATTTCCTGCACTTTCTCCCCCCATAAAGTACTTAAATAGACGGCTCCATTCACGTCCCATCCTCTTTCCGCTCTCCCTTTTACTCTCTCAAGCTAAACACAGCCGTTTCAAATTACCCCAATCTCTCCTGTTAACTCTATTTTTCCCTTGCCACCTTCCATCTGCCCAGCCTCAGTGTCTGTTTTGCCTTCCCTGCCAATGTATCACCCTACTTTACTACACTATTTTGGTTTTCTCCTTTTGCCATCTGGTTGGTAATTTTCTTTTTTATTTTGTTCAGTTCTTATTGTGATACTCCTGTGTTCAGTTTGTCCATAGTTTATACCTGTTAGCTTCATCTGATTCTGTTAGCACTGTTAATACGTTCCTTTGCCACTGTAAATTTTATAACTGTTTAAATGATGTTCACACTAGGTACTTTTATTGGCCTCTGTAATACATTCTATATTGTCTTTGTTATGATTTTGATTACTTCCAATACTGGACATTTGTGAAAATGGGCATTTTTACTCGTATACATTTCCAATATACAAAAAAATGAATTGATTGATTGATACTCCCTCTAGCGCAGACTTTACACTGAGAGTAGGCTTCCATTGATACTCAATCTGAACATCCATAACCAATCTGGCTGTCTCACTATCCCCATCTTGCCTCTCAACAGATCTATATTCAACTACAGTGTTAGGCACCTCTGGCATTTTACACTGCTCCCGACTCCCCATTGCCATATCAGTCTATAGATTCTTTCATATACCCATTTCCAGGCTTCCCACAGTATTTAGACATTGGAGTGCCTGTAAGACAAAACAGTTATGGCCACCTCAGTGCATGTCAGAGTAATTGCGCCACAGAATTGCTTCCCCTAATCTCCACTCCCTGTTGCTGATACTGAATACCCCAAACCCAGCACTTCTTTACGGTCTACCTGTAACTCATCTGCCCTTTTTCCCATCCCACCAGCTCCCACTTCCCACATCTGCTCCCTTTCCATTTCACATGTTCCTCAACCCACCCAACTAACTCCTCTTCACCTTCTGTTTCATCTCCCCACCCCCCTCTAACTCCCCATTCGACAAAGTGACCCCTAGCCTGAGGTTACCGCCACCCCACTCCACTACCTCTACCTATTCCTCTCTCCTCCTATTCAAGGCCTATTGTGCTGCCTAATTAACCTTCCTTCCTCTAATGTAAATTATTGTATCCTTTCAGTTTTAGTACAGCAGCTGAAATAATTGTTCAAGTCTATGTAATTATTTCTTTACAGCTTTCTCTGTGTTTTGCATCTGTAATTTGTGCTGTGTATATTGAATTCCTGTATGCCTGATGTGGAACCTTTGTAAATGAGCTTGTAACTCAAAGGTTGTAATCCTAGATTTCAATAAATAAAAAATAAATAACTAAATAAATAAACAGAAATACCCATATCTACTTTTCTACCGACAGACCAACAAGAGCCTATACAAGTATCATTATGACATCAGTACTCAAATCAGCTCTTAAATTCCTTGTACTGAACTTCCAATTATTCCATATGCATCCAGTTACCATCTCTACTGCATATACCAGTCTTCCTTCATTGGTCTAAAATCATTTATGTCACTACTCTTACCAGGTACATAAAGACTCTTTCCGACTTCTTCTGCTTCATGGCTGCTTAAATTGCAACTTATTGCTCTCCACTTAACTCCTCACCCCGCAGACTCTAATGTGAATGTCGAACCTTCTGCAAAGTTAGATTGTTTACCCTATGACTTCATAACCATCATATTCCTACCGTTCAATGTCTGGTAGCGTATTCATCACATCATGCTCATCCTTCTCATTAGCCTCTGTAATCCCTCTGGACATCACACATCACCTTGGAAACCTGGACGACTTTCACCCCTTTTCGACTGGACCTACTCCACTCTCAGGATTTGGATGCTCCTTCACAAAAGATCCACCTCTTCAACCTCAGAATCATCCTTCCAGAATGCATCATCCATGGATTCAAAGATGGACCATCATCTCTCCAAGCAGTTCACCTTTCTCCAAAAATTAGCTTATGGTTGCTAGAACCTAAGTTCATCTCCTCTTAGTTTGCCCAGGGGATGGTGGTCAGTAGCCATGGGTCCTCAGAGGTTTCCTCCACCTGGATTTTTTTCTGCTCCTGTGTGCTACTGGTCATACTCTCCATGAGTTGGATGGGGTAATCATACTCTTTTGAACATTCATTGGTAATTCTTTTGGGCTTTCTTTTCCCTACACACTACCCGGCTTACCTACCAAAGGGGGAATACAGAAAAGCCAAAGTAAACTTCAGTTACACAAGCACTTCTAATCCCATACTCTATTCACCCCAACATTGAATGGGAGGGCTATAGCCTGAGGTACAGTGAGGGGGAATAGCTCCTCCTACATCTCCTACAAGGCCGGTCTCCCATGACGATTCTCCGCTTAGCATGTTGTGACACACCCACTCCTGCCTCCTCCTTCTCCAGCACTCTACTCACCCTTGGGGCTGGGCTTTATATTCCCTATGCACTACACAGCTTACTTACCAAGGGTGGGAACTGAGAAAAGCCAAAGTAGACTACAGTTACACAAGCACTTCTAGCCCCATACTCTATTCACCCAAACATTGAACCATGTATGGGAAATGGTCATACCAGGCTACACAATGTTTAGAAGGGACATGCTAGGAAGGAAAGGAGGGGGAGTGGCGCTTTATGTTAAGGAAAACATAAAAGCGACGGAGGTACCAGGAATTCAAGGGGAGGGGCCCAAGTTGTTGTGAGTCATCCTCTAGTCAGGAAATGGAGCAGCTTTTTGGATAGGAGTAATCTACAGGCCTCTGACACAGGGGGAGGACTTAAATAAAAAAAAATGTTAGAAGCAATTGGAAAAATGGCTGAAAAGGGCAAGGTGGTGCTGGTGGGGGACTTTAATAGGCCAGATGCAGATTAGAGCTTCCTTGATGCAGCATCAGCAATAACTAGAGACATCCTGGACTCCCTGTGGGGGCATTCCTCAGGTAACTAGTAAGTGAACTCACTCAGGGTGGGGTAATACTGGACCTTGTGCTTACTAACAGGGACAGTGTTGCAGACATCAGGATGGGAAGTCATCTGGGGACCAGTGATCGTGATACAGTTTGATTCAATATAAGAACAGCGGTGGAATCCAACCACACAAGGGCAAGGGTCCTGGATTTCAGAAAGGATGACTTTACAAATATGGGAAAATTCCTTCGAAAGGACCTGGCAGGGGAAAATGACCAGGGTAGGGTGGAGGGCAAATGGGCCTGACTAAAAGAAGGCATAGTAAAGGCAAGATACTTGTACATCAAGTAAGTAAGCAAAGCAGAAGTAAGAGGAGACCATTATGTTTCTGGATGGAGGTGACAGAAAAGGCAAAGGCAAAAAGAGTGGCATACAGAAGGTATAAGGAGACCCAGAGAGAGGAGCATAGGGAAGTGTATCTTGGGAAATGGAGGGAGGCAGGCATAGCATGAAGGAGTGCAAAGGCATAAATTGATAAAAGAATTGTCCAGGCAGTATCTAAAGAAATATAGAAACATAGACTTTGATGGTAGATAAGGACAGCTTGGCCCACCTAGTCTACCCATTTAGCTACCTATTGGATAAACTGCAGATCCTAGTTAACCAGCAGCCTACTTCCTCCTACCTCCCACTATAATTGCCTTATGTCAGTCCCTTGCAGTCTTGAACTCCCTCACTGTTTTTGACCCCACGACCTCCTCAGTAAGGCTGTTCCTTGCATTCACCACCCTCTCCTTGAAAAAAATATTTCCTCACATTGCCCTGAGCCTTCCCCCCACTCTATATTCAGATTGTGCCCCCTTGTCCTTGTGCATCTCTTTTTCTGAAATATTTTACCCTTTTGGACTTTGTTGATTCCTTTGAGGTACTTGAAAGTTTCTATCATGTCCCCCCATCTCCTTTCCTCAAGGGTATACATATTAAGCTCTTTTAGTATCTCTTTGTATGGCTTCTGGTGCAGACCCTGCACCATTTTGGTTGCCCTCCTCTGGACTGCCTCCATCCTGTCTGTGTCATTGCAGAGATGGGGTCTCCAGAACTGCATGCTGTACTCCAGATGGGGTCTTGCCAACTGTCTGTGTAGAGGGATAACAACTTCTTGCTTTCTACTGGTGATGCCTCTCCCTATGCATCCCAGAATCCCCCCAACCCTCCTTACTGCCTTCTCACATTGCTTGCCTACCTTAAGGTCATCTGATATGAGTACCCCCAGGTCCCTTTCCATTTTTGTTGTTGTTAGTAACCCCCACCATTGTGTACTCTTCCCCTGGGCTTTTGTTTCCCAGGTGCATTACGTTGCAGTTCTTTGCATTGAAACTAAGCTGCCATACTCTTGACCATTCCTCCAACCTTGCCATGTCCCTTCTCATCCTTTTCACCCCTCCTTGTGTATCAACCCTGTTGTAGATCTTTGTATCCTCTGCAAAGAGGTGCACTTTTCCTTCCAGCCCCTCTGTAATGTCACCTATAAAGACATTAAAGAGTACTGGTCCCAGTAGTGAACCCTGTGATACCCCACTAGTAACTCCCCTTTATCCAGAGTGTGCTCCATTTACTATTACTCTCTCTGTCCTGATGTCCAGCCAATTTGTTGCCCAGGTTACCACCCTGGGACCCACTCCCAGGCTGGCTAACTTGTTTATTAATCTTAATCTTTTGTGTGGTACTGTGTCAAATGCCTTACTAAAGTCTAATTAGGCCATATCCACAGCCCCTCCCTGGTCTACTACTTTGGTCACTCAGTCAAAGAAATCTATTAGATTTGTCTGACATGACCTTCCCACTGTGAATCCATGTTGCTTTGGGTCCTGTGTCCCGGTGGCCTTTAGGTACTCGACAATTCTTTCTTTCAGAAGTGATTCCATCATTTTCCATACCACTGAGGTCAAACTTTTCTGAAGAGGGATCACATATGCCTCCCTTCAGTCCTCGGGTACCACACCATCCTTCCATGATTTGTTAAAAACGGTAGTCAGTGGTGTCACTAGATCTCCCTTTAGTCCTTTTAGAATTCTGGGGTGCATCCCATCAGGTCCCATTGCTTTATCCTCCATGAGTTTTAAGAGTGCTTTCAGGACCTTTTCTGCTGTGAATGGACTGGTATCGACCCCCCCCCCGCCCAGAGTGCTTCTGTTTAGGTACCTCCCCCTCTTCTTCTTTTGTGAATATTGAGCAAAAGTATTCGTTCAGTATCTCTGCCTTTTCACTGTCACTCTCTGCCCACCTCTCCTCTCCTTTATTAAGCCTTACTATCCCTCCCTTAATCTTTTTTGCTCCCTAATGTACATATGTATAAAAGGTTTTATCCCCCTTCTTAACTGAGCTGGCTATCTTTTACTCAGTTTGGGCCTTTGCTATCCTGACTGCCTTCCCCGCTTGCCTCTGCTTTAACTGATACAGTTCTCTGTCCTACTCATTCTGTGATTCCGTATACTTTCTGAATGCTATCTTTTTCTCCCTAACCTTACTTGCCACCTCTTTTGAGAACCATAGCATTTTTTACTTCATTTTGATTTCTTTATTTGCTTCACACAAAGGCTTTTCACCTCTATGATGGACAAGACATTTTTTAGGTATGTTAGTGAGAAAAATAATACAAAGGGAGAGATTAAATGGTTAAAAAGGGATGGGGGACTGTATGGAGGGGCGAAGAAAAAGCAAGCATCTTAAACAAATACTTCTGCTCAGTGTTCACAGTAGAAGGGGAAGGGCAGGGACCATGAATAGGCACCAAGAGCTTTGAGTGGAGGGAAGTAGACACCAGACCCTTTTCTGAGGAGAGAGTCAGGTAGGCACTCACTAATCTGAGGGTAATCAAACCCATGGGGCCAGACGGGGTGCATCCTAGAGTGCTGAGGGAACTCAGGGGGGTATTGGCTGTAGCCCTGGCAGACTTGCTTAACAGCTTACTGGAGATCAGAGTGGTTCCAAGGACTGGAGAAGAGCAGATGCAGTTCCACATAACGAAAGTGGTAGCAACCAAGAGGTGGGCAATTTTAGGCCCATCAGCCTGACATCAGTGGTAGGTAATTAATCGAAACACTAATAAAAGAAGGGATTGTGGAATACCTGGAATCCAAAGGACTGTAGGACCTGAGGCAGCATGGTGTCACAGAGGGAAAGCCATGTCAAAGAAATCGGATAGAATTTTTTGACTGGGTTACCAAGGTGTTGGATCTGAGAGGGGCGGTGGACATGGCCTACCTAGACTTCAGCAAGGCCTTCAACACCGCTCCACATAGGAGACTGGTAAGCACATTGAGTATCATGGGGTGGGTTATAAGGTGGTAATCCGGGTAAGAAACTGTTTAGGAGATAGGAGGCAAAGGGTGGTGGTAAATGAAGTTCACTCCAAGGAGTGGACAGTGACCAGTGGGTTGCTCAGGGGTCAGTACTGGGGCTGGCCCACTTTAATTTTTTGATTAGTGACCTGGTGGAGGGGCTAGAAGGGAAGATCTGCTTCTTTGTGGATGACAACAAGATCTGCAACAGAGTGGACACTCGGGAGGGGGTGCAAAGGATGGTAAGAGATTTAAAATGGCTGAAGTAGTGGTCAAACGTTTGGCACCTAGGGTTTAAAGCAAAACAGTGCAAAATAATGTACTTGAGCCACTGAAACCCGGTGGTGGAGTCCAAAATGTGGGGGAGAAATACTTGCAATGAACAAACAGGAAACAGACCTGGGGGGTCATCCTACTGGGTGACCTAAAAATGGCCAGACAATGTGACAAGGCAATTGGGGGAGCTAGTGGGGTTTCCAGGGTGTATAGATAGGGGAATCACCAGCAGGAAGAAGGAAGTGGTGTTGCCCTGTATAAGTCATAGATAGGAACCCATCTGGAGTACTGTGACCATTTTTGGAGACCACATCTCAGAAAAGACATAGGCAGAGTAAGGATGGTCCAAAGAAGGACTACCAAGATGGTGCAGGGTCTGCATCAAGAGCCCTATGTGAAGAGGCTAAAGGAGCTCAATATGTTCACCCTGGAGGAAAGAAGGGAGAGTGGGGTTATGATTGAGACTATTGAATATCCCATGCGGGTGAATAGGTATAAGAGGGAGGTATTTTTCAGAGAAAAAGAGGTTCCAGAATAAGGAGTCTTGATATGAAGCTGGAGGGGGGTAGATTCAGGAGAGATGTGAGGAAATACTTCTTTATAGAAAGGGTGGGGGAGGCATGGAACAGCCTTCCAGTGGAAACAGTGGTGGCTCAAACAATGATGAGATTCAAAAAAGCCTGGGATAGGCACAAGGGAATCATAGTGGAAAGGAAGGGAGTGGAAGAGACAGTGCCATAGACAAGGAAGGGTTTGCAGGAAAAGCAACCACAATGAAAATGGGCATACTTAATGGGTCAAGCGGCCCTTATCTTTCATCAGTCTCTATGTTTCTATGGCTAGTGCTGTAGTGCTAGCCATGTAACTCAAACTATGACTGAGGTACAGTAACCACATAATTTTATTTCTGATCTATCTCAAGATCTGAGGTCTTAAAATACATTCATAAAGGTAGCACAACAATGAAAACTGGTCCTAATATAATTCATTTTCAACTTTTTAAAAATTGTAGCAGTGCAGCATGTTGTCCCTTTACAAAAAACATATACATTTTTATAAACATTTTTCATTGAGTTTGCAGCTTTTCCCAACAGCTTTGAAGGAACTCATACAAACAGAAGAGAGAAAGAGGAAACTTACTTAGTTGGGACTTGAACCCTGGCTGCCCGGAATACCATGCCGGCTACGTGTGGTATTCCAGGTAGCCTAGATTCAAGTCTCAGCTAAGGCACTTACTTCTTTCTCTTCTGTTTGTATGAGTTCCATAAATATGCCCACCACACTCTTGTTATTGAAAAAGTGTTGAAAGAAGCCCACGTAGTGCAAATATGTATAAATGGTAATAGTTTAAATGTTGTTTTAACATGGGGTAGAAAATACAACAAGGCAATTTGCTGAATACCATCATGTGACTGTTCATTAATCACTGTTAGAAAATGGGCAAAGACAATTCTTTCTTCTGGTTGGCTAAGACACTTCTTTAGGTGGGCATCCATCAGACAACAATGCCCACCTAAAAAGAGTGCCAGCTCAAGGTGCTACATCACCCACCAAGATACCCATGTGCTCACCTTCCTTCCTCATTGGCCAAAACCACTGGGCTGAATTTGAAATAGCTGCCATTTTTTGTCTCTCGCTTAGCGAGAGGCACTAACTACTCGATGCTCATTCATTCACTAGCAGCCACCTGACAAAACTGTCATCACCCTTCAATACCTCATTTTCCAACTTTTAAACCATTAAAATATTTTCAGCCTTGGCAAAGTAAAAAAAAAAAAACTGACTAAGTCACGGGTCCCGACCAACCCTGCAATGCGTGTCCACAATCGGGAAGCTGAAGAAATCCAGCCACCACTTTTCAGCTGCCCAGCCTGCTGGTGTCATGCGACTTTTGTTCTGTTTACAACGGTACCTCCGGTTCACATTGCCACCTCAGTGCCGCTCAGCCGATCGCTCACCTCTCCTTTTTTGTGCAACAAACTCCATTACATTAGTAAAACAAATATCAGTAAATCCCGTGTGTGTGTGTGTGATGGGGAGTTAACTGAAAAATATACTAAAACAAGAGAAACACCATAAAGCAACAAGAAACTACACTCATAAACAACAGCTCCCTCTGGTGGCAATTTAACGTTACTAAACTAAAGGGACTATTTTACAGAAACGTCTGTTTCTGATTCTTTTTATTACTGTTTTACCCTCTTTTTTCATCATAAAATCATTACAAAAAAAAAATCATTGAAACTCCATTTTCTAAGCACAGTAATACCCTCCAGGGTGGGTGATATGTGCTATATCTGCCCTTCCAGGGACTATAAGGCCCTCCGCCTGTGGTGTCGGGCCTCATTACACCCCAGGGCAGGCAGGTATAGCCCAATACCACCCACCCTGTTTGGTATTATTGCTTGCTTAACGCATAGTCAGGATGAGAAGTCCAAGCGACACAATCTGTGTGGAGTGGCCGGACTTCTTCACTGTGTAAGCAGAGCTGCAGAGTACAGCAGCCATTAAAATCCTCACTAAGTGAGAGGACCCAGCAGCATGTTCTCAGCAGTGTCCCTCCCTACAGCCATACATGACTATGCATGTGTTCTGGCAACCCACCTACCTGCCCCTTGAGCATCAGCATTTCCCCTCAAAGGCATTGATGAGTATCCATTTCTTCCACAGTCTCACTCTATTTGATCTCGGCATGCACTCCTGTGTAGCATGTAGATGTCTACCCACTCATCCACCCACCCTGCAGATTACCTTGCCTCTGGCAATACATCATATTGCCACATGGCAACCCATCCACCCATTCCCCAAGCACCAGCACTTTTCCCCATAGCCATTCCCATCCAGTCTGTTGTACCTACCCACCCTGCGGATCTCCATGTCCCCCCATTGCCATTCAGCTCACTAGCAGTCCCCTCTGTGCATGTCTGTCAGCAACAAGTCAGCCTATCTACTTGCCCCATGGATCATGAATGATCGGGTGAGACTGAGGAAGCAGCAGTGGATTGTCTGGCACCGGGCAACACACCATATTGAATGTCACTGACTGCTGCAGCTCTTTGCTGTCCGGTGACCAAGAAATGTGCATGCTACATGGCTGCAGGACAGTAAGTACTTTATAGTACTGCCACTGTATATGTCCTGATGACAGCTGTGCTACAAGCAGCCTGTGCAGCACCAGATGCACAGTGTGAGAAGATCTGTCTGTCTTCTGCAGAGCATACCCACTCAACCAGACAAAGGGATATCGACATGAGGAGGCAGTTGAGGAGTGGGTTATTCCTGAGGTGCTGCAGTGTGCTCTTTGTGTCTGTGTGGAGCATGAGAGAGAAAGAGAAAGAGAGAGATTATTTTGTACAGTTGTAACTTGCACCTTGTGTTCGGCCAAGTGAAGTTCAATACTGATTGTTGTAATGCTGAATGCTGAGCACCGATACACAAAAGCCACAAGACACACCTTCTTTGTCTCTCTCTGTTTCTATGGGGCACAGTAGCAGTAATAAAACAAGCATTTGTCAATGCTGAATGTTGTCTTGCTGCCATTGGCAGTGCAGGAGTTAGAGAGATGCAGCATAGGAGTGGCAGTCAAGTATTGGACTGATGCCAACCCACCCCCACCCTACAGAGAGTGAGAGGCATTAGGGTGTCCCTGTGGGTGTTTGGTAGTGCAGTGCGGGAAAACATGCTGGGCAGGATGTGAAAAATGACAGCTGCACAGTTCATAAGGAGGTGTAATTAAATGGCAGTGCTGAAAATGTGGCATTCAAGTATACGAAAGTTGTGGAGTTGCAAGGGTGCGTGGCAAATATGCAAGTCACGCTTGCAGCACTGGCAGTTTGTTGGCGTTCGGCACCAAATTTTCAACACAGGCATTTTACCACCTCTGATCATGTACAGTGTCACTGCCATTTCCTCAAAGTGTCCCAAGAAGTGATTTTGCACAGCGACCACGCTATTCTGTGCCGGAAGTGCGGAAACACATTTTGGGCAGGATATGTGAAGTGACAGCTGTACTGTTCATCAAGAGGTGTGTTAAAATGGCAATGGTGGAAATCCAGAGTGAAAATATCACAAATGCACGATGGTACAAGCATGTGTGCAATCTGCCAACGCGCGCTCGTAACACAGTCATGTTATGGAGTATCAGCTCCAAATTTTCAACATAGGCATTCTAGGAGCTCTGCTCATGAACTGTGTCACTGTCATTTTCATAATCTGGCCCCAAACACTGATTTCCCACAGCGACTGAGCAATTTAATGCTTGAGCGCCAGAAACACATTCGGGCAGGATGTGGGAAATGACAGCTGCACTGTTCACAAGGAGGTGCAGAAAACTGCCAATGCTGAAAATACCGCATTAAAATATTGCGAATGCGTGAAGTTACGAGCCTACATAGCAACTGCGCAACGCACGCTCATAAAACAGGCATTTGTTGGATTTTTCCACCAATTTGGAACATAGGCTTTTGAGAGTCCACCCTCATGAACACTGGCACTGTCATTTCATTAATGGGTCCCGAAAGGTGATTTCTCGCAGTGACTGCGAAATCACCTTCCGAGGCTGATTAATGCCATGACAGTGATAGAATTCATGAGGAGGGGTCCCAAAAACCCCATGTTGAAAATTTGGTGCCAAAATTCCAAGAAATGCCTGAGATATGCAACAAAGTTGAAAAAACCCTATTCACTGCATTATACAGCTTACCAGCATTTCCTCAGTTCACGGTCGGCTTTGAAGAGTGCAGACATGTTCCCGGTCCACTGAAGATAGTACATTAGTCGGAGTAAGTATGGGGTGAGGGGTTGAGGGGAGGCAGAGTGCGCAGTGGGTGGTTGCGGGTGGGGGAGGAATATAGACTCAGAGACAGTTTTACGCTTTCTAGGTAAAAAAAAAAGACACATCGTGGGACAGTTTTGGCATGGCAGGGCATTTGGCACACTGGGGTGGGCTCCCAGTGTGCCACCTAAGTGGGTTTTGGGGGTTCAGTAGCCTGACGAAGTTGGGCACCCCTGCCGGCAAACAAAGTGGGAGGAGGAGCACGAGCCGAGGGATTGGGCACCTCGGCATTCAACAGTTGGGGGTTGCCCGATGGGGAGTGGGCTCCCGTTGGCATGCAATACGGCGGGGCGTGAGCTGAGGGGATTGGGCACCTCCGGCATTCCACATTTGAGGGGGATGCCAGCGGGAGTAAGGCTCCCCATTGGAACACAAACAGGGGATTGCCGACGGGGGATTAGGCACCCCGATGTCGACATAGGTGAGGCAGCCACCCACTCACCAACCATGGCCATAATGGCGGAGAGCACGTCAAGCAAAGGACCGCTGCATATGACGATTGCAGTGGACCTTTGCTTTGATGTGCTTGCCCCATTATGTATGCATGGTGTGGCGGTGCCATGCAGGCTGATTGGGGAATGAGGGATGCACCTGATGTGTGCCCTGCATTCGCCCAACAGCAGCCGTGCCCCCAAGACTCGCACTGTGGCAAGATGTTTCTTGAGCATGCGTGCAAGCCAACATAGTTAAAGAAAAACAAGATCCCTGTGTTCTTGAACCTTGAGTTCACCAAGAAATGTTACTGCTATGATGATCACCCAAATTCCAAGTACAGGAACACAAAAACCACAAGCTAAGGAAACTCTCTTTCTCCCTCTCTCTCTCTGAGCAATGATGGCAAACCGAGCCAGACAGCACAGATACACATACAGCATGTGTGTTTTCTGGGGGGAGGAGGTGCTCACTGACCTCTGTTTGGCATGATTGCACAGGATATTCTGGTAATAAATGTGACAGATCATGTCAGCAGTGCATCTGTCACATTTCTAGGTGCATGAGTACCAGGATATGTGTTTTTTTTTTTATTTTGTTTTTTTTTTTGTTAGGGACTATTTTACAATGTGGCAGGATACTTTACCTTTTTTGGTGTTTTCAGAGGGAAAAAAACAACTTTTTAGAGGGCTTTTTTTTTTTTGCATACCCCATGTTAAAATAGGAATAACCCACTCCAGAGTGTGCTGTTATTGGGGATTGAGCTACACCTGGGTGTTGTGAAGACGCTCAGCCTGCAGCCTCGTGTCTCACAATGCACCCAGGTGTGCGTTAATCCCTAAGAACAGCACACCCTGTCATGGGTTATTGCTTCCAAAATTACTGCCCAATTCAGTCTTGTATCCAGGATCAAAGATTTTTGAAATGGTGGTTTATGATTAGTTAACTGAACAGCTAGAAAATGACAGCAGTTTAAGTGATTTTAACATGGTTTTCAGATACAATTAAACACAACAACAGCTTTCTTAGGATTCTCAGATTTCATGGTGTGGGCCTTGAACAGAAGTTAATATGCTGGAGGCACTTTTTATATATCTGTCCAAGGCCTTAGACCTTGTAAATCACAAGATCCTACTTAAAGTAATGGAGTTCTTATCCTGTTCATTTGAAGTTACAAACTGGTTTCATACCTACCTTGTTGATAGATGTCATAATTAAAATTAATAAGACATTGTCAGCTCTAAAGATTTGTAATTTGGGTGTACCACATGAGTCATTTCTGAGGCCCTTTCTCTTCAGTATCTATATACAGTAACAGGCGTGACTACAACGTGCGAGAATGCAAACATGATACTACATACAGATGACGCAGCCATGCTTAAAAATGGTAAGAAGGTAAATGAAATAACTTAAAGACTGATTTTATTAATCTGTAAAATTGAGTTGCTAAAAATAAGTTAGCTTTAAATACAAAGAAAACAAAGACTATGATGTTTACAAGTTCACAGAGACTGAGTTAGTAACACCACAGAAATGACCTTGTGACATTCAATGATGGGCGTGTTCAAATGTTAATGACATGTTAATACCTTGAAATATTGTTAGATAGAACCTTGTTGCATGCCAGCAATGTAGGTAATTTGGTTAAGACCATAAATTGAAGGCTGGCAATGTTGTCACAACTGGGCCTGTCTACTATTTGAAACCCAGAAGCTGGCAAGAAAGACATTGCTATTGCCCATATTAGACTATGAACTCTCAATTTATTTTATTTATTTATTTAGTTTTTGTTAACTGGGTAGGTGCACTAGCCATGAAATGACTTTTTTCAGGCACGACCCAGGAGACTACAACAATCAATGACAAGTACATAGCAAGAGTTCAATGAAATTACAATAATATGGGTCAAAACAGTCAGTAGTAATGAATACATACAGCCAGGAAAATAACAATCAATGAAATTCACATAGAATTTTTAGGCATAAAAAACTTACAGTCTAGGAGGAGATACCACAACATATCAACAAATAAATATTGGTCAAATTAGTCACAACAATGAAGATTCAGATAGGCAGCGAAACAAGGCAAGGGCAAATTCCTGACTGGGCAGGATGTATTATCATGGCCTCCGAAACAAGACTCGGGTGTGGGGGGGTTCGGGTAGATTAGCTCTCAAGGAGATAGTAAGGGTAAGAAGTGCTATGAAGTAGGGAAGTTAAAGTCAGGCCAGGCAACATCTGGCAGGTGAGTGGATTAAGGAGAATTGAAACAAGTGCAGAGATCAGCACTGAATAGATGTAGGTGCAGCTCGTTTTTGAAGCTATCATGGGATCCCGATATTCGAAGTGCTTGAGGGAGAGTTCCAAAGCTTAGGAGCAGAGTGATTGAAGGCAACAGAGCCTTTTGATGTTTTACATCTAGGTACATTCAGCAGAGATTTATCTAATGATCGCAGTCTATAGGAGGAGGTTTGAGGTAGCAGCAATGTTGCGAGCACTGGAGGGGTCTGGTTTCTGAGAATAGAGTCAATCAGGGAGCCAGGAGAGTACTGACAGCAAGCTGAGGGGGATAACCAGCCCAGGTCCCTGTACAGTTGGCAGAGGTGCTTAAGCCATGGTGATAAGGAGGCATATCGACAGATATTATTATAAGTGACATTCCACTTATGAAGGATGGTTTTGTGTGTTGCTGCAAAGGTCGGCGTGCCGTAGGTGAGGGCAGGGAGTAATATGCCTCTGGCAATAGCAAGTTTAGCAGAGGGAGTCAGCATGAAACTGGACTTGTAAGCAACCCCCAGTTTAGCATTCACTGCCTTGCAGGCAGATTGTATATGCAGACTGAAATCCAGGGATTGGTCCAGAAGAATTCCTAGGTACTTAAAAGATGTAACACATTCTATTTGTGTGCCACTGCAGCCCTGCACCAATAGGGGAGTTTGACATATCCTAAGTTTAGAGGCAGATCCAATTAACATTGCTTGGATTTTCTTAGCATTAAGTAAAAGTTTATGTGCAGAAAGACAATTTTGGACATTTATGAAATCTGAAGAAAGGGATGCATTTACGCTGGCTACCTTATCAGAGCTTGAATAGAGTACACGATCATCTGCATAGAGAATAGATGAGCATGAAAGAAAAACCTCATCTGTTATTGATAAAAAGTGAGAAGAAGAGGTCCCAGAATAGAGCCCTGGGGAACCCCAATATTGGTGCTAGCACCATCAGATAAAGAGGAGTTGAATTTCACAGTTTGAGTTCTATTTGACAAATAGCTTCAATACCAGGCGACAACTGGGGGTAAAAAGCTCAAATTGCAAAGAGTGGAGAGGAGCAGGGGGGTGATCAACAATATCAAAGGCCTTTGTAAGGTCTATCAAAACTGCCCCGTCAGCTGGCCAGCGTCCGTACTGGTAAGCACATCGGTAGTGAATTTGAGAAGTGCTGTAGAGGTACTGTGACCTTTATGGAAGCCATGTTGGGTGTCAGAGAGAAGGCTGTACTTTGTGAGGTAGTCAATGGTTTGATTTGCAACAAGTTTTTCCAGAATTTTACTAAGGACCAATAGGATGGCTATAGGCCTGTAGTAAGTAATCTCCTTGGGATCACCTTTTCTACAGACAGGCATTACACAAGCAATCTTCCATAGGTCAGGAACTTGGCTATTAGAGAGAGACAAGGTGAAAATTCTAGCCAGAGGGGAGGCTATGTATGGTACTGCTAGTTTCAGGAGCCGAGGCTCAAGTGTATCTGATCCAGAGCTAGTGTTGTCAGAGACAGTCTGTAATAGTTTTAAGACCTCAGTCCTTGAGATTGCCTTGAAGTAGAATGGGTGATTTTTAGACATTTGTTGGGAAGAATAGCTGGGGGTAGTGGACTGTGTTGATGTTGATGAATAGATCTACAGTAGATAATAAATTAACCACAATTGATGTCCGTCATAGTAAGGTCTGCAAGTTCATTTTGACCATGCATCCCAGAATGAACCAATGCTTTCTATATAAAATTTTTTACTGACTGTCTATTGGTGCTAGAGCATCCTATTTCAAAGTGTTATTGTTTGGAAGACAATTAATAGTAACACCCCACAGACTGTATAGAATATGTTTAATTTATCTACAAATCATGATAATATTCAATCCACTACTGACAACAATATAAAGTATCCTTTCAGAAAAACAGTTTTGGGCCAACAAGCTTTCTTCTCTCATGCGATTATAACATGGAATTACATACCAAACAATATTAGGCACAGCAAGTCACTGTCTATTTTTAAAATGAATCTTTAAACTTTTTTGCTTAAATGGGAAGAAAGTGTGTGTAACTACGTACAGTGTATCTAAATGTGCATACTGCATGATATCGTATTTGTCTGTATTATGTTGCTTAGGTATTACTTACTTTTTTTGTGACTTAGTATTCTTTGTAATATCTGGAGGCATTGTTTAACCCCTCATGCCTTGCTCCCATGCAAGAACCAAAAACAGGTATTCCACAACCCCTTTGCCCCTGCTTCTGACATAATCCAGTGCTCCCCTGCCACCCAGCCCCCATCATACTTCCATGCCTGCTGTACTCAGCAGTTTCTTGTGTACCCTACAATTTGGCCACCTTTTGCAGTTTATTGATTAACTCAATGCGCCTTGTACACCTTAAACTGTTCCAGCATCTGTACTTTTATTGTACAACTTGTTCATCTTGTTTTACTATTTAATTAACTTGCATTGTTTTGATTTTTTTTGTACCTCTTGCCATAACTTATTGTACTCTCCTGATCCATCTCCCCAAGGATGCATCTGGAAAGGAACTATTTCAGCTCAGTATGCCTTTCCTGGTAAAACTTTTGAAATAAATATATAATTAATTAATTAGGGGCACTCTTGAAAATGGGCCTTGGCTCAAATGCCTTTCTGGTTACCAGTAATAATTAAAACAATACAACTCTGCTGCAATGATTTTGCTTGCAAAGACTGTGTGGAAAGGTTCTCTCCAGAACATGTTAATTTTCCATGCCAAACTTTTGGATTGCATGAATGTGGTTTGTAGATAATGATGGCTGTACCATCCATACTGATGTCAGGTCACAAGGAGTGAAAATTTGCCCTTAGAAATTCAAATTTACCAATGTGCAGGTCTGTGGTGACAGTGAAAACAAAACAAGACAGAGTCTCATACTACTCCCTCCATTGACCACCACCAGGCAAGAAGAAAATAGTTCCATGTCATAACGGTGACTGTGGAACGGTGACCCATGAAGAGAGCACCAATCCTGCAGTGCGATGACTGGGTACAACGTCTTTTTTTGCGAGGGGCTTCTCCCTCCACACAGCCCTCTTGAGGGGGGACATTGTCCCCCAACTGCCCCCTTTATTTAAGATAGCAACTCTGGGGGGGGATACCTTGAGGATGGGGAGAACTGCCAGTCACTCAGAAGTGTCAGTGCTGTGGTTCCATCGCCCTCTTCATGGGTTGCCATCCCACAGGCAACGTATTGAATGGCTACCAAATAAAACAGAAGAGGGGTAATGATAATGATTATTTGGAACACATTCAGTGTAGTTTAAGGTTTATTTATTTTATTTATTTATTTATTGAAAAGTTTTACCAGGAAAGGCACACTGAACAATATAAAAATTGCTCATCTTATGGGGCATCCTGGGGGAAGGGAACATAAGAGTACATAGTCTTCAGCAATACATGCATCAATACATTACATGAGTACTGTGTACAGTACTGGAGACCACACTTGAAGAGGGACATAAGCTCCTGGAGAGGGTACAGAGGAGGGCAACTAAGATGATATGAGGACTAGGTAATTTGACGTATGAGGACAGACTTGAGGAGCTCTGCCTGTTTTCATTGAAGGAGAAGAGAGACAGGGGGGACATGAGTGAGGTCTTCAAGTACCTCAAAGGAATAAATAGGGTAAACATGGAGGGGATCTTTAGACTAAGTCAGGGAGGTATCACCAGAGGGCATGGTTTGAAGTTGGAAGGTGGAAGGGTGAGGGGGGGAAGAGGAGGAGGTTTTTCACTGAGAGGGTGGTGGACCCTTGGAATGTGTTGCCTGGATAGCTGGTTCAGAGATCCACAGTGGAGGGTTTCAAGAGAGGGTGGGACAGACACAGAAAGTGGATGTATCAGATGATGGCCTGGCCCAGGGGGGTGGGGATGGATGATGGGGGTTTCAGGAACACAAGGGGGGAGGGCCTCGTCACCCAACTAGGGATCTGAGGTTCAAGCAGACTCGATAGACCGTAAGGTCTAATCTGCTGGCAATTAGTATGTTAGTATATTGATGATATGCTCAACAGGCCTAGGTAAATACAGCAACATTTAAAACATACAGGTAAAGTTTTTAAAAAAATTACACAAGTACATGGAGTACAATTTGAGTTTATCCATTGACTGGACTGACAAGGAGCAATGACTAGGCAGCGCATGACAAAAATAAGTACATACAGTATACAGTCAACATAACTTATATACTTATATACAGAAGTGCAGCATACAATAAAGCAGCTTGGAGCTTAAATTTCATTAAAAGCAAAGAGCAAGAGGGCACTAGAAGAGGAGAGTATGTGAGGGGTTAGGAGCAGTTGCAGGCAGGATAGAGGAAGCTGTTGATGGAGGTCGAGATGGACCAAGGGGAGGAGGAATGCCTGATTTGGTAAGGCAGAGAGTTCCATAATTTCCGAAACCTATGAGAAAAGGCCGATTGGCCTATAGAAGTGGAGTGGTATGGGATAGCCAAGGTGCAAGAGTCACTAGATTGAAGGGAGAGGGGTACTTGTGGGAGTGGGGCCATAGTAATGATGGGTAGAGGGATACGAAAGCAAACTAGAATTTAGAGGTAAATTTCATACAGTGGGCTAACCACCTGTTAGCCAGAGAGGGAAAGCCAGGCGATCAATAGAGGGAACAGTGGTGAGTGAGTGGAGGGATGTCAAGGACGAAGTGACAGAAGACATTAAAGATGGTGTCCACTCTAGTTAGAGAAGATGGTGGTCCAGCACTATAGACCGTGTCACAGTAGTCAAAGATAGGTAGAATAATTTTCTGGATAAGCTCATGCCTAGCCAGTAGGAGTAAGGAGCCTCAGTTTCTGTACGGGGCACCTAGTTTGGGGTGCAGTTTGTTCAGAATGGAGTCTATGTGTACAGAAAAGTTGAGGTGCTTGTCTAGTCAGACCCCAAGATACCTAAATGAGGTACTGTCCCCTAGAATAGTACCATCTGGGGTGTGGAAAGAGAGCAATTTTAGTAGTCTAGAGAGTCTCTGCCTAGTGCCAAAGGTCATGGAGACTGTTTTCTTGGTGTCGAGGAAAAAGCTGATGGTAGCTTAGCCAGAGCTGAACTTTCTTGAACTCCAACTGAAGATTGGAAGCAACATCAGAGGGAGAAGTGCCAGATAAGAAAAGGACTGTATCATCAGCATACATATGAATTGAGGAGGAAGTACAAACTGATGGGAGGTCATTCAGGAAAATGAAGAATAGCAGGGGGCCAAAGACTGAACCTTGAGGAACACCTGTTTTTATTGGGAGTGGAGGGGAAGTGGAACAGCCAGTTTTGACAGACTGTGCTCTACCTATTAAATAGGAACTGAACCATCTGCAGGGTGAGTCAGACAACCCAACCATGGCCATATTGCTTAGCAGGAGGTGGTGGGAGACAGTGTTGAAGGCCTTAATGAGGGTGACAAAGACAGCCGAGGTTATTTGCCTATCATACATACCTGTTAGTATCGCACCAGTGAGCCTAAGAAGGGAAGTAGTGGTAGAGTGGTCTTTTCTGAAACCAGATTGGTAAGGGGTGAAAAAGGCAGAGTCAGAGAGGAAGGTGGAGAGTTGGGAAAGGACTAGGTGTTCCTGAAGCTTGGTTATTATTGGGAGGTGCGATATGGGCCTGTAGTTCCCACATTTTAAGGATATACTTTGACAGCATACAAGAGTATTTCTGTGAAGCATGATGGAACATACAAGTGTTTCAAAGACACCATGAAAATGATTGAGGTCAGTAATGAACTGAAATCTTTGGACAGAAAGCTGTGAATATTGAAAATGATGTACGACACTTCAAAGCTCTGGTCTTTACTATACTGAGAAACAATGTTTGCTTTAGCAGAAAGTACTGTATGTTGAGTGTGCAACATCATCATGAAGAAATATTCTGGGTCAAATTCCGCATGGCATACGGGGAAGGGGTGGAGTCTTCCTGTTGTGCCACCACTCTTTGGATCCATACACAAGGACAGTGCATAGTTCCTGGGGTGGAGAGTCTAGATGTTTCAACTCAAGAACATGTGTGTTAATGACAACAGAGTTGAAGCATGACATAGTACCAGCCACCTGGCACTTTGCTATGCTGGGATTTTATGTGGATTGGCAGTGTCACCGGATGTTTTCTCCTACCTAGTCCCCTGACAGCTTATGACCCACTTCTGGGCCACTGATCAACTGAAATTTGTGGTAGCTTCTGCTTGTTTATCCATAGTCTGGTAGCCCCCCCCCCCCTTCTTCCCATTCCCTTAGCTCTCTCTGATGTCCAATTAACCCTCCTGAGCCCTGATCCCCTGTGACACATCCCATGATGATCTCTGTCCCACATTGGCTTTGACCTGATCTGATTGCAGATTTATAACACCCCACCACTTGTATGCATCAGTTCCATACTGAGGGAGTACCACTAAAGTCTGTGGCCAAGTCTACAAAGGTCTGCATCCTTTGTGCATGGCCAATGGGTCATTAGTATGGTGAACCTGTTCCCTACACAGTCACTAACTGGTTTCTGACTGTACAGCAAAGGGCTGAATAGTCCAAAAAGATCTCAAAACATCAGTGTAGTGAAGAGATTGTTGTACCAAGTTGGTGACTCCCCCTGTGAACTGTACATTGGGCATGTCATCAAAATTTATAAAAAAATACATTGTGCAGAGTGTTTTTATCAGTAAGTGTGCTCCTAATAAGGCCTTTTGTTTGTTTGCTGAAAGGAGTTTTTCCTAAATTTGCTTGCTGGTTTTTATGGCCACTGGCGATCTCCATATTAACATTTCTAATGGTCTTTCTTGTTCCTACAATGCCTCCTGTCCCATGTGACTGTGGTGTGTCTAGGACAATTGATTCAGAGAATAACTGCTACAGCAGCAATCTGCTGTTAGGGGCTTGATATTCTGGCTTCAACTAAATAACTCTGTTTAATCCAAACGTTCTGTTTTCTACTCATGTATCTGTGTCTAGTCAGTAGAAGTGAATGTTTTGTTTTTAAAGCCTTTCATTTTATCAAACTACACTCAACCATTAAGAAAGCAAACAAATCACCTAAGGTCACAAATGCTGTAATTAGTGAAGACTCTAGCTGTTTCCTTACAGAATAGCCCACTAAATTATGCCTCAGGCATTTGCCATGTGTAAATATAACCTTCATTAGAGCTCCCTAGGCAAGGTGATTTAAGTAACATAATAGTTCTGCTACTGTAAACTTGAGAAAAAACAGCTCTTTTTAGATTAATAGTCCTGGACACATCACTGTCACATGGGACAGGAGGCATTATAGGAACAAGAAGAGCTATTGGAAATGCTAATATGGATATCCATAGGGGCAATAAAACCAGAAACAAATTTTGAAAAAGCTCCTTTCAGCAAATAAAGGGAAGGACTTAACTAGGAGTACTCCTACAAATCAAAACACTCTGCACAACACATTTTTCAGTAAAGTTTGACTTTAGTTTCCCTTTAAGGATAACATGGTACATACTGTATATTCCCAGACCTTGTACAGGAGACAAAAAAATAAAATATTTTATTCACTAGAAGAAAGCTTTATCTGAAATGTAAGAAATTCTGATTTTCTATTGAGCAAAGCTAAAAGTTGCGTTACAAGATCACAGCCCAAAAAATGTATTGTAAAAGGGCATTTGAATATCCTTCATGCTGTAATACATGACACATGACCTAGAAGTTTAAACAGCAATAAACAAGAAAACTAACTCCAAAGAAAAGACTGTATGCAATAGTTACTCCACCATAATTTCCACCAAAGATAAATAGTATGTGTTATTTTTTCCACACCAGTATCACTAATACTTGCAGATATTAAATAACAAGAGCCAGATGGAGAGACTGAAAATGTGCAGTCCCATCTGTATGAGGTGAATGGTAATTTGCTTTATGTACAGCAAGCTTACAAATGTAACCCATTAAAAATTCAAGTTCTCTGGCTCTCACAGCATGAGAAACATTGTTTGCTGGGCTGGAGGAACCATGAGTGATGTTCATATTTTCTACAACATTGGTATGCTGCATTGGAAATGATGATGGGTCTGCATGTGGGATGCAGCAAGGGGAGGGGTGTCTGCACCTATGGCTGATGGTTAAGCCATCCTCTCTGCAACCAAGGTCAACAAGGAATAAACAAAAACATACTCAAAAGCAGGGATCTCAGATTTTGAAAGGGAGCATTATGGGCATATCATAGATGGGGCCCTGATGCTTCTAACCCCAATGCATGTGAGAAAGGCTTGGATGTATTGAGGGTATTTCCAAAGGGCTGCTGCATTTGTAATGTTTTGATCTGTACTTCTGGATGCATGCTACCTATTTTGATCATCAGTATTACACCTTTTAAAAATTGTACTTGCTGCATCTTTTTAGCAAGTGGGGACACCATTGTCAATGAGTCATGACTCAAGTGGTTTGTGACATCATCCTGTTTTTCAGTAAATAAACATTATTATACATTGAAAAGCTCAGAGGGTGACTGTGAAAAGGCAGAGATACTAAACAAATATTTTTGCTCAGTATTTACAAACGAAGAGCGGGAGGTACATAAAACAAACAGTAGAAACACTCTGGATACAGAAGTTGATACCAGCCCATTTACAGAAGAAAGGGTTCTGAAAGAACTCTTAAAACTGAAGGTGGACAAAGCAATGGGGCCTGATGGGATTCATCCCAGAATTCTAAAAGAACTAAGGGTAGAACTAGTGACACCACTGACTACCCTCTTTAACAAATCATGGGAGAATGGGGTGGTACCTGAGGACTGGAGGAGGGCAGATGTGATTCCCCTTCACAAAAGTGGGAGCAGGGCAGAAGCAGAAAACTACAGACCTGTTAATTTAACCTCAGTGATAGGGAAAATGATGGAATCACTTCTGAAGGAAAGAATTGTCGAGTACCTAGAGGCCAGAGGGGCACAGGACCCAAGGCAGCATGGATTCACAGCGGAAGGTCATGCCAGATGAATATGATAGATTTCTTTGACTGGGTGACCAAAGTAGTAGATCAGGGAGGGGCTGTGGACATGGCCTACCTAGACTTTAGCAAGGCATTTGACTCAGTCCCACACAAAGATTAATATACAAGTTAGCCAGCCTGGGAGTGGGTCCCAAGATGATAGCCTGGGTAAAGAATTGGCTGGAGAATAGGACACAGAGGGTAATAGTAAATGGAGTCCACTCTGAAGAAAGGGGATTACTAGTGGAGTGCCGCAGGGTTCAGTATTAGGATCGGTCCTCTTCAATGTCTTTGTAAGTGACATTGCAGAGGGACTGGAAGGAAAAGTATGTCTCTTTGCAGATGACACAAAGATCTGCAAAAGAGTTGATGCACAAGGTGGGGTGGAAAGGATGAGAAGGAACTTGGCAAGGTTAGAGAAATGGTCAAATGTATGGCAGCTTAGATTTAATGCTAAGAAGTGCAAGGTAATGCACCTGGGAAACAAAAACCCAGGGGAAGAGTACACAATGGGGGGTGAGATACTAACAACAACAAAAATGGAAAGAGACCTGGGGGTAGTCATATCAGATGACTTAAATGTGGGCAAGCAATGTGAGAGGGCAGTAAGGAGGGCTGGGGGGATACTGGGATGCATAGGGAGAGGCATCACCAGTAGAAAACAGGAAGTTGTTATCCCTCTGTACAGACAGCTGGTGAGACCCCATCTGGAGTACTGTGTGCAGTTATGGAGACCCAGTCTCCACAAGGACATAGACAAGATGGAAGCTGTCCAGAGGAGGGCAACTAAAATGGTGCAGGGTCTGCACCAGAAGACATATGAAGAGAGACTAAAGGAGCTTAATATGTATAGCCTCGAGGAAAGGAGGGAGGGGGACATGATAGAAACTTTCAAGTACCTCAAGGAATCAACAAAGTCCACGAGGGTAGCATCTTTCAAAAAAAGAGGTGTGCAAGAACAAGGTGGCACAATTTGAAGATGGGGGGGTGGCTCAGAGGAAATGTAAGGAAGTATTTTTTCACAGAGAGGATTGTGGATGCATGGAACGGCCTTCCTGAGGAGGCTGTGGAGTCAAAAAACAGTGGTTGAATTCAAGCATACATGGGACAGCCATAAGGCAATTCTCGGGGTGGGGGTAGAAAGAATAGGCTGCTGGTTAACTAGGATCTGCAGCTTATTCATTAGGTAGGGAAATGGGCAGACTGGGTGGGCCAAGCGGCCCTTATCTGCTGTCAAATTCTTTGTTTCTATGTTTCTATATCATAGAGGCAGGATCCATGTGTTAGAACATCCTGCCCCAGGACTTTTGTACATATCAAAAATGTGATATTTTATTAAAACAATGCAGTGGATGTGTTGGGAGTAAAGTTAAGCCTTTCAACATGAGCCAAGGTAAGAAAGTGGGTATATTTTTGAAGCCCTTTTCGGGTACCCATGTGTGCATTCAGGCTTCTGCTCACATTAATCCACTGCCCTGCAAGGAGCACAACCACTAAAACCACATATGGGCATGCATGTGTGACCCCTTCTTCCCAGGGGTTTACCCTGTATACTGGCAGATGAATCAAGAGAGGAACCAAGTCTGGATAATTCCTGACTCAGGGCCGAGGCACACTGAAGGAAATAAAATTCATTGTTGACAATGGGAAATTAAGATCAGAGCAGTACAGTAATTTTCATCTCCATACCCTCATTTAAACTGTCAGAGGTTTTCATAACCAACACATTTCCAGAACTCTCACAATGACAGACTGGCTGCAGTTAATTAAATGAAACTTTGTCTCAGGCATCAACTGTCAAAACTTTTTCCCCAGGCCTTTGCCTTTACATTACTTATTTAGGCTACTTCTGTGGACTGTACACACAACCAACTACAGACTTCTGAAGAAATTCCATTGAGCGGCAATCCTCTGCCTCTCACCACCAGCTACTCTCCTGTACAATCCTTTTCCCCTCTGCCCATCATTTGTACAGTACCTCCTTGTTTTGTAATATAAACCAAGATGCCAGGTCCATTTTGTACACAGGGCAGTTGGTCATTTGGGCATCTCATACTCTGCTGCACGTAACTCCTCACTGGTCAGAGGTACACATGAGAGAAAACAAATGTCATTTAGCACCCTAGAAAAAGGCAGGGAGCTACATACACTCTAGCCAGAAACACTTGCTATTCCAAGCATTCCCCTACTGTGACTCTTAATGTATGCTCCACTGGCTCACCAAATCCCAGGTAATATCCCAGTCCCCAGCCATGGTTAGCACAGAGAGTAAAAGAGGCCCACACGGGTTTCCTAGCCTGGAAGGTAGCAAGCCCTCCAGGCAAGGGGACTTAACCACTAGGCTGCTAACTGAATTAGAACGTATATGAATTTTGGACTGTTATATCAGTCCGTGGCCCTGCAAAGGTTAAAATAAACTGACTTGTGGTCCTGAATTACCAGACAGGAGAACCTAATATAAAAAAACAAAAAAAGTAATTTACTTCTAACAAAAGAGTAACTTGCTCTGTGTATAATGCAAAAAATGTTTAAATGTGAACGTTCATTACTTAATACATCATATACTTTAACCTAGGGGTGTGTCTTGAACACTAAAACATTTTTTGTTATAATCTTAGTAAGAATTCCTAATCAATATGCTCCCTCGTGAAAACATATTACTTTTGTTCCAGATTTATCATTATGCTTTCTTTCTCAAAACACATATTAATCTGTACTTTCTAACTAAACACAATCACTATTGACACAAATTATATGGTGATCTGCTCTCCAAAGATAAATGGTACTTATAGGGCACATGACAAAGGTACAGGAGATAGAGGTCAAGGAACCTCTAGGTGGTAATGACCACAGTACAGTGTAGTTTAGTTTGAACATGGACAGGGATAACATGCCCATCAAGACCAAAACACTGGATTTCAGGACGGCTAATTTCAAGATGATGGGAGAGGTGCTAAAGTCACACCTAGTGGGCATTAAAGAGGACATGGGGGTGGACCAAACATGGGCCATCATCCAAGAGGCAATTCTAGCAGCCACAACAGATTGTATCAGGCTTCAAGGAAAGAAACCAGGGGCCAAATCACTCATCTGGTTTAACTACAGTATGAGGTAGCCAGGAGGGTGAAGGAGAAGAGGGCAGCCTACAGAAAATTCAGGAGAACTGTGAGAGGATAAAGAAGAGTACCTGAAGTAGTCTACAGTGGCAAGAAGGGCAGTGCAGCATGCTAAGGTACAGAAAGAGCTTCAAATAGCTGAAGGGATCAAGAAGGGGAGAAGGCCTTCTTTAGCTACACAAGCGAAAAGAGGGACTAAAAGGACAGAATAATTAGACTAAGGAAGAGAGATAAATGGGTAGAGGAAGAAACGAGCAAAGCAGAAGTATTGAATGAATATATCTGCTCTGTCTTCACAAGGAAAAAGAATGGACAGGTGCCACCAGGGGGAAAAGGGTGGAGGGGATGGGGGAGAGATGTGGCAATAGAGGCTGACAGAGTGAGTGATCGACAGCTGGCACTGAAGGTGGACAAATCCCCAGGCCCAGACGGCATACACCCTAGGGTGATAAAAGAGGTAGCAGAGGAGCTTGCAGGGCTGCTGGCAGATCTCTTCAACAGATTTCTGGAGTCAGGCGTGGTGCCGCAGAACTGGAGAATGGCACATGTGGTGCCTCTCCACAAGAGTGGACCCAAGGATGACCTGAGGAACTATAGGCTGGTCAGTCTGACCTTGATAGTACATAAATTCATGGAGACCATACTTTAGGAAAGGCTGGTGAGGTACATGGAAGAGAATGGTCTTCAGGACAAGAGGCAGCACAGGTCTACGTCAGGCAGATCATGTAAAATGAACCTGATTTAATTCTTTGACTGGGTCACTGGAGTGGTGGAAAGAGCCAGGCAGTGGCCATCATATACCTGGACTTCAGCAAGGCCTTTGATTCTATACCATATAGGAGGCTGATCAGAAAACTGGCAGATTAAGGGGTGGGGGAGAAAACAGTAATATTGGTAGACAGCTGGCTGAGAGGCAGAATCCAGAGAGTGGTGGTGAAGGGAGAGTCATCCAGCACCTGGAGGTCACCAATAGGGTCCCGCAGGGATCAGTGCTGGGGCCAGTATTGCTCAGTGTCTTCATAAGTCACACTGGGGAAGGCATTAAGGGCAAGATGTGCCTGTTTATGGATGACACCAAACTCTGTGGGAGGGTGGACACACAGAAAGGATACATGACCTACGGGAGGACCTCGGTAAATTCAAGAGATGTTCAGGAATCTGGCAACTTGGATTCAATGCCAAAAAATGCAAAGTGATGCACATCAGGGTCAGGAATCCTAGGACAGATTATTATCATGGGGGGAAGGGGGCAGGTAGTTGCTTAAGAGGAGAAAAAGATCTGGGTGTGGTGATTAACAAAGACATGCAACACTCTTCTTCTTCTTTTTTCTTTTTTCCATCTTTTTCCTTTATGTCCCCACTCATCTTAGAATTACCTGTAATTTGTCACTTTCATCTTTCTTGCAACTCATTTTGTAATCTTTTTTTTCGTTTTGTTATAGGCACACTATAACACAAGATTTAACAGCTTGGAGGCTGGTGCATACAACTTATTCACCTTAGAAATCAACATGTCTAATAATGCTTTTGTTAATAATAGTGATGTCTAAAAATACTTCACAGTGTCATTGCATGTGTGATCACCTATTGGCAGATATTGAGAAAATAATGTAAGGCACTATAAGGGGGGATTCTTTGTATGCATTTCATTTATGCTTCTTTGCAATGAAACTATGTGAGAAAAGTATTAGAGTTATATAACATTTGCTTAACATCAGCATTTGCTGAAAAACACTTTTACAAAAATGTCACAGTAATAATGATTGATGTGTTGTGCCTTATGAATTGAATTGTGTGATGTTAATTTTGTGATTTTAAATGGATCTGAACACAATGTCACTTTATGTGGTAGCACTTTGCCTATTGGTCAGTTTGACTTTGCTTGTACTACATCACTAAGCACTTTGTGTATTTAAGACTGCACTTTGTTTGATGGCTCTATCTCCCTGATGAAGAGGGTCTGTACTCTTGAAGAAGGGAACTGTTGCTGTATGTTTCAATAAAATGACTAATTTGCCATGAAGCTCGTTTCTTGTGTATTGCTACTTTTTGTTTTTATATGTTGCAACCACTGTTTGAGTGCTGATCCACAGGAACATGTGTTTAACGTTCAAGTTTTTGCGTTACAGACATCATATACCTGGACTTCAGCAAGACTTTGATTCTATACCATACAGGAGGCTGATAAGGAAACTAGCAGATCTAATGGTGGCAGAGAAAACGGTAATGTTGGTAGACAGCTGTCTGAGAGGCAGAACCCAGAGAGTGGTGATGAAGGGAGAGTCATCCAGCACCAATGAAGACATCAACAGGGTCCTGCAGGGATTGGTGCTGGGGCCAGTATTATTCAGTGTCTTCATAAGCCACACTGGGGAAGACATTAAGGGCAAGATGTGCCTGTTTATGGATGACACCAATCTCTGTGGGTGGGTGGGTGGATGCACTGGAAGGGATACAGGACCTGCGGTTGGACCTCAGTAAACTCGAGAGATGGTCAGGAATCTTGCAACTTGAATTCAATGCCAAAAATGCAAAGTGATGCACATTAGAGCCAGGAATCCTAGCACGGAGTATTACTGGGGGAGGGGGTCCATGTGAGTTGCTTAAGAGGAAGAAAAGATCTGGGTGTGGTGATTAACAGAGGCCTGAAACACTCCATGCAATGCAAGAAGGCAGCTGCAAAGGCAAACAGGATGCTGGGATGCTAAGTCAGTGGATTCAGTAGTAGGATTCATTTTGCCCTTGTACAGGTCAATGGTAAAATCACATTTAGACTATGGGGTAAGGTGTTGGCATCCATACCTCAAGAGAGACATTAGCTTGCTGAATAGGGTCCAAAGGATAGAAACCAAGATGATTATGGGTCAGCAGAATAGGTCCAATGAGGAGAGGATGGGAGCCCTAAGGATGTTTTGTTTATCAAGTCTAGGATTACAAATACCTTTGAGCCTTGGCTCTTTTACAAAGGTTCCACATCAGAGAAATATAAATTATGGGGAACATCAAGACAGACATTACAATAATGAGGACATTGCAAACAGAGTACAGATTAATACAATTCAAAGGTAGCATTGTAACAAGGCAGCCAGCGGCATTTGTCAGAGAAAATAGACAACAGATAAGAAGTGCCAGAGTGATAAGGAGAGGGAAGAGGGGAAGGGGGGAGAAGGAATGTAGGAAGGGTGGGGAGAGGGTGAAAAGTGCAGCATTGGGTCATTGGGTATACCAAGATGTGAGGGTAGAATCCAGTGAGGAGGGAAGGGGGGGACAACTAGAGCAGAAAGGGAAGTGGAGAAACAAGGTTAAGTTGGGCAGTCACAGGAGCTGTTGGTAGTGAGATAGTCCCAGAGCCTAGTTTTAAACACACCAATTGTTGGGGCAGAGGAGATGGTTGGGCTGAGGCCATTGAACCAGAGTGGCGCTCGATAAGCAAAAGAGCGTTGTCCCTGTGAAGTGTGACAGTGGGGGACTTTCAGTAGCTGTAGCGTGGATCTCCTAAGGCACCATTTGTTAATTTGATGTTGTAACAGAATTGAGACCCCAGAAGGTGCAAGGCCAAGGTAGATTTTTTTCACCTTGGAGCTGGTGAGAAACTTTATGAGGTTTGATAGTTGGAGCCAGCTGGTCTGAGTGTACAGGTCACATGTGTGGGTGAGACAGTGAGCACCAGTGATGAGCCGACATGCTTTATTTAAGGCAGTTGAGAGGCGTCTAAGGGTTGTGGTTGTGGCTGAACCATAAATGATGAGACCACAGTCTATTACAGAGATCACAGAGCTCAGTACTGCAACCTTCAAAGCTTCTGGCATGAGGTGTGGTCTGTGTTTGTAGAGGAGACCAAGCCATGTATTAGCAGCTCTAGCTACATTATCTACATGAAGTCCTTAGGATAGATTAGGGTCAAGCTGTATCCCTAAGTATTTGAAGGACCCCACCTGATCTAGAGTGTTCCCTTGGGTAGTGGAGATAGCCAAGTGGTGTAGCTTGTGTGGGTTATGAGAGCTACAGAAGAGCATAGATTTGGTTTTCTAGTCATTGAGGACCAGTTTATGATTAAGAAACCATGTCTCTACAGAACTGAAACCAAGTTGCAGGTTGTGTTGAAGAGTTGCAGGATCTTTGTGAGTGGTGAATACAACAGCATCATCGGCATATAGTATGATCTGCTCAGAGCAGTGGTAAGGGAGGGAGTTTAAGAAAAGGCTAAAAAGGAGGGGGCCCAGTATGGATCCCTGTGGGACACCCGGGCGAACAGGCAGAGTGTTGCAAAGAGCGTCCGCAATTTTTACTCTCTGTGACCAATTTTCTAAGTAGCTTTTAAACCAGAGGGAAGAGTCAGGTGATAGCCTGGCATTCAGTAGTTGGTGTATTAGTAGTCCATGGTGTACTGTATCGAAGGCCTTGGAGAGGTCAACGAAAATGGCCCCTGTGAGAAGGCTGTTGTCAAGGGATTTGTGCAAAGCTCCAGTGAACTCAAGAAGGGCTGTGGTGGTGCTGTGACCTTTCCAGAAGCCGTGTTGTTGTGGACAAGGTATATTGTATTTATTCAAGTGGTCAGTAAGTTGATCAGCTACGATGCGTTCGAGTGCCTTAGAGAGTGGGGGCAGTATGGAGATAGGGCAATAATTTGAGTGATTCGTCTTGTCCCCACTTTTATGGATGGGTGTCACGGTGGCTGTTTTCCATAGGTCTGGGAATTTTCCACAGCTGAGAGAGAGGTTTAGGATTTTGTTAATGGATGAATTACCTCAACGAGGGTGAGCAACAGAAGCTTAAGGTCCAGGGTGTTGCTACTAGATCTAGATTTAGAAATAGCTGCAGTAATAAAGCGGCGAGCTTCATTCAGCCTTACCTCCCTGAAGTAGTAGAGGGGATGGTTAGACTGAGGGGCTGAGGTATTTGGGGAGTAGACCCTGTTTTCAAAAAAGTCATGTGGTAGAACAGCACTAAGGTCTGAAAAAGCCGTGTTAAAGATGTTTGCGATCACCTTGGGGTCAAGAGGTTTTTGGCTGCTTCCCTGTGACATCCTTGATATTGTCCCAGAAAGCACGACCATTTCCCCATGTATTGGTGAGATCGTCTTTGTAATAGGTGGATTTCATTAGCCGTATGGCTTTTGTGTAGGCATTTCATGCTTGTTTGCAATTTTGGATGTCCAGTTATTTGCCAGTGGCCCTGGCAACTGCCCAGAGGTGATCCCTTAGTTTCAGCTGTGAGAGAAGAGCCGCGGTGACCAATAGGTTAGAGAGAGATTTTGTTTTGCGCCTTTTAGCAGGGCAAAGAGGTTGCAGGCTTTGTTGAAAATTGAGATTAAGTGATCAAGAGCCAAGTTAACATCTGTTGCTTCATAGATGGGTTGCCAGTCTTGTAGAAGCAGGTGTTGTTTGAGATGTGGAAGTTTTCCACGAGGAAGGACTCTGCTAGTGATAATTTTGGGATGCAGCATAAGGAATTTGTTAGACCATGCACACATGACTGGGGAGTGGTCACTGAGAGATATACTCCCTGGATAAGAGGAGAGGGGGGATATTATAAAGACCTTCAAATACTTGAAGGGGACTAACAGAGTGGAAAGAGAAGGTCTCATTAAATTGAGTGACAACAGAACCATCAGCAGGTACAGCTTGAAGTTGATGGGGGGAGGTTTAGGAGGGATGCTAGGAAGAATTGTTTTTATGGAGAGGGTGCTGACCACATGGAATGCCCTGCCAGAAGAGATGCTGTCAGAAAAGAAGGTACGGGCCTTCAAGAGGGCCTGAGACGAGCACAAAGGGAACCTATGGGACCGTGAAGGGGTAGCAGGGAAGTAAGGAAGGGATGACATGGGAGAGGGGGCACAGTCACTAGCATAAGTCATGGACCCTGCATCATTTACTGAGCAGACTCGCTAGACTAAATGGCCATCTTCTGCTGGCTTTTTCATATGTTTGTATGACTTGCCCTTGCTGCATCTACAAAGAAAAAAAAATCTTGCTTCATGATTTCATACCTACTAATATAGCGGTTACACTTTAAGTTTCTGTTTCAATGTACCTAATAATTATTTACATGCAACAGGGTATTTACATTGTAGTTACATGTTTGTTGCATGCAACTACATTGCAATACAACTAATGATATGCACTGCTATACAAAAAAACATTTTTTAAAGAAAGGGGATTTTCTGAGTTTTATATTTTTCTGATGTTTTATGTTTTTATTTGAAATGGCATGCGAACAAACAGGGTGGTAAGAGTCCCAACATTCACATAAACTTTATAAATGGGTTGGAAATGTTCTGCTTTCTGACTGATTAAATGAGACACAGCATCCATATGTTCATCCTTCAGGAATACACAGGTTGGAACAAATTCAGGCAAAGGGATTTGGAACTTGGGCCGATCACATACAGAATTCATGACCCACATTACTCATCACTGATTGCAATCACAAACATGGATGCCACCTTTAGTCACTGGAAGCCATTAACAAGGCCCTATAAAGTAAAAGTCTATTAAAAAACATAAATGAATAATTAAACTGTCTTTTCCCCCAGGGTTCCCTCTTTACACACCTTAACAAATTAAAAAAATTAAATACTAGTCACAGGATTAATCAAGTGATATCATTCATTTAGTTGGAATATACAAAGCAATAACTGTTTTCTGTGGATGATTAAACTCTGAGGTAAAGCTGAGGTATTTAACTGTCCACAAAAGCCGGTTATTGCAATCATACTCCATTCAACTGAATATTTATTTATTTATTCCACAATTCGGATTTACAACCTTTGAGTCAAAGACTCATTTACAAAGGCACCTCGCCGCAGGGAGGGTAGGCAACAATTGGTGGAGTACAACAATCGAGAACATTACAGGTGAGATACAATAAAAGAACACACAAAGCAATTCCAGTGATACAGCGGTGTACAAAGGCTTCAATTACTTACAATTAGTGTAATATACATATAAATAATAAGGTATCCCTAGAGGTTCTGGGTAGCGATACCTGGGGTGGGGGAAGGGTGGTTGCTGGGGGAGAAAGGCAGTCCGGGAGGACTTTGTCTATAAATTGGTCCAGGCAGAGCTCTACGTATGGCCCAGTCATGGGCATTTACAGCTTCGACTGTCAGTGAGGTGATTTTGGAGGGTAATGTTGAAGGGGCCGATTTTGGGAATATTTGTGATATGAGCAGGGAGGGAGTTGTACCAGGAGGGGACTCTGGAGTGGAATGATCTTTGGGTGGGCGAGGTCCTGGCTCTCGGGACCTGGAAGGTGGCTTTGGTTGCAATTTGGGTGGTGACCAAGTGGAAGGCCAGTTTTAGGGATGTAGCAACCCCTGGGGGCAGAGCACAAGTAGTGTTTTTTTGGCCAGTATACAGGTGTGGTAGCACAGGCACTCAACAAAGGTGAGTTGGTTTGAGGAGGAGTAGAGCTAGCATGTGTGCGTTCTGCTGGAGGCACTGGTCAGGAGCCTGCAAGCCTTGTTGAGTGAGGTCTGGACTTTGGTGAGGGCAGCGGGGTCAGCAGCCACATAGATAGGGAGCCCATAATCAACCAATGACAGGATGGAGGAGGTGATAGCCAACCGGAGGGCATTCCGAGGGTGGCAGTCTTTGTGGTGGTAGAGGAGTCCAATCTGGGTGTTTATGGCAGAGGACAGGGAGTTAAGATGAGAGTGGAAAGAGAGAGCAGAGTCAAAGGTGATGCCCAGATATTTGTATGCAGACACCTGTTCAAGGGGGTGTAGGGTGCTGGGGAGGATGAGAAGGGGGGCATTTCTGGAGTTACTCTGGCAGTGGGAAAAAAGCATAGATTTTGTGTTCTTGTGGTTCAGAACCAGATGATGGTCGAGGAGCCATTTTTCAGCTTGTCTGAAGGTGAGTTGCAGAGAGTTCTGGAGGGTGATGGCGTCGGGGTGGGAGGCGACGAAGACCATGTCATCGGCATATAGGAGCATTGTGCCTGAGCAGGAGCTAGGAAGGGTGTTGAGAAAGAGACTGAACAATGTGGGGCCCAGGATGGAACCCTGAGGGACACCTGAGCGTACAGGTAGGGTGGTTGATAGGGTACCCTTTATCTTGACCAGTTGGGATCTGGCATGAAGGTAATTGCAGAAGCAGGCCAGGGGGCCATATGAGAAACCTAATTAATGGAGGGAGTCAAGCAATGGGGGTAACACACAGTGTCAAAAGCCTTAGATAGGTCAATGAACACTGCCCCGGCGATACCCCAGAGTCAAGTGCAGTGTGTATTTGCTGTGAGAATAAGAAGGCTGAAGTGGTGCTATGTCCAGGGCAGAAGCCATGCTGTTCTGGACATATTGTGCTGTATTTGATTAGATAATCCATGAGTTGGATGGATGCTATTTTTTCCAGGGCTTTAGAGAGTGGGGGGAGGATGGAGATTGGTTTGTAGTTATTTTGTAATGTACGATCTCCATTCTTATGAATTGGGGTAATTTCAGCTGATTTCCATGCACTCGGGAATTGACCAAAGCACAGAGACTGGTTTAACTGGTCAGTGAGAGGGGCTAGCATGACATCTAGAGTTAGACGGAGAATCCTGGAGTCAAGAGGGTCACAACTGGGGTTATGGCTGGAGAGGGCTTTTAGTAGGAGTGGTTTGGCATTATGGGGAGATATTGTGTGGACGAGAAATGGGGGGCAAATTAAGGGCGGGGGGTTTGAGGCAGGGATAGGGTCAAAAAAGTGAATAGGAAGGACTGCACTTAGGTTAGAAAAAGCCGTGTTGAGGCAGTCGGCAATATGTGGGGGGTCAGTGGTAACAGCGCCATTGACAAGTATCTGAGAAGGGGAGGAGAGCGAGTTTTTCCATTAAGCTCCTTAATATTATCCCAGAATGCTCATGCAGAGCCCACGGAGGAGGCCAGGGTGGTTTTGTAGTATTTGGCCTTGACTTGCCTTATGGCCCAGGTGCATTGGTTACGAGTGGCATTATAGGCTTGTCTGCCCACTGTCCTGCCTGACTCGACCACTACTTGCCATAGGTTGTCTCGCTGCCTTCATTGCTGGATAAGGGAAGGAGAAATCCAGGGGGAATTGTGTCTTTTGGAGTAAGTGCTGGTAAAGGGGGCAAAGATGTCACAGGCCTTGCAGAAGGCTCTGGTGAGGTAGGCTAGTGCAGTATCTATATCCGTCGTGAGTGAGATCGGGGACAAATCAAGCTGGGATAGGTACTGCTTCAGTTTATTAAGGCTCCCTGGGTGAAAGTGGTGGTGGGAGGTGACTTTGCACATGGGTTTTTGCGTGGGGGGGACCAGAAACAGAAGATAGGGGAGTGGACACTGAGGGACTTAGCTAGGTTGCTAACAGACTTGATTTTGTGTGGGCGATTGGAAAGTATTATGTCAAGGAGGGAGCTGGTGCCACTTGACTAGTTAAATCTGGTAGGAAGAGTGACTAATTGAGCTAAGTCAAGGGCAGTGTAGGAGTCCTTTATTTGTGCAGCAGTGGAGCCAAGCCAGTTGATACCGAGGTCAGCTAGGACGAGCTGTTCATCTTTGTGGGGCAGGGTGGAAATATAGTCAGTAAGGGAGTGGATTGCAGGTCCTTGGGCTCGTGGAGGTATGTATGTAGTTGTAAGTAGAGAGGGCCCCTGCCCAGGTCAGGGGAGATTTTTAAGGTGATGGCTTGGGCACCATGACTGAGCTTGGGGGCAGGGAGGGCGTGGCTAAGGAGGGAATCATACAAGTAGACTGCACATCTGCCACCATGCTTACCAACTCGATCCTCTTGGAACAGGGTGAAACCAGGGAGGGAGGGAGACAGCAGAGTCAGGGGTTGATGCAGAGAGCCAGGTCTCCATTATGGCAAGGATGTCAGGCCTGTGTTGGGTGACCCAGCACTGGAGTGCAGCAGTTTTCTTTGGGAGACTGAAGATGTTCATTGAGGCAATGAGGAGGCCACACCCAGCAGGGTGCGGGGGGAAGGGTAGAAGACCCAGGATCAAGGTTGAAGTGGACGTTCCTGGAGAGCAGAAGAAGTAAGGTGATAAGCCGGAGGAGTGGGCTACAGTGGTTGGGGTTGATATGCTTGAGCTGATGCGAGGATCTGGAGGTGGAGGTGCATGGGATGGGTAGGGAGCTAAGGGTAGGTATGGCTAGGATGGGGTGAGACCATCCTGCTTTGGGAATTGGTTCTGAGTATAGTTTTGATTATTTATTGTTGCTGTGGAAGCACAGGGTTGCCTGGGTCCTGCGCTTACATTTATAAGACTACAGTGACCAAATTGTCAGCATAGACATCTTATTACCCAACCTCATGTAACTGGTACAAAACATTTTCAAATTCCTGCCAAAACATAATTTTGTGCAACTGCAATGCCATTCCGCACCATGGGCAAAAATGCATTTGGTCAGGACTTCAAAAATGACAGCTGGGGTGTACATGAGGTGGCATAATAAGAAGGCTATTTTGAAAATCTGGCACCAGAACATTTAAAATTTCCAAAGTTAAGAGCATGCGTAGCGAGATTTCAAGTAATGGTCATAACTTTAACATTTTTGCATTTTTATTTAGTTGTTTAACCAGGAGTAGCACACTAAGCTGAAAGCTTTTTTACAGGAGCAACCTGGGAGCACAGGAAAGTTAAGTGACTTGCTCAGGGTCATACAGTATGCAAGTGGAAGCTATGGGATTCAAACCCAAGTCTGGCCTGCTAGATATCACCAGATTAGCAACTCAGGGCCTTAAACCACTGCACTATACTGCTTCCCATATTTTGACCTCCAGTTTTTAATGTAGCCTTCTTATGATCCCATGTCATAACCAATGTCAGGAGACATTTTCAAATCCTATCCAAATGGTGAATTTGCCAACTGACTGAGAAATCATCTTTTGGGAGGGAGTTTCATAACGACAATGGCATTGTTCATGCGGTGGTCTCTTCAAAAGGTTATGTTGAAAATTTGGGGTCAAAATGGCAAAAAATGCTTAGTTATGCACAAAAGGTGAAATCCCCATTGAAATAAATTGAACTGCATTTGCCTTACTTTCTCATTTTGCAGTCGGCGGTTGCAGCAGCAAGATGTGTTTTTGGTCAGAGTACATCTTGAACCTGGGACCTGCTTAGGTGAGTGAAGGTGTGTGGGAATGTACTGAGGGGTGTGGGGTTGTGGGTGGTCAGTGAGAGGTGGGGTTTGGGTGGGTTGATCGGCGAGGGACAGTTTTTTTTTTACAGGTTTCAAAAGTGAAACAAAAAAGAATATTAAGGAACTGTTTTCTGTATTTCAGGTTCTTTTAGAAATGGGAGTGTGTGGGGGGGCACTAGCCACAGGGTGGTATTTCATTTGGAAACTGGGCTTTTAACTGTTGAAAAGTGGGATGTGAGAAACAGAGCAGTACATTTATATGAAGGGAGCGAGTACTGGAATGGCAAGGGGAATGAGTAATGGAATCAATGGGGGCACATTAAAATAGATGAGAGCATGAACCGGAATGGATGGGGATATTTTAACATTAATGGGTGGGACAACCTGAATAAATAAATGTAGGCAGCTAAATGTTAGTGGGAGTGGGAATCGAAATAATGGAGGTATTAAATATAAATGTGTGTAAGAAGCAGAAAGTGTTAGGGCACTCAAATATGAATGGCAGCAAGCAGCAGACTGGATGGGGGAGTACTATATGTATTACATTTGCAGGCACTGTATTATAACTCACAGTGTATTTTTATTGCATTTAAAATGAATGGGACCTTGCTTTGCTGCTTGAGGTTTGGTAATGCAGGTTTCCTGTTTCATGAGGGGTGGAGCAGTATAGTTGACAGGCTGTGTGACACAGTTTTATGAGGCATTTGGTTTCATAAATGGGAAACTTTTTTGAAAGTGTGTTTTATTTCAAAATGTGTTTCTGCGTTTGGTGTGTGGTGGTTTGTCATAAGTCTCTTTGGTACTGAGGTAACAATGTTTGTGTGTACATTTCAATTAATCCTCTGGTGAAGTGTGCGAGCAGGAATGTAGAAGACTGAGACAGTGCTCATATAATAGGTCAGCCTGACCCAATAAACATGAAAATAAAAGATATATGGCACACAGGAACAGGGTGCAAAAAGTTTTAATTTATTGTGGCATACTTGTCAAATTTGTGCAGTCCTTGTCCCAACAGTACAGCAAAAAACATGAACAGACAGATGAACCCCGGCGTTTCGACTCTAAACAAGAGTCATCATCAGGGGATATGGCATATACTAAAAACTACCTCTATATACATATCAGTCTTAATTAACACTGGTGAAAAACACTTAAAAAACATGCACATTTAATCTGAACATCAATCATCTTATTTAATCTAATACAAAAAATCTATTCTTAATTAACTAGATGCACTGAAGAGAACCCCCATTACTATTACTTCTCCATTTTAAAACATGCTATGATTACTACAAGCTGCTTATTTAGCGCTAAATAGTTTAATCAGTTTCAACAGTTTAAAGGGAGTCCAAGTGCATCGCAAATGAGATATTTTTCTTAATGCAGTCTAGAGAAAGATAAATTGTAACAATTGTTCACACACCAACTATATCTAAATACAAATTACAGCCCATTTATATTCGATCTCTGTTTCATGCAGGATTTGCCCTGAAAAGAGAAATAATTTAGAAAAAAGAAAAGATGTTAGCACAGTGTGAACATAATTCATACATTTCAACAAGAGCAGAGAAATATAATCAACACAACTGAAAATATCACTTTATCAAGGATTTTGATGTTTCTTAATATACATAATACATAGTGAGTGTGTGTAACTCAAGAAAACAGGGAAGTGCATGGGGGCAAACATACTCTGGTGCTTAAAACCAAAACACATATATTCCAAATAAATCACATAGAAATAATCATTTTAATTAAGGATATTGTATCCGCAGAGTTTTAGAATATAAAATTCCAATGCATACATAATAATCAAAAGGGGGGGGGAATAAAAAGGTCTGTACAGTCAAAATCATTCATTACATAATTTTGAAATCTCCTTTAAGGTGAGAAGCCAAACAATCTCAATTTATTTATTATTTCAAGTATGGTTTGAGATCCCACTGATAGTTTAGACCTTCTGGTTTCATGCTTTGCAGACGAAAGATCCATCTACTGTACATTTTTTCTGTAATAAAATGTTGGATCTATCACCTCCAAATTTCAAGGGAGGCACCTGCTCCACCCTTATACATTTCAGATCCATAACATTTGAAGAATGTTGTATCATGAAGTGTGCTCCCACTGGAGTATTCATGTTTACATTCACGATAGAACAAATATGTTCTTGTATCCTTTGTTTTAATGGGCGGATTGTTTTACCTACATATAGAAGCCCACATGAACACCAGAGAACATATACAGTACTACAAATGATGTATCACATGTTATAAGTTGGTCTATTTTAACAGAAACTTCTGAATCTACAAGATGTTGAAATATTTTGGCTGGAACTGAATATTTGCAAATGTTACAACGATTGCAACTATAAAAACCTGATGGTCTTGTGAGAAGCCACGTTCTGTTACTTTCTTTATTGCTCTGAATGCCGCCATGTACAAGTTTATCTTTAAGACTCTTCGCCTTACAGAAAGTTGCCCGTGGGTTTTTCTCCCACGGCTTTCCCTAATTCTTTATCGCTTAATGAAATGGTCCAGTTTCTAAGTACATTACCGATTTTGTCTGATACATAAGGAGGGTGAGGGGTACTGTCATGAAATGGCTCCATGGTGGCTTACTTTCCCTCATGAAACAAAGGGACAAATGCTGGGAGAAGAACAAGATCTCCCGCAACCACAATGACCTTCTTGAATATCGGCAGCTCAGAAACTCTTGTAAAAGAGCAATCCGCACTGCCAAGAGTGAGCACTGTTAATCTGCCCTGCTTTCCGCAGCCAGAAATTCAAGGAGTTTCTGGCAAAACATCAAAAACTTGGCTGGAGGTCACTGGCATGCATATTAGCGGGGTCAGCTACAACAACCCACGTACCATCGCCAATGCTTTCAACTCCATGTTCACTGACCTGCCTGCCCCCCTCCTTCCCAACCTCCTACTCCTAAGTCCCTGATTGGGCACACCCCCTGACCTCCCTTCTACCTAAAACAGGTCTCTGTCATGGAGACCCAGAAGCTCCTTGCAGGTCTTTCCCACCAGACTGGGGCAGGGCTTGACAGCCTTGAATCCAAATTGCTCAGCCTGGGTGCTCCCCTCCTAGCCTGGCCTATCACACACATCTTTAACTCCTCTCTAATCTTGGGGATCATCCCTGATATGTAGAAAGTGGCCAAGGTGGTTCCTGTCTTCAAACAAGGTGACCCTAAAGAGATCAAGAATTACCGCCCCATTGCCATCCTGTCTGCAGCCTGCAAACTTCTCGAAAAGGTTGTTGCCACGCAGCTCTCCCACTACCTACACAGCTATGGACTTCTCTCCCCTGCTCAGCATGGGCTCAGAAAAGGGCATAGTACTTCCACTGCACTTGCTGTGGTCACCTCTGAGATCAGGTCCACAGCTGCTGCAAATAGGATGCTGGGATGCATAGGCAGGGGCATCACCAGCAGGAAAAGGGAGGTCATAATTTCACTAAACAAGACACTAGTGAGGCCCCACCTGGAGTACAGTGTACAGTTCTGGAGACCTTACCTATGTTCTGTGAGGCTTTAGTCAGTAGATATATATTGTAGCCTCTCTCTAAAAATCTCTTGGCTAATTCACCAGCTTGCTCTCTATAAGAAGCATCATCACTACAGTTCCTCCACAAATGGAGGTATTGCCCATAGGGAATAGAATTTTTAAGAGAAAGACAATGGGTACTGGAAACATAGAGAAGAGAATTCGTTGCTGTTTGTTTACGAAAACATTTTGAAATAATTAAATCATTACTAGATAATTTTGGAAGGGTGAGATCCAAAAAATCAATTGTGTCTTTAGATGCTGTATATGTAAATTTCAAATTTAAATTATTTTCATTTAGCCACTTAATGAAATTTGGAATAATTTCAATGGGGCCATTCCATATGCATAGGCAGTCGTCAAACCTAAACCAAAAAGCTATATTCATATAAAATGGACTTACAGTCTGATCGCAAATAAAGTCCTTCTCCCAGAGTCCCAAAAATTAGCATAACTGGGTGCCATAGAGGCACCCATCGCTGTCCCACATTCTTGTAAGTAGAATTTACCCTCAAATTCGAAAAAAATTATGTTCCAAAATAAATTGCAAACCCGTGAGAATAAACTCCTTTGGTATACATTCAGTTTCTGCAATCTGATCTAAATAATACGTTACTGCCTCTATGCCTTGCTGATGGTGGATGGAGGTATATAATGTCTCTACATCCACTGAAAACCAGACATAATTAGACTTTCATTTAACATGCTGCAGTTTATTCAACAAATCTTTACTGTCTTTAATATACGATTATAGGGTTAGAACACATAACTGCAAAAAGAAATCAATAAACTTACCCATATTTTCTGTTAAAGCCCCATTACCAGACACAATTGGATGGCCTGGAGGTTCTACAATATTTTTATGGATTTTTGGGATTGCATAAAAGCCAGACGTAATCGGAAACTCCCTGATGAAGACTCTTGTTTAGAGTCGAAGCGCTGGGGTTCATCTGTCCGCCCGTGTTTTTGCTGTACTTTTGGGGCAAGGACTGCACAAATTTGGCAAGTGTGCTGCAATAAATTAAAACTTTTTGCACCCTGTTCCTGTGTGCCATATATCTTTTGTTTTCATGTGTGTACGTTTCACAGGGAGAAGTTCTGAGATAAATGTAATAGTAAATGCCTCTAAATATTTTTGCTGCCCATTTAATTTGTTTTTTTGTTGTTCTTTCATCTTTTTCTGACAGGATGGAGACTTTTTCTTATTTGTCAAGCTGTGAAATCTGGTTGTCTGTTCAGAAACTGCTGACGTGGACGGCTGTTGTGATGCCACTTTTTACTTTTTTTTCTTTGATATTGGAGGTGTGATTGACTGTGGGCATGGCTACTATTTCATCAACCAACTATGGGTGGGGTTTAGGTGAGTAACCAACTCTGTGGGTATTGGTTTGAAGTTTGTGGTAGAATAACTGACAGTATTTCTTTATTGTGATTGAACTAGATACCTCTCATATATTTCCTAGTATCTTCTTTGAGGACATCTCCCTTCTTAGAGCCACATCCATGTAAATGTAATTTATTGATGTCATGACCACTCAGAAACTTTTGCCCACAGAGGCAGCCCACACTGACATCCATCAGTGTGGCTTAGATAATGTGGGTGGCCCCATCATTCCTTAGCTGTTTCTTTAGCCATCAACCGCTCATTGGATCAGCAGAGAAACAACATTGAAACTCACTGTCACTTTCAGATGTTGTTTTTGTTAATCATTTGTTAATTTCTTGAGTATTATTGTATGCTGCCTTTGAAGGAACCTTTATTCTGCATCTGTCACTGTGTCAATGTTAAGATCTACCAGGATGGACCACACACTTTGTATGCAGCATGGTCCTCTTGAATGATGTAAAAACTACCTGTATGCCAGCTGTCAGGGCCTCAGGCAGGCCATGAGGAGACTTTATCAAAAGGTCATTAGCGAAATGAGTTCAGTTTGAATTTGATTGAGGTGGTGGTTGAGGGACTGTGAGCTCGAGGAGCAAGAGAAGGAAGAGTTACATAATTTAGATTTATAGGCACTTTTGTGCTACTTACAGGTATGCCATCTTTGCCATAGGGAGCTGCAAGATACAGTCTTTTGTTGGATTATTTGAATAATCTTTAACTTCACTTAAAACATGTTATTTTGTCTTTTTATGTATTTCTTTTTGGAATGCTTTATATGCTCACAGGAGTAAGGACCCATAGAAGAACTGGGAAGGAGAGAGCTGGAAAGGGTTGCATGATCCAGAGATCTACAAAAGGGAGAGTGGCTGCCGAGGAGTGAACATGAGTGTACCAGAGTTCACATTGGGTGTAGAACAGTAACCAGAGGAAAAAGGATCAGAGTGAAGAAGATGGATGGAGAATTTGAGGAAAAGAGAGAAAAGAGAAAGGAATTATTTTATAAAAGTGGATAGAGAGCAAAGAGGAAAGGAGAAGTAAGGGGTCTCAAAGGAGAACCATTATAAATGAATAAACAGATGTGAGTTATATGAACTATAACAAAACTGAATTGAATAGGCAGATGAGAGAGATAAATCTTTATTAATAATATTCACTAAAGTTTAAAGATAACAACTATTATGTAATAGGTTTCAGTCTTTTTGAATTTCCCAGGCTGGTGATGTCATTTAGTTGGTTGACCTTGCTGTATAACATTTTTATTATTATTCTTGGACAGAACACACACACAAAGGCAGAGTATTGCACATACAGGTCTGACTCATACCGCAACATTTGGTACGGCCAGCGAATGAAATTAACAAAGTATTCACTCAATAAGCTGCGAACCTTAAAAGATATGACTTAAAATAATGTCCATATTACAGACCTTGAATCCGGATATTAATAAGCCAATGTAAGGTCGCTCCCCCCAAATGGAGGAGAGCCTAGTGATAAATACATAGATTACAAAAATAGAAAGATGTGACAAAAAGGCCTGAGAAATATTCTAACTACTCTACCTAAGGTATGTCCTTCTACCTTGCAGATTGTAATATCAACTATATACAGAAAGGCAATCTTTTACTGAAGCATAGCTATAATCAGAGTGGAGAAAGGGACAAGGGGACTACAGATAACAAAACCCAGACCTTTATAGTGAGGGGAGGAATCTAAGGAGTGGGACTGGAAAGAGTATTATGACAATACTTAGACCTTAAATAAGGCTGCCAGCATTTGTCATACCAGGCTAAAGAGCCTTGGGCAAAACTGGAGATCCTCTCAGATGTGGCCCCTTGGACGAGAGCCAGGAGGAACTCATGAAAAGTCAGAATCTCCAAGGTTCTCCATCTCGTCAGTATGAGTCTCTTGGCCAGTGCCCCGACCAATGTGATCCATTGTGCCTCTGGACTGTACTTCGGCATGGAAGAGCTACCACAGCCAAGAAGGAGCAAAAGAGGGTACGGAACAATATTGGGGAACACCTGTTGGCACATATCCTGAATTGCTAGCCAAAAGTGCTGAAGATTGGGGCAGTCCCAGAGTATATGGAACAGATGGGCACCTTGGTTACCACATCTCCAACAAGTGTCTGCCGAGATGAGTCCCATCTTGACTAGTTTAGCCAGGTCTCTATACCATCTGTGGAGGGTCTTATTCATAATAAGTCATGTACGTCCATCCCGGCAGGCCAAATGGATTCATACCCATCCTTGTTCCCATTGTTGCTCTGAAACAGAGGTCTGTAATTCTTTTTCACATTGCAATCTGGCTTTTTGGGAGGGGTCATTGGTGGATTCTCTGAGGGGACTATATATGCTGCTAGCTTTATTCTTGGTAAGTTTACCCCATGAACATATGGGGTGGGGTTTTTTTTGTGGTGAATTATTGTGGGGGGAATTTGGAAGGTGAGATATGGCATCTCTCTACTGAAGGTATCTCCAAAAGTGAGAAGCAGGGAGATGATATCGTGCCTTCAGAGATTCAAAAGAGTCTATAACAGTGGTTCCAGGGAGTAGGAGATCCTCTATCGAGGAGATGCCGTGTACCATCCAAACTTTCCAGTGCAAGGTGGAGTCCCCTATTTTCAGGGCCTGATTGTCCCATAGAGGCATATATTCCCAAGGAGCCGGGTCATGGCCCAGCAGAGCCATTGCTTGCTTCCAATATTTTATTGATAGTAATATAGAGGGAGAAAGGCCCACGGGTAAATTCTTCTTGCCATATAAGGTGACCGCTGGGGAGGGAGTGTGAGTTAGGGAGGCTTCTAACTGGAGCCAGTGTGGAAAGGCCTGTCCAAATTTAGAAAACCATCTAAGAGTCTGAGCCAGAACAAAGGCCATATGATACCGCTGCAACCAGGGGAGTCCCCAACCACCCCTTTTCCAATGTTGTCGAAGTTTAAGTTTACTATATCGAGGGGGTGCGCCCTCCCACAGGAAATTGCCCATCAGGGCCTCCAATTTCTGGAACCACTTCTAGGGTATAGACAAAGGTAGGTGAGCCAATAAATAAAGCATCTTAGGGGCAGCCATCATTTTGATCGAATCAATTTTACCAGCTAGTGAGAGCTTCAATGCTTTCCATCTTTCTATATTTAACCTAAGGGTATCAATCAGGGAGTTGAAATTAGCTGCAAGCATTTTAAGTGAATCCGGATGTAAGATAATGCCAAGGTATTTTATACCTTGGGGGGACCATTTAAGCCCCATGGCAATAAACTCTTCTCCAGATGCTAAGGAATTCAGCGGAAGGATTTCAGTTTTGGACTGATTTAATTTTAGACCTGATATCTTTGTAAAATCAGTCAAGATGTTAAAGATTGTCTGAATCCCTAGTGAAGTATGTTCAGTAGTAATAAGGAGATTGTCTGCATATAAGAATGTTTTATAGTTGGCATCACCCACCTGAATTCCAGGGATAGAATTGGAGGAACTAAGTGCAATGGCCAGGGGCTCTATAGCTAGAATGAATAGGAGGGGAGAAAGAGGGCATCCCTGTCTCGTGCCCTTCTGTAATTGGAAGGGCCGAGACAGGGTGCCATTAGTCAGAACCAAGGCTAGGGGAGCAGTATATAAAAGCTTTATCCAGGCGATATATCCTAGGCCGAAACCCATAGTGGAGAGAGTATGAAATAGAAAAGGCCATTCGACCGAATCAAAGACCTTTTCAAAGTCAATGGCCAAAGCTACTGAAGGGATTGATGAGAGTTTGACAGAGTGCATTAGGGACCCTAAGGTTCTGTGGTGATCCGACCCTAGACGGCCTTTAACAAAGCCCGCTTGGGATGGGTTAACCAAGCCATGTAGAAGAGGTTCCAGTTGGTTGACCTTGTAAATATAAAATGGTTAGTCACCAAATCACTTTCAGATTTTCAACATCAGTCTGGGGCAGGATGTCTGGGTCTCAATTATACAGTTTGAAGTACAGTACTAAGTTAGAGTTTTTGGTCTGCAAGGCACGGTATTTTTTTTGCACACTTCAGCAAGGGGTTTATGTCTCAGTAAAGTATGATGCAATCATTGCAAAAAAAGGTAGAACAAATGTCATTATGTAGTTTTGTAGCATACACACTTAAAAAAAAAAAGCCTGTAAGTCAAATGTATTTTTAGTGAAATAACTTACATAAGGAATGAAAGAGAAGTTTCAAATTGTTATCTAATCCCTCTCTGCATAAAATGACTGTTTAGAATATATTAGACTTTTAGTTTATTACTATGTCTGTATTTCTCTTATGTAAAGGAGGTGTGGAGGCCTGGAAGTCCCCTGTTTACAAGCACAAACAGTGAAATCCATTCTTAATCATACTGACTGCTAGGATTTAGAAAACCAGACAGGGAGCAAGTTCTGGTCAGCCCATACACCAAGAGGAATGGCAAATGATATTCTACAACCTTTACTTGGGAGATATCGGTGACTTTATGCATACTACTTTCAGATGAAATTTTACAAAACTTTTAGAAGAGGAAGTCACTAAGTCACTTTTATTGAAAACGGATTCATAGTAAAAATTATCTGACAGAAATGCATACTGTCAAAACCAAAACAGGACTTCTTGCACAAAAAAAGAAGACACAAAGACTCTTCTTCTATAATTGAAAAGTTTATTAATCTCTGTGTAACAAAATACTGGTATTTGCTTTAAATATTGCTGCTAATATTTCATTATATGTGTTCATTGTTGTTCAGAAAATAATTCACTTATAAATATGGAGAACAACTGGAAGGAAGTTGAAAAACAAATGAAGTTATGGAGTGAAGAGCTGGTTAATCCTGCAAAGAAATTTGAATCTAAATAAAAAAGATCACAAAATTCACTACCTCCTCTGATTGCCAACATGCAGCTCTCATCAGTGCAAGGACCCTCCAGTGACTGATGGTTAGCCCCACCCCTTACAGCTCCCAGCACCAATAGGAACACAGCCAGAAGAAGTGCATTTTTCAAATTGGCAGCTCTGGTTCTTGTTTGGAGAAACTTAGAAACATAGAATTTGATGGCAGATAAGGACCGCTTAGCCTGCCTGGACTGCCCATTTTCCCTACCTACCATTTTTATTATCTAGACCAAGGAAACGTTAGTCACAGCTGTTCCTGCCAGGGGTTGGAGAGATTCACTCCTGCAACCATAGTGAGTCTCTCTCCCTCCAGTCACCAGCTCATGGCTTTTCTCAGCTTAGGGTCTCACTAAAGACTTGTGGTTAGCCTGGCCCCCTACAGCCCCTAGCACCAATATGAAATGCAACCAGAAAAGGCATGTTTTTCAAATGGACAGCTCCAGTTCTTCTTTGGAGCTATTCTTTTCTCCATACCAAGGGAACTATAGTCAGAGCTGCTCCTGTGAGGGGTCAGACAGAGTCAATCCCATAACCTTAGTGACTCCCCCCTCCTCAGCTTGCTGACTTGTGGCTCTCCTCAGCTCAGGGACCCTTCAAACACTAGCAGTTAGCCCTGCCCCCTACAGCTCCCAGCACCAATAGGAAATGCAGCCAGAAGAGGTGCATTTTTTGAATTGGCAGCTCTGTTTCATGTTTGGAGCTATTTTTCTCTCCACAACATAAGAATTTTATTCAGAATTGCTCCTACCAGGGGTTGGAGAGAGTCACTCTTGCAACCTTAGTGATCATCTTCACCTCTGATCACTGACTTATGGCACTCCTTAGCTCAGGAACCCTCCAGAGACTGGGGGTTAGTCCTGCCCCCTACAGACCCCAGCAATTATCTGATGCCCAGCCCTTAAAAAAGGCAGCTGTCATAGCGTTCCTCCATTGCAGTCCTCACATGAAGGGCCAAGAGCAAAAGGCATCATTGGAGTCTATCCAATGGAGTCAGCCTAAGGAAGCAGCTAGTGGCTGGCCATACTGCCTTAACATTTGTTTCTCAAGTCTAAACAGGTGTAACAACTGATTACAAGCAGGACCTTTCTGACTGGCTGCATAGAAAGTGATGTATCACAGCTGTGCCAGTGCAAACCAGCTAAGCATTAGGTTTCTCCCTACCCACTGTTGTAATGCTTTTTATTGTATAATCTCTGGAAAATATGTGATACTGTTTGTAAATAGGCGACATTGTGTGTTATCCCTATCTTTGATATAATATGATACTGGTTGCAAGCAAGCACTATATGTTATCTTTTTTTTTTTTCAAGTTCAAGTTCTTTTATTACTTAAAAAAATTTATAAAGCCATAGGTTTGTTACATTTACATACATATCATTACAAATTATACCAATTCATAAATAAATTTGTTTATATCTCAATACATTTCCCTACACATCCACATAAGAATATAAATAACAGAAAATGGAATAAAATTTGAATGACCAATTATGAAGCGCTGTAAATTTCCCAATCGAAATTCAACAATTTATTTTTAACATAAACAATATTTTGCAGTGCCATAAATCATTTTCAAGGAGTCTAGTTTAAGGACCATTTTCTTGTAATCTAAAGATTATAAGAGGAGAGAATCAGGAATTTGAGCGAAAATGTACTTTTCTCAATCTTTTATCCAATTTTTACATTCAAATAGTGTGTGCATAATACCAGCTTCTCATTTATCAGTACAATCACAACTGTTTTTAAACTTCTTACAAAACCAATTGTTTAATTTATAATAAGTTATACCAAGACTTGCCAAATGCAATCTACACAAGATATTCCTATGTAGACCATTTTCACATTGGACCAAATATGGCTCTATCCCCCAAGTAATCTTTATAGAGGAATATAAACCCCTTTGGTCAATGTCATGGATACTTGCAAAATCCTGTTGGACAGCTATGTCCTTTAACCTTTGAATAGTTACATTTACAAAACCATCTATGTTAGCCAAAACATATATACTCCCTAGGTCTACACACCCAAATTGTCTTAAAGCTCTGTTTAGTTTAGAAAACCATGATTTAAAATGCCCATTGCAACCTAATTTATTTACCCTTGCCGCGGTGTTTGCACACAGAGGTTCTTTGTCTTTTAAATAGTTTTTTATTTTAATGGGTTCACCACAACATATCCAAGACACACTGTCTTAGGGTAGCTGGTCCATTCCATTGGGGTGTCAAACAGACGAGGCATACTGATGAGTCCTGGTAGGATGAAACACGTGTCTATGTCATCTGTTAGCACCCTTTGCAAACTGTGTGAGAGGCCTTTCGGCACCATGCAATTCTGCTTAAAGTTGAACCAGCATAACATTCTGTGGTGATTTGCATATGCAGCCCATGATGCTTTGCATTGTGTGGGCATGTGTGATTTTGTATTTTCTTGAAACTTGGCTTCCCAGCCAAATGCCCTTTGGGGTAACCCTTGCCTCGGTGTTTGCGCACAGAGGTTCTTTGTCTTTTAAATAGTTTTTTATTTTAATGAGTTCACCACAACATATCCAAGACACACTGTCTTAGGGTAGCTGGTCCATTCCACTGGGGTGTCAGATAGATGAGGCATACTGATGAGTCCTGGTAGGATGAAACACGTGTCTATGTCATCTGTTAGCACCCTCTGCAAACTGTGTGAGAGGCCTTTCGGCACCATGCAGTTCTGCTTAAAGTTGAACCAGCATAACATTCTGTGGTGATTTGCATTGTGTGGGCATGTGTGATTTTGTATTTTCTTGAAACTTGGCTTCCCAGCCAAATGCCCTTTGGGGTAACCCTTGCCTTGGTGTTTGCGCACAGAGGTTCTTTGTCTTTTAAATAGTTTTTTATTTTAATGGGTTCACCACAACAAATCCAAGACACACTGTCTTAGGGTAGCTGGTCCATTCCACTGGGGTGTCAAACAGACGAGGCATACTGATGAGTCCTGGTAGGACGAAACACGTGTTTATGTCATCTGTTAGCACCCTTTGCAAACTGTGTGAGAGGCCTTTCGGCACCATGCAATTCTGCTTAAAGTTGAACCAGCATAACATTCTGTGGTGATTTGCATATGCAGCCCATGATGCTTTGCATTGTGTGGGCATGTGTGATTTTGTATTTTCTAATTTATTTATACTTTTAATCTTTTAATTCCAACATAACCAAGGAAGACTATTTTTGTTTGACTTCAAAATCTTGCTCCAATGCTTAATTGCTCTTGTCAAAATTCTCATTTTAATTTGAATCAATCCAGCCTCCAGTCTTAAAAAACAAGAGGGGCAGTCATGAGGGAGGATCAAAGTGGATCTTAAAAAAATATTCTGAACACTCTCTAAATTAGCCCTATCTAAATAAAGGCCCCACACTTCACTACCACGTAACAGTTGGTTCAGGAGTTTGGCTTCAAAAGTTCTCTTTAATGCAACAAAAGAGTTGGCAAATTTAGTAGCAAAGGAGTGTATGGCCTCCATTGCTTTTGTTGCATTTTGTTTAACATCTGCCAAGTGACTAGACCAGGATAGATTGTTATCAATTAGTACCCCCAAATACCTGAACTCCTTCACTACCTCAAAGTTGCATCCCTCAATTTCCCAAGATTTCTTGTTATATTTAGATTTTCCAAACACTAAATTTTTGATTTAATAATATTTAATTCGAAATCCAACTGGTTCAAAGTAGTCATAACACTAGATAATGCAGGTTTGAGGCCTAAAGGAGTTCTAGATATAATTAAAGCATCATCTGCATACAACAACACTTAGGTTTCCTCGTCATCTAGACTTGGTGCATAAGTATCAATCAGGCTAATTTTTTTAATTAGATTCTCAGGGCCAGATATTCAAAACTTTGCCCCGGGGCTAAATTAGCACTGCCTGGTGGGCAAACTTAGCCCAGAGCATGAAGCAAGCCATATTCAAAAGGAATAGCCTGGGGCAAACAGCTTCTGAATATAGCATGGGAATGAGGCTGGGCAAACTGGGCTGGAAGTGCAGGGCAAACTTAGCCCTGGAATAAGATAGCTCTGAATATGGCAACCAGGAAGTGCAAACCACAACAGCAACACAGTGCACAGTGATGTGAAGGTAGGTAGAGGTGAACTATGTAGCCAATGTGCATGCCAGCAAATGTGTGGACCCAGTACAGCTGCAGGCAGCAGCGTATGTGAAAGCACAGTGTGCAAAACTGTAAAATATTCTCTGAACTGTTTGCTCAGTGCTACCACGTTTGCTTGGGTTTAGTGCAGGGCTAAAATGTTAGCCCAGTGCAAACACGTTTGCCCGGTGCTAAACATTGCCATATTCAAAAGTGACATGCAAATGAGCCTACTTAGGTAGTCATTGGGCAAACATCCTGATTAGCATCTCATTATGCCCTGATTTTCATGCAGTTCGCACCGGGCTAACTGTTTAGCTCTGCGCTAAACCTGCGCAAACATGTTAGCACTGCGCAAACAGCTTGGGGAATATTATACAGATTTGAACACTACTTCCACATGCACTGCTGCCTGCAGCTATACTGGGACAACACAGCATAGGCACAGATGGTGGTGGTGCTGCATGCATCTGTCACACTGTAGGTCATGCTACAGTGCACAGCAGACACTACAGTAGCAAGGGGGCCAGTAGTGTATTGACACAACAATGCCTATGGTGTGCAGGGCAGTGATGATGACTGCACTATACACAGTGAGAGGCCCAACCTGCAGGTGTTTACTGACAGTGGACATTACTGTTACACTGTTGTGTGACCCACAGATGCTGCACCTCTGGCATGGGATGCTCAGTGACATATACTTGTCTGGCTTTGTGTGCTGTGGCAGTTGTACAGCTGTGCGGTATGTGGCCGGGGGGGCATATATTATCTGAAAGGCACACTGGTGTTGGGGTATTCCCAATAGTGGCCCATGTGCACTGCATGATGTGTCCCAGCATTGTGGCCACACCTGGTCTGTGGCACAGCCTGGCCACCCATACACTCTCCCCTCAACATGCTCCATGCCCACAGTGCTGCATGTGTGTGCTGGCATCTGTTGGTGTCCAGAGAAGTGTGGTTTGCAGGTGTGTGCTGTATGGCCACACTGCCATGCTGTCCAGTGGTGGCAGGGTCACCACTTACTGCCTGGCATGGCTGGGACTGGTGGCAGATGATGGCATCATTGTGATGCCTTCAGTTAGCAGCATGCTTTCTGTATGTTTGGCTTTGTCTATGTGTCATATTTATTTGTTAGGGTCATGCAAAACCCATGCAAAACCTGTGCAAACACCACGCAAAGCCATAGTGTCGCTCAGAGCTGATTACCCAGGGTTAAGACAAGCTTTTCCTGGGCGATAATGTGCACTACGCTATTTGTCATGCTTAGTCACGCAAAACCACTTTGCATGTTGCTAGTCACTGAATATAGCATTGTGCCTGAATTCATGTTAGTTTGCCCCTTGCATACATTATGATTTTGCCCAGTGCTAATGCAGTTTGCCCATGCTATTTGGCCTTTTGAATATAGCAGACCCATGCTAATCCTGCGCTAAACCTTCGCAAACGTTTTTTGCCCAGTGCAAAGTTTTTAATATCTGGCCCTCAGTGTATAAGGTAAACAGTATTGGTGCCAATAAACAGCCTTGTTTCACTCCAACTTTAATAGGCAGTTCTCTTGATAATGCACCATCTCTCCCATAATGTATTTCTATCATTGTATTTGAGTATAATAGCTTGATAATTTCTAGCAATTGGGGAATCAATTTTTAAATCGGCCAAAGATTCCCACAACTTTATTCTATTTATATCCAAAAAGGCTACAAAAAGATTACCTTTTTTATGTATTACATATTTTTCAACCAGAAAGTTTAAGGAAAAAAGAAGATCAAGAGTGCCTTGGCCCTTTTTAACCCCCCCTTGAAATTTTGACACTAACTGGTTTTCCTCAACCCAGGCTGTCAGCCTATCCAGAATTAATCTCGAGAAAATTTTTTGTAGAACTGGAAGCAAAATTATGGGTCTATAGCATTTTGGGTCAGATCTGTAACCTCTCTTAAATAGGGGGACAACTAAGCCTTTATTACAACTTTGAGGAAGAAAAAGATGTTTACTTATGATGTTAAATATTGGGGTACATATAGTTGCCCAAAAAACTGGATCATGAAGAAAAATTTCTGCAGGCAAACCATAAGGACCTGCAACTTTATTTCCTTTCTGAGCCTGTATTGCCTGCTTAACTTCTTTGGGGGAGAATTGAAGCCCGACTCCCTCACAATATTGTGCAGTTATATTTAAGTCATTCACTATAGGGTATCATCCTAACAGTATTTTTTGCTGCCACAGATCAGTACTCCTTGCAGTATTGTCTTATGGTGGTTTCCTCCAATATTGCATACACCTACTATGAACTTGAATATAATCTCCCACACCCTGTCTGGGTGAGGTGTATTTCCATATTTTTAAAACTCTGCTCTAAAGGAACATAACTAGCATCCTATCTGGAAGGACTATATTTTCATATTTTTGTTTGTTTTAAACTCTGCATCAAGAAAGGGGAGGACTATGTCTTAATATTTTCAATTAATTTAGGGGATTGAACCTTACACCATACCTGAGAAAAGATATTTGTTGTTTTTGTTTGTCTTTTCCAATACCAGCTTGTTCTGGAACTATGGAACACCAAATAATTGGCAGATAATGCACCCCATAAGGGTATTGTACACATCTTGTGCTGTGAATGCACTCCTCTTTTGGCCCCCTTCCAGTTTGTCACTCAACCTACACACAGTGATGGCTACAAATGAATTAGCTGCAGCGTCCTGCTATATACTTGTGTTTCTGCTTATGGACCAGATTATATTAGCCACCTATGTCCTCCTGCATGAACGTTTCACTATGGAGATCCCTCCATCTCTTCCCTCCTTCACACATGAAGGCGACCCACTCCTGCTAATACGCTATGGCCTTTATCATAAAGGCACTTGCTAGAAGCTTTTTTCCTTCATGCAGCAAACTACAGATGATGTTACTCTGATATGTCCTGTGCTTCCCTATAGCGCCTTGTCCTCTATCCAGCTGCTTTCATCTGGAGATACTGAAATTAATCCTGGTACCATTTATCCTAATCATAGTGTCTGCTCCCCCCGATTGCTGCTGGAGAAAAACATGGGGTTTAAAGTTAGTACACATGAACATAAGCAGTCTTGGGTCCAAACTTCAAGAGCTAGAAAGCTGGGTTGATCTCTATGACCCTGACATAGTTGCCATTTCAGAAACCTGGCTAAAATATTCTTTACTCCTCCATAAGGTGGAGGTACCAGGGTACTCCATCTTCTGGCAGGTTAAGATCAATAAGATGGGTGAGGCATCCTTCTCTATGTTAGATCTTCCCTCAGTGCCTCACTGGTAGCTGCACTGGACCTAGAAAATTCAGACAGTGTGGCTCTATTAAATAAGCTACTACTACTTGGGGAATGAAGCCACTATATGTGGACTGTGCATATAACCCCCCCAACCCACAATGTGGTGAATTCTGCCCTTGATTCCCTCATTAAGGATCTCTGTGACTTGCCGCTAGGTAATCTAACAGTACTCAGGGACTTCAATATTAACTGGATCTCTAAATCAGGGAAGGGGCCAAATGCTGTTCTTCTGGAGGTCCAGCTTACCCAAATTATCACTGAACTGACTCAAATAAACAACAAAATGGGCAATTACACCCTACTTGACTGGGTCCTTATATCAAATTCAGATCAGATCAGTGCTACAGATATATTTGCTGATTCCCTTAGTGACCACTCCCCTATCTTTTGTGTGGAGTAATGCATCCCCTTATCCTCCTCCGAGGGAATTAATGGCCTGTGATTACTAAAAATTTAATGCCAGCCCCTTTCTGGCTACACTGTCAGGCATTTAATGGACCAAAAGTGGAGCACTTTATGTTGTGGATTCTGCCCTGCATTTCTTCATGAGTAACTTCCTGTCTGCTGTTAATGCCCAGTTCCCATTTAAAAAGCTAAGGGTAAAGGACTAACAATCAAACTGGCTAGACCACACCCTTAGGAAGTCCATGAAGGTAAGAGAAAAGGTCTGGGGGGTTTAAAAACTCAGGTCTCATATCTAACTGGAATAAATATAAGGAACTTATGTGCTGCGAGTGCACTCCTGTCTTGGTCCCCTTCCAGTTTGTCACTCCACCCTATGAATGCCTGCAAAAGGGACCTGAAAGCTGTTAAAAGAAAATACCTAAGGCATCTGCAGGACAAAAGCTTTTCTGATCCAAGGCACTTCTGGGCACAGATTAATATGCTCTTCAAAAGTCATGCCAGCTCAGTAGAATGTGATATTGTGACTAATGATAAGACCTATCAAAAGTATGTAGCTATAGCCCATGTGTTCAATACATTTTTTACAGATCTAGACAGGTTCAGGCCCTCCTCTCTAGGGCCTCCCTCGCTCTCCCCTGTCAAAGTCTGAGTGCCAATACCCAGAGTTCCATTTCTGACTGATAAAAAGGAGGGAGGTATTGCCCCTCCTAAAGCATCTAAAGGCTGCAGGCTCAGCTGGGTACAACAAACTTGAGCCAAAGCTCCTATAGATAGCAGCTCCTGTTATTACTTCTCCTGTTGCAATGTTGTTTCACAAATCCTTAACTGAAGGGAGAGTTCCTGAGAGTTGGAAAGTGGTTCCTGAGGTTCCAGTGCACAAGAGGACTCAGGGAACCTGAGAACAAACTATCATTGTGTTGGGTTGACCATCCATGGCACTCCAGACATTACATCATGGGTTTTAGCCCACTTGATAGGCTAGTGATACACATAACCTTAGGATAAGATTTCTAGGTTTATCCAGGTCCCAGAAGCCCCTGTTCTCCAGTTCAAATCGTGCATCTGATCAGGCTACTAGCACACCAGGAGTCCCTGTTGTTCTACAATAGGAAGGTAGGCCTAAGTTTTTTATTTTCTAAAAGGAAGCTTAGTTGTGTTGGTAAAATAGCCATTTAGTGAGCCTACCTAAAGAATGGGGTTGTTTCTGCCCCATTTGGTTAGCACTGTTTAAGAGAGAAAAAAATATAGAATCCTAGTTTCAGTAATGAGATAATTCTGTGCCTTTTGAGTTGCTAATCAAGAACAGTGAGTTTTTATAGGAGCGTTACTGTCTTCACAGCAGACTGTGCTGCTGTGTTTAAAATGTATAACAAGTATTATTTGGAAGAAGAATATCCTGTTGAACGAGTCTAGCCAGGTGGCAATGGTCGTTTTTAAGGAGATTGCAAGGTTCACTGTACAGTGCTCTATCGTGCTGTCACTTCTACTGTGTGATTTAGTTGTAGGACAATCGTGTTTGTTTGCTTGTTAGAATTACTGTTGTCCAGCAAAGTTGCAAAAGGGAGCAGACCTTAGCGTGAGCGCCGTGTAGCGCACCACCCTCCCCCCCCTTGCTACTCGCTTCTCATGCACTCTATTGTTTCTGCCCAATGGCGGCCACCTCCCTCTGCCCCCTTCATTCCCCACTGTCTGATGGCACAACGGCCTTTCTGCCATGCTTTCTCCTGAATCTGTCCATTTAAGTCCTGCAGCAGACTCCTGGGTGGCTTCTGCGTGGTCTCTCTAGGCTGCGGCCTTCACGCTGGCGTCATCCTCAGTCTCAGCTTGGAGGCTGGTGTGGGGGTCAGCAACAAACAGCATTTCTCTTCTAGTCTCTCAGTCTAAGGGGCATCGGATAAGAGACGCAGTGAGAGAGAATACTTTTTATCTCAGAAAGGAGTGCTTTTTTTTTTGCATGTTCCGATGAATAAAGGGCTTGAATAAGTTGGCCCACTTCATCACAGGAATGCCACGGTTCTCTCCTCCCAAAGCAGAGAGCTGTGGCACTATAACTGGGGTGGACTAGCCATCTTCAGAAGGAGCTGATGGCTTAGAGGTATAGATTTATGCCACTGTCAGCAGCAGTGCAGGGTTCAAACCCAAGTGCTGATGTTAGATTTTTCAAGCATTCCCCCCCAGCAGAAGGTATTATTGGGATCCACTTTAATTACTATGGGGTCTCTTGCTATAGTGACCACCATAGTTACAGCAAATGCTAAGGTGGTCCCTCTCTATAGTGACCACCCTAGTCACTACCTATGGGTCTCTCTCTCCCTATAGCATCCCATATTATCACCACCTATGGGTCCCTCCCTACAGTGACTCATATTTGTTCCCACCAATGGGCCTATCTCTCTTTCCCTCTCTCCCTAATGACCCACTGAAGTGATTTATAGTCCTAGGCCATTTCTGGACTGGGCTGCCTGCTATTTATCCAGTGAGCATCATTCCATGGTACCATATGGCCCAGGAGGACAACATTCTCAGAAGACAGTGGGGCACCACTTTATGAAGTGGTACAAGGGGTAGGGCACCAAGAAATGGCCCATTAACCCCCTATGTTTGATATTTTGGGCATGTCTATGGTAACATACGGTATGAGTAGACACTACCCTTAGGGGCATTCATGATACTGGAGGCCTGTTGCGACCCTGTCCTAATTCTTCCCCTCCTTTTCCTTCTTCCCCAGATGGTTAAAGCTAAGGAGTGCACAACATGCAGTGCTACCCTGCTGCCTCACAATACAGGACCACACTCCTCCACGATGACCATGACCTGTCTTTGGAGCAATCTCCAGTCATGGGTTCCAACAACCCAGGGCCCAGCGGCTCTAATTGGATGGACCCTGGGGCTATTCTCCTTCAAACCCAGCAGGCCACAGTGGCCATGATGGAGAGCCAACAGAACTTTATGTTGAAGATCATGCAAAGATTAGAGTCCCTAACACAGCACAAGGTCCTACCCATGCCCAGGCCACTACCAGAACCAGAGAACCCAGAAAAGGCCACAGGGGACTTTGTGGACCCGATCGAATCACCTCCAAACAATCTAGCCCCTGATATGGGAGACAATAGTGGATACAAGGAACTACCAGACTATGAGGAGGGGGCAGTATCCGATGACGGGGAGATGGAACCACAGTCTGTGCCATCCCTCACATCTAAACTATGCTCATTCGACATGGTCCCAGGCCTTTTGAGAATAATCAAGGCCACCATGAGGTTCAAGGTTGAGGAGGGCAAAACTGAGTCGAAGCTCGACCCCATGATTCAACAAAGGGCGGCCACCAAGGAAACCTTCCCCATGTGCCTGGCGATTGGTGACATTTTCAACAAGGAGTGGCAGTCCATGGAACCTGGTAGAATGTTGAACAACAAGAACTTGGACTGCATGAATCCGGTCCAAGAAGACAGGGCCAACACTTGGTGCACAGCCCCCATGATTGACCCTCAAGTGGTGGCACTCAGCAAAAAGACAGTGTTGCCATGAGGCACCATTTCTTTAAAAGAACCCACAGAGGAACTATGCTAAACTGGATCAGTTACAGTTCCTGCATGATGTCTCATCTATTAACTGGTCTCATCTCTTTCAGTTCCATGATGCACAACTAGCTCTTAATTATTTCCTAGACCAATTTCATACAGTTCAAAATAGGCATACTCCACTTGTGACCCAGCGTGTTAACGTGACACCCACAAAATGGTTACACAATGATCTCCTGGCCACACTATGCACCTGGAATATGAGCTGGAGGCATTTCAGAAACTCTGGCATTATTGCTGACTACCACATCTATAGGGCTCAGTGAAGTGTTTGCAAAAGGCAGATCAGACTAGCAAAAAATGCATATTGTAAGGGGCTTCTGATGGAAGCATCAGCTGATGCTAGAAAATTCTGGGCACATGTGAAATCATTCCTAGGCATAAAGATGACCCACTTGGCTGATGAAATGACTATTAATGCTGTCCACTGCAACAATCCTAGGACTATTGCAGAGGTGTTTCATAAACAATTCACTGACCTGTTAAGCTTTACATCTGTCTTCATCCAAGATCAGCCTCTACCTCCACCCACTTCACCTTCCCCCACTGTACTTCCCCTTCCTTTTTACTTTAAGACAATCTCTAAATATGATGTCCTGCATCTGCTGAACACCATTTCTGATAATACTAGTGTGGGCTCTGATGACATTGAACCCAAACTTCTAAAACTGGCTGCACCATTTATTACCAAACCTTTATCAAGTATCTTTACCCTCTCCCTTTGTAATGGAGTTGTCCCTAACATCTGAAAAATGGCTAAAGTCATGCCGGTCCTAAAGAAAAGGGATAATAAAGATATGGCAAACTATCAGCCGATAGCTATACCTCCAATTTTATGCAAAATATTGGAAAAATTAGTATCAATCCAAGTTGTCGAATTCATGACTAAATACAACCTCCTCTCATCAATTCAACATGGTTTCCACAAAGGTCATAGTACCTCTATGGCCCTGCTCCACCTTACGAATGATACTCTTACTGCTATGGACAATGGTTGCCTCTTGGGGCAGTTTTTATTGACCTGACAAAATCATTTGACCTTGTTGATCACTCTCTTCTTCTTGATAGTCTCCTAGCCCTTGGTTTCCCCCAGGACTCGGTTGCCTGGTTTAATAGCTATGTATCAAATAGAACTCAGCTTGTCAGATTCAGCTCCATGGTGTCTAGTCCTATGGATATTAACCTAGGTGTTCCCCAGGGATCAATATTAGGACCACTTCTCTTCTCTATTTCTACTAACAACATTGTGGCAAATATCCCTGATTGCTCATTTATCCTCTAAGCGGATGACCTGGTTTTGTACTGTAGTGATAAGAATGTTCACTGCATAATCCTGACCCTTACCACTGCTTTTAAGTCTGTTCAATCCTGGCTCTTTCACCATAAGCTAATCCTTAATACTAGTAAATATACTATGTTGTTTGGTTCTGCAGTAAAATTAAAAAGCAACCAGAACCTATTCAAAGTTACTGGTCAGGGTGGACTGGCCTCGAACCAGTATTTGAAATTCCAAGACTTTATTGATTTTATAAGTGAAGAAACACCAACATGCATGTTCAGTTATGTCATAACTGGGTTAAACAACCAGCCACTCTAGCATCATAAATATTGACCATAGAATACAAAGGGGGAGAAAGAAAAAGAAAAAAAGAAAAAGAACCCCCCCAATCCCCCTCTTTTACAAACACAATCCCTAATCCCCCACCATTAACCTTCTCCTCCCTGGAGTGTGCTAACCCTGCCCCATATTACAAGAACATGGTAGAAGTCTGTGAGCAAAATATATACAGTGTAACAATAAAATACAGAGGTACATACAGAGACATACCTAAAAAGGTTATTTATGCAAATATAAAGCATATAGTTTACCCCATTTTTTATTAAAGGAGCTCATACAGTTGTGAGCACTTGCAACCAATCTTTCAGTGTTGAAACAAACTGATAAATCCCTTAACCATTCAACATATGTTATGGTCAATTGATCCATCCAATGCTTAAGTACCAATTTATTGACCACCATTGAAATTAATGCCATGTGGAATTTACGCTCCTGAATTTCAATACTGGAATACATACCTAAAATGCATATCTCTATAGTAAACAGCTCATCCAAACCTAATAATGGATCTAGTTTGGATTGAATTGTATGCTATAAAGGGGCTACTTTCTCACAGTACCAGAAAATATGCAACAGGTTTCCTTCAGCTTGACCACATCTGGTACAATTAGAGACAGGAAGCTTACCCAATTTAGCTAATTTAACCGGTGTATAGTACATGTTATTTAGGATATGATATTGAGTGAGCCTAAGTCTATCCTGGGTGTGGTATCTGTGTAGATCTTTCCAAATTTGGGACCAATTAAAGGTAGTGTTCGGCAGAAGAGAGGTCCAGACTATGGAACCCAAAAGGGTACCAGGGAATTTAAGGCCTAATTGGTAGGAGTAGATCCTTGAGATCCCATGGGGTCTGTTTACATGTTCCTGTATTTGAAGTAGAAAAGGCCTAACCTGAGAATCCCTAAAATCAGTACCAAAACTACTAATTACCAGATGTCTCAACTGGAAGACTTTAAAAATATTCTTCTGAGGTACTTTAAATCTTGTCATGATTTCGGGAGAAGAAAGAAGAGAGCCTTGTGAGTAAGGACATTCTATCAAGGCTCCTTGTAACTGAGGAAGCCATACTAATGAGATCGGTGATCCACCTATTCTAATGATGGGGTTTAGCACAAGGGGTTGCGCAGTATCAATCTTGGAGGAGATTCTGAAAAAATGCCAGCATTGGGTGAGAACTTTAAGTGAAATGCCAATGACCGAATCTTGTATTGAAGTTGGCAGTGCCGAGTTAGAAAGGAAGAAAATAGTAGGCGAATTGAGGTTATTCGATTCTAATATCTGTCTTTTGAGTTGAAGCCAAATAGGTGGAAAGTCATTGTCCCTAACCGACAACCATCTCCCCAACTTCGACAAATGACTAGCCCAGTAATACAAAACAAAATTGAGAAGATGGAGTCCTCCCGTATCCTTGGGAAGACTAAGCTTAAGGAAGGAACGTCTGGGACACTTACCCTGCCAGATAAATTTAGAGAGGGTGGAGTGAAAGTGCTGCAAATAAGACAGAGGAAGCCACAGATTTAGTAAATTTAAAGGATAAAAAAGGCTAGGCAGAACATTCATCTTAGTAATATTAATCCGACCCCATAAGGAGAGAGGAAGTTTAGCCCATCGTTGGAGATCCTGTTGAATATTTATCATTAGATCATCCAGATTAAGTTTCCTGAGCAACACAGGATCTTTAGTAAGGTGTGTTCCTAGATATTTAATTGAATGTGGAGACCATTTCATCCCGAATTGGGTGAAATTGGCTTTGTAGGTAAAGACATTTAAGGGAAGCATTTCTGTTTTTGCTAGATTTAACTTGTAGTTGGATAACAGACCGTACTGTGTATTAATTTGTAAGGCGTGAGCTGATGATGTATCAGGGTATGCCAAATGAAGCAGGATATCATCAGCATATACTGAAAGAGTCAATGACTGCTGAAGCACTGGACAACTCTGAACATGCAGAGGCTGTTTAATGTTGAGAAGGAGAGGTTCCAGATATAAATTAAATAGGAAGGGAGATAATGGGCACCCTTGTCTGGTGCCAGTGAACAGAGAGAACCGAGAAGAGAAGACCCCATTGCAATAGATTTTCACGGAGGGGGACTTGTATACCGTCTGGATCCATCTAATGAAAGTGGCAGGAAAGCCCATTTTCTTAAGTGTAGCCCAGAGAAAATCCCAATTGACTCTGTCGAAAGCCTTTTCAGCGTCTAATGAAACTAGAGCTATGGGGATCTGAGAAGTTTGAGCCGTGCGAAAGATATGTGAGAGAGTTCTAAGATGATCAGCCGAAGAACGGCTTTGCACAAAACCGACTTGCTCGGGGCTCAGCAGATGGATCCAGATCTTCTTAATCCTATTGGCTAGAATTTTTGTTAGTATTTTAATATCGCAGTTTAAAAGGGAGATTGGACGATAACTGGCAGGGTCCTTTGGTGGTTTGTCCGGTTTAAGAAGCAATACTATCGTGGCTTCTAATAATGTGGGATCCAAAGTGTCTGCGGTGAACATGTATTCATATAGATTAAGAAGAAGAGGGGCTAACACTTTATAGAAAGTTTTGTAGAAACTGGAGGGGAAGCCATCAGGCCCAGGTGACTTGTCTAATGCTAACCCTGTAATTGCCTCTTTCAATTCTGATATAGAAATAGGAGAAGACAAAGCCGACCTGTGATGAGCTTGTAAACAGGGAAGGTTCAGGCCCTCCAGATAACTTTCAATGCTCGATAGAGGTGCTGGAGAGGAACACTTACTGTAAAGTGTACCATAGAAGGCTTCAAAAACCTTGGTAATATCCTTTGGTGAAGTTTTAATAGTGCCATCCGATGCTTGCAGAGCCGGGATTAGCCTCGAACTTTCTGTTTTCCATAATCAAAGGGCCAGCATTCTACCAGCCTTCTTCCCTTGGTCGATGTATCTAGCTTGGGTTTTTGAGATAGCATACTCTGCCTTTTCCTTTAATAAATCTGCATATTCATTCCTTAATGTTAGCAGGGTTTCCAAAGGGTTTGGGGGCGAGGTAGAAAATAGAGAACTTTCTGCCTCTTTGATTTGAGTTAACAGGGAGGTTGCTCTTGCTTCCCTATGTTTCTTCCTCCTGGATGCTAGTTTAATTAATTCCCCTCGAAGATAACACTTAAGGGAGCACCATATTGAGTCCTCCCTTGGTGTAGAGCCTTTATTAATCTCTATAAAGGAAGAAATTAAAGTTTTAATATGGGAAACTGTTTGTTCCTCTTTCAGGAGTTGTGTGTTTAGTCTCCAAGCAATGTCTCTTTGGAGATTAAGGTCCGGAGAAATCCTCAGCCATGAGACCGAATGGTCTGATAGGACAATTGGCTCAATACCTGTCTGACAGAGGCCAGATAGGAGAGAGATGCTAATTAGAATATAATCTATCCTAATCTAGACCAAGATCGGTGAACATGGGAATAAAAGGAGAACACCGGGCACGAAGGGTTGAGAAGACGCCAGGGATCACACAATCCCAAAAGTTCCATAAAATCTGCTAGGGCCTTTTGAGCAGGGGATAGAGGTTTTAGTGGTAGATACGTTCTATCTAAGTCCTGGGATGGTGGGATATTCCAGTCACCACCCAGAATTAGTTGAGCAGGCATTATACCACCTATCTTATCAGCTAGGCCCATAAAGAATTTGGCATCTCCTCCTACTGGTCCATAGATGGAGCCTAACACAACTAACTTGCTGCTAAGAGAACCCTTAACTAGTATAAACCTGCCCTCTGGGTCTGCAAAATTCTCCTCCGCCAAAAACGCTACATAATTCTTTATTAAAATAGCAACTCCTCTGCTTGATGCCGACCCACTCGCGGCAAAGACTTGGGAGAAGCCTTGTCTGCGCAACCAGTTTGTTTCTGTGTCTAATAAATGGGTTTCTTGAAGCAAGAGGATATCTACATTTAGTAGATCACAATTTTTAAAAACCTGATATCTCTTCGTCATGCCTCTGAGACCTCTTATATTCCATGTGGCAATTTTAAGTGATGCAGTAAACACCTTTAACAATTAAACGGAAAATACAGTCATAATTAGTTAACCAAAGTAACCATTCTGAAGGGCACACTCCAGACCCACCCTCCCATCCTCCTCCTGAAAATAATTTCCATAGTAACCCACCCGATAAACTATGTCAAACTGATCCCCACTACCATATATTGTGCCCAATGAATTTGTCTCAGTTTCACAATCCCCTTCCCCCTCCCCCCAAAAAACTAACACAACTATTTACATAGTGACCCTAAGTATATCCAGACAGTAACCCAAAAAGCCATGCATGAGTACTTGGAGCCTGAGCCCTCATGGCGATATCTCGATCATACCATAACCAGAAATATCTAATTATGACATAAGAGAGGAATCTAATTTGTAGTTTGAGAAGGTGCTTAGCCAAACACCAGTTATGTCCTCGCAATACTAGATTCCTCCGAGACTCTCCATACCCCCCATATATCAGCCCTCGATGCAGTTCTCCCGGAGCGTACCTCAATCCTGAGCTTCCCCCCGACCCTCCGCAGCCCCCAATCCAACCATCCTTCATGGAAATATTTACATTTAGAATGTTTCCCAACTGTACGTACCCGGGAAAATGAGCCTTACTTATCCCTGGACACAAGCTTGTCATAACAATATTCTGTCCAGAATTGTTCCCCACATAGGCACAAACACTCTGCTTTAAATATCTAACCTTAGTAAAATGCAGTTGACTTACCATGTTGAAGCTAATAATCTCAGTACTTAGGTCAGCGTTCCCCCCAAAATCGGCCAGGACAAACAAATAGAAGGGAAGGGGCTTCACTCCCTCTCCCAGAGATGCCGCGTTGCACACCAGTTAGCATCAGCTATTTAGAGGGTCTGGATCGCCAGAATAACACGGATTTGAAAGGGGGACCAAAGTAGAAGTGGGACTGAACCCGGTCCATTCCATAAACTGCTGCCCATAAACTCTTACCAGCCCTAAGGTTCCCCAGTCCCTCCCCCCAGCCTGAAGATTAGCACATGGCCCAGTGAAGGGAAAGATGGACTCATCACCCACCAAGGAGGCCTAACCCTCACCATCCTCCCATCAACAGGAAACACAGCAGGTAATCAACCACAATTATGATAGCAAACATAAAAATCTCATAACAGAATACACAGATAACCCCCCATTAGTCTCTGTAAGCTCAGCCTGTTTTGAAGAGATTAGAGAGTCGGGAAGTAAGGTCCTTGGTAGCCTGCTCTGGAGAATCATAGGAGTGCCAAGTGCTTTCAATTGCCACTTGTAATCTGGCCAGATATAACATCTTGAAACAAATGCTAGTGGCAATTAACTTGCTAACAATCGGGTGAAAACTGCCCACCTTTGTCTGGTCTCATGGGGTAGATCTTGCGTAATTCTAATTTTGGAGGAACCCCAGGTTACTGACTGCAGACCTTTAACTTTGGCCATGACATGCTGCTTCTCAAACGAAGCTGAGAAATCTTATGATGATAGGTCGAGGAGGAGATCCCACTAGAGGCTTCGATCTGAGGGAGCGATGAGCTCTTTCTATATGATATTGGGGGTTCAAGGGAGAGGGCCCCACGACCTTGTGTAGAAATTTCTGCATAAAGGCGATAGTGTCGGTGCCCTCTTCTACTTCGGGCAGCCCAATAATCAGGAGGTTATCTCTCCTGCTTCTCCCCTCTAAATCTTCAGTTTTGAGCTGAAGCTTATGAACTTTTGTCTGAGCAGAACAATTTCGGGGTCAATTCTATCCCTCCATTTCTCCTGGGATGAAACTCTGGCTTCCGAATTGGCCATTCTCATCTTAAGGCTGGCAAGGTCACCTTTAATTGATTTTAGCTCAGTAGCAATATCCGCCATGGATTCTCGAAACCGTAGCAGAAATCTCTCTTCGGACAGAGGGGTTACATAGAAACATAGAAACATAGAATTTGACGGCAGATAAGGACCGCTTGGCCCACCCAGTCTGCCCATTTCCCTACCTACAGGATAAGCTGCAGATCCTAGTTAACCAGCAGCCTACTTCTTCCTACCCCCACCCCGCAGAACTGCCTTATGACTATCCCATGCATGCTTGAATTCCACCACTGATTTTGACTCCACAACCTCCTTCGGAAGGCCATTCCATGCATCCACAACCCTCTCTGTGAAAAAATTCTTCCTTAAATTACCTCTCTGAGCCTCTATTTTCAAATTGTGCCCTCTTGTTCTTGCACACCTCCTTTGAAAGATGCTACCTCTTGGACTTTGTTGATTCCCTTGAGGTACTTGAATGTTTCTATCATGTCCCCTCTCCCTTCTTTCCTCGAGGCTATACATATTAAGCTCCTTAAGTCTCTCTTCATATGTCTTCCGTGCAGACCCTGCACCATTTTAGTTGCCCTCCTCTGGACAGCTTCCATCCTGTCTATGTCTTTGCGGAGATTGGGTCTCCAGAACTGCACACATACTCCAGATGGGGTCTCACCAGCTGTCTGTACAGAGGGATAATAACTTCCTGTTTCGACTGGTGATGCCTCTCCCTATGCATCCCAGTATCCCCCAGCCCTCCTTGCTGCCCTCTCACATTGCTTGCCCATCTTTAGGTCATCTGATATGACTACCCCCAGGTCCCTTTCCATTTTTTGTTGTTAGTATCTCACCCCCATTGTGTACTCTTCCCCTGGGTTTTGTTTCCCAGGTGCATTACCTTGCACTTCTTATCATTGAATCTAAGCTGCCATACATTTGACCATTCCTCTAACCTTGCCAAGTCCCTTCTCATCCTTTCCACCCCACCCTGTGCATCAACTCTGTTGCAGATCTTAGTGTCATCTGCAAAGAGACATATTTTCCTTCCAGTCCTTCTGCAATGTCGCTTATAAAGACATTGAAGAGGACTGGCCCCAATACTGAACCTGGTACTCCTACTCAGTAACCCTCCTTTCTTCTGAGTGGACTCCATTTACTATTACTCTCTGTGTCCTATTCTCCAGCCAATTCTTTACCCAGGCTGTCATCTTGGGACCCACTCCCAGGCTGGCTAACTTGCATATTAATCTTTTGTGTGGGACTGTGTCAAATGCCTTGCTAAAGTCTAGGTAGGCCATGTCCACAGCCCCTCCCTGATCTACTACTTTGGTCACCCAAAGTTACCGGAGGGCTAGGGCTACTCATTTTGCTTGAACTTCCCATTCCTTGACTTCTTGATTTTTTGGAAGTCTTCTCTGGAGTAGTCGGTGGGGTATGCCTAATTGCAGCCTGCTTCATCTCAGCCTCCATCGTTGCTAAAAGGCTTTGCGACAAAGAACTTTAACTGGCCCACTGCGGTAGGTAGGGAAGCAATAACCTTACAAGCCACTTGCAATCCACTTGAAGACTCACAAAATTCAATTTAGGAGGTTTGCAGAGGATGGTAGGTCGGAGCTTGAGACAAGTGCTGCTACAAGGTAGACTGCATCACGTGACTCTCCCTCAAACCAGTATGCTCGTTTAGGTATCTTGGAGTACTCCTTGATGAAAATCTAAACTTTGACAAACATATTACGACTATCTGTAAATCAGTAAATGCTAAAATTGGAGCAGCAAACTGAACCAGCTATGTCCTTATGCAGTTGGCTAGATTGGCCATTGCCCGTGGGATCTTGCTCCCATCACTAACCTATGGGGTAGTCGCTTATCTTTATGCACCTACAACTCTCCTCAAGAAGTGGGATACTACCTACAATAGCATATGCAGATAAATCTCGACCTCTTCTTGGTCAACACACCATTGTCAGCTGTATGCCAGCCTAAACTGGTTACCCCCTTCTCTCACTCGAACTCTTACCCTTGGCTCCCTGACGGACAATATCATTAGAACAGACATCCCTGTCTCACTGGCCTCCCCACTTACTCCACTGCCTTCCTCCAACGGCCTCAGTTCACCTGATAAATCTCTGCTATAAATACCTAGGTACAAATCCAACAAAAGTACCCTAGCTTTCTCTCACTCTGAGGCTAAACTCTGGAACTCCCTGCCTCTTGATGTTCACCTTGCTCCCAACCATGCCCAGTTTAATAACAGTTATCGCTCCCTCCTCTTCAGCCAGGTCTCCTGTGCCTGCTTCAAACCCCCGTGAACCTGCTCTCTGCTCTTGTCCCACCTCCCCACTGCTGCTAACTGATCTCGACCAATCCTGCCTTTTTTAGTTAGCTTGTTTAGGCACTTATGTCTCATTTCTGTTTTGTTTCAGCTGCTTTAAACCCAGTGGCTGTCTGCAACATGTGTTTGTTTTTCCCTGTATTCTGTGACTGTTTATTGAACTCTGACATATCTTGTTATTTCTCATGTATTGGTGACATCTTGATTTGCTCTGTATTAGCTGGTTTTATTGTTTTTCCTTTACATAAAATGTATTTTTCCCTGTCTCACCCCTACCTATTGTAATCTCCCGGGTCGTAACTGAAAATAGTCATGTCTTGGCTTTGGTACCTACCTGGTAAACTAAAATGAAATAAATAAGAAGGTGGAGGATATGTTAAAGAAACTATTTGAGATCGCAGTAACCGGCGCCAAAGCATCCACTACTGCCTTCTACACTGCACGTGCCCAAATTTGATGGCTCGAGGAACTCCTTGAGCAGGCAAACCCCAAGACCAGAGAGGCAGAACTCTTGGAATGCGTAATGGATGCTGCTAAATACTTGTCAGACATGGCGGTGGACACACTGAAACTGAATGCCAGGGCTACAGCCCTCACAAACCGTGCCAGAAGAGCATTGTGATTTAAGCTACGGGAGGCCGACAATGAGTCCAAGACACTGTTGCAGAACTTGCCAATGAAGGGCAAGCACGTCTTCAGGGACGGACTACAAGAATTTCTAAAACAGAAGGAGGAAGGCAAGGACCTCCTCTATAACAAGAACAGACCAACCTATCTACCCTCCGGCAGACGGAGGTTTAGGGGGGAAACAAATTTCAGCAGATACGCAGGGACAATCATTATCATAACAATTCCTTTTGAGGCAGAGGGTCACAAGGAGGATTCTGTAATTCCTTCAACAAGGGTTACCAGCCATCCTCTTTCAGAAGCTGCAGCTCCAAGTTCAGAGGAAGAGGAAGAGGGAACAGACACAAGCAACAATGACTACATACCTACAATTCACAGGTCTCCACCCACATTGGGGCCATGCCCACCCATGGGAAAAAGGTTAATGTTATTCAAAAAGCAATGGTATGACACAACCTGTGACAGGTGGGTTCTAGAGGTAGTGTTGAGGAGGTACACCATAGAGCTCTCCCACACCCCAATCACACACAGGTTCATAAGTTCTCCCATCACAAAAAAGAAGGCATCCATTCATCAGGTAAAGCAAATCCTGCTGGATCTGATGCAGAACAGAGCTATCCAGATTGTTCCTCCTCACGAGCAGGAACAGGGAGTGTACTCCATTTTCGTCCTCGTTCCCAAGAAAACAGGGGAGCTTCATCCCATTTTGGATCTCAAGCACTTCGATCAACATGTAGCCACCCAGAAGTTCAAAATGGAGACACTAAAATCAACCCTCCGCAGTGTTCAGGTAGGTGACTAACTCACCTCCATAGACCTGAAGGACGTGTACCTTCACATCCCAATCAGGCCAAAACACAGGCAATACCACCTGTTCCACATTCTAAGCCAGCACTTCCAACATCAGGCCCTGTCATTCCGTCTTACCTCAGCACCAAGGGTGTTTATCAAGGTTTCTGTAGTGCTGGTGGCCAGACTACGAGAACAGGAAGTGGATGTTATTCCCTACTTGGACGAGTGGCTGATCCGGGCTTGCTCCATGGAGCAGTCACAAAGAGAAACCCACTTGGCACTTTGGGCACTCGAGAAGCATGGCTGGGTGGTGAATGAGGCCAAAAGCCACCTGGTACCCACACAACAGATAAAACACCTGTGGGCGGTAATCAACAAGTCCCGGAGTGGGCAAAGCCATCTCAGAAAAGGGTGGAAAATCTAGTCACCTTATCCCATTGGCTGAAAGCTTGCCACTCTTCGACCATCAGCAAAATAGCTCAGTTAATAGGTTGCATGGCATTTTGTATTGACCTGATTCCATGGGCCATGCGGCACATGAGACCCCTGCAGAATTATGTCCTGACCCAGGGTTCTCCCAATGAGCAGAACCTGCAGGTCAGAATTCCATTACCACACACGGTGAGACAGTCCCTAGTTTGGTGGACAGTGGGCTCCAACCACATGAAAAGGGTCCCACTAGAGGCAACTTACAATGTCTCCATCGAGACGGATGCAAGTCTACTAGGTTGGGGATCATGTTTGGGCACCCTATCTGCCCAAGGCCAGTGGACAACCTTGGAAGCCAGGATGTCCATCAATGTGCTAGAGATGAGGGTGGTTCTCCATGCTCTCAGATCCTTCCGGTCATCCATCTTCGGTCAGTCGATCTTGATCCGCTCCGACAATCAAGTTACAGTGGCCTACATTGCCAAACAAGGTGGCATCAGGAGCAGGCTATGCAGCAAGAGGTGACAAGGGTACTGGACTGGGCCCAGACCAACCTTGTGCACATCGGCACAGTCCATCTCACTGGCAAACTCAACATATGAGCGGACTGACTCAGCCGACAGCAGGTGCACCCTGGGGAGTGGCACCCCCACCCCGACCTATTCCAGCTGATACAAGAGGCATGGGGCCCCATATCCATGGACCTCATGGCCACGGCAGAGAATGTGGAAGTGAGCAAGTTCTTCTCAAGGTACAGGGAGCATCACTCACAAGGGATCGATGCCCTGTCCCAGCTTTAGTCTCGGGATTGGGCATATATTTTTCCTCCTATTCCCCTACTGCCCCAAGTGCTAGCCAAGATTTGGCAATCCTGAAGAACCTTTGTCCTGGTGGCACCATATTGGCCATGGAGAGCCTGGTTCTCAATGGTAATAGCCAGGGCTCTGGATAAATGTAGATTGCCTTGCCAATCGGACATGCTGACAGAGGGACCCGTGGTCCACCCTGCACCAGGGACATTGAAGTTAATGGCCTGGCTCCTGAAAGGCAGAGACTGCTGAGAGCCGGTTACCACGATTCAGTCATCTCCCCTATGTTACAGTCCACACGGTCCTGCACCACCTCTACTTACGGTAGGCAGTTGTTGATATTTGTGATGTGGTGTCATGACAAGGGTAAGGAACCCAAATGAGCAGATATGTCTACCATTCTCCTGTTCCTACAGCAGGGAGTAGACAAGGGGCTATCCCACTCATCACTCTGGGTACAACTGTCAGCCATCGGAGTGGCCATTGGGCCTGTAGGTGGACATAGCCTGGGGCACGCTCAGATGCAATATGTTTCCTCAGAGTGGTAGAAGTACTGTGACCCAGGGTTAGGCCCTCAATCGCCCCCTGGGATCTGTCATTGGTCTTGGAATCCCTGAGCGCATCCCCTTTCGAACCATTAAATGAGGTAGATCTGTTCTGGGTGGGTTTCAAGACCTGTTTTCCTGTGGCCATCTGCTCCGACCGGAGGATCAGCAAGCTGGGGGCCCTGTCATGCAGAGAACCCTACACCGTGTTTACCCCACAAGGGGTACACTTAAGCACGGTCCCAGCTTTACAGCGGAAGGTCACATCTACATTCCATAGAGTACAACCCATAGAATTCCCCACCCTCTCAGGGAACACACAGCCCAGTGACAGGCCCATTCCCCATCACTTAGATGTGGGGACCACATTAGCCACATATATTGCTAGAACAGAATCTTTGCATAAAACAGAAAGATTATTCATTGTCACAAAAGGGCAGCAACAGGGTAGGGAGGCATCCAAGACTACCATCGCTGGCTGGCTCAAGGGAACCATTCAAAAGGCTTACAAGGCAAAGCAACTTATGCCCCCAGAGGGTATTAAGGCTCATTCTACCAGAGCAGTGTCCACCTCTTGGGCAGAAAGGGTTTATGTGTCTATGGAGGACATTTGCAAAGTGGCAACCTGGACTTCCATCCATACCTTTGCCAGACACTATAGATTGGACTATTTATACAAGCTACAGTCTACATTCGCCACTCAGGTTCTCGTGGCAGCCAGTTCATCCTCTAACTGCTAGATCACTCTGCCTCCCTCCCAGAGGTACAGTACTGCTACTTATCTACCCATGATGTATTGTCTGGAGTGACATGGATGGTCAACCCAACACAATGGGTGTTTACTCACCTGGTAATGGTGATTGTGTTGGTTAACATCTATGGCACTCCATGGCCCTCTCGGCAGAGCAATCAGAGTGACAAGGAAGGTGCTCAGGTGAACAGAGTAAAATGCATGGTGGAATCTTTATAGATATCACTAAGGGCATCCAGGATGTCTGTTGTCGACCTTCTAGATGATCGAGTACTAGATTGTATTAATAGGTAAATAAAAGGGCCACTCGGCCATGCTCAAACAGGCGTGTCAAGGCGTGTAATTGGTTCACATTTTGTTTTTTGGTGGTATTACTAACATTATTTTCAGCTATGGAAGATTCAAACTGGAGAACAGGGGCTTCTGGGACCTGGATAAACCTAGAAATCTGATCCTAGGGTCATGTGCATCACTAGCCTATCAGGTGGGCTAAAACCCATGATGTAATGTCTGGAGTGCCATGGATGTCAACCAACACAATCACCTTTACCAGGTGAGTAAACAAACATTCTATATCCTTTCTTACTTCCCTTTCCACAGTTTATGAAAGGAAAATTCATAACCAGTTCCAGAAACATCTAGAACAGGGTCAACTGCTGACAGTGAGGCAGTTGCATGCTTCAGAAGAAATCATGGCAGAGACACCACATTTGGTCAGACTGTTGAATGACATACTAGGGGCCATGGACAAAAGGTTATCAACTTTTGCTGTATTTATAGACCTCACTAAAGCCTCTGATTTGGTGAATCACAGGCTCCTGTTATTTCAGCTAATGCTGCTTGATCTCGATAGTCTAGCCTGTAAATGGTTCTCCCATTACCTGGCAAATAGGTCTCAACAAGTAGTGGAAAGATGTACAATCTTTTCAAAGGCCCACAACAGATGGTGCTTCTCAAGGCTACATCCTGGGTGCTTTGCTGTTTTCCCTATTTATTAATGATATGCCAAGTAATTGTGGTGGCGCTAATGTGCTGTTAAATGTGAATGATGCTGTACTTCATAGATGCTCTAGTGATACCATTTAGATCAGTACTCAACTGGCGAGCAATTTCTGGGAACTAGAAAAATGGTTAGATAGAAACAGACTTGTCCACAACACTAACAAAAAAAAAACAAAAAAGAAAATCTATCCTGTTCAGTTCCAGGCTCCTTGATACTGCTAGACAACATCTGTTATCTGTTGCCACATCCACTGGTGTTCCAGTGGATGTGGTGGACTCAGCTGAACATCTTGGAGTCACATGGACAAAGAACTCTCCTTTAAGTGCCATGTTGATCATGCCTCAAAGCCCCTGTACCAGAAAATTGGGTTTTTTATCATCTAATTATCTGACTAATGAATCATGGCTTGTTATTGCCAACACTATACTGCTCCTAGCCTTAATGTATGGTGTACAGATCTTGCAGACCCTAAGGTCCTCAGAAGTTAATAGGGTAACGGTGTTGCACTACAAAATTACTTGGTTTGCTGCTGGTGGCCCAGTAAGGGCGCATCATTGTGATGTCTTCCACTTCTTAAATAGGCTCTCCTTTGAAGAGAGATACAGTTATCCCCTCTGCCTAAAATTCAAATTAGTCAAATGTTTTAACCCCCCCCCCCAGCCTCAGTGATATATTGGCAATAACCCTATTAGGAGAATGCTTAGGTCATCCAATAGTACACTAATTGAGATACCAAGGATATGGCCTTGCATGGACAAAAGATCCTTTGCTTTCTGTGCCCCCTTTTAAGTGGAATGCCCTACCAGTAGCACGTCATGATTGTTTCTGTCTTGGCAGCTTTAATAAAAAAGGCTAAAGGCATTTCTCCTTGAGCATAGTCTATGCACTTGCAACTGTTGAATTGTTTCTACTTATTCAATATTTGTATTCCTCTGACTTGTTATTTCTGATCTAATGACCTGTCTATAGCTTAACTCCTAGCTTTAGTCAGAGTTATGTATGATCTGAAGTTGTCTAACCATTGTAACCTTACTGATTATATATTGATGTTGCTAGAGCCTCTATGGATATATTATGATGATCTGAAACTCTGCTCCCCGAGTTTCATTTGCCCAACACTGTTTGCCCGAATTACACTTTCCCGATATGCAAAATTCGCCTGCAGCATATGGTAATTGTATGTTTCAGGCGGGCTTCACCTCCCCACACCCTTTTACTTAATATAATCAACTCGGCTGTGGGCATATTTTGAATGTCAGGCAAGGGAGTTTCCGGCAAATGGTGTTGGGCTAATGGAACTCGGGGATCAGAGTTTCAGTTTATTGTAGTACCACCACCTGTATCACTCATTGACTTTCTGCTTTGTTGTGTTATGTTTCTATACATGCAATTAATTTGGTGTCACCCCAGAAAAAGGGACTTTGAGTCTCAGTGGGCCTACCCGGCCAACAAAATACAATACATAAATAAAATAGAATGAATAAAAGCCTGGAAGTGTTACCATCATCACAAAAACAAAGTTAATTACTTGCTTCCAATGATTAAGGTAGAAGTGACAGGGAATGCTACTGCACATACATTAATTAATAGATCAGCTCCTCTTGTAAGCAAGGAGTTGCATGGAATGCCAGCAAAAACTATTATACCAAAAGGAAAAGTACATGCACAAAGATAAACTCAAGCTACTCAGACAATATTGATCACTGCTTACATAATTAAAGTCAGGAATTAGTAATGGACTCACAGGGTAAGAAGAAATCAGAATTCCTTGCTGAATTTGAACATTTTATCACACCCTATATTAGTAAGAATGAATTAGATCTGCCCTAAAAACCCTTAGATATACCTTTACTTTGCTCCTCGGATGAGCACGCTAGTGCTGAGAACTCATTGAAACTGAGTTTCTCAGTAAACCAGAACCATAACAATATCTTGGGAAAATTTACCACACTAGCAAACTTAATAATAGGTTATTATGAATGCTATGTGATACAAAAGAAGCTTTAAGAGAAAATAATACCATATACAGCAAATTAATTTGACCATTGTAAATTAAAATATTAACAAAGACTGAAGAAATTCTTTTTTTTTTTTTTTGGATCCTACCACCAGGTATCCGCCCTGGTCACGGACCCCGAGGTCCTCCTCCTATGCCGACTGTATCCCCCGGTCACCCCTGGCTTACCCCCCAGAGGATGGGGTCGCAGAGCTGGCACCCTATATTCCAGTCCGCGGTCCTAGTAACTGGTTGGGGGATCGGCGATACAGGAAGGAAGCCCCCAGGGAGGGCTTCATAGAGGTATTTTTTTTTAGTTATAGAGTGTAGCCCTCAGGAGAGCCGAACGTGCAATGACGTCCGCACACTTACGTGCAGACGTCTGCCGGCTTCTCCCCCCTGTCAGATGCGCTCACTGTCATACACCCAACCTCCGCTGGGTGTCACTGCAGCGCCGCATGTAGCCCTCACCCACCCCGAAGGAAGGAGAGCTGTCGCAGGGTGCTCAATCCTTCCTTCCCCGTTAGCCCTCGCGTCCGAGTCTGTTCCTGAAACCCGGGTCGAGGCAGGGTGCGAGGTGTGGCGCCCAGCGCCAACCTCAGCGCCACTGGGCCGGCCAGACTGAAGAAATTCTAATATCTAAAATGAAACAGAAGGAGACACAAGAAGAGACAGAATATGAGACTGGTACAAAAAAAAAGAGATACAGTAGATGAAACAGCACAGCAAAACACAATTAAGGATGTAACAGATGAGTTTATTATATCAGGAAAGAACTAGAAAAATACTAAAAATGCTAAGGAAGCAGAACAATGAAAACTTGAGGAATGATCAAGGGAAGGAAAAGACACAAAAACTGGGGGTGGGGGGTTGGGAGTACCAAAAAAGAAAGACAAAGGTATACATACAAGATAGTAAAGAAACCAAAAATGTTGTCAAACAACATGCCAAGAGACATTCATCATTAGATTCAGAATCCTCAGACTACACCAGCAAAATATTTAAGCATAACAAAAGACTGAAGAAAAGTTTTAAACTGTAGACCACTGCTGGGTGAAATCCCAAAAATCCATTTCATATACTTTTTGCAAAAATATACCATTTTGTACAATTTTGCAAACTGAGCACATTATACAATACCATGTAGCTTTTTTGTGCAAAATGAGTGAAACTGCACAATTTTGCAGGTTAAGGTTTCTAAAAATGTGGACGTTCAAAAGTTTATGCTCAGCCTGTGGTAACTGTTTTCAGAAATTTCACAATTTTAAGAATTCCCATTTTTAAAAATATGCAATTTGTGTAAAATGGTGTTATTTGCTAAAATTGTGCATTTTTGAGTACTCACATTTTAAAAAATATGCATTTGGGGAAAAATGTACAATTTTGTAAAAAATTCTGACACATCTTGAGAAAATTTATGTGAAATGAGTACCCAAATGTAGAAACATAGAAACACAGAATTTAATGGCAGATAAGGACCGCTTGGCCCACCTAGTCTGCCCATTTCCCTACCTAATGGATACTCTGCAGATCCTAGTTAACCAATAGCCTACTTCCTCCTACACCCAACTAGAATTGCCTTATGTCTGTCCTATGCATTCTTGAATTCCCCCACTGTTTCTGACTCTACGACCTCCTCAGGAAGGCCGTTCCATGCATCTACAACCCTCTCTGTGAAGAAATCCTTCCTCACATTACCTCTGAGCCATCCCCCCTCTATCATCAAATTGTGCCCCCTGCTTTTGCACATCTCTTTTTCTGAAAGATGCTACCCTCTTGGACTTTGTTGATTCCCTTGAGGTATTTGAAAGTTTCTATCATGTGCCTCCTCTCCCTCCTTTCCTCACGGCTATACATCTTAAGCTCTTTTAGTCTTTCTTTATACGTCTTCTGGTGCAGACTCTGCACCATTTTGGTTGCCCTCCTCTGGACAGCCCCACCCTGTCTATGTCTTTGTGGAGAGGGGGTCTCCAGAACTGTACACCGTACTCCAGATGTGGTCTTAACAACTGTATGTACAGAGGGCAAACAACTTCCTATTTTCTACTGATGATGCCTCTCCCTTTGCATCCCAATATCCCCTCAGTCCTCCTTACTGCCTTCTCACATTGCTGGCCCACCTTTAGGTTGTCTGATATGACTACCCACAGGTCCCTTTCCATTTCTGTTGTCAGTATCTCACACCCCATTGTGTACTCTTCCCCTAGGTTTTTGTTTCCCAGGTGCATTACTTTGCACTTCTTTGCGTTGAATCTAAGCTGCCATACATTTGACCATTCCTCCAACCTTGCCAAGCCCCTTTTCATCCTTTCCACCCCACCTTGCATATCAACCCTGCTGCAGATCCTTGTGTCATCTGCAAAAGAGACATACTTTCCCTTCCAGTCCTTCTGCAATGTCACTTATAAAGAAAATAAAAAGGACCGGCCATAATGCTGAACCCTGAGGTACCCCAATAGTAACCCCCCTTTCTTCACTGTGGACCCCATTTATTATTACCCACTGTGTCCTGCTGTCCAGCCAGTGTTTTACCCCAGGCTACCACCCTGGGACCCACTCCCAGGCTGGATAATTTATTTATTAATCTTTTGTGTGGGACTGTGTCGAATGCCTTGCTAAAGTCAAGGTAGGCCATGTCCACAGCCCTTAACTGGTCTACTACTTTGGTTCCCAGTCAAAGAAATCAATTAGATTTGGCTGACATGATCTTCCCGCTGTGAATCCATGCTGCCTTGGGTCCTGTGCCCACTGGCCTCTAGGTACTCAACAATTCTTTCCTTCAAAAGTGACTCCATCATTTTCCCTACCACTGAGGTCAAACTGACAGGCCTGTAGTTTCCTGCTTCTGTCTCGCTCCCCACTTTTGTGAAGGGGAATCACATCCACCCTCCTCCAGTCCTCAGGTACCACACCTTCCTCCCATGATTTATTAAAAAGGGTAGTCAGTGGTGTTACTAGTTCTTCCCTTAGTTCTTTTAGAATTCTTGGGTGAATCCCATCAGGCCCCATTGCTTTATCCACCTTCAGTTTTAAGAGTTCTTTCAGAGCCCTTTCTTCTGTGAAAGGACTAGTATCAACCCCCCCATCCAGAGCGCTTCTATTGACTGGATTAGGTATCTCCTCCTGCTTTTCCATTGTGAATGCTAAGCAGAAGTATTTGTTCAGTATCTCTGCTTTTTTCACTGTTGCTCTCTGCCCAACCGCCTTCCTCTTTATCTAGCCTCAGTATCCCTGTCTTAGTCTTTCTTTGCTCCCTAATGTACCTATGAAAGATTTTATCCCCCTTCTTAACCAAGTTGGCTATCTTTCCTCGGTTTGGGCCTTTGCTATTCTGACTGCCTTCCCCGCTTCCTTCAGCTTTAACTGATACAGTCCTATGTCCTGCTTCTTCTGTGTTTCTTTATACTTCCTGAGTGCTATCTTTTTCTCCCTTACCTTCCCTGCCATTTATTTTGAGAACCATAGAGTTTTTTTCTTTCCTTTTGATTTGTTCATTTGCTTCACACAAAGGCTTGTTGCCACTGAGGTGGCGGTTTTGATGTTTCCCCATTGTTGCTCCACTCCACCTTCTTGCCTGTTTGCTAGTGCTTTTCTGAGGCACTCTCCCATTTTAACAAAATCAGCCTTCCTGAAATCCAGTACCTTCACTTTTGTGTGGCTTGACTCTACAGCCAAGTTTATCATGAACCACACTGTTTGGTGATCGCTTATTCCCAGATGGCTACCCACTTCAAGATCAGCGATCCTCTTTTCATCCCCATTTGAGAGTACCAGGTCTAAGATTGCTCCCTCCTGAGTGGGTTCCAAAACTAGCTGTCTGAGGCATGCCCCTTGTAGGGCATCAAGAATGGCTCTGCTCTTAGATGTGGCTGTAGCAAATGTGCTCCAGTTTACATCTGGCATATTCAGGTCCCCCATCAACAATACATCCCCTTTCTCTGCCATCCCAAGGATGCCCTCTATCATTTCCTTGTCTATTTCCTCCCCCTCAGTTGAGGGTCTGTATACAACCCTGTGCAGATTGTGGAGCCATTTCCAGTCTCCAGGGTGACTCACAGTGCCTCCTCTCCTCCCTGTTTACCCTTTAGATCTGTTGCTTTGATCCCTTCCCTTACATAGAGAGCTACTTCTCCTCCTCTTCTTCCCTCCCTGTCCCTCCTGTAGATTATGTACCTTGCTATGTTGACATCCCAGTCATGGGTCTCTGTGTACCATGTTTCTGTGATGGCCATGATATCCAGGCATCCCTCTTCAATCAAGGCCACCATTTCAGGGAGCTTTTCACCTAGACTACGGGCATTGGTACTCATTATCCTCCATTTTTTTATGGCTTTATTTCTTTTTGCCCCATCCCTGTCCTTACTGCCTCTGTCTGTTTAAGAAAGAAACTGCCTCAAACTAACACTATTTAACACTTTAAAGCCACATTTAAATCATAACTTTGTATGGGAGGATATACAGTACATCCATTATCTAGACTGAGGGCGGCACCAACAAAAGGGGAATTTGTATTTTTGTCAGAAATCATGAATTAAGAAGGAAAATTCTGAAAATCTCAGGGGACAGCCACCTAGTGGAATAATAATTAAAAAAAAATTAATGAAAGTTTCTAGGAAGAAAATGGATTAAAGACTATTGTCGTATTACTCCCAATACCCTTCTCCTGAAAGAATACCCACAACACCAGTCTTAGACAAATAACTGTAGCCATGTCTTTATTAAACAATTGTACCCAATGATGGAGTGGCATGTGCAGCTGTGAGATCTCTTCAATCACCTTGGGCCTCTGCATCCCTTCAAGTGATGGGCATTACCATTGTGCAGACCGAGGGAATAATGTACTTCTGAGTTGGAATCCAGACCTCAGCTAGTGGGGAGGTCATGTGGTGTGTTGGCAAGCTTCCACCTCCATCTGGTGGTGCCACTCCCACAGGCAAGCCCAGTGAAGGTGGAGTGTAACCCCCCCAAACGGGATGAGGCCTTATGGCTCCATGGACTCCATCCTGACCAGGGAAGAAGAACCCTGCAGAAGAATTTAATGCTTTCCCTCTTCCCCTTGTACCATCACTCTGAGAGACTCTGAAGCCACCAGGTTACGACTGTGACAGTTTTATTATCAAGGCTAACATTGCCCTTGGTTAAACCCCTTTAGTGGAGGCAAATGACCTGACAAAAACCCTCTGCAGCAAAACTGGGAAAACTTCTCTCCAACCCCTAGTGTGGTCACCCATAGTGGGGAAAAGGGTTCCCTGCTCTAGCCTAGCCAACCAGAACCCTACTTTTATGAGGCCGGGTGGTTGGGAAATCTGAGGAGAGTGAGGAAAGTGAGGGGGCAGCAGCAGCTGGCTCCAGATCTTTTAATACCTCATTCTCTGCCCCCACCAAATGCCTCCCACTCTGTGGGTGGCCCCAGTGGTTCCTCCAATGGGAGTTGTGCCCAGGCTACTCCCCCAACCCCATGGGTGAAACCCAACCTGCCTACTGTACCTAAGGCCAGATTACATGGGAGGGGACAGATACATGGGGATGTGTGTTGCAATCCTTGTTTTATAAGTCCCCATATGCTTCCACTCTAAGAATACACACTACACACATCTTTGAGATATGGATGAAGCTATATATTTATTAAATTATTTTATACAATATTAAAGTGGCATGCACAGCTTGGAGATCTGGTCAGTCACCTCATGCTTGTGCACTTGTTCCAGTGAAGGGCCCCTATGCAGATGAGGAAATGATGTTCCTCTGTGAGTTTGAACCCAAATCTCATGACTGGAGAGGTCATGTGGCCAGGTAGCAAGCAGCCACCACCATCTGGTGACGTTGCACTTAGCGGCAAGCCCAATGAATTTGGACTGCCCCTCCTCACCAAATGGGTACCAGGTCTTATGGCCGCATGCCCTGAATGGGTGCATGCCTCCAACTTCTCCCCATGGGAGCTGTATCTTCTCTGGTGGCTCTTCCACAGTGACCCACTCAACTGCTAGACAGCCAGAGACCCACAAGCTACTCTGCCCTGAATGGGTGCATGCCTCCAACTTCTCCCCGAGGGAGCTGCGCCTTCTCTGGTGGCTCTTCTACAGTGACCCACTCGACTGTCAGACAGCCAGAGACTTGTAGGTATGGACACAGGGACACAGCCCAACCCTTGGAGCCATTGCCCAGCAAGAATCTTGGCACTTTCTGTCTCCACTGGCTGGCTGGTGCTATATCCAGTTCCTCAGCCTTGATTGGACACTTGGCCTTCTCCTGCCTTCCTTTTACCAACTGGTTTCATCTCCCTAAGCTGCTTCCCTTGCACTAACTTTTTATATTATTGGTTTGATTTTGCTGCTGTGTATACTGCAAAGATTTCAGCATTGTATCTGTTTTGTATCACTGGTGGTTTAGAAGCAGAATAGCACAATGGTTTAAGGTTCTGAGCTGCAAACCTGGTGATATCCAGCAGACCAGACCTGGGTTTGAATCCCACAGCTTCCACTTGCATACTGTGTGACCCTGAGCAAATCACTTAACTTCCCTGTGCTCCCAGGTCGTTCCTGTAAAAAAGCTTTCAGCTTAGTGTGCTGATCCTGGTTAAACAACTAAATGAAAAAAACGCTTAGAGTCTACATTGCTGTGATTTAAATTGCTAGATACTGCTAGAATTTTAGACTGTATGCTCTTCTCTGTCCTGTAACTCTGCCTGAGCCGATTGAGTAGTGCCGATGGAGTAGCGCTGAGTGCATTTTTTCTTTTTGCTGACTTTTCCATTAGCAGATTATATCTTCTAGCCACTAGAGGGCTATATCTCTGGTAGGAGTGAAATTTATTGTGTCCACTCCATCATTAGCAGGTTATATGTAGATGCCACTTGGGGCTCCTATCCTATCTGGCACATCACACACTCTGTTCCCCAGCTGTTATCATCACAACTCTGTGTACATTTGGCTGCTTCCTCTGCCTCCTTCAAAACCAGGGCTACATGCGAGCTCTTCCTCCTATGAACATGGGCAATGTCCACCTCCTCCAATCTCTCACTTTCATACTGCAGTTCATTCTAAGCAATGGCACTTCACAAAGTGATATGCCAGTTCCCCTCTCCCATACCACTGTCGAGCATAATCTCCATTATGACTCCTGCTTTATCACAGGTAATTTTAAACTGTTAACCAAGGGTCACTGGTCCTGCCACTGGCTCCTGCTGCCTCCACAGGGGTGGCCTACTGCTGGGGTCCCTGCCTCATACCCCACACTAATTACTCCGCTTAAGCTCACGGTACTGCGCTTGGAACACAGAAGGTGCCTCAGCCCCAGAAGATCCAATAAGCTTTTCTACAAACAACTAAAAGGAAGCTTGCTCAGAATCATCCTACTTTTAATGCTTATGTCAGGCAACGTTCACCTTAACCCTGGCTCTGCTGGACCTGAGTCCACACACAGCCACCCTAAAAAAGTATCTATTAAGTTGGCAACTGTCAACATCTGCAGCTTGCAGACTAAACTGGATAACCTCCATGTATGGATCTCACAACATAGCCCTGACATTTTGTCAGTGGTGGAAACGTGGCTTTCCCCAAAGGTTCCTGACTCTTTAGTTGCTGTACCTGGGTATAGCCTTTACCAGCTGGATAGGCTCACCAAGTGAGGTGGTGGCTGTGCCATTGACCTGAAGGAGACACTTAAAGGATACACCCTGACTGTGGCCAATCTGGGCTGCATGGCCCAGGTGCTAACCATTAAAGTAATGCTTGGGGCCCAAAATAAAGCTTTGACAGTAATCTCTGCCTATGTTCCTCCAAAAGACAATTGGACTGGCTTCCACAGCTTAATGGACTACATTCGTAGCCTCAACCACAAATCCAAAACTTTAGTACTGGGTGACCTAAATGTCAACTGGTTATCTGCTAGTGCTTCTCCATACAAAGATGCTATCTCATCGCTCCACCTTGCCCAACTTGTTACATCCTCAACAAGGACTAACTATAAGATGGGAACAAGTGCCCTTCTGGACCTGATACTCTCTAGTCACCCACAATGAATCTCCAACATGGCAGTACATCCAGATTCTATGAGTGACCACTCCCCTGTTTCCTGCAGTTAGTCCACTAAGTTCTGCAAACCCCCATCTCTGATTATCTACAGTAAATTGTTAAAACATGGACATCTGGAACATCTGAAAAATGACTTCAGCAACACTGACTGGTCCCCTCTCGATGCCTTTGATAACATCAATCTGGCAGTGGATTATTTCATAAAACAATTCAACAATGCCTGTGATACCCATGCTCCAATTAAAAAAATGAAAGTTTGTGGTACTGTAAACCCCTGGATTATACCAGAATTCATTGCTATAATGAAGCACAGAGATCACCTCTGGCACTGTGCCAGGGTGTCAGGCAATAAGCAGATGTTCAGGAATAGAAGAAGGCAAGGAATGCTTGTACATGTGAAATCCGTACCATGAAATCCAAACATAATAGAGAAATGCTCGCCAATACCTGGGGAAGCAGAAGAAATGTCTGGAGCAACATAAAAGATGTCACCGGGAAAGACTCTAAAGTCTCACCCTCCATGCTCAATATCGATGAAATTCCAACCCTGGACCCACAAACCATAGCAAACACATTTAACAATGCATTCACTGACCCATCCAGTGTCCTCCCTTCAGACTTCTTCATGGATAATGACTCAACCAGTGCCTACTGTTCTGCTAATAGCCCCCTTGAACCACCTCCTTTTTACTTCAAAATGGTCTCAGCATGAATGGCCAGGAAATACCTTACCAAAGTGTTAGGTAAATCATGGCATAGCATGGCACTGGATCTTAAGCTCATAGCTCTCACTTTTGAGGAAGTGCTGATGCCCCTCACTAAGATCATAAATCTATCGCTACAACTCTCGCAATTTCCTCAAGTTTGGAAATCAGCACTAGTCATCTCGATGCACAAGAGTGGAGACAGGACCCATCATGCAAACATATCTATCCTCCCACAAATATCCAAGGCACTTGAGCGCATTGCTGCTGACCAACTGGTTGACTTCCTTGAAAAATATTCTATCCAATGCCCGCAGCAACATAAGTTCCAGAAGGGGCACAGCACCACCTTGGCCCTGATGGAATTCACTGGCTTTATTCATCAATCTCTGGATAAAGGCACCTTAGTAGGAGCTGCCTTCATAGACCTCACTAAGGCATTCAATACTGTCCATCATTCACTACTCCTCCAACAGATTAACGCTACTGGCCTCTCCTCTGACACAATACTTTGGTTCAAAAGCTATCTTGAAGACCACTCTCAACAGGTGAAAATAGCCAACGTCATATCTGAATAACTGCCCCTCTGCTCTGGCTTGCCACAGGGCTCAATCCTGGGGCCACTCCTATTCAGCATCTTCTTTAATAACACACCTCATTTTTGCCATCAAACGATCTTCCTCTATGCAGATGATGCAGTCATCTACTCTTGCAGCCATGACCCCAAGCAACTAGAAGTTCACCTTCATAGTGGGTTTGTGGAAGTGGAGGATCGGTTCTCTAAACATAAACTGATCCCAACTACAAGAAAACCAAAATAATGATGTTCAGCAGCACCTGAAACAAGCACAAATCCAATACACTTACCATCAGAAACTGTCTTGGAGTCCCTCTTGAACAAATACCACATTTCAGATACCTGGGGGTCACCTTAGACAGCTGTTTATCCTATGCTAAACATATAGATGCTGTAGCCAGGGCTGTCAAAGTCAAAACTGGTCTCCTACATAGACATAAACACTGCATTACTCCAGAAGCCCTCCAACTTGCAATATATAATTCCATCATATCCATTGTAGATTATGGTCTTGTAATCTATGGAGCAGCCCCCATATCTTTGTTGCACAGGATATCCATTGCTCTGAACAAGGCATGCAGACTACTCACAATGTCCACACATTTCACCCACACCTGTGATCTTTATGTTGAGACTGGTTGGCTACAGCTCTCCAGGAGGATCCAATACCAAACCTGTCTTTTAGCCAAAAAAAGCACTTCTCGGCCTCCTGCCACCAGGTGCCACAAACCTACTAAGCTCCATTGTAGTTCACAGCATATGCAAAGATCGAACAGCCATCATCTCCATGTTCCTTGATGGCAGACAGCCCAGGGGCAATGTTCATTTGCCTACAGAGCACCTCATTGGTTTAATACTCTTCACAGTGATATAACTGTCCTACCTAAATTGGGACCATTCAAATTAAAGTTACGCCAACATCTCACAGTCAACAGTTCTTGTGTCTGCTTCACCTGAGGCTCCTATCTACTAGCACTCAATCTTCTCCTCACAACTGGATAACCCTGTATCTCTACTGTTACCTCTATGATTCCGAGGCTACCCCCTCCTTTTCCCACTATGACAAGGCCCCTGGCTACCCCTGTCCACCTCACCCCCCCCACTCCTACCCCTTCCACACCAGCTTGACAAGGCCTATGGCTGCCACTTCCTACCTTTCTTACCACCCCGTCCACCTCACCCCCTGTCCCTACCCCTCCTACCAGCTTGACAAGGCCTATGGCTTCCCCTTTCTTTCTTTCTTTCTTTCTTTCTTTCTTTCTTTCTTCTTTATCCTTCCCTCCTCTCATCTACACTTTACTCCTATTAGAACAATAAAACTGCATATAGATACATATATATTTGCTCACTTCATTTTACTGTTTTGGAAACATTGTTTTACCCCTTTGTATGTTTTATCTCTCCTCTCCTCCCCACTGAAGTGGAACTTTTGTAAATGCTCAGAGGTATTGTAATACAAGAATGAATAAATAAATAAAATAAATAAATGCAGACTAGGAAAGAAAAGTCTTTTGGAAGAATTTGACTAATTCCCCTTTTCCCTTTGTACCATTGCTCTGAAAGACTCCCAGACTGCCACAGGATGGATGCAGCATGACCTCCCAAGCAGCTGTCTTCAAATGTTGCTCCAAGACCTGATGGAAACACTCTAGCAACACATCTCAATCATTGTGCTGTAAATGCACACCTTCCTCCCTCCCACCTCCCTATCAGCTCGGGTGTTCCCCAAGGCTCTGTCTTGGGCCCAGTTCTTTTCTGTATTGTTCTAAATGACCTCCCCAATGCCTGCTCCTCTGTTTCAATACATATGTATGTGGCTAAGTACAGACCTATCTCAAACCTCCCCTTTGCAGGGAAGGTGATTGAGAAGGTGGTAGCAGCCCAATTGGAGAACTACTTGACCATCCCTAGCATCTACAAACCTCTCCAATCAGGTTTCCGTAAGAGGCATAGTACCGAGACTGCGCTGGTTTGGGTGCTCAATGACCTCCTGATGGCAAGAGACCACAGAAAACGGTCTATCCTGGTGCTATTGGATCTATCCTCAGCATTTGACACCGTCGACCATGGGGTTCTTTTGGAGCACCTGAGATGTATTTGTGGACTCTCTAGGGTTGTGCTCAGATGGTTCACATCATACCTCAGCGGAAGATCTCAGAGGGTGGTGTCAGGTTTTTTTTCCTCTGATCCCATCTCGCTTTTTTGTGGGGTCCCGCAGGGCTCTATATTGTCCCCCATGTTGTTTGTGGTGCACATGCTTCCCCTCGGAGACATTGTGAGACTGTACGGGTTGGGTTTTCACTGTTATGCAGATGATACCCAACTGTACCTGTCCTTTGCGCCCGACCAGGAAGGAGCTGTCTTGGTATTTAATAGCTGTCTAGAGGAAATCCAGGATTGGATGAGGTCGAGTTGGTTGAAGTTGAATTCTGGGAAGACTGAGGTGTTGGTTTTGGATCCAGATTGCCAGATAGGGGGTCCTGTAGCCGGCTCCCCTTCTGGAGTGTTTTGTGGGGATGTCGAGTTACTGGTCTCTGAATGGGTGCAAGATCTGGGGGTGATCTTAGATGATGGGCTGACCTTAAGATCTCAAGTGTCAGCAGTGGTAAAATCTTCATTTTCTCATCTGAGAAACATCACCAGAATCAAGCACCTCATTCCGTCTGGCGATCTGCCAACTTTGATCCATGCCTTTGTGACCTCCAGCCTGTACTACTGCAATTCGCTTTACCTTGGGCTTCCAGGGGTTGATATACGCCGCCTTCTGCTGGTACAGAATTCCGCAGCTTGAGTACTTACAGGTACTCCTAGAACATCACATATTACTTCAGTGCTGCAGGATCTGCATTGGCTACCAGTCCAGTGGCGGATCACCTTCAAAGTAGGATTACTGACTTTTAAAGCCCTACATGATCTGGGTCCTGACTACCTGAAAGATCTCCTGACTCCTTACCTCCCAGTGAGGTCGCTCCGCTCAGCCAATGAGGGGTTGCTAGAGATCCCTAGGGTCACACTGAAATCATCTGGTGCCCGGGCTTTTATGTTTGCGGCACCAACCCTATGGAATTCTCTACCACGTTGGTTAAGGGAGTGTTCGACCGTGGGGAGCTTCAAACAGGCACTTAAATCCTTCTTATGGAATAAGGCATATGGCCTTGTTTAATGTTTGGTACTTGTTCTTAACAGTTTTTATATTATTGTCTGTTTGTTATGTTTGTATTTAATCTTCTTGGAATGCGCCTTGGTTTTGGAAAGGTACAATATAAATAAAGTTTATTATTATTATTATTATATGATATGATTATTTTTTCCTTCAGCTCCTCTGCTCCTGATATCATGTACCAACTCCAACTGGACTTTAACAACACCCACAGTTCTTTCTGAGTTAATCAGTTTTCCCTCAATGCCAAGAAAACAGTCTACATGACTTTTGACACTAGGCAGAGACTTGCTATAGTCCTTCCACTTCCTCATATACTTGATAGTGCAACTATTGAAAAGGTCTCCTCTTTCAAGTACCTCTGAGTCTGGTTAGATCTTTATCTAGATTTTTATGTTCATGTGGATGCTACAAGAAGCTTAACCCTAAGCTTATTTATTTATTTAATTTTGGTAACCGGGTGAGCCCACTGAGACCATGACAGTCCCTTTTTCAGGGGCGACCCGGAGTTAATTACACATACAGTGGTGGTGCATTTACAAGCAGTAATAAAATATACAGAGACATTTGTGTAAGTTTCCATCTCACTTTACAACTTTTGCTAACAGTGATTATTTACAAGCTAAAGACTACAGTCATCTTTTGAAAATTGTTAATCCACATAAGACAATTAGGGAACAAATAAAACATAACACACCAAATTTACATCAAGTGCTGCATAGTGAATAAGTGGTGAGGGATGTCAGCGATAGCAGGTGCACTGGTTGAGCTCTAGATATACAGTCAGAAGAGATGCAAGTCACAAGTGGGGTATCTCAGGGGCCAGTCCTCTTCAATATCTTCATCAGTGACATTGCAGATGGACTGGAAGGTAAGGTTTGACTGTTTGCAGATGACACCAAGATCTACAACAGAGTAGATGATCCAGATGAGGTGGGAAGAAATTATTTATTTGCTTTCGGTAACCGGGTAAGCACACTAGACAGCTAGTGCCTATTTTCAGGTGCGACCCGGGAGAATTACAAGGTATCCATGAAACAAATGCAAAGTCAACATTAAAAACCAGAGCAACATGCTCCAACAGTGGGTAAAAAACTGCGTAAGGTACATACAGGCTCAGAGAAGCATCAGGGGGAGCTTAAAACAACAAGACATGACCAGGGAATTTAAAGCAATAGTACATAGCATAGAAATTAGAATAAATGCACCAACAGTGGGTGACACAGCATAGGATACATACAGGCTCAAGAGGCATCGTGGGGGGGTATAAGACAACAAGACATACCCTAGGCATTTAGAGAAACAGTACATAGCATAGCCATTAGAATAAATGCATCACAAAAATAGAGGGGAAGTAAGTGCCTAGCTGGGGTACCGCTGAGGGTAGGAGGGAATGAAAGGAGATCTGGAAAAAGTGGCAATATGGTCATAAGAGTGACCCATAACTGGGGTTTAATGCAAAGAAGTGCAAGATCATGCACATAGGGAAGAAAAACCCTGAAGCTGCATGTAGGTTGGGAAGGGAGTTGCTGGCAATCACAAGGGAAGAAAGAGACTAGGGCATCATCATCACAGATGACTTGAAATCATCCAAGCAGATCACTAAAGCAGTAGGTAAGGCTTGAGGGAGGTTAGGGTGTATTAGTAGGGGTATCACAGGTCATAAGAGGGAGGTAATAATCCCTCTTTACAAGACACTGGTTAGGCCCCATATGGAGTATTGTGTGCAGTACTGGAAGCCACATCTGAACAAGGACATTAACAAAATGGAGGCAGTCCAGAGAATGGCAACCAAAATGATGCAGGGACTACATCTGAAAATATATGAGCACAGGTTAACAGAGATCAATATGTATACCCTAGAGCAAAGGAGGGAGAGAGGTGATATGATCAAAACATTCAAACATCTTAAGGGCATTAACAAGGTGAAAGAGTCTAATATCTTTCAATATAAGAAAAATAGCAGGACAAGTGGACACAGCATGAGATAAGAGGGAGGCCGATTAAGGGGTACTGTGAGGAAGTTCTTTTTCACAGAAAGGGTGGTGGATACCTGGAATGACCTACCTCAGGAAGTGGTAGATATGAATACAGTGCAGGGCTTCAAACAGGTATGGGATAGGCATAAGGGAGCAATACAGATGAGTATGAATAGATAGACCATTGACAAAGTAAAGGCCTATGGCACATTCATAAGGTAGAAAAAATGGGCAGACTGGATGGACCTTGCGGTCCTTATCTGCCATCAACTTCTATGTTTCTATGTTAGAAGATGCACCTTGAGCCCCTTTTTAAACCCCCAAGAGAGGAGCAATCCTGTAGGCTTTCTGGGAGTGCATTCCAGAGGTGTGGGATGCTAGCTGGATATGACCTTTATCCTAGGGATGATCTGACTTTGGGCACACTGAGGAAGTTGTGTCTTGAGGATCTGAGGGACCTTCAAATCAGTTTATTGGATAGTAATCCAGCCACACTAGGGGGAGCATTTTTCTGCTTTAGCTTGAAGGCTAGACATAGCGATGGGTATTGTAATCTCCCTCCTGGTGACAGCCATGAGAGGGCATGTAGCGCCTGACAGTGACACACGGGGCGGAGCTCCTGATGCGACTCTTTCAACCCGATGGTATAGGGTTCTGAGCTTTTGCATTTTTGCCCCTCTGACAGTTAGTAGGACTGGAGTGCCATAAAATAGGGTGGGTAGTATGGTGTCTGTTACCACCTTTAGCCAGGATTCATGTGTAAGGAGGGGGCTTAGACGGTGAAGTCGGCCCAGTTTCTGGATCTAGGGTGATACCTAAGTATTTGAGGGATTTGACCACCTCATCTGTCGATCCATTGGAAAGAGTAGGTGTCAGAATTGATGATTTGTCTGATCCTATGCTCACCTTGCCAAACAACACTGCCTTTGTTTTTTTTGTCATTTAGCATGAGGTTGCTTCTTACCAACCACTGCTGGAGGAGTTGTAGGTCAGTTGTCAGTTCTGTATTAAGGGTCACTATATCTTTGAAGGACCTGTATAACACTGCACCATCAGCGTACAGGGTTATGCTTGCATGTCAACAAATATTTGGCATCCTATTAATAAATATGGAGAATAATAGGGCTCCCAGGATAGATCCCTGGGGGACCCCATCAAGAACTGTGTGTGTGTGTGTTAGATTGAGTTCCCTGCCATTTTACAAGCTGGGTCCTACCCTGTAGGTAGGCAGAGAGCCATTGTACTGCCAGACTATCTAGGCTTATTGCTTTAAGATTTTCAATGAGTAGTTTATGATCCACCAGGTCAAAGACCTTGATGAGGTTGATGAAAACCACACCAGTTAAAAGGCCTTCATCAAGGCAGAGAAGATGTCCGAGGTGAGGCTGACAAAGGCGGCATCTGTTCTATGGTATTTCCTGAAACCATGTTGCCTGACTGTGAATATGTTGTGACTCTCAATGTAGTCTGTTAATTTGTCATGGGTCTGTTCATGGAAAGGTTACCAAAGTGTGACATGAGGGTCAAATTTTCAAATTATTTCTAGATTACATTTATGATGCATTTCAAGATATTATGACCCAAGTATAAAAAAATAAACATATTGGGAGATAAAAGCCCCACAGGTTCCTGAGATAAAAGAACTGTATTGTGGTGAGTGTAACAAGTGACACCACACACCATGGTGAATGTAGCACCTGGCACAAAACATTTGTTTTAGTAGTAAAAACTTTAATAAACATGTAATGAGTTGTATCAAAACATGAGAAACAAATATTTACAAAAATTGTATTACATTAATTGCAAATGGGGTGTTTTGCACCATGTACCGTGGTGAATGTAACAAGTGACACCACACTTATGTTTCACTTTCTAAAACTATACTAAACATGCCTAACAACTAACAAACTACTGCTACTGACTGACATACTACTATAGAACATGAAAAAATCTGACAATTACATTACTGGCAAGTGTGATGCTTAGCACCACATACCATGGTGAATGTAATGAGTGACACCACACATTTGTTTCAGTTTTACAAAGTTTAGTGAACATGCCTAATGGCTAACATGCTACTAATAATAACTGACACAGTGCTACAAAACCTGGAGAAATCTGACAATAATAAAAGTAGTGACAGATGTGATGTTTGATGCCACATTCCGTGGTGAATGTAACAAGTGACACCACACTTATGTTTGACTTACTAAAACTGTACTAAACTTGCCTAACAACTAACATACTACTATCACTGACTGACATACTGCTATAAAACATGAACAAAATAACAACAACTTCATTACTGGCAGGTGTGATGCATAACACCATATAACGTGGTGAATGTAACAAGTGACACCACATTTTTGTTTCAGGTTTTAAAAAATATACTAAACATGCCTCATGGCTATCACGCCACTACTAATAGCTGACATAGTGTTACAAAACCTGGAGGAATTTGATAATAATAACAGTACTGGCAGGTACGATGGTTGACACCACATATCGTGGTGAATGTAATGAGTGACACCACAAAGAAAATCCATTTTAACTCTCCACCTCATATACACTGAATAATCCCTATTACAATTTATGCCCAGCACTTTCCTTAGACATGCAGTTGTCACTGAAATATGCTCTCTGAAAATTTGCCCAACAATCAGTGAATGATGGTAACCAAAGTCTACCTGTGGTGAATGTAACTGCAACCCTCGTTGTTGCATGCAGTGCTTTTCTTCATGGAATGTAGCCCTACAAATGGAGGAGCCACGTGCAAACAATTGGTTTTAAACCACAACTCAGCTCCTCCCTCTATGGTTATTCCTTGGTTCTGATGGGCAGATTATGACTTTGCAACTGTCACAGACTGACAGGTAAACATTGGGCCTGATGTGACCCCAAGCAGAGTGAGGGTCAAAGGTTACTGTCCCTTCTGTGGGAAAGATAGATCAGGCAGTAACACAGTCAGTTATCACAAGGAGGCAAACTAGGAGAGAAGCCAGGAAATTTTTTAAAGTGCTAACAGCACAATTACTGATTTGGGGGCCCTGTGGGTGAATGTAATGTGCTGTGACACCAATTGTTACATTCACCACACTAAATACAAAGCTGCATAAATTAAAAATGGAGCATTACAGTGGGCTAAAGAGTACAGATAATAAAAAAAACACAACTCCAGATTAGTAAATGGACTTACTTTAATAATGGAAAACAGTAAATAAAGCTGGCAAAAACAATTAGTAAAACATGTGTTTTTGCATGTCACACTTTTTCAGGTAAAAAAAGCAGCAAAATGAAGTAGGATGCCCCAGCAAAAAAAAATATGGATACCCTAGAATTCTATAGTTATGTTATGTATCTGCCCATATAGCCAGCATTCAGATTTAGTCAAAAACATGGGCCTGACAGTTCTTGATTTTTAAAAATGTGGTATGCACTGTATGGTGGGCATTGGTAACCCCTTTTCATGAACAGACCCTCATATATAACTCTCTCCTAGCACCTTGTTCAGGATGGAGAGAAGCAAAATGGGTTGGAAGTTCTCAACATTTTCGTGAGGGCTGCCTTTATGTATTGGTGTAACCAGGGCAACTTTCCAGAGTTTTGGGGCTCACCCCTCTAGACTGGATCTATTAAACAACCATGTGACTGGGGCCAGTATGACTGGGGCAACTATTTTGAGCAGTCTGAATTCTAACTTATCATGCCCAGTAGATCCAAGGGTTTTGATTTTCCTAAGTAATTTAAGGAAATCATGTTTAGAAGTGAGCTTGAAATGGAAGTTTGGGCAGGGGGGTGGGGTTTATCAGACTCTGTGTGTGTGGATGGGTGTGAACCTGTACTATGTGCCTTGAATTTGTCCAGGTCAGTGAAAAAAAGGTTGAATGCATCTGCGGCTTTGGCTGGGCTTTTTAGTTTAGTGCTATTTGCCATTATGTCATATTCACCTTGGGCTGGGCAGCCTGTAATGAGGGTATTGATCTACGACCAGAATTATTTGGAGTCGGAGAGATGTTTTGCTTGGAGGTTTGTAAGGCAAAGTTTTTTGCTTCTCTTAACTATTTTTTTCATTTATTTCATAGAACCTTAAAAGTCTGCCAATCCTGAGGCAGACTTGTGGTTTTGAATGTTCCACATGCCCTATTGCTTTCCTTCATGCATTTTTTTAGGTCTCGGGTTATCCATCTTGCTTCCTGGCCTTTTACCCTAAGCTTTCTCATTGGGGCGTGTTTATTTGCAGCAGATAGAAATCTATTAATGAAGAAGTCAAGGGCCGTGTCTAAGTTTGGGGCATGTCTGACTTGCACACAATTTACCTCAGCTAGTATTGCAAGAAAGGATTCCTCATTGAATTTTGAATAATTCTGTGCCCAGGTGATTCTAGGAGGCAGGGTGCAGAAGCTGTTCTTCCATATTCTGAATGTTGGTAAGTGGTCACTAAGGGAATCTGCAAGTGTTCCTACCAGTTTAAAGTTGCCAGGTTTGGAGGCCAGGATCCAATCTAACATGGAGTGAGTCCCCATTTTCATGTTTAGCCTTGTGTTTTCAGGGATCTACTGTGCTAAGTTAGCCTCCAGTAGGAGGTTTTTTAGATCCTTGTTCATTTGGGGCCCCTAGTGTATGTTAAACTTGCCCAATATTATTTTCTCTCCCCTTGGGAGGTCAGGAAGAGAGGTTATATGGGAATTTAAGGCAGTTGTGGATGCTTTGGGAGGGTTGTATACACATCCTATAGTCAGTTGTTTGGATCTGCTCAGTAGTATTTTTAAGAATAAAGCTTTGCAGTTGGTATTGTACAAAGCAGGCTTTATCAGCTAGGAGGCATTTAGAGAGGTTTTGGTATAAATTAGGACTCCTCCCCCCTTTTTTCATATTCTTGCCTGTCTGAAGATTTTGAACCTGTGTATCTTTACCTCTGTATCAAGTATGTGGGGTTTGAGCCAGGTTTCTGAGATAGCTAACATGTCTGAGGAGTACAGGCTTGCCTAGGCTTCTAATTTGTGCATTGTTGGCTTTAGGCTGTTGATATTCATATGGATTATCCTTAATCACTTAGTATTGGTCCATTTTGGTTTTGTGCGGGAGATAATGCGAGCATTGGTGTGGGGGGGCAGGGTTTGTCTTGATGTCACTTCCTAGTAGTAACTTTAGTTTTGATAGGATTTTGATTATGAATCCTGGCATGTGGAGGGGGATCCTTAGTCTACAATCTGTTATATAACACATTCATTTATACAGGTTCCCTCTTTGTCTGAGACTCTGTAGGCTTATTTCTGGGATGTATGGCTCTCATAGCGTACTGATATTGGGGAAATTGTGTTGAGGGAGGCTGGCTGTCTGTTCAGGTCCATGACATTCATGAGATTAAGACCAGAAGGGTGTATAAGGTAGCAGCGATTATTGCCCTAATTATTTTTCTTTTTTCTTTTTTTTTTAATTGAAGTCTGACTGGGGATTATTGTGATATATATTTTTTTTGTTCTTCTAGTTATGCAGTCTGCAGCTACTTAAAAACTACTTGAAAACTTCTCGGTGGTTATACTGTCCCAGATGAGTTAAGTCGGGAGCAGCCTACCCCTTATTAGAGTTTCAGAATTGAAGTTTAGTATGCCTGCCAGGGAAAAGTAGAGAGAAAAACTGCATCTGTATGTTTAAACAGGGCTTTTGGGGTGCTTTATAGAAATAAGAGAAGCATTCCTCTTCCTGCTCACAGAGAAATCCTCACTAAGATGTTTTTGCTCATTTTTGACTATGGTGACATTATTTATAGTGCTGCTCCAATGTCTACTTTAGCTAGACTGGGTCCTTTCTTTCACTCCTTCTGTCGCTTTGCCCTTGGAAAAACCCATGCATACTTATCACTGTATAGTACCTTGTATTCTTCACTCTCCCTTCCCTCTGTTGATGCCAAGTGCTTCACCCACTGTGTCTCACTTATCTCAAAATTCTGGTTTGGCCCTTTCCCCTCGTATCTAACCTCTCTCCTCTCCTCTTTCTACCCCCTTCATCCTCCTTCTCTCTTTATAATGTTTGTTCTCACTCTTTTGCTCTCCCTCAAATGAAATCTACTGCTGTCAAGGCTGCCTTCTCATTTTGCTTCCTTAAACTTTGGGATTCCCTTCACCCTTCTATTTGCTCTGCTTCTTCCTTTCCTGCTCTTAAAGCTCTCCTCTTTGAGTTCTCTACTCACACCTGAAGTTGCTTCTAATATATGGTTTCCCTTTTTCCTGCAACTTTTCTAACTCTCTGTTTCTCAGCACTTCCCCAGTATCAGTCATTCCCCCAGTTTCTTATTTTATTAAGTTGATGACTATTTAATTGTTCTTTCACCCATTTTCACAATTTATTGTATGGTAACTTACTGTCAATTTAATCTTAGGCATCGTTGTCTTGTTTATTTTTAATATGCTTATTCCATTCTACATATTTTAAATTCTGTATTCTGAATCTTTTCTCTTTTCCCCTCTTCCCCTTCTCCAAGGACACATCTGGAAATGAGCCATTACCAGCTCATTATGTCTTTCCTAAGTCAATCAATCAGTCAATCAATCAATAAATCCTTAACATACAGTTCCTGGCAGGAGGTAGAACCACAACTCCCCTGGTGGAGTTCATAAACAGCCCCATCTCCTTATTGATGCACATGCATGCTTTGATTATAGTATTAAAATTGTTCACATACTGCCAGTTGAGCCACTGAATAATGTGGGACCAAATAATTTTGATCTCCAACCACTGTTCTTGAATGAATCACAAGTTCTCCTTCATCCCGAGGAAAAAATCAATAGCTTTCTGGTGTCCAAGGTCATTGCCACCCAGATGAATTAACAAGATGTCTAGTAATGTCATGCCTCCACTGCCAGGCAAGGGAGAAGTTCCTCCCCATGCATGCCTCTCTTTCCAAACCAAAGGATATGTGCCTTCTGTTGTAGAATTGCTAGGTTCCACCCTCCAGGCCAACGTTCTGCTCCCTCCACTGCCCAATGAATGAAGGAGTCTCCTCAGATACAAACTCATTTGGGATCATCAGAGACACCTAGAAACAGCAAGGCAATATTAAAGTAAGTGTGGCTGTACAGAACTTAAAACACGTGGGACCTTCACCAGCCCAGGGCCTGAATTTGCCCATCATTAAGCCCCTGGGCCCTGACATTTTTTGCCTCCCCAAACCTGAAGGAATGGGCTTTATACTCCTGAGAATTCAATCTCACCTATTGTACTGCCAGACTCAAAATGTACCTAAACTGATAGGACACTACTGGATTGCAATGCATGTGCCACATGAAAGCCACCAGTAGCATATAAATGAGGTGAAGGCAAATGTGTGAGTAAGTAAGGACAAAGTCACAATGGCAAAAACATTAATGGTGACCACCAAATAATGGTGACATGGTTGAAACGGCAACTCTGAGGTGCTACCCTACCCCAGTTTCAAGGAGCACCACAGAGTTAGAATCTTAGAGACAGTAGTGGTCTGGTGGGGGGTGCAGACACCCACGATGGGTGTGGGGGACAGAGTTCCCCACTCACAGAAAATGCCACCAGGTAGCACTGGAGTGAGAAGCACAGCTGGAGAAAAAGAAATCAGTTTTTGATAGCAAGAAAAAGATGCCAGGAGGTACCAGCAAGCCAGCATGATTTTGCTCTGTAAAGATGTAACCGGCAGGCAATCAGTTCGGGAGGCACCAGTTTCAAACTTTACTCCATGTGATAACCGTTGATTAAATAATAGCGAACGTCGTGGGCAGTGGTGCAGGAGTATGCCATCAGACCCTGTTTCTCTGTGCAATGTTTACTGCTCAAAAGTCACACAAAAATGCTGGTCGGCATTTATTTTGTGCACCGTTATTGCAGTCGCTTTTACGGTTTCACTGTTTTGACATTCGCTATTATTTAATCACCGTTATCACATGGAACCAAGCCACCCACTCATGTGTGCAAAGGGCCATTCAGTCTGCAACCATGGTCTTCATATCCCATGCCTTATGAGCCTTTGTGGTGCACCAGCAGCTAATGCCCCACTTTTCAGTCTTGCTCTTGCACAACTAAGCACAGACACCCGGTGGTGTCATCACCACATCTGCATCCCTTAGGCTTGTTACAACCCCAGGCCTAGCAGGTTGCACTAGCTTGATGATTATGAAGGTCCTGAAAAATGGCAGTAAAAATGTTGTCTTGAAACAACTGACCTCATACAGGGACCAGCACACTGTCAGGAGGGTATCTCGTGTTGGGAGTTCTCTGCTCCGACCTTTGAGGACCTTCTGGACCCTGAACATTTAAGTAGTGTCAGTGAAGCCCCACACTTGACAGAACCTCAACAAGCCTGCTATGTGTTACCCCACAACTCTCCGCATCAGGCCCCAATACTTAGATTCCATAATGTAGCTGCACCATTGGTCTGCAGAGACAGTCCAGCTATTAGGCCACTTCCCCTCCACACAGATGGTATTGTAATGTTCCACACCATACTGTAGCAAAAACTGTTTGGTCCAGGGAGCAATACATTACCTGTACACCTACATACCTCAGGGTTACCACCTTCCACAGAAATGGACAGACTGAACGTGTGTACTGATCTGCCGCTGGAGCCAAGTCCCTTACCTTATGCCACTGTGAATGATATAAAGCATCATCAGCAATACCATTCTCAAAGTTGGGAACATATATAGCCTTAAAGTGGACATTCGCTGGCTCTGTGGCACCGCACACTGCATGCGGTTTGTGCCCTGAGCCCAGGTGTCAGGAGCAGAGACTGGCAGGAAGGGATTTCATAGCATCCATTAAACACTTCCTTCCCGGGGGGGTGGGTAGGGCCTTTGGCACCTGGAGGTTGATTGGTGGATATGCTAGGTGGAATGCAACCTTGACATGCCCCCTTCTCAGGTTGCCACTTCATTCTGGCCCAATGAGGGTGGGGAGTGGGCAGGCAGAAATAGAGAAAAAATGGTCACCTATTCTGGCCAGATGACAGCGGCCCCACCTTCCCTTGCCACAAAGCCCCCTAGCTGCACCTCATCCTAACCAAGATGCAAGGAAGTGCCTGTGGGCACTTTGATCTCCCCTCCCAGCTGCCCATGGGTAGGGGCCCTCCAATGAAGGGATACATCAGGACAGTCGGAATGGTAGGAGGAAGTGGATGGCTTAACAGGGAAGTGGCAGAGGTAATGATGGCTGCCCGTAGGATGTGGGCAGCTGGGTTGGTAGGGGGGGAAATAAGAGCATGCAAAAAAAAGTGGAACTTCAAAAGCATGCATTTTAGGATACACATCCTTCTTAGATTGGACACCTGTTGCCATTTATAATTTGAACCATGCCTGTGTTACCCTATCTAAAAATAACATTTTTTTCCCTCAACCAGGAACCCCACAGGCACAGAGCCACCACTACTAGAAAAAATTCCAGAAGAGTGATCTGCTTTGTGAGTCCAGCTCCTGCCCACATAGGGGGCCAATCTGTCACACACCACTTCCCATTGAAGTATGCCCCAAAACCCAGCTCCCAAAGCATCCATAAACAGTTCCTGGTCCCAGCTGTCAACTGTCTATGACCACCACTGAAGTGGGAAATGAAGGTTGACCATACTTTCAAGTCCTCGCTGAAGCCCTCTGTCACCAAATCCATTAATGGGGCTTCCTGGCACCTGACTGCAACTTTGCCATCCTCTGCAAGAATGTCCTCCTCATGGAGATGCACCAGCAAGCAACGTTTAGGGGCCCACTATCTGCTGGAACTCCCTCAGGGTAACCTTCTTAGCTGCTATTGCACAGCTCAAAAGGGTCCTTAGAGTCTTGATCTTATCTTGGGGCAGATGACATTCCAGTGCGCTTGTATCAATCTTTATGCCCAAGAATGTCATTGTAGAGTTAGGTTGTTTAACTTTACCCAGGGTACACCAAAGATTTTACACAAGTGTAGAAAACTTTCCAGTGTCTGCCTACAGACTGGAGAGTGGTCTGGCCCCATAAACAGGGTATTGTCTAAGTAGTGAATGATCCCCTGGCTCCCTGCCTCCTGGGCAGTCACTCAGTGCAAGGAGGTGCTGAAACACTAAATTAGTGTGCAGGCCACGGAGCAACCCATGGTCATATAGTTATCCACACAATATAGCCCTTTGAATTTCATCCCCAACAGTTCCTGGCCAGTGAGTGGATCAGCAGCAATTGGAATGCTGACTCAAAGCCTGTCTTGGTCATTAAGGCCTTTGGACCTACAACACACACTACCTCAACCAACCTGTCGAATGAAAACGAGACATGTTGAATCGCTGTATAGCACAGATCAATGTGGTCATTCATCCAGTTGCCCTCAGGGTACAACAGGTTGTTGATCAAGCAAAACTCCCCCAGGGCCTTGTTGGAGACTAAGCCAATTGGCAGAACCCTGAGATTTGGCAATGCTGGAGAGAGGAATGACAAGTCACCCTCCTCAGCCCCATCTCTTTTTTCAGTTTATCATGGACCACCTGTGTCCTATCTCTAGTGGATTTTAGATTTTCTGCCTCATACCACCACCGGGGACCTTTCTATGGCATCCTGAAACCCACTGAGAAGCCTTCAGGTAGCAAAAGGGCTGCCTCACAATCCAGGTAATGCTCTAACTGTGGTCTAAGCTGGTCCACACTTTCCAGAATTGGCAGGCTTACCTGTGCAGGGCTTGCTGAACTTCTTCTGAATGGGCTGTTTGCTCCCTTGGAGGGGCTTGTTAGGTTTGCACTGAATGAGGAGGTGCAACTGACTACAAGGTATGCATTCATGGCAAAACCTGCAGAGGTTCTTGTTGCAACCCCCTTCATTAAAGGTAAATCATGGTTGGGCTGGTGGCCCATAGGATTCAGTCCTCAGTGACTGTGGTGCCTTTATGGGCAACCCACTGTCCATGTGGAGGACCCTGCCCCCATGCATGATCCTGATGAGTAGGGGGCATGCCCAGAATGCTCAAGTCCACTGTTGGATCATATTTCATGCATCTCCTGAATTTCTTATCATACTCCAACCTAGCAGTCCCCCTCCCTACCTTTGTGCCTGTGGGATAACATAATTCTGTTCAGTTAGTTAAACAGATCAACACATTTTTGAGGGGGGCCATTTGGCCAATCATGCTAGCAAAGAATACAAAACACACCAACCAACTGTCAAATGTACATTCTACCTTGACCTTCTTTTTGTCATGGTCCTCTTTTTAAGTTTTCTGCACATGCGCGAGTTGAAAACGTCTTCCTGTAGAGTGAATTTTGAAGGGTGTGACACTGCCTGTCCAATGCAGAGTGGTCCACAAGGCGTGAGACAGTGTAAGGCCAATCTTCAGCCAGGCTGATTGTGATGCTAGTTTTCATCTGATGGGCGGAAAATTTGTGTTGTTAAAAAGAAAAAGCCGAACCAATCATATGGCGGCTTTTTCCTTTCATCTCCAGGACACCACCCAGCAAACAGCTGATTGGTGTCCTGTGCAGCCTTGCTGATGTCAAGAACTTTCGGTTTTGTTGCCACCAAACCCAAAAGAAAAAAAACTTCCAATCTCTCCCTCTGTGTGCTGTTCCACCCCCGCACCCCAACTCTCTGTTCCTGTCCCTGTACATTTAAAATAGAAAATATTCGCTCCCTCCCTCTGTGTAATGTCCGTCCCACCCCGCCTTCCATTCCTATCTACCAAATAAAAGAAAAACCCTCCTGTTCCCTCCCTCAGTGAATAAATAGCTAGTAAGAGGGTATAAAAGAACTTCTGCAGTGTATAAGGTTATAAGTGTTGCAATACGCGGGTGAGATTAGAGTCAGAATCCAAGTAGTCACTCCCTAATCCTTGGGGTGAGATTAGACTTTTGTAAGTATACTTACACTGCACAGGGCCACCTCAAAGCTAACTGTTGCCCAGTGTCTTGCTGAATCTGCTACGTAACCTGACAGCCCCCTCTACTGCTGGCATCACACTAGAGTCAATTACAGTGTCCTACCTCCTGTGTCAATTAAATGGGAGGTCCTCTTTATTAATTGGGCTGGTGGGCTGAGGGCCAAAAAACCTCCATTGATCAGCTGCTGATTGGCTCTGCAGACAAACACAGGAGTGATACTCCTCCTTCATGTTTCAGTTCATTTTCTGTCATCTGGTGCAGGGAGAGGGTGAAAGAACAATCACCTCAGCCCTCCAATGCCTATTGCAAACCTCCTCCGGTGGCAAAAAAGTGTGTCATGGGCAGTCACTACAGTTTTAACCTTTTCAAATTGTCTAATATTTATTATTGAGGTGCATCAAAAATGAGCTAGATTTTTTTATTATTATACATTCTGATATTTGAAGTTGTATATATTCTCTCACTTCATGAAGAATGCAATGTAGGATATTGTGTAGAAAGATGATGATACCACGCTAACTGACAGGATATTCTTTCATATGCTTGCTAGCGTGTGTAAGATATTTAATGTAAAAAAAAAGTTCAACTCTTATAATTTGGTCTGAAAATCCGTAACAATTGAGATTAATGGTGATGGGCAACTTGTGATGTGGGATTTGTGGTGGGTGAGAGAGGTAGTATGAAATTATTATCAGACACAGAGAAAATGGTTTTCTTCTCACAGCTCCATCTCCCTTTTATTTTAATTTTAACAGCGGTGTTCAGTGAATATCATAGTTTTTGTCAATAAACTTAGAATGATTTCAACTATCTATTTAGCATATGTTTTTTTTCTTCTTCGCTTTGGCAGTTTATCCATAACCTTCACCACAGAGAGCAGTGCGTTATCTCTGTGAATGAATGAATGACAGTAAAACTGTATTGTACTGAAGCATTGCAGTCACCCCCATCCCCATAGAAGCAGCAATAAATAAATAATTACATAAATCTTTGCCAGACAATATTTGTTTTGAATAAATGAAGTATGGGTTTCATTGCATAGTTTGTTTTTGACTAATTGAATGGTATTGCATTCATGTATGCTCTAACAAGAGATTGGGGCCATTCTTGTACTTCTCTCTCTTTAGTTTACAATTTGTGCACTAAGTCTCCCACATTTATGTGATTAAAAAAAAAATAAATGCTGAGATATTGTTAACTCCAACACCATTCATTCCGTCCTGCCATTGAGGGATCCAAGGATATGAAACTGACAGAGCGATCTAAGAAATACCTGACAGCATTGCGGTAAATCTGATACTCGCTCTGTATGTCTTTCTCTCACTCTCTTTTGAATGAGTCAGTGTGTGTGTTGGTATACTGTATGCAAGATGACTGTGACTGAGTGCTTACAAAAAGGGTGACTCAATCACGGCACCTGTGTACAAGGCTACCTGGTAGGGTAGCGAGTGGACAGCTGGGTGGGAGAGATAGGGCAAAGGGAAGTATGCGCTTATACATGGGGGGGAGGAAGGGGAGGAAAGATATGTGGGAGGGGGTCTGGCGGGCAACTGCTGAGCCGGACTGCTAGTGCAGTGGGGAGGGTGGTCGCTTGGGAGGTGCAGGGTTCGGGTTTGTCACATCATGTTTTTTTTTTTTTTGTCAGCAGCTGGCTTTTTATTTTCACAAGTATTTCACCCCCCCCGGAGTTGAGAATCCGGTAATAGGGGGTGCAGGGGACACAGCCCCTGCATTAAAAAGAAATACTTGTATCTCAGGTGCACTCTTCCAATTTGCCATGAGTGTGCTTCACTGAAATTCTTTTTTGGTGATGTACACTTGCCCTAACGGTGATCGCTATTCCACAATCGCCGTTATGACATAGAACTGTGTGTGTCTGTTTGAAAAAAGATCATCCAAAGAGCAAACTGAAATGTGGTGCTGGATTTTGTTTGCTTGGAATGAGTTCTTGGCTTTCAGGCCACCATATTCAAACGAGATGCGGCACGCATCTTGGCAGAAAAGGGAGATGTGCTGAACATCCCCAACAATGCACCACAGCATGATATTCAAATGGGTGGGATGTACCAGCCACAAGGGAATGGGCCAGGGCACACAATAATGTATGTGGTGCAGGAAGAGGGGGCGTTCCCATGAATATGCCACACCTGGGCATATTCAAAGGGAATGCTCCCCTGCAAGGGCAAGGACTGTGCCGCACAAAGATCGGCCATGAAAAGCAAGCCTACCCTGCTGGCCACCCACAGGTAGGCCATGGAAGAGCAGCAGGTGCACAGCAACCCGCCTGCCCCAGCAGTCTGGTGGAACCCTCCTCCCAGCCACTACCCCAGTACGAATGTAATTCCCCCATGGAACCACCCCATGCCATGGTGTAGGGCCCCATCCCATGCTTGATCTCTGCCAAGACTCAGACTTGAACCAACCCTCACCCTGCATTCCATAGTGTAGGGTCCCTCCTCCCCAATCGATAGCACATTGCCTTCCTGCACCTTTCCAGGTGTGAGGAAACACTGCACCCCCATCTGGCACCACTTGCAGTCCAATGCATCCTCCCAGCACCAACACATCCCCATTCCCCAATTGCACTGCCACTGGAACTCCTCCTGGCTCCTATTCCTGATGTCACATGTGCCAATGCACATCCCCTAGCCAGTATTGCCATAGTGAAGTGGCCACCCACCCCATCAGGACTGGACCTCCTGACCCCGCTGCCCCCAACCCACCCAGAGCCAGTAACTGGCTCAGCTCTGTCCACACCACAATGGCCAGCCACCGATTGAACTATCACAGCTGTGTACTATACATAGAATGCATTCATCCAATGAGTGCGAGCTTCATACAGTACGCTGCTGTGACAGTTCAGTTGGTGACTGGCCATGGTGGTGTGTTGAGGGATGAGCCAGTCACCAACTCTGGGTGGGTCGGGGAGAGAGGGGTCAGGGGGTCTAGTCCTGATGGGGTTGGGGGCCACTACACTATGGAACTGTGATTGTGGTTTGTCGTGTTTGCGTTTGGGAATCAGGAATGGAGGGGGGTACCACTAGACTATAGAAAAAGGAATGGGGCTCATGTATGTGTATCTTGGGGATTGGGGCAGGGAGAGTTGGTACCACTTGACAAGGGCTGGCAAGGGGTACTGCCATTCATTCATGACATGATCGGGGCTGGGAGGGAGGTACCACAGCCTCATGGATGCTGGCTCGGGGTGTTGCCATACACTGATTGGAGATCAGTGTGTCTGTAGCTGGTTCAGCGAGCAGGTGTTGGGGCAGGGGTGGGGGGTCCCGGGGTGATCTGGGATCAGTGTTAGGGTGGGCACTGCACTGGGGTCAGGACAGGGTGGGTGCTTCATTGTGTTTCTGTGACATGGGTTGGGGCCAGCCTGGCACATCCAGCCAGGAGTAGCCATGCTAATTAGCCCATAATGGGCATGCATGGGGCCTGTGTGTACTATGCATGCCCAATGAACTTATTAGCATATGCTGGCTGAATATCACCCTTGGGGGAATGGCACATCCAGGTTTGTGCCATGCATTCCCCCATTGGCGGTGTTTAGCCCCGGCCCTGGATGCGCTGCGCAGGACTAGGCAGCAGACCGCTCTGGGCTGCACATTCTTGGTTGGATATTCAGACAATATGCATGATCAATACCGATCATGCATACTGTTTGAATATACCCTCAGAGCCGGCCATGCAGCATTTCTGGTGACGCATCATTGTACACGCGCGACTGGCTGACTCTGAATATTCCCCTTTAAACTTCAAGATTAAACTTGGGGACAACTATTAATAATCCAGGAAGACAGCCTTCTTTTTTTTTTTTGAACTGTGGTTTATACAGATAGCATCCAATCGACCAATATATAATAAGACACCACACCAGAAGAACGGTTACTTACTTTTATTTATTTATTTATATTATTTACTATCATGTAGTTGCAAAACTGCACCATTCTCATCCAATATTTTAAACACCACTGAGGCTCTTTAATAATAAATTAAAACTTTTTATTTTCAAAACTACAGTAAAATAACTCCTGATGCATTTTGGAACTTTAATTCCTTTATCAAAGGCTCATAAGAGCCTTTGATAAAGGAATTTAAGTTCTGAAATGTGTCAGATGTTATGTTATTGTCATTTTGAGTATAAAAAGTTTTAATTTATTACTAAAGCGCATCGGTGGTGTGTGAAATATTGGGTGAGAGTGCTACCGTGTTGGAACTACATGGCATTACTTCTGTGTTCAGCACCTAGTTCCTAGTGCACACTTGTTTGTTTGATATATTATTTACTATGTATCCCTTTCTTACGAATGCATTATAACTTCACACAACAATGGACAATGAAGTGATGTCATAAATTCTGAAAACATGCCTGCTACAAAAGTACTGCTGATTATCTTGGATAAATAAAGTTTACAAAAAAATGTAATTAAAAAGTTTAATGAAATTAAACTAGAAGGTTTGGGGTAGTGGGAAGGGTGGGAGCAAACATAGCTTTAAAATGGCACTCTCTGACTCCCACTAAGGAACTGTAAAATCACATAGAGAGGCTGCAAGGTGGGGGTACAAATCTCTCCAAATAATAGCTATTCAGGACAAAAAAAAATATCTTCATACTGAGCATGAGAGAGAGAGAGAGAGAGAGTGTGTGACAGGCAGGCAGCTTCAGTCCATTGTCTTGCTAGACCTGTCAACAGTGCTTATCCCCACCTTTGGTGTAATTTCTATGTTTGCAGGTTGCAGTGATATTGTACTTCCCATAAAATCAGGGGAGAAACATTTGGCTTATTCTATTCCCAGTATACAAACTACCATGTCTGCATTGCCGTGTGACTAATCACTACACATGCGACTTAATAAATCATTGAGCTACATTTTCAGCGATCAGCGACAAGGCAGTGCAGAAATAGAAGTCATTTTGAGCTGCATTTTCTGTCACACAGTAGTTGCACTGTATGGTACCTAGGTTTATCAGGAGAGACTGACTAAGGGAACAGACCCGAGGTGGAGAGTAGCAGCAGTGTGGATGAGTGACTTTCAGTCAGTAAAAGACATTCTGCCTAAAAAAAAACAACTGCTGCAAGAGGCTTGGATATAACTAGAAAAATAATATAAAATACTTCTTCATATGACACACTATGACAACCCCCATGTACTCAGCTCATCCCACCCTTACCTCCTTGCAAGGTTGAGCAAATGTTGAAACTGGCACCTTTGGTTTCACTTTGATTCAGACCCAGCTTGTCAGGTAAATGGGTGCACCACACTGTAAGGTTGCTCCAGAAGGACCACTTTAGTCCTTACCACATGGCACATCCTCCCCTTGAACTTCCAGGGTGCAGCCATGTAGCAGAAGGGGTGCCTTCCCACCCTGGAGCAGGTGTCAGAGTCACTGCCAGAGCCCTGCCTTGTTGGTCATCAGTTTGACTCTGATGCTTTGTTCAAAGACACTTCATGCCCTACATATTGGGCTTTAATAGGCTACAAACCAGCCTGGGTAGGGACTGGAACTGTATTACAGACAATTGCACCACCTGGTACAACAGCAATACCAACAGTGGACTTTGACATTAACAAATACTTACGTTTGTTGTCTTCTTGCTTGTTTGGGTGGTTTAAAAGTGAGAGCATGTCCATGTACTCCTGCTGACAAATCTATTGATGGACCGTGTCCATCAAGTGGGAATCCATGGGCTTCACCACACTGACTTAGTGCACTGGAGGTGGTAGCAAAGCTGCACTGTACCAATGCTGCCTGCAGCCCCTGTGACACCTGACCAGTACCTCCCTCTTGCTTCTGGACCTGCACTGTTGCTGCCAGGTCTATCATTTCCTCCATGAGCCTATCCAGCTTTCCCTCAGTGGTAGGTGGCTTCACACACTCTGGCTTCATGTGGGGGATGCAGATTGAGCTGGGCCCACTGATGCCAGCTCTGGCATCAGGAGTTTGAATTCCTCAACCTCTTCCATGTCCACGTCCATGTATTTTGGGTCAGATTTCTTGGTCCTAGTGTTGGGCTTAGCCAGAGGAGGCACCACTCAGGATGCTCCACCAGAAACCGATGTTACTGTCTACTTAAACTCTTTATCTGATAACTCAGAAAACCCTTACTGGATCTTACCCTCTTGGATAACTTAGCTGGTGGGGCTGCAGGCACCCTTCCTGTCCAGTTCTATTTCCCTGATGCCTAGTTCTGTTTTGGAGCAGTGGTCCCTTCCAGGCCTGTCTTCAGTCAATCACACCCCAAGTTGGAGTTCATGGCCTTCACCTGTGCTTCAAGCACTGACAGTGCTGTTGACATTCAGGAGATAGTCTTGTTCGTTTTGCTGAGCATTTTGTACAGGAGCTGACAAAACAAAGCAAGCAAAATAAACTTGCTGCTGCAACTGTGCTAGCATCTTTTACCTAATCTGAAGAGGGTGAGTAAGGGGGAGCTGCTGGCTCCAGCTATTTTTAACTCCTAACTCACCACCCCCTCCAGATGCCTCCCACCCTGCAGACTGCCCCAGTGGTTCCTACCCTGGGGATGGTGCCAGGGTGAATTCTCCACTCATCTGAGTAGAGCAACAGTGCCTGCCTAAGGCCAGATTACAGGGGAGTGGACACAGACAAGAGGACATCTGCTGCAATATTGGCAAACTTCCACTTAGGTGGAAAAAGGCATAAGAAGAAAAAAGAAAAAAAAGAAACATACGACAGTAGACAAAAATAAACAACAGCAGATCACAAGATACTTCAAACCCCCAGCAGAAATAGAGTAGGAATTGAATGGATCACCAGTGACAGTATAGGCATGGAAAGAAATGGGCTGACAGGGTGGGCCAAGTGGTCTTTATCTGCCATCAAATTATGTTTCTAATGTTTCTATATCAAAGGAGGAAGACTATATAAGAAGATGCAGGAGGAAAGGGAAATGGTTGCATAATAGTGTACTCTTAGACTCAGAAGTGGAAACTGAGGATGAGAGAAAACATTCAATTATCTTGTCTTGTAGTGTTGTGGGACCAAGTAAAAATTGTTGCCAAAGTAGTGATGAGTACAATTCAGAATTAGTCTCAGACTGAGGATAAAATAGGGTCATCAATCCACCCATTAGTTCATCCTAATATGGAATATTGCTTGGAGTACATTCCAAAGTTAAAGACAGGAGATGACTGTGTAACCCCTCTGTTACCAGGGGTTACTAGAACCCTAGTTAGATCTAGTGGCAGGCAGGGACAGGCAGCTAGTGAAACTCCAGTTAAATGGATTTCACTATGTCTTGCTCTGTTTTCAGTCTCTGCTGAGCTGGTGCTATGACATCATTTAGAATTCTGCAGCAGCATAAGCCACAATGGAATGTTGCAGTTAGGTGTTAGATAGAACGCTGGGGAATTTCAAAGTCAGTCTACAGTTGATCCTTGAAGTCAGCAGACTAGTTTTTGTTTGCAGTCTGAAGTAGACTCATGAGAGAGAAGAATGTAGATCCTGCAGTGCAGTGGAGGAAGGGGGTGCTCTGCATGGGCAGGCCCTCCTGCCCTCAGCTCTGACACAGAGCTACCTTGGGGTGTGTGCTTCCACCATAAGAGAGGCACAAGGAACCAACTCCCAGGGGCAATCCCCTGTCCTGGGAAAAGGAAGAAGTTGCCTGATGAAGAGTGCTGGGGCACTACTGTTTTTGTGGAATGAGATTCATTCAGAGTTTTTGGACATCTGCAACAATGAGGGTGATGAAGCTTTGACAAAAGGCCAGTATCATTCACCAAAACAGTGAGTAAATAAGTCTCTGGGGCTGTGGGTCAGTCAGGATGCCAAGCCCAGGGCTTATGGAACAGTGAGATGTAATGACTGTTATATGTGGGGGGTCTTCAAGGGAAAGACAGTTTCTGCATTACAAAGCCATGTACAGTCTGCACTACAATAGCCAAGGAAGAGGCTTATGAAACAGTGAGATGTAATGACTGTTGTATGTGGGGGGGTCTTCAGAGAAAGACAGTTACTGCATTATAAAGCCATGTACAGTCTGCACTACAGTAGCCAAGGATGTGTGTGTTTAAACAAAGGAATGGCTTGGTCTGGATCTATGGAACAAAAGGCGGGAGACCCCCCACCTGGCGTAACAGGGCTCACCTCTACGGATTCACTTTGAGACACCAGTTACTTTTCCTTCATCCTCTTCAGACACTGGCCAATACCTGTCAGGTATTGGCCAGTGTCTGAAGAGGGTGCCCAGACATTGGGATGGAGTAGAGGGTGGTAGTGTGCCACTAGTTAAAAAAGTCCATGACATATGGAAGTTTAGGATCCAAGTTTGAATATGTGTCTATGTCATCACTTTATCTGCATTACAAGGAGTGTAACCCTGTGGGGGTCCATCTATGCTTTTCATTCAGTGTTGTTGAATAAAGCCACACTTTAGAATCCCATTTCCTGGTATTGGACATTATGTTATTGCTTCTAGTCTCTGGATTACTTTGGGTGCCCCTGTGCAGAGTAGTCAAACCTAGTCACCATGCCAAGTGACACCTTTCTCCCCAAATTTTCAACTTATAAAAATGGAGGCACCACATCATAGGACCCAGGCCCCTCAACCTGTTCACTAGTCATACAGACAGGGGTAGTAGCCCACTCAGTTTAGTGCCAACTGGGGGTTACAGCTAGAAATGATAAAAAGCTACAACATATTATGCTTCATAAAACATGGGCAGAAGCTGAGCAACTTACCTTTCCTGGACACCAGAAATTTGAAAAATCGGGCATAGGACTAGTGTATATGGTAGATAAAAGGATGGCCTAATGACTTCATTAGCATCAAGTCTGCCATTCACAAGTGAGGAATGTGACTATTTACTTGAAACATTCCTAAAAAGTACAGTAAACGGTATTTTTTGCATCATGAACTGTTATTTTTCCTCTATAACTTAAAAAAGAGGAACAGAATGTTGTGATAATGTGTCTGGGATTCATAATTGATAAATTGCAGGCTTTGAATATGCATTATTACCTTAGTGTATAATGTGTGTAGATATTAATGGAAGATCCGGCTCTATTACAGAATGGAATTTTATGGGGAAACTTGTAAAATAATAGAAGCATTTATTATTCCTTATAGATCTACACATGACACAAAGGTAAACAAATCGGGATGTGCACTATTACCATTTTTGTATGAGCACAATTTATGTATCTTAAAAGGAACTTGTGAGGGAGGCTTTCGTGCTATCATCTTCCCAAATAATGGGGAGGGTCAGCTGTGGATTTGGGAATAATAGATGGTTTATCATAATAGAGTTTTGGACTTTAAAATGTTAAATGAAGCAGTGTCTGATCACTTTACAGTGTCTATAAAATATAATGTCTTAGGCTGCAATTTGGCATTTAAAGGGTAAAACACTGGAGCTAAAAGAGAAACTAATAGTCACATGTTAGTGAAAGATAATATGATTACATTGAACCCAATTCTTCCTGAATATATTGAACATCTTTGGAGATGTGTCAAAGTAAACACATTAAGAAGACAACTCCAGATACGTAAAGAAAATGGCAATAATCTAATACAAAATTATGAATATTTCATCAGAATTTTAAACAAACATTTTAAAACAGGTGGAAAAACTATGAAAAAAAATTGAATGTATTAAAAAAGACACTAATAACCTAGATAAATGTACCCCATGGTATCATAGCAAATATGCTTAATACAAAAAAAAGATGAAACTCAGAACAGCCAGAAAATCCTGCCATCTTGCTCATAGAAGGACTCTGATTTACATTAGAAAAGAGTACAGCAATTCACTAAATACCAAAAAGAGCATGTGACATACAAAAATGGGGAGAGTTACAAGATGCAATTGGAGAAAAATATAAACAATTGCTGGTCATTATAGTTAATGGAAAAAAAAGCAAATAAACAAAATGAAGCAGTAATCCCTGTGGAAGTATGGAAAAAAAATAGGAATATGTGCAATGTTGTGGAATGAATAAAAAAATACCACTGTGGCAGAATGGAAAAAATATTAAGAATGTGTATAATGATGTGGAATGGATAAAAGAGAATAATACAATACAATACAAAAAATAAAGCCATTAACTGAGAATATATCCCCCCGTGGAAGCATTTACTTCATAAGAAATAAATATTCATATTAACAAAAAAAAAAAAAAAGGTTTTCATACTAATAGTTACTGGTGGCATACACATACTGTATATGGTTAGGGTTGAGTAGGCAGTTTAATGTTAAACCCCAAATTCTGTACGTTAATCACTTCATAACTGTTTAACGGATTTGCATGCAAGTTGGAATAAATAATCATGGATGGCAGATCCCACAGTGTGCCAAGTTGTGTTTTGATCACATTAGCAGTTTTCATGTACTGAAGCACCAAAAATGCATTTTTTGCCTTTTTTGGCAAATGTCAGGATAATTGTTTGATATCATGCTACAGCACACCGTTTGGTATTTTGGCCTGAAATTTTCAGGGTACAAAGAGGTTATCCAAAGGGAAAATCCAGTATTGGTTTGGTGAAACATTTTTAATCCATTCCAAAGTTATTAAATGCTGAAATTTCAGGTTCTGAGCATGCTCAGTTGAGTCTTTGGGATAGATGCACAGTTTCGATCAGGAATTCCTGATCATGGAGTGCTGGTGAAGAGGGATTTGGAAATCTCGGGAAATCCATCTTTGTGAGAAAAATCCCTCGTCATCAGCCGCGATCTTGTTTTCTCCCTTAGCGAGGAAAGAAAACAAAACCTCACAACTTGCCCCAGGGTCATCTTTTTTAAAAACAAAGTCATGGGATTTGGTGAGGGGGATGCCCTCTACCCACTGATGCCTTTGTTTTTTTTTTACTACAACAAATGGCAGTTTTATAGTTTTAAATCCCTTTTCACAATCTGTTTTTGCCAGCTGATCCCTTTTTGCCAGATTGGCTGGCGAAAAGAGATTTTTAAGGTCCCTGCAGCCATTTTCCCTGGTGTGTAGTGGACCCCCTGATTCCCTTATTTTCCAATTCCTGGTGTCTAGTGGCCCCTCAACCTCTGATTGCCCTCCCCTGCTGTTTTTTTATTATTTAGTCTCCGGGATGCCCACCCCTGGTTTCTGATAACCCTACACTCCTGAGGTCCATTACATTTTTTTGTCTCGTGACATGGGGGGCCCAATCTCCATGTTGGCCTTTTGTTTTGTCCCCCCAGTAGTATGGTACACTGGGGCTATTCATTTCTTTCTTTATTTTTATTTTAGTCTTTGGTAACCGGGTCATTTTTTACCTAACAAAAGAAAGTCCCTGAATGGTTTTTTTTATGCAGAATCCTGCACCAAAATTTTTGATGCAGAAGTGTTGAAAATGTGGTGCAAAAATTCACAAAAATGACTGTTACGAGTGTGTGTTGTGCAGTTTCTACGCATGCTCATAACTTCACCAATTTTTAATATTTTCATTCCAGATTTTCAACATTGCCACTTTTTAACATCTCCTCATACCTCCATACACCTCCTTCACACCTCATCATGCAGAATGGCAAGCTTGCTTTGTGAAATCAACTTTTGGGATGGAGTAATGAAATCACAGCACCACTGTTCACAAGGTGCGGGTCCAAAAAAGGACATGTTGAAAATTTGGTTCAAAAAGTAGTCTGTCATGTGACAGCTGTATCACCAGGTGCCTGATTTCTCTGGAAGAAGGAGGGGCATTTAAACAAGCTGCAAATAATATGGAGACGTCATCATTTTGAATAAGACACTGCAACCTGTTGGAGGGTCTAGATCACCAGAAATGATTATTGAAAGTAAGGAAAAGCCATTTTACTTAAACGCTTAATGCTGTGAATCTTTAATGAACTGCAATTTTAAAAGGGTAACTCACTAAGTGAAACAGGAGAAAAAAATGTTGTTACAAAAACAAAGTGGGAGATGTAAACACATACATGGATACTTTACCATTACCTTACATGGAACAAACAGACCTGTAACTAGTATGCAGAGTGCAAAAAGTGGGATAAAAGTAATTGTATAATGAAGATTTAATGGAGAAATGTTTGCAGTTACTGAAATAGTATGAGGTGAGAATGAATAATAAGAAATGTGTAAAACACAGCATTTAAGAAGTGCATTGTATGGTAAATAAAAGACTGAACAGAAGTTACTTTGAGTTGAAACGCAATGCTGTACTGTTGAGATTTTGAGATAAAATTACTAAACTTAGAACTTTAAAATATAAAGGGACATCTCTTGTAATACACATGTGTTCCTGTTAATTTTTTATCAGGGGAGACTCCATAACCTAATACTTACTAGGTATTTACTGTATGTTTATAAAAAACCTTTTCTGTGATAGATTAATATGAAATAGAACTGTTTGGATAACATGTGACTTTCATTATGGAATTTTTTATTGATTTCTTTTTTGCCCGCCTTATAGAAATTACTTTATATAACAGGGAATGTGTATATCTAAAACAAAGGAAGTGTGAAGGGAGACAAACAAATCGAGTGAGAAGATAATTGTACTACTTGAGTCTTGAATGCTATTACAATTAAATTAATGTTCAAATACTTATATATTATTTTGAATTTATGTTCCAGTAGGAACTTGAATAGATGACACATCTAAAATGAGACTTAATGAATGAAGGAAGGAGTTGTGATGGTGAGTGGAATCACTTTCATTAATTTATTACAAAGAATTTATGCAAAAGTTTGGACAGAAATATTGGAACTTTCTGATTTTTTTTGTGTATATATGTATATATATATATATATATATATATATTAGAGGCAAAATCTATTTAATGCATCAGTTAGGGTTGTTTCATTGCGATAAATGTGAGTAACACATGTTAGGTTGAAACCCCCCTGCACCCAATCCCACCTGCCTCCAGCTGGCATCAGGTGTGCTGCTGGGGGTCATCAGTCCTAATGCTCACCCCATCACATGTAAAGAAGCTGAGGTGGTGAACTATAAGAGAATGTGGTGGAGTTAAGACCGATGACCCCAGCGACACCCCGATGCCAGCTGGGGGCAGGGTGGGGTGGTAAGGGGGAGGTTTCAACCCTAACTCAAATTTCCTCACTTTATCACTGTGGAACAACCCTAACTGATGCATTAAATGCAGTTTTTTGCCCTAATTTCCTTCTTTTGAGAGAATGTGCAGTAGAAGTAGTGAATGGAATGTGGTGGTAGGAGCACCCGCCACGTGATGTTTTCTGACATAGTAAAGGTAAGTGCAAGGGAAACACAAGTGCTAATGGTTGCGCACATTGTGACAGAAACATAAATGGTAAAGCAAACGTTAAAAGAAATGCAAGCGCACAGTGACGCCAAACCGAACAGTGACGCAAAAGGGAGATGCAACTGCATAAGGAAACGCAATCCATGACATACACAGTCACAGTACGGCAATTGGAAATGCAAATGGTAACATTAATAGCATAAATAATGCCAAAAGGAACTAAAACGGAAATGCGAACACAAGCACACACGGAAACGCAAACCGTAACATGCACTGTCATGGCACTGTAATTGTAAACACAAATGGTAAAGTTAACATGAACAATAACAGCAAAGGAAACAGAAATGGAAACGGGAATGGAAGCACGTACGGAAACACAAACCGTAACGCGCACAGTCACATTACCGCAGTTGTAAATGCAAGTGGTAACGGTAACTGCAACAATAACGCCAAAGGAAACAGAAATGCAAAAGCAAATGGAAGCGCATAAGGAAACACAAACCGTAATGCACACGGGCATAGTAATGCAATTGGAAACACAAATGGTAACAGTAACAGCAACGGAGACACAAAGTGAAAGAGAAACACAAAGGAAAGGGGTGCCGGAAACACAAACCGAAACACAAACAGAAACAGTAGTGGAAACGCAAATGGTAACAATAATGCAACCACAAGTGCAAACGTGAATGCAGAGGGTAATGCACACAGAGGCGCACAAGGGAACGGTAATGCAAATGGGTATAGAAACACAAGTGGAAACTCTAACTGTTACAGTAATGGAAGTGCACACCCTGTTTTTGTTCAACAGCTGCATAGAGAAACACAGTGTGTAGAAAGAATGTATGCATAATAATGGGCCTCGGAGCAGAAAACGAGCTGTTGGAATACTAAATTGCTTATATCTCAGGAACCGTGCAACATAGAAAAAAATGTAAATTTCACATGATTCATGAGTTTCCTGGCCAGGTTTTCAATGCAGGGCTATGCATTGTCATGACGAAAACTCCGTATCTCGCACCGTTTCTGAGATACGAGCCCCAAAATGAGCAGCGAACACCACCATGTTAGTCTACGGGGAAAAAAGTCAACTTCGGAGTACTGTAACGGCATTTGTGCAATATTTTGTCACCAAACCACCAAAAGGCACATCTGAGAAATGTTGGCTGCCTTCCCTCCAAATTTCAGCTCAAAAGACTAAACCGTTCTTTTGCAGCAGGGTGGCAAAGAACTCCTGTCATTTTGGCCATAGTCTGGAAAAGTACTGTCACAATTTGCAGAAGTTTTCACAAAATTTTACGAAAGTGTTGCAAGTATGACACTATTTTGCGACACTACTTTTTCCAGAAATTTGAAAAACATATTTCTGGGGTGTTCAACCCAAAATAAAGACATGGCTAGCATGCTGAGGGTCTGACTAGGTGAACACAAAAAGAATTGTGTTCTTAGAAGGTCCCAGTTTTAAATGCCAAGCATTTTTCCGATCAGTAATTGAAAACAAATGGCGGATTTGCGACACTAAAAAGTGCATTTGCGAAAGTGTTTAACTTTTTGTTGACTTTTCTCATTGACTTATAATGGGAACTTGTTTTTTGAATAACTTTTGAACCGTTTAATATTTTTTCACAAAATCTTCAAAAGACACATCGGGGATGCTGGCCACAAATTCTCTGAAGTTTTTGGAACAGTCACACAAACCATGCAACCTGTAGGCATGAGCAAAGAATGTGCAAAAAAGCATAATTGCGCATTCGGATGTTGCTTAATAACTCTGCAGCCCTATATCCGATCAGTATGAAAGTTGGCAGATCCCAAGATCTACCATGCTCAACTGGGCAAGCCAAGCTTCAGGCTGATCCATTGAATGGTGGCAAAGTTATTAAGGTGCAAAGTTTCACCCTTTAACCTTAAAAGTGCTACTCAACCCTAACTATGGTAGCACTACCATGCTACCATAATACACACACACACACATATATATATATATATTATTTTTTTTTTTTTTTTAGAATAACAGTGTGTTGTTCACTGATGAAGAGATTGGTCCGAAATGTTTAATGTCACTGTATTCACTTTAGAAAAAACTCCAAAAGAAATTGAAGGAAGTAAAAGAAAAGATTTAAATATATAACTCTAACAATAAAGATATTTAAATATTTAATTGGGTTAGTGGGCTCTCTTATTGCCATTTTTTTGTTCTAATTCTGTATTGATTTGTAATTGAGCTACTCCCTGGTAAGTCTACTTTCTCTTTTTATGCTGAGGTTGGCTGGACTGGAGCTTCTGTTTTGGGATTCTTGGGACCCCACCTCATGAACACACACACTGTCATTTTGTTACTCCATTCTGAATGGTGATTTCATGGTTGCTGTGCAGAATCGCCTTTCAGGACCAGTTAACAAAATTACAGTGCCAGTGTTCATGAGGGGAGAGCCCAAAAAGCCCATGTTGAAAATATGGTGCAAAAAGTCCCTAAAATGATTGTGTTATGAGAGTGTGTTGCGCAATTTCTATGCACGCTCATGACTTTGCCAATTTTTTATATTTTCACTCCAGATTTTCAACATTGTAATTTTTTCATACCTTCTCATAAACAGTACAGATGTCATTTTTCACATCCTGCCCGAAATGTGTTTTTGCACCTGTGACACAGAATGGCATGGTCACTGTGTGAAATCAACTTTCAAAATGAAGTAACAAAATCACAGCACCACAGTTCATGAGGTGGGGTCCAAAAAAGGTCATGTTGAAAATCTGGTGCAAAAATACTCCAAAATGCTGGAGTTATTCACAGTCTTTGAAATTTCGATATGCACATTCCTAACTTTGGCAGTTTATCATATTTTCACTCCAAAGTTTCAACATTGCCATTTTTTCACACCTCTTCTTGAACAGTACAGCCATCATTTTTCAAATCCTGCAAAAAATGTTTTTCTGCTGCTGTGGTGCAAAATGGCATTACAGTTGCACAAATTGCATTTCAACTGGGATTTGAAACTTTTCTGTACTGGATACATGCGGTGAGGTGAAAAGGTTATGTTAAGCATTTTGGGTGAAAATTATTTAAGATGACACAGTTATGACCATTTGTTGTAATTTACTACACCTGTTCGTAACTTAATATGTGGAAGTGCAGGGGCCAGAGACCCCTGTGTTACCACAGATAGATACATATGTGCATCTGTGGAAGGATTGGAGTGCAGAGTCCAAAGGACCCTGCATTCCAACAGCAAAATAAAGATGCTATTACACTATCTCAAAAATTAAAGAAATAAATTGCAAAAAAACTTTATTAATGCATCAGTTAGGGTTGAAGTGACAATGGTAGGGAAATAAGACGTTACGGTTGAGCCCCTAATACACCCCCCCAACCCAATCCCACCAGCCCGCCCCACACCAACTCTCTGCAGACCAACATGCATCAAGGTTTGCCTTGAGGCCATTGGCCCTAACTGTTACCCCATTCTCCTATACTGTACCACGTCGACTTTCTCACATGTGGAATGGGGTGGGAGTTAGGGCTGATGACCAGTCACTAATCTGAATGAGCTAGGAGATAAACAGTTATTAATAAGTTAAAATCAATTAACAAAACAGATACATTTAAAGATATAATCTATACAAAAAAAAGACTGCAAGATTATATTCATTGGTAAGATTTACCTTTGCAGCTACTTTAAAGAGAATATAAATTAGCTTGAAAAGCTGATGTCCTATCCTGAAAAATATATAATATTGGTAAAGTGCTGTTCCCAGTTGTGTGGATTTATTATGTATTTTTGAACTGCATATTTAAAGTATTGTATGTAATAGGAGTTTCTATTGTGACTCTTTAAGAAAGATTTGTCAAAATGATTTATATTTTACATATACAGTATGTCACACCAGCTGACAATACACTTTGTGATAGTAACAAAACTCACTGAATTCTTGAATCCATGAAGACAGATCATTGAGAGGCATTAGAAGCCTTTCTGTAGAAAATGGAAGGTATACAGTATTTGACACTAGCTTTGATTCTGGTTTCACTGACCCGCTATATTGCATCTACGACTTCAACAACCCACTGGTTACCATGGTGGCTAGCAATGGTTGAGAAATCTCATCTGTGGACATTAAAGACAAAGAAAAAATGTTCAAAATCCTCTTCCACTCACAAGGAGAAGCATCACTACCAAAGTAAACACAAAGATACCATGGTGACTGTTTCTCCTATCCATTTCGGGTCTCCTCTACATTCTAGAGTTTCTTGAGGTGAGTCCACTCAAATCTATGCTGTACCTGCAGCCTTGGGTTCTTATCCTTCCCTGATCATCTCTGAAACATCAAGGTCTTGGTTTGGTAATGGCTCTGCTGAGATAGAATAAAGCAGATGCTGCCATTGGGCTACAGCATGTCAACAGTTTTGTTGTTGACTACTAATATGGGTGTTCTCAATGTGTGGGTCATGTTACTGACTGTCTGCTCTGTTAATGCAGTTCCTGCTTAAGGCACTGCTGTTGATGCCCAAGGCATTATCCTTACTTCAGGCTGTTCTGTTGGTGCCATCGATGTGGACTTAAGGTACTGAGGGTTCAACTCCTGTTATCAACCCAATGCCTCCTATTTCAACACTGTTGTCATCTATGCAGACTCCCTAGAGGGAACCTTTGCAATCTTCTCTCCCACAAGATCTCCAGCATATGGAAGATGATTTTGAGGAGGAAGAGGGGGCCAAATCATTGACAGAGAGCATTGGCTCTTGTTACAGCTTCTCTTCCTGTAGTGAGGATTGTGTAGGATAGAGACCCTCATCCTGAAGTTAGGATTTTGTAGATTACAGCCCATATTTCCCACATGAAGATGCCTCATTTAATGCTCTCTTCATCTTAATGCAGGACTCCCTTGGTTTTACAGCTGAAGAGGAGGATGTCTTCACCAAGTAGAACCTGTATGAGTTCCTAGAGATTACTACAGTGCCTACGGTGGTAAATTTTCACATCAACCTAGCTCTAGAGGATACCATTATGGCTGCCTGGCATGGGCTGTGTGCCCATCTTTTTGTGCCACACAAGGCAAACAAACAGTATCCAGCTCAAGCCACTGTAACCTTCTACTTGTTTCAGCTTGAAAGTGACTCTGGTCATTATGTTGGCTATGACAGGTCAAAACCATCATGGCATATGCAATCTCTTCCTCCTGACAATGAGTCCTGGAGACTGCATGATATGGGCAAAGGGACCAATGCATGTGCATCTCTTGGCCCCAGAATTACCAGTTTGCATTATTGCATATCAGTGGCTCAGTAGGTAGCACACTCGCCTCTGAGACCAGGAGATCAGAGGGCTGTGGGTTCAGTTCCCACATCTGGCACTTGGGCTAATATCCCAGTACTGACACTGTAATGCAGCATGAGAGGGGTGCTGCATTTCTGAGGTGCCGTCTTTCAGATGAGACGTTAAACCGAGGTCCCATCTGCCTGGATTGGTGGTAGTTCAGGCAGATGTTAAAGACCCCATGGCACTTATCAAAAAGAGTAGGGGAATTTTTTATTAGAATAACAAATCAAAGCAATACAAAACAGTGTTTCCTCACACAAAAGAAAAGTACAAAACATAAGAAAAGCAAAAAGTATTACTGTCATACATATCCAAAAAACTGTCTAATACAAAATTAAAGATCTATTCCAAACCCTAAAGGTAAAGGAACCCCCCCCCAAAGTATTAGAATAACAGAATAAAAAATAATACAGAAACAGTATTACCCCACACAAAGGAAAGTGTTTGAAACATAATAATGGTATTATAAACATGCTAAATCAAAACAGATCAGAAAAAGCAGAAAAATTAAATCAAATCCCAAAAAACAGAAAAAACCCTCTCCTCCTAGAAAGGATAAAAAAATATTGTAAATGAGAACATAGTAAATCATATACAGTTTGGTAAAAATAATAGCAATACGGTATCTATGAACCATCCTACATACTAATCAAGGGGAAAAAAAAAATAATCTCGTGGTAATCCCTTCAGCAGACAGGAATAAAATAGAAAAATCCATCGTCCCCCTCTTATCAAAAAACCAAAATCCTAGACATAATACAAGCCTAATTTCCCACAAACTCAAGGTTCTTCCACAAAACATATCATTGGATACCAGAAAACTTCTTTCTTTCTTCCAGTTTCCATTTATGCACTTCTGTATGAATAATCTGAAAAAGTTCCCAAGGAGAAATAACCTGTTGTTGCAAAGCTAATCTACAATGACTTATCCAAATCCAATAAAGAAAATGAGCATAAATAATTCTGAATGTTTCATGATGTACTCGAAGAGGTAAGGATGGAATAATACCAAAATACAATAGATTAGGTGCCGGAGGAACAGAACCTATCCTTTTCCATCTATTTTTAACTATATCCCAAAAGTCAGTTATATATGGATACTGAAAATATAAATGGTCCATTGTTTCAATTTTCAACGTACATGTCTCCCTGGGACAATATCGATCCGTTAAAGCCTTATGCTTATGATTTCCCTTTACGTTAATGCGCCCGTGTAAGCCCAACCAAACAGTATCCCACATGCGAGCCGGAAGTCTGGAATCCAAAATATATTCTGAAATTAGTTTATGCTCTGGCTGAGTAAAGTTTATCAATACTGGTATATTAAAATACTATATAATAATTTGCTTATAAATGGTTTTCCTGGAAAGAAGGATGGTATCGTTCATCAATACTCCCCATTTCTTAATGTAATCAATAACCCCATCCCATCGTTTCGGTAGGCGAGGAGTACGTTTATTTTTATGTAAAAAGATATTGTTTGACCATTCCTTAATTACCCCTACCAATGCTGTGTACCCCCACTTACTCCATAGCTGTGTACATCCTTTAACTAAAGGAACAATATTATTATACAGAAAAATTATAAAGAAAAATACCACTGGATGTACCATATCCAAACCCCCTGATTTAATGGGGTTATATAAAATGTCTCGTTTTACCGGATTTAACCTGCTACCCCATACACAAGAGAAGAAACAACCCATTAAGGAAGTTTCTAAGCACAATGGCAGGGAAAATATTGAACTAAGAAACAAAAACTCGGGTATTAAAAAGGATTTTAATAAAAAGATCCTTCTTTTTTTTGATAACTTCCACCTATTCCATAACTTAACTTTAGAATGTCCTATATTTAAGATTCTTTCCCAATTCGTGCATGCCATATCATTCCCACCAAAATAAAGACCCAAAATACGACAAGGTACCTTAGAAATGGGAATATCGCTTATAAAGTCTTCCAAATCATTAAAACCGGTAATATCTAAACAACAAGATTTGGCTACATTTAGCCTGGCTCCAGTAATTTTACCCAGTTCTTGTAACAAATCACAAGCTATCCGAACAGAAGTACTATCGTGAACCAATCAACAGATGTCATCCGCATAGGCTAGTACTTTATGTTGAAATACTTTACGCATACCTAAAGCATGAATATTTGGTGAATTTTGAAGTATGCGAAGAAATGGATCCAACGTAAAGACATATAATACAGGACTTAAAGGACAACCTTGTCGTACTCCTTTCTGAGGCAAAATCTTCTGTCCCATCCAGCCATTTTCATAAGGTTTAACATATGCTAATGCATAACAAAGTTTAATCTGTTGTATAAATAAATCCGGAAACCCATAGCCAGCTAAACAATTCCAAAGAAAGGAGTGTGAAACCCCATCAAATGCTTTCGCCTGATCCAAACTCACGATATATCCTGCACCAACTGACTCTGTTAAAGAATTCTTACTGTCCAATATCTCCCGTAACAATAATAAAGCCTCTGTAATGCGATGACCAGGGACTGAACAAAACTATGTGGAAAAAATAAGCCGATCCATGACCGACGTCATTCTATTACTAATTAATTTAGCAAATACTTTAAAGTCGACATTTAATAAAGTAACAGGTCTCCAATTCAAAATGTCATCCTGCTCACCTGATTTGTACAGAAAAATCATCAAGCCTTCATACATAGAAGAGGGTAAAAATAAATCTGTCCAAAAGTAATTAAACACGGCCAAAAGGACCTGTGGAATAAAGTGCCAAATAAGTTTATATAATTCACCGGTCAAGCCATCTGAACCAGGTGCCGTATCCCCTTTTAAAGATTTAATAACCGTATCCAGTTCTAAATAAGAGAACGGTAAAATTAAGTCAGCCTGTGAACTAGAAGATAACTGGGGTAAAGCAGCAGATTTCAAAATTTGGTCAGTATACCCTATATCTGGGTTCGGAGTCCCAAACACTGATGTTATATAGTCCTTCAAAGTTGCCATAACACCCGCATTATCAGTAACAGACCCACCATTCGATGTAGTCAAACCATGAAAGAATTTCTTTTCTGTTCGTTTTTGACAGTTAATAAAGGGGTTCCCCCGTCCAATTTCCCTTGGGTTCCAAAAATTTGTTCCTGTTGGAGTGACAACATTCTATCATATTGAAACAATTCCATCTTAATCCTTATCTTTTGAATTTCCATAGACACATCTACCTGTCCCAAATGATGTTTGGTGAGTAGGTCACCTAATTGTTTCCTTAATGATAAATACATAGAGTATTTTGAAAACTGTTGACCCCGTCCCAGTTCCTTAAAAAAAAAGCACATAAACAGCACTTCAGATCTTCCCACCACTCCCCCAAATTATCATACAGAAACCTAGTAGAAAGATTATCCTGAAGTATCCCAGACAGAGTTGACAAAATTACAAGGTCTTTTAAAAGTGAAGAATTCAACCTCCAATAACCCAGACCTGCCATTCTTTGAGAAGGAGAATCTATATAAACCCCAATCAACATATGATCAGAAGATTCAATCTGTATTGAAAACATAGCACCTTGTTCTAATGATTTGTTAATAAAAATCACATCAATACAGTAAGCCAAATGACCTCTATAATACGTAGGTTTTGCCAACTTCGACTTCCCAACAGATACTTGTTTCAAACCCGCATGATTTATCATATCCCATAAAAATGTTCGGTCACAATAAACCTTATGGGAAGAACCTTCATGTAATACATTAATATTAAAATCCCCTGCAAAAAAAATAGGTCTATTAGTATATAAATATGGCTGTATTTTTTTTAGCAACGTTATTCTAAGAGCTTTTGACTGATAGCCATAAATATTAATCAATCTACAACGAACATTTTTCATTTCTATGTCTAACAAAAAAGCACGGCCTGGTTCAATATCAACCATACGTAGACATCGAATATCAGAAGTGAAACAAAAACCTACTCCACTACAAGTATTCACACCCGAGGACCAAAAGGATAAACTTCCTTTCCATTCTGTCTCAATCTGACGCTCATCATTAAGAGAGTGTATTCTAGTGTCTTGCAAAAAGAAAACATCATAAAGCAGTTGTTGAAGAATCCCAAAAGTAACAAGATGCTTTTTCCTGGATAATACACTATTCACATTCAAACTAGCAACCCGTAAACCAGATGAATTAGGGGGGAAGAGCTACTAGCTTACCACTGGATCTAGTCACCCTTTTTTGTATAGGCACAGGTTGATTTTTTTTTTGATGTAGAAGAGCTGGCAGTTAGAGGAGGGAAGGGGTCTGGGTCCATCCCCGTCATGGGTAAGTCAGAATCCACCTGCTCACTCCAGAAAAATACTGAAAACCTATTTGATAGAGGCAAAGGAGAAAGAGGAATCACTTCCTTATTCTGTGAACGGGATCGGGGTTTTAGAGGAAGCAAAAAGGCATCCTCAGCTGCAGAAATACCCGACTCATCTCTCTTATCCACCAAAGAAGGAGCAGCAGTATCTATCACAGCAATGGCTGAAGGGTCCGATAGAGATAAATCTGGAGTATTCCCACTGTGGTCTGCCAGAAAATTATCTAATGTCACTGTTCTTACCAGAGAGCTATGTGGAGTGACAAAGGGGGGTTACAGAGCCAGTTTGCTCATTTCGTAACTGTACTTGTGGATTAGAGGAGAAAGTTGGAAGTAACTCTAAGTTGTCTAAAGCCACACTTGCAGCAGAATTGGAAGGACGGCCACCCCGGAACCCAGGTCATGGTGTACGGCCCTGTCCCCTACCACGGCTTGGAAAAGAACCTTCATGAGGCTGTTCATTGGCATGATCAAAACGCTGTTTAGCTTTATTCAGGAAATAATCATGATCTGATTCCCCCTCCATATTGTGGGCAGCCCAGGGACAATCCTGAAAAGAATGTTCTTCTTCCCCACATAGATTACAAAATGGCCGGGCAGTACACGGAGGAGCAGTATGACCTAACATCCCACAATGGAAACACCTCATCTGGTCACAGTCAACATTTAGGTGATCTAATGCCCCACATCTATAACAGCTCTTGGGCTGTCCTGCATAAAACAGGACTCCCCAATCCCGACCTAAAAAAAAAGAACTGGGCAAGTGTGAAATTCCGACCTCAATCTGATTCAATTGCACTCTGAATAACCAACCCCCATTCCAAAATCCATTCTCATCTATAATGGGCTTTGGCCGTTCCATAACAGTGCATTTCTTTTCTAACCAAAACATGATGTCATTGATACAGACCCCCTCATTCTGAAACAAAACAGTAACAGTTTTAATAGTCGGTTTCGTAACCGGAATAGCTAAAAAGTCATGCCAAGCACCAAAATCCCGAAGAGTATAGTATAATTTCCAAAACTTATCCAGTGACTGCATAGTACAAAAACTTAAGTCATATATCCGATCCCCAGGAGCATGAATAAATGCATATACTTCTGAAGGAGCAAAGCCCATAGAGTCCTTAATTAGTGTTTTACCCACCCAGATCCGATCCGGGACCATGGGTGCAGTCCCTGTATATTTGAGACAAACCAAAAAAACGTCTCTTCGCCGCTTCTGCAGGTTTTTTAAACAGACCTGCAAATGTTTTAGACAATTCTTTAACTGGTGTAGTTCTCTCAGGACCTTTGGTTCCATTAAGTAAAGAATCTGAAATAGTCTTACCTTGAATCTCCGATAAGGCTGCACTATCAAGAGTAGTATAGGAGTCTGAGTTTTGCAGTACACAAGACCCCTGGGGGCCTATGAGTCCTTGTCCGTGCACGATAGCTCGCAGAGCGGAGAACACTACTGCAGCCACCATTTGAGCAGCAGGCCCATCTTGCACAATCAGTGGCTGAAAGTTGCCGTCCAAGGCAATCGAGAAAGAAGCTACCACAGGTTCTAGAGACCCCGGTAAGGGCATGATTGGATTCAGAATCCAGTGATCCCCCTCCTGTATCCATCTGGCATTCTGCAACGCCACCCCAGGGGTCCACTCAGTATCTGGGGTAAGCGTCTCGGACGTGATGTCATCGAACTGTTCCTGACCCTCTACTGAAGGAAACTCAGACAAAAGGGTAGACTGATCCATTTCAGGCTCCAAAGGTAACTGTTTACTTCCTCCAGGCAGTGGACTTAATACTGATCTTTTCCGTTTTTGTTCCTCTAATGACAGTTTACTAGCCATAAATTCTTGTTCTGCTACTGTAATGAGGTCCAATAGTTGTTGCTTCTTGACATCAAAATCCCATCGAAGATTCTCTTCTTCCGAATCTTATACAGCCGTGAGCAGCTCTCTTGATGTAAAAGGTTCCGGAGGCTGAGAGTCAGCCCCCAAATGTTGGCATTCCATACCGGTTGTAACTTGGATTCCGATAACCTCTGGTAACTGTTCCACAGTACATCCTTCCCTTTCCATATCCGAAGTGACACTGACCTCCATTCAACTCTCCTGCAACGCGTCTGTGTCATGTGCAGCAAGAGTAGGGGAATTTTCCCGGTGTCCTGGCCAAATTTCCCTCATTCACTAAAAATACCACTAACAGCTTAATCTGGTTCAAGGTCAGTTGCCATTTATCTATATCCCCCTTCCCCTGGTCATGCCTGAAAATAGGCAGGATTTGTCTAGTGCACTTACCCTGTCAACAAAAGCTAAATAAATAAATAAATATTACAACAGCCTGTGGAAATCCTTATTGGCTGTGACAAACAAGCTGCCTGATGGCCCCGCAAAACAGAGGTCCCCCAGACTGCCCTCCATAGCAAGGATGCTGGGAAGAATGTTTTACATTCAGCTGTGATACTTCTGATGCATCCACCTGTTCTGCTGTCTCTTGCATTTGCCTTAGGTTCTACTCATGCATAAGTGTCTGGTTTTGCTTCTGATGATCAGCAGTCCGTGGTTAATGGCCTTTTTCACAGACAGAAACTATTTGGACACAATATGGAGATGAACTAAAAGGATTTACAGTAGTCTAAACTGCCCCCCATTCCCTAAAAGCTCTCACCTCTCAACCGCATGGTCATGGTACGCATTCCTTTCACAGCCCCTACTCTCACTCTGCTTGTGGCTACTTCTGTACCCTGGGAATTGGGGTCAAAGTGCTCTATCCCTCCTCCCTTGCTCCCCCGGTGCCCATGCTAGGGCCCCCGAGGGTGCAGGTAGCAGTGGCATCCATGCCACCTCCAGAGCCTTCTGACTCCTCTATGCCTCCCCATCTCCCTTTAAGAAATGCAATGATCTTGGTGAGAGCTCCCTCTTTTTACTAAAGTGGAAGGAGATCACAACATACACATTGGTCCTGGACATAATTCACTAAAGACGTGCCCTGGAGTTACTGTCTACAACTCCAGTGCATTCTCTCCTCCCAGTTGTTATCATCCAGGTCACCTGTCCATCCTTCTAGAAGAAAATTCAAAACTTACTTCACATGCAGGCTACAGAACCCATGTCTCAAGTAGAACTAAACCAGGGTTATTGTTCCAAATGTTTTCTGGTTCTGAAATTGACAGGGGATCTACATCCTGTCTTGCACCTCAGAGGCTTGAATCCATACATCAAATGCAGACGTAGTCATACGGCATATCTTCAGGCCCAGCTTCTTCTGTCTCTGCAAGGAGATTGGTATGCCCCCAGGATGAGAAGGATGCTTACCTACATATCCATGTGCTTTGCAGTCACTGGCAGTACCTCTGCTTTATGCTGCAGGACACTCATTACTAGTTTTGTGTGTAGCTTTTTGACTTATCTTTGGTGCCATGTGTCTTTACTGAATGCTTTGCAGTGGTGGCTACAGCTCTTGGGATAAAGACCTGTATGTTTTCTCATATCTGAATCATTAGCTTCTGAAAACCCCATCCTGGAAAGCAGTCCTTTACACAATATTTTGGATTTGTCAGTTTTGGATCAGCTGGGCATCCTTGTTAATGAGTCTAAATTGGTTCTGACCTCTTCTCAGCACCTTAAATATATTGGTGCTGTCTTAGACACTTTTTCACAGAAAGGGTGTTGGATGACTGGAACAGCCTGCCAGAGGAGGTAGTAGGAGCAAAGACTGTGGGAAGCTCCAAGCATGCATGGGATAGTTACAGGGGTATATTAGGTAGAGGAATTACACAGACAGTGAGACCTATAACCAACTATGGTCAGTAGTGATGGACTAGACAGTGATAAGGAGCAGACTAGATGGGCCTAAAGGTCCTTTTCTGCTGACAAAATCTTTAGCGCTACATTTCTGGTCAGGTCCTCCTTCTGGAGGCCTGTGTCACTGCCATATAATCTCATGCCAGTCTGATATACTTCACTGCCTATGTCTTGGCAAGATGCCTTCTCAGACTGATAGGGTTGATGGCTGTGGCCATCACCACAGTCTATCTGGCATGCCTGCACATGAGGATCCCTCTGTGGTTCCTCCTTGTCCATTGGACTTGACATTACATTGGGCTGGAATACCTAATTCTATTAACGTCTATGCTTCTACATGCCCTCTTCTGGTGGTTGTACCACTCCAGCCTTGACAATGGATCTCCTTTTCTCCTCCCTATTCCCCTGATGATCCTGACAATGGAAACCTCCAGCTTTGGTTGGGATGCCCATCTAGGGTCCTTAAAGAAACAAGGTCTTTGGTCTTCTCTTGATTGCGTTCTCCACAGCAACACCCTGGAGATGAAGGCTGTTATATATGGCCTAGAGGCATTTACTACCCATCTGCAGGGCCAATCACTGCTAATAAAGACAAAAAATGTTTCAGTTATTCATTACATCAACAGAGAAGGAAGTGTGCACTTCTATCCCCTATGCAATGACGCAATGAGGATCTGGCACTGGGCCAGGACATGTTTCTAATGATCATGTTTCTGCCCTGATCCCTCAATGTCCTGCTGGACCATGTCAGTGTGTCCCTATCTTTGTCTCATGAATGGAATTGTCTGGACTCTGCCATTGATGACCTCTTTGACAGATGCAATCATCTGGAGCTGGACCATCTGGCATCCCCACACAATGTAAAATATCAGCATTTTTGCTCACTCACTAGATTGCCTGAAGTTTTCTGACAAGATGCATTGTCCTTCTCCTGAAAAATGAGTGATTCCTTTATGCATGTTCTCATTCCCTCTGATCCAGGGAGTTCTTGTCAAGCTTCTGTTGGTTCTTTCTGGTCCAGACCAATCTGGTCCCCACTAATACAATACTTCACACTGGCTTTACCTGTCCTCCTACCTCTTCAGGCAGTACTCTAGTCAAAGGAGCAGGGATCTCTTGTACACTTGGATCTCTGATCCTTACACATCCATGCCTGGCTTCTGAGGACACAGAACTCTCCCACTCTGGGTTTTATACAGTAGTTTCTGCCACATTCTCCTTCTGGCTCATAAGCCATACATTAAGTATGCCTATTCCCTGAAAATGAAAACATTTCATGGTTTGGTGTGTCTTCTGTAGCCTGGACTGTTTCATGCGCCCAGTGACACATGTTCTGAATTACCTCTTATCCCTATCAAAATTAACCTTCAGTATTTCTCTGTGAAGGTGCATTTGACTGCTGTTCCACCTTTTCATGCCTGCATGGATGGTAAATCTGTAGCCCAACCTGAGTTGTCCAACAGGTTCATAGAAGGTGCCCTGCATATTCATCCCCCAACTCACAGACAATTTTAGTGTGAGACCTTAACTTTGTTCTGCAGACTGCTAAGAGGCCTCCTTTTGAGCTGAGTACTACTTGTGAAATAAGCTTCCTATCATGGAAGATGCTGTTCCCAGTAGCCATTACCCTGACACATAGCATGTCTGAATTGCAAGCTCTGGTTGCATAGCCTGCATATCTTATTTCTCACAAGGATGTGGTCATTCTAACAACCAATCCTCATTTTCTCCTGAAGGTTATATCTGATTACACGCTGAATCACACAATTCAGAATCCTGTGTGTTTTCCTCCCTTTTCACTAGATGGAAAGGAACAGTTACTTTCCAGTAACATTAGATTTTCAAGAGAATTTCCTCCATTGGGCCAGATCTTTGGAACTGTAAGCCTTTGCCATCAGGACCACTTGGAAACTTTTTGTTAGGTGGGGTCTACCCTTCATGATGAACAACATCTGCACCTGTAAAATGTGGGTAGCCCCATTGCTCCTTGGTTCCCTGCTGGAGATAAGCTTGGAGGGCCTTCTTCCATGAGGAATAAGGTGACCAGAACAGGACCAGGGACACAAGGAGAGGCATGGGACTGGGCAATAAACATAAGACACTTATGGACACCTCCAGACAAGACAGTGGACAAACTGTCAGCAAATACCTCAGCAACAGAAAATGCAGGAAGGAGGTTGGGTGCGCTTTAGCTCTATAGAGGAGATTCTCTTGAAGATCCTCTGTTACTGGTTGTTTTACCTTCATTGAGGATATCTCCTCAATCGGACCATACTTTTAGAACAATTCCCAGCAGTACAAAATGTATCAAGGGAGGTTGGAAAAGTCTGATATGTAATCAGGACAGAAGGCCTTACAGAATAGCAAGGCCAAAGCCAGTACATCTTTAGGAGACAATCTCTTGACTGTAGTGCTTAGTGAAAGTATTCACAGTGGTCTATGTGGCAGCAGCACATACAGTATTTCAGCTACAGAAACATTCTGAAAGCAGGCAGCAGAAGTGGTCTTATCACATATAGGGTGGCCATGAACAGCGACAGGGTGTTCTTTACCATACTTAAGATAACTGCACTCAATACAGTGAGCTAGTCATTTAGACAGGCACTGTTTAATCAGAGGAGTGCCCTCTTTCCCATGGCAAACAAAACAAAGAGCTGGGAGGACTTTTTGTAGTACTGTTTTTTTTGTTTGAAAATGAAAAATAAAGTAAACTAAAGAAACAAAGCAAAGAAACACTGAAACATAAACAATGATTGTAGACAAAAAACATAGGTCCATCAAGTCTGCCCAAGTTCCCTAATTAGCCCTGCGACCTGCTGTACCTCCAGGGTCCTTGCCCTCCCCTCCCCCCTCCATTCTCCTCCCTGTTTCTGATGCTCTGAACAGCAACTATACCCTTCATTCTATCCAAACCATGCTTAAAACCACTAACGGCGTTCACACCCACCACCTTGGATGGCAGCCTGTTCCTCACATCCCTCCAGAACCTCCTTTCTGCTAGCTTCCACTCATCACCATGTGACTGCAAGCTGGTATGCAACTTAAATACTTTCCTGCATGTCACTCTGTTAATTCCTTTTAGGAATTTGAAGGTCTCTGTCATATCTCCCCTCTCCTTTCTGGTCTCCAGCAAGTTCAACGCCTTGAGGTGTTCCTCGTAGGACATGTCTCACTGGCCCTGAATCATGTTTGTTACCCTGCACTGCACCTTTTCAAGCCTATCCCTATCATTCCCAAGATGAGGACTCCAGAAATGGGTGCAGTACTCCAGGTGTGGCCTAAACAAGGATCCATGTAAGGGAAGTATTAGCTCCCTTTTTCCGCTATCAATACCCCTCCTGATACATCCAGGTATCTTATTTGCCTTGCTATAAGCCTTGTTGCACTGACTTAGTTGCTTTAGGGAGTCATTGATAACTCCAAGGTCTTGTTCCTCAGCTGTGGCACTCTGTTTCACCTCTCCCATCATGTACTCCATTCTGGGGTTCTTGTTCCTTAGGTGCATAACCTTGCACTTTTTAGTATTGAATTTCAACTGTCAAACCCTTGACGAGCCCTCCAGCTTTTGCAAGTCTGTCTGCACTTCTTTTATTCCCTCATCACTAGCCACCCTCTCACAGATCTTAGTGCATCCACAAAGAGACACAGCCTGCCCTGGTTTCCTCACCAATGTCGCTGATGAACATGTTGAAGAAGACTGGATCCAGGACAGATCACTGTGGAATCCCACTTGTGACCTCTGTCTCTCCTGATTTAACCCTGTTGATCACTACCCTCTGCTGCCTCCCCTTTGACCAGTTACCTATCCAGTTTACTATGACCTGAGCCACACCCAGTTCCTCCATCTTTTTCAGCAAGCACCTGTGGGGTACTGACAGACTTGCTGAAGCTAAAGTAGAAAAATCCAGTGTGACTGCTATCTCGTTCCTATTGTTACCCAGTCAAACAAAACTACCAGGTTAGTCTGAAAAGACCTCACTGCCACAGATCCATGCTGTTTACTATCCTGGAGACCATTGCTGTCCAAGTAGTCCATCAGATCCTCTTTGATCAGTGACTCCATCAGTTCTCCTACAATGGAGGTAAGACTGACACATCTGTAGTTCCCTGCTTGTTCTCCCCCCCCATTGTGCAGACTATGTCCACTACACTCAAATCCTTCTGAACCACACCTTTCCTTAAAGAGCTGTTAAATAGACCTACCAGTGGATCACCCAGGTCTGCTGCCAATTCCCTGAGTATCCTTGGATGCAATCCATCTGGTCCTGGAGCCTTATCAGTCTTTAGAGATGCCAATCCTTTAAGGAACCTTATGCTAGTAATTGCTGGCTGCCTCATCTCTAAGCCCCCCTTAATGGCTGCTTTGATGCCACTCTCTGGCAAAGGCCCACCATCCTCCTAGTGAAAACTGAGTAAATGTAATTACTGAGAAAAGCTGACTTTCACCCATCCACCTCAATCACCCCATCCATCTCTGTTAGCCTCACAATTCCCCCTCCTTTCTTTATTTTTTCACTAATATACTTGAAGAACTCTTTTCCTCTGCTCTTGACACCATCAGCAGTATCTAGCTCTTTGTCTCCTATTTCCACCTTAACCACCCTCTTTGCCTCCCCATTTTTCAGCAAATATTCTTCCCATTCTTCCTCCCTGTGCTTTTCTTTAAATTTGTAGACATTTTTCATGGCCCTCACCATTTCCTAACCCTTGTCAAGAACCATAGTGGTCTACTGAACCTCTTCTTTTTGATTACCATTCTCATGCATATCTTGGATGCCCAAGGATAGTCCCCTTAACTGTCCCCATCTCTCTTCCACCCCACCTATGTTGTCCACCCCTACTAACTTATTCCTGACCAGTTCTTTAGCCTATTGAAGTCCACACTTCTAAAATCAAGGACTTCAACTAAAAATTTTGGTTTACCATGTCCAATGGCCAGTTCAATCCAAATGGAGTTATGGTCACTGTTCCTTAACAGCTCCCCTATTCCCACAGCTCCTACCACCTCTGAATTGGTGAGCACCACACTGAGAATTGAGCTCTGGCTTGTGGGCTGCTTAACTAACTGTACCAACATACAGTACTTGAATCCATCCAGCAAGACCTGGCTTCTGGTACCCCTGATCACTGGAACATCCCACTCAATATCTGGCAGACTCAGAGCACTCACCACCACTATTTCCCCCTTAGCTATACCTTAGCTACCCCTCTTTCCAGTTTTTCCCTGAGCTTTCTGTCCCTCTCCTCCGCTTGCCTCACCAGTCTATAGATCACGTCTAGGTGTAGTTTCTTGCCTGAGTCTGCCATGAGATGCACCCACAGCATAGATCACCTCTAGGTGTAGTTTCTTGCCTGAGTCTGCCATGAGATGCACCCACAGCATAGATCACCTCTAGGTGTAGTTTCTTGCCTGAGTCTGCCATGAGATGCACCCACAGCATAGATCGCCTCTAGGTGTAGTTTCTTGCCTGAGTCTGCCATAAGATGCACCCACAGCATCTCAATCTCCCCATTACAACCATGATGCACCCATCTTCTGACACCTTGTTGCCCTTCTTGACAAAAATGGCTACTCCCCCACCTCTACCTGTTCCTCTCTCCCTTCTGAATATTGAGTACCCAGGGGCAGTCAGTTCCCAGTCATTATTTTCTGAAGCTTATGAATCTGTTATAGCCACAATGTCTTCCTCAGTGTGTGTGCCACCAGCACCTGGAGGTCACTGATTTTATTACCAAGGCTCCTGGTATTAAGAAATACCTTGTTCCATCTGACCTGTGATCCTGCTTTGCTGCTTCCCTTGCACTTTGCATGCCCCCTCCTCCCTTTGATAGTGTTGGTGTTGACACACTTTGTGTTCCCCCTCTCCAAAGTCCCTTAACCTAGTCCAGTATGAGCCACAGCTTTTTTTGTACCTGCTGTGCTGCTACAGTCCCCCAGAGGTGGGACAATACTAGCTTGGATCCCTTGCCTGTCCTCTGCCATCAAGAATCCCCTTGTTTCTGCTTAGGTCCAACAGTCAACAGTGTAAGGAAAACCTGAATAGCAATGGGTGAGCAATGAAGCCACCCACATTTTATAGGTGCTGATGTTGCACATCATCGTGGGTGGCCTCCACTTAGTAAAAAGTTTCTGAGTGGTCCTGACACCAGTGACTTACAGTTCAAAAGGTATGGCTGAATGGAGGAGATGTCCTCATAAAAAACATAGAAACATAGCATTTGATGGCAGATAAGGACTGCTTGGCCCACCCAGTCTGCCCATTTCCCTACCTAATGGATAAGCTGCAGATCCCACTTAACCAGCAGCCTACTTCTTTCTATCCCTACCCCCTAGAATTGCCTTATGACTGTCCCATGCATGCTTGAATTCAACCACTGTTTTTCACTTCACAACCTCCTCTGGAAGGCCATTCCATGCATCCACAACCCTCTCTGTGAAAAAATACTTCCTTACATTACTGCTGAGCCGGCCCCCCATCTTCAAATTATGCCACCTTGTTCTTGCACACCTCTTTTTTTGAAAGATGCTACCCTCTTGGACTTTGTTGATTCCCTTGAGGTACTTGAAAGTTTCTATCATGTCCTCTCCCTCCTTTCCTTGAGGCTATACATATTAAGCTCCTTTAGTCTCTCTTCATATGTCTTCCGGTGCAGACCCTGCACCATTTTAGTTGCCCTCCTCTGGACAGCTTCCATCCTGTCTATGTCCTTGCAGAGATTGGGTCTCCAGAACTGCACACAGTACTCCAGATGGGGTCTCACCAGCTGTCTGTAGAGAGGGATAATAACTTCCTGTTTTCTACTGGTGATGCCTCTCCCTATGCATCCCAGTATCCCCCCAGCCCTCCTTACTGCCCTCTCATATTGCTTGCTCACCTTTAAGTCATCTGATATGACTACCCCCAGGTTCCTTTCCATTTTTATTGTTGTTAGTATCGCACCACCCATTGTGTACTCTTCCCCTGGGTTTTTGCTTCCCAGGTGCATTACCTTGCACTTCTTTGCATTGAATCTAAGCTGCCATACATTTGGCCATTCCTCTAACCTTGCCAAGTCCCTTCTCATCCTTTCCACCTCACCTTGTGCATCAACTCTGTTGCAGATCTTTGTGTCATCTGCAAAGAGACATACTTTTCCTTCCAGTCCCTCTGCAATGTCGCTTATAAAGACATTGAAGAGGACCGGTCCTAATACTGAACCCTGTGGTACCCCACTAATAACCCCCCTTTCTTCAGAGTGGACTCCATTTACTATTACCCTCTGTGTCCTATTCTCCAGCCAATTCTTTACCCAGGCTTTCATCTTGGGACCCACTCCCAGGCTAGCTAACTTGTATATTAATCTTTTGTGTGGGACTGTGTCAAATGCCTTGCTAAAGTCTAGGTAGGCTATGTCCACAGCCCCTTCCTGATCTATTACTTTGGTCACCCAGCCAAAGAAATCTATTAGATTCATCTAGCATGACCTTCCCATTGTAAATCCATGCTGCCTTGGGTCCTGTGCCCCTCTGGCCTCTAGGTACTCGACAACAGTGGGAGACAGTATAGCACAGTGGTTTAAAGCTCTAAGCTGCAAATCTGGAGACCTGGGTTTGAATCCCACAGCCCCCACTTGTATACTGTGTGACCCTGAGCAAGTCACTTAACTTCCCTGTGCTCCCAGGTTGCACCTGTAAACAAGCTTTCAGGTTACAGTGTTTCACCTGGTTAAACAATTGGAAAGATTTGATTAAGTGTTCCACATTTGGGACACCAGCCTATACTGGCAGGATGGTCTGCATCTGTCCAGGAAGGGAACAAGTATTTTGGGCAATTGGTTTAAATGCTTCATTGACAAGCTTTTAAACTAGTCAAGGGAGGAGGCACTGATAAGCAGCAGAAAAATCCCAGCCTCCCCCTACAAAACAGGGTACTAAATGAGAAAAAGACCAAGGTAGAAAGGTCAGTGGGGGATGCTGCTACAGAAGGTAAAGCCATCAAAAAATGGAGAGCAATGAGTACCAATGCCTGTAGTCTGGGTAACAAGCTTTCTGAATTAGTGTCCTTGATGGAGGAGGAACATCTGGATATCGTGGCAGTCACAGAAACATGGTACACACAGAACCATGACTGGGAAGTAAACATACCAGGATACACTATCTACAGGAGGGACAGGGAGGGCAAAAGAGGAGGAGCTCTTTACATAAGGGAAGGGATCAAAGCAACAGAACAAAAGGGTAAACAGGGAGGAGAAGAAGCACTGTGGGTCAATTTGGAGACAGGCAATGGCACCACAATCTGCACAGGGGTTGCATACAGACCCCCCTCACAGGGAGAGGAAATGGACAAGGAAATGATAGAAAGTATACTTAGAATGGCAGAAAAAGGGGAGATATTGATGATGGGCGATCTGAATATGCCAGATGTTAACTGGAGTGCAGTTGCAGCAGCCACTTCGAAGAGTGGGGTTATTCTAGATGCCCTACAGGGGGCATGCCTTAGACAGCTAGTATTGGAACCCACTCGAGAGGGAGCAATCTTAGACCTGGTTCTCTCAAATGGAGATGGAGAGAGGATCACAGATGTAGAGGTGGCTAGCCATCTGGGAACTAGCAACCATCGAACAGTATGGTTCACAATAAACACAGCAATAGAGTCAAGCCATACAAAGGCAAAAGTACTGGACTTCAGGAGGGCTGACTTTGCTAAAATGGATGAGTGCCTAAGGAATGCACTAGCAAATGGGCAGGAAGGAGGGGTGGAAGAACAATGGGGAATAATAAAAACTGCCATCACAGAGGTAACAAGCCTTTGTGTGAAGCAAATAAACAAAACAAAATGATGTAAGAAACCACTATGGTTCAAAAAGGAGGCGGCAGTGAAGGTTCAAGAGAAATAGAAAGCATTCAGGAAGTACAAGGAATCACAGAAGGAGCAGGACAGAGAATTGTGTCAGTTAAAGCAAAAGGAAGCTGGGAAGGCAGTCAGAACAGCAAAGGCTCGAACCAAGGAAAAGATAGCCAACTCAGTTAAGAAGGGGTTTAAAACCTTTTTTAGGTACATCAGGGAGCAAAGGAAGACCAAGGGAGGGATAGTGAGGCTCAATAAAGGGGAGGGGGGTGGGCAGAGGGTGATGGTGAAAAGGCAGAGATACTAAACAAATATTTTTACTCAGTATTTTTACAAATGAAGAGGGGGAGGTACCCAAAACAAACAACAGAAACACTCTGGATACCGAAGTTGATACCAGCCCATTTACAGAAGAAAGGGTTCTGAAAGAACTCTTAAAACTGAAGGTGGACAAAGTAATGTGGCCTGATGGGATTCATCCCAGAATTCTAAAAGAACTAAGGGTAGAATTAGTGACACCACTGACTACCCTCTTTAACAAATCATGGGAGGATGGGGTGGTACCTGAGGACTGGAGGAGGGCAGATGTGATTCCCCTTCACAAAAGTGGGAGCAGGGCAGAAGCAGGAAACTACAGACCTGTTAGTTTAACCTCAGTGATAGGGAAAATGATGGAATCACTTCTGAAGGAAAGAATTGTCGAGTACCTCAATGAAGATCAGTTGTTACAGTCACTGGATGTACGTAGAACTGTATGTTCTACTTGGATTATAACAAATATTAGAGAAAATCATCACAGCTTTTTGTGTCTTTTGCATGGAGGATGGTGTGCTTCCCTTTTTCCAAACAATGTTTGTCCACATACAGTAATTGTCAACATATAGGCAGTGATCCTTGACCCAGAGAATAGAGACAATGAAGACCACAATTTGATTACTTTAAGCAAACACTACAAACATTCTGTCAGGACAAATGGGGAATGCAATTTATAAGAACTTTCTCACTGTACTGAATGATGTAGATTTATGTAAGGACATTTGTAGTGCTATGGAGAATGCTTAATTCTACCAGCGAAATTAACACAGAATGATCATTCTGCCGGCAGAATCTCCTGTGGAATTTCACTGGTTCTTCTGTGAAATTCTGCCTGCTGTAATCAGCAGAATAATATTCCACAGAACAGCATTTTTTATAAGGAAAACCATTCTGCAACCATTTCCGCTTAAAATATTGAGATCCATGGACTAGAACAGCATTTTTCCCATGGAAATTCATTCTGCAACTATTTCTGTGAAAAATATTAATGTCAGCAGAATAAAAGTCTGCAGAAATGTTATGGAAATAATCATTCCACATTCTTCTGCAACAGAATTCTGCTATTCCGTGTCTGGCAAAATTCAATGGAATACAGGCATGACATAGTCCTGCAGAATGCTGGAGAAAACTAGCACAATGGCTTTTTGGTTTGAAGGTTCAGGGAGGTCATTTCACAACTTGAGATGAAATAAGGAAAATGGTATATGGTGAGCAGAGTCAGTAAGTCCAGTAAATGAGGTGCAATTGATTTCTTGAATCTCTGCTGATGAGGGGGCTAATGATGCAGAAGAGGCAGCTAGGACAGCAATTTCATAGTTATGGAGGAAGAAAAAGTCCTAGAGTCAAGATGGGTATATGCAAATGGAAGATCTCTGAGTAGGTATGAAAACAAGTTGAAAAATAAAGAAGTAATGGAGAGTAGCTGGTAGGAATATTGAAATCTCCATGTAGATGAGCAAAATACTGAGTGCTGGATGTCCTTCTGGAAAGCTGCAAGCAGTGAAGGTTAGAGGGGAATGAGACACCCTTGTACAGAAGAGTTGGAGGTTAACACCAACTCTCGAATCCCTGGAGGACAAGGAAGGACTGTGCCTATGGTTGAGACTGCCAGAATGATAGGATAGGGAAAACAGGGATTGTAGCATTGCTTAAGTTGTATGTCATTGCTGAAGGAGAATAATAGCTGCAATGAGAGATGGAAACACTTGCCCAGGTGGCTCAAATTATGAGGTGTCCAGTTCAGGCAGGTAACATGGAGGTAATTCGTGAAACAGAAGTCCAAGAAAGCGCAAGTAGGCAATAAATGGAATAGACTGAGCAGAGTCGAATAGGTGTTCAAAGAGCTTCCTGGAGACCATGTTCCAATAGGTAGTATATGGACTGGGGCAGAGAGTCCCGTCCCAGTACAGTTGAGTAGAAGATGTTTAAGGGCTTCCCAGAAGACCATCTCTGAGTAGGCAGGAACATGACATGAGTCAGAAACCAGTGTGTCAAATAGGAGTTGAATAAAAGAAGTCAGAGGGGCTTCCCTGAAGACCTTTTCTAAGTAGGCAGGTACATGGAATGAGGTAGAGTCAAGTGCTTCAAGGAGATACAACTAGAAGATGTCTGGGGGGACCCAGGGACCATCCTCTAGTACCTCACAATAGATGTCTGAGGGGCTTCCCTGAAGACCATCTCCAAGTAGGCAGTAATGCAAAACATGGTAGAGACTTCTGGGACAGATAAAATATGTCCGAGGGGCATCCCTGAGGACCATCATCGACTATGCCTGAGAATTGTCTGAGTGGCTTCCCTGAAGACCATCTCCAAAAAGAGAGGAATGTGAGTAAGGCAGAGACATCTGGAACAGGTAGAAGACTTCCGATAGCTTCCTGGAGAACAGAGCAGATATGCAAAGGAGGGCAGAGACTTCCAAGACAATTAGATATACAAAGTATGGTGGAGACTTCCAGGACAAGTAGGACAAATATGAGAGATGAAGGCTCATCAGCTAGCCCAACAGCTTCCTGACAAACACCAGTGACCAGCTCTAGTCCCACTAGGATTTAATATGGGAATACAGTTCCAGAGACATTAATTTCCTTTGGGTATTGCATAATATCCACTATATAATGGTCACTTCCTGTAATAAGTATGGCAAGATGGTGTCTAAACAGTTAGAGATTTCTCCCATTAAGGTACGATTGCCAGATAGTAACAACCTCCCTGGATACCCAGGTTAGTGATTCAGGTAGCATGAAGAAGGTGATGAGGATCATGTCCTGGATGTACACTGGAAGTGATTCAATGATGCCACGTGGTTCCATATAAAACTCAGTCAAGATGCACTGCAGCTCTTCCATCAGAGACTACCATTCTGATGGACAGAAGACATCTATCATGCTTGATTGCATAAGAATCAGAGAACTCAAGTACTGGTGATACGATATCCTTGAGAAAACAGTTCACAGGAGGCTGGCTAGATATAAACCATGCTAGAGGTGATGGTCAGGATGGAATTCCATTAAGCTAGAACCAGAGACAGGAGACAAGTAATAATCAAGGTAATCTAGATATACAGCACCACTGTAAACAGTGAAATGAATTCCAGAACAGAAACAATAAGCATACATGAAGTGGTCCCCAGGTACTGACAATGTTCCTTTCAGAACCAAGTCCATGGAGATGTGAGGCTTGTAGTGATAATCCACACTGTCTGTTATATGAAGAAGTAGAATCTGCATCAAAATGTTGTTTAAGCAAGCAATAACACACAATGAGGTGTGGGTTACATGCTGATAAGAGCACACCCAGGGGTGTACTAAGGCATGAGGTGCTTGCTCCGAGTGCCTTATGCCCATGGGCATGCTCTTATCAGCATGTAACCCACACCTCAGAGTGTGTTATTGTGCTTATAAAATGGGCTTCTTCAGTAAAGAAGTTATTTAAAAAATACACATAAAAAGTAGATAAAGACAGTAAAATGTATGATTATGAAGTAGAAAAAAAGGAAAAGTAGTTCCTGTTACTGTTTTGGTATGGAGCTGTTTAATTAAAACTTGGTACAGGCTATGTTGTCTGTGATGTATGTGCAGTGGATAGCAACACTATTTATAAAAAAAAAAACTTTGAAAAGCATTTTGTTGTGCTGAAATATTTCGTACTTTATCTCCCCCAACCCCACATTTCAGTTAACGCCAACGGGAGCGAGCGTGTTTGGAAATTAATGTGTGAGATAGTAGCTGAGGTTGTTCTCCTCTGTAACAGACAGAAAACATTTATCTGTTTTTTTTACAGTTATCTGCTGTTAAATTAATGTTTTTAGACTGCTGGGTGGCTTCCTAGCTTGTAGTGATCGTGTCCATTAGTGGATGCCATAGGTTTTGTGCTTCGTGGTCCCGGAAGTATTACAGCGAGGAAGATTAAGAAACCGAGGTTTATTTGTTTTTGGTTTGTTTTTTTGCGGTTACACTTATGGAGCCATGGACTGTTGCAGGTGTTGAAGTAGGGAGAGGAGTTACTGAGGGAGGAAGGAAGCATGCATTGTGGAGACTTTTAAGTAGTGGCACACTGAGTGGGATCAACAGCTATGGGCTGCGATGCAGATGCAAACAAGCAATGAGTACTTGATTTTTTTTTGTTGCTGGTGATGTAGGAACAGATACAGTATTACAGACACTCACTGCTGCCATGGCTTCTGTGCTCATGTCATCGTGTCTCTGTCTACTGCTGGTGGGATTCCGTTTGGCTGGGATCATAGTTGAGCGGTGAGGAGCTGCAGTGGCCAGGAAGAGAGTGGTGGCATGGATGGGTTCTTTGATGTGCTGCAATTTGCTTGGCACAACTAGTATCGGTTGGCATGATACATCCTGATAAGGACACAGCTGAAAACGGCTTTCAGCCAGTTAGGATGGTTGATTTCTTTAGCCCATTTTATAATCCAGTTTGATCCATTTGAGTACTGGAGGCAAAGGGAAGCAGCTAGGCTTGCTGGCTCAACAGAGGCAGTGGTACATAGAAGTGCAATGAGCAAATGAGTTATGCCTGTTGGCCGAATAGAGGCTGGCACATAATAGTTCAATGAGTAAATCATAGAGAAGGTTGAAGAGGCTGCAGAGCACAGAATCAGAATGCTGGCAATGATATAAACAAGTCCTGGAGTCCAAAGCAACATGATGTTCGTGAAGTAGGACAATGCTGATCAAGCTCTGCAGGGAGAAAGTCAGGAGATGGTGCAGTAGCAGGATGAATGATGTCAGCTGAAGAGTCATCTTCTCAATTCAGAAGATGTGTTGGCATGAAGAGATTGTCAGTGAAAGCACTAACTAGCAAGCTGAGGTGCATAACAGGCAAGGTTCATGAATTAGGGCTAAAGCAATCATAGGACAACTCAATACTGGTAAGTAGACTTCTGCTGATGAGGTTGTAGAATGAAACATAGATAAAATTATGGTAGAGCTGTGCCAGCCACTAGGCCTAGGCTAGGTAGGGGATTATGGTATGAGCTAAAGCTTGGAGGTTAGATAGCAGTGATGATAATAGAAAACAACCAACCAAGTCCATTACAGAAGCCACTTAATGGTGAAAGAGAAGGTAGGTGATTAGGTAGTGGTGGCTGGAATGCCATTGATAAAATCAACAAGACTTAGTGTAATGAATCGATGAAGGTTAGTAGATGATTGATATAGGTTGCAGCAAAAATAGGTAATTGATGTGATTGACATGATACCTGTAAAGCCATTAAGTCAGTGGTACAGTAGAGTAATATAAGGTAGTAAGTAGTTACAAGCACTAATGGCAAGAAAACCTTAAATGCCATCAAGGCAGAGATACGATATTGCAAGGCAGTAAAACTGCAACTCAGCAATGGCATTAATATGTAGAATGAATGCACAAAGGTCTTGAAGGCCATGTAGGCTGTAAAGTAAACACAGGCATGCATGTATAGCTGAAAAGCCATGTAGGCAAGGAGTAGCAAGATTCATATGATGTACTGAAAGTATGCTTCTTTCACCCAGGGCCAAGATTCACCACCACTACAGCACAGTCCTCTGCCGTAGGAATAACAGGGAGCCAGGAGCAAAGCACCATAATGCCAGGCAGCTACAAAATAGCAGAAGTATTGGTATAGCAATGCAGCATATGTCCTCTTGGAGCTAGCACTGAGTAATTCATTAGCAGAGCTGTAAAACTGGGATTATACAATGGCATATAAAATACTGCAACCTGATTGGTTGACTGGCACCAACTCCCTGATTGTAAAATCTAACATTACCCCATGGAAAAAGGTGCCAGTCAATCTAACTTGGTGCCTCCTAAAACAATATCCCTCTGATCAAAAAGATCAAAAGCGTTAGCCACCATCTTGCTGCCCACTTCAACATACTGTGAAACCGACCAGTAAACTCAATCATTGAAGTAAATAAAATAATGGATACTTCCTTCAAATTACTGGGATACCGAAAAGCTGGAACAAATATTTTTGGCAGAAAACTACCCCTCTGACAACAAAAACTTACCTCAGAACAGTGAAACTGCTATTCCATCAGGTACACTCATTACACTGGAAGTACTGCCTCCAGACACTGAGATGTCACTACAAACATGCGGTCAACCAAGCATTGCCACCTCGCATGACCTTCAATCCATGACTGCTGCCAACGTCACAATGTCGAGGCCAACCAAACCTGTAACAAAAAACAAAGACCGTCATTCAACTGTTTCTGAAACCACACTACAAAATCTAGAAATGTGCAGAAATGAAGAAACCACAATTAAACAGACAAGGTGGGCAATTAATGTATTCCACAATTGGTTACAAGAAAAAAACATACAGATAGACATCAAAACAGTCCCCTTAGAAGAACTAAATGACACACTCAGACACTCCTACAGCACAGTAAGAAATGCAGCAGGAAAACAATACATCCTCAGCATCTATGTGGGGGATGCGTGCAGGTATTAACAGATACTTAAATGACCCACCAATGCACAGAAAAGTTAATATAATGATGGACACAGTATTTAACTCTGCCAACAATGTGTTTAAGGGTATAATAGGAAAGGACACACAGATGCATCACACACCACAATCCCACAAGGAGCTACTGTTTTAGAGAAACTCCCCAGCCCTTTCACCCAACACAGCTAAGGGTCTCAAATAAAGTGTGGCTGGACATACAGTTACATCTCACCTGAAGGGACAATGACGGGGTCAGGCAATTCACAACATCTTCTTTTGAAATAAAAATAGATGAAAACGGACTACACTATATGACCAAATCATGTAATGAGCAAACAGAGAACCATACGGAGTTCACCGACCCAACCAGACAAAGCCAGAAAAGCTTAATGTAGCAAAAGCCAGGCAACCCATTATGTCCAATTGAAAGTTTAAAAAAATGTATTTCATAATTGCCAAAAGGGGCTTCTGCATTATTCTGCCACCCCAGGAAACTGTCACAAGATATACTTGATAAACAAGACATTTGGTACACCAAGGAACCCCTGGGAGACAACTTTTTAGGCAAAATGTTTCCATGCATTTACACAGAAGATGGACTAGAAAAAACTTATACAAACCACTCTCTAAGAGCAACAGCTGTAACCCTGCTCTCAGAGGCTGGTTCAGAAGCAAGACAAATAACGGCAATCACAGGGCATAAGAATGAAGCCTGTCTCTGGAGTTATTGGTGACCTGACCCAGCAGATCACAGAGCATGGGGTGCAATAACATCTGGCACCAAACCAGGCACAATAACAAAAGGCAACACCCCAGAAACAGCAAGCCAACAAACCAATGTGTACACCAAAATCCAGAACAAATTTAACCTCTGCCTTGTAAACAAACTGCAAAAGTAAAAAAACAGCACAGTGATTTGCACCCAGACAATGGAATATACCCAAACTCATGACTCAGAAACAGATCCATTTCTGCCTGCAACACTCCACCTCGAAGACCTACATGACAGAATCTTTCAAACCTAAGCTACAGACTACTGCAAAAATCCCTTACCAGAAGCATCACAAACTGTATCCCTTCCAAGAAGTCCAAGCCAACAGCAATCCATGCAGCACCAAAGTGAACATAATTCCAGATCCAAAAGCACAGTAAACTTTTCCAGCTTGTCAGCCATGATCAATTTCATAAACTATGGCTCAATAAACTTTTATCTGGCTCCAAAAAATCACTAAGCTGCACGGGAGAAAAAATGCAGCAAAACCTATAGGTAACTGTGTCATGGTAATTACCTCCCCACAACCAGAAATCCACAGCATTTAACTAAACTCTTCCCCTCCTCTCTTACAGGTCCACACTGGCAAAGCAGCGCAAGAACCAAACTATATCTCCAAATCCTGCAAAAATGAAGAAAGCGCTCCAGAAAGATGCACCACGATGAACCAACGACATCTAACGACATCTACAGCACCCCAAACCTGCAAAAAAAAATCCGAGCAACAGGCAGGAAATGGCACACCATGTGACTCTGAAAAAGAAACCAGACTAAGCACTTAATGAGACAGGACAATAAATAAACTTCAAAGCAAAAGGCAGTTGATTTAAACATTTTTTCTCGAAAGCTCCTTTATGCTTAACCAGTTACAAATGTTACCCTTACAAGTGTTACTACTATAAGTCAAATGATAAAAATATGAAAAAGGTCTAAGAAATAAACCACTTAGACTAACAGAAACAGTTACCAGTTAACAACATTAAGTTAAAAAATTACAAGCTCTTACCTCTGCAAAGTTTATATTTCTCATAGACATGAATGTAAAACAAGGGACTATTGTTTCTGGTCTAACAGCACCAATTACTTTTATTCCTATCTGCAATAAAAATATAAAATGTTAAACCCCCCAAAATTACTTGACTCAACTTCTTAAACATACTACTAATTGTATAATTGCAATATCCCACTTCAGGGTGTGGGTTAATGCTAGGATTTACCCATGCCTGGTGTGTTTTGGCCACTTGGCCTGTGATCTCATTACCAAACAACACACCAGGTGTGGGTAAATCCTAGCATTACTTCAGAAATAAAATGTCACAACTGACTACTCCTTAAAATTTGCATTATTTTCCTTTCTGCCTGTTTCAGCTCCACTACCTCTTTAATGACTAATATTTTTTTCACTCTTTTTTTCTATGTTAATATTAAAAATCTACCTGTGTTACACACATAGAAACATAGAATTTGGTGGCAGATAAGGACTGTTTGGCCCACCCAGTCTGCCCATTTGTACAGTGTCACTGCAGACCCTATTTGATCTCTGCCACCCCCTTAGTTTCCACTAAGATTCCTTTATGCCTATCCCATTCATTCTTGAACCCCATCACTGTTTACACCCTCACCAGAGGTGTGCTTCATGAACACTCTCTTTTCTCCATTCTGAATCAGATACCCAGTTGAAGCAGATCCCATTAAATTCCTAGAAATATTGCACTACGAGAACTGGTGATCCCTTGGGCCAGAATTAATGGCATCTGTTTTTCTTTCTATATTTCTGACAACTGTTTACTATTTAGGATATTGTGTTTGTATTGATGACTATGGCTTTCTACATGTACAATGTAATTCTAGCATTTTAGATGTTATTGTGTGCAGCACTAAAATTAACACTATATTTTGTAGAAAAAAGTATTGTGAGGACCCCCCCCATATCTGTGCCTGTGCGATATTGAACTCTAGATTATTTACTTTAAGAAATACTAATGAATTATGCATGAGTCAGCTTTTATTAGACATTATGGCTAAAGCAAACCTCACTCCTGATGAAGGCTCATTGAAGAGACAAAGCACTGGGGTGTTTGCTGATGATGTCTGCCTGAGATCCATTAATTTGTATGCACTCAGTTCTTTAGAAGCACAGCAACATATGTAATGATGGCAGGAAAAGATCTAGCCAGTATTTATTTATTTATTTAAATTTTGGTAACCCGGGTGAGCCCACTGAGACCAGAGGTCCCTTTTTCAGGGGCTACCCGGGATTAGTTACATAAAAACATAGTTTCACACATTGGACAACATACAGTGATTGCAATTGTTACATACATTGGAATGATAGTAATTACAAATGACAGTATAAGTTACACCTTTGATACAATACAATGGGGTAGCATTAGACATGGTAGTATGCCCATAACACCTTATTGTGCTCTGAGACCTTTGGCTATACGAGGGTCTTGTCAGCACTATCCACTCCCCTTACTCCTTGTCTTACTACTTCCCACTGAGTACATACAAAGCCCTTTACTGTGTTCCAGTCATGCTTGAAACCATTAATGGTTTTGGATCCCACCGCCTCCACTGGCAGTCTATTCCATGCCTCAAATATTCTCTCTATAAAATAAAACCTTCTCAAGCCTCTCCTGAACCCTCCTCCCCACCAGTTTTAACTCATTTCTTTGTGTTCTAGATGTACTACTCCTGTTGAATTATTCCTCACAGTTCGCCTTGTTCATTCCTTTCAGGAACTTGAGATCTGTATCATATTACTCCTGTCTCATCTGGCTTCAAGTGAGTACATGTTCAGTGTCCTAAGCTGATCCTCACAGGGCTTGCCCTTCTTGGCCTAAATAATTTTGGTTACACTACATTGCACTGGCTCCAGCCAGTCCTTGTTCTTCCTTAGGTGAGGACTCCAGAACTGGGTGCAGTACTCATGGTGTGGCCTCACCAGTGATCCATAGAAAGGTCATGATACCTCTGTCCTCCACCTGCTGTCAAAACCCCTCATGACACACCCCAGTGAACTGTTTGCCTTACTGTAGGCATTGTTACACTGACTAGATTACTTAAGGGAGTTACTTGTGATCACTCCTAGGACCCTTTCCTAAGAGGTAATGCCCCACTTTAATCCATCCCATCCAATACTTCAATTTGGGGTTCTTGCTCCCTTTGTTAATTACAGTGGAGTCCCCCAGGATGAAATGCACATTTAACACTGATGTTGACGATGGTCTGACCCTTACATCACAGGTATCAGCTGTCATTAAAACCTCTTTTTTACCATCTGAGGAATATAGCCCAGGTGAAACACCTGGTTCCTCCCAAAGATCTTCCAACATTGGTCCATGCCTTTGTTACCTCTCACCTTGGCTATTGCAATGCCTTATACCTAAGGCTACCGGTGATTGATGTTCACCGCCTTCAGTTAGTGCAGAATGTGGCAGCCAGGCTATTGACTGGTACAGCTAGAGCCAGTCTTATAATGCCTGTGCTCCGCGGACTGCACTGACTTCCCAGTGTGGTGGAGGATCACCTTCAAGGTTGATTTGCTGACCTATAAAGCCCTACATGATCAGGGACCTGGCTACTTGCAAGATCTCCTTCACCTTTACTGTCCCCTCTATCCTCTCTGATCCACCAATGAGGGATTGCTAGAGATCCCCAGGGTCCATTTGAAGACATATGGGGTCCAGTCTCTTTCTGCTTTGTGGCCCCGAACCTGTGGAATTCTCTATCTCATCAGATACAAGATTGCCTGACTGTCCAGGAGTTTAAAACTGCGCTTAAGACATATTTATTTGGATCAGCATTTGGTGGTTTTAACTGATAGTATTTTAACAGTGAATTTTAAATATTTATTTATTATTTATTTAGTTTTTGTTGACCAGGTAAGTGCACTAGACAAATCCTGCCTATTTTCAGGCACGACCCGGGGGAGGGGGATACAGATGAATGCCAACTGACCTTGAACCAGATTAAGCTGTTGGTGGTATTTTTAGTGAATGAGGGAAATTTGGCCAGGACACTGGGGAAATTCCTCTACTCTTTTCGATAAGTGCCATGGGATCTTTAACATCCACCTGAACTACCACCAATCCAGGCAAATGGGACCTCGGTTTAACGTCTCATCCGAAAGACGGCACCTCAGAAGTGCAGCACCCCTCTCATGCTGCACTACAGTGTCAGTATTGGGATATTAACCTAAGTGCCAGATGTGGGAACTGAACCCACAGCCCTCTGATCTCCCAGCCTCAGAGGCGAGTGTGCTACCTACTGAGCCAGTGACACAGTAAATATAAGATTGTATTGAACTTTGAAATCATTTATTGTATTGTCTATGCTACAGTATATACAAGCGCCTTGGCTGTAGAAAGGTACTTTTTATAAATAAACTATGATTGATTGATTGATTGAACACACTCTCCAGTATGCTGCAGCAGACCTACTGAATAAAGCAATGTAATATCAATGGCAATTAGTCCTCATTATCATGCAGGAAACTGTGGCATTCACTTCATCCTGGCAGTGTCACATTTTCCTGAATGACAAAGGGGACTAATTAGCATTGAAATTACAATGCTTTATTCAATAGGCCTTCTGCAGCTTTCTGCAGACTGCTACAAAATGCTGCAGAATTGCATTTCATCTTGGGGGCCACCACTATACTTTACACTTTTGGCACTGAATTTTAGCTTTAAAACCTTTAACCACCCCTCCAGACTTTGTAGATCCCTCAACATCTCTTTTATCTCCTTTCCTGTCAACTTTACCAGAAAGTTTAGTGGGTACAGAGTCAATATAACACTTAAAGAAGAGTGCTGCAAAAAACGCGCTGTGCAAAGTGTGAAAGCATTTAGAGCAGCAGGGGTACAATAGCGGTGGGGAATTACTGTTACCCCTGTCGCTCTGTGATGTTACTAGGATGTTATGAAGTTGACATGTTTGTGGTGCCTGGTTCAGCTGCTCCCATGGTGGAGTGGCTAAGGCACTAGCACACGACAGGATTGTAGACCCAGGACCATGGTTCAGTTCCCCCCAGGTCTCCTGGTGTTGCTACTTTTTTTTCTTAAAAGTGATAGGAAACAGTTTGTACACCTCTAGATGCCCTCCAGTTTTTCTTTTTATTGTCTACCTAGTACTATGATATGTATTGGACTCTTTCTGTTAAATTAGCAATCTAACTGTGTTGCCTTTTTTAACTACCCTGAATCCCTCTCTCCACAGCAGTTGCTGGCTTCTCTTTTCATCCTGCCTTTAACATTCTATGACATCAATATCACTATTCCAGGTCATTCAGATGAATAGCATGGAATGGGAGGTATTGATGTCATAGAATGTCTTAGAAATATAAAAAGAAAGCAGTAGCTGGTGAGGAGAGCAGAACTCTGTGTAGATCTAAGGACACCACAAAACTAGATTATTTATTTATCAAAAAATTATCAAAACATATCAAAATACATAGCTGGCATGGAAAGGAAGCTGGAAGGGCAGTTAACTATGCCAGACTAATTTCCTATCTCCTTTAAACAAACTCTAGCCAGAGTCAATACGTCTGTGGTGAGCTTGCAGAGGTCCAAAGAGTGAGTGTCGCTGACTGGCGGCAATGCAACTGCACATGTGCAGCATTCAGGCATGCATTTATTTTATTTATTTATTTCATTTTTGTTGACCGGGTAAGTGCACTGGACAAATCTTGCCTATTTTCAGGCACGACCCGGGGGAGGGGGATACAGATGAATGCCAACTGACCTTGAACCAGATTAAGCTGTTGGTGGTATTTTCAGTGAATGAGGGAAATTTGGCCAGGACACTGGGGAACTTCCCCTACTCTTTTCGATAAGTGCCATGGGATCTTTAACATCCACCTGAACTACCACCAATCCAGGCAGATGGGACCTCAGTTTAACGTCTCATCTGAAAGACGGCACCTCAGAAGTGCAGCACCCCTCTCATGCTGCACTACAGTGTCAGTACTGGGATATTAACCCAAGTGCCAGATGTGGGAACTGAACCCACAGCCCTCTGATCTCCCGGCCTCAGAGGTGAGTGAGCTACCTACTGAGCCACTGACACTGCATAGTAGCAGTGAATGGCATTCTGCCATTCACAAGATGGCAGTGCCAGTGGAACTGCACATGCGTGCAATGTGTGTATGCATAGTTCTTGGCCCGGAATGTGGAAGTAATAGCCAAAATAGTGGGTCTGTTACTCCATAGCAGCCTATCATAGTGGAGTTTTACCAATTCCATTTTACTTTCGGAAGGATACTTCCAAAAGTCCACCAGAAGGTGCCACAAGCAGACATTTTATGACAAGAGCTTGTAAAATGGCTGTAGGCTTCACCCACAGCTGTAAAAAGCAGTTTTCCTCCTCCTGATTTTCTCCCCATCCCTGAAGTCCACAACCCCCTGTAGTTGATTATTTTAAGTCTGCGGCGTCAAGCATCCCACAAGAACTAAAATGGTTTATTACTTTCAATGGTGTGTGCTGCTTTTGGGACAGTCGCTCTTATTCACAATGTTATTGCGGTGTATGGCATTTTGACTGCAGCATTGTTTGCCGCTTGGTAATTGTATTCAACATTATGACCCCATGCCAGCTTAGTGTCATCTGCAAAGACACACATTGTGCCCTGAATTACTTCATTGTCACCACTGAACATATTGAAAAGGAGGACTGGACCTAGGACTGATCCCAATGGCACCTTACTGGTGACTCCCTTCTCCTCGGATCTGGCTGTTTACTGCTACCCTCTGTTGTCTCCCTTCCAACAGACTTCTCACCCATCAAAATATGTCCTTCTCTGAACCCAGATCCTGTAGCTTAGTCAGCAACTTTCTGTGAGACACCAAGTCAAATGAATTACTAAACCTGAAGTAGAGTAAATTCACTTCATGATCCTTGTCCACTAATTGCTAAGTCAAAGACTACTATCAAATTGGTCTGAAAAGACGTCTCTGATAGAAACCCATACTGCTTCCTATCCTGAATCCCATTTTTCTCCAAGTAGTCCACTATGTCCTCTTTGACTAGTGTTTCCTTCAGTTTATCCACACCAGAGGTAAGACTGAAAGGTCTGTAGTTAACAGGCTGCTCTTTCTTCCCACCCTTGTGGAGATGAACTATGTCCTCTGCCTTCACATTTTTTTCAGAATGACCACTATCTGAATGGGGCTATTAAATAGGTCTAATAAAGAGTTAACTAATTCTAATTTCAGTTCCCTGAGCACGCTTAGATGCATCCTGTCCAGCCCTGGAGGTTTATCTTTCTTCAGGGCTGCTAGCACTAGGGCAGGGTGAAATGTATCTTCTGTCAGTAAAATTCTGGTGACATTCCAATTTTTGTTTTGCCACATATTATAACATTTCCATGAAAATGTTGTGAAATTTTGCCAAAATTGTTATTTCAGTTATTTCTGTTTAATTTAAAATGTATTTGTCTAAAATGTGGTATGTTGACTTTGCCAAGGTCCATACAGAGGTGTACCAAGCTTCAGGTCTCTGTTTTTTAAAGGTGATTGAGTTATAAGCCTCCAGACTTTCAGAAATTTTAAAATCACATTTCACAATTATGTAAAGTGCAAAATTTTACACCACTATAGCTTTAAAACTAGAGAACAGAATATCATCAATTTTTCTTAGATTTATTGACCCTAAATATTTGGCTTGGCCTGCAACACAGCGTTGCACTACTTTGCTGACAACCGGGTTCAGAAATGAGCTTGAGAAATTATGCTCGGAGGAAGGCCATGGCCAAGATAGCTGCCATTTAGCAGTACTTCTCAATCCAGGAAAGTTGATGGTGGGTTCCACCAACACAGTGACTCCTGTGGCTAGGCCAGGGAGCTTGCTCCTGCTGCAGTAGAAGCTGTGATGCTACGAAGCTGACAGAGGCACCACCCCACCAAGGGAGATGGGAGAGAATAAAATGTTGGAGAAAAGCCTGGTAGCCAACCAAATGATGGCTAGGTTCAGCTTGATCAGGGTATATCCCTGTGAACATGGTATATTCCTGAGAGATGAACTGCCAGCCAGGAGAAAAAACAATATGGGGAAAAAAGAGGCTGTTTGTGTTAACTCTCTAATCACTTGCTGAAAGGCTTGTTAAGTTACAAACAGCCAAAAACTGAAAAATAACATCAGTAAGGAAAGTTGAATTTTATGGCTGGGCTGTTGGTGCAGTGGTAGCACTGCCACTTGCAATGCTGGTGACCTGGGGTCAGGAACATGCCTGAGACACTGGAGACCCAGCCAAGGGAAGATAGTTGAGCATCCCAGCAGATGCTCACCTCCTCAGGGTGAGTGAACAGCTGGTATCTACTTCCTACTGCCACCACAGTGACAGTAGGTGGCAGTGCAAATTTGAGCAAGAGCTCTGAGAGGGGGGGGATATCAGTGTTCTGACACACATAACATGCTAGTGTGCATACATTGGTGCCTAGTGTCTCCCAATGACCAGGAGATTGGGACAGAAATAAGAGAAAAAATCCCTGATTCTGCATAATACTGCCACTGTCTGATGCAGGCCCTCCACCGCCGACTGAGCTCGACCTCCAGGAACTGACACATAACCTCTGTTGGGACTAGGCCCCAACCTCTGGCAGTGCTTCCCAAGGGGAGTCATCCTTGAGGGCACACTGGAGTAAGGTAAGTCCCGGAGATGGTGGCTGATGAGGCTGGATGGAGTGGCTGGCTGATGAGGACACCTGTAGGATGTGTGGGGGGATAAAATGTACTAAATGAAAAAAAGCTGAATTTCATAAACTTTTGTGAAACTGTGGAAAGTTGTGATACTTTTGTTGAAGTCATGTCCATACATGTTGCCCAGTCATACACTTGAGTTGCCATAGTAGAGGAAGGTAAAGGCTGGGTAAAGTGGCAATAATGTAGAATTCATAGGAGGTTCCATAGTAAAAGTATAGTGGTGCTAAGTATCAAGTCACAATCTTGAATGATGAGCTATGACTAATAGTCATGGACATCACTGTGCATTAGCCTGTCTTCTTGCAATATGCCAGCTAACCACTAGAGCTCACTTACTTAATGATTTGTGGAAGCACATTCACTTGAAACACTGTTTCTGTACAATGCCACCTACTGATTCTTTAATAACCTTGTAGTAACAATGTATATTTTTGCTATTTGAAAACAGTTGCACCAAGTGATGCCAAGCCTTACAACTAGTTGCAGTTTAGGCCATTGTGATAGAAGTATCTAGATATCTTTCATCATAATTTAGCATGATGCTGGGCATCACTGTTGTGGGAATGTTGGAGGGGCATTGAAGGTGCCATGATGCTAATAGCAGGTAAGGTGATTCAGTGGTGATAAGTACTTTGTGAAAGTTAAATTCCACAGGTGGAATTCTTGTGGCATTACCTGTTATGAGTCACTGAATTTTTGAGCACATTTTGCCAATTAGTAACTTTTAAAATATCCACAAAAAATGTTAATGTACTAAACTGCATTTATCCAGCTTAATTAGATTCCAGGACAAATTTACTTTGGTATGCATGTCCAATTTTGAGTGTATACCTGCAACAGCAGTGGAGCTATAAACATCCAAACATTTTGAAAAATGTCACATAGTTTAACAAATAAATTGTAAAATTTAGAACTCCGGTAACTTACAATTTACACGATCGATTGCCTCTCTATTTAGCAGTTTCTATGACTTTTCCAAGAAGTTATGCATATGCAATTTCAATTATATAGCTTCAAAGGTAACTAAGTTGTAAGCAGAGAAATATTTTTAGAAATGTTCACATGGATAACAGATTCCCTCATCAAAATGTCATGAAACTTGACATCTTTTTAGGAACCGTGCAAAACAACAGGCTTGTGAAATAGCAGATCTCTAGCAATAATACTGAATGAGTCACATCCAATTAAACATTTTGGAAAATTCTGCAAAATTTCACAACATTTCACAGCATTTCATGGAAATTCCACAAAATCAAAATCTGCTATTTTTGCCTAGCCCTATCTATCCCTTTTCTGACCTTCTTACTAGTAAATACCTGTTTCCTCATTTCCAGAATCCCCTTTCAGTAGCCTTTATGATGCTCTCTGACAAAGGTCCACTGACCTCCATAGTGAATTCTGAGCAAAGGTAGTTCTTCCGAATGGTTGCTTTCTGCTTATTGTCTTCCACTAACCTGACTCCCTGTTAGCCTAACAATTCATACTCCCATCTTTCTTTTTTCCCTTAAGTACCTGAAAAACTGTTATTCTGCTTTATGTGGAATTTGGAACAGGAATACTGCTATAGTGGATCTATTTGGATATTTTAGTAAATGTCATCACATGTTTGCAATTAAGCAGATGGTGTTAGTACTAGTACTCACTAAATTTTAAAGGTTCCATCAGAAGGAGTACAGTTATGTGTTCTCTAGTATCTTCTGCCTTAGGGTCAGAGTGATCCTTCTTGTCTCACTCAATGCCAATTGTACTGCTTGGGAATGATTCCATAGGTGTGGCTCAGTGGACTGAGATGTCCTTGAAGAAGATACTTTAGTTACAGTACATACTGTATCAGTAGATCTTCTTCAGAATCTCCTCCATTGAGCCACAGATCAACCTTCCACCTACAGCACCACCTTATGTTATCAGTGATGTTTCCTGGAATTACTGCCTGCTCTCACATGCTCTATTCTCTTCTTCTGCCCTATTATGGCTAAATTATCTGGTTCCAGCTCATCTTCTTTGTATCTTGATTTTGTACCGATTTTTCTGGTTCCTGCCACTTTGATATTTCATCCGAGCTCATCTCTGGAAGGGAACTGAGGAACGATGGGGCCACCCACAATAATAGGCAGGGCCATTGGATGTCAACACAGGCAGCACCAACTGGCAGAGGTTTCCAGTAGGTCCTGATGCAGACAGCATATAGTTCCATAAGTGTAGGCCAATGGAGGAGACTCTCTCAAAGATCTACTGTTACAGTAAGTAGCTAAACTTTTCTTTGGTGACCATGAAAAGTCTTCCTCCTATCCTTACCAGCTTGCCAGTGAAATCTCTACTGCTTACCCTGCCACAAAGAATTGAGCACTTGGCTCAATCTATAGCTCTTCCTTGTGAGGAAGGGGGTGAGCATAGTGCCAGAGGAATTCTGTAGAAGATTACTGTATTCCATGGTAAGCAAACATTCCATCTATTGACCATGTGGAAAGACAGATTACTGACAGGTGGAGAGAGACTTATTTTTACTAGTTACTTTTAACAAAATAGAATACTTGTTCTTAAAAAACGTTGGCTTTCTTGTTTTTAAAATTGCTCAGTTTACTCAGTTTATAAGTATAATGAGAAACTCCAGGTCTTTTGCTGTTTGTGGCTAGAGGTCACTGGTGATTTAAATGGTCAGTTAAAAGTTGCATTCCTAAAGAAATGAATACAGTCAGTACACCAGATGGCTGGACCTTTCCAGTTCTTGATGTCAGTCAATAAGCCCAGACTGGGACCCCGTGAAAAACAAAACCATGATGAGTGTTGCTGAGCCCTTCCCCATATGTTTCTTCCACCTGAATTCTTTCCTCTTTTGCACCGATGTAGGCAAGCATCTTTTCTAGTTGCATAGTATTTCAAATGGAGAATAATAGACTCAGCAAAAGGTGCTTCAGCTCCAGAATTGACATCGGCATCTTGAGGGACTGCTCCTGGTCACTTGTAGTGGTCAGAGCTTCCTCACCAATTGACCTTGTGTCTTAGTATATCTCAAGTAGTGAGTCATCTCCTTCCCTTTTACATCTCATGCATACTGATTAGTTTCCTGACCCTCCAGGGATATAATACCCTGTGACAGAACAGGAATTTCTGCACTAGTCACAGTTCCAAGAGTTCTGGATAGCTGCCTGTGTATCCACTCTTTTCAATTTTGCTTGACCTCCCTCCAGGCTCACCAAGGCAGATATGAGTATTTGTACTGCTGCTTAACCTCAACAATATTTTGCAAAATGTGATTGGCCTGGAAAAGTTTGGTGATGTGCTGATCCACAGCAGTCCCTCACCAAGGTCACATTTCATTCTTTGAGGCAACCAAGATTGCTTTCTGCATCACTGGGATCCCACTGGGTGGTGCCCTTTGCAGCACAGCTGAGGTGGAAGCTGCAGCTGACTTTTCAGTCTCTGTGACTAGAGGGGTGGTGGTCTTGGGCAGGGTGGAGACAGACTCCCCTCAAGGTACAAGTGCTTTAGGTTCCCTGGGGATGGAGATGGTGCTAACTTCGGAGGGTTGCTGATGGCAGGATCTGGTGTCTCATCTGTGGCAAGAACAAGATCAATCCAGGGAAGATTTTCTTCATCATATTGTTATCCAGGATCATATACTATAATAGGGTTCACTTCCTTGGAACCTTGTACTGCCAGACATCACATATGTGGTGTCAGGGTTCACTGCTGTGTGCCTTCTCAGCTGTTTGAAGTTGCTCTGCATCATCAGATTTTCAGGTCCCCTCCTCTTATGTCTGGGGACTCAGTAGTGAATTACAACTCATTATCCTCCCACCCGAGGACTAAGGATGCCTCACTCAAATGTTAGCTCTTGTGGCTCATCATCCATCTCAGGTCAGGTGGAAGGCTGGGCAGGGCCACTGAATATTCTGAACAGAATGGTCAGACAGATGTTTGACCCCTTCCAGTTGCAATTTTCACAAGGTATATCCCAGTTTGAATACTCAGGAAGCCTTGTTGCCTCCAGTATCTACTCATATAATTGTTTGTCTAAGAACATGACTCCAACTGTGATGTCAGACAACATGCATACAGCTCCAGTTTGAAGTGTTGCCCCAGAGGCAGAAAGGACTATGGAATGTAATTCGTACTCTGCAGTGTGTCATGCATCCCCTAGTGTTCCAACATCAGATTTGTTTTCTCTTGCTGAGGAGAACAGTCCCCTCAGAATCCTCTCCCAGTCCTCCCAGCTAAGTTTCCAAATTATTTAAAAAATTGTATTTCTTATTTATTTTTAGTTTGTTTCTCAGTACTCATCAGTAGTTTGAAGAGTTTTAGTCATTTTATTTCATTTTAGCAGTTTTCTCTGCTTCCTTGTTGGTTTCTGGAACCTAGAGTGAGGGGACCGCATTTTGATGTAAAATAAAGTTTAAAAACCTTTTATTGGGCTTATTTGCAGAGTGTTTTAGTAGTTTTACTTTAGTAACCGAGTTTCATTGTTTGAGGCAATTTTTAGTCAATTGGCATGACTGATAGGCCAAAACAGAAAAGAGAGCCTACAGCATTTAAAAATTATTAATCTTGCTTTAAGCTCCTGGCAAAAGCAGACTGCCATGAGCTGTGTTTTAATACTTGCTTTGCCTTGGACTGATATATATAGCGGATGGTAGTATCAGTGGCTAAGCAGATTGCATACTCTCCTCTGAAGCTGGAAGAGTGGAAGGTTTTGGGTTCTAGCCCCACATAAAGAACTTGGGGTAAAACTCAATGCTGACACTGTAGTGCAGAATAAAGGGAATGCTGTATTCCTGAGGTGCCATCTTTCGGATGAAACATTGAACCAAGTCAAATCTGCTTGTTGTGGAAGTTTTTCAGGTGAATGTTAAAAATCCCATGACATTTTTTGAAAAGATTAAGAATATTTTCCTGGTTTCATGGCCAAATTCCACCCAATCACTAAAAATTCCACAAACAGCATAACAGAAACATAGATACATATAATCTGATGTCAGATAAGGACCACAAGGCCCATTCAATCTGCTGTTTCTGGATCAGTTCCAGTTGGTTTCCATCTGTATCCCCCTCACCCACAGACAAGGCTAAAAACATGCAGGACTACCTAGCCCTCCATTCCTGATAAACAAAATCTAAATAAATAAATATAAGCTAGATTATACGACAAGAAAGGCTTACATACTTGCAATATTGCAGCTAAGACAAGCAGCTTATATGGCATTCACAGACCAGCACCAAAAGTCACTGTGGAATATAGTCATGTACTAAGTGAAAAGGTAACTGGTGAAGTGGGTGATGATTTGGCAGAAACAGTAAAAACTGCACTAGAGGCCACCAAATACTGTATCAGCACCACATGGCTATGGCCAGAAATTATACTGCTTTAAGATTCCTGGCACACTCTGTTGTCTTGAGGAGGTTTGCATGGAGGGCTATTATCAACTCTGAAGACACAAAGGCCAAGGCAATTAATTTCTCCTTTTTGAAGGCCCGTCTCTTTTTGATGACAATAAAGAAACATATATGAAGAAAGAAAATGGATGAACAAAAGTCCACTTATGAATGCCTAACCCAGAAGGAAATGGCTTCAGCTTCCTTCAGGCATTAGGGAAGGGAAGTAGAAGTTGGGCTTATTATTAAAGGCCCTACTCATACTATGAATACTCTGTTCTCTTGCACAATGTCAGTGACTGAGGGGAGGACTGCTATCCTCTCCGATGGAGGGAGATTTCTGTGCCCAGCATTTTTCTGGCCCCTAGTGTTGGAGATAAAAAGAGATATTCAAGATGGTGACACTAGGTGCAGTGATTCCCTCCCTGCAGAAAGGAGAGTGGCTGGGTTCCTTTGATCAAAAATATGCATACTTCCATATCCATGTAAGGTCCTCACACAGAAAATTCCTGAGGATTAGGCAGGGGAGTTGTTAGTACCAATTCACAGCACTGCCCTTTGGGTTAACTTCAGCACCAGGGCATTCACAAGTGCATGTTAGGTTTGGCAGTACACCTGTTAAGAAAAGGTGTAACAGTCTATCTTTAATCAATCAATCAATCAATCAAGTCTTTATTTAACCAGTCTTTCATCATTGAGTAGAAGCTCATTTGCAAGATGGACCTGGGTGGAGCATGAACAATTGTATATACAGGTCAACACAGGTATTTACAAGGCAATACAGATAATACTACTTACAGAGAGGAAGAAAAAGAAGTTCATATATACATAGAATTATACAGATATTGTACAGATTACAGGGTACTTACATACATAGAAGTGTCTATAGGAAGATAAAGCAGGTTATCTAAGGTTGCAAGAGAAAGTAATGGAAGAAAAAAAGTAAAATAAAAATATACACCAGGTAGAGGTGAAGGGGAGGGAGGGAGGATGTAGGGGAGAAAGGCTAGGAGGGCATGGTGCACAGAAGAGTTGGAAAAATGGGATATAGAGAAGGTGGATGGAGAAAAGGGTATGTGTGAGCCCTGGGATTGAATGCTAAAATCAGGGCATGGTAGGATGTCACAACCCAGGATAGTGAGCTCCTATCCGAGGTTGGGAAAGGAAGGATAAGGGATGGACGGGCCTAGTGTTGATAAGACAGGGGATAAGAGAAGAGAGAAGACAAACTTATGAGGAGCAAGCTGGGGTCAGTACTAAAAGTGGGTCTAAGTGGCTATATACCAGTGCAGACACAGTACTGGGTCTGAGAGGTGAAGCAGTTCATACTTCTCTGATTGTATGGAAATAAAGCATCTTGAAGAATTTATACTGATTAGAGTGCTTAATTTGAGGGTTTTTTGTAGATCATTCCATAAGGTAGGTAGCACGAAGCTTATGGCTGCCCTGCCGAAGCGGGATTTTGCTTTGGGTACTTTAAGTGTAATAGCTGAGTAACTTCTTAATGCATATTTCCCAATTATACTCAGGGGAAGACAGGAGGAGATATAGTAAGGCAGCTTATTAGAGATGGCTCTATAGGTCCAGAGAGCGGCATTTCTGTGGTGCCTGAACTTTAGTGATGTCCACCTCACTGCCGCATATAGGGTGCAGTGATGTGTGTCGAAGGAAAGTCCCGTTATAAACCTCAGTGCTCGATGGTAGAGTGTGTCCAGTTTAGCCATATAAGAGTTGGGACATTGGCTGTAGAGGAAATCAGTGTAATTAACCAATGATAGGAAAATGGATTGGACCAGTTGTTTCTTGGCATCTCTGGTGAGACATTGGTTGATTCTAAAAACAGGCCAAGCCTTTGCAAGTCGTTTTGCAAGTCCTCGATATGTTCAATGAAGGAGAGTCTTTGGTCTATCCAAACTCCCAGATACTTGAATTTTGTAACAAATTCTAGTTTTCACCTAGAACTGTGGTAATTTGAGAACTGTCCCACTGGACACAGGGTTAGCTGTACGGATGAAAGGGGAGAGGACCATCGCTTTAGTTTTTTTGGCGTTAAGGAGTAGCTTTTTTTGGAGGAGTTGGCTTTGCAAAAGGTTAAATTCTGACTGTAGGTCATTGCAGGCAGCTTCAGGTGTTGGGCAACTCACGTAGAGAACTGTATCATCCTCTAACAGATGGATTTTGGCTTCTTTTATACGGTAGTTGATGTTATTAATGTAGATTGCAAAAAGTAAGGCACCTAATATAGAACCTTGAGGTACCCCTCTTTGCAGAGTTTTTAAGGGGGACAGGCCTTCTTCGGCTTTAACTTGTTGAAGGCACCCTGTAAGATAGTCAGTAAACCAGCGCAGAGAGGAGTTGTCCACACCTATGGTTTGAAGGGAGGAGAGGAGCAGACTATGGTCGACCGTGTCAAAAGCCTTGCTTAGATCAAGAAAAACAGCACAAATAAAGTTTTTGCTCTCAAGATTACGCTGCCAGTCATTAGTAACTTTGGTGAGGGCTGAGATAGTGCTATGTTTAGCTCTGAATCTGGACTGCATAGGGTTTAGCAGTTCCCTAGACTCAAGGTGAGTCCTCAGCTGTGCATTTACAATTTTCTCTAGGAGCTTGGACAGGACCGGAAGGAGAGAAATTGGCCTGTAGTTAGTGAGATCACCGGGGTCACCTGAGTTGAACAGTGGTATGACATGTGCTGTCTTCCACATAGGTGGTAAGGTGCCCTGTGACAGGGATAAGTTAAAAAGGTGGGTGACGGGTATTGCTAGTACGTGGTAGGCAATTTTTAGGAAGTAAGGGTCAAGGGTGTCGGCCCCAGCACTTTTCCTAGTATCCAACTGAAGCAAGAGGTCCTCCTCTTTTCAGTGAGGCAGGTTGAAGCAGAAAGGTATAAGCTATCGGAGTTTCAGACAGTTGCCTGGCAGTCTGGCAACAAAGTATGTTTGCAGGAGTTATCAAATGCCATGCCTGCAGTAGCAAGTGGTTATTGAACATGTCAAAGTATATCCATCTTTTTCGGTTATAGTCGAGTTGCCAGAGGTAATCTTGGCTGGGAGTGAATTTCCTGGGAGTGGCCTAACGGATCATTGATTGTGTTCCAGAGCTAGTTGGGCTGTTTGTGGTCAGTCGGTTGAAGTGATGAATTTGATTCTCTGATTGTTTTGGTACATAAATTTGCGGTCTCCTGAACTGGTTCCAGTCCTCTGCAGTGTTCAGTCTGCGCTCTGTTTTCCAGAGCTTATCTCTTTCTAGAAGCAAGGACTTGATCTTAGGGGTGAACCATTTACAAGTTTTGGTCCTAGTTCGAACTTTAATCAGGGGAGCATACTTATTAAGGGCCCTTGATAGAATGTCTTGGAAGATATTGTAAGCTGACATAATCATTTTGGCCAGGTAGAAATCTTGCCACCGAGGGGAGTACTTAAGCTCGTTTAGGTAGGCATGTTCATTGAAGTTGCGCCTGGATCTCTTCATAGAGAATTTGCTGTTAGGTGCTGGGTTGTTGGTGGATCTTACTCTCGCAATAAAACAATGGTCGCTGGCGTCTGAGAAGAAGACATCAGCGTGGGAGAAAGATAAGGGTTTGCTCGCCATTAGCACATCCAAAGTGTACTTTTACTAGGGGTCTTCACGTTTGGGCATGTTGGTTCCAGTAACAAGTTGCATCAGTCCATGTTCATCACAGAAGGATGCAAGGGGGTCAGCTGTGTTAGAGAGCCAGTCAAAGTTGAGGTATCCTAAAATAATAGTTTCTGGCAGCCTCTGTCCCAACTTGTCACTTAGATATGACACAAGCTGTAGGCCAGCAGACAGTGGTCTGTAGCATCCTACTATGCAGAGTGCAGTAGTCTGTGTAATTTCCACTTTGAGAATTAGGCATTTGAATTCGCTGGCGACAGATGCCGAGGATAAGCAAAAGGCAGAAAATTTGTCTTTAACGTAGATAGCTACCCCTCCTCCTCTGGCATGCCTATCAGCTCTGAACAAAGCATAGTTGGGGATGTTTACTTCTCTATCAGTGGTGCTGGGTCTAAGCCAAGTTTCAGAAATCACAGGTATGTCAGGAGAGGTATGATTTACCCAGGTTTGTATTAAGGTTATCTTTTTAAGGAGGCTACATACATTAATATGCAAGAAGCTTATTCCTTTTAAATTTGCTAGTTCTGCTGGTGAATCAATAGCTTCTGGGGGGCCAGGGTTGAGTTCTACGATGCCTGAACATAGCAGGAGGATAAGTAAGCTTTTTCTAAGCACGCTAATTATAAGCTTGTAATTCCTGCCTTTCTCCCATGTAGAAGATCTGATGTTTTTAGGGACTGGAAAGTAGCCACCATAGAAGAGCTGATCTGTTGTAGGAAGAGCTAGTATCCCTACTGCAATAGGTGGGGAGGAGATAGAAGTCTGCATGGTGGGAGATGGGCCTTGTGGTGGGGGAGTGTTATAAGTACTACTGGTATGTGTGGTCCAAGGACAGGGTTCGAGGTATTGGTACTTGGAATCACGGAGGCAATTAAAGGATAAGTTGCCATGTGGTATACAGCACAAGGTGCCATTGTAGATGAAACATGATGGTAGTTCAGGTGTCCATTGCTGGGCAGCTGGTATCAGCAGAAGAAGGGGTAGTATAAGGAGCCATATAGGGCCCGACATGATGGTCCCTTAAAAAAGGAGCCACTAAATTAGCCCAGGGGCCAGTGGGGTTGCTGGATTAATGCAGCTTAGCAGTAATTTTCTGATCCAGGTCAACCCGAATTTGTTAGCAGTAAAAATATTTAGTGGTGAAGGCACAGCCAGGAGAGCCCTGTCGTTTTAGTAGGGTGAGGCCGTGAGAATTGGATCCCGTAGGCTGGACAGAGAAGAGGGGGATCATGACCTAAGTCTCTATTGGTGGGGCACTGCGACAGAGGATGGGGACTAATATTTTGGTGGGAGCTACTGTATTTAATAATCAGTGGAGATGGGGGAGGGGGAAGGTCAAAAAAGTTGCGGCAGTTGCCGTACCTTGTAGGGCCTCAGGTCCATGTCTGCTGTCTCGAGCGTCAGATACAGGGCCGCCGACTGCCCTGTAGCTGGGAAACCCGCGGCTTAGGAGCTGGGAGCCTGGGTGGCAGTTCCTTGACTGAGGGAGAGAGGGAGTGTGAGGATTAATAAAGGGGATTCACATAAAGGGTTAGACAGAACAGCGGGGAGTCCAAAATTTGCAGAAGAAAAGGACGTGTATTACTTTGGCACCCAAAAGTGTCTAGGGCCAGTGCACGTATGTAGAGAAAGGGCTGTAAACACTAGATTTCTTTCCCAAACCACAATTCAAGTCCTTTCAATTACAGACTGGGTTAACACTTCAGCTTTTTAACATTTGTCCCAACATAAACATTTTTAGGGTTTAAAATCAAAGAGCAGAAGCCAGCTTTCACCAGGGACCAATCAGAGCGTGGTCTGAGAGAGAGCTCACAATCCAGTTGGTTGTGGCAGTTGCCGTACCTTGTAGGGCCTTGGGTTCATGTCTGCAGTCTCGAGCATCAGCTAGAGGGGCACCGACCGCCCGGTAGCTGGGAATCCCGCAGCTTAGGAGCTGGGAGCCTGGGTGGCAGTTCCTTGGCTGAGGGAGAGAAGGAGAGTGAGGATTAATAAAGGGAATTCACACAAAGGGTCAGACAGAACAGCGGGGAGTCCAAAATTTGCAGAACAAAAGGACGTGTATGGTACCAGCAATGCCAAAAGAGGTAGTGAGGAGTAGTAGTAGGTGGTTGCACCCCATGGTAGATTGTTTGGTGTTGCTGGCCTGCTTAACTGCTAGCTGGTTTATAGTTGAAAGGGTATATAGTCGAATTAGGGTGAGGTCCCTAACAATAGGGCAGGTAGAGCAGTAATTGAGAGGAGTTAGATGGAGTGGCTGGAGAAAAGGTTGAGATCAAATGTGTGATCCTGTGGGTGGGACTGCTTTAGAAAGGGGCGATGAGAAAGTGGGTCAAGTCAAGTATTGAAGACAAGGAGGCCAATAGCATGAAAATGTACAGCAGTGGAGTGATCAATCAGTTGCTAGGCTGAGGAAAGGGTGGAGTAAGGGTCTATTTAATACTGTGAGGAGGAAGAGGGGTTGGGGGTGAGTGAAAAAATTCAGTCAAGAACACAGCACAGAAAGAGATTTCCCTGAGATCAGGAAGCGCCAGATGTTAGAAAATCAGCCGAGGAGTAAAGCTGCCAATCAGTACCTGGTTCCTCCACTGGGCATCCAGTCAAAACAGTGGCATTCAAAACCACGAGTTTTGGAGGTCTGGTGTGTACCTAAATCTTTCTGGGGTCAGTCGGGTGGTCTGTTAGCTGTGGCCTGCTCGGAGAGAGCCAGGGCCACAGGAGCAGCTTAGGAAGCCTGCAGATGGGCTGTCTGTGGAACAAGGAGGGAAACACAGAGGATTAAATACAGCTAGAGTACAATAGCAAGCTCAGTGGGGGGCAAGCAATGGGGAAGGACAAAGCATGAGGTAAAGAGGTGGTAAATGCAGGGCAATTATTTAGAGCAGAAGAGGAGTTAATGGGGGGGTCTGTGCTTTGGCAGCGGGATGTCTGAGGAGGACAGCAGCAGCAGGGGGGTGTAAGGGAAGGGTTTGTAGGTAAGGCAGAGAAGAAAGTAAGGTGTTTAGAGAGACAGCATTACAAGTGGGGCAGAGAAATTAATAATTAGCAGAGTGACCAGTGTGGGGAAGGGGCAGAGTTTGTCAGAAGGGCAGAAATGGAAAACTGCAGCAGTCTTGCTCAGTAGCTAGGTTTAGCTCAGAGGTACCAACTATCACTAACAACACAGATCAGTATTTAGACTATGTCATTGTCACTACACTACTCAGCAATATTATACTGCTGAGTAGTGAGGAGACAAATATAGAGTAGCTATCACAGAATAGCCCAGTATAAAACCAGCAAAAGGATTGACAGATACATTTGCAATAAAACAACCATGAGAAAGGTACTATTTTAAAATAAGGCTGGTCAGATTTTACCCATATCTTGTTATAACCTACTAATTCACAGGCTATATGACTCCAAGTCTCCCACACTTCGTTAGGGTCTACAGTATTTTACTGTATTTACTGAAAAAATTCAGTCCAGAACACAGCACAGAAAGAGATTTCCCTGAGATCAGGAAGCGCCAGGCATTGGAAAATCAGCCGAGGAGTAAAGCTGCCAATCAGTGCCTGGTTCCTCCACTGGGCATCCAGTCAAAACAGTGGCATTCAAAACCACGAGTTTTGGAGGTCTGGTGTGTACCTAAATCTTTCTGGGGTCAGTCGGGTGGTCTATTAGCTGTGGCCTGCTTGGAGAGAGTCAGGGCCACAGGAGCAGCTTGGGAAGCCCACAGATGGGCTGTCTGAATCTGTCCAGGGGTCAATTGGGTGGTCTGTTAGCTGTGGCCTGCTCAGAGAGAGCCAGGGCCACAGGAGCAGCTTGGGAAGCCCGCAGATGGGCTGTCTGAATCTGTCCAGGGGTCAATTGGGTGGTCTGTTAGCTGTGGCCTGCTCGGAGAGAGCCAGGGCCACAGGAGCAGCTTGGGAAGCCCGCAGATGGGCTGTCTGAATCTGTCCAGGGGTCAGTCGTGTGGTCTGTTAACTGTGGCCTGTTCAGAGAGAGCCAGAGCCACAGGAGCAGCTCGGGAAGCCCGCAGATGGACTGAAGTCTCAGGCAAAACAAAGGAGGAAGCAATAACGCCATTGCCTTGGCAAGAGGCACCCTGGAGAAGTTGTACTTCATCCTCAACCTGGAAAAATCATAGCTAGACTCCAGACTGGTGCTGGAGGTTATAGGTACAGAGTTGAATACCCTGCAGGCAAAGGCTTTTTTTTCTACCTCATCTTCATAAACCAAACCAAGGCTTTCAACCTTGTGAATCATCAGCTGCTGCTGCACAGACTAAGCTGCCTTGGACTATCCCCTGACATGGTCAGTTGGTTCTCCAGCTACCTGTCTGAACACATACTTCTGCTCAGTATTCGCAAGGGAAAAGCAGGGGGAGATATCTAATGCAGTCGATAGAAGCACTCTGGATAGGGGGTTGATATTAGTCCTTTCACAGAAGAAAGGGTTCCTAAAGAACTCTTAGAACTGAAGGTGGATAAAGCAATGGGGCCTTATGGGATTCACCCCAGAATTCTAAAAGAACTAAGGTAAGAACTAGTAACATCACTGAAAACCTTTTTAATAAATCATGGGAGGATGGTGTGGTACCTGAGGACTGGAGGAGGGCAGATGAGATTCCCCTTCACAAAAGTGGGAGCAAGACAGAGGTAGGAAACTACTGCCCTGTCAGTTTGACCTCAGTGGTAGGGAAAATGATGGAATCACTTCTGAAGGAAAGAATTGTTGAGTACCTAGAGGCCAGTGGGGCACAGGACCCAAGGCAGCATGGATTCACAGTGGGAAGGTCATGTCAGACAAACCTAATTTATTTCTTTGACTGGGTGACCAAAGTAGTAGACCAGGGAGGGGCTGTGGACATGGCCTACCTAGACTTTAGCAAGGCATTTAACACAGCCCCGCACAAAAGATTAGTAAACAAATTAACCAGCCTGGGAGTGGGTCCTAGGGTTATAGCCTGGGTAAAACACTGGCTGGACAATAGGACACAGTGGGTAATAGTAAATGGAGTCCACAGTGAAGAAAGGGGGGGTTACTATTGGGGTACCGCTGGGTTCAGTACTAGGGCCGGTCCTTTTTAATGTCTTTATAAGTGACATTGCAGAGGAACTGGAAGGGAAAGTATGTCTCTTTGCAGATGGCACAAAGATCTGCAACTGGGTTGATATGCAAGGTGGAGTGGAAAGGATGAAAAGGGACTTGGCAAGGTTGGAGGAATGGTCAAATGTATGGCAGCTTAGATTCAACGCAAAGGAGTGCAAAGTAATGCACCTGGTAAACAAATACCCAAGGAAAGAGTATACAATGGGAGTGAGATACTGACAACAACAAAAATGGAAAGGGATCTGGGGGTAGTCATATCAGATGACCTAAAGGTGGGCCAGCAATGTGAGAAGGCAGTAATGAGGGCTGTGGACATACTGGGATGCATAGGGAGAGGCATCACAAGTAGAAAACAGGAAGTTGTTGGCCCTCTGTACAGACAGTTGGTAAGACCACATCTGGAGTACTGTGTACAGTTCTGGAGACCCCATCTCCACAAAGACATAAAGTGGAGGCTGTCCAGAGGAGGGCAACCAAAATGGGGCAGGGTCTGCACCAGAAGACATATGAAGAAAGACTAAAGGAGCTTAAGATGTATAGCCTCAAGGAAAGTAGGGTGAGGGGGGGACATGGCAGTAACTTTCAAATACCACAAGGGAGTTAACAAAGTCCAAGAGAGTAGCATCTTTCAGGAAAAGAGATGTGCAAGAACAAGGGGGCACAATTTAAAGATAGAGGGGGGATGGTTCAGAGGTAATGTGAGGAAGTATTTCTTCACAGAGAGGGTTGTAGATTCATGGGACGGTCTTCCTTAGGAGGTCGTAGAGTCAAAATCAGTGGTTGAATTCAAGAATGCATGGGACAGACATAAGGCAATTCTAGTGGGGATAGGAGGAAGTAGGCTGTTGGTTAACTAGGATCTGCAGCTTATCCATTAGGTAGGGAACTGGGCAGACTAGGTGGGCCAAGCGGTCCTTATCTGCCATCAAAGTCTATGTTTCTATGTTTCTGTCTGGGAACTCTCAGCAGGTGAAAGTCAATGGAGCCATTTCTGAGATCAGTGAAGTCACAGTGGAGGTCCCGCAGGGGTCCATCCTGGGCTCACTCCTGTTCAGCCTCTTTGTGAACAACCTTCCAGAAGTGTGCCCCTCGTCCAAGGTACTGCTCTATACAGATGACAGAGTGGTGCTCTCTTGAGGATCTTGCCAAGATGCACTCAATAAGGACATGCAGTAGAATTTTGACCTCCTACAGGATTGGCTCAAAGATAGCCTACTAGTGCTCAACAAATAAAAAGAAACAAGTCAATGCTTTTTGTCGGCAGCCAAAAGAGGAGGTATACCACTCCCTTCTCAATTCTGTGCAACTCCCACTTCACTCTTGAGCAGGTGCCCTCATTCTGTTACCTAGGGATTACAGTCGATGAGTCCCTCTCCTTCAATGAAAATATATGAAATATTACCACTGTTGCCAGTAGGAAGTTAGGGGCCCTGTATATGCTTCGGTTCTGCCTTACACCTGAGGTTAGGGTCCAGGCAGTAAGAGGGACAGTTCTACACATTCTGGACTATGGTAATGTGGTATATGGTGCAGCCTTTTAAACCAGCCTGCACAGGGTCCATACTATCCTCAACAAAGCACGCTGCTTTGTTTTAGGTGCAGATCGCCTTAGACACTTGTGCAACCGTTATATTGGGACACGATGGCTTCCTCTCATGGATAAATTCAAGCTCCACTCCTACCTTCTCGGGAAGAAGGCCCTTCTAGGTATTGTACCTCCCTCCCTACATGCCTCATTCTGTCTGGTCCCAGCTGAGCACTCCACGATAAGTGTTACAAGACACGCCCTAGCAATACCTTTCAGAAGAACTGCCTTGGGGAGATGAGCCTTTGCAGTAAGGGCCCCCACCTGGCTAAATGAGCTCCCCAGGCCACTACTAGCCTTACTCGCCTTGGCCAGTTCAAATCTGAAATTTGGAAGTCCATGTCCCCTCCTGTACAATGTTGCTGTAAAGAACACCCTAGCCATTTCTAGCCTTCCTGGTGCCCCCTGACACAATATGGCTTGGCTGCAGTGACCTATGGCTCCTAAGAATCTCCCACTAATCCCCATCTACCCACCCCTTGGTCCCCCATTCCCCCCCACCATCTCACCCACTTAGCCCTCCTGATCATCCATAACCCCCACCTCCGCACCCGCTTAGCCCCCCTGACCCTTATGCTATCACCCACCTTTATGCTCTTCCCCTCACCCGTCTAGCCTGTAGCCTGCTCTCCCTTAATGGCTGTACTTGTCGGTGGTCACATTAATTTTTCCCTCCGGGAACCTATCTGAGCTCTAAAGCTGCATTCTGGGAATTATCATTCTTTTTACATAGTTGGGATCTGCACTTTATGCACCAAATCTGTTATGGGACTATTTTCCTCTGTATTATGTAATTAAGTGATGGCTTTTGCAATGTATTCTGTCTCTCCCCACCCTTCTATTTGTAATGCTGTTTAGCCTTTTTAATGATGTGTAACTAACAATGCCTTCTAGCTGCTTCTGTTTTTCTCCACTGTCCATGTACTAGATGTTCCAACACCTTCTGTTTCATGAGGATCCTTTGTAAATGAGCTTTGAGCTCAAAGGTTGTAATTCCGATTTTACAATAAATAAATACATATACCATTATAGAGAGACTTATTTCTTGTGCAAATTAATTCCAGGCCTGTCTCAAGAAGCCTGCTAGAGATGTCTTAGAGCTCTTAGGTCACATGGAAGCAGCAACAGCTGTTGTACCATGGACATGCCTGCAAATGTGGAATTTACAGTATCAATTCAAAAGATACTAGTGCCTAAAAATAGACTCACTGGATCATCTGGCTCCCATATCTGTAAGGCCTTTACATGCTGTAGGGTGATGGCAGGATAGAGACAACCTCAGGGAAAGTATCGCCTTCCTCCTGCTGTGTCCAGTCCTGGTATTTATGACAGAGGCCTACCTTCTAAGGTGGGGAGACCATCTATGGAGAAAAACAGTAAGTGGCTTATGGGACACACAGGAGCACTTGGAGCAGATGGGCTAAGGGCAGTGCTCCTGATAATATCGTACCTTTACTCTGTTACAAGGGCATAGCAGTCAAATAAGGACAGGCAATCTGATGGACTCAGGGAAGTGCTCCTGATAATATCGTACCTTTACTCTGTTACAAGGGCATAGCAGTCAAATAAGGACAGGCAATCTGATGGGCTCAGGGCAGTGCTCCTGATAATATCGTACCTTTACTCTGTTACAAGGGCATAACAGTCAAATAAGGACAGGCAATCTGATGGGCGCAGGGCAGTGCTCATGATAATATCGTACCTTTACTCTGTTACAAGGGCATAGCAGTAAAATAAGGACAGGCAATCTGATGGGCTCAGGGCAGTGCTCCTGATAATATCGTACCTTTACTCTGTTACAAGGGAGTAACAGTCAAATAAGGACAGGCAATCTGATGGACTCAGGGCAGTGCGCCTGATAATATCGTACCTTTACTCTGTTACAAGGGCATAACAGTCAAATAAGGACAGGCAATCTGATGGGCTCAGGGCAGTGCTCCTGATAATATAGTACCTTTACTCTGTTACAAGGGCATAGCAGTCAAATAAGGACAGGAAATCTGATGGGCTCAGGGCAGTGCTCCTGATAATATCGTACCTTTACTCTGTTACAAGGGCATAGCAGTCAAATAAGGACAGGCAATCTGATGGGCTCAGGGCAGTGCTCCTGATAATATCATACCTTTACTCTGTTACAAGGGCGTAACAGTCAAATAAGGACAGGCAATCTGATGGGCTCAGGGCAGTGCTCCTGATAATATCATACCTTTACTCTGTTACAAGGGCGTAACAGTCAAATAAGGACAGGCAATCTGATGGGCTCAGGGAAGTGCTCCTGATAATATCATACCTTTACTCTTTTACAAGGGCATAGCAGTCAAATAAGGACAGGCAATCTGATGGGCTCAGGGTAGTGCTCCTGATAATATCGTACCTTTACTCTGTTACAAGGGCATAGCAGTCAAAAAAGGACAGGCAATCTGATGGGCTCAGGGCAGTGCTCCTGATAATATCGTACCTTTACTCTGTTACAAGGGCATAACAGTCAAATAAGGACAGGCAATCTGATGGGCTCAGGGCAGTGCTCCTGATAATATCGTACCTTTACTCTGTTACAAAGGCATAACAGTCAAATAAGGACAGGCAATCTGATGGGCTCAGGGCAGTGCTCCTGATAATATAGTATCTTTACTCTGTTACAAGGGCATAACAGTCAAATAAGGACAGGCAATCTGATGGGCTCAGGGCAGTGCTCCTGATAATATAGTACCTTTACTCTGTTACAAGGGCATAACAGTCAAATAAGGACAGGCAATCTGATGGGCTCAGGCAGTGCTCCTGATAATATAGTACCTTTACTCTGTTACAAGGGCATAACAGTCAAATAAGGACAGGCAATCTGATGGGCTCAGGGCAGTGCTCCTGATAATATAGTACCTTTACTCTGTTACAAGGGCATAACAGTCAAATAAGGACAGGCAATCTGATGGGCTCAGGGCATTGCTCCTGATAATATAGTATCTTTACTCTGTTACAAGGGCATAACAGTCAAATAAGGACAGGCAATCAGATGGGCTCAGGGCAGTGCTCCTGATAATATAGTACCTTTACTCTGTTACAAGGATAGCAGTCAAATAAAGACAGGCAATCTGATGGGCTCAGGCAGTGCTCCTGATAATATAGTACCTTTACTCTGTTACAAGGCATAACAGTCAAATAAGGACAGGCAATCTGATGGGCTCAGGGCAGTGCTCCTGATAATATAGTACCTTTACTCTGTTACAAGGGCATAACAGTCAAATAAGGACAGGCAATCTGATGGGCTCAGGGCAGTGCTCCTGATAATATAGTACCTTTACTCTGTTACAAGGGCATAACAGTCAAATAAGGACAGGCAATCTGATGGGCTCAGGGCAGTGCTCCTGATAATATAGTACCTTTACTCTGTTACAAGGGCATAACAGTCAAATAAGGACAGGCAATCTGATGGGCTCAGGGCAGTGCTCCTGATAATATAGTACCTTTACTCTGTTACAAGGGCATAGCAGTCAAATAAGGACAGGCAATCTGATGGGCTCAGGGCAGTGCTCCTGATAATATCGTACCTTTACTCTGTTACAAGGGCATAGCAGTCAAATAAGGACAGGCAATCTGATGGGCTCAGGGCAGTGCTCCTGATAATATCGTACCTTTACTCTGTTACAAGGACATAACAGTCAAATAAGGACAGGCAATCTGATGGGCTCAGGGCAGTGCTCCTGATAATATCGTACCTTTACTCTGTTACAAGGGCATAACAGTCAAATAAGGACAGGCAATCTGATGGGCTCAGGGCAGTGCTCCTTATAATATCGTACCTTTACTCTGTTACAAGGGCATAGCAGTCAAATAAGAACAGACAATCTGATGGGCTCAGGGCGGTGCTCCTGATAATATAGTACCTTTACTCTGTTACAAGGGCATAGCAGTCAAATAAGGACAGGTAATCTGATGGGCTCAGGGCAGTGCTCCTGATAATATAGTACCTTTACTCTGTTACAAGGGCATAGCAGTCAAATAAGGACAGGCAATCTGATGGGCTCAGGGCAGTGCTCCTGATAATATCGTACCTTTACTCTGTTACAAGGGCATAGCAGTCAAATAAGGACAGGCAATCTGATGGGCTCAGGGCAGTGCTCCTGATAATATCGTACCTTTACTCTGTTACAAGGACATAACAGTCAAATAAGGACAGGCAATCTGATGGGCTCAGGGCAGTGCTCCTGATAATATCGTACCTTTTCTCTGTTACAAGGGCATAACAGTCAAATAAGGACAGGCATTCTGATGGGCTCAGGGCAGTGCTCCTGATAATATAGTACCTTTACTCTGTTACAAGGGCATAGCAGTCAAATAAGGACAGGTAATCTGATGGGCTCAGGGCAGTGCTCCTGATAATATCGTACCTTTACTCTGTTACAAGGGCATAGCAGTCAAATAAGGACAGGCAATCTGATGGGCTCAGGGCAGTGCTCCTGATAATATTGTACCTTTACTCTGTTACAAGGGCATAGCAGTCAAATAAGGACAGACAATGCAATGACTGTGTAGTATAAAAACAGAAAGTTACCAGGTCCACAGAACTCTGCAGAGATGCAATGCAGATACTGGACCTGGCATACTCTGTAGATGCTGAAATTACTGCTGTTCACTTTCCAAGAAAAGACAATGTCCCAACAGAATCTCTCAGCAGAATAAGTTAAATTAATCTCCTCTTGTGAGAACAACAAGCCACAGTACTGAGGTTTTCTTGCAGACAACCCTCAAAAGTGACAGCACCTGAGGACTCAGCTGACAGGGCATGTTTCTCAATGCCTTTCCACTATTTCAATTAATGTAGAGAGTTTTGCTAAAATTGAGGAGAGAGTCATCAACAATAGTTCCATTTGTTACAGACTGGGTTAGACAGCTTTGGTACTAGAGTTGTACAAAGTTGGAAAACCTTCGATTTGCAACTTTGTCAGGATTTTCAGTTTGCAAAGTTAAACTCTGAGGTATTGCTATTGGTAACTTCACAAAGTTGCAAATTCAAAAATTCATGGGCATAGGCCACTGGGACTTCAAAAACCAGCTGAGTCATTCAGTGCTGCTACTGCACCATGTGCAGGAAATAGAATGCGAGAACTGTGATGTGTGCAGTCCTAGGAAGGGTGGTCAGGAGATAGGATCTGTCTGTATACTTAGAGTTCAGCTAGAGGGATTTGTACTGCTTTTAGAAGCATAAAACAAAAAGATTTTTTTAAACAATTCTGTACTTGGTGTTCTGCATCTGCAGACTCAGTTTTGAATATGTCTGCCTACAGTGTAGGTATTTATTTCCTTTCTATTTTTGTGTGGTGCTACTGTACTGGCTAAGTTGTGTGTGCTGGGGAGGGGTAGGCTCTTGACTGCAGTAACAGCTTTAGTTTCAGCGCATTCACTGTCACCCATTCATTTTTCTCACATCCCATAATGTCTGTACATTATCAGTGTTCTATTGCTGGTGAAGTACTAGGAACACTGTATGTACCACCAAGATTTATTTTGGACTTAACTCTTCAAACATGGATATATTGTAGAAACATGCTATATTCTTAATGGAAGCTGTAAAGATTAGGAACAAAACTCTTCAGATAATTGATATGACTGTATGATAAAAATCAAATAGGCCTCATATCTAAATCTTTTTTTTTAATAAAAGCCTTGTGGACTTTTTTCTGTCTCTTTATAGAGTATGGGGACTACAGGCAATGCAACATTGTAAGGAGAGTTTGTATCCAAACCCAAACCTTGCAATGTCCTGTTTAAACTCAAGAAGAGCACTAGGTGGGCTCTTCAATGAGTTAGCTAAACACTTTTGGACATATTGCCCATTTATACATTATCACTACTGATAGGATATATGTGATCATCAAGAACTCAATGATCAATGTCTAGTATTGTCATAAAAATAGAGAACTGCCAGATATCTATACAACCTTTTTGATTTTGATATTGCTTTATGAATCTATTTATTTATAGGTGGATAGAAACTTCTTGATTCAATTATGAATGTCTAGAATGAATGATGTATTGGCTTTCTTTTTTATGTTATCTTTTTATTGCAGTTTTTAATATGTAATGACCAACTGGTCAATCAATAAGGTTTGTTGAACTGAATTGCTAAAGTACTAACAACTGTCCAGAGATATGGCAAATAGTTGTAGAACATAAGTACTTTAATATTTGTGATTATTATTTTTTTGATTTACACTATTAACCCTTTCCTTTCCTTTCATTTTGAATTTTTGTTTTAATTTGATAGTAATGTTCTACTATTTTTGCAGTATTTATATTAGTATTCAAGCTATGGGTACTGCCACATGAGTACAAATTACCACATGTGGATGAATGGTAGAGGGAAAGGAAAGGGTAGACAGGAAAGAAAGATAAGGAAGGTGACTGGTAGAAGTGAACATGGGCATAGTATGGTGGCAGAGAGTAGTGTATCTGCAGTGAATGATGCCAGTGGCATGGTTAAAATCCTTACAGCACTTAATCTGGCTTCTTTCTTAGTTGCGGGAGGCAGCCAGAGCAAATATTTCTGATCCAAAATTTCTGTAACCTTATCAACACCAATAAGTGAACAGTGTGGTGATTGAAAGTATCAAAAAAGAGTCCCAGTGAACTGTGGTCCTGGATTTGAGTTTGAGGAGGATGCAGTGGTGCCATGTCATGAAAATGAGGAAGAGAAGGACCTGGGAAAGGAGTAGGAAATGGAGGGTGAAGGTGAGGATGACACTGTCATCGATCCATCATGGGAGCCGGAAATAAAAAGAAAATACAGAATCATAACAAAGTGCTCACATTTTTCAACAAGAAAGGTAGGTTACCTCTGCAACAAAAGATTATGGATGTCATCCATCCCCAAAGAGAAACAAGTGGGGGTCTGGTGGACACCACAACTGCTGTGCCACATACATTTGTGCATCCTTCAAAATCCCTTGTGTGAAACTTTTTTATTACTGACCTAAAACATGACACCATGACAATATACCATTTCTGTCAGGCGTGAGTAAACCATGGCAAGAAAGAGTCTTATGTTGGCAGAGGTGGGCAGTATATCCATCTTAAAGTTAAACATATGGCTAGGTGGAAATCACATCAATGGAAAATGTCTGCAAGTGGGTTTGAGAGGTAGCGATGAGGCAGAGAATATTGTGGAGGAATTGCCGGTTGAGGATGAGAAGATCAATAGTACCCCTGAAAGTGTAAAATCACAGATGAGCATAAGCAGTGGAAGCAGCTGCAGCATTACTCTGACAAAACCCCTTACCGTCTTGAAACCATCTGTGACATCCAAGCAATTGTGGTGCACATACAAAACTGTTCCCAAACACACCCACCCAAAAGAGATTCAGCCAACTATTAATACACAATGTAAATTCCTCATCATCATTCAGACACCAGGCAACTGAATGCTGCCACAGCATAATAGCTATTGATTTTCTCCCATTTTCACTTGTTGAAAATGCTGGTTTCCTTCACATTATGTGCAAAGCATTACCCAACTGGAAAGTGTCATCCAGAACCTACTTTTCCCAGCTGGCTATTCCTGAACTGAGGAATGTTGTTGAAAAAGAAGTTGTACTTGCCCTGCAGCATTCTTCCAGTTTGTACATCCATCTTACTACCGATAACTGGAGCAGTGGACCAACAGCTCTAGCTTGTTGATGTGTGTAATAGCACACTAAGCAGAACTGATAGGGGTTGGTCATTACTTTGGCAGAAATGCAAGTGACCAAATTGTGTTGGAAGCTACATGCCTGAAATTTGCCAGAATGCAACTGGCATTAAAGAGTATGCTTCATTGACGCAATGGGGAAAACATTTTGGTCTCAATATTGGAGAAGATTGACACCTGGCTGAATGTGCTATCTTTAAAGGCAGTCTTAAAACCCAGTGAAACTGGTGCAAACCTTGTCAAGGCTATAAGTGATGAGAGTGTTTTTAGTGTACCTTGCTTTGCATACTGTCTAAACTTGGCATGCAAAAGTTCTTCTCATAACGTGACATTAAAGAAGTGCTCACCCTAGCTGGTACAGTGGTGTTGAAGGTTGAGCCACCCATACCTTACCTCCTGTCATACAAGTGACCCACGTTTGTGGTGTGAGCAGGCCGCTGGGGGTTGGCTGGGGGGAAAGAGAGAATCAATCGTCTGAAAGACTGCTCTCCTCTCCCAGGGAGGGAGGACTGGTACTTCCACTGAATGACTGCCCCTGGCTGGAGGCTTAAGGGTAGTGCAGGACTGTTGGGCACCATGGAAGGGAGGGTGCTGTGGGACTTCCATAGACCTGCGCACACCTTCATGTACACATGTCCTGCAGGTGACAGAAAATGGAGGAAAAAACACTCCCAAGCTGTGGATGAGGACCAACCCTCTGCAGGCTCCACACCTGGTGACCGGGCAGGCTCTGGAAATAAGTCCTAGTGATACCAGGGTGACTGGGCTGGGGGGGTTGGTTAGAGGGGGGCAGCTGGGGGCAGCAAGGAGCTAAAAGTGCATATATAAAAAAAACTGCTCACCCTGTTCTGTTGAATGTGTGGCCAATTTGCACAATCTGGAAAGGTCAGGAAACAAGTACATGCACTACAACTAAGAAAAAAATGTTATTTATTTATGACTTTGGTAACTGGGTAAGTGCACTGATCCAAAGGACCATTTACAGGCATGACCCGGGCCAAAAGATACATGTACAGACATTATTACAGAAAGAAGATACCCTGCCTCAATATAAGCAGGAGGTTGTCACAAGGTAGAATTTGACCCTATATATGCTGGAGCAGATGTACAGAAAGTATAAGGCCTTATCAGAGTATATGCTGTTTAATGCAAGTCATTACAGTTCAACAACTGGCCTCTAGGAACTCAACAATTCTTTCTTTCAGAAGTGATTCCATCATTTTTGCTACCACTGAGGTCAAACTAACAGGTCTGCAGTTTTCTGCCTCTGTCTTGCTTGCACTTTTGTGAAGGGGGAATCACATCCTCCCTCCTCCAGTCCTCAGGTACCATACCATCCTTCCATAATTTGTTAAAAAGGGTAGTCAGTGGTGTCACTAGTTCTACCCTTAGTTCTTTTAGAATTCTTGGGTGAATCCCATCAGGCCCCATTGCTTTGTCCACCTTCAGTTTTAAAAGTTCTTTCAGAATCCTTTCTTTTGTGAAAGGACTGGTATCGACCTCCCTATCCAGAGTGCTTCTATTCTTTGATTTAGGTGGCAACAGAACAGTGGAGGTTTATAGGCAGGTTGATTTTGATACTGAAGCCTTTTGATCATGCCACACAGACAGTGAGTGGGCCATTTCCTCTATAAGCCAGACTATGCAACTGCTCTGGATGCTGAGACATGCCATCTGTAATATGTAATGTGCAGTAGCAGTTTAAGGAAACAGGTAACTATAAGCTGTGCTTTGTCTGAATATGTGCTTAATGTATTAGATGATAAAAGACACCCTAATGTTGTCCTGACATCCTTGGATTTCAGTATTGTGACTTTACTGGACCCACGGTAGAAACAAGGGATTTCAATTATAATTGATGGTGGTTGTTAGAAGGTTGAGTGTCTGCAAAGACTGCTTATCAATCACACACATGGTTTTCAAATGCTACAAACAAACAGCATAGTGAGAAGAGACATACTGTGCCACCCTCACCAATAGCTGACAAGGGAATTGAGTGATTTGGAGATACTGCTTCTGCATCTTCCAGTAAGACAACCACTATACCACCTGCCGAATCAAACCATCTAAAGGCATAGGTTGCTATTGCAGATTGTGAAAAGGAGGAACCATCGGAGGATGCCAGACTAAAGACAGCAGTAAGATTTGTTGAGGCATATACTGCAGACCCCAAAAACCTTGGAGATGATGATTAACCCCTGCTGTACTGGAATGGGAAAGTTGAAGAGTGTCCTGCACTGGCAGATGTGACTTAAATATTTATGCTGCCCACCATCCCGTGCTAGCTTTGATCATGTGTTCAGTGCAGTAGGGGTAATCATAACAGATGGATGTACAAATTTATCCCACAAAAATGTTATGTTGCCATTCAATAAAATAAATAGTGAACATACTGCATACCTCCAAATCAAAAGGCATCCCCGTGGGCACCACTGACACACCAGTATGAAGCAAGGGAAGGACAATCACAAAACATAGAGGTAGATGTGGAGTAAATGTAACAGAATTCCCATATGCTGAAATTTCAGACACAGTATATGCAGAGGGGTATTCATTTTTGGAGGATGAGGAGTGGGAGACAGATTAACTTGGAGGATGCAGGAAGAAAAGAGAATATAGCTGAAATATCGTATTGATTTTTGAAATATTATCTGTTTAATTTCTGCATTGAGTTTCTTCAGGTAAACATTTATCCTACTGTTGGTGCTTTCTCATGTTGATATACGGTTGTACAGTTTGACTTTAAAGTGTAATGTCTTACATGGGCCTCTAATGCTTCCAGTCAGACCTGGACTCTTAACCCAACTGGCCTACTCCAGTCCTCATCGCTAAACAACAAGATAAAAGCTGTGCAGAATGGGAAAAAATCTGAATTCCTGGAATGTTTATGAAATTTTGTGAAATTCTGCGAAATGTTCTGGAATTTCATCAAACTTTTGTGGAATTTTTTAAATTTAGTAATGTGGTCATAACTCAGCTGTCATTTAAGCTAGATTGCTGAAATGTGGTAGGGAGATTCTTTGGTAGATGGCCAATACAGTGCTAAATATTGTGGCATTCAGATGGATAGTTTTAAAATTATAGGTGCTCATAATATGTTGTTTTTGGGGTTTTTTTGTGTGAAATTTCATTAACATTTTTGTCTCCCTATACCTAAGCCATCTATTGGGTCAGAGATTTTAAGTTTGACGTGATTCCTTGATGACAGGTGTTCTAATAATGTGCCAGATTTCCTGACAATATGATGTATCGTCTCAAAATTATATGTGCTCAAAATCTGTTGGACAGGGTAAACTCTACACTGGGAGGCAGGGGGTTAAGATCCTTTCTGAGGCTGAGGAAATGCAAGAAATGCAACATGAACAGGTGGGGGGCTCTCCTCAGGTGTTGCTGATTAGGGTGATTGCTGAAAGGCAGACTGAATCCAGCAAGCAGTGAGTTGGAAGCTACAAAACTGCTGTAGAAAGGAGAAGCTCCCAGGCAGCGATCCCTGCAAGACAGAGGCTGAAATTTAAGAAAGGAAACAGAGCTGAATGCCCAAGGAGAAGGGTTAATTGCTGGAGAGAGCAGTTGGGGAAAAAAAGTTTAAGCCTGCTGCTGAGGAAGAAATTGTTTCTCGAGCAGGGAACCCTGAGACAAAGAAGCAGCCCAGCCAGCTGCAGCCACGAATAGTGAGTGGAATGTATTGTTATTATAGACCTGCAAGTAAGGCTAAAAGGGAAAGCCTGTTTGTTTGTGTTTTGTTTGAGACTATGCATTCAGAAGCTGCTTGCCCACATAAGTGGTTCAAAGACTCCTTTGGGCAAGTCAGCCTGTGAGAAGCTGTTTTGTGTTAAGCATTTATGTTTCCTGATCAGGCTGGAAAAGTTGAACGGACTGTTTATGGTTTTTCTGCAGCAACAGACTACATTGTCATCTGAGAACTTTAAACGCAGTGTGTTGCCTCTCCATCTACTTCAGGCCAGCTTGTCACACTGTTGTTTTATTTTTTCCAGGAAATTATGTGGAAAAGTTTCATTTTCATATAACTCGGGTACTTTTGGCATGAGACATGTGTAAATTAGCATGAAAAACATTTTAGTAATGCTTACAGAATGAACAAAATATGGAGAAAATCGAATTACAGATGTTTAAGTTACAGGGGTTCAAATCTTTACTATATAAATCTTTGCTAAATTTTGTGAAAACTCTCAACAATGTGGATGTTTGTAACTTCTATGCTCTTGCAGGCATAAACTTAACATTTGACATGCATATCCATAGTCTGTGTATTCTGGTGTCTAACACAACTGGATAAATTGGTTTAGCTGTTTTAAATTTGCAGTAGAAAAAAAGTATTGGTAGCATTTTCTCACATATTTACAGCAGCATATTGATGAACCATCCAGAATTCTTTTTGTGGAATTTAACATTAACAATGCACATATCACTACTTCATTTGATAAGCTGGGCTGAGCTTTTTGCAGTCCTGCTGTTCTTCTCTGGGTGACTATCCCCCCTTCTTTCTTGGCATAGCCAGATTGACTCAGTAGAACTACGGATCCCACTGATATGATCTTTGTTCTTTACAGTGACAAATCCCATAAAACATGAGTCACCTACTCCTTTTCCTATCAACCTATCCTGTTGGATTAGACAGAATTCTTCCTCCCTGCTGCCACAGACATTGTCATTCCCCACTACATCTTTTTATGTACCTCTAAGTCCCAGACTTGCATGTGCATCAGGCTCCCTGGATCATACATTTACTGGATGTGATCCTTAAATATCCTGCATTCAAGTTGGAATTGTTGACACTATGTGCCTCCTTGCTCCAATCTGGTGGTCTACCACTGCTGTGCTACCCAGCTCAGCTGTCCATTTCTTGGTGAAACTATGCATCTAACTCCTAAACCTGGTGACCTCCTGCACTACCTGCCTCTCATACACCCTATCTTTTAATTTGAATCCTTCAGATAAGGCTGAGTGAAATTAGCAAATTCCAGTTTTATGGAATTTTTCATGAAATTCTACAATTTTCACAAAGACTTGTTAGCTCTGACTTTAAGTACAGATGCTATTTTGTAGAACTGTGTGAATACCTTTTTTCCAAATATTTGGCTGAATATTCAGTATTCAGGTCCCAGATATTCATTATTTGGTATTTAGTATTTGGTCAGGAAAGTTGCCTTATTAGAGAATTGCTACAGAAGTCCCTAAAATGGCTTCAAGAGGATGAAGGGGAGAGATCACAACACTTTGTCTTGTACAGTGGTGCCAGAGGCTGACTTGGGCTGCTGGTGCTTCAGGAGAAGGATGCAGAGGTGACCATTCTCTATATGGTCACACAGGTCTCAAGAGGTACTATGAGAATAACATATGCCCCACCTTTAAATAATTGTGGCCATTAACAAAATCAAGTAATAATTCATGATGTTTCCCATAAGGTAACACTAGAACTTCAAAGGCCATAACTCCATCAATATTTGGAGTTAATTAACAGTTTCTACATGGTCACAAAGGACTCAAGGGGAACTACAATAATAATATATGTCACACCCTTAAACAATTGTGGTAATTAAAAAAAAAAAAGGAAGTTATAAAACCCTAAATCAGCTGACCCTCTTATCATGGAGCACCCCTATGGCAACATCTACAGCACTATAATGTGCCTAGCTCAAATCCATAGCACTGGAATAGCGCTGGATTTGCCCGAGGCTGCGATATTGAAAAGCCCTATTAGTGCCAGCACTGAATGGTAGCATTGATGCTAATAGGTAATAGTATGCAGGGGCGTGGAGAGGAGAGTGCCCATGCATACCAGCAGTGCGGCATATTCAAATGCATAGGGCTGCGCTACAGGCATTAACGCGACCTGTAGCGCGGCGCTAGATACTGCTGGACAAAAGCTGGTGGTAATGCGGCAGTGCCCCCTTTTGTGGACCCCCAAGTAGCTGCGGTAGAAGCCCTGGTAGTTTAGTGGTCCCACCCCCCAAGCATGTATCCCAACCTGTGTGTCCAATAAAAGTAAGCACTTTTCCTAGTGAGTCATTGGCCCCCCAAGCACATATCCTGACCCCGTTATGAATAAGTTAAGCACCCTATCCTGGTAGTCTAGTGGTCCCCCAGTATGTATCCCAACCCCATTATGAATAAATTTAAGCACCTATCCCTGGTAGTCTAGTGGTCCCCCAGCATCGTTCCCAACCTCGTTATGAATAAATGTAAGCACCTATGCTCATTCATTCCTCAGTCGGTGGCTGGCTGTGGTAGTGTGCGGAGAGCTGAGATGGTTGCTGGCTCTCTTCCTGGCAGATGGGTGGGCTGAGTGGGGATGGTGCTACTGGGCGGGGGGTACCACTAGACTACCAGGGTAAATAGCTTAATTATATTCATAACGGGGGTCAGGAAATGTGCTGAGGGGACCACTGGACTACCAGGGATATGTGCTTGAATGTATTCAAAATGGGGTTGGGAAACGTGCTGAGGGGGAACCACTAGACTACCAGGGTTGAGTGCTTCAGTTTAATCAAAATGGGAGTCAGGATATGTGCTGGGGGGACCACTAGACTACCAGGGATAAGTGCTTCATTGTATTCAAAACGAGAGTCTGGAAATGTGCTGAGGGGACCACTAGACTACCAGGGATATGTGTTTACCTCTATTGGAAACAGGGGTCAGGATACATGCGGAGGGGACACTAGACTACCAGGAAATTACGTATAATAATATTGTGAACAGTGAGAGTCATGCAGGGGGTGGGGGACCACTAGACTATCAGGGACATTACCTTTATTGTCAGTACACAGGGGTTGGGATTCATGTAGGGGGGTTGGGGAACCACTAGACTACCAGGAATATTACGTTTACATTCATTGTGACTGGGTCAGGAGCATACCTCTTAACTGTCCCTGATTGTCAGGGTCGTCCCTGAATTTGCCTCAAAGGTATTAGTCTGTCCCTCCTCACAATTGTGGTTCCCTAGCTGAACAGTGGAAATTGTTAGCACATAACAATGACAAGCATTAAAGGTACAGACTTCTTCTTCTTCTTCAGAACATGCATGTTGCACTAAGCCCCATATTCTACCAGCTGTCTGGGTGGATATCTCTACATTTGAAGATGTGTCCCTGATTTTGGTCCTTTGTCCCTGATTTGTTTAAGCCTTGTCCCTAATTCAGGTGGCAAGGGGTAGTGAGATATGTATGCACCAACTGAACCTGGCAGCAGACAGTTCCTGCTGCTTCCGGCCTGTACTTCTGTTGTGACCAACAGGGGATGCTGTGGGTCTGCCTTGGTCTGCAGCGTCCAGCCTGCACTTCCATTCTGACCAAAAGGGGGAGCTGTGTGCTTCATGCAGTAGCACCGGGCAAACTGCATGGTACTGTATGCTAAGCAGCACATAATGAGATGCAAATGTGCCTGTTTATCCACGGATTACCTAAGTAGGTTCATTTGCATGGGAGCTTTGAATATAGCTCCCGTTTGCCCCGAGCTAACCAATTTGCACCGGGCTAATGTTTTAGCACTGTGCAATCAGGTTAGCCCCGGGCAAACCTCACTTCAGCATAGCACACTAAGCACAGTTCTGCTGTGTGTGGCTTACATTGTTGTTTGCAGTCATACCTCTCAACTGTCCCTGATCTCCAGGGACATCCCTGATTTTACCTCAAACCTTTACTCTGTCCCTCCTACAAATTGTGTTTTCATGACCAAACAGTGGGGGTTGTAAGCATAACAAAGTGTCAGACATTAATGTTACAGACGTGTTCTTCCTTAGAAAATGCATTTTACACTACACCACTTATTACCAGCTTCCTGAGTGGATATCATTATTTGTTAAGGTGTGCCCCTGATTTTAAACCTTTGTCCCTGATTTTTTTAAGTCTTGTCCCTGATTTATGAGTCAGAAGGTTGAGAGTTGTGTTTGCAGTAGATGTGAGACAGCTCTGTGCAATCACACACAATGTTCTCCACCTGCAAGTTTTACACTGGCTTGCTACAGGGTCTAATGAGCTGCAGTTTCAGTTTGCACTTCCCTGCTGCTATATTCAGTGCTGTCTTATTCCCGGGCTACTTTTGCCCTGCACTCCCAGACCAGATTGCCCAGCTTCCTTAGACTGCTATATTCAGCAGGATTAGCGCCGGGCTATTTCCTTTTGAATATAGCTTGCTTTGTGCTCCGGGCTAAGTTTGCCAGCTGGGCAGTGCTAATTTAGCCCCGGGGCAAAGTTTTGAATATCTGGCCCTCAGAGTGAAGAGATCACATGGTATTTCTGGCTCTAAAAACAGCCTCTGATTGGCCAACAAAGCTCTTTGAGATTTTGAAATCTAACCCACTGAATAGTACATCCTGAATAGTGGCCAAATGGTGGACTATTCAGAATGTCCATCCAAATATTCAGCAAGCCTACTATTTGTGGTATTCAAGAAATATTATTTGGTCCATGCAAGCCCTATTATTGTGCAATTTCTGGCATCAAGCAATTAATAAAATTAATAAAATTGGCACACACAGTCTCCTTGTAAGTTCTAAGAATCTGCCAAATTTCATGGTATTGCATTCTCTAGTTTTAAAGTTTGAGGAGGTTAATTTGTAGTTTACATTCCTGCACAATGCAATTTTTAAATGTGAAAGTTTAACTACTTTTAATTCAATCCAATTTAAAGCTGAAAATATGAACTTTTTTTAGAAATGACCGTGTGGTATAGCAGTTTAAATGTTTCAGCTTTGGCTAAATTTGGATATGTTGTTTTAAAATTAGAGGGGAAATAACTGAAATTTAAATTTTGCCAACATGTTTGGCTGGCTATAAATCAGTCTCATTTGAAACTAGAAATCTGAAAATATGTACATATAAGAATGTAGTGATAACCTGTATACTTGTGAAATTTTATAACATTTAAATGAATACTGTCAAAATTATACTAAAATTACAGAAATCTAAACTTTGGCAAAATGATTGGCTACCTATAATTCAGCTCCTGTTGGAGCTTGAGACTTAAAATGTGGTGTATATACCCACGTTGGTGCTTCTCTAAATGCAGACATTGTGGAGAAATGTGGATAAGAAATTTTAAAATTAGCTCAAAATAACTGAAAATTAAATTTTGATTCAATGTTTGGCCACCCATATGTCTGCTGCTTTCAACCTATGAATCTATGGATCTTAACATGCATCACTTGACATGTAATTTAGTAAGCAGATAATCTTAAGGTTTTTTATCCATTAGACTGTTACAAGGTAAAAAATGTGTAGGTTGAACTTTGTGCCTGCTGTTATCTCTAAACAATCTTTGACCTTTAAGTTTGGTTCAGCTGAAATCACACTTTAGATATTCAAGCTCTCCAGTGTCATTTTAATTATTTTTGAAGGCCTGTTTTAAATCAATGACAATTATTTCTGTTTTTTTCTGCATGTTCTAAGTGTTATTAATATGGGATTTTCTAAATAACTCTCATTAGGCTTCTGAAGGAAAAACTTGTTGGTCTGAAAGCTAAAGCTCTTTGTTCTTTTTGTAACACCATTGTTGGTCCAATAAAAGGTATCAAATCATTTGTTCTGAACCCATGAATCTGAAATTTGGCAGTGAGTTGTATGCCATTATTTATTTATTTATTTATTAAAGTTTCGGAATTACAACCTTTGAGTCAGAGACTCCTTTACAAAGGCTCCACATCTGGACAAACACACAGGTTATGCAAGAAAACAAAATGTATCATTGCTTAGTGTTATACAGTGGTGCTTACAAGATGACATCATGCAAATACAGTTATTGAGTAGTCTCTTTAGGGTTGCTTAGCAGCCCTGGGTCTATAGAACATGCAACATAAGGGAGATACATGAGTACTTTCCATAATTTGTAGCAACATGTGCAGAAATTAGGTATCATCTCGGGGTTGGTTGTCAACCCTGTGTCTAGGTGGTGTAGCGTGCTCAGTTGCAGCTACATGTCTCTGAGTCTATGAGGTGCCTCTTGATGCTGGCTTTAAACAGGCCTAGTCTTGGGGCCTGTGAGATGGGAGGGGGGAGTTCATTGAGCCAGGTAGGTGCCCGATAACTAAAGGACCTTTGGCCTAGTGTGGTCCTTCGGAGGGGGACATGGATGGGCATTTTTGCTAGGTGCCTTGGGGTGCTCCTGTGGGTGTTAGGTTTTATTAGGGAGTGCAGGCCAGTGGGTGCCATCTTCAGTAGGATTTTCTTGGCTTGGAGGCAGGTATGGTATTTTAGCCTACCTTTGAAGGTCAGCCAGTCAGCTTTTTTGTAGAGGTCGCAGGTGTGGGTAAGTCTGTCACTTTCTGTGACCAGACGGCTGGCTTTGTTGAGGGCAAGATTGATTCATTTTAGGGCCGTGGGATCAGCTGTTCCATATATTATTATACCGTAGTCTACCAAAGATAAGATCGAGCTGGGCACTACCAGACGTAGGGCCTGGGATGGGAGGCATTGTCTATGCCTATAGAGGGTCCCTAGTCTGGTGTTTACTGAGGAGGAGAGGTGGTTGATGTGTGTGTGATAGGTGAGTGATGTGTCCAGTGTGATGCCAAGGTATTTGAAGTGTGTGACCTGGTCAATTTTGGTGCCCTGGTAGTTGGAGATGTTTAGGTGGGAGTCTTCTAGTTCCTGGAAGTAAAATTGGAGCTTGTGTTGGAGGGAGTTTGGGGTGCTATCTTTCCACTATGTCATCTGCATAGAGCAGTAGCTTACCATTGCATGCACTTGGGATTGAGTTAAGGAAGAGGGTGAATAGTAGTGGGCCTAGGATTGATCCTTGGGGTACACCCGACTGAACTGAGTGCTTGGTGGATAGGGTGGTGTTAATTTTGACTTCTTGTGTTCGGTCAGTGAGGTAGTTCTTAAACCAGTGTATTGTGTCTGGGGCTGGGTTGAGGGAGGGGAGTAGATGTAACAGTAGGTCATGACTGACAGTGTTGAATGCTTTGGTTAGATCTACGAAGATTGCGCCTGCTATTTCCCCCTGCTCAAGAGCCTCATGTATGTAGGATATAAGTTTGAGGAGTGCCGTGGTGGTGCTGTGTCCTGTTCTGGAACCATGTTGTTCTTGACAGAGCAGGGAGTGCTTTGTCAGGTACTCAGTGAGTTGGTCTGACACTATTCTTTTGAGAGCTTTAGAGAGAGGGGGAAGTATCGTGATCAGCCTGTAGTTGCCGGGATTGGTTGGGTCACCCTTTTTCAGAATTAGTGTGATAATTCCCCTTTTCCAGAAAGTTGGAAATTGCCCTAGGCATAATGATTGGTTGAATATTTTGGTGATTTGAGGGAGGGTCAGGTCTAGCGTTAGCCAGAGGATCTTGAGATCTAAAGAGTCACTGCTATACCTTTTGTTTCTTAAAGCTTTTGTCAGGTAGTGTTTGGCCTTATTGCAGGAGATTGTTTTGAACCAGAAAGGTGGGATTTTGTGCCTGGGGTAGGGGGTGGATGGGGCCCTAGGGGGTGGGTCAAAGAAGTTTGGTGGGAGTATGTGGCTGAGGTCTGTGAAGGAATTGCTCAGAACATTGGCTATTATGGAGGGGTCTTGCGAGGGGGTACCATTATAGATTTTCTGGGTTGGTGATTGGTTATCAGTTTTCCCACATAGTTCTTTAATGTTGCTCTAAAACTTGTTCCCTGAGCCCCAGGTCGAGGTTAGCTCTTGTTTGTAGTGGTTGGCCTTAGCTAGCTGAATAGCCCTGGTGCACTTGTTTCTAGCCTCCCTATAGAGCTGTCTGTCATGGGGAACTTGGGAGTTGAGTGCCTTATACCAGAGATTATCTCTATGGTGCATCTGGTCTAGCAGGGGTTGTGTGATCCACGGGGTGTCACTTGATTTTAGAAACTTTTTGGAGAGAGGGGCATGTTTGTCGCAGGCTATGTTGAAGATTTTAATAAAGGAGGTGAGGGCCTTATCAGCGGATTGGGCGGTATGGGCTGGTGTCCAGTCACTGGTGGAGAGACAGTGGATTAACTTGGTTATGGCGCCCTTTTTGAGGTGCCTTTGGTGGGATATTTTGGGACAGTTTGGTGGACTCTTGTTGGACCAGGAGCAGGAGAGGGGAGCGTGGTCACTGAGAATGTCTTGGAGGACTTTGACATTAGATAGGTATTTGGGGGAGTTTGTCAGGATGAGGTCAAGGAGAGTATGCGTTCCTGTCCTGGGGTCCTGTCTTGTGGGGGTCTGGACAACTTGGGTCAGATCATGTGCATTTGCAGCATCTTTAAAGGGGTCTGCTGCCTTTGATAACCAGTTTACATTGAAATCACCCATTAATATGAGATCACTTCTTGGGGGGAACAGTGCTATATTGGCCAGTATGGAGTCAAAGGCTAATTTTTGTTGTTATGTTCTATGTGACAAATTTGGTGTTAATCGGATGTATACTTTTAAAATTACTGCTAAATAACTGACATTTAAAATTTGGCAGAATTCTGATGACTTTTCATAAAAATTCCATAAAATTCTGCAGAATCGGAATAGTCATTCTGTAGGAATTCCATAGGCAGAATTTTATGTTCTGAACAGCTCTAAACAAGATGGGTCTCTGCTTCCATCTGATGCCTCCTGAAAAGTATGGACCCTTCACCTAGTGAAAATGGCAGACATTTAATGTGAGCCTGCTGCCTTGCCTTCCTCATACAGTGATAACACAAGAAGGGTACAACTGGGGGCAATGCTGAGCAGCCCACTGGGTAGCAGCCTTTCACTGCAGCTTGCCTTCCAAGAAATTATCAATTAAAGTAATCATTTTTTTTACCCTTTGCAAAAAATCACAGCTTAAAATACCTTCTACTGGACAGTAAACTTCTAAGAAGTTAAATGTGCAAGCCAAAATGAGATATCACTTCATCTGATGTATTTTTTAATCTGAAAGAGCAGTGGAGGGAAAAGCAGCCTGCACAGCATGAGACAGTAGCAAAAGTGCCTGATACCCAAGGGAGAAGAGTCATCGCTGCATACTACCAACACAATACTAGGCCAACTGGTTAAAATGTTTCAGGATCTGGACTGCAAATGTGATGCCCTGTATCCAAGAGTAGCCTCTCTTGGAACAAGAATAGACACACTGGACCACTCGCTCCAATGATCGGAGGTGTCCATTTTGAAATCAGTGAATGCCATGACCTGCTTAATCATGGAGAACTCTCTCTTCCACCAGACACTGAAAACAGTTGAAAATCAAACTCAGGAGCATAATGTCTCAGTTGTGGGTCTCTCTAAAGTGGCAGTGGTGGCAGTACCCTACCCATGGATTTCACCAGAATGCTCATATCTTCCATACTGGGACTGTCTGAAGAGCATCCCCCAATTGCCATCCAGAAGGTATTCAGAATGATGAACCTTCAGACTTTCATGATAGTTTTCCCAGGTGTAGGGGCAGAGACAGGATACCAGCAGCAGAGCATCACAAAAAGATTTTGAAATATGGTGTGGACACTTTGTTGCTGTCCCCAGCCCTGTCATATAGTACAAAGCAGAGACGAAAGGCCGTTGATGGCATCTGGGGTCATCTGCATCAGCTGAAGCTCCAGCATCAACTACTGCTACCTGACAAATTCCATCTCACTTGGAATTCACATCCATATATATTTACTGAGCCAAAGGACATGGAGAAACTGGTATCTCATATAGAAGCTGAATTAAAGATTGTTGAGTGCCCAGAAGTGTCACTGGATGGAGAGTGGTTGCTCTTTGGTACTATAAGTTGCAAAATTAAGGTTCAGGACTGAAACTGTCTAATTTGGCTAATCTGTTTTATGTGACTTTCATGTACAGTGATCTTAAAAATTAAGGCGGTCTTGACTTTTATGTACTGTGATCTTAAAAATTAAGGCGGTCTTGAGTTTTCATTATTTATTTATTTATTTGCATTAAATTCTTTATTAAAATTTCAATAACAAACACATCAAAACAATTAAGAGTTCACAAATATTCTGTAAAGTACACCAATATGTATTCTTTATAATATATTGCATGGAGTTATTTGGACATACTGTATATAAACATCTAGTACAGTAGCAGTCATTCATTAGGACTAATTATGTAATGCCGCTGATTATAGATACTAAATGATATTAAGAGGCAGCAGTGTAGGATGAGTGGACAATTTACATATATATATATATATATAGTACTCCTGCACATAGCCACAGAATCAGTCATAATGCACCAGTAATAAAAGCCCAATATTACTACCCTCGGAAGGGACCCCTCAAGTGGGGTACCTCAGAAGAGGGAGGATACCTTGGGTAACTGCAGAAAAGGATGCCAGTCTTTGTAGAATTATGTTACTTTGTGCATTGCCTGAGCTGACAGCCATCATAGGGTGTCTGTCTACCCCAACAGACATAGCCGTTCATTAAATGTGGGGATGTCCTTGGTCCTCCATCTTCTCTGTAGAAGACGTTTTGCTGCTATAGTTGCCCCCACCATCTATTTTGTGTTTGGATGTAGGCAAGAGGTAGAGGATATGTTAAGGGCAAATGTGGCCATAGGGCCATCAATTAGGGACTGATCTGGAATGATCTTTTTGCAATACTATATACAGTGGTAGCCATAGACATGGTCAGATATTTCCTAAAATGTCTGTGAGACATCTGGAACTTTCCTGCCTGTGTGCAGTACCACTATGGGCCATCAAAGAGAATCTCTTTAGATATTTTGTGATATATCTGGAAATATCTGACCATATCATGGCTGCCACTGTAATGCAATATTGTATAATGCTTTCCCAGAGAGGCCTAATCATGGGGCATCACCACAGTATACAAGAGATGGAGCCATCTTGGGAGTCACATCTCCAACAGCAAATATTAAAAGAGTAAATCCCTTTCTCATATAGAGCCTACAGTGTTCTTTATCATACATGCAGGGTTTTAAGCTTTATAAGCTAGACTTTTAGGTCCCTACTGGCAACATGTGCCTGGTACCAACATGGGGACCACTCTGCCTCTGTGATAGTTACATTGAGCCTACTTGGTCTTAGTGGATGATGTAGCTTGAGGGCTTTCATCATGCATGTACCTATACATAAGCTCAGCTCTGTTTCTAGGAACCATAGACCAGGAGGATACTCTAGGTACATAGGCTGTTATAGGATTTCCTCAAGGCGTTTTGAGCATGGGAGAGATGAGGGATTGCAGCTGCAAATAATGCCAAGAATCTTGCTTTGGAAAATTATATTGATACATATATATCCTCAAATTATTTGAGGACTAGTTGAGCCAGTGAGCAGAGGTCCTGGACCTGATGTATACCAGTCACAGCCCAAGAGAGCCTCTAAAAGGGTTTATGGTCTAGTAGGAATGAAGGGATGTCCCAGATAGGAGTAAGAAGAATTGGGCAGGGGCCCATTTTTAGGAAAGAGATGACTTTAGCCCAATAGACTAAAGAGATAGATAAAACTGGCTGGTGTTTAATTGTTAATGGAGGTTTTGATTTTAAGTAGACCATGGGTGACACTGTTAGAGATGCATGTGACTCAATAGCCTTCCAAAAGGATCTTGAGTGGCATGTGTGGCATGAACCATTTGACCACTTGGGAGGAGATAAAAGCCATGTGGTCATGCTTGAAGTTGGGGAGGGCCCAGCACCCTCAGATCAGTGTTTATATAGTTTTTCTTTGCTGAGGTGTGGTCATAGGCCATCGCAAATCAAGCTACCCATTAATCTGTGAAGTTTACCAAAGCAGTGTTCAGGAATCTTGTATGTGTGGGGAGGTGGGCGTATAGTTAGAGAATCTAGGGGGCAAACATAATTTACAAAGCTGAGGCTTTCCCCTGTAAAGGAGAGATGCAGAGTCTTCCACCTCTGTATTCCAGCATTTAATTGGGACAGTAGGGGTTCAAAGTTGGCCTGACAAACATTGGTTAAGGAGGGAATCAGTTTAGTACCCAGATAATTGTTTCTCTTGTCTGCCGAGGCCCAATTCATGCCCTGAACAAGTTTGGTATGAACATACAGTAGGTGATTAAGAGGTAAAAGCTCAGATTTGGTGTGATTTACTGTAAGTCCTGAAATTTCCAAGAAGGATTTCAGCAGGTGGTTGCATTGGACTGCAAAGGCAGACCACATAGATCTCTTAAACTCATTAAGCTTGTCGAGTTTCAACAGTGTTATCAGGCAATTTGTTTAACCAGTTAGTGGCCTTGACAGCAAATGACCTCTTACCCAACTGAGTGTGCCAGATAGGAAGCTTAAGTGCATTCCAGGCCATGTTCCTGGTATTTTATTGGTTGGAGATGGTGCGGAAGCAATTGATTAAAGCAAGGGGTGTTAGGCCCAAGAGTGCCTTTTTTGGCTTACAAACAGGTCTGGAACTATGAGTGCAGTTATCTGCAGTAAGTACAAAGTCACACACCTTATTATAACTCAGCTTTACTATGCTTAGCACTGTATCATAGGCAGCTGTGTAAACAGGGAAACCACAATCTATAAGAGACAGAATAAAGCTGGCCACAATACAGTGTCTAGCATCCCCTGTAAGATAATTCCAGTTCTGGTACAGGGCACCCAGTCTTCTGTTATCTATGGCCACCAGATTGTCAACATGGGGTGCAAAAGATAGGATGTCATTCAGAGTTACTCCAAGGTATTTGGAGGTCTCCACCTGTTCAAGGTTATGCCCTAGATGGACTTCAGGTTGCATCTCAACCTGAATGGCAGCTTAATCTGAGAGCTCATACACCACCTGGCCAGAATTCCCCCTACCTACACCAAAAATACTAGAAATATAACTTAAATAAATATTCTGAAGGGGGAAAAATACCAAGGCTCCAAAATCCATCTGGAGAAACACCGAAAATCTTGGAAAATTAAGGAAGACCAGTACACTTCTCAAGCTGATATCTTAGATTCCGATCAATCACAGACCTCAGCTGATACGGGAGGCCACTCCAAAGCTTCAACTACACCATGCAAAAAGTTGCAGAATGATACAAAGGTCAAATTAGATACCATCTATAAAGAACTGTTTTCATTTCGTTCAGAAGTCAAGCAGCTGTATTCTGAACTTAGAAGAGATGAGGTGAATTTAGAGCAACGAGCCAGTGACTCTAAGAGGCAGATCACAGTAATGGAAAACCGTACAGATGATTTGGAAGAGGCTGTTAAAAATTTGCAGAACAACAATCCTGACTCCAGGCTCAGCAAGAGGATGCCAAGAACAGGGCCAGATGCAAAAATATTCAAATTTACTGTATTCCTGAAGGGTTGGAGGGTCCAGATATTTTTTTTTCTTTTTAATTTAATTAGTATTTCAGAAAGACCTCTGAGTGTGAGCTCTTTTACAAAGGTTCCATGTCAGGGTGGAAAATAAGACAATACACATATTCAGTGGTTACAGAGGCCTGATCATTAGGCATTAAAGAGTGATTACATGAGAATTAGACAAATAGGAGAAAAACAGAGCAGTTGTAATAGAATACTAAGCTATTTCTAATTGGTTGCCCTAGGTAGCACACCCCTGGAAACCTCCAAATCTGTTGATAGACTATGGCAGAGTACCTGCATAGGGTTTAACGCTATCCCAGATGGTGAGAGGCTGGGTGACAGTGAAACAAGGGTGATTGGCTTTGAATCTACCACAGAGAGCGAGAGGTGGGGGGATAGTGAAATGGGGGAGGGAGGCTGTGATGGGGGTGGAGCAGCTCCAGAGGGCTTTGTCGAGTAGGGTGTGTGTGTGTGGGAAGGGTTAGGGAGGGGCAGTACCAAGAGTGTTTAAAGAGGACTGATAGCTTACTTAAGCCCTTGGTTGGGCTGGAATGGAGGCAGGGTTCTCTAGGTAGAACTGCTGGGTGCTACCTTGGGGGTAGGCCTGTCTATCAAGTGGGGCCTGAGAAGCAGGTGCATTTTGAGCTAGACATTAGGTGTTGTTTGAGGCTTGGTCTGAATTGAGACAGGATGTTGTTTGTTTGTAATTTCATTGGGAGTTCATTTATCCAAAGGGGGCCCCAATAGGAGAAAGCGCACTGCCTAGTGAGGTTCAGCAGAATGGTATGGACAGTGCTCCTTTCTTTCTCCCTCTGGTGATGTGTGAGGAGAGAGAAACCTCAAGCAGGTTTCCTTTTCAGGGTGATTTTTTTCCAAGGAGTGCCTTCTTTCCCAGGAGGCAAGTTTGGTATTTGATCCTGTCTTTTAGGTTAAGTCAGTTTGTATGCTCATACTGGGTGCAAGTGTGAGTGTAGTGATCTGCACACAGGGTGAGGCAGCATGCCTTACTGAGTGCAATTTTATTTATTTATTTATTTAGTTTTTGTTGACCGGGTAAGTGCACTAGACAAATCCTGCCTATTTTCAGGCACGACCTGGGGGGAGGGGGATACAGATGAATGCCAACTGACCTTGAACCAGATTAAGCTGTTGGTGGTATTTTTAGTGAATGAGGGAAATTTGGCCAGGACACCAGGGAAATTCCCCTTCTCTTTTCGATAAGTGCCATGGGATCTTTAACATCCACCTGAACTACAACTAATCCGGGCAGATGGGACCTCGGTTTAATGTCTCATCCGAAAGACGGCACCTCAGAAGTGCAGCACCCCTCTCATGCTGCACTACAGTGTCAGTACTGGGATATTAACCCAAGTGCCAGATGTGGGAACTGAACCCACAGCCCTCTGATCTCCTGGCCTCAGAGGCAAGTGTGCTACCTACTGAGCCACTGACACTGCGGACCCTTTTGAGCACTGTAACAGTAGCCAATCCATAGACCACCAGCCCGTAGTCTATCATGGAAAGTATGGAGCTGGAGACTGAGATTCGGAGTGCTTCTGGGGTGAGGGATTTCTTATGCCTATAGAGGACCCCGATCTTTGTGTTTACCACTCTGACAAGGGAGTCTACATAGTGCGTATAAGTGAGAGAGTCATCAATGGTGACTCCAAAGTACTTGAACAAGTGCACCAGATTTTGTTGTTACTTTGCTGTGGATGGCCCTGGAATTGTCCACCAACCTCCCTCTGGAAATGGAGTAGATACACTGGACACTCAGCCCGAAACCAGCCTCTCTAGAGGCCCACACACATTCTATAATTGCCTATTCCTGAGTTATGCAATTAAAGAAAAAGTACTACATACTGCATGGAGGAGAAAGAAGGTATTTTATGGCCAGACAAGAATCTATCTGAAAAACGACTATGCTCTGAAAACCATATGACACAGGAGGGCTTATGTAGACATGTTCTTAGTCCTTAGAAAGAAGGGCTACAAGTTTATCACACCATACCCGGCCCGAAAGGCAGTCCTGATACCAAATGGCAGAAGAGAGTTTGACTCCATGGAAGAGGCGAGGACAGAGCTAATTAAGTTGGGCCTACAATTCCCAGAGTGTCAGGAGAACCACATAGCCATGGTACCTCAACCTCCCCACTGGTAGACCGCTAAAGGTCAGAGAAACACCTGCAGTGCAAGAGCTGAGCCAACGGTCCCAGTGGCAACATGCCTGACCTCATTTCAGAGATCCAAGAGAGGCAATTCCTGAAGGAATGGCAAATTAAGATATTTCCTCTGACTTTCTCCTTTTTTGTAAACTGTCCGGTCCGATCAGGGGCTACTGCTTTGCAGTAAGGCCCTAGCAGCCTAGGCACTCAGATAGAGCACCCTGACAGGGTGCAGCACTGGACAAGTTCAGACATCTTACACAGATGGCTCTGAACTGGATCTTTAATAAAAGAAAATTGCTCCCAGAGAGAGACACTTTGTTAAAGCTAAAACAGAAACTGTTGTTACACTTGGACTAATCTTGCTATGAGGGAAGATTTTGGTTTGGCTGGGAGATATTAATATTTAGTGGGTCTGCCTATGCTTTTAATGCTGGTTACCAAATAAGAGGCATTGGAGTAAATGGAGATATTTTACTCTACTACCCCACAGTGACTCTTCATTTCATGTTACCCCTGTATTTTGGCTTACTACATATCTCATCGATAACCAGCTTGTGCACCAGCAGTGAACGATCTATGAGGACTCTAAAACTGAGATGCTCACTGTGGTCTTTACATTTTTGGAGAGTTAGAGAGCTAGTGAACTTTCAAAGAACTCCTTCCCATAATTTTGCAAGTTATTGCAACTCTGCTGTAAGAGTATTTACTTTTATTTTGCTGTTTAGTTTTATATAACGAGGTATATGAGAAGTGCTCAGACAACTGTTTTTGTTTACTTGGCCTCTCCCATATAATGCTCAGCTGCTGTATTTTAGTTAGACAAGGGATATAAGGAGCTGCATTTACACAATGGTATCCTTAATGCTATTAGTTCATTCTGGCGGGTGGGATGGGTAGGCTGGCACAGGAGAGATGCAAATTTTTAATTTTATTTTGCTGCAGCTCATATGCAGAATCCACATCAGGTCTTACTTTTTAGCAATTTTTAGGGTGGAATACTGCTCCCAGGAGGACAGGGAGGATCTATTACCTGGTTTTCCTCCAAAGCTCAGTACTGTTTGCACTGAGCTTATAAGGAGATTTGTCACTGTCTTCCCTACCTTGGAAGTCACTGACACAGAGCCTCCCCCGATTTCCAATAAGAGGCAGAGTCAGGGTGTTAATTTTTGGTTAAAAAGAATGAGGTGGAGCTCCAAGCTATGTGTAAATAGTTATGAGGGCAGGGGAGGTCGACGTTTGACCCCTCCAGCTCTCAGTTTGGCCCAAAAGGCAGCTTTGTTATCAAAAATGGTTAATTTAACAGGTGTAAAGGATGTTATTAGAGAAATGGAAAAATGCATGCAGAGGCGATTGAGGTTAACTGAGAAAACACACCATCAGACTTTTTGTTTAATAATACAGATGTTTTTATGTCTTATAATTCGGGGAAGGGCAACTGGGTTTGAATGTTGGTGAGGGAGCATGGGGTTGTGAACTGGAGGTTGTATTGGGCTCCATGCTGGGGGACCCTGGACTGGATATAGACTGTAAGGTCGAAACCTATAAATGGATTCTCATATGCCATTCTCTGCAAAAATAGCAACAGCACCAGTAAAAATACTCTCCTTTAACATTAATGGGTTAAATAACCCAGTTAAAAGATTGAGAGTATTCCATTACCTAAGGAAGCAAACACTTGATTTGATTTATTTACAGGAGACACATCTCATGGTGGGAGAACATTTAAAGCTGGCATTGGGTGGGAGATAACAGATTTTTGCATCATCATTATCATATAAGAATGATGAACACAGGGGTACTACAATATTGATCCCCACATCAACGTCCTTTGTATTTCAAAAGGAATACATTAATTCCAAAGGCTCTTGATGGGGCTACTGTATCAAAAACCAGTAACCTTAGTTAATGTGTATTTTCCTTCTCGCTCCCTCCCCACTAAGTTGTGGATGTTTTTTAACAAATTGTTGGAGATGCTTCAGGGGATCCTAATAATGGGTGAGAATGTAAATGTTTTATTTTCAATTCAAATTTTATTAACAGAATTTCCACAACAATAGAGGCAGTTAACAAGAGAAATAAAACAAGAATACAATAACATATTCTATTAAAACTGCCCCTCCCACCCTCCCACCCCGTACAGCAGTATTGTGCCACTTTACAGCATAGGTTCTAAGACATTATACATAAGTATACAGGGCTACCTACAATGAAACAGTACTTATATCTGGGTAGCTATTATTAAGGAGTGAAGGGGATCCCATATATGTGTGTAGACGGGTAATCTATTGTGGAGGCTGGCTATAGATTTCTCTGTACGCAGGTTAGCAAGGATTTCATTCACCCATTCCTGTAATGTCGGAGTGATCTTGTCTTTCCAATGGCATAAAATGAGTTTTTTGACAGATAGTGCAGTCATAGAAATATGAAACCTCCTTACCTTGACCCTGATGGAAGACAGGTCCCCTAGGGGACAAATGTCAGGTGTGAAACACTCCTGCAGACCCAGTAAAGGGTCCAGAAAAGTTTTGATAGAGTCCCACAAAAAGGATATTTTAGGACAAGACCAAAATATATGAAGGAGTGTTCCCTCTCCCTGGGAACATCTAACACATATGTTTGAGTCAAGGAGACACCATTTCACTAACTTAACAGGGGTGTAGTACATGTTGTGTAGAATGTGGTATTGAATAAGGCGCAATCTATCCTGGGACACATATTTATGACAGGACCTCCACAAGGCCTGCCAGTTGGGAGAATATTGGGGAAATATAGAACTCCAGAACCTGGTCGGTCTGAGGGAGTCCCCGTACCATCTATGAAACAAGTCTTGATATAATTTAGAGACAACACCCGAGAACCCTAGTAGGGAGGAGGATTCCAGGATCAGGGTCCCAACCATTTGGCGGGGGGGGGGTATTGCCCATCACTGTTGTAAGTAAGTGCTTTAATTGCACCGCTTTGAAGTGTGAGTATACAGGAATACTAAATTTCTGAATAAGATCATCTGCTGACAGCCATTTTCCCTCATCATCCAGGAAGGAGGATACTATCCCATCACCCAGTTGGGGCAGCCATGTGCAGGGAATCCACTGCTTATTCATGGTGAAGGACGAAGAGTTCCAGATGGATTGTGCCAGGTCTAACTGGGGGGTATAGCGTAAAAAAGAGCAAAGCTGTGCATATACTTTTAAGGAAATCATAAAACTGGGACATTTCTCGGCACCTTGTAACTGGGACATTTTTACATAAAACAAGGTTAGGGGATCCATAATCACAGACCGGATTAAATCCAGCTCTATTTTGAGCCATGTCAGTCATAGAGCTTCGGGACCCGGACATACCCATTTCAGGCATTTCGACAGGTGGTTAGCCCAATAATAAATAGCCAAGTGAGGAATCTGCAATCCCCCCTCAAGTTTAGAGGCAGCCAACTTATAGTAAGCCAGTCAGGGGTATTTATCAGACCAGATAAACTTGATAAAGATACTATGCATTTTCTGAAACCAGGATAAAGGAATAAATGAATTAAGAAGAGATAGGGGGTAGAAAATTATTGGGAAGATATTCATCTTGATTATGTTAATCCGGCCCCATAATGAAACCGGGAGTTTAGACCATCTATCAAGGTCTTGAATTATAAGCTGGGAGAGGGGCTTTAGATTTTCCTTGAACCATGCTGAGAGATTACAAGTTAGTTTGATGCCCAGGTATTTCAGTATCCTGGGAGCCCAACACAAACCGAAGGGGGTAATGTCAATCTTGAAGATCTTATGATTCAGGGGGAAAAAGGAGGATTTATTAGCATTTAGTTTATAGTTTGGGAGGGCACTGAATTTAGCAATTTCACCCAACAAGGCTGGAATGGAGGACATTGGGTGGGATAAGTACAGAAGGAGATCATCCGCGTATGCAGTTATCTTAACCTCATGGCACCCCACCCTGATGCCCTGTATCCCCACATTGCTGAGAATATTTTGAATGAGAGGTTCCAGATACAGGTTAAATAGAAGGGGATGAAGGGGACAACCCTGTCTAGTGCCTGAATATAATGAGAAAGACGTAGAAAATGCAGAATTTTATTTATTTATTTATTTAGACAGCAGTTTGGAAAACCTTTGAGCCATAGGCTCATTTACAAAGGTACCTTGTCACAGTAAGACAAACGAAAATACACAGTATAACAGTATAACACAGTATAACAGTAACTTAAGACATAGATACAAACAAGCTGGTACAGGTAGGATTGATGCAAACAATACCAGAGTTATGTTGTCCTTAGCAGCTTAGTAGTAAACTTGTCATTAATATTAAGTCTGGCTTTGACCAGTGGCAATTACAGCTTTGGGTGTTAACAAGGTGGTTCCGTAAGGTTGTTTAAACCACCGATATAGTTGGAGCTTGAGATGGAGGGGCAGTGTGTTGAACCAGAGGGGCCCTAAAGCTGAAGGCTCTTTGGCCGTGAGAGGTCCTAGCTCTAGGGATAACAAGAGAGTTTTCCAAGAGGTCCGAGTATGAACTAGTGGGACAGAGCTGCGGATGGTGGTGGTCAATCCAGGCGGGATAGCCAAGGAGGGTCTTTTTGTAAGGTACAGGTCAGATATTTGAGGCGCTCGTCAAGATCAAGTACCAGCGCTTTAGCGACAGTAGACAGGTGTGTTAGCCTAGGTGCCCCATGTAATTAACCTGCAGGCCTTATTCAGGTAATGCAAATTTTATAGAGTGCAGTCTGATCAGCAACACCATACACGGCAGTCCATAGTCCACTAGGGACAGGATAGAGGAGGTGACTGCGAGTTGAAGAGCCTCCGGAGGAGGCAGTGTTTATACCGATGTAAGATGCCCAATCGGATATTAGTGGCAGTGGCTGGGGCAGCGATGTGTCCATGGAAGGAGGAGGAGGGTCAAAATGGATCCCTAGGTATTTATAGGAGCAAACTTTTCGAGAGTGGGAAAGAGGACCCAGAGTGAATGAGGAGTTTGAAGTTGCAGGACTTGTTTTGAGGATGAAGTGAAGAACACGGTTTTTTTTTTAAAGATTTATCACCAATCTATGTTCCTTGAACCAGCCCTGTGGCTGTGAGAAGGACTTCTGCAGCGAGTCCTGGAGGGCAATAGGGTTACGACTTGAGGCAAAGATGACTGCATCATCAAGCGTACAATAGAATGTTCCCGAGCAAGAGTGAAAGGGTGTTAAGGTAAAGGAGAATAGTAAGGGCCCAGAATGGAGCCCTGGGAACCCAGAAAGATGGGACAGATGTCTGAGTAGGTCCCATTAATTTTACGCTGTGAGCAGTCAGACAGATAACTGGTGCACCAGGAGATAGGCCCAGCAGCAAAACGAGAGAGACTAAGGAGCATCAAGAAGGAGGTGGTGGGAGACAGTGTCAAAGCTTTAGAGAGGTCAATGAAGACCGCACCAGCCAGAGAACCAGTGTCTAAGGAGGAGTGGGAGAAAGTTGGAGAACTCTAGGAGGGCTGTGTTGGTACTGTGGCCCGCTCGGAAGCCATGCTGCTCAGGACATAGGACATTGTAGGTGGAGAGGTAGTCAGAGATTTGAGAGGCTACCACTTTTTCCAAGGCCTTGTAGAGAGGAGAGAGAATGGAGATTGGCTGATAGTTTCCAGCCACAGTCCTATCACCACCTTTAAAGATAGGGGTGACAGTGGCAACTTTCCAGGCAGTTGGAACCTTCCCCAGGCAAAGAGAGTGGTTGATGAGGCACGTGATTGGGGTAAGGACTGTGTCTAAGACCAGCCGTAGGATACATGGATCCAGGGTGTCACTGCCCGTACTGTTACTCTTGAGGGCAGTGACAAGGTGAGGCCTAAGTTCTTGGGCAGAAACACGATGGAAGAGAAAATAAGGGTGAGAAAGATTTACGGCAGGTGCTGGGGGAGGAGGGTCAAACAAAATTTGTAGGGAGGATAGGGCTAAGGTCAGTGAATGAGGTGTTGAGGTGGTTGGTTATGAGGGCTGGGTCTGAAGAGATCACGCCATTAATGTTGATCTGGGTGGGTGGAGGGGAGTGTGCACTCCCATTTAACTGTTTAATGTTATCCCAGAAGGTTCTGGGGTTCCCCCATGAGGCTGTGAGTGAGGACCGATAGTGCTCAGACTTGGCCTTTCTGATGGCCTGAGTGCACTTGTTTTGGGTGGCAGCATATAACTGCCTGTCACTGGGGCAGCCAGTCTCAATGGCACAGTGCCAGGTTGTCCCTATGTTTGAGTTGGTGGATCAAAGCTGGGTTACCTAGGGGCATTCTGCCTTTTAGAACGCGCGGTCGATATTGGGGCAAAGATATCACAGGCATTATTAAAAGTTCGGGTAAAGAAGGAGAGAGCTGTGTCAATGTCAGGAGTTGCCTTTATAGGAGACCAGTCAATTTGGGACAGAAGTTCCTTAAGTTTTGCCAGACCACCAGGTATTAGACACCGCCGGCATGTGGACTGTGCTATGGGTTTGTGGACTGAGGATGACCAGTGGAATAGAATGGGGAAGTGATCGCTGAGAGAGTCTGGGAGGACTGTACATTGGAGATCTGATTAGGGCGGTTGGTGAGTACCACATCAATCAGGGTACTGGAGCCTCTCTTGGGGTTAGTCCTGGTAGGCTGGGTAACTAGTTGTGTTAGGTCTATTGCAGAAAAGGAGTCACGGGTAGAGGAGGAGGAGGGGCTGAGCCAGTTGACATTTAAGTCACCCACCAGAATTTGATCAGCGAAAGGAGGTAGTGAGGAAAGGTATTCTGTAAGAGAGGCAATGGCCTGCGTTTGGTCCCTGAGGGGCACATATGCAGTAGTCAGATAAAGGGGTCCCTTTAAAGGGTCAGGGGTTAGTTTCAGCGAAAGTGCCTGGGCCCTGTAGTCAAGGATTGGAGTAGGCAGGGCTAGTACGGGGAGAGATTCCTTGACATAAATAGCGCAGCCGCTGCCCCGTCTCCCAACACGGTCGGACCGGAAGAGGGTGAAACCAGGAAGGGAGACCAGGGAGTCAGGGGAGGATTTCAACAGCCAAGTCTCAACCAGAGCGATGACATCAGGGTTAATTGATGACCAGGCATTGTAGTGAGTCAAACTTTTTAGAAGGCTACAGATATTCATGGAGACCATGCATAGGCCTGTGGTGCTAGTCGGGGAGCTCCTGGGAACCGGGCAGAGTTTTGGATGAATGTTTCCTGACAGAATGGTAGCATGACTAACACCCTGGCTGGGAGATGGTAGAGGTTTTCCTACGATTGACATCGGGGGGTAATTTTAAGGGAGCAGGGGGTGGCAGGGTGGCAGGAAGGAAGGCAAGAATAAGAAGGCACCCAGATGTGCCTGAGGCGAGGAGTAAGCTAGGGGAGGGCAGGAGGACTGAGACACAGAGGTCCCAAGGCAAGAGAGCAGGTTCAGGAGCAAGGGAGGAGGTGCCAGGGCACAGTCAGTGGAGTAGCAGATGGGTAAGGGGCAAGTGCACTGCTAGTGGGGATAGGCACAGGCAGAGCGTGAGGCAGGGCCAATACATTGTGGTGAGCAAGATCCAAGGGAAGGAGTACTGTACAGGTAGGAGTAGGAAGTAGCGAGGGAGCATAGGTCCCTCTAGTGGCCAGCAGGTATAACCTGCAAATGGGAAAGTGGGGAGATAGGTTCTGGGCAACAGGATGTGATGTCACCAGATGTGATGTCACGGGGGTGGATCCTTAAACTGACAGCTGCCCCTGGGTGGGTGGGGCAGATGGCACAAAGTGCCATTGGGCTAGCACCCCCTGCAGGCGTCCAGATGAAGAGAAGAGGCTCTCTTTACCTCGAAAGTAATCAGGCTGGAAATTGGCTTCCCAGCTCCTCAGGTGAGCTGCTTGTGTTGCTTGTTTGTCCCGAGTGCCTGCCGCGTTGGCAGTGAGCTTGGGGGCGCCTATGTAGTGAGAAAACAAGCCTCCATTACTATGCAGTGGAGAAAATGTTGTGACTTACACAAAGGGGCTCCACCTAAGCAAACAGAGCTATTCCAAAATGAGGTCACACTAGGACCCAGCTATCCTAATACCTTCAGTTACAAGCACAATTAGATCCAAAACCACAATATTAAACAAGTCTGCTCTATATTAGCTGCTTAGTATATCTGGCTTTAAGGTATAATCAGAATTTCCTGAGATCTTTGCTGAGGGGGCTTTGTATAATACACGAATCCAGATTATAAAAACCGTAGGAAACTGGAAGACCTTGAGGACCTGGAACAAAAAGTTCCAGATCACATGGTCAAATGCCTTCTCGGCATCCAGGGAGACCAGCCCGGCAGGAAAAGCAGCATCCTTGGACACCGAGAAGACATGTGAAAGGGTGCGCAGATGGTCTGATGACGAATGTCCCTTTGTGAACCCAACCTGGGCCATACCTATTAGGTCTGGAAAGACCACAGTTAACCTATCGGCCAATATCTTCAAAATAATTTTGATGTCTTGATTTAAAAGGGATATGGGCCTGTAACTTTGAACTAGCTTGGGGTCTTTGTCCAGTTTGGGGAGAAAATCAATCAGGGCTTCGAACAGGTAAGCATCCACCTCCACCCCAGACAAAATATGCTGAAATGGCCGGTGAAGCACTGGCAGTAAAAGTTATCGAAAAACTTTGTAAAATAATGAGGAGAACCCATCCGGGCCCGGGACCTTGTCTGACGGCAAGGCTCCTATAACCTCCGAGATCTCCTCCTGGGATATTGGAGAAGCCAAAAAACTCTTGTGTTGTTCTGTTAGGGAGGGCAGATGGGAGTCCAACAAATATTCCTCCAGAATCTCCGGACAAGGAGGGCTCTCCATGTCCCTATATAATTGTTCGTAATATAGTGCAAACTCTTGCACTCTCTCAGAAGGGGATATTCTCAGAGACCCGTCTGCCAGTGTCCGAATTGGGGGGATGAATCTTGCAGATTCCTGTTGTTTTAAACGCAATGCGAGCAAACGCCTCGCTTTCTCTCCCTGGTCCATATAACTGGCTGTAGTTTGGATAATAGCTAACTCTGCCTTTTCCCTTAACAAATCTAGGTATCTGTCTTTGGTCACCAGAAGCTTCTTTCTGTCCTCACTGGAAGTGCTGACAGAGAGGTTAGCCTCAAGGGACCGAATTTGTGACTAATAATGACAGTAACTCTTCCTCCTGTGCCCTTTTCCTTTTCGAAGCTAAACTAATAAGGACTCCCCTCATATAGGCCTTAAAGGCACCCCATAAGATATCCGGCTTTGCACTATCAATAGGATTAGATGAGAAGAACAACTCAATTTGTTCTCTTGTAAGCTTGCAATACTTGGCATCCTTTAGCAGCTGTTCATTAAGCTTCCACCGGGTCTCCCTTCTTGGTGTGTTAAGAAAAGCCAAATTACATACTACGAGAGAGTGGTCGGAAATAGGGCCAGGCTGGATCGAGGCAGACATAACCCCGGGCAAGAGCCCCTGAGAGATAAATACGTAGTCAATGCAAGACTGCGATCCATGCACCATTGAGTTAAAGGTAAACTCCTTGGAATTAGGATGCAGCACACACCAGATATCGCAAAGCCCCCATTGGTCTACCAAGTTGCTGAATGCCCTTTGCCCTGGGGACAGCCCCCTCAGCCCACTACCCGACTTATCCAAATTGGAGTCTAGAACCTAGTTAAAATCACCACCCATAATAATCATAATGGGAAGCATTGGGAGAATAATAGCAATCAGCCTCATGAAGAAACCCGGGTCATCAATATTAGACCCATAGATACTGCAAAGTAAAAGTGGTACTGACCAGATAGTGCCCTGAACTAGGACAAACCGGCCCCCCAGATCTTTAATGACCTGCGTAGAGATGAAGGGAATGCCTCTGTTAATAATTAACATGACCCCACAGCTATTGGTGGATCCTGAGGCATTAAAGACCTGACCCACTTGTTGCCTCCTTAGTTGTAAAGCTTCAGATTCTAGTAAATGGGATTCCTGCAAAAACGTTATTTGGGAACGCAGTAGACTTAGATGCTTAAGCACCTGATATTGTTTGGATTTTTTCCTGATCCCCTTCACATTCCAAGTTGCAAGAACCATACTATTAGCCATCTAGAATAAGATTAATGAGCTTAGTTCCAAAAGCCCTGTACAAAAACATTGAAAAATAATCTGCCTGGTTCCAGTTATTACTGCTGTATGCACCACCCACCCCCCTCCCTCCAATCCCAACCGAAACTTCCTGAACCCCCCAACAAACCCCCTTTCATTTAACATAAGACAAACCAGTCCTATAGCCCAGAGCTTACCACCCCACCCAACCACCAACTGTCACAAGCAGCGCTCTAGCACAGTAATGCGTCCCTTCCTCACCCCCAGCCTCCCGAAAATACCCCCCTGCCTCAAACGAGTGTAATAGTCCAATCATGAAAATAAATGCCCTTAAGTCCAAGACAAAGAAAAAAGAATTATACTGCTTTAGCAACCCCTAGTAGCTTAAAAGAGGTGCTGGACTGCGGACATAAGCGCACCTTAAATGCGGTGGAATAATAAATTAGGATAATGTGACCTGTAAAACGCAAACTGGCACCCAGAAACCCTGGGAAATAAAATAGGAGGTAGGGCCCCTGTAGCCCTATAGGCGAGACCCATGCAAATCAAAAAACGAGCAGGGAGTCATACAGAAGGGAGATTGCCCCTTCCAACCTGAATTCTGTGACCTGTTTAACAATAAGGGACTCAAACGCCTTGAACCCCAGACACAAACATTTTTAAAAATAGGGCGTCTTTACTTCAGCTCCTTGCCAGTCCAAAAACCCAAGAGCACAGTATAGGGTATTTTAATACCCCAAACTGGAAGTGGAGAGCATTACAGAAGGGGGGTCATCCCCAAATTGCCAGCAGCGTTAACCTGGCGTTCCTGTGCGTTGAGCTCCCTCTTGTGGATACTGAATGACCATACCTGTGTAGTCGCATGAAAATTAAGGACAAGCCCAGCACAGCACCTAAATTAAGCCACTCTTGAGGTGAAATATTGCTCCTTAGCAACTTAAAGCATTCCTCCCCTCAATAATAAGGGCCTGCACATCTAGCTAAACTGGAATAAAGAACACCTTCCCCCTAATGAACAAACCAACATTCCAACAAGTCCTTAATCTAGGCAACAGGCTCGTTTTTAAATTTAGAGCGTAAGTGTCCCATGGTAATTAACTCAATTAAATAATAACTAAGTCCATTCGAGAAGCCAGAATTTCCAGAAGCATCCCATCGTTGCTATCTTCTTGAACATTTAACTAGACAACAGTCTCAACTTGACAGCACAGGAATCCCCTCATCTAAGGGGTAGAGCTTCTCAGGGATCCCGAAACAAATCAGGCAAGGCGAGCTTAAGGCCAGAGAGAGCAGATTCTGGGTCTTTATAGGTTAGCCAGGATCCATTCTCAAGCACCTGCAGCCTGGCCGGGTACCCCATCTTAAACTTGAGCCCAGCAGCAATAATCCTGGACACAATGGGGTGGAATGCTATACGTTTCAGCCGGACCGATCCTGGCAGGTCTTGTGCAATTCTCAGCTTGGAATTCTCCCAGCGGACCTCCTGTAGGGCTCTCACTTTCAACAAAAAGTGTTGCCTCTCTAAGAATTTAAGATATGCGGCATATAATGGGAGGCGGGGGGCAGCCCTTAGTGGAGTTTAGGCCGCAGCAATCTATACTGCGCTTGATGGTGTATGCAGGGCCGAAGGGAGAGGGACCAGCAATCCGTTCCACCAACTTCTGTATAAAAACTACAGTGTTCTGGCCCTCTTCCCCTTCTGGCAGCCCTAAAATGACCACATTGTTTCTGCGGCTGCGGCCCTCGAGATCTTCTAGCTTTGTCTCCACTCGAGAGAGCTTCTGCCTTATCACCACTAGCCCAGGGTCCACCTTGTCTAAACGATTCTCCGGGGAAACTATACGAGCAGTATTATCCGAGGCAGTCATCGAGACCTCATCCAATTTTTTAGAAAGAGCTTTAAGGTCGGTCACCATCTCTTTCACCTCCTCACGGAAGGGTTTAAATTCTTCCAGGAACCTATTCAAAGTTAAAGGTTCCTGCTCTGATACTTGGCTGGGGTGATCGGGCCTATCAGGCCCACTCGAAGCCCGGGATTTCTTTGGGGCCTTCTCAGGGGTGACTGGAGGTGTGTGTTTTTGTGGGGCTTTCTTCATGTAAGCCTCCATCAGTGCTCAAATCTCACTTGTCCAAAGCTCTAGATGTTTAGTAGGCAGGATCAGCAGAGAACAGAGGGTTTTTGACAATCTTGATGTCAGAAAAAAACGATTATAAAGTCAGGAGGCTGGAGCTACTCAGAGGAGCTTCTACTCAGCACTCTGCATCATGTGGTCTCCCCCGAGAATGTAAATTTAACCCTGGACCCACAACTGGACACCACTAATTGTGCATAACACAGTCTGTCGCCCTCTCAGAAGGTATTTCGAGCCCAAGTGGCCTCACTTTGAATAATGGATGTTTAGCACTTTTTTTACCCAGCTATCAGAGCCTACACTTACTACTCTCCCTGATTCCATACCCACTCCTGTATTGATTATTTTTTTACCACAAAATATTACTATATGTCCAAGGTTTCTTTCGGATCATTCCCCTATACTGTTAAAATTAGGTCTAGGACATTTCAGAAAAACTTCCCACTGGTGCCTTAACCTGGCATTGCTTTGGGACCCTGAATTTAAAAAAAGGTGTAAAGGCCAGGATCCCATAAATACTGGCAGAAACATGACCACAGATGTTTCCCCTTCAATTACTTGGGACACGCTTAAAGTAGGTATATGGGGCAAGATCATAGCTTACACATCCTATAAACAGAAGCAACACGAAGCTGCCTATGCCAAACTAGATAAAGAATTGCAGACTCTGCAACAATCCCTGGACCCCAGAATGACTCAGATACAAATTCAAGTTCACCATTTAAAAGCTGAACTGCAAAAAATATTCTGGACCAAAAGGTTCAGCATGCCTTGTTTTATTTAAAGAAATATAAATATGAGGGGGGTCCTAAGGAAGCCAGAAATTTAACATGCTGGCTTATGGGGAAAAAGTATCTTCTTGTATTACACAGATTCATCGTGGTTCCTCATCTGGAATGGCAACTGCAACGGAAGATATGTTAACAATTTTTTAGCAGTACTATACCCAGTTATACAGGGCCCCTAATGACCCTTATCCTAACTGGATTGACCACTTTTTTCAAAGATCACTTTCCCTACCCTTTCCTTAGATCAACAAACTTCATTACTGACTCCAATCAGAGCAAAGGAAATAAAAATGGCTGTAGCCAAAGCCAAAACCCCAACATGTTCCAGTCTAGATAGATTTCCATCTGAATGGTATAAGCTAGTTTATAAACAGCTGCTCCCAGCTTTATTGAGAACATATAAGGAGGTCCAAGATGGGGACCCTCTCTCCCGTGAGCTTATGCTACATTGTCCCCTGTCTTGAAACCTGGAAAAGACCCTAAAAATTCTTCATCTTATAGACCTATTTCCATATTAAACATGGATTATAAACTCTATATGTCCATTTGGGTCTGCAGGTTAGAGAACATTCTCCCCATGATTATTCACCCCCACCAGTCAGGGTTTATACTCTCCAGACAAACAGTGAACAATGTCTGCAGAACAATACATTTAATGGGCAATCTTAATCAGAGGAAAATCCTGGCTGCTTTGTTCAGCTTAGATGTCTACAAAGCTTTTGACTGAGTATCATGGCCATTTTTATATAAGACACTGACAAATTTTGGGTTTCCTGAGGAAGTTCTCCTTTAGCTATGCAACATTTATCAGGCCCCAAAGGCATCAATTTGTATTAATGGCCAGCTCTCCCCACCATTTCCTCTTACCCAAGGAACACATCAGGGATACCCACTTTCCCCCCTTCTGTTTTCCCTTTATATTGAACCATTACCTGTAATGATAAGGGATTCTTTAAAGGTTGATGGTGTCCCCTTGGGAGAGCTGGCTTTTAAACTTTCCATATATGCAGATGACGTACTGCTTACTCTTTTGGACCCAGAACGCTAAATCCCGGCAGTACTTGAAATACTGCATTCCTATGCTGCACTTTCTGGATATGTGATAAATGTACAAAAAAACAGAGATCTTGGCCCTTCATTTTGCTCTCTCTCGAGACCTAAAACAAATGTTAACCTGTAGATGAGGGTGTACTAAGATGAAATACTTAGGGGTATACCTACCAAAGAATTTAATACACTTAGAGTTAATTAACTATGAGCCTGTGACACAAGTGATTGAGGCAGAGCTTGGCTGATGGGTCCATCTCCACTTGTCCTTATTTGCCAGGATTGAGGCAGTATGGATGACGCTGTTACCACAGTTTCTACATTTGTTCCAGACCCTTCTGTTGATGCCAACAACATACTATTTAAACTCTTGGAATAGGTCTCTATCCAGATTTATCTGGGCTGGTAGCAAACCCAGGATTCGCTGGTCCCTATTGCTGTTACCAATTGACAAAGGAGGCTTAAACCTCCCTAGCCTACAGGATTACTACAAGGCAGTGCTTTTTAAGGTTATACTGCTATGGCTTAATCCTCAGTATGAAGCCATATGGAAATACACAGAATTTGTGTGTAATGATTTGTCTGACATAAGTAAGGTCTTGTTCACACTGCTGTTGTCTCCCCAGGACTTTAATGACTTTACATTTGGTACGGGAGACACTATCAGTACTTGGTACAGATTAAGAGCCTCGTCTTCCTTATTATTCCTATTTTATTATATTAGGCTCCACCATACAGAGGCAGATATCTTTTCAGCCCATATGGAGCTTACTTTTCAGACATGGCACCGTATGGGCCTTTTATACATTTGCCAATTTCTAGATACCAGTGGGGTCATACTGTTTTCACAACTGCAGGCCTCCTATCAGTTACCAACTGCTAATTATGTTTATTATCTGCAAGTACGTACATTCTTGCAGTGGAAGGGCCCTCCTTGGAATGTACTTCCAAATCCAATATCTTCATTGCTGAAACTGATTATAGATGCACAGATGGGAATGCTATTGCCACATTTAATTGGCTTAGCCTATAAAGCCATCAGAAAATTCTGGAGGGAGACTACTAATTCAGTCCATTATGCCTGGAACAGGGAACTGCTATCCGACATCTCATATGAGAAGTGGCTGGAACCAGTTGTCCCCTCAATGCGAATATCTCAAGCTCCATACTGGAAAGAATTTTTATGGAAATGACGAATTCGATATTTGAACACACCAGCCAAGCTGATGAAATATTTATCTCCTCTATATGGAGCACATTGGCGAGACTATGGCAATCCTTGTGCTAATTTTACTCAAATGTTTTAGGGTTGTTCCAGGCTGGGCCCTTTTTGGCAAAATTTTGGTTTAGCAATGTCCCAATTATTTATTTCAGATCTTACCATTTCCTTTCAATATTACTATATATAGATCAAGATGGAACAGTGCCCCCTGCTAGAAGTATTCTATATTTGTATATAGCGGCAGCCAAGAAAGTGATTACACAATTATGGAACACCCCAATACCCCTACATTTGCTGAATGGCAAGAGAGTGTAAATGAAATTTATTATATAGAAAGAACAATATCACACTATTTGGGGTGGGAGACACAATACGAATTGACTTGGAGGCCATGTTTTTTTTTTATATTTCCCAGGAAGATGAGGCTTTTGTTCCTTGAATGGTGTTCGATTAAAATTAATTTATGATATAGACTTCAACAAGATAATTATGGTAAACTATAATGAAGTATTTTATTATATCTAAGATTTGTGTTACAACTGGACTTAGGTTCCCTCTGCCCCTTCTGATTTTTTAGCTGTTTAGTTTAAAAATCTGTACTGATATTGTGTACAACCTAACTGTATAGAACCAATGGAATGGAAATGATGTACTGTATAGCTGTATATCCCTCTGCATGACTTAATAAAAAATAATTTATATATAAAAAAAGGTTATGTCCTAGACCATTTCGTATGACAAAGGGTAGAACTTTCCTCTTCTATGGGAGATTTGAGAAGAGCATGGTCTTTGCTTTTTTTTTTTGCAATTAAGGACCAGTTTGTTGTTGCCGAACTAGATTTCAAGTGACCAAAAGTTACTTTGGAGAGAAACTGTAAGGCTGCCACGGTCAGTTTTTTTTTTTTGAATAGATAACTACATCATCAGCACAGAGTTGTACATTGGCTGTCTAACAAGCATTTGGCAGTTGTTTTATGAAAAGACTATATAGGAGTGAGACCAAGATGGAGCCATGGGGGACACCAATAGATACTCTCCTAATGTCAGACAAATATGTATTGCTCTTCACCCAGTGGGAGAGATTGGTGAGATAGCTGTGGAACCAGTCAGCTGTGTTCTGTGACAAACCCAGGCCAAGGAGTTTATTCAGTGGGAAATTATGTCTGACCAGGTTGACAGCTTTAGTAAGCTCAATATATACAGCTTTGACTAGGTCTCCATTGTCAAGGGCCACATGAACATAATGTATTCCAACAGCACTGTGTTTGTGTTGTGGATGTTCTGGAAGCCATGCTGCTGTAAAGACTGGACACTGTATTATTCAAAATAAATAACAATCTGGGCAGACTATTCTCTTGAGGGCCTTGGACAGAGAAGAAAATAGATACAGGTTTGTAATTGGCAAGGCTAGAGCGGTCTCCATTTTTTGAAAACTGGTGTAACCAGTCTGGGTTTCCACTTTTCTGGGAACTGCAAGTTCAAGTTCAAGTTTATTGCAGGAAAGCTCCATTGAGAAAGCTCATGCACAAGGAGATCCTGGGTGCATGGTTACAACAAATATACAATGCAGGCAATAACATAACAATACATAAATGGCGGACCAGGTCCTACAAGGTACATGGGTAAACAGTCCTGGGTGAAAAACAAAAAAACAAAAAAATATTTAGTACATGTTGTTTAAGGAAGGTGGTGTAGTGAGAAGAAACTAAGGAAGTAAGGAGAAAGCTAGGGGAGGGAGTTTAGAAACAGTTACAGGTGTCCTTTATTTTTGAAGCCACCAGTTTTTTGAAGAAATTTACTGAGACTACACTGGATAGTTTCAGAGTGGATTTCAGCTGGTTCCAAATAGTTGGTAGGGCACTTGAGAAGGCTCATCTGCCAAAGGAGGTATGAGTCCTAGGTGCGTCGAGTAGGATAAAATCTGATTTCCTAAGGAAATAAGAGCTGTGGGCAGTACTGATAAGTGCTACTAAATAGCTTGGTAATTTATTCAGAAGTTTTAGGGTCCAAATGCCAGCATGGAGTGTGCCTCTAATGGTAAGTGAAGTCCAACCAACAGCTACGTATAGTTCGAAATGGTGGATTCGGTATGGGTAGTTTGTAATGAAGCGCAGGGCATGGTGATAGAGAATGTTCAATTTGTTTAGGGTAGTAATTGCTGCAGAAGTGTATAATATGTCCCCATAGTCAAGTAAAGGGAGGAAGGTGGTCTGAACAAGCCCGAGTCTGGTTTCCAGGGGAAAGAGGGACCTATTTCGGAAGAAGAAGCCTAGTCTAGCTTTTAGTCTTCTGGACAGGTTGTCAATGTGCTCGTTGAAGGAGAGCTTGTTGTCTAACCAAAAGCCGAGGTATTTAAATTTAGTGACAACTTCCAGTGGTTCACCTAGGGATGTAGCGATGAAGTCTTTAGGTGGGACAGTGAGGGTGACAGAGGAAGTATTAGTGGGGAAAATTATGGCCTTAGTTTTTTTAGCATTTGGGAGGAGTTTGGTATTGATGATATTTGTTTCCAGCTGTGCGAAATCGACTTGAAGTATATCCCTGACTTCCGATATTGTATGGCCAGATGTTGATATGTAGGCAGAAGAGTACAGGACCTAAGATGGAACCTTGCTGGACTCCCCTAGTAACTGGTAAGGAGGCAGAGAACAGTCCACCAGCTTTGACTTTCTGCATTCTACCTGATAGGTAACTGGAGAACCATTTGGTAGTAGCTAGGGTAGTGCCAATATTGGTGAGGCTGTTCACAATTAGAGTATGGGCAATGGTGTCGAATGCTTTACTAAAATCTAAGACTACTGCACCCGTAATTTTTTTAGCATCCTTGGCTGAGATCCAGTCATTGATGACTTTAGCTAGTGCAGTAACGGTGCTATGATTAGAGCGAAAGCCTGATTGGGCTGGATTGAGGAGAGAGTAGGTTTCCAGATGATTCTTCAATTGTATATAAATCAATTTTTCGAGGACTTTTGAAAGGATAGGCAAGATTGAGATTGGTCTGTAATTGTTTAAATTGCATAGGTCGCCGGATTTTAATAAGGGTATGATATGAGCGGACTTTTCTAATTCTACTGGTGCACTTGTTGTGGGCATCCATGTACCTATGCAGGTGGACAGGGGACCCTGTTTCCTTAGCCAGTGCCCACAGATTGCTTCTCTCCCTCATGAAGGCAAGGTACTCAGAGGTGATCCATCCAGATGGTGTTCCATTTGCTTTACATTTTTTAAAGGGTGCAAATTTATCACACACAAGTGTAAACTCAGAGACAAAGAATTCTAGGGCTGAGTCAATATCAGGAATGACATCTAAGAAGCTTCAGTCACTTTGGGCTAAGTAATGTTTGAATTCAGGCACCTCCATTTTGTTTAGGACTTGACTGACTCCGATCAGGGGTTGGGGGTGGCCTCTTCTGTTTAACTGTCCATAGACATTGCACCAGAGAGTGGTCACTTAGGGTATCTGGCAGAACTTTGACAGCTTTAACCCTATCAGAGTGTATAATTAGTACTCAGTCGAGTAGCAACATAGTGCCTGTTTTATAATTGAGCGACCTACTAGCTAAATGGTCATCCCTGCCTTTGACTATGCAGATGTTGTTTTCAGTGCTGCCCCTACAGCCTCTCTCTCCAAACTAGATGTCCTGTACCATGCCTTCTGCAGATTTGCCTCAAACTCTCCCCATCTGACTCACCACTTTGACCTCTCCTCCTCCCTCCCCTCCAGTCGCTCTCCCAAAGATGCTTATTCCTCTGCATCACCTTTATATCTAAATTCTGGTTTGGGACTCTACCATCATAACTTGCCTCTCTCCTCAAACCTGCCACCCTCTCCTCATACAACTCATGATCAGTCAGGTCTCATTCCTTTGCCTTCCCGCATGTTCACTCTTCAACCGGCAAATTGGCCTTCTCCTATAGGCTCCCTTCTCTCTGGAACAGCATAAACCCCCAAACCCATCTTATCCCCTCCTTTCCCACCCTCAAGCATTTACTGAGGCTTGCCCCTTCCATGTCCTGCACCTGTCCCTCTCCATAATGCACTTTCTCGCATGTCTTTTAACCTGCTTCTCCCTAACTGCACCTGCTGCCCCCCCCCCAGGTCCAACCTCCCTTGTTTTTTATCCTCCTACTAATTGTAGTTGTTTATTCTTACTCATACTAACCAATGTATAATTATGTCTAAATATTTATTTAATTGTATATTATGTAAATATCCACTATTCATTACGTTACCTGTTTGTTGTGCCAATGTTTTATCGTTTGCTGCTCATCGTGTAAAAAAATCGTACTTAATTTTATCCTCTGTCATTTTGTACCCCTACCCCCGGGTCACACCTGGAAATTCACCTCAGCTTATGGTGTCTTTCCCGGTGATCAAATTTTAAATAAAATAAATAAATAATTGGTCCTGGTGAGCTCAGTGACCATTTGTGTGAGAACTAGACTGGACATTTTATCCCTCTGACGTGTGCTGGACTTAAAGTTCCAACTGATGTTAAAGTCACCAGTAACAATGTATTCCCAGTTCTGACTGAGTTGCATGAAGTAGCAAGTAAGTGAAGCTCAGATTATGGTTACCCAGTGGGATATATACAGGCAGGATAACAAGAGATTTGTGCCCTTGCCTAATCAAAAGCATTATTGCTAGGAATTCACAGTCCATGGTTAGGTCTTTGATCATGATTTTATTATTTTTTTTTAATTTTCTTTTTATTAAGAGAAGCACAATAGGAATCAATAATACATACATGTACAGGTTATTAATAGTTCAATATTTGTCAAAAACATTTCAGGTCAGACATGAATGATATGTATAGATAAAAAGAAAAAAACAAAACAGATAATCCATGTTAAAAAATTAAAGGTGCCCTAGACAGTACTGTATCATGTAAAAATAAAGTTATCTTCAGAGAAGGTCTCCGTCTGCACAGTAACTAAGATGATTTCTCCCCCAAACCCCCATCCTGAACCACAAGCCTATGAATATGAAATTTAGTTTAGGACTAACGGTGTTAGCAGTCTCCCCAGCCAGACATCCAAGAGCTCCCCCCCTTCCCATAGCACAAATTCTGGATCATGCTGTGCCATGTAAACTATCCCTGTTTATTTATCATGTACAGTAGTCCTGCTGTTAGGGCTTCTAACTTGTATATCTCTAGGACAATTTGTCACCAATCTGAGACTGTGGCTATTTTGGTGGACATCCACCAATTCGTTATGGCTTTTTTTGCTGCTAAGAGGTACAGGGGCAGCAGGATACAATGCCATAATGGTCTATGTGTTGGAAAGATTGGCAAAACAATCATTTCTGCTGTTAGAACAACCTGTTCCCCAAAGCAATCACACAGCTCCTCCTGTAGGGTACACCAATACGGCATATGCTTGGGGCAAAACCATACAAAATGGCCTAAATCTGCTAATTTACAATTGCAGTCCCCCCAACACCTACCATTTGCTGCAGGTAGGTATTTAGCTAGAATTGCTGGGGAACAAAAAAATCTGGAGCGACACTTCCAAGCCAATTCTCTCCATATATTTGAAGAGGTTATTTTAATTTCTGTTAGTGATGTGTCCCTCCACATGGAAGGAGGGATTTCCAGATTCAAATCCTTATTCCTTCCTTCCACCACCGATTGAGAAGTGTGCCCCAGATAGTCTTGTAAGACTTTATATAAGTGGCCTATGAGGTGTCCCCAAGGATGACCTGCCAATGTGTCTTTTAATAAAACCCACAAAACTGGAGGGGGGAGTAGGTAATTTAGGGACCACATCCCTTTGTCGTAGTATATAATTTTGTACTTGATTGTAATGGAAAGAGTCTTTGTCTGGAAGGCCATATTTCCCTTGTAAATCAACAAAGGACATCATTCCTGAGTTTGTCAAGAACTGATGTTAATAGTTGAGCCCCACCCTCCTCCATAAATCAAAAGTGGCATCAAGACTTGAGGGATGTAAACTTTCGTCTTCCGATAATAATGTATGGAAAAAAAATGATTTCCTTGAGTACCATCTTTTGCTTTAATTTACACCATATTTTCAGAATTTGAGATGTATAGCTGGTGAAGTTGCAGAGATGGGGAGCCCGTCCTTTTGAGGCAAATGCAATCTTTTCAAAAGCCTATAGGTCATTAATTAAGATTCTGTACCTTTCCAGGGGACTGAAGTAGAGGGGGACAACCACAGAAACAACATTTTAAGGAATGCCTCTATTGCATAAAGTTTCAGATTAGGTAAATTAACCCCTCCCTGAGCCAATGAAAGCTGAAGTAAGGAGAGACGTATTCTGGGTCTTTGCCCCCCACCAGATGAAATAAGATGTTAGTCTGTGCCAAGATTTATAGTAAAATTTGGACAGAAATATGGGGATGTTTTGGAAAAGATATAGAAGACGAGGAAGAATATTCATTATACAATGGCAAGAACATTTCCTGGTCTCTGATTGGTCAGTCTTGGGCTGGACCCGTGATGTTATCCCAGCCCAACATCACGGGTCTAGCCTCAGCCTCACTGTGAACCTGTAGATGAGCTATATGAGCTAGATGACCTCTTTTTTTGCATCTCCTCTTAAGAAACAAAAATATTTTTCCACACTAAAAAAACATTCTTTAAAATAATTTTTTTATTTTATATATAACAATGAGCCATTGTATAATAGCAATAATGCGCTCCAGGGAGTGTGTCGTTTGGGATAACGTCATGCCTCAGGTATTGGATGCACTCGGCCTACGGCCTCGTGCCCAACCACCTGAGGTATTATGTTATCCCAGCACAACACACACCCTGCTGGGCATTATTACTTAATTAAAATAGTCTCTATGCATTGGAAAAAGTAAGATTCAACTTACCCCATTTGGATATCATCTTGGATAAGAATGGACAGTGGTTCATAATTAACCAGCTCAACATGGTCCAGATTTGTGGAATATATATCTCTAAGAATTTGATCTTGGTACTGTGCCATTTTAAGGGGAAGGTTTGTCTTAGAGTCTGGGATGGTTGGAAATGTAAGAGTAGTACCTCGATTTTGGTGATATTATGTTTAAGACTGGCTATGCTTTCAAATTCCTGTAGGATCTCCCAAACTGCTGGTTTTGATTGTTCAGGAGATAGCACAGTCAATAAGATATCATCCGTGAATAAGGTAACCTTTAGGATTTTTGTCCGAGGGGACTCAATTCGGTCTTCAATTCATAATGATACTGCAAGGGGCTCCATATAAAGGGCAAATAATAAGGGGGAGAGGGGACAACCCTGTCAAGTACCACGCTATAAATGTATTGGAGGAGAGGAAAGGGAGACATTTATATGAATATAGGCCTGAGAGTGGGAATAGATGTTTTGGAGCCATTTCAAGAATGATTCCGGAAATAAGAACGTCACCAGGGCATCCCAGAGAAAATCCCAAGACCCTCTGTCAAATGCTTTCTCAGCATCCAAACTCAACAGGGCAACTGGTATTTGTCTTGAATTAATATATTCTAAAACTGGCTAGATCAGGGTGAATGAGTGTTGGGAGGAGTAATTCTAGTCTGGTTGTCCATATAGCCATATACATTTGTAATCTACATTTAATATGGAGATTGGGTGGTAAGAAGCTGCTTCGGTGGGATTTTTATCAGGTTTAGGAAGTGGAGCTATGACTGAGTAGTCCCGGGGGGGTGGGGTCTCTCATTCCGAAACTGCTCTAAAAGTTGGCAGGAGAATGGGGAGCAGTTGTCCTGAGAATTTTTTATACCACTCAGCTATGAAGCCATCTGGACTGGGACATTTTAAAGGTTTCAATGCCTGAATGAGATTTAGAACTTCATTTGCACTGATGGAAGTTTCAAGAGCTGTTCTTTTGGTTTCCAAAAGCTTCGGGAGAGGGAGGCAGAATAGGAAATCTGCTCTTTTATCTGACAGATTAGATGAGGAGGAGGCTGCATATAAGGATTGGTAAAGACAGAAAAAGGCTGAATGGATTTGTTCTTCTTTATGCGAGATGTGGTTTGAGGTTTGGTGTTTAATTTTTAAGATTGTAGCTGCCTAATTTTTTGTGCGGAGTTTACAGGAGAGTAAGTGGGATCCCCTGGAACCGCTCTCATAATTGGATTGTTTCAAATATGTTAATGTCAGGAGAACTCTATGATCCATTATCTTTTGTATATCTTTTTTCATTTCACTAATTTTTCTTTGCAAGACTACATCCCCTTCTCTGTAAAGAAATTGATAGGCTTGAAGTTGTTCAATTAAGATGTTGTAAGAGGCATCTAGTTTACATTTCTTGTGGGATGTATAGTCCATGGTCTCACCTTGTATCACCACTTTTAGTGTGTCCCATTGTATAGGGTCAGAGACTTGTGCAATGTTATTATCAGTCGGGATCTGTGGGATGCTGGTGTGCATATATTTCACATGTTCTGGATCACACAAGAGGGAGGGGTTAAACCGCCAAAGTTTCAGTTTCTGTGGTTTCCCCAAATTTATTTTTAAAATCAATGGGCAATGATCAGATAGGAGATGAGGGCCAATAGATATGTCTTGGACCAGTGTTAGATGTTCACAAGTAGTAAAGAAGTAATCTAGTCAGGAATAAGACTGGTGATGTCCCAGTAGAATGTAAAGCCTTGTACTGAATGGAATAATTTTTTCCAGATGTCTTCGAATTCCAAATGGGTTAAGGTTCCTTTTAGGTATTTTATAGCTTTTGAAGTTCTATAAGTCTGTGGGTTAGAGGAGTCTAAATGAGCTGAAAGAGCTACGTTAAAGTCACCCTGCATTATTAATGTACCTTGTAACATATCTAGAACTCTATGTATAAAGGAGCGCATTATTGGAAATGTGGACTGGGGAGGAAGGTAGACACTGACCAGCATCACTTCATGGGAATAGAGAATGCCCTTTAATATCACATATCTGCCCTGAGAATCTATGCTTGTTTCCTGAATTTCTAGAGGTGTGGTGGAAGGCACCAATATGGCTCCCCCCCTCCTATGGCCACTGGAATAAGAGGATGCATATACTCTATAGCATTGACTCCATTTTAGTTTCTGATGTTCTGTGTCAGACAAATGAGTTTCCTGAATGAAATAAAGATCAGCTGCTTGTTTTCCCAAATATTGCATGAAGTATGTTCTTTTGATAGGATTGTGCAGCCCATTCACATTCTGTGAAAATATCTTAACAGGGTTTATCGCCATACTAAAAGTGAGTAAAGAGAGGAAGAAGGGGACTGCTCCAGGAACAGACAGGAATGCCAAGAAGTCCATGAGAAAATGCTTTCTACTGTCTTCTCATCCCAGCCATCCCAGAGGACCCAATGCAGCTGGGAAGGAAAAAGATCAAGAATGCAGACATCAGGACTTCCCACCACCCCTGGACAGGCAACCCCTTCCCCCAACTTGAAATAAAGGATGTTCATTTAATTATGCTTGTTTAGTGTGCTTTTCTTTGTTTTCTGAAGGTACCAACAACCAGAAAAAAAAAGTTTGACCGAAACAAGGCTGTTAGAGAAAACAAAAACATAAAAACTCCCTCTTGTAATCCCCTCCCCCTTTACCATACATCCTAAAAACTGTTTGGCCCCACATGGGCTCTGAGTTCTAGTGCAAGAATCTCCAGTAAAATTGGAGAAAACATATATACAAAGCTAAACTTGCTCTCAACTGAGAGACAACTATATACAGATACTGTTTGGCTTCTAAGTGTGAGAAAGGATCAATGATCCATCTCAGGGTAACTGAGATTACAGTCCGAAACTCAGACTCCACCTCAGAGAAGTGGGGGTGACACACCTAACTGGTAGGTATGAACCCAATTTGAGGTCATTATGACCCTTAAAAAGACCATCTCTACAAGGTTGTAATGGAGATCCTGTGTTGGTGACTCCATGGTAGAATGCCACCTCTTAACAAAGAGCTCCCCCACCCCCCTTTCCAGCAGTGTTCGTTATATGCAGGAAACAAACCTCTTAGTGACCAAAGTGTACACACAATCATTATCATGGCCCCCCAAAGGATATATATGCAATCAATGTCATAAATATTCAGTGTTATATTCCAAGTCCACCATTCCCTATTAACATCAACCTCTCAGACCCAGGCCATATCCCAGTATAGGTCAAACATCTGGATTCCCCCTCCTGCATCCTTAAAAGTAAGTTTTAGGACTTATGTCCTTTAACTACATACTTCGTTTTAGTTATCTGAGGTGGGGCTATAGAATCATTGCCCATCCCACTGTATTGCCCCACTATAATGGTTAGGACCAGAGTCTCCATCCCTCCAGCACTACCCGCACCAAACCCATACCAGAACCTGGTTCCCCGGACTGAACTTGAGATGGAGGGAGTGTGATCCTCTCTTCTTTGAGACTGAGGCTCCATGAAAAATCTGGTATCCCCAATCCCCTCAGAGTAGTAGGAGGGTAGTATAAGTTGGAAGGTCTATTACCAATGAGACGCCCTTGCCTATAGATATCACATGGAGGAGTAGAAGAATGTGGCCAATGCAGTAAGCTAGACCTGTTCTATACCACACAGGGCCCCAGGAGTTTCCATGTGGCCAATGGACTCATCGTTACAAGGTTAACCCAACATGGGGACCAGAATTCACAAGCCACCCAATCATTCCGGAGTAAGCAGCGGCTCAGAGAGGAACAAATACTTGACTGGGCATATGGACATTTCCAGGTGAGGTTTCGGATAGACAGAGCATTGCCCCAACACCCCAGCCCAAGCCTAGCAGGCTCCAGGAGGGGACAAGAGGTGAGGGGAATCCAGGGCAGATCGGTCAAAGATACTTTGTTAATAAGTTAATCCCAGAAAGTCACCATTTCCCCCCCAGGCCTCTATCCAAGCAATATCAGGAGGGGGTCAGAAAACACTATAGCTGAGGCTGGAGGCTAAAAGGGGAAGGACTGTGTGTGGGCCTCAGTCTTGCTAGTTGGACATGTCTCCTTCATTGCAGCCCAGCTCTGGTTCAAGTTCAAGACCTATACATCCCTTGATTATGTCCAGAGAATCCCCCTCCCACTAAACTTGCCAAACTGTTAGTTAAGTTATGATCCATGCTTTACTGCCAAGTCTATATCAGTCTCATCTCCTGGGCCCAACACAATCACCACACCAACTGTCATCAATTTTACCCAATAAGGGTGAAAGCTAGGTGGTCCACAAGAGGAAGGCCCATAGTCCCATTCTTTCATAATTTAAATTATATACAAGGTTTTCAGGACAGCCAGCAGAATAGGAACTCTTCTCTTGGAGAGCAGCTCAAGATCGAGGAAGATGGGATCAGCCCGGCAGATCCTGGGGCCATGCAGTCTGAGGGGGGGAGAGAGAAGAGAGCCACCAAGTCAGCACAGGGAAGGGAATGAACCCCAAATAGGTGAACCGATCCATTGGCTAGGTATATGGACCCGCCATCTGTGAACCGGAGACCCCAGTGTTTTTTTAGATTTAAATTTTATAATAATACCAGGGTCCACTGGTGCTCCTAATTGCCTTCCTACTGCCCTATAGCTCAATCAAACCCCCCAATGTATCAGTCCCAGTCCTGTCACCTGGCCAGTAGAACATACCCAGTTAGAATAGCGTTACATGAATAGAGCCAATCTAGAAAGCGCTAGTTCATGTAGCACTAGCACGGACAGCGAGAGGGGATCTGCAGTGCTTTCAATAAGCACTCCCCAGGTCACTGTCCATGGTGTTCACCACATACCAGAGCACCAGGATCCAGGAGGCTGGCCAAGCTCCTTCTGTGGCATGGAGGACTAGGGCATAGAGCAACTCAGACAGAGGCAGTAGAGACCAAGGTTCCAATCCTGGTCTCCAACATTTTTGTGCACTCTGGACTTTGTTTCTTTGACACATGACCATGGAAACAGTATTTCACAGCTCCACATATTTTAACTTTCCCTGTGATCTGCTCCTCCCTGGAGTGAGAATCCTTCAGTCCAAAAATAAAACTGACAGCATTATTGCTGCGCTATTGTTGCTGACGGCCTTGTGGTCAGTGCTATTCTGATCCATTGCCCTGTAGAATAGAGAAAGTCCGTTCATGACTGCAAGGTAGGATTGCGATACTTCTTCAGCTTTTCAAGTATCTCCTCAAGAGACAGCTCTGGGTCTGGTATTCTCCAAGTAGAGGATGAGCTTTCCAGAGGTCTCTGGGCTTCTGAGCTGGATCCTCAGTCTTGATAGATTCCTCTAGTAAGTAGATCTGTTTTTGCTTCAGCAGCAGTGGAATATGTTTGTGGGCAAGTTAGATAGAATACCACCAGTTTAGCTGGGTACGGCATGCAGAATTTTAACTTCTGGGCTTTGAGGCACAGGAATAGAGGAGCATATTCCTGGTGCATCCGCTGAGTGGCTGGTATGTAGTCATTGTCAAAAAATGAGCCTGTGGTTACTATATACAACTTTTCGTTTTTGCCAGGCTTTTAGGAGACATTGTTCCTTAACTTGAAAATTTAAAAAGCACATGACAAAGGACCTGGGGCGGGTGTCTGGGTGAGTCAGTTTTAGGCCGAGAGCCCGTTGTGCCCTCTCAATGTCAATTTGAAATTCAGGGCCCAGTTTCTGCACTAAATGGAGCAAATAATCTGAGAAGGCCACTAGATTCTGTCCCTCTTCATTTTCCGGCAGGCCGTAGATTTTGATGTTGTTTCTACGGGCCCTGGTTCTTGGCATCCTCCTGCCTGACAAGATTAGCAGCTGTTCAGTTGCCAACACTGTCATTCTGACTTTTAGGCCCTCTAGGCAGCTGGTGTTCTCTGTGAGTTGCTTATCCACTTCATCCATGCGGTTTTGAAGCACCCTGATGTCGGAGCGGAGATCTCGGATGGAGTCTCTCATTTCCACCCGAAATTCATTTATTGCTTTCAACATCATTTCTGTTTGTGCACTCTCCATGTTCTTTTTCCCCTTTTGATTTATAGCTTTCTAGCTGAGGCATGGATTTAGGAGGTGGCTGTGAGTCAGAAAGGCCACAGTCTTCTCTGTCATCTACCTTGGTGAGCAGGAAGAAGCAATTTTTTTGGTTTATTGACATGGTCTTAGTAAGGAAATTAATATTGGTGGTGCAAGAAGGTTTAAAGTAAGATTTAATTCTTGATAGTAGTTCGATAGTTAGGGTTTTGTGGCAGACTTAGTAAGATTCAGCAGGGGATCTCCTCTAGCTTGCTCCTCACTGTATCATGGTGCCACCGGAAATCCTTTGATCATGATTTTAGACACTTGCAGGTCTGATCTGAGGTAGATAAAGGCAGCCCCCACCTCACTTGCCTATTGTAGCCTCCATGAAGTTATTGAAGCCTGGCAATGAGATAATGGCATCAGGTACAGTCAGGTATAGTATCTGTGGACTGACCCACTTTCAATTAGGCAAATAAAGTAAGGTTTCACCACAGTAACTTGACCCAGGCTTTGAATAGAGCAAATTTAGGTAGGGGACTGCCAATATTTCGGGAGACTGTTCAGTAGACCTTGGCTACAGGTGCCAGACCCAGAGCTACCAGCAGGACCAGGGTCGGGGTGGACATTGTCGGACAGTAGGAGTAGCTTTAAAGTAAGGCCTCTGGTGGCTCTAAGGAGGGACAGGGGTGTGGTCCTAGACACATAGCCAATTCAGGTAAACCCATAGCACTCCTCATGTACCACAGGGGTTAGGTGTTCAATTTGGGGGACATATTGCTGCAGGGCTCAGGTACTGTAGGGTTGCTCAAGGAATCAGTAGGCCTTGATACCAGTGTGGGACCAAGGGAGATAGCCTGCTTTATTTCTGAGGGTTCCATAGGTTCAGGCAGTAATACTGTGGGTAAGCAGGTCAGCAGCATTAATACTGCAAGAAACCTGCTAGCAGCATGGAAGGATGACAGCAATTTGTAAGTATTTATTTTATTTATTGAGATCTTGGATTACAACAGTGAGCGATTGCTCATTTTTAGGTTCCACATCAGTTACAAGGACAAGGGGTACATAAAAACAACAGTACATGTTTTAGACAGAGTTACAGTAACAAACAATAATACAGCAATACATTTTTTGACAGAGTTAGTATAAGGAATCACCAGTTTTAACATAAGCTGCAAGTGATTTGCCTGAGTCATAGACAGGGCGCCCTACAAGAATGCAGTCAAGGAGAGGATAGTGGGAGGAGAGTGATATGGGTGCCAGTGGGTGTTGAGGGAGTGGGGGGGGGAGGTCACTGATCTGTAGCACTAAGACACAATCAGTTATACGGGGAGTTAGCAAAAGTACAATAACAGTTTGGGTGATATCACAAGAAATAAACAGTTTAAACACTCTTACCATACAGGAGAAGGTACTAGCAGCAGCAGCAAATTCTGGTAGTCCCTTACCAGCTAACCTTAAGACACAATCCATTCAGGGAGGGTGTTAGCAAAGCTACCATAAACATAAGGGTGGCAGCAACCAGTATTAGTCAGCATAATCACTATTAGTCAGAATAATCACTATTAGCTGACAGAACTGTAGCCCGTACTATATTTTGTACCCAAATACTCAGTTCACATGGATGAGGTGTTTTAAAATACTTCCCTGTCAAGCAAGTTAAGGCAGTAGCAAATAACAATGGACTCTATTTACTATGCCTACATGCTGCAGATATGCAGTGCATAGGCATGCCTCTGACTGACTACCACACAGTGGGGATCCAGCGGTCCCCCAGTAGCATTCACTACAGGTGTGCAAGCTCATTGCACACACTATCCCCCAGCCAATCCTAACCTATGCACCACAGACAGTCCAGGGGCCTGTCCGGGGTGTGCTGGCACTCTGCACCATTCACCAAAGCATGGAGTGCTGAGTGAGGGGATGCAAGTTACATTATGGGAGTCCCCACCATAACTGATATATGCCCCCACTGATGACAACTGACAGTGCCAGCTACACATGGCTGCCCCCTACCATGCTGCCCCAGCCCACCTTGCTGCGTGGTAAGGCTGGGGTCAACTGTTCGGGCACTCACCCATTGGTGAAAACATCCTGGGACCAGTACCTGCCCAGAATCCCCTGCTTGCCAGAGCAGGAGATCCACAACTGGATGCCTGCCCATGTCCGGCGATCTGCCCCCATGATGCCTGCCCAGGTCCCATGATCTGCCTCCGTGCACCTGTGCGCTGGTGGGGGGGCCATGGATAGATGCCCTGCAGTGCTTGTGGTAGTGAATGCCATGTACCCTGCACCTGTCAGGGACTGTGTAGCTCCACAGGTGTTATACATGCATTTTGCGCGTATACCCTGCACCATAGTGCTTAGGGCCCATAGTCCTTATTTCTTATAGGACCTCTTTCTTCTATGGCTCAACTGAAAAAGCAGGAAGTAACATTTTCCAGGTCATGCAGCTGAGCAGATGCAAAAGAGAAGAGTGTAAAACTCACAGACTACAGGAGCAATCAGGCTGTTGGATGGTAAAAACCTGTTTTGGAGGCTCATGGAAACAGGTAGGTGACACAAGAAGGCAGGGCCAGATTAAGACTGAAAAGGCCCCTTGGCATTTTCAAGCTGAAGCACCCACCCCCAAACTAAAAGTACAAAATTTCTTCCTTTTACAGAAAGTGGGTTTTAGAATTGTAGCCAACTTTTTTAGCCACTAGCTGGCAGGGCTAGTTATCGGAAAAATTTCACTAGCCCAGCACAAAAATGATCAAATGTTAAATAAAAGGCTTTAATACAAATGTATTTATTGTTTATTAAAATCTCGGATTACAATACCCATCAGTCAGAGACTCTTTTACAGAGGTTCCACGTTAGACTGAACAGTACAATACAAACAGTGAACTAATTAACATATCTACGGTGTACCGACACAAGGTTGACACCACAATAGCGAAGTCCGGCACTATAACAGATTTCACCTGGATGTGGTGAGTCACTGTGTCAGAACACTGCAGACACTGGCGGTGCGGCTCCTGGTTTCTCACCCCCTTCTGGTACAACTCTGACTCGAGTTAGATATTTAGAGACTGGGGTGTGTGGGAGGGGTGCAGCTCCCCACATGGGGGGTTGGGGGATGGAAAAGTGCCAACATCCCCGATGGTACAATGCCAACACTCGGCATAGTGTCTGTCGCTGTTGGGGATTTTGGCATGAGTGCTGTAGAAGCGCTATAGTAAAACCCATATATACTATGCTTACATGTTACAGTTACAAAGGTTAATAATGTAAGAGACATTTTCGTTAAGACATAACCCACAGGTGCCACAGACACACCCATACATGTGATTCAATGGTCTAAAGGGCTAAAAGGAGTAGACAATAGGAAGACCTTGTCAAGCAGAGGAGATTGGAAGCACTCATAAGTATCACATAGCAATCAATATAAAATGAACATTCTAGGCAATGACATTGCTGCAATTGGTTCAATCAGTGGGCATCTAGTGGACCAAGGACCAGACATTACAGACAATCAGATGCCCTTGTCAGAGCAGAGTAAATGGAAACAATCACTAATGCCAGAAAATAAGTGTGATGGGGCAAGGTAGAAGGGACAACGGTGTCATTCTTGAAATTTTAAACTAATGGGAGAGTAAGTGGAGGTCCATGGGGGTACAGCTGTCTGCAGAGGGACAATTGTATGGCATCAGCTAGGGAATGAAGGAAAAAGATGTGTGTAGGGGTCGTGAGGTGACAGGGATCTGTTATAATAGGAGAAGGAGAGACAGGGAAGGAAAAATTAATTTATTTGAATTTTGTTGAGTGGGTAGGCCCATTGAGACAAAGCTGTCTCTTTTTCAGGGGTGACCAGGGAAATACAAGTATTCCATACATAAGATAAACATTGCTATACAGTGGGGGAAACAAATTACACTTTAAGTACAGGAAATTAAAACATACAATGTACAGAGATACATTGTGACTTGTGGTTATACTCAGTGTATCGTACAATAAGCAGTCAGGACAAGGAATCCAAAAATAGACGAGCTTAACATAATTACACAGGATCAGAGTACTAGGTAGGTCTAGTAAAGGCAATGTGGTACATACACATAAATATTGTTTATTGAACATTCAATACATGTATCTAGGAGAATTAAAGAGAGAAAAACCCATAGGTGAGAAGCTGAAATTGCCGTGCTCAGTAAGATATATGGAGTAGGGGAAGGGAGGTGGCTGGGAGATAGGGAGGAGGCAGACCTGGGGAGGGAGGGAGGCATGTAGAACAAAGTAGGGGTTATTTACAGTCACAGAGTGGAGGCTGAAAGAATGTTGCTTTTTATAATCTTGTAAACTGCGTAAGAGACGTACATGCGAGTAGGTCCGGTGGGAGATTGTTCAAATCTTGAGGTGCAACAACAGAGAAGGATCTTTCGCAAATAGCTGGTTGAGTCTTGGGTAGTTTTAGGATTGGATATTGAGAGGAATGTAGGGATCTGGTAAAGGGTTTTAGCGTGAGTAGGTTGGACAGACTGGGTGGGGAAGGCAGGTGGATCAGCTTAAAAGTGGTGCAGAGCAATGGGAATTCAAGATATGCTTCAAATGATGGCCAGCCTACGGTATAAAGCACATCACAGTGGTGGGTATGCACAGGGACTGATGCAGTGAAACAAGCTATTCTATGATAAGCTTGTCTTAGTCTATTTAGGTTAGTGGTCTTAGCTGTGTGCAATAGTGACACACCATATTTATTTGTTTATTTCGATTAGGATTAATACCTTTGAGTCAAAGACTCATTTTCAAAGGTTCCAAGTCAAGGACAAAAAGCAGTGCAATACAATACTATACAATACAATACCGATAGCCGAGATCACAGGATAGCATCATGCAATCAATATAGTGTCAGATGAGGTTCAAGACTTGTTTGTTTCAGGCTAACCTTAATAATAGATAAAGCGCATTACATCATTTGTTGCAGGGTAGGGCTAGCCCGGTAGGAAATAACATGTCAGCAATATAGCAATGTTATGTCAGGGGGATGCTAGGGGAAGGGGGTAAGCAGCCAGAGTGGTGTTGTCCAAATGGAGGCGCTGTGGATAGGGAGAAATGAGGAGAGGTAAGGTGGTGGTGGAGGGTGGTAAGTCGATTTATTGGGGGGACTGGGGGGGAGAGGGGTAGGAGCAAAAGACAAGTAAAAATCAAGAGTATCAGTTGATCATATGTTTGCCCAGCTACAGGTAGCTGCATAGCCATAGAGAAAACCCAGAAGCAGGGTGGCAGAGGCTATGGTTCTCCTGGTCTGAGGTTGAAGGTTGGGAGCAGTCCAGTATAGGAGGCCTAATTTCTGATGTGTGGATTTTGTGACCTCATCAATATTTGTCTCAAACGATAGGTGTTCAAGTGTTAAACCCAGGTATTTGAATGAGTTTACCCCTTCTAGAGTCTTGCCAGATAAGTTCTTGATTACCAAAGAAGGATGGGTGGACCTATCAAAAGCGGTGTGGTGAAATAACATAGACTTGTTTTTTTTATGTTGAGCACCAGTAGGTTGGTCTTAAATCACACCTCCAACTGCCAGAAGTTACTCTCTAGGTTGATATTGAGGGAAGAGATACTGTTAGAGACTCTGTAAAGTATGGCTTCATCAGTGTAGAGCTGTATTGATGCCTCTCCACAGTCTGATGGTAGCTTGTTGATAAAGATGGAGAAGAGTAGTGGGCCCAGTATAGAGCCCTGGGGAACCCCATCCATGATGGGTGACAGGGAAGACATAGAGTTAGACCATTTGATACATTGTAACCTGTCGGTTAGATAGTTGGTGAGCCAAGGGATAGTGAGGGTATCGAGATCAATATTGCCGAGCTTAGTTAGTAGAAGTTGGCGATTGATGAGATCAAGGGTTTTCATTAAGTCCATGAAAGTGGCCCCTTTCACAAGCCCCTGATCAATGGCCTGAAGAATATCTGTTGTGACATGCAGGAAGACAGATTCAGTGCCTTGCAGTCTCCAGAAACCATGCTGGTGTATGTTTAAGGAACTAGTCTGCTCAAGGAAGGAATAAAGTTGTTTGTAGAGTATCCTTTCTTGTATCTTACCTAGCGGGCATAATATAGAGATCAGTCTGTAATTCTCTACTAGTTCAGTGAGTCCACTTTTGTGTATGGGGACAACTACCGCAGTCTTCCATTTGTCTGGTATGGTTTGTGTGAGGAAGGCTCTATTGAGTAATAGTGATACTGGGTGAGCTATTGCAGGAGCTGCTATTTTGAGGAATTTAGGTTGAAGTGAATTGAATCCTAGAGAGCTGTCTGTGTGGAGGCCATTTAATAACGTAAGAACTTCGGAACGTGTTGTGAGTTTTAGATGGAAAGGGGGATCATTGACCGTAGGGTTTGAGGACTAGGGATGACGGAGTGTGGAAGGCAAGTCAGATTTGTACAGTATTTGTCCAGGTCGGTGAAGAAATTGTTTATGCCTGTAGCTATATCAGAAGGGCTGGATAGTGTTTCATCCTTAATGATCATAGTTTGGGCACTAGTGTGTTCTTTGCCCTTGAGTAAGGAATTAATATGAGATCAGAAGCGTCTTGTGTTAGCAAGATGTGTTGTCTGCAGGTAATGGAAGTAGTCCTACTTGGTTTTGTTATTTAGTTTGTTAGCTAAAAACGTGATGGAGGAAGAGATAAGGGATACTTGTGTCTGTGCTTTCTGTTTTTACTCATTATGCTACCATCCACAGCAGGAGTCTCAGGCAAACAGAAGTTTTTTGGGGGCACAAAATCTCAACCACACTAGGGGTGTCCAGGGGCATGTGCCTAGGGAAAATGTTTAAAAACTGAACCAAATGGTGCATATTGGTGGCTGTTAACAGGCCATGAAGCTGTTTTACAGCATGATAAAACTCATCAGAGAGACGACACTGTTGCATTTTTTGATGTCTTTGCTCAGTCTATGGATGGCCAACTAACATTTCTGGCCAGCCCACTCAGTTCCCACACCCCAGTGTGGGCCGTGATAGCACTGTACAAACATATTTGTGGCCTTCCAAGCCCAGTTCTAACACATTACCCACCCCGACCATCATCACTATGATCATCATTCACAACTTTGTATCTTACCTGGTGAGTCTACTACTAACAGTTGCTTGACACTGGCAAGCCCTGTTCCAAAACACTCACCCAGCCCCCACCCCCCCCAAGCATGGGTCCTGGTAGTGTATCAACGGTGGGTCAACTAACATTTGTTGCCTCCTTATTCCAACATACTCCCCCCTCCAGCATGAGTCCTATTCCCGGATCCACTAGTAGTAGTAGTAGTAGTACTACACCAAGGTGGTCAATTAACATTTGTGTCCCAGGGCCAGCTTAGGTTATCCCAGTTTAAACACACTCCCTCCCCCAAGTGTGGGTCAGTCCTAGTACTATACCAACAGTGGTCAACTTAAATAACATTTCTGGCCTGGCCTGCCAATCCCAGTTCCAACACACTACACTCTCCCATCCCCAGGCTATCATCCTCATCCATCACCATATGCACATGATATCTGCACACTTAAAAAGCAGTAGGGAGATATTCAATCAGCCAGCTCCAACATCACATTATATTCACACAAGTGTCTTGATATTCACATCATAGTCACACAAGTGTCTTGAAATGGGGGAGGTGCTGGGGGACTGGAGAAGAGCAGATGTCGTCCCACTACACGAGAGTGTGAATAAGGAGGATGCAGGAGAACAGGCCTGTCAGTTTAACATCAGTGCTAGGCAAGGTAATGGAATCACTGTTAAAAGAGAGGACTAGTAAATACCTTGTTGCTAGTGGACTTCAGGATCCAAGGCAGCACTGCTTCACATGGGGGAGGTCATACCAGACTAACCTGATAAAGTTTTTTGACTGGGTAACCAGGAAAGTGGATCATGGAGGGGCAGTGGAAGTGACCTACCAAGATTTCAGCAAGGCTTTTGACACCATTCCACATAGGAGATTGATACACAAGCTGAGGAGACTAGGAGTGGGGACTAAGGTTTTTTGTTTTTGTTTTTTTTTATATTTACAGTTTGTCTTTTTTCCTTTTTCCCCCTTTCCTGGGGTCATGGCTTACACATGCATCACGAGCATGGGCACTTGCTGGATCCAATGACCCCTTCCACCCCACACCAGACTTTACATCACCGCTTCTGCCGCCTGCGCACCCAACGGAACTCCACCTGATGGGTGCGGAACTACAGAGGAGCAGGCGTCCACCCCAGGAAAGGAAATCCCACTCCAGCCCCACCCAGCTGGCACCCCGGCAACCCAAGGTTGTTCCCAAACCCAAGTCACTGGCGTGGTGTAAGGTGTGGTGTCCAGCTCCTCAACCCTCAGCATCACCAGGTCAGCCGGCATTAAGATTTTTAAATGTGTAGAGAGTTGGCTGAGCAACAGGGCACAGAGGGTGGTGGTAAATGGGACCCACTCTGGAGTAGGCAAAATAATCAGTGGGGTGCAGCAGGGATTAGTACTGGGTCCTGTCTTCTTCAATGTCTTTATTAGTGACATTTCTGAAGAACTGGAGGAAAGGTATGCCCTCTTCACGAATGACATGAAACTCTGCAAAAGATTGGACACAACAAGGGGGTGAATAAAATGAATGGGGATCTAACATAGCTGGAAAAATGGTCAGGGAATTGGCAGCTGGGTTTCAACACAAAAAAGTGCAAAATAATGCATATGGGGCACAAAAACCAAAGGGCGACATACAAATGGGGGGGAGGGCATTGACAGACACAGATTAGGAAAGAGACTGGGGGGTAATTAAACAATCATATTTATTGTTCAACCAAGGTAACACTACATTTTGGGATATTACAAGTTATCACAATTAGAACACATTAAAAACAATATAGACTTACAAATAGAATACACACTTAACAATATAAAATCCTACCTAACTGTATGTTAGCTCCATGAATTCATTCAAATAGCATTCTCACACTATCCTAAAGGAAGTACCCCTTAGTATTGCACACAAGTGTTTTAAAAATCTTTCCCAACTATTTCCTTCTTACTTTTCCAGTACATCATCTTTTTTCATTTTTTATATTGCTATCAGGAATTTTGCTATTTTTTCAGCATCTTTGAAGTAAATTGAATGCAGGATAATAAAGGGAGGATCATAGTTTGCTTCAGCGTACATTTGGCCCTATGCACTATTGGGTGGGAAATACACACCACAGGCCTGTATCCTGCCCAAATAGCTCTGCACCTGCGGACAGGTGTGCATGGCTGGCATTCACCATCAGCTGCCACCTATCCACGGCTCCACCCCCCCCCCCATGTGCAGGACTCTGCTGGGCAGCCAAGGATGTAGTCGCGAACTCAGCTGGGCATCCAATTGAATGACCATACTGGTTCCTGAGTGGATCCCTTGTGCAGCAGTGAACTGCACCAGCAGACACCCGGACCAGTGCAGCTATACCCCATCTGGTGGCAGAACTCGTGGCCAAGGCCCTGGAGCACGGGTGCCATCTGCTGCATTGCCACAGCTTCCCTCCAACACATGGCAGCCAATGGGGGATATCTATGGGTGGGCATGAGTGGCTGGAGTCAGGAATCCAAAGACAGTAGCCCCTGCCAAACATCACTCAAGTCCTGAGACTGACCCCTGACTTCTTTGATTGTCCATACTGGGGCAGCAGGGGTAGGGACTCAAGGCCCTCAGCTTACCTGCTGCAAGAAATGCCCCATCAGCAGCCTTGGCACCCATGCTGCAAGCCCCCCCACAGACACACACACACATGCCGCTCCATCCTTCTGGCAAACAAAGTGCTCTCAGCCCCTCACACATGGCTGCCCAGTGTGAAGCATGACAGCCCCCTCCACCATCCACTGCTGCCCTGTCCTGGTGTTCATCAAGCCCCCCTAGCACACATGTGCCCCAGTCCCACACACCCCAACCTGGTCCTGTCCCTCCAACCTCAGTTGTAGTCTGTAGCTCCCCCACCCCGGTGCCATCCCTACACCTTCCAGCATAGTCGGTGCCGCAGCTGGATGGCTAGTGGCACAGTCTCACACAGCCTCCTCAGCCAATTAGTTATTCAAGTGATTCTGGGAACATGCCCTAATAAATAGGCTGTGCGTTCCCAGCATCACTTAGACAGATGGTGGCTGAGGAGGTGTGCATAGGACTGTGCTGCTGGCTGTCCGGCTGCAGCTCCAACTATGCAGGTACAGGTGGGGATGTTAGTGCCATGGGGGGAAGGGGGAGCCACAGACTACCATTGAGGGTCGTGGGTCAGGACTAGGGGTCAGGGAGCTCAATGGAGCTGGCCAGGCAGTGCCCACTGCAAGAGGCTTGCCAGCTTATGGACAGTGGCAGGGGGTGTCCTTTACACCTCAGCCCCCAGTGCATGTGTCCACTGTTCAATATGTCGGGGCCACCTTTACATGGGGTGACCAGTGCAGGTCAGCAAGAAGTGTGTGGCAATGTATTTGGCTGGGGCATAGGAGCCTTGGGGGTGTACTGCATTCCAAGAGCTTGTGCCCCCTCTTGGGGGGCTTGCAGTGATGGGGAGTGCCTTGGGTGTGTGCTGGGGTGGATGGGAAGGCAAGCAGGGATGGGTGCAGGGGTACCATGCCAGATGGACCAGGCAGATGTCTGTGTGCACACAGCACTTACAGCAGGGATCCCCCTGCTATATCCTGAAGACAGTTACATACCTCTGTGGATGGCAATATACACCACTGTGCATGGTACATAGTGCTGGCATATCCCCACCTGCCGCCAATGTGTTTCTGTCCACACAGCTGGGGATCAGGTGTGTAGGAGCTGCACACCCAGTTTTGTGCATCCCACATGGGGGGCACAATGGCTGCGGAGTGGCTACATGCCACGGCAGCGCAGTGCATAGACACTCTACACATTAGCGCATAGGGCCCAGTGTTAGTATATCCCTTATATACAAATGTCTAGGTTTTATGTATGGAGGACATGCCTTTATAACATGGGTTATAGAGTCAAGATAGCCCTTGTTACATGGGCAATAATTGACAGTTCGCTCATTCCTAATTTTTTGTTTCTGGTTAAAATAAGTATATTTAGAGGTAAGTAGCTCAAATCAAGCCCAGGTCAATACTTTCCTATATTCCGGCTGAAATGGCATAATTAAATATTCTTTTATTGAATGACTTATTTTATTTTCTTTGTACCATGGTGCACACTTTTGGTTACTAATTTTCTCCATATCCATTTTTGTGCCTGGTTAAAGAGTTTATTTTATAAGTGTATTGAATGCTGGGGCAATCATGATATTCCTTTCGTTGTCTGGCCAAAGATGTTGCATTATAATTTTAATTAAGGTAGTGTACAGTTTGTCAATCCATTGTGAGTTAAAGAGAAGCTGACACCTTCAGGAGAACTTTAACAAAACATAATAATAAGACACAGTTCAGTTTGTATTTTGTATTAATTCCGTATCCCTCCTCACCATTATTTATTACTGAGGTTATCTGAATGAAAACAGGGCCTTTGCTCCTGAAGAGTTCATCTATTCATGTTGCTTTCTCCCTACCTGAAGTCATAATGCATTGCTTATGACATCACAGTTACTCCTATGGCAACAGATTGTAATGTCACAACAAAGGATTGTGACTTGAAGTAGGGAGTAAGCTATAGAGGGAGATGAACTCTGAGGTATAGATATTATGTATCCATGCAAATTTTCTCAGTAATAAATAATGTTGAAAATAAATCTATAGAAAATATATGGAATGCAAGCTGAATTGTACCTAAATATTATATCTTTAAAAGTTTTCTTTGAGGTGTCAGCAGCTCTTTAAGCTTTTTTTTAAACCAGTTTATTTTTTTCATAAGACAAAGTTTTGGCAGCATGTAACATTCATTACTAATTTTTCTGATCCAGTACAATATCAATCTCAATTCATTTATGGTATTAATGCTTACCCTTCCTAATTCTGCCCTCACCTTAGCATTAATAGAAACATAGAATTTGACGGCAGATAAGGACCGCTTGGCCCACCCAGTCTGCCCCTTTCCCTACCTAATGGATAAGATGTACCTGTAGACACCTTCAACAGGGCTTTATAATAGTAAGACAAAGGATTATCCAATTTATTAGAAATATAAGTACTCCAAACGTCAGCACCATATAAAAGTATTGGGTTGATTTTAGCTTCCCCGGCCATTAGCAATGGTATCAATGAGTTGCCCCCGTCTTTATAATTAAACTTAAGTAGTGCTTTAGCAGCTTAGCTTTTATTGTTTGCTGCTTTACATACCTTCTCCAGCAAAAGGAGGAGGCCATGTCTATGCCCAAATAGCTATATTTGTTCACTACCTCTACTTGTTGATCCCCCACGTATATTTTAATTTCAAGTCATTTGTTTAAATTTTGTCCAAATAGCATGACTTTTGTTTTACTCAAGTTTATTTTTAACTCTAGGAGATCACATTTTTGGAGAAACACATTAACCTTTTTTTGTAGGCCAACCTGTGTGAGTGAAAACAAAACCACAACATCAGCATATGCTAATGATTGAAGGGGAGCTTTTAATATTTTAGATGGATCAAATTGGTTGATTTCCTGAAATTCCAAAATAGAATTCACATAAATGTTAAACATGGCTGTAGATAATACAAAACCCTGCCTGACACCACAATTAGAATCAAAGTACTCTGTAAGGTTCCTTTTATTGTCATATTTTACAGCAGTAATTATATGTGTATATATATATATAAGAGAGAGAGAGAGAGAGAGAGAGAGAGAGAGAAGAGCAATTGGCCATAGAAGGGCAGGCTTGATCTGCATTTTTCCTAAAGTTTCCCAGAGAATATCCTTAATACTACAGTCAAATGCAACACTAAAGTCAACATATAATGTACCTACCTTCATTTTTCTGATATGGACATTTCTTTCTAAAATGTGTGAAAAGCAAAAAATGCATCTATTGTGGAAAATACCTGTATTAAACCTTCTTGTGATTGTGAAAAAATTTATATTATCAAGTCAATTAATTAATTTTTTAAGTAGTGTTTTAGAAACAAATTTAAAACTGATATCCAAAAGGCTGATGAGTCAAAAAGTGGTGGTATTATGTACATCCCCTTTCTTATCTATTGGTACAATAATAGTCTTTGTTCATGTTGTAGGGATACATTTTTGTGCTAAACATTCATTAAAGAAGTGTGTAAGCAATGTAGTCCAGAAATCTTTAAACTCTTTGTATATTTTCAAAGGAATACAGTCTGGTCCTGGTGCCTTATTACTTTTTAACTTTATTATTGATGACTCCACCTTTCCTTCAGTAAACTCAAGTGTGGAATAACTACTACTTTCCCTTAGGACCTTTGGTAAGTTTCTCTTTAAACCTACAGCCTCAAATGTATTAAACATTATTTTAAAATATGTTATTCATTTTTCTTTGGGAACATAAACAGTAAGTGAAGGATGAAAAGAGTTGACCCTCTTCACTACCAATTTCCAAAACTTATTATCTTTCTCTTGAATTATTTGAAACATTTTTTGCCATTGCTTATGTTGAAATAAAATGTTTCTCTCAGCCAAACATTTTCTATAACTTTTCCTTGCCTTGTTTAAATTAATTGCTTTGTCACTACATGGATTTTTTTGTATGTTCTTATAATCTTATTTAATATATGGATTCTTAAAAATAATACTGTACTAAAGTATTCAAAAAATTCCTGGTAATACCATCACTCCCAGAGTAATAATACCACAGTTCATGAGTGATAATAGTTCAGGTGCTGTAATAGTATCGTTTGGGACCTGAACGATAATATTATCACTAAATCTAAACAGCAGAATCGCAAGTCTGCCACCCAATGTTACCCAAAGCGTGCCTCCTGATTGGCCACTTTTCCTTAGTGGGTGGGCAGAATAACTAAAAACATGAAGGCCATCTCTTACTTGGAGAGACTGAACCAGGTCCTCAGTATTTCCCCTATTTTGTTTTTGTAAGTGTGCTCCAAAATGGAATTATCTGGTTGAACCTGCATTCCCCCTTACCCAACAGAAAAAAAAAGATAGCATTGCCTACCACTTCTACTATGCCATGCTTACAGGAAGGGACATGACTGGGCAAAACATATATCATGTGTGATTATTTTATCTTTTTTTTCAGTAATATCTATTTTATTTGTTATTTCTCCATTTATTTGTATTAAATATTGTTCAAAACATTTGAGGGGGCATTTGGTGTAAAGATTCCATTTCACTTAACTGCATATCCCAGTTAATTATAATATTGTTCGCCTTACTAGTGTTTATATTCTGCCTAATTAGTTTTTGTTTTCCTATTGCACTTAATATTGATAGTGGGTTATCAAAATCCTCCAGAAGTTTAGTTTCACCCATAGACTTCACTTTTAGCTCTAGAGAAGCATGCTCACTCTCCATGTACATTTCAGTTTTTAGATTTTTAAATAAATAATAAACTTCAGGAGTACATAAGATATAATCAATCATGCTTTGCCCATTTGCAGAAAAATAAGAAGTGCTTCCAATAAAATCCCCCTCAGTTCTTCCATTGAGAATCAATAAAGCTTATCTTCAATGAATTTTCTGAAATTTCTTTCCATTCTCATTCTGCTTTCTATCCATACTAGTCTTATCCGGACAATTTCCTAGATCCATCTGTGTATCTACTACTCTAATGCTGTCATAATTGGCAATCCTGGAATTAAAATCTACTGCTATGAGAAAAATATTATTCGGAAAAGTTCTTAAACATTTAATCCATTTCCCTTGAAATCTCTTCCCATATTCTTTCTATACTCCCATTTTGTTTATATGGAGGAAAATAAACATTTATAACTGCATAATTTCTATTGTACCATCTAATTACCATGATAATATAGTTTTGCATTATTTTAATAGTTGTTATTAGCTTAATTGTGCTGTTAATCTTAATATAAATAGTGAATCCCACTTTTGTTCTACCAAACTTGTGATCATTTACAGGGAGAAAAGATTCCTGGAAGCCATTCATATCAATCCCTTCTGTACACCACATCTCTTGAGAAAGTATAATTTCAAATTTATCCACATATGTTAACCACTCTTCGTCTACACATTTCCCATGTAATCCTGCTATATTCCATGATAAAAAATGTGGATTACAAGAAACAATTAAACTAGTATTACCTTCAGTTAGAGACACAGAGGAAATAATATCTAGTCATCCTATATGGGTAGTTTGATAACCAGTTAGATCAGATATATCCACCACCAAAATTCCTGCCTTATCAAATTTGCTAGATCTTTCCAAAATCTGTGACATTAGCTCCTGGGACAAACTAATTAAATTTATTTTATCACCTTTCTCTTCAGGTAAGGCTCTTTCTATTTTTCAATCATTTGTTTTGGGATTTCTGTATCACGAGTACTGCAAAGAAGGGTCAGAATGTAATTTGAATCATGCTGTTTTCTCCTAACAATCTTTCTACACCAAAAGTTGATAGACCTTCTCTGTTGTTATGAATTGTTTGAGAACTCTGATGGAAAGACCATGTTAAAGTGGATAATTTTATGTCAAACATTTATTGGGTTATTATCCCCTTTATCTTATTTTCCATTGTCAGTTGTTTATTAATTGTCTCCCATGTAACTGGAGATGGAACCTGTAGCCTTAGATATTGAAGCCTCGACTGACTTGCCCAAACTTTCTTAGCAATTTCCATATTCTCAACCATTAGATAAGCTGGTATCTCCTCATTTCTGTCTCAGTATACAAAGATAATTCTGTCTTTTTCAAGAGTGATCCCAAGTTCAGCTGATAAGAGGTATTATACCAATTCCCTCAGAGAGCCTCTAGTCTCATAGATTTTGAAAAACATACCCCCCTGTTTTTAGAACAATTTAAGTTCCTTTTAATTTTACTTGAGTTTCAGTTACAGTAGTTGTATTAGTAATTTCATTTGCTTCTTTTCTTTCTATACTGCTAGCACATTCATTTTTATTATCTCTATTAGTATCTTTTTCTCCAAGATTTGTATCTTTTCTACTTGAATCCAAGGCTCTAGGGGGACACTCTGATTAATTTTATTTTCCTTTGGTTTTCCCTCTTTTGACGTTTCCTTTAGAGGTTCCTTCTCTATTTTATTCTTTCTTTTCTTGTTCTTGTTCTTCTTCTTTACAGGATATTTGTTTTTCCTTCCTTTCCCCTTCCCTTTAGGGGAGAGTGGAATATCTATGTAATAGACAGAAACTCTATGGGGCTTGGCTGTCATCTCATTTCCTTCAATTCCTAATTCTAACTAGTTAAAATGTTTTGATATTTGATTTATCAGACCATACAGTCTGTTTCTAATGTCATTCAGGGCTTCCAATAACACTCTTACCCCTCATGGGGTGTGCTAATGCCTTAATTGTATATTTAAAGAAAGTGTCAGGACACTGTACTAAGAAATCTTCCTCCAACTGAATTTGTTCTACCTCCTTATCTAGAGTTCTAAATACTGTTTCTGGCAACCCTGTCAAAATGAAATCCCTTGATTCTTCCTGTTCTTCAGACACTATGATACAAGAGTAGTCTGAATAATGTAGGGGACTAACACATTGTAAAACCATTTCTTCCTCTTATTCTGTAACTGAATCTCATTTTGAATTGAAGATATATTCCCTTCTCCCACATTACTAACTACTGGGATTTTTTTTAAGATTTCCATTGATTCTCTTTTTGCTAAACAATCCTTATCTTTTGTTTTCTTTCCCCTAGTCTTAATCTGGAAAAAAAATCAGCTATATCTGTCTGCTTGGTTTTCCTCCTACTACTTTTTCACCTGCTCCGATATTTTATTACTACATTTCAAATTTAGGTTCTTACCAAGCACTTGTGATTCACCATTTATTTATCCCTCTAAAATACTAAATTCCTTTTCTAACAAATGTATCTGAGTTACAATCCCATTCACCAAGATATTATTTTCCTTATCAGGATTTGGAACAATTTTAGGATCTTGATCTTTATTATCTGTGATTCTTTATCTGACCTCAATTTCATAATTTCTGCTTAGGTTGATGGTTTAAATATCTTTCTGGATCGGGGTAGATGTGATCAATAATTCATCCTTATAAACACAACCTTTTTCTTATGTGTTTTTATAATTTTTTTCCCTAAATTATTTAGTACTTTACTACTTCTGGTATTCATATTTTCACCCTAAGTCAGTTATTTAGAATTCACAAGTAGAGATTATATGCTGTATAGTTACTTACACAGTTCTGTGATTAATCAGGAAGAATAACTGTTTAGTAAAGAATAGAGAAAATAAATTCAAGCCAAATCCTACAATAAATCAATTCTGAGTTCCCAGAAGTCTACTCAATATAAAATGTCTTATATCTAGCCTTTACCTTTGTTAAAAAGAAATATTAACAGGTTAGCAGTTTTAAATTTACTTACAGTTTGCAGGAAATATTTAGACCAAAAGAGGTCTACAGGTTTTAATATGATTTTGATACTAAAAATTCTCACAGGTGACAAAGCACCAACAGGAGTTTTCAAGTCCTTCTTGGTTCCACAATTTCCCACTAGATATAGTCCAAGTAGCTTGATGTGGATACTCCACTTCAACTTCCATAAATCTAAAACTCCAGACCTCGATTCAAATGGATATTCAGAGTGTTCAAAGTGTTCAAAATAGTGTTCCCTGTGGGGCTTCAGATGTAGTAGTTGAAAACTGCTGAAAGGCAGGGCAAAGAGCACATATATTCTCTATAAGTAAAAAATATTAAAAAAAATAAACACTGAGGCTATGCTTCATATCAATATAAAAGTCCCTAAATCTGTGTCTTCAGTAATTTGTAAGCTAAAAAGCTACACCTATAAAAAAACAACTATCAAATAACACTAAAAAAAACTCTAAAGCTATAAGGCTAAAAGCAGGTGACAAAACAAATTATTAATCTGCACACACTATTGATTGTATTCAAAATTACCAAAGGCTTTTAAAAGTTTTTAAAGGCTTTCAAGGTTACCAGAAAAAAAAAAAAATATATATATATATATATATATATATATATATATATATATATACACACACACACACACACAAACTTATTTAAATTTGAACTCTTATTTAATTTACTATGAATTTCATGGTTGCAATTCTCATTCTCATTGAAGCACTTCACCTCCACTCCGGTGATTAATTCTGTTGTATAGCCACACTAGGAGCTGGCAATTTTAAGCACCTCTGCACAATATCTGCAACCAGTTGTGTTGTATTACTCAGCTTTTCCTAAATCCGTTCAAAGAAGCTGCCAAATTTTAGCACTATGTCTTAAGCTTTCTAGCAAAAAGCGCTAAACGCTGAATGTTAAAAAAATAAAGTCACAAGTTACTAATTGGCTGAAGTTGTAGAAGTGCTTTAATGCACCTATACTTCTATTAATGTATTGTTATAAAAAAACAGTGTTCTTCCTCAGTTCTTTGTGGCAATGATTTCCTTTTAACTTTGTAATGCAGGATATCGCTATAACTATATAAACACTGAGCAGCACAGAGCAGCCAAATTTAGACCCTACTCTCCTTCACCAGCCAGTATATCTACCTATAAGATGCCCATGCATGCATTTTAAAGAGTGCAGTCATTGGGCATTAATCAGATAATTTGTATACTGATTCATTGAATTAGTTAATTGCTTAACTGCTTGAAAGCTAACTACCTTCCCCTTTGTGAAAATTAAAGACACCAAAGGACCCTCACTACCTCACCTGCATTATCAATTGTCTGATTAGATCAATTATGCAGGCAAAGATTAAAGCATAAAAGGGGAATTGAGGATTCGACCTAAAAGAACCAAGTATAAAGTATCTAATAGTGTTTGAGTAAATCAACATGACTCCATGGAACTAAGCATGTGTGTGGATTATTGCAGCAAAATGTAAATAAAATATCAGAAAAACTTAATCTACCAGGGGTTCCAATGCCTTACATAACTAGATTCTACAAAAATTCTACAAAAATTTAGAGAACCCGAGAGCCAAACTCCCAATTCCAAGCTCCGAATCTAAATTAGCAAGCAGGAGAAAAAGCAGAATAAAACAGAATAGAAAGGAGTTTATAAAAGAAAATATATGGGCAAACTAAATTAAAAATTAAAAACTAGCACCGCACCACACAGAGCAGTGTAAACACTGTAACATGTAATTTCCCAAATTATATTTAGTACTTTTTGCAATATCATAAATTTTTATACATAACTTATACATAACTTAAGGAATTTAGCTATTGATTTCTGTCCACTTTTGCTCTGCACAAAACGCTGAAACTGAAGATTAGAAGAGGAGCGCAACTCAAAACTTCAGTGCTTCAGGGCTTAGCAATCAATTCTTCACGCCTTTCCTCTTCTTCCCTGTAACCAGTCCTCCCGAGGGACACCTTGTTTTCTTCTCCAAGAGTGGGCTCCTATTGCCACCTTATTCAGAACTCCAGGCTCTCTGGGAAAGAAACAATGACAGGGAAAAGAGAAGTCTAATAGAAGTCCAAACAAGTCAGACTAGGAAAAGACTGCTGAACCTCTCAATTATAGTGCACACAATCGTGAAGCACTATATTCAGGCAATGGTGGCAGACCTTTTCAAAATGAGAGAAAAGCATTTCAGTAGTCCTGCTCTCCTCACTCTCCACAGTGAGACAGCATGCAGTGGCAAACTCCTCCAAACTCTCAGAACACCTCCATTCAAGAAGAATCTGGGGGTAATCATTACAGATGACTTAATGGTGGCAAACAGTATGACAAGGCAGCAGATAAGGCTAGCCAGATGTTGGGATGCATAGGCAGGGGTATCACCAGCAGAAGGAGGGAAATAATAATATCACCGTACAGGCAAATGGTGAAATAGCACCTCAAATATTGTGTCCAGTTCTGGAAGCCCTATCTTCAAAAGGACATAGTCAGAGTGGAACTGGTTCAGAGGAGGATAACCAAAATGTTACAGGAAATGCATCTGAAGATCTATGAGGAAAGGCTTGGGGAACTGAATATGTACTCCCTGAAGGATAGGAGGAGGAGGGTGGATATGATAGAAATGTACAAATGCCTCACAGGGAAAAACAAGGTACAGGAGAGCAACATTTTTCAGAGGAAAAGATGTTCAAGGATGAGGGGTCACAATATGAAATTAGAAGGGGGAGGTTTAAAGGAAATGTGTGGAAGAACTTCTTCAATGAAAGAATGGTAGACATGCGGAACAGCCTAACTGCAGAGGTGGTGGGGTTGGAAACAGTTACAAAATTCAAGAAAGCATGGGATAGGTACAGAGGGATCTTGCAAGTAAAAGGAGGAAGGGGAGAGGAACCAGAGGCAGAGAAGGGTTAACGGTGTCACATTAGGATAAAGGAGAATAGAGGGCAGACTGAGTGGGCCTTGAGGCCCTTATCTGCCAACACCTTCTATATTTCTATGTGTATCTTCACTCACAGTACAAAGAGCCCTTGTTACAGCTTAATAGGGAGCTAGCAATATAGTTTTAAAGTTTCTTTGGTTGGACTTTTGGCGCTTTTTTACATATGGTCTGAGGCTGCAGCACTGCTCTGTGAAAACAAATGACAAATCCACAGACCATACTTCTCCAACTGGGCTGTGATTCACTGTGACCTCATCTCACACACACAGAGTGTGTGAGATGAGGTCACACTGAATCATGGCCCTGTTGGCAGGAGGGAGAATGGAAGGATTGGATTCCAGGACTAATTGGACTGTAGGATGTAAACAACTTTTCTGGCAACCTCTTTCACACTCTGATCCCCACTCTCACAATTCAAAAACATGACTAACCGGCAACAGTAATATACATACACTGCACACAGACAGCAATCACAGCAGGGTTTATACGAACAGACATACCAATTAAGTGGACACTAGTTAGACAAGTTCCACAGAACTTGCTGCATTTCCCACCTACTGGATTTAAAACAATGATGATTGGTGCACTCTGCTGGTCCTCCCCTACAAGTACATTATCATCCTTGATGCTGGCTTTCCAAAGATGGCACCAACTACACAAGCTGTGGCATACTATAGATAGGAAACTGAAGCATGATGGGGAGGGAAGCAGGCACATAGACAAAGTCGATTGTGAATGCAGACTTTCGGTCACCATGAGGGTGGCACTAATCACTGGTGCAGCTGGTTCTTCTGTAATCCTCTGTTCATGGCTCCATCCCCCCAAGCTACTTCTGCAATCTTTTGCTCTCCCCCCATGATTAAAAAAAAAGCTGCAGGATAGTCATGCTGAGGGCATGCCTTGGACAGCACTCATACCTTGCCCTCGCAAAATTCAGAAACCAGACAAAGTGTGTCCAAATTATATTTTTTTGTGTTGATGATAACATGTGTTTGGGTGGGTCACCTGCCCCCCAGGCCCCAATGGCATGATGCCACTGATCCACATACTCAAAATACATACATACACACACATGTTTTTTTTCTAGTTCTTGAGAGTTGAGAACAGCTTGTATGTACATACATGCCCACTCAGATGCCTGCCCGCAACATGGAAGCACCTTCCAGGAGCAGGGGATTACTTAAGTGCCTAAGAGGCAACGCAACCTCCTCCACTACAGACAGTCTCTTGTGGTGGCGTTAGCCCATCGACGCTGCGCATTGACTGCCCATCCACTCCAGCCACCCTCCCACCCAAGGCCGACCCTCAATTTATTGTCTCCATCCTATGATGTCACTTCCTGGCTTCATCATTTGTAAGTCCCCACTTTTCCATCTACAGGTTATACCCAATGGCCACTAGAGGGCTTAAGCCTCCTCTCCTCCTTGCCCACCAGAATCCTCTATCTCTAGTCCAGAGCCCTTCTATACACCTTTGCCACTCCACTGCCCAATCTCATACCCCTGCACAGCCCTCTATCACCGCTCTATACCCCCTTCTCATAACCGGATATCCCCCACTACTACTACCTTCCCCGCTATTCTCACCCACCCCATGCTACCCATTTCCCAGCCAATCATCTGCTCCCCCTGCGACCACTAGGAGTTGCTATTTCACACCCTATTTCCAGCACCAGACCCTACCTGCCCAACCAACCTGGACACTTGGATCTCCACCCTACCTCAGCCCAAAGGCACCCGTCCCACAGGGGGTCTTGAAACTGGTACCCTACACACCAAAGTCCTCAACCCTACAAGTGCTCCAAACTGGCAGACACCCTTGCTGAAGGACAGCACTAACCCCTATTCTTTCAGCCATGGCCATCACAATAGGCACCATGCACACGTATCTGTTACCACTGCATCTCGCTATCTCAGCCATCCTGGTGCTTGCCTCTCTCCAGTCTGACCACACATGCAGTCCACTGAGAGCTGCACCCGAGGACCACCCTGTGTTGTCCTGACCCCCCTCCACTCTCACCATAGGTCATGGTCCCCAGCACCCACCTCCTTCCAGCCCTCCCAACTCCCCGGGCCGTTCCTGGACCCACCTCCTCTCCTCCATACCAACCCTCCATGCCCTACCTATTCCCTGTACCCTGATTGATCAGCCCAAGTCTCAACATCTAGCTAAGGTCACCAACAACTACCGCCCACTAGTTAGAATTATTATGCTGCTATTGCTACTCTCAGGCAATGTCCACCCCAACCCAGGCCCCACCCCCACCTGCACACCCAGGACATCACCAGTAGGACTCCGGATCACCACCTTGAGCATATGCAGCCTGCTTAAAAAATCTGCAGTGCTCCAGTGCTGGGTCACTTTACACCAACCTGACATTATTGCACTCGTGGAGACCTGGATCTCCAAATCCACCCCTGACTCCTTTGTCACACTCCCCGGGTGCACCCTATACCGGGAAGACTGGGTGGGCAAACGTGGGGGTGGCTGTGCGATCTTCATACGAGATAACATTATTGGCCATGTGCTCCCAACCCCCCAGCTCAAAAATGGAGCTCAGGCCCTCACCATAAAAATCACCCCAGACCCCTTCAGAGGCCCATTATACCTCACAGTCTCCTATGTTCCCCTGAGGAACCAGAAACTGGCAATCTCATCTCTCACTGATTATCTCTCCACTCTCCCACACAAAGCAGAACAGACCTTAGTAGAGGATCTAAACGTTAACTGGCTTGGTCCCTCTGCCTCTCCAGCCAGGTACTCCTTCACCACCCTTGACATGGTCCAATTAGTTCCCCAACCTACTAGACTCCACCCTTCTAATGTTACCAGCACTCTCCTGGATATTATAATCTTCAACTGCCCCCACAATATCCAGGACATAAAGGTTCTCCCCGATTCTCAAAGTGACTACTCTCCCATCCTATTCTTCTGGACCTCCTCCACTCCCAAACCTGTAGCTCAAACCACTTTCCATAGAGCAAAGTCAAGCAACTTCTCACCCAGATGGACTGGTCCCTCATTAAACTAGCCTCCAGTATTGACACTGCGCTTGATCTGTTCACACAGGCCTTCATCAAGGCCTGTGATCTTTATGCACCACTCACCAAACACTGCACAAAAAAACAAAATGCGCCATGGATCACCCCCTCCCTACTCCAAACACTGAGGGAGAGGGACAAGTTCTGGTACAAGGCCACGGCGTCTGGCCAGTCAGCTGACAGACAACCTATAATGCCGCTCGCAACAGATGCACACAGACCATCTGCAAGGCCAAAGCGGATTACTATCAGGCTACCCTCACCTCCACATGGGGGTCCACCTGGACCTTCTGGGGGAATATCAAAGAACTAAACAGGAAATCACGCTCCCCTTCCCCTCCCCATCACAGCTCTCCATTGATGGCACCATTACCACTGACTCACTTGCCATAGCAAACTGTCTCAACACTACCTTCACAGATTTCACTTCTGTCCTCCCCAGCAGCCTCTTTGACCCTGTGCCAGAATCTCAACCCTCTACCCTGCAGTGCCCTTGATTCCTCCTGCACAAAATCTCCACCCATGAAGCCCGTCTATACCTGCTGAAAGCTCTAAACAGCAACAGCCCAAGCAATGACCCCCTTGACACTAGGATTCTATGGCTAGTCCTTGACAATGTCCTAGTCCCTCTAATGGACTTATTAAACAGATCCCTTTGCCTGGATCAATTCCCCAGTGCCTGGAAGACAGCTGTCATCACTCCCATTCACAAAAGTGGTGACAGGTCCTACCCCAGTAATTATCGGCCTATCTCCATTCTTTCTCCGCTCTCCAATGTTATTGAAAAAGTGGTTGCCACACAACTCACTGAATATCTAATCAAATATGCCATACTATGCCCTGAGCAACATGGCTTCTGCTCTGGCCATAGCACAACCACAGCCCTACTAGAATTCACCAACTTCCTACACTCCTCCCTTGACTCAGGAAACATTGCTGGAGCAGTGTTCATAAACCTTTCCAAGGCCTTTGACACTGTCTGCCATCCACTCCTACTTTACTCCCTCTACCAAATCACTTTCTCCACTGCCCCCCTTGCATGGTGTGCCAGCTACATCTCCACTTGCTCCCAAAGCATAAAAATAAATGGGACCCTATCTGACACCCTACCTGTCCAATCCGGGGTTCTCCAGGGCTCCATCCTGGGACCCCTACTCTTCAGTCTCTGCCTAAACACCCTGCACAATGCCTACTCTGGAAAAATTCTACTGTCTGTGGATGATGCCGTTCTCTATGATGCTCACCATAAACTTAGTCCCCTCCAGGACTCCCTCCAACATAACTTCAATCAGGCAGAAACATGGTTCAAGGACCATAGACTTGTCATAAATCAAAAAAAAGACTAAATCGATTATTTTCTCCCATCACCAAAACAAAGCAAAGAATGCACCACTCCTCATTCTTCCCAGCACTCAGCACCCCCTTGAGCAGGTATCCAGCTACAAATACCTAAGGATTACCCTCAACTCTGCCCTAACTTTTCACACTCACATAAATGCCCTCTCGACCGCCGCTAACACCCGGATAGGTCTCTTTTACCAGCACAAGGACTGCCTCCCCCCGATGCTCTTCGGCTTGCCATCACATCCTCTATCCTGTCTCTAGTGGACTATGGGCTCCCAGTATATGACCATGCTGATAATACTGCTCTCCATAAAATCCGACTTTTCCTCAACAAGGCCTGCAGGCTTCTATCTGGTACCCCTAGACTCACCCATACCTGCTCCCTCTACTCCACTGCCAATCTCCTCAACTTCGGAGAAAGACTCCTCCACCAGACCTGCCTACTTACCAAGAAAATACTGCTCGGTCTCTCCCCCTGGGTGTCTCAACCTCCCTACAGCTTGCCTCCCCCACTATCCCTACCCGCAATTCAGACAAAGCAATCCTTGTGATACCCAGAGCAAGAACCTCCCTTGCACAGAGATCCTTCTGCCACAGGGCCTCCTCCTGATTTAACTCTCTCCCAGCCACCGTCACCAACACACCCCAAATTGCTCCATTTAAAATCACTCTTCGGAGCCACCTCTTCAACACCCTTTGCTGTAATTGTAACTAGCCAGCCCGAACATGCCTTCTAGGGCCCACAACACTTGACAATGTCCAATTGAACTGCCTCCTCTCTCCCCCCCCTCTACCCGCTGACCCCTCTCCTCTGCATAGCCCTATATTACTGGGGTCCCACCTTGAAACATGTGTTTTATGTAAAAACAGTGACTGATGTTCTCTTATTGTAACAATGTCTCTTTTATAATGTTTCTCTTGTCTAACAATGTAATTAGACTGTATAATCATTGTAAAAGGGCTGTATATATATATATGTTTGTAATCTCTCCATGACTGCATTCTCTGTAACCTGTACTCACTGTTTCTGTTCTCTATGTGACGACGTACCTTTGTAAATCAGCCTTTGGTTCAAAGGTTGTAAATCCGATATATAAATAAATAAAATAAACATCTTGCACACACATACTTCATATAATAGCTGCCCTAAATGCCCACCTCAGCAACCATTCTGAGAAGCATACACTTATAAAGCCCATGTGAAGATCCCTGTCCCCCTGCCCCCTAGGGCCCAAGTGTGAGGAGGTTCTGTGTTAGTTGCACAAGGTCACACAGCAAGACTACGGCTATGGTGGGATTCAAAATCAAACCTCAGATCTCTGGATCACAGTTCAGAACTGTAGCCACAGAATTATTAAAAAAACAAAGAAAAAATCATCCACTAATTTTTTGGGAGTAAAATCATAGAGCCAGAGCATCAAGAGAAAGTGTATGTCTGCCCCCCCATACAACTTTCTGTACTGTCATATGGAGCTCCCTTGTCACCAAGATACCAAAGGCCACATTCGGCAAACGAACTACTGCCAAGTCGACCATTTAGACACTTTTTTTGTGGATCATAGTCAACTTAAAGATCAACATGTTAGAAATAATACAAATTCCACATATTTCCAGGCATTTTGCAGCAAACAACATAGCTTCATTGTTATATAAAAACAACAAACAAGGGACTTAACAGAAATTGGTGCCATGTGACATACTGTCTTTTCTCCCTTTTTCCCTACAAGACAAAATGTGTGACACACAGTCACAGACACCTTTAGTTTTTCAGGCTCTGCCCTGAGAAATAATCATTACTGCAGTCAAGGGTATATTGCCTCCAGGTTCCAGTGCAAGAAATATGAGCCAGTTCATGGTGGAGCCCCAGCTGCTTGATACCAGTTAACATCAGTGTTGGGCATGGATGGAGGAGATGAGTGTAGAAATGTGGAGAAAGGCAGAAGAAAAATGTAATGGTATTAGCTAGGTTTGTATTAACTGCCATTCTCTGTTCCTTGCCTTAAAAATTAATTTTGTTTTGTGGGGGGGGGGTCCAATGGATAGCTACAATCAAGCAGTGCAGATATCAATGTACAGCTTGGGATATGTAGGTATACCAAGTATCACCTGGTACTAGGAGGTCAAAGTAAATCTAACAGTTTGTTCAGCACACTGCACATGAGTTTACCTTACCTCCACATGCCATGCTGAACTTCAGCTTGGCATGAGTGGGTAAGGTAAACTCATGCAGTGTCAGCCATCATCACCAGGAGACTGAAGTTACATATAACTGTTAGGATCGGGGGGGGGGACTTGTGCCAAGGGGAATAGATCAGATTATAAGTGGAACAGTTCAGCCAGGTTGGTCAATCAAGTAGTTTAGTCTTACCGGCAGGTCAGGTGAGGCAGGCCTTAGTAGTCCTCCCTTCCATCATTGTTTTAGAGAGGAGCGATGATGCAGTTAGTAGTTGATCTGCTGCAGCTCAACTCTCTGAAGTTGAACCACCCATCTGATACTCAAGAGCTTCTAATGGTGGCCAGCAGGCAAGGAAGTGCCAGTGTTTTTTCCCGCTAGCTCTGTCCTCATGATGACATGCTGCTCAAGAGGGTCTGGAAGGCACTCATGTCACAGATGGCCATGTATGCATACTCAGTGTACTCTGCCATAAATGTGAGAGTGAGTATATTCCTCTCTGCTGACTTGCTGTCATCACCAATGCACTACCATCTTTACATGTCCTGAGCTTAAGCCATAAGGGTGTCTTCAGGATCATTGAGAGCTGAGAGAGCTCCCTTGAGCAATTTCTGATGGCTGGTGGCACCATGGCCACAATTACTGTAAATGCAAGCCTGAAACTGCACTAATTACCTAAGGGTGAAGGCTACAAAAAGAAAAAAAACAAATGGCAAAGTGCCTGGTGGGCACATTTGGTGGGCTAGGTGGCTGGCACACCAATATAATTTCAGACTCTGAGGAGGAGGGGAAGGGAGGGGGCCCCCAAAGAGCCCTCCAGAGCTCAGGGCCCCAGGGCAATTGCCACATTTTCCTTTCTATTAATCCGGCCCTGCAAGGGGGATTCTAAATTAATAACTGCTGTTGGATGGCCATGGATTTAGTGAGAGGGAAGGAGGGGTAAAAAATTAAGCTGTCGCCATCTTGACTGTCAAGCTCCACCCCCCCGGGTTTCTTTATTAGTGCCGAGGGAGGTGCTCAAATTTGGAAATACTGTGAACACAAGACGGTGGTTTTACAGTAGTGTCTCCTTCGTGTTCCTTACGTTTAACTCCACCATATGACGTTGGCACACCTCGGGACTATACCCTACTGGCAAGTAAAGGAAAAACCCTGTGATGTACCAGCCATCTAAGCAGATTACCTTTCTGGTTCTAAAGGCTGCAATTTTTTCTTTTTTTTTACTTTTTTAGTACTTTGTACTACCACGTGTGCTGTTTTTTTTTTCTTGTTATCTGTTTACAATGTATACATTATCATAAGCCAGTTACTCTACATTTTCCTGAGGGTAGAATGCACTAATTCAGGATTATTAATTGCTAGCTCTTCTTGCCTGATATGAAGGCAATTTGTTAGTTTTTCCTGGGAGATTAAGGAAAATTTCTCTCTTGTATTATGGTGTGTGCCATGAGGATCTAAACACCAGGGAGTTGCGATGGTAAAAGGTCAAACAAGACATTTCCTTTAAATGGTCCCCTTGTACTTTCCCAGGCTGCATGCATTTCAACATACAGTATTATTAAGTTAATGTTTTATTAAGAATTTCCGCCTATATTTTACCTACAGGGGAGGTGTCCAAATAAAGTTTCCTTTGTACAGGTCATATTTAATGGAAAATATTGTCATGTTATCCTTCCATTCATCAATTTGCACATTTTCTTTTTGCAGACTCAATAAAAATAAAACAAAAAAGAACTGTGCAATTACTCTAAAAGGAAAATATTAGCGAGGAAATCAGAAATATTTCTTTATGTAGTGTATAGTGGACCCTTATTGTGCATGGAAACTGGAGGTTCTCAAAATGTTGTTCTGCTGCAGTTCAAAAGATCAAGGAACCTGATTATACCCTACTGCAGCAGAACAACATTTTGAAAACCTCTAGAGAGCCCACGCGCTCACTACATGGACCACACATTGCTTACCTTAGGAGCAGAAATGGCATGATCCACACTCCTGCAGCGACAGTAGAATCAGGGCTCGTGTGGGGGCCTCTACTATTGGGGAAGGTAATCAACAGTGTATCCTAGAGCTTAGTGTTGGGGCCTCTACTATTCAATGTATTCATAGCCGACATTGCAAAAGGGCTCGAGGGGAAGGTGTGTCTGTTCATGGATGACACCAAAATATGCAACAGGGTGGACTCTCCAGAGGGAATAAAGAAAATGAAAGCAGACCTAAAGAAACTGGAGGAATGGACCAGAGTGTGGCAGCTGAAATTCAATAACAAAAAGTGCAAAATCATGCACCTAGGAAGAAGGAACCCAAAAAGGGAGTTCTACTTGGGTGGAGAAAGGCTAGCTGCAACCAACCAGGAACACAACCTGGAGATTATGACATCAGACTACTTGAAAGTGGGTAGACAGTGTGCTGAGAAGGCAGCACTAAAGGCTAGTGGCATGCTGGGATGCATTGGGAGGGGAATCATGATCAGAAGGATGGAGTAGATATTGCCACTCTACAGGGCACGTGTCCGCCCAGACCTGGAATACTGCATGCGGTTTTGGAGACCACACCTCAGAAAGGACGTTGATAGGATAGAGACAGTGCAAAGAATGGCAACAAAATGATACAGTGGTTACACCAGATGACATATGAGAATAGGTTGAGGGGATCAGAGGAAGGAGAGGGAAGACATGATTGAGACCTTCAAGTACATCAAGGCTATAAATAAGGTAGAGATGCAGGAACTCTTTCATGTCAAGGAAGGCAGTAGAACAAGAGGACATGATCTGTGACTGAAAGGGGGAAAATTTGGGACCAATAGTAGGAAGTTCTTCTTTACTGAGAGGGTAGTGGATGCCTGGAACAGCCTGTCTCCAGAGGCCATGGGTACCAAAATGGTCAAGGGGTTCAAGAGATCTTGGGACAGACACGAAGGTATCATTCTCCAGAGGGGCTTATATGGAGGTAGGTAGAAACTGATAAACCTTGGGCAGACTAGATGGACCTTACAGTCCCCTTCTGCCATCATCTTCTATGTGTCTATGTTTCTATCAGTCACATCAGAGCCTTACAAGAGGCAGGATCAATCAGATATTTAGACTTAGAAAAAAATGAAAAATAAAACAAATGATCTTCTACTTCACAGCCATCTCACTTAGTGAGCGCTATGGCCACCATGTTTGTTTTTTAAACCATTCCAAATATATTTGCCAGCCAATAGAGAGTTGCGTTACAAATGTAGCCATGCCTCCTCCATAGCAAGCACTTGACAACCCTAGAAACCAGCCTTTACCATGGAACAACACATAGCACACAAAAAGTAAAAGGCTGCAAAAAAAGAACTGTAAATGATTTTCAGGGGCACTATACACTACATAAAATAGAGGATGGGCATCCATGCACAACCAGCCTGTTTGGGCCACCTCGGGGTTCTAATAACATCAGACCTCTCGAGCTTCACTCTCGAGGTCTGATGTCAGGAGAACCCCTCTGTGGCACAACAGACTGGTTGTGCATGAATGCCCATCCTCTATTTTATATATTTTTGTAATGTTTTGGGGGAGATGGACTGAAGAATTTAAACAGGATGAAGAATGGGAGAAGATCGCAGAAAGAGAGAAGCAATAGAGGAAACTGTGATTCAGAACAGAGTAAATGAGGAATTAAAACATATATGTATTGTTTTTACATTTTTTAATTGTATATGTATTTTCCATGGCAGAGCACCTTTCTTGCTGTTCTTGCTGTTTTTGATATTTCCCCTCAGAGACACTAAAGGATCCGTACCTGCCCTGAAATGTAATGCTGCATTAGTCATTTTTCAGTGCCTATAATTTGGTATGAAGGGATCATGTTTTGTCTCAGTAGAGCAGGAGGCCTGATCCCTTCCACTTTGCAATTCAGAGTTATGTTTTGTGATGTAAAACAATGGACAGCCTGCGGGCACATTCCACAGACTTATATGGTGACCCATTTTAAACTACATTTTTTTACTATTTTAGACAGCTGATTCAAACAAAACAAGGCCTAAACAAGGCCATTGATAGTTCAGTGGTGGCCTTGATTTGTTCAAATTGTCACTCTAAAATACTAAAAATAAGCAGTTAGAACAAGTCGCGATACTAGCCTATCATAGAATGTGTCCACACACTCTCCACTGTCTTACCTCATAAAATGTGAATGCACTGGGGTATGTCTCTGAATCGGAAAGTGGAAGAGATCGAGCCAAAATACAATCCCTTTCCTCCAAAATTATAGGCACTGAAAATTCCCATTAATCCAGGATTACATTTTGGGGCAAGCAAAGGTCCTGTAGTGATTTTAAGCTGAGCACAAGAAAAGATGCTCTTGAAGTTAACAACCAGTGAGGAGGAAACAGATAAGCAGTACTGGAGACAGAGGCAGGGTAAGGCTATGGCTTGGGTGGGATAAAGGGTGCACATACAGCACCTACACCACAGAGTTCTATCATTCCCTCAGGTGGAGTCTGCTGGTGTCAGAGGCGCATCTGGAGAGTGGCCTCCATAGATGCAACTGTACACTTGAGGTTCCCCATCTCAGCATGGAGTTGCACCACTTCAGCTTATATGCAAGAATGAGGAGAATCTGTAGCTGTGGTCACATGTTCTCTTCCCCGAAGCAGCACCAGAGTTTGGCTGTAGGCACTTCTACCACTTCACTCAGTGCCTCGCTTTGGCAACTCCAGACCTCACCATCACTTATTGTACCACTCCTCCCTGTGGCACAGAAAGACTACCAGGAGTGATACCAGCTCCACCCCAGTCCTCTTTTGCTTCTCACATTCATACCTGTGCCTGATTTTTAAGGGGGTGTGCTGCCCAGTGATGCCCAAGTGGTTGTCCCATTTAACCCTCCAAACAGCCTTCTTGCAGAGTTAACACATAACAATATAGCTGTCCATGGGATCTAGGATCAAAAATGTCCCAGACAGGCCTAGGGGACAAATCAGAGGTGGAGTGGTATCAGTCTCGGGGTTTCATCCTCAAAAGGGTAAGTCTGCAGCAGTGGCACAACTGGGAGGGGGTACAAGGGTTTGCTTCCTTGCCAGTTCTTCCCATGCTGGTAATGCAGTGCCAGTAGGGGTATGGCTAATTGCTGCTGCTGTGTTGTTGGGAAGGGGGCTTCTGCAAGTTAAGAAGGCAGAGCTGCTAGTAGTTTCTTCCTTGTCACTTCTCCTGCATGATGTGATGCTGGTGCATGCTACTCCTGGAAATGTTCTCTGTAGATGGATGGGATGGCAGTTTGTGCTACCTATTCACTGTGTCCCTCTCTTCTCCATCTTCTGAATGCTGTGACTCCCCTTCCCTCTCCTCCTCTAATTTTTATTTAAAATAAAAAGTAAGAAAAAGAAGAAATAACATAAAGAAAGTGAATTTGGAAGAGTCAAAAAAATGGAAACAAATCAATTTATAAATAAAAAAACTGAACAAGAGTTACCAGTATAAGAAAGTCTACAAACAGAAGTAAAAAGGAAAATACAGATATAAGACTGCTGAAAAAAGTAACTATATAGAAAATATGACCAAAACTACAAAAATCTTTCCTAGCAAACTACTTAGCAAGAGAAGATGTAGAAAACACACACAAAAAAGCTGAAAAGGGTTGCATTAAAAGGTCTTTGCAAGTGCTTAAAAAGTAGCAGATCTGCTCCCTTCCACTCACTCACACAGACAGTACACTGAAACTGAACATCACTGTGCACATACAGCTGTAGCATGTGACCTGTAGGTGCTGTTCACACATGATCTAGAGGCACTTGTTAACCAGTAGCCTCATTCTGATAAAATTTCAACTGAAATTTGCCTTAAGGCATAGTGCAAGGCAAAGTTCTAAGGTGAGGTGTGACTCTGCCCCCAAAAGGCAAGCTTCATGAAGTACATCATGAATTCAAAGTTGACGACTTGCAGGAACTTCACAAGTGAAACTGGACTTTTGCTGCATCTCTACTTGGTACTCCCTTCTGCTGTCTCAGTCATATAGGGACCCGATTTCCCTACCCCTGTGACATATCCGTTAACTCTGTCTCAGGGCAGAGCGAAGTTTCCAGATCTCAGAACACTGCACCTGAATGCTTAGTTCTTGAGGAGCTGGAGTGCTCTGGAATGAACGTTTGTGACAAGGTCTTGGAGATCTGGAGCATGTTTGGAAAGTGATCCAATCTTTACTCACTGCAAAAAGAAAGGATAGTAGAGCACCTTGAAAGCAGCAGATCACAGGATCCGAGACAACATGGATTCAAGTCAAGAAAATTGTGTCAAAGAAATCTGACAGAGTTCTTTGACTGGGTGAAGAGTGAAGTGGATTGGGGTGGGGGGACAGTGGATGTGGCCTACCCATACATCAGCAAGGCATTCAACTCTGTACCTCACTGGAGGCTTGTCAACAAACTGGGCAGCATGGGATTAGGTCATAAGGTGACTGACTGGGTTGCAAACTGGTTGACAGATAGGAAGCAGAGGGTGGTGGTAAATGGAGCTAAATCAGAGGAAGGGAGGGTGACCAGTGGAGTGCTACAGGGATCAGTTCTTGGGCAAGTCGTGTTCAATATCTTCATTAATGACATTGCAGAGGGGCTAGAGGGGAAGGTATGCCTCTTTTCAGATGACAGTAAGATCTGCAATTGGGTGTACACTCCAAGAGCAGTGGAAAAAATGAGAAAAGACCTAGCTAAACTGGAGGAGTGGTCCAGAGAGTGGCAGCTGAGTTTCAATGTGAAGAAGTGCAAAAGTATGCATTTGGGTCACAGGAACCCAAGGGTGGACTACAGGATTGGAGAGAAATTGTTATCAGTCACGAAACAAGAAAGAGATCTGGGGTGATCATATCTGATGACCTGAAGGTGGACAAACAATGTGCCAAGACTGTAGGGAAAGCCAGTGGGATGTTGGGGTGCATAGGGAGAGGTAACACCAGCAGAAGAACAGAGGTGGTGATGCCACTGTACAAGTCATTGGTGAGACCTCATTTGGATTAGTGCATACAATTCTGGAGGCCACATCTCTGAAAAGACACAGGCAAGATGGAGGCAGTTCAAAGAAGGCAACCAAAATGGTGCAGGGCATGCATCAGAAGCTCTGTGAAGAAATAGTTAAGGATTTAAATACGTGCTCTCTAGAAGACAGGAGGGAATGGGAGGATATGATGGAGACATTCAAGTACCTCACAGGAATAAACAAGGTACAGGAAGGGAGCATTTTCCAAAGGAAAAGATGCTCAAGGACAAGGGCTCACAATATGAAGCTGGAGGGAGGGAGTCTGAGAGGAAATGTGAGGAAGTGCTTCTTCATGGAAAGGGTGGTGGATGCATGGAACATTCTCCCTGAGGAAGTGGTGGGAGCTAGAATGGTCACAAGATTTAGAAAGATTTTTCAAGGCTTAAATCACCTGCACCTTCCCAGTGAGGGAACCATCCCAACATGGGATTTGAATATTTGCCTGGCTCAACTAGTGCAGCCTCCTTTCAATCTTGATAGTTGCACTGCAAGTCTATGCCTGCACTGTCCCTCCACATGCAGGGGTATCATCCCACAACAAGCAAAGGTATGGTCCTCTGATATTCATTCTCCAATAGAACTGCCATATACAAATCAGCTGTCCTACCATTGTCTGTCACTCTGCAACATCAAGGTTAACTCTCACATGCTGGTACTTGCTGGTTGGTCTCCCTGTGGTGCAGATCTGTCTTACATGTCAGAGTTGTGGCTTTTCTTCTGGAGCTTTCTTTCTTCACCTCATGTTTGTGCTAGTGTATCCCAAAGTCCCTGTTTGGGTGCTGTTTTGTGATACCCCATTCTTCCAAGGGGTTTCACTGTATACTTGGAGATGGATTCATGGAAGATTCAAGTCTAGACAATCCCTGACCCGGGGCAGTGGTGTGGATCACGGGGGCCATCACTTACACAGATTTCAAAGTACAGCAATAGAATTTGTTTTCCATAACATGAAATTATAATTGAAGTTGTGCAACAATGTATTTATGTCTCCATCCCTACATTTACCTGTCAGAAGCTTACCGTACCAGCACAGTTCCAAAACTCTAAAAATGACAAACTGGCTTCAGACATGAAATGAAACTTTGTCTCTGGTATGAATTGTCAATGCTTCTTCCTGGACCTTTGCTTTTACTTTGTTTATTCAGGGTGTTTCTAAGGTTTATGCTTGCAGACAACTATGGACCCCATTAACAGGGGGTCTCATGAATGACATGCTAGTCTGCTGGTAAACTATGTGCCAGTCCATCAGATGACTTACTGTACATTATTTACTGGCAGATTTCCCCATCTTTTTGCCCTTATTCCATGGACCATAGTCTAAGACCCCCTCTCCTCCTCTGGTCTCACACTGTCCTCCCTTGGGACCTAAGGATAAGGGGATCATAGGCACCTGGTCCCCCAGGCAGGGAACCAGACAGCATGGGCACTCTCTGTGTGCCTTGATATTGAGATCTCCTGATTGGCAACCCTTATACAGCCCTTGTTGGTTAACACACCACAGGTGAGAGGTGTAATGATGTCTAGATGAACCAGTATGTTCCACGGAGCTGCATGACCACACTTTCCACTGCCATCTAGTGCAGGGTCCTGGCATCCAGCTGGAGCTGGTGCTCTAATTATATTGAAGAAATGGTGTTCCTTCCATGGACTCCAAAATATACCCCACACAGTGGGATGCACCATTCCTTTTTTCTCATTATGAATGAGACCCCACACTTATACTGGCAGCAGGATCCACAAAGACCCCTAAAAGACTCCATTAAGGGGTACTCCCCTTCTTCAGGCCCCCTATCCTCAGCTGGGGCTCTGCCAAAAAGTGGTAAGAAGATTATGAAAGAAAAATGTGCAGATATCCCTCAGTATTTCCTATGTCCTGTATGGGAATGGCCATCAAATCTACCTCAAGTGCTCTTACAAAACATAGTAGTGTATTCATACTGGTGAAATGAAAACTCTGTTTGTTCAGATGTAATATAGTGAAAATATATCAAATTGTGTAATAACTGGAAGGCAGCAATAGTAATTTAAGGGACAATGATTTGGAAAGAATATTTAGAAATCTTATTTCCAAGAGTGAACAGTGGATTTGTAGACCCTACTTTCACTTAAGGCAGTATTAGAAGTGATGGTATTATATGGCAATACTGGCAATACTTTTTAAAGAGTGGGGGAAGGGATTCACAAAACAATCAGAATGTGCAAAACCTTCACTAAGTCTCCAAAAGTTCCGTAGCTGCGGAAAAAAAGAGAAACTTGACCTGAGAGCTATCCACAAACTTCCGCAGCTCAGAAAAAATACACTATGCACTGTGGAAAAAGTGCAGCTGTGGAAGTTCCTGAGGGAAAAAAGTCATTGATAAGTATGGCACATCCCCTTAAATGATAGTCTCAGCCGGTGTTTTTCCATAATTGTGGAAAACATATTGTACACATGAGAGTGAGGCGTAATACTCCCTGAGCAAAATGCAGTGCCCCAACAATTGAAATACAATTACAGTGGAGGTCAGGCACAAGTAATGGCAAACCAGTGCTTGTATAGCAGTGGCAGTTGTTACAGTAACACTAGCACACCATAGTCATTGAAAGACAACAAACATCCACCAGACCCAGTGCAGCCCATGAAAGAGCCCCACAGGCAGTAGAGGCTGAACAGCCTGCAGTGAGTGCAGCAGGCAACATAAACACTGCAGGGAAAGACACAACCATCAGTTACAGACAGCCACTGTGGTGCATGGTTTTGCTGGTACCAGTGGTGCTGCAGTGGTCCCAGTTGGAGAATGATTGCTGATCTCTCAGTGGGTATTTTCAGCTGCTTCTAAGGAAATACTGTCAAAGTCTGCTGCTCCAGCTAATATGGATCACCTGTTGTGCTTCCTAAGCCTTTTCTGCAGCTGCGTATCTGCACTTGTGGATTTTCAGCACTTGTGGAATTTCCACAACTGCTGTGTTTTACAGATTTCCACACATGTGCAATTTTTCTTTTAGAATATACCCCACCAGCATTGCCACAGTGCTGCAGGCCTTTTTCCCACAGCTGTGGGATGTTTGGCTATCTTTGTGAATCCAGCCCCAGGTGTTTACTTCTAATAAATAGACAACTGGGTATTTTATTTATTGTATTTTGATGTGTTAGTAATTATTTTTTACTTTTATAATAAAACATTTGTTAGTGCAGTGAAACAAATGAGTTTTTACCTTTGCTAAGGAAATGGACTGGAGATTTTGATATCTTCGATTGGCTGTGAGCCATGGCGGGGGGGTACATTAACTAGCAGTAGAACACTGCAAAAAACAAGTGCCAGCCTTGTCAACCTCAGCACTATATCCTTGTGTTCACCTTTTCTTGTGCCCACCTTTTCCACCATTTTTCTGTCGTTTACTGAGTGAGAGACAACAGAAATCACTGTGACCCACTTGGAACTAGAAAACCTAAATGGAAGTGCTGTTTCTTTGCTTGCTTAGCGAGTGATCCCCAGCCACCTCCAATCACTACCAAATGAGTGCTGCTCACTTCCTTACTCTTAATTAACAGGCACAAAAAAGAAATAAAGTAAATAGCTTGTGCTGTTTCATAAGCCTGTACATGCAAACCACAGTTAGTGTTTAAAATATGAGCGATGCAGACAGCGTATTGTACAACTGCCCTGCCGCCCCCAACACAGCACTCAGCTAAAATAAGTGTTATGGCCAATGAAGGCTTTTGTTCTGTACTTCGTTTTCCAGCAGAGACCTGTCACTGTCAGTAGCCCTGTCCTGCTGCTTGGCTCTTCTTACAGTTGGAAACTGTAACACCACCGTGACCTGCTGCTCATGCTCACAGCCCTCTAAATTATGTGAGCCACTCTTACAGCCTCCTGACACCAGTCTCTGAGCTGTGCCTAATGTTTGCTGAAGGCAGTCACCATCAGAGCTTCCTTACTAAAATTACAAACAAAACTTTAAAAGAAAGAAAATAGCAACCTTTTGAACATACAGTCTATGCAACAGTTGCCATTTAGCAATAGTGCCCTCTATTGGCAACTCAACCACTGAAGAGACTAGTTTGTCCGAAGTGACTTAAAATGAATGTTTACAATATTTCCTTCAATTTTATTAACATTTTATTTTTCTAACATAAAGTTTTGTACCTGATCATTTTCTAAGTGCAATAATACCCTCCAGGGTGATGGTATTGGGCTATACCAGACCTTCTGAGGGCTATAAAGCCCTCTGCCAGTGGTGTCAGGCCTCATTACAACCATGGGCATTCCAGTATAGCCCAGTACCCCCACCCTGTTGGGTATTATTGCTTGCTTTTCACACTACTAGTAAAGAAGAATTCAATAGAATTCTGGTATTTTGATGTCAGAAACCGCCAGCTACTTAGGAGCCCAATGTATTTCAGTGAGAAATTAAATATATTGTTTCCATCTTTTTCAATTCTTCTTTCAGCAAGGAACTTTGCCTTTTATATGTCTGCACTATTGTGGTCCATCTGTATGATTTTACATTTTTTTTAAGACAATAATTGGCTTTTCTTTTCTTCTTACCAAGTAAAATCTGGTTATAAAGAAAATGACACCTGCTAAATTATAACAAAAGATCATAGCTTATTAAAATCCACAATATAATATTCTGGTGGTAGAAGGTATTATTTCTCCATAAATGTCCGAAAACAGATTAACAGTTTCCCATTCAAATATACTGTTAGCCTTGCCAGAAAAGAGTTTCTGAATTCATCATACAAGGATTCCACTGGATTCTGTTTTTTACTAGCAGGTTAGTGAAATAGAAATAAGATGATGAAAAGGTAAGGAAAGAAACAAATGAAGACAAATTGAATGATTGTAGAGGTATCTAAAGGCCCCAAACCATCATTCTTTCAAATATACATCCTTACTAAGCACTTGCTCTTTAAGTTGGTGGGAGGGTGGAAACCTAGTGGGATGACATTGTTATACGATTCTTATTAGTGTATGTTATTATCTTCTCTTGTTACTCTCCATTAGCTGTAATAAATATATAATAACTGGCCTTGCCTTTTTCCATAGGGAAACCGTGGTGTAATTTGCTGTTATAAAGGAGTGTTTATAACGGCAGACATGCACATGGTTTCCCACACTCTGTGCATGCTCCGCTGCAGCTCTTCTCCTTAGGCCACAGCTGCATGTTTTTTTCTTCTGCAGAGATCTAACCGCCACTTGGACTCAGCGATAAGTAAATTTGAAAACAGAAAATCTACCACAACAGGGGAAAACTTATCTTCTAGCTGCCGACTGAAAAAAAAAGTTTTAAAATAAATAGAAAACGGCACCACGGACCGCATACCGAAATCAAACCAGACTGCGGAGCACTCCGGAACCTAAATTCATTCTATATGATTGCTGTGGAGAAAAAGGCAAATCCAGCAGTTATATAAAATAAAATATGGGGTAGTGTGTTTAAACTTGAAGTTTACACACACCCTCAGGGTTAAATGCTAGCATAAACTTCTCAAGCTTCGCTGTCAGGGTTTTTGAGCATCTAGCCCCTCGGGTGTGTGTAAACTTCTCGTTATGCACACCGCCCCACACTTTATTCTCCATTTAAGAAACAGAATACTTATGAAAATAAAAATGACTGCCTTGTGCATTTTTATAACCAGTGAACAATACGGGTTATGAGATTATCTCTACTGCCAGCTGGCGATGTAAGCATGGCAATTCTTTTCAGTGACAAGGTTTTGTTCATCCATCACTGGCAAGCCTTTGCAATTCCTTTACTGCAGATTCCTGTTTAATTTAGTACTGATCCTTTCTAGGAGCTTTACTCTTAAAAAAAGTAGCAGAAAGCATACAGATGTTAAGATCAGCAGAAAACAATACTGTTATAAAGTGTTAAGTGATTTTTTTTAAATTTAATGATTTTTTTGTTTCCCTTTTTCATTTCATAGTTATTTTTATAGCAGGATCTGACTTGTGTAAGACTCAACTGAAATACAGTAACAGCTGATTTAGCAACTACAATTAATGGCCAAGCTTTCATGCCTTATGTAGACATGTGAAAAGCCTTTGTAGTTCCTTTAATGATACAGTATCATTGGAGAGAAGTCTATTTTTTCAAATGTTTTATTTTTCCTAAAAAAAACATTTGTACATTGGAAAACTCATAGCATGAAAAGCAGATGTAAACCAAGGCATTTCAAAATATAAATCAACAAATTGTTAACAGATGTTGGTGAAAATTACATCTGCACTACATTGAGTGGGTACTTCTTTTACCACACCAAACAAATTGATTAACACTAAAACTAGCCAGGATAGTTACATCTAATTAAGAGAAACAAATTAAAAGTAATAGTTTCACTGTGTTTTTTAGATAGGAACTCTGTGTTCTTCAGGATTACCTGAGGTTACTCAACAGCACGTTTTCCCCACTAGAACTATAATTCTACTGAATCCAGTTGTTACTGTATATAATGTAAAAAAAAAAAAAAACTATATTTAAGAAACAGGGATTAAGCATGAAGCTACAAACGTAGGGGGATGCAACATTAGGGCAAAGGATATCTTCTGAGTCTTTCTTAAATTCTTTTCTTAACCTTGCAAGGTCCACTAGGCCCAAAGCCTGTTGTCAGAAGCAGCCCAGAAGCACTGGAGAGGTTACATAACTGGCTCCGAGTCACACAGCATGCAAGTGGAGGTTGTGGGAATCAACCTCATGTCTGCTGGACGTACCCAGCGCATTCACAACTCTTTACTCTAACGTATAGGCTCTACTTCCGGCCAGATGTAAATCTCTGTGTTTGGTGTGATGTTCTGGGTTTCAATATTTACATGAAGTGGCATTTGCATTTCTAAGTTTGGCACTGTATTTCAAGGTGGGAAATGTAATCACTAACACAAACAATATCCAGTGCCCCTCCCCCCAAATAAAAGGAAATGCTGCTTGAAAGAACCTGCAAATCATATGCATGTATGTATGTATGTATGTATCTATCTATCTGTCTGTCTATCTATCTATCTATCTATCTATCTATCTATCTAGCTACCTATCTACAGTATCTATCTGTGTATCTATATAGCTACAGTACCTACATATCTATCTATCTATCTATCTATCTATATATCTGTATTCTATTTGCAATTTTTCCATTCTTCATTCCATGATTTTAAAAGAGGTTCTTGATTTCATAAATCAGCTAAGCTGCAATAAAGCAATTGGTTAAATTGGAAATCTTTATGTGGGGGAACTCTCCCATCTAGATTTCTAGCTGGTGGAACTGTCATTTCTATGTTGTTGAACTCTCCTATAGTAGTCAATGGAGAAAGATAACAGAGGTGGTGGAACTGCCATACAATTTAAGAAGGAGTGGAACAGAGTTCCTGTGGGCTCATGCCCAATTCAACCCCTGTGCATGATTCCAACAACAAGGTGAACCCCTCTTAGGTCATGTACAAACTCTTAACATGTATTGGCCAGCACTGTGTTTAAAAAAGAAAGCCAGAAAATGGTGTTCATAAAAGTCAGACAGGTAAAGCAATGAGATCACAGCTCAGTGTTGGCATGTTAAACTTTTGAGGAGGTACCTGACCTATAAGAGGATAATCATGTTATTGGTAGTGAGGCATAATGATAACTCAGCTGAGTTATGAAACCAATAATCCCTTTTAAAATTGTGGAATGAATGAAGAACATGAGTAGGAAAACAGAAAAACTTAAAAATAATGTGCAGGCTATTTTGAACAGCATTTTTGGGGGAGCATTTGATTCTTTCTGTTTCTGATATTAGCCACACACTTGTAGTACCCTACAAATTAGAAACAAAGTAACAATTTACTCACACACCAGTGTCTGGCATCTTGTAATTTTTGAAGGAAGCCCTTTCTCCTTTATAGCACTTATAATCTCCCACCCTACACAAGATGGGTTTCTTGTGCTGGTTCCTATTGTCATTCTGCTTTAGACAGTTGTTACTTACTTCCTGAATCCTTTCCCTAATTATAGTCCATTTTTCTTCCATACCTCTGGCCCCTTGAGCTTGGTCACATGCTTGTGCAGGTGCTCCCCATTTTGGCAAAGTCATCTGTTTTGAAATCCAGAACACATGTCTTGGTGTTCAGGACTTTCCTCACCATACTTGAGTTGAAACCACACTGACTGGCGATTATTGCTTCCCAGGGGCTCAACCACATTGATGTCCCTGACATAGTTGCAGTTTGTCAGTACTAGGTCCAAGACTGCCAGATCCCTTGTCGTCTCACTCATCTCCTGAGTTAAGAAGCAATTTTGGACTGCAACCAGAATTCATTGGCTTCTGCTGCTGCTGACTTTAGGGATGCTTCAATCTGTGTGCAGAAGGTTGAGATCACCCATTGTTATCACCTTCCCCTGCAATAAAGCCTTCCAGATCTCCATTCTCAGCTTTTGGTCCATGCTTTTGCTCTGATCTGGAGACCTGTACACCATGTCCCACCTTAATCATTTGCCCTGACTCTGGGTCTGCACCAGGATTGTCTCAGTGCACACTTTCCATATCTTTGCTTCTGACCATAATTGCTTCCCTTTTCTATAGTACCACCCCATCTCCCCTTCCTCCTGCTCTTTCCTTCCTATAGAGGGTGAACCCTAGAATTGAGTGTTCCTAGTCATTAATTGGGGATGCCCAGATCTCGATAATTTACACCACATCCACATGGCCCTACAACACCAAGGCCTAAAGATCATCCATCTTGTTCCCCAGTCTCCCAGCACTGATGGATATCACCCCCCCCAAATTGTCTGTTTTCCTGGTTCTTACCCTTCTCCTCTCCATCCTACAGCAGTGCCAGTCAGGATGCAACATAGTAATGCTGAGGTATATCACAAAAGTCTGCAGTATGCTGCAGGGAACAGTGTAATTCAATGGCAATTAAGATCTTTTGTCATGCAATATTTTGTGACATGTCACCTTACTGCAGGTTATTGCATTGCATTATGGCTGGCTCCACTGCATTTACCTTTTCCCTTGATTGCTGACCCTAATCCCTTTGTGCCTGTCCTACTAGATCTACTTTCTCCTGCCTCACAACATCCTCCACTTCTCTTTCACCAGCACCCCTCCTCCTATCTTACTGCACTTGCTTCTCTTCCCACCCTCTCCCTGCCTCATTCTTAACACCCAAGTGTGGTGGAGTTAGGCTACACCCTCATCTGTGGCTGATGGACCACTTTCTTATTGCCTTATTTCCTAGCAACAGTCAACACTTTTCTCTTTGCTTTTCTTCTTTTTTCCCCCTACCCTAGGTTGACCACCTAGCGTATCCCTACTAAACTTCCTACTAGTTCTCTCTTTTCATTCTTTTTCCATTTTCATCCATCCAGTCCTTGGAATGATGCCAAACACCCAGAGAGGTGTTGTGCAATGTGCATAAGTGCATTTTGTGTACAAAAAACATGAAGGCTATTTTAAATAGGAATAAATACAGTTAGTAACTAGAGATGCAGTGAATTTAAATTCCACTGGCAAAGTGTCCATGAAGTGGGCACTTCGTGTTGCCACTCCGATACACAGAGGGGGCAATGCAAATTGCTCACTCTGCCTTGTCATTACCACTTCATGTTAAGGCGGAATGACAATGCGAAGTGAGGTGAAGTTGTTGTTTTCAATAGACTTCACCCTGCTCTTTAGCCATATCCAGACAGGAAAAGGAAGGGAGTCATACAAGCAGACACTTTCACTTTCTCCTGTGCAGATGGAGAGTGAGACAGAGAGAGGAGGTTGTGTTATTTTGTCACTTCTGAGACTTGGAGATCAGAGCAAGGAGGAGATTTAAACTTTGATTTAGACCCAACAGCTTTTTTATAACCTACATTTTTTTAACTTTTCCGTACTCCTTTTTTACTTAATGTGTTCTTTCTGTAAATTTATTTTTCTTACCTTTTTATGTAGTTAGTTGTTTGTCTGTGTCTGTGTGACTGTGTGTGTGTGTGTGTGTGTTGTGTGACAGTGTGAGTAGTCATTGTTCAGACTGAGGGAATGCAGTAGGAGAGATGGACCAGGGTGAGGGTCTGAGGGAATGTATGGGGAAGGGGCAGCTCTGGGAGAGCATGGTACTGGTAGGTGTCCTACCATATGGATGCATGGTGAGCATGGCCACTGGTTCCTGCTGGACCAATAGAAAATTCTGAATGTCCCCTCATGAAAGCAGGACCAGCACCACCTCCTGACTCTGAGGCAGCTGAACCACCACCACCACCACATCCAGCACCAGCTCCAGCACCAGGTCCTCTGGAGCAGGATGTGTATGTGTTCCTGGGCCCAGGTATGGATCCCAGCCCTGCTGAGCACCATGACCAGTCAGCTGCCAGTTCATCTGGCCCTCTCCTGCCTGTGCCTGGTCCTCCCCACACCTCCATTGTTGGGCAGTTTTTCAACTGTGTCAGGGAGGACAACAGTGTGGTCAGGTGCCACCTATGTGAAGTGGAGGGGCACTGTGGCCCCCGGGGGATTTACCTGGGGACTGGAGGCCAGTGTACCCATATGCTCAATCACCACCAGTTGGAGTGGCAGGCCACCACAGAACGGGCCATGCCTGCACCTGTTGGCCCTTGGCAGAGGGTGCAGTTGTGCATGGTAGTGGCCCTAAGAAGAGGAGGCCAAAGCAGCACCTACTGCTCCACCAGCACCCAGACCACCACCACCACCACCAGCAGATCAGCCTGTAGAACATGTGGACCCCAGAGAACTGTGTGTAATGCAGGCTGACTTGGCAGTTCTCTGGAGTGCTGTTGAGGAGAACAATGAGAGGGTGAGTGCTGTCAAGCAGCAGTTGGGTAACATAGAGGGACATCAGTTGCAAATTATGTCCATGCTGGAACTGCTGCTGGATCACCATGGGATCCCACATTAGTTTTTTTTTCCTCACACCATGTGCCCTCCAACACCTTCCTTGCTGTGTTATAAAATGTATTCCTCCACCATCCCCAACCCTTGTATGTAATAATGCCCTTTTTTGTTGTCTTCCATATGCATGACACTTTGTATTCTGAGCAGTGCAAGTATACTGTGTGCTAAACTGCATGTGTGCAGTCAGTCTTCTTTCCAGTCTGTGTATGTGTATGTACTGCAGACACTGTCCAACTCCCTGACTTAAAAGCACTTATTAATGAGTACAATGGTGGGATGGTGAAGCCTGGAGAGATACTACAAAACAGGCTTACAATACATCCAAGTAACCAGTAAAATAAAAATAGTGTTGTGATTCGTGACATGATTGTAAATCATGATTTGTGACTGCATTTGTAACCCTGATGATGTAGAAATGCGAATGCCTACGGCTGTACTTCCCTGGGCCCCAATGAGGTGTGGCACAAAACTACCTAACTTGAAAAACTCATTAATGAGTACAATGGTGGGGTGGTGAAGCATAGAGAGATACTACAAAACAGGCTAACAGTACATCCAAGTAACCATTAAAAAAATAATGACGATGAAGAACGTGATTTGTGTCATGCATGAATGACTCATGAACGTGATGATGGTCCTGACTTAAAAATGCATATTAATGAGTGCAATGTTTATGCAGAATTGTGCACTGCACCAGTCCAGTACTCTGAATGGAAGCCAAAGAAACAACTGTGACATAAGTTACAGATGAAGATTGGGGCCCTAAAGAGATGCAAATGCACAGACAGATTAAGATTGTACTGCTGCCACTGAAGAGATGCAGGTGCAAAGGCACAACACTTAACCAGTGCTCACCATCAGAAATTCAAATCTGGAAAAGAATACCTTTGCCGGCTGGGGCAAGCCGCCGGGGGGGGGTGCAGTGTACTGCACTGCTGCAGTAACAGTCACTAGTACTAGTACCAGAACCACCAGTAAAGATACCACAACGAAGTACAAAAATCACACAGCTGCAGTGGATAGCAGGTTCACATTGCTGAAATTACTATGTGGCACAATAGAAGGTGTCTGATTTGATGACACCCATCACACTCATACTCACAAACACACTAAGTAATGTGTAGCAAATTGAAAACCTCAGTAATATAACCACTTATTTTAAACAAACTAAAATTATGCACTGCTGCTCCACACCAATCAGCCAAAAAATGGCAAGAATTATTGAAAATATTACTGTGTGTACATTAACACAGTTATTATACAAGAAAAATATCACCAAAACAGAAAGAACTGTCTTTCTCTCCAAGTTACTCTACCTAAACCACAATCAGATACGCCCCTTCCCAAAGCATACTTTCACTCTCTCCTACTACACAGACCCAAAGTTGTACATTAACATTCAAAATCCATGCACAAACAATAAATGCTCGATGATATGAGCACAGGAGGGTTTCCTACAATCAACAAACTAAGTTTGAGCAAAATAAAATACTCAAAAAGGCTTTTTGAACAGCTTTTAGAAGGTTTGAATCACAGAGATCTCTCAGAGCACACTGTCTCCTATAGCTTCCTACACACACTACCCTGAACTGAGGCTGTGCAGAACAATATAGAGGCCATGTGACCTGAAATCCCATGAATCACTGCAAAATTCACCTTTGGAGCTTAAAAACAAGGCAAAGTAAGGCAAAGTACATTGCTTTCAATGTACGTCACCTTAAGATTTGGTGGAGTAGTGGTTTGGGTAGGCAGAGTAATGCAAAGTCATTATTTTCAATGGACTTTGTGTTACTCATCATAAAGTGAAGTACTACGCTTCACATTGTGGAGCACTCCGTGAATGCACTTTCGCTCTGCAATTCACCTTGAGAAGCAAATTGGGGCCACTTCACCCATCTCTATTAGTAATGCCTTTTTAAAGGAGTCAGAAGTCATAAAACAACAATAATGTCATGATTAGTATAGTTATAAGAAATCCTAAAGGTATTTTCATAAATCCACATTATAAACTTGTTACTGAATAAAGTTTTATGTATAAAAGAGCTTAGTCACTGTGGATCAGAGATATAGAAAGTCAATATCTGTGGATATATACACTGTACCTTTAACTGAACCAGGAAGTCCCCTGAAATAACCCCTCTCCCCCTTGGTTTTGAAACAACATGTTCAGACATGAAACAATATGTCCAGACTTGTAACTGGAAGAGGGCTCAATCAGGTGATCCCACCAAAAAGCTATAAATACCTCTTCAGTGAGTTTACTTCAGTTCAGCCCAGTGGGGCTCAGCCCTGAAAGAGAGAGGAGAAAGGTTCTATTGCTACTGTAGACTAGCTGTTGAATGCAGATGAGAAGGGTCTTAGGAGCTGTAAGATCCAGGACTGTATGCGAGAAATTACTGATGTTAAGTAGTGATTTTCTTTGCAATTTTTGTTGTTTTCATTTATTATTTTTCTAACCTTTGAATAATAAATATCACACCATAGTGTGTTAAACCTGTAAATTTGCCTTGTCTGAAATGCATTCCCACATGCCATGACACCAAGTCATTCCTATTGTCAGAACAAAGGTTCATAATATCACTTTTATAATAATGCACTTAGATTCACCTCAGCCTTACCCAAAAAATTATTTCATAAATTACCCAAAATAATAATAACATTCAAATATGATATTATTGTATGCTCTCCAGATTAAAAAATAATGGTGAAAAACACTGATGCCATACTTTGGATTATATAAGAGATAAATATATATTTTATTCACATATGTACAAGTCCTGACTATTCATAATTAGCATAAATATCAAGCATTATAAAAATAATGTTAACATAAACTATAATGTAAACAAAACAGGTTTTAGAAAATCAAGTAAATCAAAGAAAACAAAACAAATTTCAGCAAATAAGTGATGCAAATGAATAAGCAATATTCATTCTGATGAATGACAGTTTACACTACTTCTTCAGCATATATATAAATATCATGACCTTTTCTTTTTACTATGAGAACTTGCAACTCATTACACTAGTGTCTCAGGTTATACATTTGTATAATAATTGTTTTAAAACTTCATAGCATGAAAGAATGTACTTTTTTACATCTAAATTCTAGCTTAACTATATGCCCAAGGTTTTGGAGCTAAAATGCACTAAGTTACCACCCCAGATAGAAAAATAAGTACTAAAAGTAGGATAAAGGCATACTTATGTTTTTGCTATCTGTTGATGCAGTCTTCTACTTTTTAACTTTGAAAGTCTTGGTGAGAACTTCTGGTTTTGGATGACAAAAGTCATTGGTAGTGGGTATGGCTTTAGTCTTCTGTCTTTTCCCCTTGAACCTGGAACTGTAGAGTCTTCTGACATCAATGAAGCAATACAGGCTGGATCCTTCTTGCTTGACATCACAAATAATCAAAAGTCACTTCAGGATTTAGTGTAAAAAAACAGACAAGATTTTAGCAGTTCAGCATAATCTGTAGAAAGATCTCTCCCTGTGGACAGCAATGTTGCTTTGGTAACTGGACTCTGTGATTCTTGCCTGTTTCAGTTAATTTCTGCTCTTGAACCTGTAACTCTGGACTTACTGCTATTTAACAGCACTGCAGACGTGCTGGCTGGTAAATTCCAAAGGCAGGCTCTTGTTCAGGCTTTTAACCAAAATTCCAAAACATGACTTTAGTCCTGGTTCTCAGTATATAAAACATAGGCATTGCTTCATCCAATACTGGGAAGAGAGTCCTTCCTGTAACGGTCAGTTTCAGCAGCTGGAACTTATTGCAGAGTTGTGCAGGCTTTCAGAATGGTTTAGCACCCCATTGTTGTGGCAATGTCAAAACCCAAGTAGGTGTGGCTTCACGCTTTTGACCTAGTACAAGTCCCAAACTCATCCAAAATTGTCAGGGCAGTCAACACATCTATTCACATTCCAAAGAATCAGGCAGTTCTGGGTCGGCTTTGCCAGCATCCCATTTATGTCCCACTTGCTGGGCAACATCACCATCAAGTTATGATTGGTCTGAGTACTCTTTAAGGGTGCTACTGTTAGACCCTCCTAAACCATTATTTTTGTCAATATGACCTCATCTTCAAAATTCGTTTTGCTATAAACTATTTTTCTTTCTTGCATCTATGTACATCTTGTTACAAATGTAAAACCTACATTTCTAGATGCAGCTAAAATAGAGGATTCATTTGAGACCAAACATGATGGTGTCAATTCTGATATAAAATCTATAATTTATAAAAACATTATAAAACTTTTTCCTTTATAGATCTCTAAAAAGTATTTACAGATTTCAGAAGTACATTTCTCCCTGTTTAAAATGATGTTAGTTTGGCATACCTGCTATCATTAGAAACGGTATAAACTTTAGCAAACTTCTTTAAGACAGGGATCTTCTTTGTTTGAGGTAAATGATGCATAACTTCATTTTGCTTTGGAGTTTATCCAGAAGGCTTACAATCCATGTGACTAGATGTTTCTGTTAGATAAACACTTGCGACTCATTCCATTGAAAAGGTGGCAAGGTCAGCTTACTAGAGACACCAAACTTGATAATATATTTTAAACAGTTTTGGGGCTACAGAGTTTTGTAAATAGCTCACACTACACTTTGTTAATAGGTTTAAAACTTAATCACTGGGCAGGTTCATGCATTTCCAATAAACTGTATAATTCTGAAGTGTATCAGAGTTTTTGTATATTTTCTATGAATAAAAGTCTTAATTTCTTAAAGTCAGTCTATGTTAACCTCGGATATTTGTTCTGGCTGGTACAGAAAAACAAGGTAGTAAATTATGTGAAGTTAGTCTTAGCTTCAAGCTCTTCTGCTACTCATTGGAAGAGGTGCTAAGTTGGCTCCCAATTTAAACAGACTATCCTTGAAACATTTTTTTTCTGAAGTTGTCTCTGTATGCTGTATTCCCTTTTGTTTCATGACATCATTCCTCCATTGCAGTATTCAAGCCTTAAGTAGCATTGTCCTTGTGTTTGTTAAGTTATTAATGTGACCAGATACATTTATAGTACTTAATAATTAAGCCAATATAAGGATATAGAATAACAATTAAGAATATAATAAAATTATAATAATAAAATATTTGAATCAAATTAGTTGAACAAGTACAGGGTTTTCTCCTCACAGGCTCTTCCTCAGCCCCATGTGTAGTGAAGAATAATGCCAATACTGCCTCCAATAATTATTCAAGCTCTAAGGAACATACTGTACAGTCACAAAGCTTTTGGGGACTTATTACCCTTATCTCAAATTGTCTACTTTCGTGTGTGTGACTGGGTCTTCTGTGCGGATGTTCCACTTTTTTTTGGGGGGGGGTCAACCAAGATTAATGCCATGATCTTAAATGTCCATACACCCACAGACAGGCTGGTGGAACATGAATGTGTAAACATAAGTAATATGGAAGTTAGTCAAACATAGTCACAAAATTTCTACAACAATTAGAACCCAGACCACATCTATGGTGATGATTTGGTAATGATTCAAGTGGTGAAAGACATTTATTGCAGAACACACAAAACTGATGCATTACTACAAGGTGTTTGTTTAATTTGTACCCAGCATATAATCTGCTACAGTTCATAGAAAGCATTCACACAGAACACTGGCTATATTATCTTGAAGTGAGTCCCAATAAATTTCTTTTATCCAGTTTTCTTTTCTATACTACAAGTATGTACCCATAACTAGAGATGGGTGAGGTTGGGAAACTTCGTTCCATGAATTAATCTGCAAATTTTGCTCAGTTCATGGAGTTTTGAGCAATCCACGAAGTGCAAATCGCCACCCACGAAGTGTGGAATTTCACTCGCAAAGTGTAGAATTTCTCCCACAAATGGCAGAATTCTGCCACTCACAGGGAAATTCCACAAAAAAATGGTGAAGTCACATAGGCGAATTTAGAGGCTAATAGCAAAATTTTACAGATTGCTCCATGGAGCCGAATTTGCCAACTTTGCCAGTGAATTAAAACATCACAACATTTCTGCCAATAACCTTGACTTTAGTTGTCTGAGCTCTCTCTCTTTCTCTCTCTCTCTCTCTCTCTGTCTCTCTGCAGAGTTGTCATGGTAAGACAGAGGCGGTTTTGCTTATAAAATCCCCATGATCAGTTCCTTGTGGCTGGACATAAGCTAAACTCTGCTTACCTGACTAGTGGATATTAGCTGGCCTGGAACTCTCACTGTTGTGGTCCTCAAATGTGCTTACCCCATGATGGGACTTTTTACTTTGCTGAGCTTTGCTGCCTCAGACTCTGTAGGATAGCCTGACCCAAATGTGACACCTGGACATATTTTTGCCTCCATGTTCCTCTAAATGGAGACACTCCAAACTGTTGGATCCTGTAAAATATTTTTTTTCTCTTCTCTTTTTAGGCACTTGGCTCAAGTTCCACCATACACTTTCCTCCTGGAGTGGCCTGCCTCACTAAATGGGTCTCTTGTTTTCATGACTTCACCAACCACCCTGAAAAAATAGGAGGCTCTACAAGAAAAATCGCTACTTTCTGAAAGCTCACTGGAAATTCTGTGTAAAATCTTGTCTTGGAGCGCCTTATTTGCCCTTCCAGGACTCCACCACTAAAGGCAGTCACACTATTAGTCCCAATGATTGGGATGAGCCTCCATTTATTTATTAATTTAGTAAGTTTTTGTTGACTGGGTAGGTACACTAGACAGCATGGCTGCCTATTTACAGGTACAACCCGGGAGATTACAGCGGAGGGCATGTAGACAATAGTAAATGCAAAGAAACATCAGGTGAACAAGTAGAGAATCTGTCACAGTCACAGTTATAAAAAAAACATTTCAGCAATGACAGTACATTTGCAGGAAACAATATATAGTAATAAAACAGGAATATAAGTGCAAGTAGACTAACAGCATTAAATCAACAACCAGTAAGTAAGTGTTAGTAGGGCGATAGCAGAATATAGTAGAGGTCGGTGCTGGTAGGCAACTAGGAGGAACCAGCAAAGGAGTGGGTGGACAGGGTACAGGAGCAAGGTTCAGAGCTCAAGAGAGCCTCACAAAGGCCCTGTTTAAAGCAGCATGGAGAAGGGAAGTTTCTTAGGTTCAGTGGATGGGAATTCCATAGTTTTATGGCACAGACAGAAAAAGCATTCTCCCCCAGTTTGGTTTTACATCTCAGTTGGACCAGTAGAGATTTGTCAGCTGACCTCAGTGGATAGGCAGAGGTATCAGGTTTGAGCAGTAAAGCCAATTTGTCAGGTGTCAGAGAGGAGATTATATTCTTTGTAAAGCAGCAGGAAGTGAACTGATAGAAAGCAGAAGGGGCAAGCCATCTCAGGCTGGAGTATAGTGTGCATTGGTGAGTAAGTTTAGTTAGAGACAGAGCAAAATGGCATATGATGTTGTAGCAGACATCCCACTTAGGGAGGAGCCCTCCAGTTGTTGCAGAAAGGCTAGTAACCCATATGCCAATTTGGGTCTCAGGATCCCCTGTGTAATGGCCAACCTCTCTGTGGATGTTAAACTATGTCTGACCTTGTAAGTCAGTTCCAGTTGAATATTAAAAATGTTGATGCCTGTAGCTACTGTAGGTGCAGGTTGAAGTCTAGGGCAGGATCAAGGGTTATTGCTTTTGTGCCTCAAACCTAACTGATGCCTAATCTAATACAGATTCTGCTTCTAGTTCCTATCCTTTCTTTGAAAAAGATAGTATCAAATGTACATGTAGTTAGTTAGTTAGTTCAAAGGTTTTACTATAAGGGACATACTGAGCTGGTAACAGCTCATTTACAGATGTGTCCTGGGGGAAGGGAACAAGGGAGCAAACAGTGCAAAAGAGGTATTCATTAATATGGTGCATACATAAGTAAGCAATAAGGCACAAAGGGGTGTGTGTAAAACCTATTTTACAGCATGGCCAGGGGTGCAGTAAGGCATAAGACTGAAGGCCAAATGACTTCAGCTGCTGGACATGCTGTAAAATATGTTTTACACACACCTCTGACTGCCTTATTATGCTTATAAAATTGGCTCCATTTTGTTTTTTACATTTTGCTGTTGGGAAAAGCATGTTTACATATAAAAACAATAGATTTACCTGTGTGCATTTGTGATAAAATAGTCCTTCCGCCCACTGCAAGTGATGTAATTGATGATGTAATTTTATTATTGTCTACTTTCTTCTTCCTGTATTTTTTTTCTCTGTTTTTCTCCACATTCAAGATATGGAATGTTTATCATGGAATGTTTACCACAGAATACATGGATTCAAAATGTTGCTTAGTTCCACTGGCAGAATGTTTCTTTCCTAACATACTGTACACACAGAAAACGAAGGCTATTGTTACTGCCAGAGACTCAATTATCTCACTGTGAGTGCAAGAAGAAGAGAGTTCCCTGATGAGCAGGTAAAGATAGAAGGGGAAATTTTCACTGTCAGCAAATAAACAGTTGTAGTGAAAACTATAAAAAATACTTAATGTTTCTAATTTGTTTATGTATGTAAGGAGAGTGTGATAATCAGGGAAACAACAATTAACTCATTTGTTTTATTTTTTATTTAAGGTAGTTTTATTTTTAGGGCCCAATTAAAGTTATTTTTACAGTGTAAAGGTAACAGCCATATTTGTGGTGGAAGATCAGTTCTGGCTGTAGGGCGCTAACTGAAATGCCTCCGTTCCAAATGCCCATTAATTAGAGTTCCATACTCTTTGCTGCTAAGCAGTCCTTTTTTAACCATGTGTAAACCATATTTTACACATAAATAAGAGCCAATCAGATTACTGGATTTTGCCCTGCCATTTTATAACTTAAAACATATTACAATAACTGTACAGTGGTACAATGGTATAAACTGTTACAAAAAATAGGATAATTAAAGCAGCAACACCACTATGGTAGGTACAGTTTCAATGTTGCCAATGAAGTAGTACAATTACAATAACCAAATTAAGAGTTGCAGTTATGGGAGGGGAACCCCTGTGAACAGTGGTCCAACTGGGGCCGGCAATTGGGCAGAAGGGTAGGGCTAGGAGGTGTCAGAGGTATTTGCAGTAGTAAGGCAACAAGTCCCAAAAGAGGGACTTGAGAAAGGAAAGAAAACAGTCAGAGTGAATAGCAGGGCAGAGTGTAGACCAAAGCCTAGGGAATCTGATTAAGAAAGATGCTTGACCTACAAAGGATTTCCTGGGAGTAAGGGAGCGTTATCGAGGGTGAGTGTTATGAAGGGAGTACATGGTTAAGGAGGGTTGGGAGAGAAGGGAACTAAGATAAGAGGGAGGAGCCAAGCCAGAATTTGGAGATGAAAGAGGCACAATAAGAAAGGCACCAGACTTCAAGACAGTAGAGGGCAAGGGAAGTGCACAGGTAACAGTGGTGGGTGTGATGTGGGGGGGCAGTTAACAGTAAAGCAGTAGAAGCAGTGAAATAGAGGGTCAAGTCTAAATGGGGTGGATTTGAGAGTGGAGCTTTAAACAATGTCACCATAGTTGAAGGTAGAGAGGATCACCTTTAAGATGAGTGCTCTGCACACAAGAAGTGGGATACATGCTTTATTTCTCAATAGAACCCCAAACTTGGGGTGGAACTTCTAGTAGATGGTATCCAAATGGAGAGAGAAAGCAGGGTGACAGACCAGCCAGACACACAAGGCATTAAGAGGAGGAAACTTGCTCAAAAACAACACTGTCTGAGCCAGCCTGTCACTACAGAAGTAGTGCTACAACTCACGGTGCAGGTGACCCAAGTTCAGGAGTGAACTTAATTGGATGAGGCCAGATGGGAGGATGAGGACTGAATGTTTCAAAGGATGCTCTCCTCCTCCAGGGAGGGAGGGTAGCTGGCTGCACTTCTATACTGCCACCTGAGTGACCTCAGGTGGCAGTGCCATTCTAATGGGTGAGAAGATGTTGGCAGTTGCCATACCTCACACCTGTATGCACGCATGCTTGAGCACCCAAGTCACCTATGCCCTAGGTGGCACCACAAGCAAAGGAAAATATCTAACAGACTAAATGATGCCAGCTGCTCCTAGGATCCACACCTGGCTACTAAGACATGACCTCCCAACTAGATCCATTTCGTGGCAGGAATTGGGAACCCTCACTGGGGGGAAGTCTTTGGGGGAACATGGAGGTAAAGATTAAGTCCTAGGGTAAACCAGGGTAATGGAGCTGGAGTGGCTGAGAAGAAGGTGACCAGCTGGAGAAAAAGGGGAAAATATAATAAGAAAGATAAAAACAGCACCATCAAGAACATGGAAGGTAGGGAAAGAAAAGGTCACAGTGATAGTTTTTTTTGGCATTAAAGAACAATTGGCTTGCACAGAACCACAGCTGAATGTTAAAGAATTCCAACTGGAGCTGAGCAGCCCCGCTAGAAGCAGAGGTGCCAAATGCAAAGAGCAAAGTATTATCTGTGAACACATGGATGGTCAAAGAGATACAGGTATTAGGGAGATTGGTTAGAAAGATGGACAACAGGATCTGGTCAAGGACAGATCCTTGGGGGGAACACTTGAACAGATGGAAAGGGGGGTGGTGAGAGGTTGTCTCTAATATAGGCAGCTTAAGACTTGATGTTAAGGTAGGAGAAAATCTAGTTAATTGAATGTTCAGAGAGTCTTGCTGCTTTCAGATTGTCCAGGAGAAGGGGGACCAAAACTGTGTTGAACACCTTGGTAGGGCTGACAAAAATTACAGTTGTTACAAGGCATTGTTATATTCCTGTCAGGATACAGTGAGTAAGCTGGAGAAGTGAAGTTGTGGGATAGTGTGACTTCTGGAAGCCAGACTGGAAAGAAGTGAAGATGGAAGGTGAGGAGTCAAGAAAGAACAAGAGAGAAGGAGTTGTGAAAGGACTGGCTGCTTCTGGAGCTTATTCAGGGTAGGCAGAAGAAAGGGCAACAGTTCCCAGAAGAAGAGGGATCACCTCCTTTGGGAAGGGGGATGATGGTAGCATGTGTCTAAGCATGAGGTAGAGAAGCCATAGAGACAGAGAAGTTGAGCATAGATGGAATAGAAGTAGCAATGACAAGCACAGACAGGTAGAGAAGATTAATATCAAGGACATCAGAGCTTGGGCCCTTGAGGGTGTTGCGAGCAAGAACAGCATTAAGATAGTAGAAGGTGTGGTGAGAAAGAAGTAGAAAGAGGGTCTGGAAGAGGAGGACAGAACAGAAGAGGGTGGGGGAAGAGTGGATGAGGGAGGGTAAAAGGCAAGAAGGGTACATGCACATGAGCTAAATAAGGAGTTGAAAGAAGATGTGACTTCAACAAAGTCAGTGATACAGAAGTTAATAAGCTTGAGGACAGGGAAAAGAGAATGAGTTGGAGGTGAGAATAATGAGAGGATTACCTTCCATAACTTAAAGGGGTGGCTTAAATTGTTCTGGAGCATGGATGCAATGTATTCAGAAATTACAAGCCAGGTATCTTTGGTGCAAGCATTGCAAAGAGTCCAGTATTTAAACAGATAAGTAAGGGAGCCAGATGCCTAATGGGCCCACCAATCCACGTCTTGCATGAATGCAAGCAAGAAACACAACTAAAATCCATGGGAGGTGCTTACTTCTAACCCTGGTTTACCAAACAGGGCATGTGAATTCCAGTCATAAATGTAGACTGGATGATTTGGAGGGCAGTATTAATGTTGCCAGCTGAAGGAATGGGGGACCAGGTAGTGGTAAAAAGATCAGCATGGAGAACAGACACCCTCAGTGATATGATGGAGCAAATATTGGTGAACTTGGATCCCACCATAGCTAGTGTTTAAACAGGAGTTCAGCATGTTTGTAATTCATTTGTATCATCAGGTATGGAAAAAGGTCCTGCTCATTTACAACATGCAGAGGAAAAGCTGGACCTCGCCCCACAACTAATGCACCAAAATCTGGCCACTGGAAAATCTTGTACACAAATGCTTGCAGTCTGGGAAACAAAATCCCAGATCTCGAGGCAACAATGACAGACGCTAAACTGGACATAGTAGCCATTAGTGAGACATGGTTCACCAGTAACCATACTTGGGAGACTTCAGTACCTGGTTATATACTCTTCAGAAGAGACCGAGCTGGGGGAGTGATTCTTTATGTCAATGAAAATATCAAAGATACAGAAATTCAGAATACACATAAGGAGCCAGAAAAACTGTTGGTCACTCTGGAAATAGGAAATGGGACAGCCATACAAACTGGGATTGTCTACAGGTCTCCAGACCAGGGGGAGGACAAAGACACATTACTGTTAGAAGATATACAAACCATGACAACCAAAGGGAAGGTTCTGATAATGGAAGACTTCAACATGCCAGATACAGATTGGTCAATATCAGCAGGAACATCCACCAGAACTAGACACATAGTGGATTCCCTGAAGGGGGAGGGCCTCAAACAATTGGTACAGCAACCCACAAGAGACAGGGCTATCCTGGATCGAGTACAGACTAATGTGGAAAGAATCGCAAATCTCCAGGTAGAATGTCACCTGGGGGCCAGTGACCATCACATGGTATGGTTCAATTTGGCCACTAGAACTAAATCATCCCATTCCAAGGCAAAAATATGGGACTTCAGAGGAGCTGACTTTGATAAGATAGCCAACAGAGTTAAGCTAGCCCTGGCAAGAAGAAATACAAGTGAGGGGGTACAGGCAAAGTGGGCAGACATTAAGGATATAATACTTGAAGTAATATTGCATTGCGTTAGGGAGAAAAGCAAGAGCAAAAAAAGGAGGAAGCCACTTTGGTTCTCAAAAACAGTAGCAAAAAAGATCAGTACCAAAAGGTTGGCCTTCAGGAAATATAAGGAAACACAGCAGGACAAAGATAGGGAAGCATATCAAACTTCCCTAAGGGAAGCAGGGAAGGCAGGCAAAGGCCCAAACCAAGGAAACACTAGCACAGACAGTAAAAGAAGGGGGCAAGACTTTCTATAGATACATTAGTGAAAGGAGAAAGTCCAGGGGGGTATTGCTAAGATCAAAGGGGATAAGGGGAAGCATGTGGAGGAGGACCAAGGAAAAGCATCTATCCTAAATAGATGTTTCTGCTTAGTATTTACTGAGGAGAATGTAGGGCAGGGCAGGGCCCACAGCTCAGCACCATGGACACAGGGGGAGGGAGTGTGCACAAGTCCCTTCACAAAAGAACGGGTCCTACAACAGCTCACTAAGCTCAGGGTGGACAAGGCAAAAGGAACTGATGGCATACATCCCAGGGTACTAAAGGAGCTAAGGGTGGGACTAACAGAGCCATTAGCAGAACTGTTTAGTGAGTGTTTGAGCACAGAAGAGGTCTCAGAAGACTGGATAAGGGCTCATGTGATCCCACTCAACAACAGTGACAGCAGGGAGGAGGCAGGGAATTACAGACCAGTCAGTCTTACCGCAGTAGTTGGCAAGATTATGTAGGCACTCCTTAAGAACAGGACAGTGCAACATCTGGAATCATAGAAACATAGAAACATAGAAACATAGAAGTTGACGGCAGATAAGGACCGTAAGGCCCATCCAGTCTGCCCATTTCTTTTTCTACCTTATAAATGTGCCATCGGCCTTTGCTATGTCAGTGACCTATCTATTCATAGTCATTTGTATTGCTCCCTTATGCCTATCCCATGCCTGTTTGAAGCCCTGCACTGTATTCATAGCCACTACTTCTTGTGGTAAGCCATTCCATGCATCTACCACCCTTTCTGTGAAAAAGAATTTCTCACATTCCCCTTAATCGGCCTCCCTCTAATCTCATGCTGTGTCCTCTTGTCCTGCTATTTTTCTTATATTTAAACATGTTAGACTCTTTCACCTTGTTTATGCCCTTAAGGTGTTTAAATGTCTCGATCATATCACCTCTCTCCTCCTTTGCTCAAGGGTATACATATTGAGCTCCGTTAATCTGTCCTCATATGTCTTCTGATGCAGTCCCTGCACCATTTTTGGTTCCTTCTCTGGACTGCCTCAATTTGGTTAATGTCCTTGTGAAGGTGTGGCCTCCAATACTGCACGCAGTACTCAGATGGGGCCTAACCAATGTCTTGTACAGAGGGATTATTACCTCCCTCTTACGACTTGTGATACCCCTACTAATACACCCTAACACCCCTAGCCTTACCTACTGCTTTAGAGGTCTGCTTGATGATTTCAGGTCATCAGTGATGATGATGCCCAAGTCTCTTTCTTCCTTTGTGACTGCTAGCAACTCCTCCCAGCCTATAAGTGGCTTCAGGGTTTCTCTTCCCTATGTGCATGATTTTGCACTTCTTGCATTAAATCCCAGTTGCCATTCTTCTGACCATTCTGCTAGTTTATCCAGATCTCTTCTCATTCTGCCCACCCCATCTGGATCATCTACTCTGTTGCAGATCTTGGTGTCATCTGCAAACAGACAAGCCTTACCTCTAGTCCATCTGCTAGGTCACTAATGAAGATGTTGAATAGGACTGGCCCCAGGACTGATCCCTGAGGTACCCACTTGTGACTTGCATCTCTTCTGACTGTATACCATTTACCACCACTCTCTGTTTTCTGCCAGTCAACCAGTTTGCCACCCAGTTGACCAACTTCTGACCCACCCCGAGCCTACCTAGCTTATTTATCAATCTTCTATGTGGAACAGTGTCAAAGCTTTGCTGAAGTCAAGGCAGGCGACATCAACTGCTCCCTGGTCCACCACTCTGGTTACCCAGTCAAAAGAAATCTATGAGATTAGTTTGACAGGACCTTCCTTTGTAAACCCATGCTGTCTTGGATCCTGTGCCCCTATGGATTCCAGGTGTTGCACTATCCTTTCCTTAAGGAGTGCTTCCATAATCTTGCCCACTACTGAGGTAAGACTGACCGGTCTGTAGTTCCCCGCCTCCTCCCTGCTACCACTCTTGTGAGTGGGATCACATGAGCCCTTCTCCAGTCTTCTGGGACCTCTCCTGTGCTCAGAGACTCACTAAACAATTCTGCTAATGGCTCTGCTAGTTCCTCCTTAGCTCCTTAAGTACCCTGGGATGTATGCCATCAGGTCCCATTGCCTTATCCACCCTGAGCTTAGCAAGCTCTTGTAGGACCCTTTCTTTTGTGAAGGGAGTAGTGCTCACCTCCCTCCCCTGTGTCCATGATGCTGAGCTGTGGGCCCTGCCCTACCTTCTCTTCAGTGAATACTGAGCAAAGTATCTATTTAGGATAGATGCCTTTACAGGGTCCTCCTCCTCACATGCTCCCTTTTCTCCATTAAGCTTAGCACCTCTCTGGACTTTCTCCTTTCACTAATGTATCTATAGAAAGTCTTGTCACCTTCTTTACTGTTTGTGCTAGTGTTTCCTCAGTTTGGGACTTTGCCTGCCTTACTGCCTTACCTGCTTCCCTTAGGGCAGTTTGGTATGCCCCCTATCTTCATCCCGCTGTGTTCCCTTTATATTTCTGAAGGCCAGCCTTTTGGCTCTGACCTTTCTCTGCTACTGTATTTGAGAACCAAAGTGGTTTCCTTCTTTTTGCACTTCTTTCTGTCTCAACACAATGGGATGTTGCTTCAAGTATTGTATCCTTAATGCTTGCCCACTTTGCCTGTACCTCCTCACCTGTGTTTCTTTTGCCAGGGCTAGCTTAACTCTGTTGGCCATCTTATCAAAGTCAGCTCCTCTGAAGTCCCATATTTTTGCCTTGGAATGGATGATTTAGATGTAGTAGCCAAATTGAACCATACCATGTGATGGTCACTGGCCCCAGGTGACCTTCTACCTGGAGATCTGTGATCCCTTCTTTGTTAGTCAGTACTAGATCTAGGATAGCCCTGTCTCTTGTGGGTTGCTGTACCAGTTGTTTGAGGCCCTCCCCTGCAGGGAATCCACTATGAGTCTAGTTCTGGCAGATGTTCCTGCTGGTATTGACCAATCTGTATCTGGCATGTTGAAGTCTCCCATTATCAGAACCTCCCCTTTAGCTGTCATGTTTTGTATATCTTCTAACAGTAATGTGTCTATGTCCTCCCTCTGGTCTGGGGGCCTGTAGACAACCCCAGTTCTTATGGCTGTCCCATTTCCTGTTTCCAGGGTGACCCACAGTTCTTCTGGCTCCTTATGTGTATTCTGAATTTCTGTAGCTTTGATATTTTCATTAACATACAGGCCACTCCTCCCTTTTGCACCTCGGTCTCTTCTGAACAATACATAGCCAGGTACTGAAGTCTCCCAAGTGTGGTTACTGGTAAACCACGTCTCACTAATTGCTACTATGTCCAGTTTAGCCTCTGACATTATTGCCTGCAGGTCTGGGATCTTATTTCCCAGGCTGTGAGCATTTGTGTACATGATTTTCCATTGGCCAGATTTTGTGTGTTAGTTGTTGGGTGAGGTTTGGCATTACTCCTGTGCATCGTATGGGGAGACAAACCTTTTTTCTTACCTGGTGATGCAAATGAACGGCAAACACACTGAATTCCAGTTTGACCACTAGCTGAGGGGAGGGTGTTCTTCCCATTCAACGTATGGGGTGCTGCACCCTCTCCCCATTTGCTAGTTTAAATATTCTGCAAAGGCGTCAAACTTCTGCCCAATGCACTGACTCCCTCTTTAGTCAGATGCAGTCCATCAAATTTAAAGAACTTTCGCTCCCAGAACTGTTGCCAGTTCCCTACAAATCTGTGTCCTTTTTCCTGGCACCAGTCCTTGAGCCATGTGTTTAGCTCCCCTATCTCCCCTTCTCTGACCTTCCGTCCATCTGCTCCCTTCTCCCAGACTGGCAGGATCTCAGAGAAGGAGAATCCTTGGGAGCACAGGATCCAAGACAGCATGGTTTACAACAGAAAGGTCCTGTCAAACTAATCTCATGGGTTTCTTTGACTGGCTAACAAGAGCGGTGGACCAAGGGGATGCAGTTGATGTTGCCTATCTTGACTTCAGCAAAGCTTTCCTTACTGTTCCACATAGAAGACTATTAATAAGCTGGGTAGGATCAGGGTGGGTCAGAAGTTGGTCAACTGGGTGGCAAACTGGTTGGCGGCAGAAAACAGAGAGTGGTGGTAAATGGCATACAGTCATAAGAGATGCAAGTCACAAGTGGGGTAACTCAGGGATCAGTCCTGGGGCAAGTCCTTTTCAATATCTTCATCAGTGACATTGCAGATGGACTGGAGGGTAAAGATTGCCTGTTTGTAGATGACACCAAGATCTGCAACAGAGTAGATGATCCAGATGGGCTGGGCAAAATGAGAAGAGATCTGGAAAAGCTGGAAAATGGTCATAAGAGTGGCACCAGGGGTTTAACGTAAAGAAGTGCAAGATCATGCACACAGGGAAGAGAAACCCTGAAGCTACCTATTGTTTGGGAGTAGAGTTGCTGGCAATCACAAGGGAAGATAGAGACTTGGGCATCATCATCATCATCACAGATGACCCGAGATCATTTAAGCAGACCACTAAATCAGTAAATAAAGGCTAGAGGGATGGTCGGGTGTATTAGCAGGGGAATCACAAGTCGGAAGAAGGAGGTAATAATCCCTCTTTACAAGACACTGGTGAGGCCCCATCTGGAGTACTGCATGCATTACTGGAGGCCGCACCTGCACAAGGAAATTAACAAAATAAAGGCAGTCCAGAGAATGGCAACTAAAATGATGCAGGGACTGCATCAGAAAACATATGAGGACAGATTAATGGAGCTCAGTATGTATACCCTAGAGTAAAGGAGGGAGAGAGGTGATATGATTGAAACATTCAAACATCTTAAGGGCATTAACACGGTGAAAGAGGACATTTTCAATATAAGAAAAATAGCAGGACAAGAGGACACAGCATGATATTAGAGTGAGGCCAATTAAGAGTACTGTGAGGAAGTTGTTTTTCACTGAAAGGGTGGTGGATGCATAGAACGGCCTACCTCATTAAGTGGTGGATATGGATACAATGCAGGGTTTCAAACAGGCATGAGATAGGCATAAGGGAGCAATACAGATGTGTATGAATAAATAGGCAAGTGAAAGAGTAAAGGTCTATGGCACATTCATAAGGTAGAAAAAATGGGCAGACTGGATGGGCCTTGCAGTCCTTATCTGCCATCAATGTCTGTGTTTCTATTGACTTTGGGCTGGTGGATTTTGTACATGCAGAAAACCATTTGGTGGTCACTGACAGCACCAGGGAGTGTGCTGACATCTACAATATGTTGAGGTGGGAGGAAAAACTCAGTCAAAGAGGGAGTGGTTTGAGGTTCTGAGATTGGAACAGGTGGGAAGGGAGAACAGTTAGGAGAGTTCAAGGTTGTTGATATTTTGACAGATATTATGAGAAGAACTGGAAGCTGACATTGAAGTCACAAAGAACTACTATTTAATATATGGATTCTCTTTTTAATACTATTCAAAAGTATACAAAAAAATCCTGGTAATAGTATTGAAAACTTACTGTTAATACCACACTTATCCAGTGGTAATACCATCGTTCAGAAGTGATAATACTATCATTTCAACCTGAACAATAGTATTATCACCAAAAGACATTAGAGCATGCGCTAGTTTTTCTTCCCACGTCTCCTAAGTGTGCCTTCCAATTGGCTGCGTTTCCTCTGTGGGCAGGCACAAGACTTCGCAAAACATGGCAGCCAGTCTCTCGCTTAGCGAGAGAGTTTCTTATGAACAAAATGTCCCTGTACTTCTCCTCACAAAATGGATATATCTGGTTCATCCTGCGTTCCCCATTTCCAAAAAGAAGAAAAGGTAGGACTGCCTACCAATTTTATTATTCTGTGCTGCGAGTGAGCGAGTGGCAGGGAGGGAGGGAGGGAACGAACCAGACATCGCGATGCAATGAGGCATTTCAGTTAGGACTGAGACAGTCCTTAAATGGCTGCCCACCCATAACAAAATAAAACCCCAGCCATATATTAAAAAAAATTACAGATATGTCACTGGACATTACCGGTGACATACCATCTCGAGGTTCTGGACACAGGAACCTCTTGAGCTTCGCTCTTGAGGTTCTTATGTGTTCAGAACCTCTTAATGGTATTATTCACCGGTAATGCCCAGTGACCTATCTGTTATTCTCTTTTTATTAGAACAATTAGTAGAACATTAAACTGTATAATAAAATAGGATATTAGAAATGCTTCAATCTGATTGTCAGCATTCTGAGTGCCCTATGTTAATCTTTAATTAATATACTTTTAGAGTCTGATTACCTGAGCAGTAATATAAAAGATAAAGTTCTTACCTCATCTGCATTCTAGTTTTCAAACTTATGTCCATCATTACAGTTAACATGTTAGCAGTGCCACAAACACCTGTGTAAAATAATTTCACGAGTAAACATATAACAAAATAAATATTATGTTTTGAAGATTTGTATTAATTCTGTTTGTTCTGCCATGGAGTTAGATGCTAGGGTGACATTTGTATAGCCAGCAGCCGAGAACAGCAGAAACTCACTCCCATGTCCAAGTAAAATTATCCTCTATGTCACCTTGTGACCTTAGTAGCCTATCAGAAGCCCCCTCCCAAATATAACTTTTCACCATAGTCTCATTGCAAGTGGTCTTCAGTCATCCAAAATCAAGGATTGTGATAATGACAAACAAAGTACCCTCGGTATGCGGTGCACCCAGTTAACACAGTTTCTCACCTCAACTCACTTCTGTTCTGCATCTGTTTTTGTTTGAAAGGTGAATGAAGAAGATTCCTTACTGTCTGCCTGACTGTCAGTTTGAGTATCGATGGAGTGGGAATGTGCTGGGTTCCCTTTTTCTTCATGATTGTCATAGGGCACTTGCTGCAGAGGAAAATTGCTTGCCATCAAATGTGCAGCAGAGTTAGAGACAATAATGCAAGGTATCTTCTTCCAGACTGTCAACAGCACTGCAGGGGAAAATTTATTATTGCAGCAACATGACACAAGACGGAAAGACTTGCAGGTGAGAGAAGGAGAGATGGCAAGATCTTGGTGTGCAGGGGTTCATGGTGACTGGTTGCAGTGGTTGTTTAAACTAACAGTTAAGTGATATTTGCCAGGTTGTCATGTGTACAGATGGGAGTGCTGGCAAGCTCATGAATGAGCTTTTACAGAAACAACTCAAGAACACATGGCACTACATAGCAGATGAACAATTTTACTGAAAATAGTCTTTCTCTGGACAAACAAAACAATGTAGCATACACTTTAAACAAAGTTTTTGTTTTTACAATTTTATAGTAGCAGTAATGAACTCCAAGGGTGTAATGTTAATTTTCTAGTAAATCACCCCCTGAGAACATGTATCCCCTAGCTGCATCTCATGACAAATTACTCCCCCAGGGAATGATTCACTAGAACATTATCATAACCCCTTGTCATACCCTATTGCTTAACTGGCTAACATTTTCATTTGTATTTGTGCAAAATAATCCTTGGTGTTCAGTAAAACTACCTGCTCTCACCCCATCCCATGCCTAGCAGTTTCCAGCAACAAGTGTCACATAATTCCTCACCCTATCTAAGCCAAGAAATCTCTAGCATCCAGAGGCACATCCTCCCTCATATTTGCCCCATATCAAGCAGTTTCTGGCATCTATTGCACCCCCACCTTCACCCTCTCTCTTTCCATAAAAACATAATATTTGACAGCAGATAAGGAAGACTTGGCCCACTGAGTCTGCCCATTTTTTCCCTACCTTCAGTACAGTCACAGGCACTACTTGATCACTGGCTGGTTCTCCCTTTCTGCTTCCTTTCCACTAAGATTCCCTTATACCTATCCCATGCATACTTGAACCCCACCACTGTTCTTGCCCCCATCGCCTCAGCTGGTAGACTGCTCCAGGAATCTTTTTTAGAAGTACTTCCCGTCTTCCTCACATCTCTCCTGAATCTAGCCCCCAGCTTCATAGCATGCCCTCTTGTTCTTGAGCACCTATTTTTCTTAAAATATTTTCCTTTTTGTACCTCATTTCCCCCCAGAAGTATGTAAAGGTATCTGTCAATCCCCCCTCCTTTCTTTCAGAGTGTACATATTGAGGTCTTGTAGTCTCTCCTCATTGGCTTTTGATGCAAACTCTCACCAGTTTAGTTGCCCACCTCTGGGCTGTCTCCTTCCAGAGATGGGTCTCCAGAGCTGGACACAGTACTCTAGGTGGGGTCTTACCAGTGAGCTATACAGAGGCAATACCACCTCCCTCTTTCTGCTGGTAATATCCATCCCTGTGCACTCCGGCATCCCACTAGCCCTCCCAACTACCTTATTGCACTGCTTAGCCACCTTTAGGTCATCCAGTATGACAACCCCCAGTTCTCATTCCTACTTGATGGTTGTCAATACCACTCCTCCAATTTTGTAGTCTGCCCCTGAGTTTCTGTGCCCTAAGTGCATTATTTTGCACTTTTTCATGTTGAAACTCAGTTGCCATACCCTTGACCATGCCACAAGTTTTCTCAGCTCTCTGCTTATCCTTTCCACTCTGCCCCAGAGTGTCCAACCAATTGCAAGTTTTGGGGTAATCTACAAAGAGGCAGACCTTCCTTTCCAGCTCCTCTGGCAATGTCACTTATAAAAAACATTAAAGAAGACCAGTCCAGCTCTGATTCCTGAGGCACCCCACTGGTCAGCATCCCTTCCTCTGAGTATACCCTGTTTAGCACCACCCACTGTTGCCTATCCCCTAACCAATTTCTTACCCAGTTTACCACCTTCTACCCAATCCTAAGCTACAAAGTTTGCATACCGGTCTTGTAAGTGGAACAGTGTTGAACGCCTTACTGAAATCTATGTAGGCCATGTCCACCACTCCACCATTATTTAATTCCTTGGTTACCCAGTCAAAGAAATCTATCAGAGTTATTTGACAGGACCTCCTCCCTTGTGAATCAATAAATCAATCAATCAATCACTTTATTTAACCAAGCGTAAACACCATTGAGCAAGCTCATTTTCAAGGTGATCCTGGACAGAAAACAATACAATACAGAACATACAATACATTAAATAAATGGTCACAGCTATGTATACATAAAAATGCACAAGATACAGGGCAGAGAAGGAGGATGTGACGGGCCAGCATCTACAGAGTTGCCAGATTTACAATGACATATAGTTCATAAACAATAGTTTTACACAATGTATAGAAGAGTCATTGAATCCAGTCTACTTATTATTATTAGTGGAAAAACGGAGAAGGAAAAGTAGCAGGGAGCATGAGTAGGGGAAGGGGGAGACAGGGTGAGGAGGGCTAGTGGAGAAGCAGGATACTGCAATTAATGTTTGTCCCCTGTGGGAAGGCAATGTGGGAAGTTCTAAATTAAGAGCTAGTGAGGCAGGTTGGGTTAGTAGTGGTTCAACTTTTTCTGAAGCAGTTACAAGTTTCCTTCAGTAATGTTGCCTTGAGCAGAGCCCCTGCTGTCCAGTGGCAGAACTGTCCCTCACCCAGTCCTCTGCTAAGCAGTTTCACATTCCCAGTAGCACCTGCTCCATTTTCCTGTTCCATGTACATCAGTCCTTGTTATTCAGTGGCATACTCCTCTCTCCCCAATCCTATGCCAAGGATTGCCTGGCATCCATTGGTACTCCCCCCCCACCCTTCCCCAAACAGTCCCATGTGTCTAAAAGCTTTACAGATCATGTGCAATGATTTTTAGATCTTTTTCCAGTAAAAGCTTGAGAAGCTGAAGTTCAAGTCCCTGTATCATGATTAGTGTTTCCTGAAAATGTCATGCTGTTTGGTTTTGTGGTTTTCTTTACATCAGCATTTAACATGCTCTTCAGTGGCTGAAAACAGTGGCATTACTTCTGTCCTCTCAGTCAAGTTTAGAGAGTGATGACATCATTTTGGATTAGCTTGCCATTTCAGATTTCCAGTCAGTGCAGCACTCTGTAGAGTTAAAGATTTGCTGAGCTCAATAGGTTTCTTACAAACCCAGTCTTTGGTCTGTGTTTAGATAGATCAGCTTAAAATCTATCATTATCTTATAAAAAGGTAATCATTTCAGTCTCAGTGCTGCATTGAAGTAGTGGATATCATTCTCTGTGAGAAATCGGCTTGGCTGTTACACAGCTCTCAGTTCTTTCTAATCAAAACTCTATTTTTTCTAACTATGAAACACAGAGATGTTTAATGACTATTAAATACATCTAAATATTGTTCATTTACAGAAACAGTTTGTCTTTGATGTAGCCTTCATAAATACATTTATGTAAGAATATTTTTTTTTTTCATGTCAGATTGACAAACAGGTTGCCTGTCACACTCTGATACAGTATTTCAAGCACATATACTGTCTGAGGTCACAAATTTCAGTTCTGTGGCGGTTTCTGTGTGAAAATACATCATGTATGTGTATAACTAGAAACACTATATGGCATCCCAGTGCACCGTGTTTCTGCCTCACAGTTGATGCAGCGGCAGTCTACTGTCACTTGTCCCCTGCCCCACCAGCCCCCTGCCTTCTGTTCCACATTTGAGGCTGCTGCACCCTGCTGCCCACTATCTTCTCCAACATAGTCAGGGATTGTGCACCCTGCTGCCTCCATCCCCTGTCTAAAGAATCAGGGCTGCTGCACCCTGCCGACCCCTACCCAGACACTTGGGGTTGCTGCTCCCTGCTGCCCTCTCTCCCCCACCTTCACAGTTATGAACACTGCACCTGTTTCCCCTGTTCCTGTCTCCACAGTCAGGGCTGCTGTGCTGTGCTAATCCCAGGAGTGCCAGATGGTCTGCCTCCACAGCTGGGGCTGCTGCACCATACTGCATCATGCTGCCCTAGCCAACAGAGGTGGTTTTTTTGCTGCACCCTGCTACCCACTTCCATTGCCCCAAATGGGCAGGGCTGCTGCACCACGTGTACCCCATCTGACAGTCAGGGCTGTGGTACCCTGACTTCCCCTGTGTCCTGCACCACAGTTGAGACTTCTGCACCATGCTGTCCTCTATCCCCTGTCACCACAGACAGGGCTGCTGCACCCTGCTCCTTTTCACAGAGTTGGAGTTAGCTGTGGCCTGCTGTGCCCTAGAGCCCCAGGCCTCTTCAATTTTGGCTGCTATACCATGCAGCCACTTACCACAAGATTCAGGCATTTGCTAAACCCTGTTGCATGCCTCCACAGTTGAGGCAGTTGCACCCTGCTCTCCCCTTGCCACCAGATTCAGATCCTTTGTTTCACCCTGCTGCCCACATCCCTTGCCCCAAGCAGGCATGGCTGCTGCACCTTGTCCCACAGTTTGGGCTGCTGTATCCTTATGCCACCTCTATTTCCTGCCCAAACTTTCAGGGTTGCTGCACCCTTCTGCCCTCTCTGTCCCCACCCCCACAGTCAGAGCCATGACACCCTGTTGCCCTCTGTTCCTATCTCCACAGTCAGGGCTGCTGTTCTGTGCTACACCTTAGAATCTCATGCCCCATGCCTCCACAGTTGGGGCTGCTGAACCCTGCTATGCACTTCCATTGCCCCAAATGGGCTGGGCTGCTGCACAATGTGCACCCTGTGCCACAGTCAGGGCTGCTGCACCCTGTTGCCCATCTGTGACTTTCCTGACCCACAGTTAAAACTTCTGTATTGTGCTGTCCTCTGTCCCCTGTCACCACTGGGCCCTGCTGTACCACAGAGCCCTTTGCCTCCACAGGCAGGGGAGAGGGTACAGCAAATGCCCTTACTCTTGTGCTGCACCCTACCCAAACAGTTGGGGTAGCTGCACCCTGCTGCCCTCTATCTTCCGCCCTCACAGTCAGGAACACTGCACCTGTTGCCTCCTGTTCCTATCTCAGCAGGGTGTAGCAAAGGCTCTGACTCTGGTGGCAGGGAAAGAGTAGGGTTCAACTGCCTCAACTGTGGAAGCACGCAACAGGGTGCAGCAAATGTCCTTGAATCTTGTGACAAGTTGCAGTATGATATGGCAGCCCTAACCACAGAGGCATGGGACTCTAGGGCACAGCAGGCCACAGCAACCCCAACTACTCAGAAAGGAGCAGGGTGCAGCAGTCCTGTCTGTGCTGCCAGGGGATAGAGGACAGCATGCTGCAGAAGCCTTGACTGTGGGGCAGGACATGGGGGAATCAGGGTACAGCAGTGCTAACTGTGAGATGCGGTACACATGGTGCAGCAGCCCTGCCCATTTGGGGCAATGGAAGATGGTAGCAGGGTGCAGCAAAATCCCCACCTCAGGTGGCTAGGCCAGCATGGTGCAGCAGCCCCAGCTGTGGAGGTAGGGAATCTGACACTCTAGGGCTTAGCACAGTACATGAGCCCTGAATGTGGAAACAGGAACAGGTGCAACAGATGCAGCATTCTTAACTGTGAGGGTGGGGGAGAGAGAACAGTAGGGTGGAGCAACCCCAACTGTTTGGGCAGGGGGTGGCAGGGTTCAACAGCCCTGATTCTTTAGACAGGGGATGGAGATGGCAGGGTGCACAATCTCTGACTGTGTGGGAGAAGACAGTGGGCGGCAGGATGCGGCAGCCTCAAATGTGAAGCAGAAGACAAGGGTGTTTATGGGACAGGGGACAGGTGGCAGTAGACTGGAGCTGCCTCAACTGTGGGGCAGAGACACGGTGTATCAGGATGACATATAGTGTTTCTAGTTATACACATACATATATTTTTTCACAGAAACCACCAAAGAACTGAAATTTGTGACTTCAGACAATACATGTGCTTGAAATACTGTAGCAGAGTGCGACAGGCACCTATTTGTCAATCTGACATAAAAAAATGTGCTTACATGATTTTATTTATGAAGACTACGTCAATGACAGACTGTTTCTGTGAATGAACATAATTTAGATTTATTTTATATTTATTAAACAGCCATGTGTTACATGGTTAGAAAAAAATCAAAGTTTTGATTAGAGAGAACTGAGAGCTGTGATATAGACAAGCTGATTTCTCACAGAGAAAGATTTCCACTTCTTCAATTCAGCATTGAAACTGAAATGATCAGCTTTTTCTAAGAAGATAATGACATATTTTAAGCTGATCTAGCTAAACACAAACCAGAGACTGGGTTTGTAAGAAACCTGGAGAGCTCATCAAACCATTAACTCTACAGAGTGCTGCTCTGACTAGAAATCTGAAACAGCAAGCTAGGTACATAGGTACATAGGTCTGGATTTCAGGTCCAATTAGCTACTAGAGCCAAAGACAGGATCTGCCACTGATAACAATGGTTAAGTTTCCCATTTTTTTGGACCCATGTATGAGTCCAGTAGTTTTTTTAAAACTGGCAATACAGTCAGCACTGACCACATCCAGTGGGAGTGCATTCCATGCATTTATGATGCACTGATTAAACCAACTAGCTCTCTTTATGGTATTGTACCTCTCACCCCATAGTCACCATGAATGTGATTGTGTTGCAGGTGAGGTTTTTTCTTTCCTACTATGGGCTCTTGTTTCCCAAATTACCTCATCCTTGAATGCCTTGTAGACAAAACACAAGTCCCCCCTTAACCTATGGTAGGCCATTGAATATAGGTTTAACTTTTGCAGTCTGTCCTGATAACTCAGATCCAGCACACTTTTTATCTTTCTAGTGAACCTGATCTGCACCTGCTCCACTCTATTAAATACACCAACTGTCTGTGATGCAGAGAAAGGAGCCCCATATTCAAGTACAGGTCTGACCAAGGCCTTGTACAGTGGCATCTGCACTTCATCCCTACGACTTCTTATGTTTCTAAGTATGTTCCACATAATCTTGTTACATTTCTTAACTGCCTCTAAATTATGCTTATAGAAACTGAGGGTGTTGGATGTGCATGCACCAAGATCTAATTCACTATCTGCTTCTTGTATGAGTTTATCATTTAATCTGTATTGATGCAATATGTTGTTCCCACCAAAATATATCACTCTGCATTTTTGTTCATTAAACTTTAGTTTGTGTATCCAAGCCCAAGTTTCCAATGTCAATAACTGATTTTGCAGTGCCTTCGCCAACTTGACAGCATTAAGTACCATCCCTATTTTCGTACTGTTGGCATGTTTACATATCCAAGCACCATCAGTCACCTGCATTGAAAATACCAGTATATTGAATAGCAGGGGCCCCAGGACTGACCCCCAGTCTGATAGAAAACCCCTTATCTGGACTCTCTGCAATCTATTTCCCAGCCAAGAGGCTATACATTTACATATATTCTGATGTATCCCATATTCCTGTAAGACCTGCATCAATGTCCCATGAGATACAGAGTCAAAGGCCTTGGAATAGTCACGATAGAGAACATCTACAGGGAGACCCTGATCCAAGGCCAAAGTCACAGGTTTGAAGAAGTACATTAAATTACTATTACAGGATCTCCCTGTAGCAAAGCCGTGTTGAGTTATGTCAACCAATCCCAGCTGCTTTAAATTGTCCTCCACATAATTCTTCACATAGCCTTCTAAGATCTTTCCAGTAATAGATGTTATACTTATTGGTCTATAGTTTTGGACTAAAGTTCTATCCCCTTTTTTATGGATTGGTGTAATATGGGCCACCTGGCTTCTTTATTATGGAATAGGTTACCAGTTCCATTAAGGTTAATTAAGTCCTATTCATGTTTTAAAGTAAAATTTAAACAATATTTGTTAGCACAGTCTGATTGTTCATGTTATATGTACATTTTGTATGTTGTATATTTATTATGTAATGTTTGTTATGTTTTATGTCCAGGTCGGTCTTGAAAAAGGGCTTCAGCCCAGAGTCCTAACCTGGTTAACAAATAAAATGAATGAATGAATGAATGGGCCACCTTCCACTCCTCTATGACTTCACCTTCCTTCAAGGACTTGTTAGACAAGATTGCTAGTGGTTCTGCTGATTCTTCAGGTGTATTAAACGGGAAGTGTGAACTAATACAATCTGGACCCCCCCAGATTTGTATCTGTTCAGCTTTTTCAAGCTTTTATACACCTGTTTGATGGTTATAGTGGGTATTTCAGAGGCATTTCTTCCCTTTGTGGCATTAAGTGCAGTGTCATTGGCTCAGTAGGTAGCACATTCGCCTCTGAGGCTAGGAGATCAGACGGCTGTAGGTTCAGTTCCCACATCTGGCACTTTGGTTAATATCCCAATACTGACACTGTAGTGCAGCATGAGGGGGGTGCTGCACTTCTGAGGTTCTGTCTTTTGGATGAGACATTAAAACGAGGTCCCATCTGCCTGGATTGGTGGTAGTTCAGGTGGATGTTAAAGATCCCATGGCACTTATTAAAAAGAGTAGGGGAATTTTTTATTAACAAATCAAAACAACTACATAATACACATTCAAACACTTAAACATTTTTCCTATACATAGGTACTAGAATAACTTTTATCCGGTTCCATCAAAATTCATACACCGTATTTTTGCTGTCTCTTCCCCAAATATTCTACACACATTTTGATATATTTTATCTATTTCATATTGAAATTTGAACAATAAGTCTTGCAGTGCCATTTCTTGGTTCTACAGTATTCTCTGACATCTTGCTTGCCAGATTAACCATTTTAAAACAGCAAAGACAACACATAGCATGCTTTCATTCCATTTTTCCACATATCCATAAGTTGACCATATATTAAAGTATTATAAGACATATTCCTAAAACCCTCAATACCCCAAAAACCTGCAAGATCTCCCCAAAATGGCTTAATAAAGGAACCGTCAAAATACATATGATTCATGCTTTCTACTTGCATTCCACATTGTAATACTGGACATATTCTTTCTTCTTTATATTTCTGTTTTTGATTTCCTTTAACACGTAATTTTCCATGATTACATAGCCAAATTATCTCCTTCATTTGTTTCAGGATTCTTTTCTCTAAGATGCGTTCTAATATTTGTGGTACTTGTATCCCATCTTCTACATTAAAAACTGGGTCTTCAAAAAAATTCTTACCCATTATTTCTTTATAATTTTGCTTTCTGCTCTTTCTTAACAGCATGTCCACATTTACCCCCCAATTGAGTTGTATATTTTCTAAAGATTTCTATATAAGGAGGAACTTCTAATTTTCCTTTATAGTTCCCTTTTTCCAATATTCCTTATAAATATGTCTACCCAACTACTTATCAGATTATTCCATATATTGACTTTCCCCTGTAAAAACAGCACAATGTTCGCATAGAAAAAAATATTTAAACAAAATGCAATTGCCTGAATCATCCCTAGTCCTCCTTCTTTTGGAGGTCTATATGTATGACTTCTTTTTACAGGATTGAGCCTAGAACCCCATAATAACTGAAAAAAAAATTCCCAAAACTGTAGTTTGCATATCATATGGTGCAGGAAAAATATACACTATATATAAAACTAGCATTTGTCAATGCCGAATGTTGTCTCGCTGGCATTGGCTTTGGTAGTGGCAGAGGTAGAGATGCATAATAGGAATGGCAATGAAGTGTTGAAGTGATGCCAACCCCACCCTCACCCTGTAGAGAGTGACAGACATTGGGGTGTTCAAGAGCGTGCATGCAAACTGCGCAACGCACACTCGGAAAACACTCATCTTATGGACATTCGTCACCAAATTTTCAAGATAGGCATTTTAGGACCTCTGCTAATGAACAGCATCAATGTCATTTTCATAATGTGTCTCGAACATGGATTTCCCACAGCGACCACGCGATTCTGCACCAGAACTGCGAAAATACATTTTGGCCAGGGTGTGAAAAATGACAGCTCTACTGTTCACAAGGAGTTGCAGAACAATGGCAATGTTGAAAATCTGAAGTGAAAATATTATAAATTGGTGAACTTATGAGTGTACGTGCAAACTGCACAATGCACACTCATAACCCTGTCATTTTATGGAGTATCGTCACCAAATTTTCAACATAGGCATTTTAGGACCTCTGCTAATGAACAGTGTCGCTGTCATTTTTGTAATCTGTCCCAAACACTGATTTCCCACAGCGACTGCGTTATTCTTTGCCAGAAGTGAGAAAACACATTTTGGCCATGATATGAAAAATGACAGCTGTACTGTTCACAAGGAGGTGTATAAAATGCCAATGTTAAAAATCTGGCATGAAAATGTTGCAAATTTGTGAACTTACTAGCGTGGTAGCAACTGCGCAATGCATGCTCATAAAACAGTCATTTTTTTTATTTTTTCCACCAAATTTGTAACATAGGCTTTTTGAGAGCCCACCTCATGAACACTGGCACTGTCATTTCATTAATCAGTCCCAAAAGGTGATTCCGTGCAGTGACCACGAAATCACCTTTTGGGGCCGAATAACGTAATGACAGTGACAGAATTCATGAGGACGGGTCCCCAAAACCCCATGTTGAAAATTTGGTGCCAAAATTCCAAAAAATGCCCGAGGCATGCATCAAAGTTGAAAAAACCCTATTCATTCCATTATACAGCTTACCAGCATTTCCTCAGTTCGCAGTCAGCTTTGAAGAGTGCAGATATGTTCCCAGTCCACCAAAGATCATCGTGCCAGACTGTGGAGGTAAGTATGGGGTAAGGTGGGGTGTGGGGAGGCAGGGTGTGGGTTGCAGGAGGGGGGGCAGTGTGACTGCCAAGGGACCATTTTTGGTTTACAGGATTTAAAAAAAAAATATATGTCACGGGATGGTTTCCATTTCTCAGGTGGGATTTGGCATGCTGGGGTGGGCTCCCAGCATGCCACCTCAGTGTTTGTGGGTGGGGGGTGCTTTAGCCAACTGGGGATTGGGCACCCCGTCGGCACATAACAAATGGGGACAGTGCATGATGCCGAGGGGATTGGGCACCCTCAGCAATCAACAAAAGGGGGAGGGAACATTATGTTGACAGGGTGTGGGCTCCCCCGTCGGCATTGTGACAGGCAGCAGCAGCAGCAGTCACTGCTGCCATGTTGCCTGCACTGAGGGAGGCATGTAATGGTCACGCTGCATGAGTGCTTCGCTCTCATTGCAGCAGACCTTTTCTTTGTTGTGATGGTCACATTAGACATGCATGAGGTCAGTCTCTCCTGCTGCCTGACTGGGGAATGAGGGATGCACCTTCTGATGTGTGCCCTGCATTCGCCCAACAGTGACCACACCTCCAAATCTGCTACTACCACAATATGTTGGTTGTGCAAGTGTGAGCCAACATGAAAATAGGTATAATAAAAGTTTTCAAAAGATATGTATTTTTTCCTTTTGTTATTTTCCAACTCTTCCACTTATTGACCTTCTCTTGTGCAATTTTACATTTCTCCACCCAATTACTTCTGTCTGCATCTTGTATTTCAAATCTTATCCCTAATAACTTAATTTCATCTGTATTTATCATTAAACTGCCTTCTTTTACAGTGTTAACTTTCCTAAGGGGAATATCTTACTTTCTTCCGTATTGATACTATTTCCTGTGTAATCTCCATTCTCACTAAATATTTTCAGCATTTTTCCCCTGAAGTTTGATTTTTAACTAAAATATTACAATTGTCTGCATACACACAGACTTTTGGAAGAAATTCCTTACCCCAGGATAGTGCCTTAATCTCTTTATGTTGTTCAATTATTCATAAAATTGGATCAAGACATAAAACATATAGGAGAGGACTTAACAGGCACCCTTGTCTTACCCCCTTGTGCATATACATAGAGACTCCTAAGAGACCATTTATCATTGGCTTTATTTGTACAACACTGTACAAAATTTTAATAATTTTTATCAAATTACCTGGAAATTTATAGCCTTTTAATACCTCCCACATGCAGTGTCTCGATCAATGGCATATAAATATCCTTCTATTTTTCCATTATGGGCAGCAATTATTATTTCTCTTCAGAAAATTAAATTATTCCAAATATCCTGTCCTGGGACTCCACAAGTCTGTGTTTGTGTTACTAATTTATCTGCGAATGTTACCAGTCTTTGATTTAAAACTTTCACCAGTATTTTATAGTCTGCTGTAAGCAAACTTATCGGTCTCCAATTTTTTAAAATCGATCTGTCTCCTTTTTTATATAAAAGGATCAAGATACCATACGATTAATACGTTCTGCAATTTGGTTTCTAATGATGTACATAAATTGATTTCCAACAACAAAAGCAAATATTGTGTACAAAATGTTACTCCAGCTGAGAGACATGCTTTACAGGAATTGAAAAACTTGGGTTCAGTAGTGATTAAACAAGCTGATAAAGGCGGTGCTGTGGTTGTGTGGGGAATGGATGCCTATATTGAAGAAGCTAATGAGACAATTAAATAATCAAGAGTTTTATAAGAAGATCGAAAGAGATCCGTTGATTTGATTAAACAGAGAGCTGATACTCTTATTGATTCTGGTCTTCTATCAGGTGACATTACAAAAAGGGAAGCTGAATTTCTAAAGATATCGAGCCCCAAGAAGCCTGTTTTTTATCTTTTACCCAAGGTACATAAAGATACATTTCCTGTTACAGGTCTTCCTATTGTCTCCGCAAATGAGTCTGTAACTGAAAATATGTCTAAGTTCGTTGATTTCTTTGCACAGAAGTTTGTCTTTAATCTTCAGTCCTATGTCAAAGATACAAAGGATGCTTTATTGATGCTTTGTAATGTCCCTGTATCTGAGTCTGATCTATTGGTCACTATAGATGTGGAAAGTCTCTATTCCAATATACCTCATGAGGGAGGCCTACAGTCTCTTTCTAAACATCTAAGTTTAAGGGAAGAAAGGAAACCAAGCTCGGACTTTGTGCTTGAACTTGCGAGATTTGTGTTTGAACAAAACTATTTTTGGTTCAATGGTTCCTTCTATATCCAAATAAAAGGGACCGCAATGGGTACCACTTTCGCTCCTAGTCTGGCGAATTTATTTATGGGAGAATGGGAGGAGACAAATATCTATAATCCCTCTAATAACATTTTTTTGAAGCATATTAGGCTGTGGAAGTGGTATATAGACAATTGTCTGATGATCTGGATGGGTTCTGATGTTGAACTTGAACATTTTATTGAGTACATAAATCATACCAGCACACATCTTAAGTTCACTTATGCCAAAAGTAGAGACAATATTCCCTTCTTGGATATATTGATAGAGAAGATGGATGGCTCCCTCTCAACAAAATTATATAGAAAACCCATGTCTAGAAATACTCTGTTACGTTTTGAGAGTTGCCACCCTAGATCTGTATTCAATAATATCCCTAAGGGACAGTATATCAGAGCTAAGCGTATTTGCTCCGATAATAAATCTTTCTGTGAAGCGAGAAAGGATATCACGGATAGGTTTAGAAAAAGAGGTTACGAACCAGGAGTTTTGCTGACAAGCTTACATTCAGTGAATAAAATGGAGAGAGAGGTACTATTAAATCCTGATGCACAAAATCGGAAGGAAATGGATAAACTCATTTTTACTACTGAATTCAACCATTTGGCTCCCAAAGTAGGCCATATTATACATAAACATTAGAACATTATTAATTCAGATGTGAGACTGAAACAAATAGGCCAAAATCGTCCTTTGATTTCAGATACCAAGGGACACAATTTAAAAGACTTGTTGGTGAATTCAGATATCCCATGTGTTAATGAAAATAAACAACATAATTGGCTACCTTCTTTCCCAAAAGGCAATTATCAGTGTGGAAGATGTGTACATTGTTCTAACACGTCTGATGTAAAAATTTTCCATCATCCACGATCAGGTAAAAGATATGAGATACAATCGTTCATTAACTGTAACACTCAAGGGGTTATTTACATGCTGACTTGCCCCTGCAGATTATGTTACGTAGGTCAAACCAAAAGAAATTCAAAATTGAGGATAGGAGAACACAAAGGAGCCATTAGGAATGCTAACATGGAATATGCAATAGCACGTCATTATCATGAAGTGAAACATGGATCTCCAGCCACACTGAGATTTGTTGGTTTGGAGAAAGTGGAAGTTGGTTTTCGGGGTGGATTCTTCAATTCAAGGATTCTACAAAGGGAAGCGTTTTGGATTTTTGAACTTAACACTATGGTACCTTATGGTTTGAATGATGAACTCCCTCTACATAGTTTTTTATAGTTAATGCTAGCATTTGTGGATATGACCTGTGCCGTGCTCTGTCCACAAAATGGGGACATGACTTTTCCGGCTCTGTCCCTGTTTTGGTGTTTTTATAGCTGTATGATCATTACATGTATGAATTTTTTGTAGAAAATACATTGTTTTGGCACTCATTGTCCTGGTGATTATGGTGGCACTTATGTAGTATACTTGGCTATGACTTGTCCGTGCTCTAGCCAAGTTCAGTGGGGATTATGACTTGTTTGGCTCTTTTCCCTTTTGTATATTATACATAGAGACTCCTAAGAGACCATTTATCATTGGCTTTATTTGTACATCACTGTACAAAATTTTAATATTTTTTATCAAATTACCTGGAAATTTATAGCCTTTTAATACCTCCCACATGCAGTGTCTTGATCAATGGCATATAAATATCCTTCTATTTTTCCATTATGGGCAGCAATTATTATTTCTCTTCAGAAAATTAAATTATTCCAAATATCCTGTCCTGGGACTCCACAAGTCTGTGTTTGTGTTACTAACTTATCTGCAAATGTTACCAGTCTTTGATTTAAAACTTTCACCAGTATTTTATAGTCTGCTGTAAGCAAACTTATCGGTCTCCAATTTTTTAAAATCGATCTGTCTCCCTTTTTATATAAAAGGATCAAGATACCAGTTTGCATACCATTTATTATCTGGTTTTCTTCTAAAATGTTGTTATTAACATAAGTTAAAGTTTTGGTTAGATGTCCTTTGTACTTTTTGTAAGAGACATTTGGGATGCCATCTGTTCCTGGTGCTGTATTATTTGTAAGTGTTCTAATTGCATTTCTGACTTCTTCTTTCTTTATATCCCCCTCCAAAGCCTTGACTTCATCTTCGTTTAAATGTCAGGATGTTTAGATTTTAAAAAAAAATCCCCATTTATTTTGTTGATTCCCCCTTAAATTTATCTTTTAAAAATTCTTAGACTTGAATATTTATACTTGAAGTATCAGTGTGTTTATTCCCAAAATTATCAGTAACTTTGTATAACACTCTATTTTTAATACGTTCTTTATTACTGTCATAAGGACTGGTTTTGAAACCTAGTACCTTGCATTCCAAAATTCTGTTCCATACTTAAGGATTTAGCTCTATTATATTGCTAGGCACACATTGAATTTCTTTTTTCTTCTATTTTCCCTGAATTATTTACTTTATACTTTGTTTGCTGTCATAGTAATTTAGATAACTGTCCCCTTAGGGTTAGATATTTTTTTATAATTTGTTTGCTCTTTTTTATATGAGACTTCTATTAGTATTTGTTTTATATCATATGTTGTGTCCTCCCGCCATTCTATTGCTGAATCATAGTAATCTTTTACTGTATCTCTTGCTAGGAAAAGTTCCTTTATTTTATTCTTACAATTTTCCTCTGTCAATCTTTCCATAGCCATGCTCCAGTAGCCTCTTCCGAAAATAACTTGTTTTCCTATTCCTGTTTCTGTTTTAACCCCTATATGGTCTGTAAATTTTCATAGGTATTACTGAAATATTTTCAATTCTTGTCCCTTTTTGAATAAACCAAAAGTCTATCCTGGTAGAAATAGTGCCTTTATAAAAGGTGTGCTCTACTTTTTTTCCCTTTAGCTTTGTATGCATCAAATAGAGTCCCTTTTTTAAAATATCTTTTAATTTATTGGTATCACAAAAATCCTTTTTCGACTTTCTACCCCAGTCCTCTTTCCCTAACCCACAATTAAAGTCACCACCCCATAGAATCACCTTTGAAGTATGTATAAAAGGCTCCATCTACCCCATAATTTTATTCCTTTGTGCTTTATTCTGAGGATTATACATATTAATTAACCTGGTAGCTATGTTTTTAATTACAACATCTAAAATAAAAGCCCTTCCTGGAACTAGATCTATAACTTTCAGGATCTTTATGTCATATGTAAAAAAAAAAACAACCCCTAGTCTTGAACATAGTTCCTCTCTTGTTGTTCACCATGAAGGCCCCCATCTCCACTCCTTTCGTACCTAGGTTAGTTTTTCCACAGTGTGTAAATGCGTATCTTGTATAAACACTACATCACAATCTATATCACTTAGAGTTTGAAAAACTACCTGCCTTTTATGCTTATTCTTTGTACTACTGAAATTTAAACTTAGGCAGCTAATGTTATTCATATCTACAGAAGTGGTTTAATAACAAAAAACTTCATCTGCCTTTTTATCTTTTTTCTTTTTTTGACACTTGTGTGTCAGTAGTCCCTCCTCCATCCTAGTCTTCATGATTAGAAAAATCCACACAAGATGACACTATTTCCTCCTCCACTGATTCCCATTCTTTGTCCTGAAACACTGTGTATCTGTTTGTAAGTACAAACCCTTCTCTGTCCTTTTCAATATTCGAACTTGCTGTGTTTTTTGCATGTCTTTTCTTATTTGACCTAGTCATCATGGTGAATTTAGATTCCGGTTCTTTATTTTTAGTTTTTTCTTTTTTCTTTCTTGACTAGCCACATTTTCTTTGTTTGCATTTGATTTCTCATGGTTTCTTCTAATCTGGGGGGAAGGCCTTGAGGGACTATTGTGTGTAAGCAGCCTGTCTTCTACTAAATCTCCCCCTGGTTCTTTGCCTGAAAACTAATTTTCCCTTCTTTGCCTTTTTCTTTTTGCACCACTGCTAAGTACGCATCTTGTTCAGCTGAGACCCTAGGCTCCAGACTATTGTGTGCTGCCCATGGGCAATTTATAAAAAAAGTGACCAGCTTCTTCACATAGATTGCATCGCATTTTATTCTTACAATCAGCACCTTGATGGCCAATCTCCCCACATAAGCCACATTTCACCTGACCACAGGCATTACTTAGATGTCCCTTTTCACCACATTTAAAACATGCTCGTGGCTGGCCTGCATAAAATACTATTCCTCAATCTCTCCCAAGGAAAAACATTGGCCAAATGTTGAATTTCACCTTCCACTTGTTTTAGGGTAATTTTGTACTTCCATCCCCCAGTCCAGAGGCATTCTTTGTCAAGGATGGGTTCAGGGGGACCATGAACAGTACTTTGTTACTTTAGCGAAAAGGTTATATCAGAAATGTTTACGCCTTCATTCCTGAAGAGCACAGTTACAATCTTAAAAGTGAGTTTTGTTAGTGGTATTGCTGTGAATTTATTCCATAGTTCAGTATTCTTTAGCTGATGATACAGTTCCCAGAATCTATTGAGTCCACCTGGATGCTTAAAGCTAACATATTCAGAGCTCTCTGGCACTTGAATCAGTGTTTAAATTTTGTACGGGTAGTACCTCATACTTTGTTTCAACAGTTGTTTTCCTATGTACAGTCTATCAGGTGCATCCACTACAGGGCCTTTAAATCTTAGCCGAACCACATTTCTGTGCTTTGCCTGTTGTTGCTGTTGTTCAGGAAAAAAGTTTCTCCCTTGTATTATTTCCCACAAATATTTTCTTTTGGCAGGTCTTTATCACTCTCCTCTTTATCAGTGATTACTGTTTTTTGCTCAATTTCCATCACCAAGTTCCCACTCTCATTATTAAATATTTCTTTAGTATCATCTGTATTAGCAATTTCTGCATCCATTTTTGTTTTTCCTTCTGAGTTTATATTAATGTCATTTTCTGAGGTACTGGGCCTATTTGGGTCCCAGTCTGCCTCTGTTTGCTTCCATCCTGCATCTAGTAAAACTTCCCTTACCCATTCAGAAGTATCCTTTATTTTTTTCCTAAACTCTGCATCAGTTTCAGTCCTTTCTTTCATTTGGGGGCCTCCTTTATTTTCTATTGAAATTGCCTTCTCATTTTTTCCTGTTTGCATCTCATTCTCACAATTTTCAGATCTCACTTTTTTATCTTGTTCACTTTCAACCCTTCTTAGGCTGAGCCTTCTACTGCCCATTTTTGCCATTCCTTTCAAGGTGGAGTCTTTCTTTTTTTTCAGATTGTCAGGCCTAAAGGATCCAGCTTGATTACACAATGCCACATCATCACTTTTCAGCTTTGTCTGTCAGGTCTCAGCCTTGTCAAATATTTCAGCCTCTTCTAAACCTTTCGGTAAATAATTTTTCTTTGCTTTTAACTTTTGTCCCTCAAATTCGATATCAGACAGTATTTTAGCTTTTATTTGAGACTTACTGTGAGTTTTCTCAATTGCAGTCATCTTTTCATCTCCTTCCTGATGCACAGTTCCACTCAGTTGCTTCTCTTGCAGCATTGTCTTATTTTCCTTCCAATTTACATCACACTCCTTCTGGCTGATCTCTGTGGGTTTACAGGCTGACGCGGAGACCTGAGCTTCAGCCACTCACACATCTGCACTCATCTCCACAGCAAAGCAAACTGACTGCTAGCAGCAGTCCAACATGGAAACCCCCTAGTGTAGAGTAGAGAAATTTGTATTAAAACTTCAAAATCAAATCCATACATAATGGTGTTAACTCACACAAAATTAATATACAAATCATAATAAAGATCAAATAAGTATTATAATCACACATGTTCTATTGGACTTTCCGATACAAATGAAGAACCCAAAACATATCCGAAAACTGAATGCCCCCCCCCCACTGTAAGAGTAGGGGTATTGTTATTAAAACTTTAAAAACAAAAATATAAACAAAATAAATTCCATACCAGTCCTAAAAAACAGATAATCAAATATGCAATAAATTTAGACCACAACTAGCAACCTACCACCTTGCAAACTATCCAGCTGTGAAAAATCTTTAAAAAGATTTCCTGCATCCTATTTGGGGCATACTATCTTTATATTAATACAAATCCCTACCTTTTGGACCCATTTGATTCCATGGAAAATGAAATACTGCATTATGACACCCTTTGACCTAAAAAAAAAAGTCCCAATACCTCTCCCACATACTTCTCCTAATCAATTTTCTTTCTTCTTCTTTAGGTCATACTATGCTTCTGTTTATTTTTTGATACAATTTTGTCGGGGGCTCTTTTGTTTTTTGAAAAATATAACTATACCTGACTTGCCAAACCCAACATAAAATGAAGACTGCTATCAAGTTCAAAGTGCTTGAGTTATATTTCCCCCATCCTACTGGAAACAAGCCATAGAATAAGTTTCAAATCCCATTCCTTACATCCATGCTGCTTATTCTGTTCTTCCCAAATATTCCAGAATTGAACAATACAATGACATTTAAAATATAAATGGTCTAAAGATTCAATCTCCAGTTTACATGACTCCCTTAAACAATATCTCTCCTGTATTTGTTTGTGCTTGTAGTTCCGTCTTGTGTTTATTTTCCCCATGCACACCCAGCCTTGTAATGTCCCACATCGATTTGGAGATTCTATCATTTATCAATCTATCCCTTAGCTTCTTCTTCTCTGCTTCTGTAAAATCTGTAAAAGCCTCATCATGGAAATAGGTATCTAATATACTTTGATTCAGTGCTTTTCGTAAAAGTCTCCCTACTGCTTCTTTTGTAATCCCCCAATTTTTTATTAACGCAAAGATTATTTCAGAGTCTGTAGACAATTTATATTTCCTTTTGTTTTTGTGTATAAAACATTTATTCTGCCACTCCAGCATTATGTCTTTTATTTGTTCTACTACCGTGACCACCCAAAATTTTTCTTCTGACTTACAGATGGGTATAATATTCATTTCAAGGAACATTGTATAGAAAAACATGATGGTCTGAACCATCCTGACCCTGCCCTCTTTATAATTCAAGTATAATATATTCCTTTTAATATGGTTCAAATGACTCCCCCCAAAACAAGAAAAAAACAGGCCTAAAATACGTACAACAAATTGTTTAGGCAGTGGAAATATATGACTAGCATATCAAAAGGTAGGTAGAAGGAAAGTTTTAATCAAAAAAATAATTTTCCCCCCCATAGGCTACTTATTCCATCTACTGACTTATCCCATCCCATGATTAATTTTAATTTCCCAATTATATTCTGCCACATTCTGTACACCAAAAAACAGTCCTAAAATTTTTGGGGAGAATCTGTTATGTCTACACCCCTACTCTGGGTTTCACTTGTCATGGTTCCTGACAAGTTGAAGCAAGAACTTTTCTGAACATTTATCTTGGAGCCAGCACAATACAGTAAAGCAGGTAATACCTTGCAGAGCAAATGTCCTGTGATTATAGTTGGTACCACCACACACAAATCATCGGCATAACCAAGGGTTTTCAGCTCACCTAGCCCTGTCCATGTTATACCTTTTAATGGAGGGGGGATTTATTAAAGATTCAAATAATGGGATCTGATGCAGTTATAAACAAAAGTTGGCTCAATGGACAGCCCTGTCATACCCCTCTCCTTGTATAACACTTCTTGCCAATCTAGCCATTTACATAGGGTTTCACATAAGCTAATGAATAACACATTTTAGCCAGTTAACAAATTCCCATGGAAATCCATATTCTGTCATAGTTGGCCATATAAATTCCTGTGAAATATGATTGAAGGCATTGGCCTGGTCAAAACTAAAAAGGTACCCATTATTCTGGCCTGTCCTCCCCTGATTGAACAGTTCCCTTACTATTATCAGTGTGTCTTGAATTGATCTACCTGGAATAGAGCAATTTGTGAGGAATTAATGAGATTATCCAAAAGTTTCATTATCTGTTTCCCTAATAGTTTGGAAAAAAAATTAAAATCCGTATTTAACAGAGCAATGGGCATCCATTTATTTAAATCCTCCTTTTCCCCTTTCTTATATAAAAAAATCATCAAACCTTCATACATGGTCTCCATTATATGGTCCTCTGATACAAAAACATTGAAAACTTTTAATAGGCTATCTGGCCTTATCTCTCATAATGTTTTATAGACTTCTGGGGGTAACCCGTCTGAGCCAGACACTGTCATATCCTTTAGGTCCCTAATTGCATCCCCTACTTCTTCCCTCTAGAAATCCTTAGTTAGTTCCCTTTTTTGATCCTTAATTAGTGTTGGCAGATCTGATGCCTTCAGCAGTAATCTCATTTCTGGAGTTTCAGTAAGCGGAGCCTCAAAACCTTGTTTAATAAATTCTTCTACTGCCTTTATAATGTCTAAATCCCCTTTAACTAACTGACCAGCTAAATTTTTGATCTCAGACATTTATTTGTTATTTGATCTGTTCTTACAATCATTGTATGGGTTCACATGGTTCTTTTTCCCCTGAGTCCCATATTTTTGTTCAAACTCTAATGAATTTTGTCTATTGTATTGCACCTGAGTTAATTGCTGTTTAACTTAACTTCCCTTATTTTTGCCTGACAATACTTTGTTGTTTCCTGTTCTTCTGAAAATTAATCAATTTATCTCTCAAAATCATATGTTCTTTATGTCTATTATCAGAAAATAAACATGACTGTATTTAAAAAAAATTCCTTAAACCCTCTTTAGTTTCCTCCCACCAATCAGTCTGTGAATCATAGAGGAAAGCAATCAACCTCCTGTCATTGATAACCTCCGAGAAACACAAAACAAAGTCTTTCTGTGTGAATAAACTCACATTCATTCTCCAAACCCTTTTCCCATGTATAATCTCTGGATTTGAGGTAATTTGGATTCCTATTAGGATGTGATCTGGTGTTTCAATTGGCAAGATCCCCCCCCCACTAATTTCTATATAAATTCTTGATTTCAATATGCCTTTAGAAAAAGTGTACTGGAGGTTGTTGCCAAAGATGTCCAGTAAGTTCACCTCCCTGATTACATTTTTTAATTCCTGGGTATCACAATACAATTTCCCCATTTTTTAGGGTCTAAATTTGAATTAAAGTCCCCTCCCCATAAGATTATTTTACTGGTAAATAAATAAGGCTTTATTTTTTTTTTAATAATTGTCCTTTTTCCGCTTTTTGTTGGGGTAGCATAAATATTAATAAACCTACAGTTCAGCCCCTGCCAAACCAAATCAAGCAACATAGCCCTCCATAGCAATATTTCTACTAGTTTCTGGATAATGAAATCACTTGTGAAAAAACAAAAAACAAGTTCTGCACATAAGTCTTGGTCCAAAGACAAAATAGAGGGACCTAGAAACCAATCCCTTTTTGCTTGCTCCAGGTCTCCTCTGGTGTAAAGTCTAACATCCAGTAAAAAAAAAAATCATATGACAGAGACTGTAGAGCTGCAAAGGTCACTTTCCTTTTAAACTTGGACCTAATGCTAGTCACATTCAGGCTAGCAAGTGATAAGGAAAATGGCTGCAAAAACATTTTCAAGCATTAGGAAAAAGGGACCATCATGATATTTTTTTTCCTAGTTCTTGTGTTTCTCCTTTTAACCGCAGTTGTCAAAACATCCCTCAGTTGTGACCTTGCTTCTGTTGTATCACTCTGCGTTGACTGTAGGGATATTTCAGATTCATTACTGTCCATTATGTCCCCCCAACTCTGGAAAGGCTTGTACTGATTCTCCACCACTACCGGGTTTAGTAATTTAACCCCCACAAGTTTATTTGTTCTGGATCTTCTTGTCACTGTTTGAAAACCTGTGTTCAATGTTTTTTTTCTTTGTTAGCCTCTGATGTTGAAGGGGAAGGGCTTTTAGGTGGAGGTTGTGGGGTCTGGGGTGGGGGTGGGGGACCCATAGGATTCTGCTGTTTTTCAAAGCCCTGCCTTTTATCGCCATTTTTGCTCATTGGTGTTTATTGGTATGATTTAGGTCTCCCTTTCTTCTCCCCAGTTTGTGCTGATGCTGAAGGTTGTGCCCTTGCTGTTTTATTTATATAAAAGTCATGTTCCATATAATCCACTGTATTGTGTGCCGCCCATGGACAGGAGGCGAATACATGATTTTCTTCACCACACAGATTGCAGGTTGGGGGAACTATGCATGTAGTTGCAGAACGGCCTAACTTACCACAAACTGAGCACTTTAATTGGTCACAGTCTGAGTTCAAATGAGTTGGGGTCCTACACCAGTAACAAGACCGAGGTTGACCCGGGTAAAATAAAATCTCACAGTCTCTCTAAATTAAAAGCAATTTGGCAAATATTGAATTCCATCTTCTGACATTTTTAATTGTACTGTCAATTTCCAGCCCCCGTCCAGAAACTATTATCATCAATCAAAGCTTGTGGTATACCATTAATGGTGCAACATTTTTCTAACCAGTATACTATGTCTAGAATGTTCACCCCCTCATTACGAAATAAAATCATAATTACTTTTGCTGTTGGCCTTGTGATGGGAATTACCCCAAAGGGCTTCCAGACAGGGTTATCCTAAACTTCATAATAGGCTTCTCAAAACTTGTCTAGCAGCCCAGCTGATCTGAAACATACAGTGAAGTTGTGGTCCCCCGATGCATGAATGAATGAATGCATAGACCAATGTAGTTACAGTCAGGGGATAATTCAAGACTCCCTCTGTAATGTATTCTAGCCACAAAACATCTTCTCGCTGGCTCTTCTGGTTTTCTGAATAAGTCAACATAACTCATAGGCCACTTTGCCTCTGTAGGCCCACTCTCCCCTCTGTCAGGATGTTTTTCATGTTTACCCAAAGAAAAAGAGGTATGCATACCTTTACTCGTACATTGGTCTGGAGTATCCCTGACATCCCGCTTGCTTGCTGCAGTTGACTCCCTTGTTGGTCTAGTGCCACTTCCACCTTCTTGTGGTTGACAGGTTGACTCTGAGTCAGTGTCTGATGTAAGTTCATCAAAGGGATCGACCGAACCCTTTGAGCTTTCTGTTGACTTGACTGATGAGCCATGTGAATCTGCAATGGGCACCAACTGACGTTCATTTCGTACATCCTTCGGAAGTGGTCTGGATTCATTTACACTGCTCCTCAGGAGAGGAATCCGAGTTTCAAGAACCCAAATGTCATTATTTAAAACCCCTTCAGTGCTCCAGCACTTGCTCCATTGACCACGTTGTATCCTGTACTGTAAAAGGAAAGGGGAAGGAATCCAAAACCTCTTCTTGCAATGCTTTGTCCAACGGTATGTTAATTTGATTTTCTGTAGTTTCCAGGTCCAACAAACTTTTTTTTATTACAGCTGTTATTACCGAGGGACTCAAATCTGAATATTTTCTTTTCTTTTCATCTTCTCCAGCCGCCTCACTAATATTTACCTTCTCCGTAAGTAAGTTCAAATAAGTTCTCACAATGCTGCTCCGAACCAGAAAGCTTAGCAAGGCATTTTTGGTAACATTTAAGTCTGCACCAGGCATATCCATAGTGTGTCCATTCTCCATCTGGTTTAGCTGTTGAATCACCACATCCTCACTCTCTGCAGTCTGAGACATACTGAGGACAATCGAGGTCTCAACAACCAGAGGTTCCCCCTACTGGAAGAGTAGGTGAATTTCCCTAGTATCCTGGCTAAATTTCCCCTCATTCACTAAAAATACCTTCAACTGCTTCATCTGGTTCAATCTCAGTTACTTACCGTCTGTATCTCCCCCCCAGTCCCCCCTGAAAAAGGGACTTCTAGGCCTAGTGGGCTTACCGGGATAAGAAATCTAAACAAACAACTGCATTGGCCATATCACTCATTTGATACACACTAATAAAATAGCTATTAAAACTATTTGCTATCCTAACTTCACCATCAACAAATTCATCACCTACCAGAATATTTGTTAACGAGCTGTTAGACTGTCTGAGGCTTCCTACACAATTATAAAATTGTTTACAATCTGTAGTTTTATCAGTTGCTAACCAAAGTTCTGCTAGGGCCATGGCTTTCCTTATAGCTCGTTTACACAGTTTAGATGCCTTCTTATACTTTAACATCCTGTCATGAGTTTGATGACCCCTTAATTTCTTGTATGCCTTATTTTTCTTTCTGACTAATGCCTTAATATGCCTATTAAACCACTTATGTATCCTACCTCTATTGTTATATTTAATCATTTCTGGCACATAATTTGTAATGCAACATTGAATGGTAGTGTTTAGCCTATTCCAAGCTTCCTGTGCAGCAAACCCATCCAACTCTTTTTTCCAGTAAGTGGAGGCCAGAACCTGTTTTATGTTCAAATAATCAGCCTTATCAAAGAGTTTTATTTTAGTATTTCCTTTACAACTAGTTTTGATCCCAGAAATGGAAAATCTGACCATATTATGGTCACATGTTCCTAAGGGCTGAATAACTTGAACATCCTTAACTAAATCACCAATGTTTGTTAGTACCAAGTCTAAAACATGTTCTCCCCTAGTACCCTTGGTTACTAATTGCACAAGCTCTTTGCTTATACAAATAGCCAGGAAAATATTTTCCAACTGTTTTTTTTTCCTGTCAGATTTTCCCAGCAGATTGTGGGTTGGTTAAAGTCCCCAGTCATTACAGTATTCTCCTGGATCATACTATCATGTAAATTCAAGAAATTAATGTTTTCATTTTCAGTAAGGCTAGGAGATCTATATCAAACTCTTATCAAAAAGGTCTATTATGAGCATTTATTTGGATCCATAGTTGTTCCACTTCTCCTGAATTGATGCCTTTTGGCTCCATAACTTGTGCTTTCAAATTGGTGGCTATATACAAAGCCACATCCCCTTCTATCCGGCTTAACCTTGCTTTGTGGAAAAATTCGAAACCTTCTATATTATCAGGCCAGTCATCCTCCCTAAGCTACTCCAAAATGATGTCATCACTCCCTAAGCTTGACTGAGAGGACAGAAATAACTCCACTGTTTTCAGCCACTGTAGAGCAAGTTAACAAATGCTGATTTAAAGAAACCACAAAACCAAACAGCATGAAATTTTCAGGAAACACTAATTCTGACACAGGGATTTGAATTTCAACTTTTCAAGCTTTTTAAAAAAATATACAAAAGCCGTTGTACATGATCTTTAACCCACTCTTCTCCATGGACAATAACTGATGCAGTATCACCAATTACCTCCCTGGTTGGCCACCATCTGTAATTCATCATCACAAACCACAATGTAAGTAAGCAATAAGACACAAAGGGGTGTGTGTAAACTATATTTTACAGCATGGCCAGGGGCATAGTAAGGCACGAGGCTGAAGACTGAGTGACTTCAGCTGCTGGCTGTGCTGAATAATATGGTTTACACACACCACTGACTGCTTTATTGCACTTATAAAATTGACTTCTGTGTTTTTTTTCACTTTTGACTATTGGGCAAAGCATGTTTTTTTTTATGTAGAAAAAATAGATCTACTTGTGTGAATTTGTGATAAAATAATCCTTCTGCCCACTGCAAGTGAAGTCATTGATGATGTCATTGTATTATTGCCTACTTTCTTCTTCCGTCTTTTTTTTTTTCTCTGTTGTTCTCCATATTCAAGATATGGAATATTTATCATGGAATGTTTATCACAGAATACATGGATTCGAAATTCTGCTCAGTTCCACTGGCAGAATTTTTCTCTCCCAACACACTGTACACACAGGTAACATAGAGGATAATGTATGGTTCTCTATGGGTAACCGGTCTGTTAACTGTTGAGAGGTTGCCAGGGTGACTGTGTAAACCTGGAGAGTGAAGCTCGAGAGGTTTACATCGCCATGGCAACCTCGAGACGTTAACAGTGACCGGCTGCCCATAGAGGGACCATACATTATTTTTTATAATGTATGGTCCCACTTAATAAGTAAAATGGCTTCTTACTTTCTGAAAAAGTCACCGCCGTGGCTGTTCAGTCCTTCGCTAACTGCTGTTCATCGTTGGTTCCCCGTCTAAAAAAAAAAAGGCACGCACATGCGCACACCGATCGCTGTTGTTAACCTATCGATGTGACATAGCATCGATAGGTTAACGACATTTCTACGTCACATTGATAGGTTAACAACCTTAGGAAATGATGATTTCCTAAGGTTAACAGCGTTCTAACATACATTATAAAGGCTTTTGTTACAGCCAGAGAGTCAGTTATCTCACCTGTCAGGGCAAGAAGAAGATAGTTCACTGATAAGCAGGTAAAGATAGAAGGGTGATTGTTTACTGTCAGCAAAGAAACAGCTCTAGTGAAAACTATAAAAAACACTTATTGTTTCTAATCTGTTTATGTATGTAAGGAGAGTGTGACAATCAGGGAAACAACATTGAATTCATTTGTTTTATTTTTTATTTAAGGTAGTTTTATTTTTAGTGCCCAGCTGAAGTTTTATATAGTGTAAAAATAGCAGGCATGTTTGTGGTGGAAAATCAGTTCTGGCAGTAGGGGGCCTGTGTTCCAAATGCCCATAGATCTGTGTTGCAGACTGGTCACTGCTGAGCAGTCCTTTTTCTAACCATGTGTAAAGTGTATTTTACACATAAATAAGAGCCAATCAGATTACATGATTTTACCCTGCCATTTTATAATGAATAGATGCATTTTATATCTCTTTCTGAAGTTGTGGTTCATGCTAATTACATTTAGGTATTGGATGGCAAGGGATGTAATAGAAAGGCTGTACCAGCCCCCTTTTGGTGGGCATTGACTAGGTATTTTGGGAGTCTTGGCAGCCCAAAAAATGGCACTGCAGAAAGTTAGTGAGGTGTGAGGTTTATTTTTAACACATATTTTCTTGAGTTTTCTTCCTTCAGTGCTGTCTGGCACAAGGATAGACTCCCTGTGTCAGAACCATTGATGGGAGTTTGATATTGCGTGCCACAGTGGAGGACTTCCAGAGTGGGGATGTGCAGTGGAGGGGTCAGGATAAGTGCGAGCAAAAACTAAAGTGAACTTTGGGCGAATGAGTGAAAAAAAAAAAATTCTGTAACATCTGTTCCACTGATAGGACTTCAATGTTTTCAGCATTACGTAAGCAGTTCAACAGAATGTTGCAGCATTTTTTGCTGATATTTACATGGTACAGCATGTGGGGTCCCACAGCAGTCAGTCTTCTCAGTCTTGTACATTTAACATCTTTATCAGTGACACAGTGTGGGCATCAGAGGAAAAGTAAGTATTTGTTTTGGGATGAGACCAAACTCTGTGGCTGAGCAGATAATGAAAATGGTATTTGTGAACTGAAATATGTATAAACCAGAACAATGGACAAGGATCTGGCAGCTGTGCTTTAACGTCACAAACTGTAAAGTCATAAACTTGGGCTACAGAACCCCTAGGGTAGAACATGGACTGGGAAGAGTAGCAGTTGTAAAGATGGAGGAAGAAAGGAGTTAGTGAGTAGTAATTTCAGAGAACCTCAAATATACTGTGCAATGCAGCATCACTATAGAGAAGACAAATAAGATGCTGAGTTACATAGGGAGGGGAATGAGCAGCAAGAGAAAACAAGTAATTTTGCCCCTATATAGATCCCCTGGCTGCACCTGGAGTACTGCATGTAATTTTGAAATCCACGCCTGAAGAAGGCCATAGACAAACTGGAATCAGTGCAGTGGAGGGTGACAAAGATGATACAAAGGCAACAAGGCAGGCTTTTTAAACAGAGTCTGGAGAGAATTACTGTATACTCATTGAAAGTCAGGAGGGAAAGGGGACAGAGAATCAAAAATCTTTAAATAAATGCAGGAAATAAACAAAACTAACACTTGCAAACTGTTCACTAATAGCCAAAAAAATAATACCAGAGAAGCACTTGGACATTTTTTTTTGGGGGGGGGACTTTAAGATGGGCCTTAGAAAGTACTTCACAGAGCAATGGTGGAAATGTGGAACAGACTGCCCACCAAGGGGAGCAGTGGACAGCAGTGACGGTAGGGTGAGGAATTCAAAAGGGAATGGAACAGACATGGTAATGGGCTCAGTGCACTGCGGAGGACAAGATCGGTTAGAATTGGCATGGGCCATTAGGATCCATGGAAATTCCTCACCTGAAAAGACAACAGAACAGACTGACTACACTGTGAGGCCTTCTGCTATCACTTTTAAATATTTCTATGTTTCTGAGCTCTGTGAATGTCAGATGACTTGCTGCAGCCAATCACAGATACTGAAAATCATGAAACTCTCCCAAATTGAATGTCTAGATGCAAGTTCCAGTTCAGACTTGGCAGAGGAGGATGACCTGTGTGGGACAGCTCTTAGAGGTTCATGCAAGAAACATTTTTGTTTCTTCAAAAAAAACACTGGCAAAATCATTCATCATTATTATCATCTAGAATATGCCTGCAGCCCAGCCCTGGTTGAAACTCTTGCATATTCTAGTGCCTGCACCCTGCTTGTTTTTGTCTTATAAGCACCCCTCTTATGTCTATATTATGCATGTATTATGCAGGAAAACAAATTCCTGTAATTTGCCTATGTGATCAAAAAACCTTTACAATGTGCAAACAAAAAAAAAAGAGAGAAAAAAGATTAGGTATATACAGATGTGATACAGTATGTATGTATGTATTAGCAGTGTCAGTGGCTCAGTAGGCAGCACACTCGCCTCTGAGGCTGGGAGATCAGAGGGCTGTGGGTTCACTTCCCACACCTTGCACTTGGACTAATATCCCAATACTGACACTGTAGTGCAGCATGGGGGGGGGGTGCTGCACTTCTGAGGTGCCATCTTTTGGATGAGACGTTAAACCGAGGTCCCATCTGCCTGGATTGGTGGTAGTTCAGGTGGATGCTAAAGCCTAAAGATACCATGGCACTTATCGAAAAATAGTAGAATAATTTTCCCCGGTGTCCTGGCCAAATTTCTCCCATTCACTAAAAATACCACCAACAGCTTAATCTGGTTCAATTTCAGTTGCTTACCATCTGTACCCCCGGTCACCCCTGAAACAGACTTCTAGGCCCAGTGGGCTTATCAGGTCAACAAAATTCTATAAATAAATAAATGTAAGCATGGCAAAGAGCCAAGTTTGATGAACTGACATTAATCTAAATGTGTGACACTGTATCTTAACAAAAACATAGGCACCATTTGCAATTGGAGGTACCTGGACAGAACTTGAACTGTATATCCAGACCTGCCCTTTTTTGTACATCCAAAGCCAGTGTCCATTTTCTTCTGCATGACTGAGAGAAACGAGAAATGAGAGTTTCATCCACTGTGGTAACATTTAATTGGCCATTTCTTTGAAAACTGCTTTACTGACTGAACTCTGAGAAGACTGAGTTATTAGTGGTTGGGCATGGCTGAAAGAGGGGACTGACAGCTAGCATAGGAGTGACTGGGCTTCGACATAGTGACTCTGGTTTGCTAGCCTGCCCAAGGGTGAAGAATCTGGGAGTCATACTGGATGAAAACCTGAAAATGGAGGCCCAGGTGTTGGCTGTAGTCTGGAATGGCTTTTTTCATCTCCAGAACATCCGACAGAACAGATCCCTTATTCTCCCAAAAACCTGGCCACATTGATCCATGTGTTTGAGACCTCAAGGCTAGATTATTGTAATGCTCTATACCGTGGGGTTAATGGGGGTATGCTATGATGCCTGCAGATGCTGCAGGATGCAGCCACGTGGTTATTTACAGGCTTGTCAAGATCTTGCCATATATCTCTGGCACTGTGTGACCTGCACTAGCTGCCAGTGAAGTGGTGTATCTCATGTAAAATAGGTTTATTAACCTATAAAGCCCTGCACAGACTGGGCTCAGCCTACCTGAGTGAGCTCCTGCACCTGTACACCCCAGTTTGCCAACTTCAATCCTCTGAGGAGGGCCTCCTGACAGTCCTGAGGGCAAGACTAAAAACTTCCGGTGACCTGGCCTTTGAAGTAACAGGCCCAGTGCTTTGGAACTCTTTGCCCAGGACCTTGAGGAAGTCCCCTTCTGTGGATGTCTTGAAAAATGGACTTAAAACATATGTTTTTCAGTAGGCTTTTGGAGAAGCTGAATAAGGTTTACAGCACATCTATCTAGAGTCTTATGGAGTGAGAGTTAGTATTATGCTATTTTATAAGATTGCTTTTAGTGGAAATTGCGATAACTATTTTATCTGTTTTGTATTGTATTGTTTTATTTTATGTATGGTGATTACTACTTGTATTGCTATGTGTATTTCATGTTTAAAGTTGTACTTTATTGTAATGGTACCCTGGGTCTCATGGGAAGAGTGCCGCATATATGGAAAATAAACTCTACTACTACCACTACTATTGGCAAGCAGATTATACATGCAGTACATAGCTCTGTAGTTAAATATCTTGCTTCACAATAGAGTAAATAAAACACTACTATCAATTACCTGGCCCCCCACAAACTATTAAATCCACACTGTGTGGGGACAAGTAATCACCAGTTGTGCCTTGCTTAAAGAGAGATTGAGGCCAACATTTTTGACATTAATAAATTCAGAATTTGGATCAACATATCCTCAATCAACCTCATGGCAAAAAATCAGATCTGTAAGTTACTTTGTTTAAATGTTACAAGTCATTTTGTAACCCTTAATTCTCTGCCTGTTCAAAAAAGCCATTTTCAGGGAAGATCTGTTGTTGACATCATCTCCTGAACTCACAACCTAGTACTTCCTGCAGGCTACCTTATATAACATATTTATCCCATGTTACTTAAAACTGCAGGTGTAGTGAACATCTGAATAAGGAAAACTGTCACGTGGGGGTGTCAGCATATGCACTTTCCATAATGTGTAGAAGCAAGGTACAGTACTTCAGTATGTGACGGGGAGATGCAGTGGAAAACATGGCTTTAGTATAACAAAGTTGTGTGCAATTTTTAAAATACTGCTGGTATGATATTTCAAAATGTCACCAGTTTGCAACTATGGAATGCAGCAATTACACAGTATCAGAAGGCAGCTGGAATAGATAATTTCAGAATGTGGCAGTGACACACAATTTTGGAATGTGGCAGTGACACACAATTTCAGAATGTGGTGGTGATGTCCAGTTTCAGAATATGGCAGTGACGCACAATTTCAGAAAGCGGTGGTGACACACAGTTTCAGAATGTGGTGGTGATGAGCAATTTCTGAATGCAGCAGTGATATACACTTTGGGACTCCGGTAGTGATGTACAATTTTGGAATGTGGCAGTGATGCACAATTTTAGAATGCAGTGGTGACACACAGTTTCAGAATGTAGCAGTAACGCACAGATTCTGAATGTAGCGGTGATGTACAAGTTCAGAATGCAATGGTCACATAAAGGTTTGGAATGTAGTGGTGACCCACAATTTAGGAATGCAGCGGTGACATAGAATTTTGGAATGTGGCAGTGATACATAGTTTCAGAATGTGGCAGTGATGCTCAGTTTCAGAACGTGGTGGTGATGCTCAATTTCAGAATGTAGTGGTGATGCATAATTTCAAAATGTGGCATGATGCACAATTTGGGAATGTGGTAGTGACAATTTTGGAATGTGGCATTGAAACACAACTTGGCAGGGATGTGCAATTATGGAATTTGGTGGGGATGTGCCATTTCAGAATGTGGCAGGAATGTGCAATTTGGGAATTTATTTATTTATTAGAACATCAGTTTACAACCTTTGAGCCAGGGGCTCATTTACAAAGGTACCTCATCACAGAGAGGACAAAACAGTGCAAAACAACCTTTTTCAAATCAAATCAAATCAAATCAAATCAAATCTTTATTTATCCAGGCGAACATCATTGAGCAATGCTCATTTGCAAGATGGACCTGGTAGGGTCAAGATACAATTTGTATGACATATAACATAAAAAGAATACACAACTTTGAAAGGATAGCAAATGAATACAAAACAACAACTCCAAGATATATACATGATTCATTAAGTAGCCAGCTTGTTAGTGGAGGATATTTTAGAAACTTGCACTTTTTGGCGAAGGTTAAATGTGTCAGGGGAATTATTAGAAAGTTTTTGAGCTCGGGTGATGAGCTGTATGGACATCTGGAAGATATATCTACAAGAAATAATTTGTAGGAGGCAAATACCGGCTGAAGCAGTGACAGGGGGGATGAAAGGAGTGTATACAGAGTGTTGTGGCCAGGGGTGGTGAAAGGGTAGGAGTGGAAAAGGCTGTGTCAAAGAGGGATCAATAGTAGGTCAAGGGGGAGGGGGATGGACTGGGGAAGTAAAAAACTGAAAGTATAAGGAGACTAATAAAACAGATTTTTACAATAAAACAGAGTACAACAAATATGTAGGAGCATGAAGCCATAGGAACAGTTACAATTTTAGTAATACAGGATTGGCGAATCACAAATAGGTACAGAGTCATTTGAACAGTTACAATTTAGTGTTACAGGATTAGCAGTGTGCAAATAGGTTCAGCAAAAATTTGTATAGCAGGCTAACAGTGGTGGGGCTAAACAGAAGTAGGCGTTGTAGAGACATGCGGAGAAGCGAATAGGATCATAGATAGAGATAGGTAATAGGTTAGTGCAGCCACTCAGGAGCTTTTGTCAGAGCAATTGGAGCAGAGTAAACTTAGAGGCAGTCAGAATCATGTAGGCAGGTGTTTACGAAGGGTGGTTTTGAAACGAGAGATCGTGGAAGCAGCAGTAATACTGGTAGGTAGCGTGTTATACCAGGTAGGGGCTCTGTAGCAGTATGTCCTTTGTCCTTGCGAAGTCCTTGCCCTCGGTACTAACAGTGTGGTTTTGCAGGAGGTTCGGGTATGCAGTAGTGAGTTTGCTTGGTGGATAGAGGTAGTCAACCCTGGCGGGGATAGTCCAAGGAGAGTCTTTTTAGTTAGGAGGCAAGTTTGATATCTAAGATGTTCATCTAGGTCGAGTAGATTAGCCAGGGCATATAAATGGCAGGTATGGGGAAGGGATGTGCAATTTGGGAATGTAGCGGGGATGCATTCTTATAGAATGTGGCTGGGACGCATAATGTTGGAATGTGTTTACTCCGGAAATTTGTCTCTTAGGTGACCTTTCAGGCATTAAAGTTCATAACCGGAAGTATCATATAACACTTATTGCTATGTCTGTCAAGTAGCTGGTTTTAAGACATTGGCTTGACCAGCAGGAAATCTCCTATAATGAATGGTTAACAGAAATCCTAGCAAACTTGCATACCGAGAAAACCATAGCTAATTTGAACAATACAATGAGTAAGTTTAAAAAGATATGGGACCCCATTTATATGCTCTACTCACTGTAAAGTGACTCAAATGTGATGTAGGTAACACTGGGTTAAGTAGTTAACTTAATCAGGATAAATTTTAGCATGGTATGTTATTTTAAATTGCTGTCCTAGTAGATATGGATAGGGGGAAAGAGGGGTAGGGTTGGTAGGGATTAAGGGTAGGGGGGAGGCAGAATCAAGTGGCACTGGTGTTTAATATACATGACCTGTATGTATGTATATCTGTGTGGTTTGTATTATTGGTTAAAAAAAAGGTTAATAAACTTTAAATTACAAAAAAAATAATGTTGGAATGTGGTGGGGATGTGATGCACAATTTTGAAATACGGTGGGTGCGTACAATTCTGGAATGTGGCAAGGGGAAGCAATTTCAGAATAAATGATGTGTCCTGTCACATTCTATCATCATGCATCCCCACTGTATTCTGAAATTGCCAGTCCCCACCAAATTCCTTGATGTATGTCCTTGTTGAATTCCGAGATTGATTGTCCCACCACATTTTGAGATGGCACATCCCTGCCACATTCTGAGATTGTGTGTCCCCCCCCAACATTTTAAATTTGTGCACCACCTTGACATTCTATGCCTTGGTTCAGTGCTGCATTCCAAAACCATCTTCTGACATGTTTTAAAGTACAGTGCCATGCATCTGAACATTCTGGAAATGCAAACACTGCAGCCAACCTTATGTCATTTTTTTAAAAATGATTAGTATAGCTACAGTTTCTTAAACTTTGAAGAAACAGGTCCTATACGGTTGCTGACAGGGAGAACTAGTGTGAGTTCAGGAGATGTCATCATCAGTGGCTCTTCACTGGCTTTTTTGAATAGGTAGTCAAAACGGCTCATAACTTTAAAACAAAGTAATGTAGAAAACTAATATTGGGTATGAAATGAATTGGGGTTATGCTTATTCTAATTCTGCAATGTAGCACTTTTGGCTGGAATCCATCTTTAACATGGCCAAATACATTTTTCATTTGTAATGTGAATATTTTCTAGGACTGCAGGCAACTATCATTAGTCATTTCTCTCAGTCGTACAAAGAAAATTGACACTGCCTTTGAATTTTGCAAAAGGAGCTGGCCTTGAAGTGTTGTCTGAACATCTCCCATCAGAAATGTTTTCTATCTTTCTGTGAAGATATCACATATTTAGATGTATCAAACATAGCTCATTTCCTTCTCTAGATACCATACTGTATCTTTGCATGGCTGGCTTTTTTCATAACCTGACTGTTTTTGCACATTATAAATGTTTCTTAATCAGACATAATTTAGTTTTTTAGTTTAAAAAATAAATTGTTGTCTGCTGAGATTCAAACCCTGGTCTTTGGATCTGTAAGAAGGTGGCAGATCTGCTGTGTGGCAGAGCGGCCCTTGAGATAATAGCAGGCAGTGCCGAGTAAAATGTAAGTCACAACCTATGAAGAAGCTACCTTTGCTAGGGGGGTGTACTGAATCGTAATCAACTGCCATATACTTTAAAGGCTACAGTAGCTGTATTTGTCCAAAATGCAAATTATCAGCAGCATTCAGATGAATTTCTGCATTCAGTGCAAAAGTACCCCAGTAGAAAAAAAAAGTGGAACTCTTAAAAGTCATTAACCATGCTGCCCACCCACATGGCAATGTTGCCCACCCGAATCCAAATGAAGAAGTGATTCAACTCCAGGCTTATGTTTTCAATATATCTGGTTTATTTGGGTTGATGTTGCTACCTTTGTACTAAAATGGGGTCAAAATTTCATGGCCTGAGCCACGTTTTTAAGTATAACGTTGGTCCTAACTGGAAATACCGATGCACTAAGATGGTTTGACAGCTACCTATCCAACCACAGGCAAAAAGTGAGGATAGGGGACACCCTCTCTGCTAAGCTGCCAGTATGGCCAGGTGTTCCTCAAGGTTCAATATTGGGTCCTTTTCTGTTCAACGTTTTCCTCAACAACCTCCCTGCTTCTTGCTCTGATTCTTTACTCCTATACAAAGACGATGCAGTTATTTTCTCGAAAAATGCAGATCCTGCCCACCTAGAGTTCCAAATGCAGAACAGTTTTGCTGATGCAGAAGCATGATTCATCTAACAGAAGCTGGTGCTTAACTACAAAAAAACAAAAGTTATGTTATTCCACGGAACTCACAATAAGCATAAAGCAAAACAATTGATGATTAAGAATTGCTCAGGTGTAGTCCTTGAACAGACACAGACTTTTTAATACATAGGTGTGACACTGGAAAAGTACACTCTCCTTTTCCAATCACATAGAAAAGGTTGCCAAGTTTGTTAACATCCCCATTGGTCTTCTCCACAAATGAAAGTTCTGCTTAATGTCTGAAACCCTCAGCCTTGCTATTCATAGCTCAGTTGTGTCTGCCATTGACTATGGGTTGGTAATCTATGGTGCCGCTATGGATACTGCTCTTCAACAACTTGCAATTGCTATGAATAAGGCCTGCCACCTACTAACAGGGGCCGTGCATCGCACTCACACCTGCGACCTCTATGAACAAGCAAACTGGCTTCAACTTTGGGGTAGTACCGCTTATCAATCCTGCCTTTTAGCTAAGAAGGCCACTCTTGGTCTCTTGCCTCCAGGGTCCCATCAGCTCCTCAGTCCCTGTTGTAGTGCCCGTCACACAAGAAGCTCAGTAAATCTAACCTTCCAGGTCCTCTGTAGTCGCACTTCTCAAGCTCAGAAATCTTTTGCTATCAGAGCATCTAAGTCATTTAACTCCCTGCCTTCTGAGATAGCAAACACAGCCACCCTGGGGCCCTTTAAATGCAAACTATGCCAGTTCCTGGTGTCCAATGCTTCCTGTGCCTTTTTCACGTAAATCATGTCAGCCTGTTAAGTGCACTGAGGTCCAGCTACAGGTACCCAATACCTTAGTGTGTCTGCCTCACCTCAGTGACAGCTTACTTTGCAGCTTTCTGTACGGTGACTAGTCCAGCACTTTCCCATAGCCTCTGTACTATTCACCAGCCTAGCCCACTCTCAGCCCTCCCCTCCTTTGTCTGCCCCATAGCCTCCCACCTCCCACCTCCTGCTTCTCTCCCCCCTCCACCCCTCTTCTCTAACCCCCTTATGTCCCCTTTGCACTTTAGCAATGACAGTTCCACACTCCCTTTGTGGTCCTTTGTCAACACTGCTATCTTTTCTAACCTTCACCTCTGCCATATTTGGCAGTATGGGCTCCCCTAAAACTTCTCCATGATCCATAGTGTGCCCTCCTCAGTGCCCTCTAAATTCCCAATGTTACCCAATTTCTCCATGCTGACAAGGCCTCTGGCTGCTTCTTTCCCACCACTTTTATTTTTAGTTCTTGAGTTGTTCAATTTGTAATCTTGTCTTATCTCCTTGTTCTATTCCATTTTTTTTAACTTTTTTAGTAGCCAGTTATTGCTGTACAAATGCAATCTTGTATTGTTTGTTTTGCATATTTATGTACAATGGTGTGGAACCTATGTAAAAAAACCTCTGGCACGAAGGTGTAATCTGAAATTTGAATAAATAAAAAACATTGACATAGAAATACCTTACATGAATGATTTTGCTTGAAATAGACTGGAAAATTAAAATGAGTGATAACCTTAATAGTTTCAATACTTTGATGCACCAATAACTCAAAGCATACAGAAAGCTGTAGAAGGCAATGCCTGGGCTCTGACATGCTAAAATGAAATAGTATTCATTGCACAGATAATGATTTGTTTTAATAAAATAGCTTAAAACAGCAATATTTGTTAGTTTCTATGTAGTTTTTTGTTCAGCAATAATGTTATCCTGGCAAAAACATCAATATACACGTCTCTTTAAATTTTAATTCATTCCTGAATGAATCTATGGGATTTTGAAGTTTTTAAAACATCCCGTGCCATGCCCACCATGAAAAAATCTAATGTAGTGGCACAGTGCAGGCTGCTTACCATCAGAAATATGTGATATCATTTTTATAATACATCCACAGTATGAATCTGCTCTTTACATTCAACAGATAACCTCAACGGAAGCGATTTTAAGAAATTGCAAGTAGCGGCCATTTTTAAGGATTGTGTCATTAAGTAGGAACTTATCTATAAAAGCTGCTTTAAAACACATCATTAATTGCAAAATTACCTATGAAAGATGCTTTAAAATAATCTAAGAACATTAAAAATACACCTAGGATGAATCTATGGATATCAGAAATAAAAAATCACACATGCCCCCACAATGCAAAGCATCATGGGCTGCATATGCAAATCACCACAGAATGTTATGCTGGTCCAACTTTAAGCAAAATTGCATGATGCCGAAAGGCCTCTCACACAGTTTGCAAAGGGTGCTAACAGAAGACATAGACACGTGTTTCGTCCTACCAGGACTCATCAGTATGCCTCATCTGTTAGACACCCCAGTGGAATGGACCAGCTACCCTAAGAGCAGTGTGCCTGGGATATATTATGGTGAACCCATTAAAATAAAAACTATTTAAAGACAAAGAACCTCTGTGCATAAACACTGAGGCAGGAGTTACCCAAAGGGCATTTGGCTGGGAAGCCAAGTTTCAGAAAATACAAAATCACACATGCCCCCACAATGCAAAGCATCATGGGCTGCATATGCAAATCACCACAGAATGTTATGCTGGTCCAACTTTAAGCAAAATTGCATGGTGCGAAGAGCCTCTCACACAGTTTGCAAGGGTGCTAACAGAGGCATACTGATGAGTCCTGGTAGGACGAAACAAGTGTCTATGTCTTCTATTGCTCTTCCTTCAGCTTGAAACCCCTTGACGTTGGTTGTCAGACAGCACTTTGTCTCATTAGTTTGCAAAGGTGCAACAGAGGCATACTGATGAGTCCTGGTGGATCGAAACACGTGTCTATGTCTTCTGTTAGCACCTCTTTGCAAACTGTGTGAGAGGCCTTCGCACCATGCAATTTTGCTTAAAGTTGGATCCGTATATAACATTCTGTGGTGATTTGCATATGCAGCCCATGATGCTTTGCATTGTGGGGGCATGTGTGATTTTGTATTTTCTTGAAACTTGGCTTCCCAGCCAAATGCCCTTTGGTAACTCCTTGCCTCAGTGTTTATGCACAGGTTCTTTGTCTTTAAATAGTTTTATTTTAATGGGTTCACCACAATATATCCCAGGCACACTGTTCTAGGGGTAGCTGGTCCATTCCACTGGGGTGTCTAACAGACTAGGTATACTGATGAGTCCTGGTAGGACGAAACACGTGTCTATGTCTTCTGTTAGCACCCTTGCAAACTGTGTGAGAGGCCTTCGGTTCATGCAATTTTTGCTTAAAGTTGACCAGCATAACATTCTGTGGTGATTTTGCATGCAGCCCATGATGCTTTGCATTGTGGGGCATGTGATTTTGTATTTTCTTGAAACTTGGCTTCCCAGCCAAATGCCCTTTGGGGTAACCCTTGCCTCAGTGTTTATGCACAGAGGTTCTTTGTCTTTAAATAGTTTTTATTTTAATGGGTTCACCACAATATTTCCCAGGCACACTGCCTTAGGGGTAGCTGGTACATTCCACTGGGATGTCTAACAGACGAGGCATACTGATGAGTCCTGGTAGGAATGAAACATGCGTGTCTATGTCTTCTGCTAGCACCCTTTGCAAACTGTGTGAGAGGCCTTTCGGCACCATGCAATTTTGCTTAAAGTTGGACCAGCATAACATTCTGTGGTGATTTGCATATGCAGCCCATGATGCTTTGCATTGTGGGGGCATGTGTGATTTTGTATTTTCTTGAAACTTGGCTTCCCAGCCAAATGCCCTTTGGGATAACCCTTGCCTCAGTGTTTATGCACAGAGGTTCTTTGTCTCAGAAATAAATGTTGGCCCAAAAAAAATTATATGATGATTTTCTTCCTGACTAATAAATAGCTGCTGCTTTAAAGTTTACAGGTGCCTTTTCAGGGGGGTTAATAGTATGGTTTGGGGAAGAAATGCAAGTTGTTTGGTAAGCAATAATCTATGAAAGGGCATATGTTCCTAGAAAAGTAATGCATACCCTAGGTAAATTTGAACAAGCGAGGCAAATCGCCAAGTGCTTTTCAGTGCACCTGGGAAGTTCATTAATCATCAAGAAATGCTCATAACTGGATCAGTGAGGATAGCTGGTTGTCTCTATGAGGGTTGGCTTTCTTTTTTGCAGGTGCTCAACTTCTATGTATCATTAATCTTTTGGTGATAAGAGGAGGAGGATGCTGTGTGCCTGTGAATGGTCGGGTGGGAGATGGGTATTTTCTGCAAATTAGAATGGGACCAGAGTGGGCATTTACACTGAGACTGTTATTAACTGTGGGAAAGTTTCTTTTTTTTACTTTTTATAAACAAGGCCACTGATTTACGATGAATAAAGATAAGACATTCAATTTTCTATACTTGAAATTCTAGGAATTTCATTGGTGGGTGTTAGTCTAATTTCTGGATTTTACCAGGATTATTCTGTCATTCTATTAGTATGTATATAAGTAATCAGAATAAAAGAAGGTTTAATATACAGAGCATTACATGAATCAAATTAATATAATACAGGAAACATTTCTAAGACAAATACAAGTTCTGTAGATTTACTGATCTATCATAAAATGTCGAATTCTATGAACTTATTTGTTTTTATCAGTGTGCAGGCAGTCCACATTCCAGATTTTTACCTGATTTTCCAGTAAAAACTAAAAATTAGTGGTCCTGAAATTTATAAAGAAGCTTCACTGGGCAACTGGGTTGGAGGAGGAATGTGGGTGGTACAAGGGTGTAGTAACATATTTAAACAGGTGGTTTGGGAAGGGATGGGTTTACTCTTCATGAGGGTGAGTGTTTTTTTTTTGTTAAATGCTGTTTAAAGATATAGTAAACTCACAGCATGATGTTGAGGCAAAGTTGGGAACTTCACCCCACTATGCATACTGTGAAGTCTCTGAACTCACCTCCACTACACTGGTGAATTTAAATTTTGTAACACCCCTAGTCCCAGATGGGACAACCAAGATAAATGTTTATATATTTCTCCTTTTCTCATTTTATTTATTTGTGGAAGTAGATACTATTATTTCCTAGTATCGGTGTACTATGTATAGATTTACTATCACTTTTTTTTCATTCCTAGTTGATTTTGCATCTCAGCACTCCAATAAAACAAAACACAAAAAATGTGACACACCATTGTGGCATGTCCTGTATTGGTTATCTCCCTTTCTACACTTCTCTTTTGCCAAAAAATCAGCAGTTGTTGTATTTCTTTCAGTTGGCTGCTGGTTGCACACACCCCATAATAATAAAAACAGCAAAAAAAATTTTTGTAGGACATTGTTGCCTGTCCTTTATCTGCTGTCTCCCCTTCTACAGTTCTCTCTTGTCTGCAAATCAGCATGTGCTGTATATCCCCCAGCTAGCTGAAGCTTGCAACCCCCATAAAAATAAAAAAGCACAACAAAAATGTTGTAGAACATTGTTTATTTTCTTATTCAGTATGTATGTCAGTGAGTTAATTCTTAGTCACACCCTATATATCCAGTATTAGTTTGTGTTTTTTGTCAGCCCAGCCCCACCCCACTTAAGATTATTCAAACCTAACAAATGTCCTTTCTCTGTCTTTTAGATAATTGAGGCAATAAAGCAATGTCATGTCTGCCTGTTCCAGTGGTTGTTCAGGAAGATGTCCAGCATGTCATGGAACTTCTCAAAATGAGCATGTGACTTCCCCAGTTTCCTCGTTAATTTGCAACAGTCTGCCCCACTCACTCATTACTTCACCAACAGATTTATAGTACTTAATTTAATAGCAAATCTGGCTTCACTGACTGTGGGAATCCATCCTCCCACTTACACCAGTGCCTCAGTTACTGCAGAATCAGTTTCTTTACAATTAAGTGACACTGACCAGGTGTGTTAACAGACTACCTGCTCCACATTAACGCAACATCTCACTTACAGAATTTTCTCCTATCCCAGTTAAGTCGCTGTCTGAATTGTGGCACTGTCTTCTCCTGGTTATGCTACTGACATGCATACATAGTAGATAGTAATGGCATATTACCTCAAGGTGTAAGTGACTCTCTGTTCCTGATATCTGCACCCACCAAATATTTCCTAGATGAAATAACAATTCTGTTCTAGCTTAAAACACATACCAATTAATAAGTATTACATGCAGGACCTACCCACTGTACTACCTACACAGAATAACCTGTAATTCCCATGTTAAGCTGAAATGTATCAACGTATTCCTTAAGACCTGTACAGATGTCATCTTCACTGTTTCCACTGTCAGTCTGTTCCATAGAAGGGTCACCTGGCATTGTCAGAAAAAAAAAATCCTTGCTTACAGCATCTAAATATACCAACAGTGTTCTGCATTTGTGAAGCAACTTTTCAAATCAAGTCATAGAACACCTGATCAAATGTGATTAACTGTTCTATGTCATTGATGCACTTGTAAATGAGGAAGACAGAGATTCTAGAAAATTACAGAAATATATCTGTTCTTAATAATGATTACAAAATTTTATGAAAAAATCATAAATAATAGGATACTTAAATTTCTGCTTGATATGATCCACCCAGACCAAAGAGGGTTCATATTAGGTAAACTAATTCACTCAGGCATGCATAAAATATTGTTGATCATGGATTACCTTAAGACAACAGATACACTGTGGAAGCAACATATCTGTCACTAGATGCTAGCAAAGCTTTTGACATGCTCAAATGGCCCTCCCCCACCACACACACTCTTCAACTATGGGGATTACCCTATCAATTTTTAGATCTTATTAAGGGCTTGTACAATTCACCAGCATCAGCCCTAAAAATAATCATATTATGTAAGAATTTACAATATTTAGATAGGTAAGATAAGGTTGTTCCCTGCCTCCAAACCTTTTTGTTCTAAGGTTAGGACCTTTATTATAAGAAATAAGACTTAATATTACTATAAAAGGAATTACTATTAGTGGTAAGGAAACAAAGTTAAGAGCTTATACTGATAATGTATTCTGTTATTACGCTCACCACAAAATAGTATAATATAATTTAAAATGATTATTTCTCATTTTTCTAAGGTAGCAAGACACTGTGTATATAAACAACAATCTGAAATTTCTTCTGTTTAACATCAAACATAGATCTATTATTTCAGACAACTGTAATGCAAAAACAAAAGATGAACACATGCATTGTTTAGGAATCAAATTTGCAAATAAAACTGAAAATTTATTGAAGTATAACATTATGTCTCTGAGTATATGAAGACTAAACAACAGGATATGAATGTATGAATGTATGAACATAATGAGCATACGAATGTGCCAGCAGAAACAGACCTCGTGGTCTATCAACATCTGCTTGAGTGTGCAGCTAGCACCCCCTAAGTTGCACCTGCCCCACCCTCTCCCCTTTTGTCTGTCCTTGACCGTTCTCAGCCTCACCTACCCGTACTCTCCCCTGTTCTCTGTCCCATGCCCTTTTAAAGCTACCCACAGTTTTGCATGATATCACCCTCCCTGGTAGGGCATTCCACTTTGACACCACTCTCTCTGGGAAGTAATGCCTCCTCATCTTCTATGTGTCAGTGGTGTGGATGGCTCTCCCCTCCTAACCACAGTTTCAATAAAATACCTTGGGGAACACCTGACCTCCAACTCAACCTGGGGTGTCACATCCTAAATGTTTGCAGAACCGTAAACTGTAAACTGGGTCTTGCCTGTAGGGCAAATAAAAATTTGACATCTGCAGCTCACCTGGCACTGGCCAGAGGTGTGCTGCTCCCTTCACTTAGTTATGGCCTTCTTCTGTTAGCTGGCACTTCCAAGGTCCACCTTGCCAGGTGTAACATAACCTACAATGACATCTGTTGCTTTGCCCTGGCAGCCCCACATCTCACTCACCATTGTAAATTATATGACAAACTGAGCTGGCATTCCCCAGCCAATCACTTGAAATATAGGTTTGGCTACTTCATAGGAAAGGTGCTCAGAACTGGCACCCCTCCAGGGCTGGCGCAGCTTCTCAAGCCTGCTAACTCCACCTTCTACTCCCTTAGGTCTCAGGGTCCGGTGGTGCTCAAAGTTTCATATACTCAAACCCTAATGGGGGCTAGGGACTTTGCTACATGTACTCCAAGGCTGTGGAACTCCCTTCCTGACCATGTACATTCCTCCCCCTCCCAACTGTGTCTCCAGAATTCCCTGTTGGAGCACATGAAACTGTCCTCAGTGTGTGGATGTCCCAAGCCACCCTAACCAGATCTCCAAATTGGTCCCATCCGACCCACTGTCTTCTGTCCTTTAACTCTGGGAAGCATGTGATTGATTGCCATCTGCTTATAAATGATGTGGCCCTGGTAAAAAGGGTTGCTCATACAATGTAACTACCATTGAATGTCTTATTCTATTTATTCTGTATGTGTATGCATATTTTACCTATTACTGCTCACTGTAGACTATCTATGTTCATCTTGCTCTCTTGAAACTCTACATTGCCCCTCTTGTTGTTAAGTACCTGATTTGAACCTGTATTTTTACTGTTCTCTCACAGGTCGTACCTGAAAATTGGCATACAGTTTGTCTAGTGTACCTACCTGGTCAACAAAAGCTAAATAAATAAATAATAAAATCTTCCTCTTAAATCTTCCCCCCTTGATTCTTAGCCCATGCCCTATAGTGTCCCTTCCCTTCCCTTCCTCAGTTTAAAAGTGCTGTCAGCTCCATCCTTGTTGATTTCCCTCAGATACTTGAAAGTTTTGATAATTTCTCCCTATCCCTCTTCTCCTCCAGGGTGTATATATTCAGTTACCCAGCCTATTCTCATAGTCTCTCCTCTCCATTCCCTGTATCATACTCATTGCCCTCCACTGCACTCCCTCCAGTAGCTTGATATCCTGCCTCAGGTATGGACTCCAGAACTGCACACAGTACTCCAAATGTGGCCTGACCAGTGAGCTGTAGAGGGGCAGGATCACCTCCCTCCACCTGGATGAGAACCCCCCTGCTATTTTTTTTTAATTTATTGAACTTTCAGATTTACAACCTTTGAGTCAATGACTCCTTTACAAAGACTCCACATCAGAGGCATAACAATAGACAGAGGGTGCAAAATATACAGAGGTAAACATAACAATATAATACATAGATTGCACAATAAAAGATACAAGAATGCAAAAAATAATGCAAGAAGTACAACACACAGTGATGCAATATCAAGGTGATAAAGGCTCCACATCAAAGCCATAACAATGGACACAGGGTACAAAATATACAGAGGTAGACATAACAATATAATACATGTATTGCACAATAAAAGGTACAAGAATACAAAAAACTTGATACAAGGAGTACAGCATACAGTGATGCAAAATCAGGGTGCAAAGGCTGTAACAAGAAATGTACAGAAGTATTGATAAAGAGGAGGGCCCGCCATCTAAGGGAGACCACCAAAGGAAATATAAGGATAAGGAATAGGGTAAGCAGAGCTACAGTCCTAGAAGACCTTGTCAAAGTTGGGGGGGGAGGTACAGGAAGGAAAATGAAGGGGGCGAGCCATGAAGCAGTCAGAGGAGACCTTATCTTAGATAAGTTGAGCATCAGAGGGATGAGAGAGCAGCCAGAGGAGCTGAAAGAGGTGGGACTAGGCACAGTCACAGCATCCCCTGGCCAGGAGATGTTGAAGTGAGAGTTTGAAAGGGCTAGGTTTTTGTAGGGAGGAGACTTCAGGTGGCAAGCTGTTTAGCTAGTTAGGAGTCCTATACATGAAGGCCATCTGCCCCATGGATGTCCTGCAGAAAGGGACCCAGAAGGTGGTTGTTGAGGAGCTTCTGATAGCCTGTGGGGTGGAAGAAGACTTTAAGAGGTGGAGGGTGGTGGGAGGGGAGAGATCATAGGCTATTTTTTGGCTAGGAGGCAAGTCTGGTGGGTAAGTCTACCAGCAAAGTTTACCGAGTTTGCTTGTTTGTACCAATCGCACGTGTAAGTGAACATGTCATGACCAGTCACAAGGCGGCAGGCTTTATTTAGGGCAACACTGGTGCACAATAGTGTGGTGTCAACTGTGGAGCTGTACATTACAATGCAATAATGAACTATGGCCAGGACTTAACTATAAACCCCAGCATAGAATAACATAGCATTATTGCTTTTGGGCATAATCCAGATTACCAAAATTATGGCAATATCTACCATTTCATATTTATTACAAACAATAGTAATACCTAGTGTAATCCTAAAGAATAGCATGGCCAAATAAATAAACTGTTTAGAAACTATATTTGGGACTTCAAAAGAGCAAGGACCTCATGGGAAAAGTTGTGTCTCCCTAAACAGGAGGGAGGGCTATCTTGCTCTGATTTAACATGCTATGAAATGGAATATAAAGTTAAAATTGCACTTAGCTAGGCATACTGTATGATAACAAACTGCAACAATAAACAAGAATTTAAACTGAGCAATGTATGGTTTAACCCAGAATATGCATGCAAATATAAAAATTATTTAGTATTAAACTTTAGTAAACCAGTTCAAAAATAAGTCAATAAAGTCAACTGGAATACAAAATGTTTTCTTTCAAGACCAATATGTGATAACCCAAATTTGAAAATTAATGGTAAATGTAATTTAAATTATTTCTTGGAAACAAAAATGCATATGCAGGTGGACAGATATTATGGAAGGAGGCAAGATTTGATCATGGAATAACATTCAGTTTAAATGCCGCTTAACAATTTATGAATATTTCAAATTTATTCAAATAAGCAACATTTTTAAGAAGGACTTAAACAGATCAGAAAGGGTCCCTGATGCTCAAAAGATAGAGGAGAACCTCTTGAGAAAAATCTGTAAATACAAATGTTTATTTTCAAGGATATATAGTTTCCTGGTCAATACATGAGTAACATGTTATAAATCAGTAAAATAAAAATTTAATAAAGTTTACAACTGTGACATACTGACAAACACTGGACATCTATTTTGATATCTAGTATGAATTACAAAACATGAAAAGAAAAAGCAAACAGCACCAAGGAAAGTGCTATGGTGCTAAAACAGCAACAGCAAAACAAATACAAAAATGAACAGCACCCACAGCAAAAGTACTCACTCCAAACAGTGTTAAAGAAATAAAACAATTTTTTATATAAAAGTGCAAACAAAAACCAGGACAACACTAAAGATGGCTAAAAAAAATGCCAGACCGGAGCTGTAAAAACAAATGTATCGCTCGAAGATTTCAAGCATCCTCAGAGATAGAGAAACCACTGAATAAAGTGCTCAATAAATAACATGATTATATGGCAACTTAGTGCAATGAAGCAATGAAAACACACCATGTCATACATTTAAAAACTCAAACATGGTGTTGAAATGCCTGCATTAAACAATGGTGTAATTACATAGAGGGGGAAAAAAAGCCAATGAAAGTCTGTCCACTGAGAGTTATAAGAAAGTTATTATTTATTTTACAAGAAAGTTAATTTAAAGAATATTTTGTGAGTTAATTTATTAATTAACAGAAAACAGCAGTACAGCCATGTCTAAATCACATTAGAGAAAAATAACTAATTGTATATGAGCTGCAGCTTCCTGACAAAAAAATCTCAAGTCCCCTAATAAAAATGCAGGCATAAAAGGCACACAGCATAATGAACAAGAATAACTCACATTAAGATCAATGCCAACCCACCAACCCCACTAACCAGAGGATTAAATATTAAATATTTAAACATCATAACATCTAAATTTATATCAGAAACGAATCCCATTTCCAGCCATGTATTAAGAATCACAGTTTTAGGAGAAATGCTGACATTTGAAAGTGCTCATTTAAACCATTTTCACCCTGGGCTCCCAGTTCATAAATCCAAAAGCTTTCATATCTGCCTATTAGGGTCTCTATGCCCCTCCCCTAGGGCAAAGGCATACCCATTCCACACCTATGAAACAAATATTATGTGCAGTATTAGGTAAACTCTTAGTGTGCCCAACAATGGCATATGATTCATCCCCCATTGTAGGGCCCAGACGTGTTCTCCTATTCTGAGTTTAAAATTCCTAGTGGTGTGTACCACGAAGTGGACCCCAAAACTGCACAATAATAAATAAATCACTCCCATGGTGTCACACGTGATGAAGTCCTTAGTCTTGTTTTGGAGTTGTGCGATGGTAAAATCTTGGTGGGAGGAGGTGCTGGCTTTTTTGGTGAAGTAAGGAATATCCCTTCAAGATATAGATGGCTCATTAGTAATATTAGCATAGTATGATAAAAGGAAATTCTCTCAATCGGAACTATCAATAATTTCAGCCCCTTTAATGGCAACTAAGCACACTAAAATAACAATATTGGAAAGAAAATAACAATATAACAAAAAATTAGCTAAAGGAGAATGGACTCAATTTTTTTTTCTTCCCTATTTGACCAACACTTCTTCCCATCTGTGGCAAGATTTTAGTTCATTTGTAATGCTTCTATGGACAAATGGACCAGAAACCTTTTTTTTTCTCCCTAATCCAACAGATGATATTTATACTAATACTTGATATAAACCTGTACATCTATTCAGAAAATGGATATTCTTACAAAAGAAAGAAGGCACACTTTGGCTTTCTATCCTGTCTTTTCAACATCTTGATCAATGTATGGATTATCATGAAACCCCCCTACAAATGGAGGTTCCCAAAGAGTCTTCCATGAGGTTGCCTACATGCTCACTGCCAGGTTGGTGTTTGGCGCTAAAGCCATTTAAATGTATTGCCAGTGAGTGCCTGTGTGGCCTCCGTTTACTGTCACTTTAAGGGCTGCCTGTTTGCAGTAATAATTAATCTGGAAGGGGGACTGAGTGTTTCCAAGCTCGGATCCCACCTGGGCTGCCTGCTAATTGCTCCATTTCTGCCATCGCTAGTTGCTCAGAGGGAGCTCTGCTGAAGGATGTAACTATTGGCTGGAAATATTTTAGAGTGATAGTGATAATGTAGTTTGTTCTAACCTGCCTTCTTTGCAGCACAGACTGTTCTGATTATCTCATCCATTTTGGTCCTGGACTGACGAATTGGACCAATCAGTACTGGGGACTCTGAAATGGAGCCTGTTGAAGTGTGACTGTGTGGATTACAAGCTTGAGATTTGTAGTTTTGGACTGTTGGTGCCTTTTTGCAATAGAAGGGGGAGTTCTTAACGTGACAGACAGCTGAAATGACCAACCAAGCCTTTTGGATCTAAAGGACATTCCTCAAGCTATATGCTGGCGAGTCAGATTTGAAGTGGAAGTTGAGTGAGGAGCAGCTCGAGATATTCGGGCAAGCATCGATGTAGTTTTGACCGAGAGAATAGTGGGAAGGCCGAGTGTTTAGGCCTTCAATTCTGCCTGTTGCTAAGAGAGAGAGAGAGGTATTTATTTCTCTGACTATTTCTGATTTTGTATGAATGAAGAAGCCACTGAAAGTGACCAGGCTAAACCTGTACAGGACCGAAGATTGTGCTGAGTGCAATTGGCCCACCAGAAATCCCATTTCATACCAGTGCTCCCAGTTTGAGCAGAGGCTTTGCGATTGGGGACCAGGGAGTGTTTGGCCTGGTACAGTAAAACATCTTTACCTATAAATGTGCTGTGTACTGGAAGGGGGTTGTGCTCTAGTTCCCCACATCATGAACTGAGTTCTGTTTGCTGGAAGTGTGTCCAACACCAATGGACTGACTCCACCATTAGCTCCATGTGGCTGGGCCTTGCCACGAGGGCCACGCCATCCCACTCTGCTGCACAGAGATGAACCATTGATGAGAGACCTGCCCAGCAATCAGCCCCCCTGCTCCATGCCTGAACAGGAACGATGCTTCAGTGAATCATGTGGGCCCTGCTTTTCCTGGCAGAGAGTTCATCTGCGGTCTCCATTCCTGTCCAGCCTGTGTCCAGTACTGGGTATTGTGAGTAGTCACCAGGGTAGCTCCCTGCAACATATAGCTAAATCAAAAGTGTGTCACCTGATTGTCTTATTTTTTCCTTTATGAACTGAGACCTCCGGCTCCGGATTGCAATTAGAGTGTGATGCATGTTGTTTCTTTTCCTCACAGGACCCCCACCAGCTGCAATGCCGGCCTACCCCAGGCAAAGGTCCTGGCTAGCCCACTTTCCCTCCACTTGGGTACTCAGAGTGTGACTGTCGTAGGGACTCTAAGTGTATGCACAGTAGTGTGAACAATAGAGTATTTAAGCTAATTAACCTGATTACCCCCACCCTCGTTGAAACCCCCCTTAATAAATCAGATCTACTCTTTTTCTGCAATCTAACTAGACTGTGGTCCCAGTTTGTGCTCAAGGTATTGTACTGTTGCCATTTGTGCTGTCTAACCTTATTTTACAGAGGGTCCTAAGGGCTGAGCTGGAGAAACAAACCCTGGTGGTAAGTGTAAACTGTGTGGGTACATGCAAAGCATATCAGGAGTATTGTGAAGGTAATCATTGTGAATCATGTGGGACACTAGCAGGCATAGAGGGGGGTTACAGTGTCCCAGAGGGCTGTGCCCAGGCTAGTTTGACCACTACCAACCCTGACCTCTGGGTGGAGGCACCCGTTTCAGAACTCAGGCCCCTTAACCTGCCAGTAGCCCGACAGGCAGGGGTGGTAGCCCTTGGGATAATGCCACCTAGTGGTTACAATCATGTATCCTCTTATTTGTATTTATTTTTGCACCAACAGAGAAATATGTGCTGAAATAATGATAAATAAATAAATGAATAAATAAAAATTATTGATGGAAGAAAAAAAAGGAAGACAGAGATCCTGTACCCTAGCGATCCTGTGCGTACTCCTTTTGCTTCTGGTGAACAAGTCAGGAACCTTCTGCCACTCCTCATCAGATTTCCATCAGATTTTGACTTTTCCTCACCATACTAATAGTGCTGATGTGAACTTTGTCAGTGCTAACTCAGTGCCCACTCCCATGCAATGATGATGAAGATGATGCACTGCAGGATAATGAAAATAGTGGCGACGACAATGGCGATGATGAACCAAACTGCACTCATGACAGGAAAGATGAGTCCGCTCAAACTGAACACTGATCTAGTCTCACCTTGACTTAACTGTCCAGCTGTCCCTTGGATGGATTCCATAGTGCAAGTACAAGATTTTTACTTGGTGCTCTGAAATGTGTTGGTTTGACATGTATCATTCTTATTTATTTGTCTTTTTTTTGTTACCTACTGTGCTGTTATTAATGTTAAATGACTACTGACATTTGTATTCATTATTTTGTTATAGTGTGTACTGTATTACTAAGTCTCAAATATTTATGTCACAAAATTGCTAATTTAGTTAATTGTACATTAATAAAAATTTGATATAGTGCATACTTTTGTTTTTATGTGCACTTTTTTGCCTGTTTTATGTAATTCTATGTCTGCCTCCCTATGCTCTGGTCATCATAACCAGTCATGCAGAAAATGTGCTAATACTTTGTTCACAGTATTTAGTAAACAATGAAGAAAACTCTGTTTCTTTGTGTGGCATATATGCTGATTTGCTAGAATGGATAGGTAGAATGGATGAAATGAGAAAAACTAATGATGAATCAAGATGCTAAACATTTGCTTCTGTTTTGTGGTCTAATCTGTAGTCTGTATGGTACAGTAAGTATTTATTCCCTTTTTCCTTAGTTATTTAGGTTACCCAGTGATTAAATTATGTTATTTTCCTTACCATATGAGTTACATTTGATAGAGAAAAGCTGTACTCATGACCAAGGGTCCAGGAGGACATTTGGCGTGCTACCTATCTGCTACAAAGCCACTGATAAATGCTTTAAGATTCAGACATAGTCTGGCTGATGATAGTGTTGAGGCAAACTGTAAATGTTATTGCCTGAGGAGTCAATGTGTAAATTCTATGTACTATGTTTCTAATTTTGTTTCCCATTCTCATTCTTGCACATCTAGTGGAACTACTCTCCTATGATCATAGTCATCAGTCTCATCATCATCTTATACAGGTATGTGCTTTGTTGCTATAGGCTCATCAATCCCCCTTTACAAAATATCTAAATATCCTCAACCTTTTTTTGCTTTGATTTTGTATGCCTGAGAAGATGTTAAACCATGGTCATATCTTCCTTTTCTATTAAATGTGGAGGTGGTCACTAAATTTCGCATGGTACCATTTGAAAGGAGTAAAATAACCTCTTATGTGTCCTGGACTTTCCAATTATTCCCTCACTGCCTGCTATCTCATCTCATCTCATCTCATCTCGTCCCATCTCAGCACACCACATCTTGCCTATTCTGGCCCTACCATTAAGGTCCTATATGATATCTGAAAAGAAAACTATACATATGCCTGTCTGTGAGTAGGATATTTCCTGCCAAACAATGTTCTTTACATTTATTTTCCTTCATCCATGGGCATATTCCTATCAGTCAAGACATGTGGACCTCACACAAACATTCAGAATTTCAACCAAACAATTGCATCTAATAGAATGTGCAAATAACAGATATTCAAAATGTTTAAAATATATGCATGTTGCAAAACCAGCTATACCACTACAAGGCTATATGGGGGTGTAGTAAGCAAAAAATAAATAAAATAAAAAGAACTTAAGCACTTACCCTCCATATCTAACTGAATAAAAGCAACAGGAAAGATGCTAGTTGATGCTGCAAAAATATATTATTCCATCTAAAAATCCATGGTTAAAATGCAGTAAAAAATGTGCAAAGGTGCAAGTGGTTCTGGTCTACCCCAACATTTTGCACCTGGACTTACACATTTTCAAGGGGATATCCCCTTGAAAAAAATGGCACATGCAAGCACAAAACATTGGGGAAGACCAGGCACCACTTGCACCATTGCATATATTTTGTATTGCATTTTAACCGTGGACTTTAGATGGAATCATTTTTTTTTTGCAATGTCAACTGGCATCTGTCATATTGCTTGTGTTCAGTCAGCTATGGAGAATGAGTGCTTAAGCTCATTTTTCTACTTCAAAACCTATGTTCAACTCGAAACAAAATCAATCCCATCAGTGCTGCTTCCATAGCTCACAGTGCTCAATAAAATTTAATAGCATATTTCACTGGCATCTACTGTTATCCCACTACCTACAACCACCCAGCTGCCACAAAAAAAACAAAAAACAAAAAAAACATTTGCATCTTAGTGTCAACATCTTGTAAAGAATGGATGTTCAAAATTGTTGATAACTTCTCTCTTCTCCCAGAAAAAGGATGTGCCAATAATAAAATAATGCACCACATGACTCATGAAGACCAAAGAAAATCATTTGAAGATGAACTGTGTAACAGTAGGTTTTATGTAATAAGACAACAGGGGTCAGATATTCAAAACTTTGCCCACTGGGCAAAGTGATTGTGCCCTGTTTTCCAGGGAATTTGCACCTATGTGCAATATTCAAAGGGGGCTTTTGCACATACTAACAGGGTTAGCACACACACACACATACACACAAAAATAATAATGAATACAGTGGGCAGAGAGAGGGGCAGGGACAGAATTACCGGCACAACAGGATACTCAGTACATTTGCATTAGGCAGAGTTAGTACACGCCACTTTGTGCAGCACAAATTCCACCGATTAAAACCCTGACTTACTCTGAGCAACCCTACTGACTGCCAGAGTCACTGCAGCCAACAACCAAGTTGGCAGTTTGGGGACACGCCCAACCACTGGCATCTAGTGGCACCCCTGTCCACCAATCACCATCTTAAGTAAAGTGAAAAAGTCCCTGTTGCCTAGTGGTCCCCGGCCTTTTGATTGCCATTCCCATAGCTATCAAAGTAATCCCTGGTGCCCAGTAGCCCCAACTACCCTCTGATCACCATCCCTGTAGATGTCATAGTAATCCCTGCTGCCTACTGCCCCCCCCATCCTCTGATTGCCATCTCTGTAGCTATCAAAGTAATCCCTGGTGCCTAGTGGTCCCCCTCTCTGATCACTATCCCCATAGCTGTCAAAGTAATCCCCTATGACCAGTGGTCTCCATCACCCTCTGATCGCTGTCCTGTATAGATGACAGTATATCCCTGGTGTCAATTCATCACCCACTCTGATCACCATCCCAAATAGATAACAGTGTATCCCTTGACCCTAGTGTTACCCCCGTCACTCTGATTGCCATCCTGAATAGAGGACAGTATATCTCTGGTGTCTAGTGGTCTCCCCTGTCCTCTGATTGCCATCCAAAATAGATGACAATATATGCCTGGTGCATAGTGATCTCCCCCACCATCCAGTCACTGGCTGAAGTAGAAAATAATAACTCCCAGGCATCTAGTGGCACCCCCCACCCACCGATCCCCATCCCCATACACTATCATTTAGTTCCTGGCATCAAGTGCCCCCACCCACACTGCAGGCACTGACAAACTCACCCTGCCAAACCCCCCTTACCTCATGTGTTGGTGCTCAGAATCCCATATGAGAGCCTTGTTTTCTTCCTCTTTCCCAAGGGTCGTGAGAGCTAAACAGAAAGACGCTCTCCCCAGGTTCCCCTCGCTGCACTGCACACCCTTTCTGAAGTTCTCCAGCTGGCCATCGGAAGGTACGAGAGAGAGAACTGCATCAGTTTAAATCTTGGAGCCTTTTTCCTGCTCATCCTGGGTGCTCTATTGAGAGACTGTGTGTTTTTTGTAGCTAATAGTACAGTCACTGCAGCCTGCGACTTTGTTACTAAATCTTGGCTGGTTAATATCACTAATACAACTCTTGTTGCAGCCTGTTAGTTTTTAAAGAAAATCCTGTCTGCTAAATGTAATTTATTGAAGCAGACACTGCATCTCACTTGGACCAGCTGCTGCTTGCTGGATTTTTTTTTTCATTTCTCCATCTGTGAGGATTTTTTAGTGCAGTACTACAGTTTAAAGTCTAAATTACATTCTGCTCCTTTCCTAGCAATATTCCCTTGTGCTTTCAACTGATCTCTGTAAATTTTCTCTCTCCTTCCCCTCTCTGTAACTCCCTCCCCCTCTGCCCCCTCGTGAATTACCTAGTTTGCCTAATCTTTTACTGGCCCATCCCTTTTTCTATAAACCTACTTAAGCCTTGTTTTCTTCCTCTTTCCCCAGGGTTGTGAGGGCTATACTGAAAGTAGACCACAAAGGTTCCCCTCGCTGCAAGCCCAGTCTGAAGTTCCCCAGCTGGCCATCGGAAGGTACGAGAGAGAGAAAAGCATCAGTTTAAATCTTGGCATCCTTTTCCTGCTCATCCTGGGTGCTCTACTGAGAGACTCTGTGAGTTTTATAGCTAATAGTACAGTCACTGCAGCCTGCAACTTTGTTACTAAATCCTGGCTAGTTAATATTACTAAATACAACTCTTGTTGCAGCCTGTTAGTTTTTTAAGAAAATCTTGTCTGCTAAGTGTAATTTATTGAAGCAGACACTGCAGCTCAATTGGACGTGGTGCTGCTTGCTGGATTTTTTTTTTCATTTCTCCATCTGTGAGGATTTTTTAGTGCAGTACTACAGTTTAAAGTCTAAATTACATTCTGCTCCTTTCCTAGCGATATTCCCTTGTGCTTTCAACTGATCTCTGTAAATTTTCTGTCTCCTTCCCTTCCCTGTAACTCCCTCCCCCACTGCCCCTTCGTGAATTACTTAGTTTGTCTAATCTTTTACTGGTCCATCCCTTTTTCCCCAAACCTACTTAAGCCTTGTTTTTTTCCTCTTTCCCCATGGTCGTGAGGGCTAAACTAAAAGAAGCATGCCACAGGTTCCCCTCGCTGCACATCCATTCCGAAGTTCCCCAGTTGGCCATCGGAAGGTACGAGAGAGAGAACTGCATTAGTTTAAATTTTGGCAACTTTTTCCTGCTCATTCTGGGCGCTCTACTGAGTGACGGTGTGGTTTTTATAGCTAATAGTACTGTCGCTGCAGCCTGCGGCTTTGTTACTAAATCCTGGCTGGTTAATATCATTAAATACAATTCTTGTTGCAGCCTGTTAGTTTTTTAAGAAAATCCTGTCTGCTAAATGTAATTTATTGAAGCAGACACTGCAGCTCACTTCGACCTGCTGCCGCTTGCTGGATTTTTTTTCCATTTCTCCATCTGTGAGGATTTTTTAGTGCAGTACTACAGTTTAAAGTCTAAATTACATTCTGCTCCTTTCCTAGCGATATTCCATTGTGCTTTCAACTGATCTCTGTAAATTTTCTGTCTCCTTTCCTTCCCTATAACTCCTTCCCCCTCTGCCCCCTCATGAATTACCTAGTTTGTCTAATCTTTTACTGGCCCATCCCTTTTTCTCTAAACCTACTTAAGTCTTGTTTTCTTCCTCCTTCCCCAGGGTCGTGAGGGCTAAACTGAAAGAAGCTCTCCCCAGGTTCCCCTCATTGCACTGCACACCCAGTCCGAAGTTCTCCAGCTGGCCATCGGAAGGTCCGAGAGAGAGAACTGCATCAGATTAAATCTTGGAGCCTTTTTTCTGCTCATCCTGGGTGCTCTACTGAGACACTGTGTGGTTTTTGTAGCTAATAGTACAGTCGCTGCAGCCTGTGACTTTGTTACTAAATCTTGGCTGGTTAATATCACTAAATACAATTCTTGTTGCAGCCTGTTAGTTTTTAAAGAAAATCCTGTCTGCTAAGTGTAATTTATTGAAGCAGACACTGCAGCTCACTTGGACCTGCTGCTGCTTGCTGGATTTTTTTTTTTCATTTCTCCATCTGTGAGGATTTTTTAGTGCAGAACTACAGTTTAAAGTCTAAATTACATTCTGCTCCTTTCCTAGCAATATTCCCTGGTGCTTTCAACTGATCTCTGTAAATTTTTTGTCTCCTCCCCCCCTCCCCCGTAACTCCCTCCCCCACTGCCCCTCGAGAATTACCTAGTTTGTCTAATCTTTTACAGGCCCATCCCTTTTTCCCTAAACCCACTTATGCCTTGTTTTCTTCCTCTTTCCCCAGGACAGTGAGGTTAAATTAAAAGAAGCCATCCCCAGGTTCCCTTGCTTGCACACCCGGTCAGAAAGATCCCCATCAGGTCATTAAATCTGAAGGGTCATGATGCAACTTATGAAAGCTCCTCAGGTTCCCTCCCTGCAAACCCAGTTCGAAGTTCCCCATCTGGCTATCAGCAGGTACGAGAGAGAGAACTGCATCAGTTTAAATCTTGGCGCCTTTTTCTGCTCATCCTGGGTGCTCTACTGAGAGACTGTGTGGTTTTTGTAGCTAATAGTACAGTTGCTGCAGCCTGCGACTTTGTTACTAAATCCTGGCTGATTAATATCACTAAATACAACTCTTGTTGCAGCCTGATAGTTTTTAAAGAAAATCCTGTCTGCTAAGTGTAATTTATTGAAGCAGACACTGTAGCTCACTTGGAACTGCTGCTGCTTGCTGGATTTTTTTTTCCTTTCTCCATCTCTGAGGATTTTTTAGTGCATTACTACAGTTTAAAGTGTAAATTACATTCTGCTACTTTCTTAGCCTTATTCCCTTGTGCTTTCAACTGATCTCTGTAAATTTTCTGTCTCCTTCCATATCCCGTAACTCCCTCCCCCACTGCCCCCTCATGAATTACCTAGTTTGTGTAATCTTTTACTGGCCCATCCCTTTTTCTCTAAACCTACTTAAGCCTTGTTTTCTTCCTCTTTCCCCAGGGTCATGAGGACTAAACTGAAAGAAGCCCTCCCCAGGTTCCCCTCGCTGCACACCCGGTCTGAAGTTCCCCAATTGGCCATTGGAAGGTACGAGAGAGAGAGAACTTCATCAGTTTAAATCTTGGAGCCTTTTTCCTGCTCATCCTGGGTGCTCTACTGAGAGACTGTGTGGTTTTTGTAGCTAATAGTATATTCGCTGCAGCCTGTGACTTTGTTACTAAATCCTGGCTGGTTAATATCACTAACTACAACTCTTGTTGCAGCCTGTTAGTTTTTAAAGAAAATCCTGTCTGCTAAGTGTAATTTATTGAAGCAGACACTGCAGCTCACTTGGACCTGCTGCTGCTTGCTGGATTTTTTTCATTTCTCCATCTGTGAGGATTTTTTAGTGCAGTGCTACAGTTTAAAGTCTAAATTACATTCTGCTCCTTTCCTAGTCTTATTCCCTTGTGCTTTCAACTGATCTCTGTAAATTTTCTGTCTCCTTCCCTTCCCTGTAACTCCCTCCCCCTCTGCCCCCTCGTGAATTACCTAGTTTGCCTAATCTTTTACTGGCCCATCCCTTTTTCTATAAACCTACTTAAGCCTTGTTTTCTTCCTCTTTCCCCAGAGTCGTGAGGGCTAAACTGAAAGAAGCCTTCCCAATGTTCCCCTCCCTGCACACCTGGTCCGAAGTTCCCCAGCTGGCCATCGGAAGGTAAGAGAAGAAAACAGCATCAGTTTAAATCTTGGCACCTTTTTTCTGCTCATCTTTGGTGCTCTATTGAGAGACTGTGGGTTTTTTGTAGCTAATAGTACAGTTGCTGCAGCCTGCGACTTTGTTACTAAATCTTGGCTGGTTAATATTACTAAATACAACTCTTGTTGCAGTCTGTTAGTTTTTTAAGAAAATCCTGTCTGCTAAGTGTAATTTATTGAAGCAGACACTGCAGCTCTGTTGGACCTGCTACCGCTTGCTGGATTTTTCCTTTCATTTCTCCATCTGTGAGGATTTTTTAGTGCAGAACTACAGTTTAAAGTCTAAATTACATTCTGCTCCTTTCCTAGCGATATTCCCTTGTGCTTTCAACTGATCTCTGTAAATTTTCTGTCTCCTTCCCCTCCCTGTAACTCCCTCCCCCTCTTCCCCCTAGTGAATTACCTAATTTTCCTAATCTTTTACTGGCCCATCCCTTTTTCTCTAAACCTACTTAAGCCTTGTTTTCTTCCTCTTTCCCCAGGGTCATGAGGGCTAAACTGAAAGAAGCCCTTTCCAGGTTCCCCTCGCTGCACACCCAGTCCGAAGTGTCCCAGCTGACAATCAGAAGGTAGGAGAGAGAGAACTGCATCAGTTTAAATCTTGGCACCTTTTTCCTGCTCATCCTGGGTGCTCTACTGAAACACTGTGTTTTTTTTGTAGCTAATAGTACAGTTGCTGCAGCCTGCGACTTTGTTACTAAGTCCTGGCTGGTTAATATCACTAAATGCAAATCTTGTTGCAGACTGTTAGTGTTTAAAGAAAATCCTGTCTGGTAAGTGTAATTTATTGAAGCAGACACTGCAGCTCACTTGGACCTGCTGCTTGCTGGATTTTTTCGCCCTCTCACCCATCCCCCACCCCCTCACAATTTTAAATGCACCATCTAACTCCGCCCATTGTGGCTCCCTGCCAGTGCACATTCTGTCTCCACCTTCTGCTGCTGTCTGCCTGATATTCATTGGGCTAGGCAAACCTGCCACTCCTCTCACCGCTCAAACCTATACGCCTCTGATTTTAGAACTGCACAAAACTCATGCCATAATCTAATTTTTAAAGGGTGTTTCTTGTTTTCCTTCCTATTCCTAGGTTGAACTCGAACCAGGACTCAGCGTTCTTCTACTCTCTCTCATAATTATTTTAAAACATACCTTCCCACTTGTCCAGTCAGCCCCTTAATTAGTTTATTTTTTTCTTTTTACTTTCAGTCACTGGATACTTTCTGTACCTTTTCAAAGTGATAGCTTGATTATTAACATGCAGAGCTGCTTTACTTGAGTGCAGGCAGTACTGAGATTGTGTTTAACCTGCATGTTTTGGCTTATTGTGCAGTACATTGACCTGTGCCTACCTCTCATTTTATCCTTAAGTGCCCCTATATTGTTGCATGGGATCTTAGAAAGGACATTAAGCTAGGTATTGTGTGGCCAGGTCCCAATTTACACTCCTATAGTGACACCTGATTAACGCTGGCAACTGTGATCTTTTTCCCCTAGTCTTCCACTAGGACAAGGCTGACGGCCAGGGAAAACAGCCACTAATATAAAACAAGGGGTTTCTCCCGCAGGCACCTACCCCAAATTTCCAACTTAATAACTGATTCCACCAGGAGATATACCGGTCTTCCAACATGGCCCCAGAATACTCTTTATACAACTATGGCACCACTTGCCTTAAGTCCTACTGGACTAGTAACTCACCGGCCTCTCTCCCAAATAGGTGTGTACTCCTGGCCCTCGTATACATACTGTCTCTCCTCTGGGTGGACATGTCCTTAGGGGAATCACTTCTTGACCCCATGAGGCAAAATCTCAGTGACCCTGAGCTTTGTGGTCATTACTACTGGACCTCTCCCACAATTAAAAATGAAAGCCTCATAGCACATGAGTTAGTAAAGCGTGGCTCCTATTATGTGGTGATCCATGATGCATGCAGAAGGCTCCACAACCTCTCAAAGCCTTCAATTAGGCAAGTGTTAGCTTGACTACTTGCTCTTCTTCTGCTCCATGGAGGAGACATTCAACGTAACCCGGGACCCCCTCTAGACAATTTCCTTGTATCCACCCCCCCAGGATCCTCACTGGGCATCATCAAAAGGCTTAAGGATAGTGCATATGAACGTATGCAGCCTTAGACCTAAAATCCACGCGGTCTGAACTTGGCTTAACCTCTACAAGACAGACGTCCTTGCAATCTGAGACCTGGCTCAAGGCCCATATTCATGGCCATGAGAGCATGATCCTTGGCTACAATACCTTCAGACAGGACAGGGCAGGAAAGAGAGGGGGAGGGGTCCTAATCTATATGAAAGACACTCTAAATGTGAGTCTACTAAAGCCCAACCTTGGTAGCTGCCAGAACGGGGAGTCTATCTTCATCCATCTAACCCTTGGTAATGCTAAACATCTCACCTTTGGCTATGTCTATAACCCTCCTAAGAATGCCCAACTTGCTCTTGCGGGCATCATCAAACTGGTTGGCAGTGAATTAACCAATGAACTCCTAATAATAGGAGATTTCAACCTGAACTGGGCCACTGGCCCCAACAAGGTCCTCAAGGGTACGATCCAAGACACAAACCTGGAACAGGTCATCTCTCTACCTACCAGGCTTAATTATAAAATGGGGAACCATACTACTCTTGACTGGGCTCTGTTATCTAACTCCCTCAACATACAGAAAGCAGGTATATTGGCTGACACCATTAATGATCACTCCCCAATATTCTGTATTTGGAAGAACAGAGCACCAAAGATTCCCCCTAGGATATTCACAGTAAGTGACTTCTCCAATTTCATGCCAGCAAAATTTAATGACTACCTAAGTAGCCTGGACTGGAGCCTGATTAGGCTCCTCCCGACATCGGATGAGGCCCTTGCCTATTTCCAAAACTCACTCCTCAATGCAGAATCTCTCTTTGCCCCTTCAAAAAACTTCATACAAAAGGAGGCTGCCATAAATGGATCTCCCACTCTGTGAAATCTCAGATGAAAAGAAGGGACAAGGCTTGGAAGAAATTCTGGCTCTCCCACCTTCCTGCAGACCTGGTTACTTACAAAACCCTAAGAAATAAATGTAAGCTAGACATCAAACTTGCCAAAAAAGAGTATGTAACCCATCTCCAATGGTCCACACTGGGGAACCCTAAGCTCTTCTGGGCACAAATCAATGAACTGCTTAAGGGCAACTCCAAGGAGGCACAAGGTCAAATTGAGGTACAAGGACAGTGTATCAGTGATTGCCAGCTTAAAGCCTCAGTAATCAACCACCACTTCACCAACCTTGATGCATACAAGGTAGGGCTACCAACACCCATGCCTGTACAGACCTTTGAGGAATCCCTCAGTCTGAACAGACCCCAATTTCACCTGAGAATGGTCAAGGTGAGTGAGGTCCATAAACTTCTGATAGGCCTCAAACACAAAGGCTCTGGTGGCCCAGATGGAATCAGCCTGAGGCTACTCCAGGAAGGTGCACTGTCCCTGGCCAAACCTCTGACCTGGATCATCAACAGGTCTTTACTTGAAAGGTACGTTCCACACCAGTGGAAGGCTGCCAGCATGGTCCCCATTTACAAGGGTGGCTCTTGTGAACAAATTGGCAATTACAGGCCCATCTCCCTTCCGTGTATCCTGGCCAAATTGCAAGAAAGGCTAGTTTATGGGCAACTGAGAGACTATCTGGAGCTCCACCAAATCCTAGCCCCTTCACAGCATGGCTTTTGGGCAAACCATGGAACAGACATGGCACTCCTCAAACTCACAGTGGACCTATTCAGGGCAATGGATGAGGGCATGCCGACGGGTGCTATCTTCATAGACCTGTCCAAGGCATTTGATCTTGTGGACCACAGCCTTTTTCTTACTAAGCTTCAAGGCATTGGGCTTGATGCCCAGGCCCTAAATTGGTTCAAGAACTACCTCCCAGGCTGCTCCCAGAGGGTCATTTGGAAGGGAGAGCTTTCTGCCCCTTTACCCATCAAGGAGGGTGTGCCTCAGGGCTCAATTCTTGGCCCCCTCCTGTTCTCTCTCTCTCTTCACAAATGACCTAAACCAGCACTGTGGGGATAGCTCAGTAGTTCAATATGCAAACAATACTGTAATCTTCTGAGCCAGGTCCACACCACATGATCTTGGCCCACTCCTACAAGGGGAGCTAAACACACTCAAGGCCTGGCTCACATCAAACAGAATGATCCTCAATGCAGCAAAACCAAAAGCCATGCTGTTTGGTCCTAGATCCATTGGCCAGGATCGGACCAATTCCCTAAAACTTACTACCCTTGGGGATAAATGAATAGACGTAATTGACAATATAAAATACCTAGGGCTAACTATTGACCAGAGTCTCACCTTTAAACCCCACATTGACCAGATAACAAGGTCTATCCACATCAAACTTGGCACCATGTACAGGCTAAAAAATCAACTTATCCCAGAGGCTAGACAAGCAATCACCTCCAGTGTCCTCCTACCCACATTAACCTATGCTGCCTCAGTAATCCAGGACATGGCAAAGGGTGAGGTTAGTAGGCTTCAGGTCCTGTACAGCAAGGTTGTGAGGTTTGGGACAATGTGTCAACCAAGAAGCCACCCCTGCATCTCACTAGCCCAGCTGCAATGGCCTTCTTTTGAGGCTCTTCTACCATATCCTCTGCTCTGCCGTGCATACAAATTGCATAGCCCGGCAGCCTCACCAAGCCTAACAGGAATAATCATGGCTAAGCCTAACCCTTGAATGCTCAGGATCTTGGGTCAGTCCCTACTGGCAATCCCCAGAATCAAGACTCACAAGGGAAGCAGTTCCTTCACTCTCACAGCCCCTATACTGTGGAACACTCTCCACTTCTAGTACAGGAAGCCCCCTCACTACCAATCTTTTGCACTAGGCTTAAGCCCCATTTACTTGGGACACTCTCATGCCACTGTGAGGGTATAGGATAATCACCCCTGATCCTAATCACAACACCCATCCCCCCTCTTTTCTCACCTTAACCTACATTAAATCTTGCCTTAAATCTTTCAAGTGTTGCACTTACAGTCTACGATTTGAATAATTGCCTGTACTGTTATCCTCATTATCTTGTCTACTTCCTGTAACCCTGTATCACCTGCCTGTATGTTTTGTAATGCTTCTGGATCACCTGATTGTATGTATTGTATTGCTTCTGTTCCCTGGGTCGCCCCTGAAAAAGGGACCTTCGTGGGCCCAGTGGGCCAACCCGGTCACCAAAATTCAATAAATAAATAAATAAAAGGGAGGTAAAAATCCCTCTTTACAAGACACTGGTTAGGCCTCATCTGGAGTACTGTGTGCAGTACTGGAAGTTGCACCTGCACAAGGACATCAACAAAATGGAGGCAGTTCAGAGAAGGGTAACCAAAATGGTGCAGGGACTGCATCAGAAAACATATGAGGACAGATTAACAAAGCTCAATATGTATACCCTAGAGCAAAGGAGGGAGAGAGGTGATATGATCAAAACATTCAAACATCTTAAGGGCATTAACAAGGTGAAAGAGTCTAACATGTTTCATTATAAGAAAAATAGCAGGACAAGAAGGCATAGCATGAGATTAGAGGGAGGGAGGGCAATTATGGGGTAATGTGAGGAAGTTCTTTTTTGCAGAAAGGATGGTTTATGCATGGAATGGCCTACCTCAGGAAGTGGTGGATATGAATACAGTGCAGGGCTTCAAACAGGCATTGGATAGGCATAAGGGAGCAATACAGATAAGTATAAATATATAGGCCATTGACAGAGTAAAGACCTATGGCACATTCATAAGGTAGAAAAAATGGGCAGACTGGATGGGTCTTGCGGTCCTTAGCTGCCATCAACTTCTATGCTTCTGTGTTTCTATGTTTCACTGATTCCTGAGGTACCTTACTGGTCACCATTCTTTCCTTGGAGTGAACTCCATTCACCACCACCCTCTGGCATCATTTCTTGTTAAGCTAGGACTAATTGACTGACTCCAAGCCACAGCTTTCTTCTCTGTTTGTGTGTACGGCTATGCAGTCAAGACATTTTTCTAATAGTGTGGCTATGTTCCCCAGAAGAAACTTAAAAAATATTTTTTTTCTGAGACTTTAGTCAGGCTTAACAATAAGCGAGTGGAACTTCTCAGTTCAGCATTGTTGCAGTGGTGTGAGTGACTATATTTCATAATAATGCAATTTAAATGTAATACATCTTCCTGTGTGGAATAGAAACATGGCAGACAGAGGGTGTAGTACCAGAACATGTTGTTGGTTCAGTAGCCCCAGGAAAGCTGCTGCAAATGTAGAGCAGTAAGCTGCAGGAGAGGATGACAGTACTGAAGAGTGATGCTCAGGGTGCATTCCCCATACAAATTTATGTTTTACCCCATAAAAGTCTGTAGTCTTCACCAGCACCAGTATGGCATCCTTTGACATCACGGAAAAAAGTAAACATATTATTCAAAGTACTAATATTGCTGCTACGAAGACATGATTATAAACTACCATTGATACTATCAATGCAAATGTATAATCTTCATCCATTGCCACTGCCACCAGTACCACCATGATGAGAACATCCTCCTTAATAACCACCACTGCTGTGATCCACCACCCATCCACTGTGACTACTAGCATCCCAACTTCTGCTGCAACAGTGGCTCTGCCAGCCACACCTGCCACTGTGACCCAGACCAATCCTGGCACTGTGACCCAGACCACTCCTGCTACTGTGACTGAGAACATACCTGCCATTGTAACCATGTTGACCAACAGTCTTGCTATGGTGCTTTGACCACAACTATCACTGTAGCCACAGTCAGTTGTGCAACTATTTCCAGTAATGTGTCCACCCATACTGTGGCACCTCTTGTTTCTCGGTCTGCCTCTAGTACTGTAGAGCTTGTCAGTGCAGATGAGGAGGAGGCACACTTATCTGGGTCTGGGTACTTTCCACCAGGAGATGGACATCATCTGAGGAGGGTAATCTAAGCAGCTTTGATGATGAGGCAGAGTATAAGGAGTACCTTTAGAGCTGTAAAGCAAGAAATTTGGGTGGTCAAAAAAAAAACAGCTCAATCTCTTGAGGTAGCAGTGGCAGGAGAAAGAATAATATGGCTCCTGTCCCCTAAAAAAGGGCAATCTACCCTTCAGCACTTTTTTCAGCACACACCATCCCAGCCTGAACAGTCAAGTATGGCAGGTGCAGAGGCATTAGTAGTGCTGGGGAAAACATGCAGATGCAGATCCAAACAAGAAGGCTATTGGAGGCCAAAAGAGTGGTGGTGGTGGTGGTACTGGTGACACTAGCCTTATGAGTGGTGTCAGGAGCAGTATGAGCATGGCATGGTTGCATCTCATGTTGCTAAAACAAGGTAATAGAAAGTCAATGTGCACACTGTGTAATATGACTATTAGCAGGAGGAATCTCTGGCAGATTTAACAACCACCTTCTTAATGAACCACCTAAAGGTAAAACATCCCAGGTTTTTAAAAGTTCAGGGTCCATGCCTGTAGTTTCATCAGATCTTTCTCATGGTGATAATGCAGGCAGTGGAGCTGGTGGCACTGACAAGGTCACAGAACATTCTGCCTGTGAAAAAATGTTGCTGTGCCTGCTACTGCTATCACTCCATCACTCTCAACACCAAAGAGACCTCCATGTTCCTCCAGTACTCCCACCAGGCACCAGTCCCAGACTATTTACACACCATCTGACAAGTGTGGGAGCATACCCCCATACATGGTTATTCCCAGTAGTGGAAGCATTCCAGGCCAGAATTAAGTACCAGTCATCTCATACATGGCACATCTCTCATTTCACAGGTGAAATTATAGCATTGGATCTGCAACCCTTTTCACTTATGGAAGACACTGGCTTTTTGAGACCTCTGCAGTACTTGCATCCTTGGTACCAGCTCTCATCACATTCCACATTTTCACGTATTGTGGTGCCAAAGATATATGAGGATGTGTGAAAGGCAACTACCACACTACTCTCAGAGGCTGTGGGCGGAATTTTCAACAGCCCTTCAGACATCTGGAGCAGTGCAAACTCCATGCATGCATATCTCTCCTTGACTGCACATTCATATGGCAAAAGCCTATGTCTCATGCAGTGGATTCCGTCTTCTGTCCTGCAACTGACTCTCTCTTCATTCCTCCTCAATCTAGCAGTCACTCCTGGTCTGCTTTCTGTCAGTGTCAATGGCTCAGCAGGTAGCACACTTGCCTCTGAGGCTGGGAGATCATAAAGCTGTGGGTTCTAATCCCACACCACACACTTGGGTTGAATCCCAATACTGACACTGTAGTACAGCATGAGGGGGGTCCTGCACTCCTGAGTTGCTGTCTTTTGGATGAGACATTACACTGAGGTCCCATCTGCCAGTTCTGGTGGCTCAGATGGATGTTAAAACTCCAATGGCACTTCTCGAAAAGAGTAGGGGAATTTCCCCATTGCCCTGGTCAAATTTCCCCCCATTCACTAAAAATACCACCAACAGCTCAAACTGGTTCAAAGTCAATTGGCATTCATCTGTATCTCCCTCCCTTGGGTTGTGCCTGAAAATAGGTAGAATTTGTCTAGTGCACTTACCCCGTCAACAATAAATGAATAAATAAATGTTTGCCTAATGGAGAAAGACCACATGTCACGGAACATCCTGGCATTCATTCAAGACATGTTGCAGTCATGATCAGTTGGTACCAGTCTGCATACTATAGTCTTTCATCATGGATAACAGGGCAAATACCGTGAAAGCAGATGCTGAAGGACATTTTGTTGAGATTTGGTGCTTTACCCGCACCTTAGATTTAGTGTCATATCTGTGCTACGTCACAGTACTGAGGCTAACAAGACTGCCTCCACAGCACACTGTATCTGTGCTCATTTTCATCACTTTGTGAAGGTGACTAACCAACAAGACGTGTAACAATGCCCTGTTCTGCCTCAGCTTTGCTTGATACAGGATGTCAGAATCAGCTGGAATTCATCATATCTGATGCTGTATAGACTGCAAGAACAGAAGCACATGCTTCATGACATGGCAATGGAGTGTGCCATTAGGGAAGCCTTGGGCCACCATAAATGGTCGCTGCTTGATGTCATGGTGGGAGTACTTGATCTTAGTGTGCCCATTGTCACTCTTGGTGAGGTGATCTCAGCAGTGCATATACTTAAAGCATCCATGGAGAGATATCTAGAGGTAAAAAGGGAGATACCAGATGGGGCAACTGTGCTCGTTTAAGGAGCTGTAAGCTGAACCAGATGAAAGGTTTTTGAAGGTGCTGGGTAATCGCAGTCACATTTTTTCAGCCATGCTGAATTCTCATTTCAAATGTGAGATCCTTCACATGGCTACAGGTAGCAAGCAACAGAGTAATTCATTTTCAATGAAATCTGTGTGATGAGCTGACTGGTTGGATGTCAGGATTGGTGACATATGGTGGCTGGTTCAGGAGATCATGAGAGAGGGGAAATTACTCTGGCAGGACTGGTTACACTGGTGGAGATGGGGAATGAATAACTATTACTGACAGTAGCATTGATGGAAGTGAGTGGGCACTGCTTAGTATGTCCTTATGCCAAGATCAACAGAAGAGGACACAGACACAGCTTTTTTTTTGTGGAAAATGTCTTGAACAGCTATTTTGGTAAGTTTCTTGTCCCATTTCAGGTTTATCCATTAGGTTACTGGGTGCTGAAGATGCATTCATTCCCTCACTTGGCACAATTATCTGAGAAATACAGTGTACATACGTTACCCCCTTACCAGTGTGGTATCTGAGAGGATGTTTAGCACAGCTGGTGATGTTGCTGAGCCTCATCATGTACCACTGGTCCCTGAACATATCCGGCACCGTGTTTGCTTGTTAAAAACTCATTACTTCCAGTAGCTCCATATGAAGTCCAAAACATCCATTGTTTACCTGACACAGACTGACGGATCAGGTAATAATGAGTCAATGTACCGTTACTTGAGTACAAATGTGAGTTCCCGCCCATGAAAATAGAAATATGATCTCTCAGGTTTGTTTTTCTGATTGTTTTTCTTCATAAAATTAACCTGCATATTTCCTTCCTATAGTGTTTAATGTACACAGCTTCTTTATAATATAATTAAATACATTAACTTTTCATGAACCAGATATAACTTCTTCTTGTTTTAATGCATGTTGTTCTCATGTATCATAGAAACAGCAAGGGTACTGAACAAAAACATAGCTGTTATAGCACTAAGGTGAATAAAAACCCAGCAGGTGTTAATAAATTGCTTCACATGTTATGACTTCCCAACAGAGGTAGTGAAACTGAGTGCCTTGTGCAGTGCATGACTCACCACTCTATTTTTGCATAAAGCCTACAAAAACAACATTCCCAAACTCTATTTTCTTCCCAGTTCCCACCTCACCCCAATGTTTCACAGATACAGCTTGTTTAGGGGACTGTTTTTGCTGCTTTAGTCATTTTGCTATCCCTTTCTTCCTTGCAATTATGTATTTCACAAATAAAGAAGCTTGCCTGCTTTTACTGCTCATTTAAAATCTTTCTATTTCATTTCCTTTTTTCACAGCTCCCCCATCACCCCTTCACATAGCATCTGGGCAAACCCACATGGATTAAAAATTGCCCTTATGAACATATGTAGCTTCCCTGCCAAATACCCTGATCTTGAAGCCTGGGTATCCCTCCATAAATCCCACATCCTCTGCCTCTTGGAGACTTGGCTTAAGCCACATCACACCGATGCCATGTACCACTTGGCGGACTACTCCTTACTGTGTCAGGATAGACCTGGTGAAGAAAGGGCAGCGGTATTGCCATTTTCATCAGAGAACCCATCTCTGTCTCAATCACCCTTTGCTCTGACCCTGCCTCCCCCAGTGAATGGCTTATCTTAAAAATTACCTTTAGTTCTTCTAAGAAACTCTTCTTGGGGTGCTGCTACAGCCATCCTGGAGTTGGCACTGAGGGTTTACAAAACCTCTTGACCAGGTATGGGTCTCTCTCCTACCCAGGGATGCCATTCTACTCGGTGATTACAGTCTCAACTAGCTAAGTGACCAAGAACCTGATTTTTCTAACTTACTCAAAACAGCACAATGTGGAGCAAACCATCACTATCCCCACCTGGCTCAACCCTCTCACCACTACCCACACTCTGCTGGATTGGGTGATCACAAATAGGGAAGACAGAGTACTTCAGGCTGGGATGCTTGCTTACTCAATAAGTGATCACTTCCTGATGTACATCATTTGGTCCTCCAAGTCCACATGCCCCCCCGCCCAAGTACCTTTCTTTTCACAATTTCAACTGTCCTGACATCTCCCTTCTCCTGAATGATGTTAGGGCAGTGAACTGTCGGGGCCTCTATTCCCTGATGGACATGTCTTCAGCTGTTATCTTTTTCACCAACACTCTTCTAGCTATACGGGACCGCTACTTTCCAATCATGACACGTAGAGTCAGAGGTGGGTGCACCCACTGGATAACCAGTGAACTACTAACTCTTGTGAAAGCCAGGGACAGCAAGTGGTCTGCCACAAATTATCCACCTTCTCTGTTCTATGGAACAAATACAGGCAACTGTGCAATCATTGTAAACACTTGACCAGATCCTTAAAACGGAATTATAGGAACACCAGGGAATTTTGGGACTCCATTAGCTCCCTTCTTAACCCCTGTACCAACAGCCTGAACATTCAACTGCGTTCCTCAATGGCCCACTGACCAAGCCCTCTGAGGTTGCTCAGGCTTTTAATATGAAATTTACTGACCTCTCAGCTCTCCTAAGCAAACTTCCCTTCAGCCAATCTACATATCCTCTAATCATCACTACCTCACTCACCTCACCCTCCTCTCCTAGTGCCTTCCCCCATCCCCCCTTTCTATTTCAGGTCAATCTCCCAGAATGAGACCTCCAAGCTTCTACAGAGTCTCCCTAACTGGGGTAGCCCTGGTTCAGATGAACTCTCCCCTGTTCTGCTCAAACCCATCTCCCCGGCAATCTCCCAACCCATTACTTTTATTTTTAATATGCCCTGTCCACCTCCTCCATGCCTGACCAATGGAAAACTGCTAAGGTAGTTCTCATCTTTAAATCAGGTGACCCCAACTCTCCTGACAACTATCATCTGATATCAATCCTCCCCCACCTAAGTAAGTTTCTCGAGAAGATTGTTCATCGCCAACTGTCTGAACACCCAAATCCACAACTGGGACATGACAGTTCCGGGATACGGATTACACCGGAAGGATAGGGAAAAGAGGAAGGGGCAGGGGATGGCACTGTACATAAAGGAGGGATTAAAATGTGGAAGGAAGGAGGGAGACAAGGGAGATACAGAAGCACTGTGGGTGCAACTACAGGATCCCAAAAATGGATCACTAAGACTGGGGGTGGTGTACAGGCAAACCTCTCAATCTGAAGGGATGGACATGGTACTGGCAGAACAGATCAGGGGGGACTGTGGGAAGGGGGGATGGTAATAGTGGGGGACTTCAACCTGCCTCGGGTGGAGTGGGACACACCTACCACAAAGAACAGAAGGGAGCAGGTAATACTGGATGCCTTCCAGGAAAGCTTTCTAGTACAGTTGGTTAAGGAACTGACTAGGGAAGGGAACTCCCTTGATCTAGTACTTATAAATGGGGAGTGGGTGAGGGATGTGAGGGTGAAGGAACCACTGGGGGGAAGTGACCACCAGACAGTATGGTTCCAGTTACAGATGGCTAAAGAGAGGGGGGCATCTGGCACAAGCGTGCTGGATTTCAGGAACGCCAAGTTTAAGATGATGAGGGAAGTGGTACAGGGTTTCCTGAGCAAAATTCAACTGGGTATGGACACACAACAAAGATGGAAACTGATAAGACAAGGGATAGTGGAGGCAACAGAAACTTGCTGTAGGGCCCAGACTAAGAAGGCTAGGGGAAAGAAACCCAGCTGGATAAGCCAAGGGGTGCTAGACAGGGTGAGGAGGAAAAGGGCAGCTTATTGGAGATACAGAAAATCAGGGCAGGAGGAGGATAGGGAGGAATATCTTCAGAAAGCAAAGGAAGCAACCAGGGGTAAGGACAGCCAAGGTGGCAAGAGAACTCAGACTGGCACAGGGCACCAAAAAAAGGGAAATAGACGTCTTTAGGTACATCAGGGAGAAAAGAAGCTGTAAGGACCAAATTGTAAGGATTAAGAAGGAGGGTGGGTGGGTAGAAAAGGGGGGTGAAAAGGCAGAAGTGCACAACGACTACTTCTGTTCAGTCTTTATGAAAGAAAGGAAGGGGGCACTGCCGATAGTAGGGGGGAGAATAGAAACAGATGGTGGGGAGGGGGATGATGGACAGAGAAATCACACTGGGGAGGGTGCTGGAAGAGTTGAGGGGATTGAGGGTGGACAAGGCACCAGGACCAGATGGAGTACACTCAAGAGTGCTGAAGGAGTTGGCAGAGGTCCTGGCAGGACCCTTGGTGGAATTATTTAATTTATTTCTAGACACAGGATGCATATCCCATGACTGGAGACTAGCTCACATGGTTCCCCTCCACAAGTGTGACCTCAAGGATGAACAGGGTAACTACAGGCCAGTAAGTCTAACGTCCATAATGGAGAAGCTAATGGAGACCATCCTAAAGGAGAGGCTAGTGGAACTACTGGAGGTGAATGGAGTGCAGGACAGGAGGCTACATGGCTTCATCAAGGGCAGGTCATGCCAGACCAGCCTGGTGGAATACTGTGACTGGGTGACTAGACAAATCGACGGGGGCCATGTGGTGGATGTCCTGTACCTAAACTTCAGTAAAGCCTGCTATTCAGTACCACACAGGAGACTTGGAAGCAAGCTATGGGGCACAGGGGCAGGATCAAAACTGGTGGGGTGGGTGGAGAACTGGCTAAAAGATAGGCAGCAGAGGGTGGTGGTAGGTGGGGAATACTCATCCCCTAAGCCTATGACAAGTGGTGTTAAACAGGGGTTAGTGTTGGGCCCAGTGCTGTTTGGCATATTTATTGCAGACATTTCAGAGTGCATCAGCAGCAAAATCAGCCTATTTGCGGATGACACCAAGATGGGAGTGGTGGTGGACAACCAGGTTGCATGACGAGGGCTACAGGAGGATCTGGCAAGGCTAGAGGCATGGTCTGACAGACGGCAGCAGGGATTATGTGCAAAAAAATGCAAGGTACTGCACTTTGGAACAAAAAATCCAAGGAGGAGCTACCTTCTGGGGGTGGTGAGGCTGGAGGTAACAGAAGAGGAGAAGGATCTGGGGGTGCTCATCATGGGAGCAATGAACAATTCTGCGCAATGCAGAAAGGCAGCAGTAATGGCCAACAAAATGCTGGGGTGCATTGCAAGGGGCATTATCTCAAGAAGAAGGGAGGTTATTCTACCATTATACAGATCGCTGGTTAGACCCCACCTGGAATACTGCGTGCAGTACTGGCACCCATACCTACAAAAGTACATTAGGCTGCAGGAGGGGGTGCAGTGTAGGGCAACAAAGATAATTCAGGGCCTGAGGGAACTGCCATATGAGGTCAGACTAAGAGAGTTAAACATGTACACACTGGAGGAAAGGAGGGACAGTGGGGAAATGATTGAGACCTTCAAATACATGAAGGGGATAATCAAAGCAGACACAGAGGTCTATTCAGGAGGAGGTTGGGGAGAGACAGTAGGGATGGGCCATGACATGAGATTGGGGGGGGTAAATTCAGGAGGGAGATGAGTGGGCATTTCTTCATGGAGAGGGTGGTGGCAAAGTGGAATGTACTACTAGCTGAGGTTGTGGCATGTAACACAGTGGAATGCTTCAAGAAGGGGTGGGACAGGGCAAAGGGGAGGGTTAAGGGAGGGAGGAAGGGAAGGGTAAGGGGTGGGGCAGCTGCTGAATAGGGAGCTAGCTGCAATTTCGAGCAGCCTAGATAGAACAGGATGGTCTTTTGCTGCTGGCAACTTTCGTATGTTCATATGTTTATAACACCTCCACAAATACAACTTACTGTGCAGTCAGCAGCATGGCTTTCGAAAAAATCACAGCACCACAACGGCTCCAGCTCACTTTAATGATCACATCCTCACAAACATGGATTGGGGGTGCACCACCAGCACCATTTTTGTGGACCTGTCAAAGGCATTTGATATGGTCAATCACACCCTCCTCCTCTCCAAACTAGCCCTGCTTGGATGCTCCTCGCTGACCACTAACTGGTTCCAAAGCTACCTTGCTGGCCTCTCCCAAGCCGTGTGCATTGGCTTAGCAACTTCCCCTGCCTTGTCTGTCACCACAGGTTTTCCCCAAGGTTCCATCCTGTGCATCCTACTCTTCTCTATCTCTGTCAAATCCCTCCTTGCTGATAGCCTTAACCTTAACACCCTCCTCTATGCAGATGACCTCGTCCTCTTTCACAGTGAAAACTCCCTTGCTCACATCTCCTCTGTCCTCTCACTGAATTATGGCTCCGCTCATTGCTGGTTCACATCCAATCTGCTTCTGGTCAATGAAAAAAAAAAATAAGGTGATGTTTGGGTCAAAACCTTAACTTGCTAGAACCCTCAATACTAACTCTTCCCTCCAAATTTACTCTCCAGGTGGCCTGGCCCTTGAAATTGTTTCCACTTTTAAATACCTGGGGGTAACACTTGACCCTCTCTCTCCTTTGCTGAACACATTAGTCTGGTTGTTGACAGGGTAAATTAGAAACTTGGGGCTGCTTACAGTCTGAAACATTATAATCTAAGGAGACTTGCCTGGCTATCATCACAGGTAACCTTCTCCCCATCATGGATTACTGTTCCTCCATTTATTCTCATGCATCATCTGCCCTTAGAGCTAGACTTATGGCAGTCTACAACAGCATCTGCCACTTTTCCCTCGTGGCCTCATACTCAGCCCATCACTGTGACCTCTACTGGTCACTCGGTTGGCTTTCCCTACAGGGTCGGTTTGATTTTACTCTCGGGTGTATTGTGGACAGCTCCCTTCGGAATGGAAACGGGTCCCCTTTCTCCTCCCTTATAAAAGTCAAAACCTTGTCTAGGACTTTCCAATCCTTCGTTGTCCCTCCCCTTGAGATTCCAAGAGTCACTACCTTCATGGGGGAAAAGCCCTATCAGTAGAGGCCCCCTCTCTGTGGAATGGGATAACCGCACCTCTCCATGAATCCAATACACATCCCACTTTCAAAACCAACTTCAAATCATGGCTTCTGGTAGAAGCTAGCAGGCAACTGCTTGCCCCGGCAGCCCCTTTCCCCCTCCCACCATGATCCTGCCCGTCCTTTTCGGATTTGGTCCTGTTACCTCTTACCCTTAGCTCTAAATGTCAGCCAGTCCTTTATGGTCACCCTGATTGTTCACTGGGGTTGGGGGGGCCTTAGTTTTAGCCAGTTCTGTACATAAATGTGTTGATGCTCTCTGTTCCCAGTCTGCTTGTTTACTTTCAGCTGCAACCTCTTTCTGTTTTTTATGTACTGTAAAACAGTTTTATCAAGATTGTACCCAATGTATTGTGCCATTTATTGATTTATTTTATTTAGTTTTTGTTTACCGGGCAGCTGCACTATCCAGAAGTTGACTATTTTCAGGCACGACCCGGGAGAGTACATACAAAATTGATAGACAAATACATAACGTGACTACAGCTGGCATACATGTGAATAAAACAGTGCTAAGGATAATACATACAACAAGCACTGCAGCATAGGTTGGGAATTATCACATTATGAGTAGCATAAGGGGCATAGCAGGGCAATACAAATGAGAGATACATTTACCATTTCGACAGCTGTATAGTATGATAGGCATAGAGAAGGAAATCTGGAGGGGGGTAGGGATAGGAAGGTGGGCAGGGTGGTATTAATTAGTATATGCACATTCCAGGATGACCAGTTTTGGAGGGCAAGAGATCAGTCCGAGGAGGGTAGGGGTGGCTAGGTGGGGTCTGAACAAGTGCAGGGATCCTGGGATAGATGGCAGCGTAGTTCCTTTTTGAAGACTGAGTTGGAGCTGGCTTGCCTAAAAGCTAGAGGGAGTTCCAGCTGATGGGTGTGGCGTGATGGAAGTCTCCTGATCCTTTTAATGTGAGGCACCTAGGTACGTTAAGTAGAAACTTGTTTGCTGAGTAAAGTCCATAGGCAGGTGTAAGAGGTATGAGTAGTGCCGCAAGGGAGGTTGGGCTTTGATTTCGAATTACTGAGTCTAGGAGGGTGTAAACGGAGTACTGGTGGTATGCAGATTGGGAGAGCCATCCTAGGTCACTGCACAGGTGGCAGTGGTGTTTGCAGTGATAGGAAGAGGAGGCATATTGACAGATGTTATTGTAAGCAACGTCCCACTTGTGAAGAGCAGATTTATGGGCATTGGCAGATGGGGAAACACCATATGTCAGGACAGGAAGAAGGATACCTCTTGCAATGGCCAGCTAAGCTGACAATGTTAACATATGGCTCATTTTGTAGGCAATTCCTAGTTTGGCATTCACCACTTTGCAGGTAGCTTGGAGATGCAAGTTGAAATCCAGGGTCTGATCGAGGATGATACCCAGGTATTTAAAGGATGTGGCACATTTAATATGCGTCCCTCCTGAGTCACGCACTGTGAGTGGCTGTTTGTAGGCTCTGAGCTTGGGGGCAATGCCAAAAAGCATGGCTTGGGTTTTCTTTGTATTGAGTATGAGCTTGTGGGTATTCAACCATGTTTGTACATTCTTGAAATCAGAGGAGAGGGATGCATTCAAGGTGTTGACATTAGCCGCACTAGAGAAGAGGATGAGGTCATCAGCATAGAGTATGGCTGAGCAGGAGAGAAGATCGTCGTTAATCTTGTTTATAAAAATAGAAAAGAGCAGTGGTCTCAGGATAGAGCCCTGGGGTACACCAATATTGACATTTATCTGTGCTGTACTGTGCTGTAAAACTCTCATCATGATTGTACTTATTAAACTGTGCCACTTCTGTGGCCTGGGTCATGCCTGAAAACAGTCCCTTGGATCAGTGCACTTACCCAGCAACCAAAGTCATCAGTAAAAAAATAAATAAAATAAAATGTCCACTTTGGTCAGCTGCCACCCGTCACCCAGGTTATGCTAGGGTACTGCGGCAGTCCTGAGGAAGACATTATCTGTGTTCCCACTTTCTGAGAGAAGAGTCATCCATAGGATGCTCGGTCATCTCTCCCCCCTCTCTGGCCCCGATCAGAAACTCCGTTCATCGGAGTGGTTAACAGTTCTGATGGTACTGTAATCCTATAGGGCTGGCTCTTTCTTTTCATTTTAAGAAATCAAAACTTTTTATTTTTATCTATTACTTTCCCCTCCTGTTGTCGGCCAGGGATATACCCTATATTCTGATAAGTGTACCCTCAAAACAGACATGGATATATTCTGCTCTGTAATCAGGCAAGGAATTAATATACCCTATTCAGGATTTATGAGCTGTCACTGAGACAGCAGGATGGAACTTTTTTATTCAAAGGACCATTACACCACATAGTGCCCACCCAGCTCTACTTCTCCTGAACCTGGACTATTGAAGCGCCACACAACCAAACATTTTGACTGTGCCATGTTGGTCTCCTAGTGGGTTGGGGATCCCTGCAAGGAGACCAACGTGGTGCTTTATAAAAAAATGTTCTTTGAGGACTTGTCCTTGGCCCTACCCTTGACATGAAATGATGCAAAAAAGAGCCATAACGGTAGGCAGTCTTTTTTATTTGCATGATAAATGTATTGATTTATTTAAAAGTTTCACCTGCAAAGGCATACTGAGCAGTGAATGCTCATTTCCAGATATATCCTGGGGCAGAGGGGGAGTAGGTATCAGTAAGGATACAAACACCAAAAATAAAAAAAATACAGTATGACAAATTGATAAGAAATGTAATCAGCAAAAAAAAACAACCCTAAAATACTGAATGACAAGTGATAGCAGTCATATACAATCAAGAAAAAAATAGCAGGAAGTTATAACTAAACAGTCAATTACATGAGAACATAAATAAGTGCTTTCATGAGTAACAAAACTGGTTGTGATTTGCTTAATAAACAACTCAGAGAATTGTAGGTAGGGGGACCAAGGGACCAGGCTCAGAATTAAGCGCAATTATTGGGGGGGGGGGTGAATAAACAGGTAACACTAAGGAATTACAGAAATTTGGGCAGACTGGCAGGAGTGAGGCAGTGAGCAGGTGGGAGGGGTGTGAAGGCAAATTAGGATGGGGCAGAAATTAAACACAGCTTCAGGAAGGGAAGAAGAGGACATTTAGGTTGGAAGTGAGGACACAAGGGGAGGAGGTGTGATGAATGGGTGGAGGGAATTCCATAATTTGGGGAAGCAGTGGGAGAATGCTGCCTGGCCTGCTGAGGTGGACCTGGGTGGAACAGTTAGGGTGCAGGTGTCGAGGTTTCTAAGGAAGTGAGTGGAAGGAGGGTTGAGGGAAAGAGAAGAGGAGAGATACGGGGGGAGAGACTGAAACCAGAATTTAGATAGAAAGTTGGTGTAGTGGGCATGGTACCTGTCCTCTAGGGAGGGAAAGGAGAGAGACTGGTATAGGTCACAGTGATGGGTGCAGAAAGGGCAGTCAAGAGTAAATTGACAGAAGGAATTGAAGAGAGTGTCCAGCCTGGTTAGGGAAGATTTGGGAGCAGCACTGTAGACTACATCCCATAGTCAAAAATAGGGAGGATCATTTTCTGAACAAGTGCACGGCAGGCCGGCAATGGGATACATCCACGTTTTCTGTACAGGGCACCAAATTCGGAGTGCAACTTTTTGTGGATGGAAACTACGTGTCCAGAAAAGTCGAGGTTCTAGTCAAGCCAAACACCGAGGTACCTAAAGGAGGTATTGTCCTCTAGCAAGGTCCCATCTAGGTGTGGAGGGGGATGGAGCCGAGATAGTCTCTGCCTGCTGCCATAAGTCATGGAGGCTGTCTTCCTGACTTTCAAGAACAGCTGATTTAAGCGAAAGCAGAGCTGAACCTTATTAAAGTCATGCTGAAGTCCGGTTACTACATCATGGGGGAGGGGCAGGAGGTATATAGGACAGTATAGTCCACATACATGTGGATAGAGATGAAAGGGCAGGCAGTAGGAAGGTCATTAAGGAAGACTGAGAATAGTTGAGAGCCCAGTGACAGAGAGTTTGGTAAGAAGGAGGAGGTGGGAGACAGTTTCAAAAGCTTTGGCAAGGTCGACAAAGACAGTAGAGGTGATGAGGCCCTGGTCCATGCCAGTAAGGATGGAGTTAGTGAGCCTAAGGAGGAAGGATGTGGTGGAGTGGAGCTTCTTGAAACCAGACTGGTAAGGAGTGAAAAAGCTGGAGGAGTCAAAGTAGGATGAGAGTTGGGATAATACCAAGTGTTGCTGGAGCTTGGCAAGAATGGGGAGCAGAGAGATAGGCCAGTAGTTTCCAGGAAAATAGGAATTGCCACCTTTTGGGAGGAAGATATAAGTAGCATGTTTCTATTCAGCTGGGACAGATGCAAGAGAGGAGAGGTTTAGGGGAGAAGCAAGGGTGGAGGAGATAGCAGGAGCAGACAGGATTTTTGAGTCAAGTCTGGAGGGCACTTTCCCTTAGAGGGGTTAAGGGCAAGAAGAGCTTAGAGGGTGTCAGCAGGGGATGCAGGGCAGAAGGAGAAAGAGGAGGATAGGGGGAAGTCCATTTGAGAAGACTTGGGGGGGAAGGGTGGGATGAGGAGGGAGGGAGAGTAGAAAGAAGGGTGGTGGTGCAGGAATTGAAGAAAGAGTTAAACTCTGTGGACACAGGGAGGCGCTCTGACATGGAGGCATTACCTACTTTGATGACTGGAATGGGTCTGGGATGGGGCTGGGCAGAACAGGGCTTGAACCACCTTCCAGAATTTAGATGGGTGGTTTTTGTTTGTTTGAAAGGTGGCTGTGAAGTATTCAGCTCTGGCCAGTCTAATTGACCTAGTGTCGGCATTTCAGATGGTGCGGTACTTCTGGAGGGCAATGGGAGAGCCGGAGGATTTGTGCACCTTCCAGGACTGATCCCTGGCACGTAGGCATGACATCAGTTCAGCAGTGATCCAGAGGAGGAGGTGGGAGCCATCCACCCTGGTACGTCTTAGTGGGTCACAGTGGTCCCAAATAGCAAGGAGTTTTAATTTGAAATATTCCAATGCTGAGTCAATAGAGTGAGCAAGGGGACTGAAAACAAATCAGAGTTTGCCAGGTCATTGACTACAGGTGCCAGATACAAGGATTTATACACGAGAATCAGTAAGATTTTAGGTGGGGCTTTGGGGTGGTGGATTTTGCGAACAGTGAAGATCAAGTGATGGTCATTTAGGGCATCTGGAACGATTCCAACTGCGATTATGTGATATGGGTGGGAAGTGAGAGCCCAGGCAATTAGGGAGTGGTTTTGTGATTTTATGTTTAGATGGGTGGGCTCACTTATTAACTGGGTCAGGATTAGGGAAGCTATATTGTTTCGTGTTTTGGTGTGGGAGGGGGAGAGCCAGTTCACATTAAAATATCACAGGATATGAAGTTTGCCCGTAGAGTCTTGTGACAGTAGGGTAGTCAGGAGATCAGTGATAGATGGTGGGGAAAGACTAGGGCAGCAGTATTTGATGGCAATAAAGATGTGCAGGGTGATGGGGAGAGAGGGAGATCTTTACTAGAGCTTTATCAGGACTAGCTCATAGGCCTGTGGGAGGGAGGTTGTGAATATAGGGGTGAATTGGATTGATAAGGCGATGTACATGGCTATGCCATCTCCCCTACTGGACCAGTCCTGGCAGAAGAGGGAGCAACCAGGAATGGAAATACTTGCATCAGAAGCATTTGTGTTTAGCCGTGACTCAGTTATGATCAATATGTCAGGGCTGAGAGTTAATGAGAGGGGTTGAAGCACAGTAATTTTAGAGAGGAGACACTTGATGTTTAGAGGGGGTATTTTATTTATTTATTTATTGAAAAGTTTCAGCAGAAAAGCACTCTGAGTAAAAAAAATGTGCTCCTCTCACGGTGCGTCCTGGGGGAAGGGGTAGGTGGAGATTGAATACAACAATATAAAACCAAGTAACAATACAACAGTACAACTTGAGCAAAACATGCCTAAAATAGCATAGAACAGCATAGTAGCTACACAATACAATAGTATACAATATACATTTTGAGCATTTACAGGGCTAAAACAACTTGTAGTACCCATTTAGACACTGGAGGAGCCAATACATGACAAGGACATTGAGTCAATATGTGGGGGTACGCTTGGTAGCAATATAGCCAAGAACAGACTTGGTAAACTAGAAGCAAGTGCAGTTTGAGGAGTAAAAATTGTGAAGGGCAGTGGAGATGGAGTGAGAGGTTATTCAACCCACATGGAAGTTGAGCGGAGAGAGAGGGGGCAGGGGTAGGGTTAAGTTCTGTGTCACCTGACACCAGCAGCACCATGGTGATTAGGAGCTTGGAGGGGGATGGTAATACACTTCTGGGGTAAAAAAAGGGGGGTGGTAGGTGAGTTGGGGTGGGGGAGCATGCTTGAATATGAGCAGACTGGCATGGAAGCAAGGGGGTACGACAGATGGGCCAGGATGCCAGGGCTTGTGGGTCCAGGCAAGGAGAGACAGGGGAGAGATAGTGGAGGAAGGGAAAGATGGTGTGAGCTCAGAGAGTGGAGGGGTAGAGAGGGAGACAACGAGGGTAGGGATGAAGGGGGAAGGGATGCTATGGAGAACAGGAGGGGGAGAAGATAGAGGGTTCCCTGGAGCATGGTTGGGGGGGCAGGACTAAATTAGGAGGAGAATTATATGATAAGGGGGAGGAGAGAGGAATGTGGTGTAGCAGTGGAGGAACTGACTGACCTGGTGGGTACTTCCCAGTAAAAGTAAAGATATGTGGATATTGAACCAATAAAGATTGACCCAGTAAAGGTTAGGAGCTGGATGGGCAGGTGGGCACCTTCAATTACTGTACAGGTAGGTGTATAATTGGGGGCTAGATTGACGCTAGTAAGCTGGGCAGTGAGCAAGGCTGAAATACAGTTTAATAAGAAAGGGATAGCAAACTGGCAGGGGTATAATTATAGGGGTGGACGGGGGGCATAAGTCCCCCCCAAGAATTTGGGGGATCACATTTTTCACCCCCAACATTCAGCCCCTTACCTTGCTGCTGCTGCTGCCTGCTGTGGGCTAGGAGGGACTACGGAGCCTGCTGTGGTGGCTGAGGGGTTCCGGTTTCACTGGTGAGAGCCGCGAGAAAGTGACAGACAGAGAGGTGGGTGAGGATGACAGACAGAACAGAGGGGGGAAGGAGACATTGTTTCAAAATCTGGCCTGATTAGATCTGGGAGGAGCAGGATTGAGTTGTGGCAGAAAGGGAGAAAGTGATAGACCGCAGTCACCACACCCGGAAGTAGCATAAACATGCACTGCTGCCAACAGCGAGCAAGGAGTCAGGATGAATTGGTGTCAAGACCATGGTGCTGTCATGTTTGGTGCATCCATTCCCTCTTGTCTGCCTTTCTGAATGCTGCCGCATCTGCCCACCTTGTCCAGGAGCTGCCTACTGCAGATTTGCTTGCCCATTGCCTCAAGTTGCCTGCTTCATGTGGGGCTCGGGAGTTGGTCAGGCCGGGAGGGAGTCCTTATCAGATTGAGTGGTGCGGCAGGGTGGGCCCTGCCTGCTGTGAGTGACTGAATTTCTTTTTGTCGGTCGGCACATTGGGTTGCCCTGAGTGCGCCTGTGGAACTATCTGCCTGGACCCGGAGGCTGGCAAAGTTTGGAAAAGAGAGGAGAGGACAGTGAACTGATTATGAGGCAGTGCCTGCAAGCAGCAACTAACTGACAGGACTGAGTCTGGTTACTGGTGGTGCTGCAGTGGTGGGTAGAGGGCCCAGGAGTGAGTAGTGATTGGGGGACAGCAACAGCAATACTCATGCCATGGGGTGGGGGTGGAACGCTATGCACAAAATTGCTGCAATAAACAGAGGAGGTGGTGGAAGGTAATTCCAGTCAGCACAGTCAGGGCAGTTCTGAGCTGGCAGGTGCCACACAGTATTGGTCATTTAATCTGGCACCAGTCAGGGTCAGGGAGTGCCTGGGAAAAGAAGCCTTCTGCAATCTGTGAGGCATTCTCTCTCTTCCTGTACTGTAGTGTGTCGGGACAGGAGTGGGCCTGTGGCTCTACGCCCCTACCAGTGACCACCAGCACAGAAAAACAGCACAATTAGCTTCTCAACTTAAGCTAATATAGATCTAGTGTGTAAGAAGGCAAGGGTAGCTGGTGTTTAATTTTAATTATTATGTTTATTGGTGGTCTTCTCTGTTGTGCTGTGTTGGTCATGTCTACTGTTTGTAGTAAGGTAATGCTGTGCTGTCTAGCATCTCTCCTATGTGCCACCTGACTCTGACTGAGCTGGTGTATCATTGTAACAGTGATGCTGTTACAATAAATGCACCACAGCAATACAACCTATTTGACAATCACAGTGCCGAGCAGGTTGTTGCAACGGAGGTCCAAGACGCCAACTGATAGTGTTTGTCACTCTCCCCTGACATCTGCTCCCCCCGGAGGTGAGAATCTGTAATTCCAGGGGGTGCGGGGCAGAGGTCCCCACAAACAGTAAATCCCATGTTGTGCTGTTGCAGTCCTCAAAACTTTACCTCGGCAATGTGATTGCCGTTGGCAAACTGTTGTCACTGTCAAGTCCTTTGACAACTTTGTTGTCGAAGTGGCTTGGTACATCTGGTTGAGCCTGATTATGTCTCTTTGGTAGGGGCTGCTGTGCTGTGCTGTCCTGGCTCAGCGGGTGCGGGGAAGGGGGGCTGGGCAGTTATATGGTTAGCCTAACGTGCAACACCAGTGTTTTCTTCTGTGTTATGTTACCAGAGTTAAAATAATTAAAATAAAATCAAACCATGCAGGTGAGTGGACTGTGGAGGAAGTGGTGTGGACGCTGCTGGAGGGCTTGAAAGTGGAGGTATTTCGTTTTTTGTTTTGCAAATAAAAAAAAAAAACTGCCCAGTGTAGGTGAAACATAGAAACATAGACTTTGACAGCAGATAAAGACTGCCTGGCCCACCCAGTCTGCCCATTTCCCTACCTATTGGATAGCCTGCAGATTCTAGTTAACCAACTGCCTACTTCCTCCAACCCACCACTATACTTGCCTTATGTCTGTCCCATGCATTCTTGAATTCCCTCGCTGTTTTTGACTCCACAACCTCCTCAGGAAGGTGGCTCCATGCATCCACCACCCTCTCCATGAAAAAAATACTTCCTCATGTTGCCCCTGAGCCATCCCCCCTCTGTCTTCAAATTGTGCCCCCTTGTTCTTGCATATCTCCTTTTCTGAAAGATGCTCCCCTTGTGGACTTTGTTTATTCCCTTGAAGTACTTGAACGTTTCTATATGCAGCTGTTTCTACTTCCAGAAAATGTTTAAAGTGGTAGTAACTGCTGCTTTAAACACAATAAGGAGGAGTAACCAGCCAGTGACAGCACTAGGGGGTTTAAAACATGGGTTGAATTGGCAACCAACCCACCCTTACTCAAAGGGCAGGTGTGGCCGGAAACCATATGTCAACCAGCAGAGCCCACGTCTCACCGCCTTGGTTGGCCACCGAATGGGAACACATGGAGCACATGTCCAATGTACATTACATGGCATGCATGCATCTCCTGTACTGTACAGGGAGTGCAGATGGATCATGTACTGTACAGAGAGCATGCGGCCTGTGTACTGTACAGAGACCATGCACCCTGTACAGTACACAGTCCGCCATCCCTGTACAGTACAGGGGATGGACATGCAGCCTGGACTGTACAGGGAGTGCAGATGGATCATGCACTGTACAGAGAGCATGCGGCCTGTGTACTGTACAGAGACCATGCACCCTGTACAGTACTCAGTCCGCCATCCCTGTACTGTACAGGGGATGGACATGCAGCTCCTGGACTGTACAGGAGTGCAGATGGATCATGTATCTGTACAGAGAGCATGGCCTGTGTACTGTACAGAGACCATGCACCCTGTGCAGTACAAGTCTGCCATCCCTGTACAGTACAGGGGATGGACATGCAGCTCCTGGACTGTACAGGGAGTGCAGATGGATCATGTACTGTACAGAGAGCATGCGGCCTGTGTACTGTACAGAGACCATGCACCCTGTACAGTACACAGTCCGCCATCCCTGTACAGTACAGGGGATGGACATGCAGCTCCTGGACTGTACAGGGAGTGCAGATGGATCATGTACTGTACAGAGAGCATGCGGCCTGTGTACTGTACAGAGACCATGCACCCTGTACAGTACACAGTCCGCCATCCCTGTACAGTACAGGGGATGGACATGCAGCTCCTGGACTGTACAGGGAGTGCAGATGGATCATGTACTGTACAGAGAGCATGCGGCCTGTGTACTGTACAGAGACCATGCACCCTGTACAGTACACAGTCCGCCATCCCTGTACAGTACAGGGGATGGACATGCAACCTGGACTGTACAGGAAGTGCAGATGGATCATGTACTGTACAGAGACCATGCACCCTGTACAGTACACAGTCCGCCATCCCTGTATAGTACAGGGGATGGACAAGCAGCCTGTACTGTACTGGGTGTGCAGATGGATCATGCACTGTACAGAGAGCATGCGGCCTGTGTACTGCACAGAGACCATGCACCCTGTACAGTACACAGTCCGCCATCCCTGTACAGTGCAGGGGATGGACATGCAGCCTGGACTGTACAGGGAGTGCAGATGGATCATGCACGGTACAGAGAGCATGCGGCCTGTGTACTGCACAGAGACCATGCACCCTGTACAGTACACAGTCCGCCATCCCTGTACAGTGCAGGGGATGGACATGCAACCTGGACTGTACAGGGAGTGCAGATGGATCATGTACTGTACAGAGACCATGAACCCTGTACAGTACACAGTCCGCCATCCCTGTATAGTACAGGGGATGGACATGCAGCCTGTACTGTACTGGGAGTGCAGATGGATCATGCACTGTACAGAGAGCATGCGGCCTGTGTACTGCACAGAGACCATGCACCCTGTACAGTACACAGTCCGCCATCCCTGTACAGTGCAGGGGATGGACATGCAGCCTGGACTGTACAGGGAGTGCAGATGGATCATGCACTGTACAGAGAGCATGCGGCCTGTGTACTGCACAGAGACCATGCACCCTGTACAGTACACAGTCCGCCATCCCTGTACAGTGCAGGGATGGACATGCAGCCTGGACTGTACAGGAGTGCAGATGGATCATGCACTGTGTACAGAGCATGCGGCCTGTGTACTGCACAGAGACCATGCACCCTGTACAGTACACAGTCCGCCATCCCTGTACAGTGCAGGGGATGGACATGCAGCCTGGACTGTACAGGGAGTGCAGATGGATCATGTACTGTACAGAGAGCATGCGGCCTGTGTACTGTACAGAGACCATGCACCCTGTACAGTTCACAGTCCGCCATCCCTGTACAGTGCAGGGGATGGACATGCAGCCTGTACTGTACGTTGGAAGCAGCCTCCATGTCTTTCCATTTGGCAGCCAGCTAAGGAGCTGAGAGGTGGGCTGTGCCAGTCAGTGTATGGTCTTCAGTGTTTTCCCTGTATGTATTAACTTCCAAAAGTATGTTGATAGAAATAATGGTATTTTTCCATAGATGATTTACTTTTTGGTGGGTAGCACAGCACTCACGATCCAAGGTTTGTTGAGAGTGAGGTTATCTTCCCCAACCTTGACACCAAAATTACTCCTCTGCAAACTGGTGACGACAGTAAAAACACTTTCCCAAACAAGCCCTGTCAGGAAAATGTTGGGGTTAATTTATGTAGTTTTAATGAAAAAAAAAAATAAAAACTTGATTTTTGAAGTGTTTGTATTTTTTGGCATTGTGGAAATTGCGGCTGCTGACTGAGTGAGTGGCCTGTCTATGATACTACACCTAATGAGATCTTCATTATCATTATGCCAAAATAATGAGGATTTGCACCAGAGCTGTCACGGATTCTTGTTTAGAAAATGGGCTTTTTATTTCTTGGCATCTGATTGGCTAGTGGGGTACATTAACTTTCAACAGAAGTCCAGGAAATAAAAAGTACTAGTCTACTGTGCCCCTTCACCCACTGAAGTATCCTACTCCACACCCTGATTCCTGATTGGCTAAAACCACCTCATTTGAATTTCAAATCACCGCCATTTATTTGTCTTGCTTAGCGAGAGATAATGTCTGTCCAACGCTCGTTCAGTGCCAGCTCCCTAACAATACCACAGATCAGCCTCCGCTGTGCTCATTCCTGGCTACCTTTGTTTCTATTTTTAATTTTTTTATGTACTGTACCCTGTTATCTCATGCCTTGTGATTGCCCATAGAGCAACCCTTGGACAGCGGACCACGCTTTTGCTCCTCCATCCTTCAGCCGGCTGCCCACTTGCTCCCGAAAATGAAACTGCTTGTCACTCTGCCACTTTCACAGACTGCACTGGTAGAAACTGCCTCAGCCTTCATTGCCCTCACACTCCCCTCCCGACAGCAAAGATTGACTCAGTCCCAACACACACACTCAGAGAACTTCTTTTTCTTAAATTTGTTTTCTTCCCTTTCTTATTTGTATTTCAACAGTACCTGCCTTAGCCATAACAGTGCCATCTACGATACTGCCCGAGCGGCACTCTAATATAGTAAGCAGTTTAACACATAAGTGTTTTAAATCCACAGGCTTCACAGTATTTAGCAATTATACAATGGCAAAAAAGAATCTTGGACTGTGATTGGTCAATTTGGGTCTTGACCCATGGCGTTATCCCAGCATAACACCACAGGTCTAGTCTCAGCACTGTGAATCTATTGAGGATTGTGCAGATGTCCATTTTTTCCTCCTCCTCTTAGGAAACAAAAATATCTTTCCACACTAATAAAAACATTCTTTAAAATTATTTTTTTTATTTTATGTATAACAACAAGCCATTGTATGATAGGAATAATGCACTCCAGGGGGTATGTCATGCTGGGATAATGCCACGCCTGGGGCATTGGATGCACACGGCCTGTAGCCACATGCCCAACCCCCCAGGCATGGCGTTATCCCAGCATGACACACACACTCTGTCATGCATTATTCCTTTATTAAACATTTAAGTGAAACACGCTTGTTTCAGGCCTGAAAAGGAAAATGAATAAGAAAACAAACTGTTCTACTGCTGGTGTGTGTGTGTGTGTGTGTGGGTAGACAAGAGAAACAGAAGTCAGTATACACTGGCAGCACTATCTAATGGACAAAACAGAAACTGTTTATTATTTTTTGTAACCATATCCCTACACACAGCAAAAATGAAAGAAAAAATTTTTTTTAACATTTTTTTAATCTTCTTTTATTTAGTAGCCCACTTTCTAAGCACAATAATACCCTCCAGGGTGGGTGGTATGGGCAATTTCGGACCTTCCAAGGGCTATAAGGCTCTTTGCCTGTGGCGTCGGGCCTCATTATGCCCCTGGGCAGTCAGGTACTGTCGCCCACCCTGTCAGTTATTATTGTTTGCTTACAGAGCAGAAACAGGCCTAGCTTAGTAGTACAACTAATTTTATTTTGTTTGTGTGTTTTTTGTTTACTTTTAGAGGAAAAAACACTTTCCTAGCAGTTCACCTCTAGCTTGAGATTTAGAAAAGTAACAAAACTGCAAAGATTTCTGCTTTTTGGCTAATTTTAAGAAGTGGATGGAAGTAGACTGCTCTTTCACAATAAATAGTTGTGTAGCTCTCCCCTCCCCAATGTCTAGGAGTATGATAATGGTAAATGTCCATGGGGAGGGGCAGTCACAGCACAAACTGCACCAGATAGCTTACATTTTCCAGGTCCCTCAAGGAGTTAGGTGCGGCTGGCCTCCAGTTGAGGGGCTAGAATAAATTTTTGGTTAATGACAGCATCAGTCATTGCAAAAAACTGAAACAACACTGCAGGTACAAGTAAAATGGATCCCATTTAGTACCATGTAAAAGTCAACTTCATGGAGCAGTAAGTTAATTGCAGTTCAGGGGGAAACATATCACACTGGACCGACATGATCACACAAGAGCATACATATTGTCCCAGTCACACACTGTCCATCTAGCAGGGCATGATCTGTATGACCCCATTAAATTAGGCAGCTCAGTTTATCCAAAAAGAGCAATAATGATCCTACGGGGCTACATCTTCTCGCGGTGCCACAAGACCCGCACTCTCCATTGCAACTTAGAACAGGCTAGCCTCTCACCTCGGGGCAGCTATTCCCTTATCCCAAAAGCTAGCATGTTGGCTAGCTAGGGCCTGGGTCTAAATAACCCAAAACAATTGTCCCAAAATATGCACATCTCAATGCATTATAAATGACAGCCCAATCCGGGGCAGTTGCAAGTAAGAAAGCTATAGCCAAATTATGTATTTTCAAAGATGCAGCCTCCAGAACTGAACACAGTATTCTAGATGAGGCCTTACCAACATTTTGTACAATGGTATCACCACCTCCCTTCTTCTGCTAGTGATACCCCTTCCTATGCACCCCAACATCCCACTAGCCCTCCCCACAGCCTTGTTACACTGTTTGGCCACCCTTTGGTCATCTGAGATGATTATCCCTAAATCCCTTTCTTCCCTGGTGACTGTCAGCAATCCCCCCTCCCCTCATTCTGTAGCTCTCCACAGGGTTTCTTCACCCCAGGTGCATGAATTTGCACTTTTTTACATTAAATTTCAACTGCCACACCTTTCACCATTGTTCCATCTTTCCCAGATCCCTCCTCATTCTTTCAATCCACTCTGGAGTGTCTACTTTGTTGCAAATCTTGATATCATCTGCAAATAGGCAAACCTTTCTCTCCAGCCCTTTAGCAATGTCACTGATTGAAAAGGATTCACCCCAGGACAGATCCCTGAGGTACCCCACTGGCCACCCTCTTTTCCTCAGATTTAATTCCATTTACTACCACCCTCTGCTTCCTGTCCCTCAACCAGTTTTTAACCCAGTTTTCCACTTTGTGTCCCACCCACAGGTGCAATAGCTTGTTCACCAGTTTTCTTTGGGGAACGGTGTCGAAGACCTTCCTGAAATCGAGGCAGGCAATAGCCACCGCTCCTCCCTTGTCCACCTCCTTCATCACCCAGTCAAAAAAGTCAATCAGATTTGTTTGACATGACCTTCCTGCTGTGAAACCATGCCACCTTGGATCCTGTGCTCCCATGGATCCAAGTGTTCCTCAATCCTTTCCTTAAGCAGTGCCTCCATAATCTTTCTCACTACTGAGGTGAGGCTAACCAGCCTATAGTTCTCTGCCTCCTCCCTACCACTCTTGTGGAGAGGGACTACATTTGCCCCCTTCCAGTCTGCTGGGACCACCCCTGTATCGAGAGACTTACTAAACAGGAGCTGCTAGCACTGTCTGTAATTCCTTTAATATACTGGGGTGTATATCATCTGGCCCCGTCGCTTTGTCCACCCTCAATTTTCTGAGTTCCTCCAGGATTCTGTCTACTGTAAAAGGACTGGTGTTTACCTCTCTCCCACCACTGTTTCTACTGCCCAGCTGTGGCCCCTGTACCTCACTGTCTACCATGAATACTGAACAAAAGTATTCATTCAGTACCGATGCTTTTTCTAGGTCACCCTCTACGCACACCCCTTCCTCCCCTTTGAGCCTTACAATCCTTCCACTGGCCTTCCTTCTATCATTAATGTATATATAAAATCTCTGTATTTTCTGAAAACCTACTTTTTGTCCCTCACTTTCTCTGCCATCTCATTTGTGAATCATAGTGGTTTGTTCCTTCTTTTTCCTTTGTTACTCAGCCTAATGCACTGATTTGTCACCTCCACTATGGCTTCTTTTAGGAGTGGCCACCACTCCTCAACCCCTCCCCCTGGATTCCTTCCTGCAAGGGCTTCTTTGATCCCCCTCCCCATCCAAGTGAAGTCTGCCCTCCTGAAATTCAGGACCCTTGTCTTTGTGTGGCTGTCTTGTGACACTGTACTGATGCTGAGCCACACTTTATGGAGGTCACTGGACCCTAGGTGCCCATCCACCCCGACTTTATTTATCTTGCCTCCATTATTCAGCACAGGGTCTAAGATCACCTTGCCCCTGGTAGGCTCCTGAACCAACTGCCTGAGGCCTGCCCCCTGCAAGGATTCCATGATGTCTCGGCTCCTGGCTGCAGCAGCTGTCAGGATGGTTCAGTCCACATCTGGCATGTTAAAATTACCCAGCAGCAGTACCTCCCCCTTTGCTGCCATCCCATGTATTTCCTCCACTATTGCTCTGTCTACATCCTCCCTGTGTGCCAGAGGCCTATAGATCACTTGTGTGAATTGCTGTGCCATTTCCTGGCTCAAGTCTGACCCACAGTGCCTCATCCTCCCCTGATTACCCTGCACTGCCATCGCTTTAATACCTTCTGTGATGCAGAGGGCCACCCCACCCCCCTTTTTACCCTCCCTATCCTTCCTGTGTAGAGCATTCCCTGGTACATTTACTTCCCAGTCATGGTTTTTAGCGTACTATGTCTCGGTAATTGCTACTATGTCTAGGTCCACCTCTGCCATCAAGGCTGCCAGGTCTGGGATTTTGTTTCCCAGACTGCGACCATTTGTATACATGACTAGCCATGTCTCACAGCCTGTGCCTCCTGCATTTCTACCTTTGCCTTCTTTTTGCTCCCTCCTTCCAACCCTGAATTTATTCTCCAGCTGCCCATTTTTCTCTGCCTTATCTCTTGTAATGAGCCCAGTCATATCTGTCCATGTTTCCCAGCCTGTCGCTCTTGTATGTCTACATTTGCCTTCCTGTTGCCCCTTTTCAACCCTGGTTTCTTCCTTTTGCTGCCTCTCTTCCTCTGCCTTACCCCTTGTAATGAGCTCAGGAATATCCATCCACAACATTTCCTCCTGATCTATGCTGTTACCTACTTGGACCTGTGGGATTAGGCTGCCTAGGTCTCTCTTCTCCTGACTGCTACCCCCCCCACCTTTGGCAAGTTTAAATGCTTGGAAAGGAAGCATCTAAACTTTTACTGAGGACCACAGTCCCCTACAAGGATGGATGAAGGCCACCCCCCCTGCACAGGTCCCCATCCTTCCAGGTGGATCCCAGTCCCTAATGAAGCCAAAACCATAATCTCCACACCAGCCCCTCAACCAAGTACTGAACTTGCTGATGTGGAGATTTTGACCCCCCATGGACTGGCAGCAACTCTCGGAGAATGTTACAGAGCCTGCTACCTATCCAAGGTGCTTACCCAACCCTCTGAAGTCCTCCTGCACCTGCACTATGCTCACCTGCTTCTTGGCTAGATCATTTGTCCCCAGATGGACCATGATGTCCACTTCCCCCTCCTTGCTACCACTGTGGTGATTCTCTGGATTCACCCCCTTCCCTCTGAGCTGTGCCTCCTGGAAGGCACTTGACCTCCCTCTCCTCCCTGCTACCTGTACTCAGATCCATTCCCTGGACTGAGTACCCCACTAGGAGTAGCTTTCTCTTCTTCTGGGGTCCTTTACCTCCTGCCCCTGGGTCTCCCTCCTGGAGGACCCACTCATCCTCCCTGGTCTCAACCTCAGGTTCCCTTGCGAGGCTTGGCCACTCCTCCAGTACAGCAAAAGAGTTTGTAAGTTGGACTGGATGGGGGATGTGTCTCTGACCCCCCTCCCTCACCCTACGTGAGTCCACCACAGTCCAGCCAGCCCTCTGCCTGGGTATCCATTGTGGCAGCATAAGCAGACACAGTGATCTCTAGGTGGGGGCAAAGGCCACCAGTACATCTGCCAGTTCAGCCCGGACATTGGAAACCTCTGCCCTCAACCCAGAGAGATGCCTGCATATGGGGCAGCACCACAGTACCCAGACCATTATCCTGAAGATTGCAGCTCTGCATCCACTTCACTGCACTGCACCACTCCCTGCATTTTTCTTTGCTGCTCTGCTAATCACCCTCCCCTTTTAATCCTTGGTAGGCCCTCCTGCTGTTTTTATTTCTCCTTTCCTCTCTCATCTCCTTTACAGTCTTCTACTGCACTACTAAAAAGGTATCTCCTCTGAATTGTTGTTCCTGTAGTAGACTTACCCCTTTAACTGCACTTCAGTTCCCCTGTTGCCTCAGGAAGTTGTACCCTTACAGTTGCCTATAAAGGCGGAGTAACCCTGGAGTGGGTGGGATGGTGGAGGGTGGTGGGCCTTGCCCTGGGTTCTGCAAAAAAAAATCAACTATTTTTAATAGAACAGTTTATGAATCAGGAAAACAAAACAAACAGCTGCAACCCCTGTGAAATCCCTGAAACAGCCAGAAACTTATCAGCAAACAGGAGCCCCTACTCCTGCCCAACCAAAATGGCTAGGGCAACTGAATTTCAGTTAAGCAAACACACAGCAATTTACAAAAGGTAAATCCCCTGAATCCTGATGCCTGTTACTCCTGCTTCTTAAGGTACAGACCCACCCAGTAACTTACCAGCAGACAGAAGTCCCTACTCCAGCCCCCCAAAAATGGCTAAGGCAACTGAATTTTGGTTAAACAAACACACAGCAATTTTAAAAAAGTTAATCCCCTGAAACCTGATGGCTGCTCTTCCTGCTTCGTAAGGTACAGACCCACCCAGTAAACTTACCAGCAAACAGAAGCCCCTACTCCTGCTCAAACAAAATGGAGAACCTGTACCACCAGGCCTGTAACAGCAAGATTGTAACTATACTCCTTAGGACAAGAGTCTTATGGATTGGATGCCATTGCTTTTACTGACCAACCATAGTAGACATGTCAAGACCAAGCAACCCAGTGCAGATGAAGGGGTGCTGGTTAGGCACTGGGCATTAGCAGTAGTGAGTCTAAATGACTGAACTTCTAACTGGTTGACAGAACCAAAGTCAACAGTGGGGTAACTGTACAACAAAACAGAGCCACTTCTGGAGATGTGATGAAAACATAAAATGTATCAGCAAAAAAGGGTCACTTGGCCCACCGAGTCTGCCCAGATGGTCCCTGCTTAGTCTGTCTCTGCAGGACTATGGTAAATTGCAAGAGACTGTAAAAGGAAAAAAAAAATCATTGCACTTACCACATGCATAAAGGGCTTATCTGGGTGCAGTTTTTTGCTGATAAAAGCCCACTTTATTAAATAGAATCATCAAACATGGATGGATTGCACAAAACCCAGCGTATCCTGTCCAACATGTCAGTCACAAAGAGATTTTTCAAAGGATTGACAACTGAGGGGCAGTCAGAAACAGAAGCCTTATGTTTTGGTGAATGCAGTAACTTAGGACATATCAATAATGTAATAAACATTTACATCTCAAATACCAATCATTCATTTATTTAACTTTTTTTGACCAGGAAAAGAAGGCGAGGCAATTCTGCCTATTTTCAGCCTCATCCTAGGGATGGATACAGATGCAAACTGACACACTGACATATTTGAATCAGATTAAACTGTTGGTGGCTTTTTAGTGAATGGGGGACATTCAGCCAAGAAACCTAAGAAGTTCCTCTGCTCTTTTCAAGAAGTGCCATGGGATCTTCAATATCCACCTGGACAACCCACAGAATATGCATGTGGGATCTCAGTTTAACATCTCATCTGAAAGATGGCAACTGAGGACTATAGCACCTCTATCATGCTGCACTACAGTGTCAGTATTTGAATTTTACCTCCAGCTCTTGCTGTGTGGCTAAAACTCATAACCCTAGAATCACCTGGCCTCAGAGGCAATTGTGCAACCTGCTGAGCCACTGACGCTGACATAACTGATAATGATGGCTTCAATTGACTTATGTCAGGCCTCTAGGAGGTGGGGACCCCCAGTGGCACTTGGCAGTGAGGGTGCCTAAGGAAAATCTCATGGGAATAAGAAAATGGCTTTTAATCCTCTATCCTCAGTCAATGAAGGGTATATGCCCTGGCCTCTGCTTGGCAACATTCCAGATACATTACATTTAATGCACAGAAAGCATATTCTGTGGGGATCAGGAATGATGACATTGCCTGAGTGAGTGCTGGCTCCATAAATGTCTGACCCAGGATTTTGTGACAATTTGAATAGTTTGGGTCAAATACCAACTCTCTGGACTGAGGGAGCATACTGTACTTCAGAAGCAAGTATAACTGTTCGCTCACCAAGTGACTCACAATCCCTGAGCTGGAAACATTGGGGAGTGCCACTGCTGCTCCATCCTAGTCATGGCAGGAAACATGATATGACACTAGGACTTTTAGCTCTCTGTAGCACAAAGGCCAACACAACCTGCAAGGTAGCATGATGCTTGTCTCGTGTCCAAATATGGAGACTCCAATAAGGACCTCAAAATGTTTTTTTAATTTCAATGAAGTCAAAATTGCATTACCAAGCAACAGGGCAAGACCATGGGTTGGATTAACAGTCTGTTGCTGATACCCCATTTACTGCTTCTCATGCCATATTTCCCCTAAGGGGAACTGATTGACTACTTATGTTGATCTGGCCTCTGGCCATGACTTATTGCAATTATAAACTATAAAAAAGTATGCCTTTTCCTCATTGAGAGGCATCCTTTTGAATGAATTAGTCCATAGACCATCTAAGTAAGAATGGTGGTTCAGAATGTCAGAATGCATCATAATATTTAAACAGTGGTGATGATGGATGGAATGCACACATGTTCTGTAACTACTATTTCAAACAAATTTGTGCCCAATAGTGATAACTCTCTACATGAAAGTTTATTGACAGAGATAATATAAGGGTCTCCAAATGCTGACATCCAATGCAATTGCAGCAATTCTGAGAACATGCTTATAACATGACTCAGTTTATTATACTCACTGATGCTGATGCTGCTGCTGCCCTCCATGGTATCCTTCTTCTCCCCTCTTTCTTGGGGCCTCCTTCGGGCATGGTTATGACCCCACCAAGCATCTCTACCACTTCTGACTTCCTTAGCTGCAGGTCACTTCACTTGTGTTTAAGTTGTTTTATAGAGTTGAGGATGCTGCCCCTTGTGTACATCCATCACAACCTTTATCAGACCCAGCACTTGCTCCTTTTCAGGGTAAGGGAGTCGGTTGACCCAAAAAAGGGGATCAAGATACTTGGTCAATTCCTTCACTAAAAATGACATCCCAGCTCTGAAAGGGGGGGTGCCAACTTTTGGAGCTACTTGTCTGCCCTTCCACTTGCTTCTGCTGCTCCTCCTGAACCGATTGCCCTTCAGACCCTATTGCTGACATTAATCTCCTAAATATCTTTATTCCCTGTTTCTTATTTATCTCCTTGTGACAGACATGCGACCAGCTAGATCTAGTAATTTCTTTTTGTTAATGTATTGTGTTAATGTAATAATGTTGCTGCCATAAGTAGGCACAAAACATGGCTTTTGATATCACATGACCAAACAGGTCTTATAGGAAACATTTGCCAAAGGCTGCTCAGTGGAATGTTCCCTTGGGAACATTCAGCCATAGATTCTGTAAGGCAGATTAAAGAGTGCTAGTTTGAACACCTCAGTCAGCTTATAGGGTTACACACCTTGGACATTCTTGAAAACAGAATCATAAAAGTGGACAGAGCACGGGTAGGTGTGGAGTGAGCCAGCTGACCTGAATGATGTTGTCCATCCATCCGCACTTACACCACGCACTCACACCACACACACACATATTTGGGGTGCAGTGGAGGACTTCCACTCAAAGGGGTTGAGACCCCTCTCATAGGAGTAAGAAATAAACTGAGGTGCTGTAAGAAAGCACTTCCTCTTGGAACTTGGAACATCTGAAACCCCAGAGCCCTGCAGCTAAAGGTCTGGTAAAAAAGACAGCTTAGGGAATAGTGTTTTCTTCAGACAGCAGTGGGTAAAGGAATACATTTTTAAAGTGAGAATAGCTCAGATTCTTCTATCTGCAACCTGTCTGGTGTAACATCATTTATTTTCACTTCAAGTAAACTGTAATTCTTTTGACTGACTGTACATAAATCCTGTTGTAAATACCTGTCATTTAGTAAAGCATCTATTTTTACAGGATCAGTGACTGCCTTTTTTATTTAAAAAGGGTAATTATATTATTTCTGCTGGAATCTGTTTGCAGTCCATCTCTGAAGGGGCACTCTACTCACAGTTATTGTGTCTGACCTTCCTGACCTTGTGCAAAGGAGAAGGTAAGAAACAGGTATCCCTGGGTCTGGTTGTTAAAAACCCATGGTGGTGCCAGTGAACTTAAAGTCACTGGTAAGGGATTTCTGTCACATTGGGCCAGTAGCCCTTGCAGCCAGGGACAGGTCTGCTTTCGTTACCCCATATGGCTTATTTGAATTCAGAGTAATGCCATTTGTTATGAAAAATGCATCTGCAACTTTTCAAAGGCTTGTGAATCACACCCTGGCTGGGGCAGGTGAATATGCACTGGCTTACATGGATGACATTGCCATTTACAGCAAGACATGGGAGGATCATGTCAGGCACATGAGGGAGGTGTTCCACAGACTGAAGGCTGCAGGGCTGACAGTTAATGGGGAAAAATGCCAAGTAGGCATGGAAGAAGTTTCCTACCTTGGGCACTGGGTGGGCAGTGGATTCTTCCAACCAGAACCAGTGAAAGTTGATGCCATCTAGGTCTGGTCCACCCCTGCCATGAAGAAACCGGTAAGGGCATTTAAGTGAACAGCCAGGTACTACAGAAGGTTTGTTCCTCACTACAGTTCTGTGGCCAAACCCCTGACAGACCTGACAAAAAGGAGAACACCTGAAAAAGTTCACTGGAAAGAGGACTGTGAGTCTGCCTTCTGATGATTAAGTGGGGCATTATGTGGATCACCCATGCTTGCTATCCTCAATTATGATTTAAAGTTCATAGTGCATGTGGATACCTTGGACCATGGGCTGGGTGCAATCCTGAGCCAGGTTACACTGCAGGAGGATAAGCATCCCATAGTGTATCTGAGCTGGAAGCTTCCACCCAGGGAAGAGTCATATGCCACAGTGGAGAGGGAATGTCTGGGCATAGTATGGGTCCTTCAGAAGCTGCAGCCATATCTGCATGGGAGGGAGTTCACTGTGCTCACAGATCATAACCACTTGACATGGCTCCATAGGACTAGTGGGCAAAACAAAAAGTTATTGCACTGGAGTTTGGTGCTACAGTCATATAATATGATCATTCAGTGCTAACGTGGGGCGCAGAATGCCAGTGGAGAGTGACTGTTGAGGCAGGGCTGAGTGCATGACATGTTCCTTTAGGTGTTCTACAGGCCCTACATGAATGGCAGTGTCTCTTTGGGGTCACCAAAAAGAGACATGCCTTCATTTCCCAAGGGGAGATCATGTATCAGCCATGTGACCAAATCTAGTAATTTCTTTTTGTTAATGTACTGTGTTAATGTAATAATGCTGCTGTCATAAGTGGGCACAAAACATGGCTTCTGATGTCACATGACCAAGCAGGTCTTATGGGAAAAATTGGCCAAAAGCTGCTCAGTGGAATATTTCCTTGGGAACATTTAGCCACATATTTTGTAAGTCAGATTGGAGACTGCCTGTTTGAACATCTCAGTTATCTTAATAGGCAAGAAGCATGGGATTACACACCTTGGACATTCTTCAAAACAGAATCATAAAAGTAGACAGAGCAGTGGTGGGTGCGGAGTGAGCCAGCTGGCCTGAATAATGTCAATCCACACACACACACACACACACACACACACACACATATTCCCACCCATTTGGGGGGGCAGTGGAGGACTGTTACTCAAAGGGATTGAGACCCCTTCCCACAGGAGTAACAAATACATTGAGTTGCTGTAAGAAAGCACTTCCTCTTGGACATGGAACATCTGAAACCCCAGAGCCCTGCAGCTAGAGATCTGATAAGAAAGACAGCTTAGGGAATGTTTTCTTCAGACAGCAGCAGGTAAATTAATAGTTTTTTAAAGTGAGAATAGCTCAGATCTTCTATCTGCAACCTGTCTGGTGTAACTTCAACTATTTTAATTTCTAGCAAACTGTAATCCTTTTGTCTGACTGTACAAACATCTTGTTGTAAATACTTGTAGTCTTTTAGTAAAGCACCTAATTTGATAGACTCAGTGACTACTTGTTTTATTTATAAAGGTAATTCTACTAATTCTGCTGGACTCTGTTTGCAGTCCATCTCTGAAGTGGCACTCTACCCACAGTTATTATGTTTGACCTTGCAGACCTTGTGCAAAGGAGGAGGAGGTAAGAAACAGGGCTCCCTGGGTCCTATTGGTAAAACCCCACAGTGGTAGCAGTGAACTTGAAGTCCCTGGTGAGAGATTTCTGTCACACCCTTTCTCTTCTTCAAGCTCTCACTCCTTTGTCTCCCAGAAAAAAATAATTTTCAACAATGGTCTCTACAAGGCAAAATGGCAAAAATGTATTTTGCCATTCACTGGCAGTACTGTAATTCACATTGGATGCCGGTTTACAAATGGTGAAATTGGATTCTAGCGGCAGAGATTTAATAATGCATCATTCCATAAATGGCAAAATAAGAAACCCCAGGTTGCAATGCATTTTGTAACTTACATAGAGTACTACTTGGAAACTGTGAGATGCTATTCCAGCACACTGAAATGTTGTCACAAATTCACATCACAGTAACTGCACAATGGAATTTTGCATGTATCATTTCACTGTACACACATTTAAATTTCCCTTTAGACATCCCTGACCTACTCAATCTTTAACAATGAAAACAAAGCATTTTTAAGGGAGTGTTCAACTAGGGCATGGTGGGTAGATGCATGGAAGTTTGACCATTACTGGGATGTGGGAGAGTAGAGAGCGGGGCACTCAAGGTGGTAGTGGTGGGAGATTCAATGTCACCTGGGTCTGTGCAGCAAAGGGAGGGAAAACCTTTCATACCAGAAAATACTTCACTGACTTCATTGTAAGGGCAGTATAGTGGGGGCTGGTGGGTTTGTATTCCTGGTAATGCTTAACAATACCTAGTACTGTATGTGGGTGGTGCTGTGCACATGCAAAGATAATGCCCACAATGATTTCAGTTAATACTCTGGTGAAAAGTTGAAAGACAAGGTATGAGATCCATCTTTGGTGGGAAAGAGATGCCCTTGGGATGGGGGCTCCTATTTCTGAGTGCTTCTGTACCACTCCATGGGAGAGATGGGCTTCAGAGGAATAACAATCTGTATGTTCTGCAAATGCCTGGCTATGTGTGTCACTATGCAAGCATGGATCTGATTTCTGTAGTCCACGAATGTATCAACTGGTGGCCACACAACAGACAACGGTACCTTGGTCACTTCACTTGGGTATAGCATAACAAAGCAACAAGTCTTGCTTTAAGACAATTTTTATTTATTTATTTATTTGTACATCAGTTTACAACCTTTGAGCCAGAGGCTCATTTCCACAGGTACCACGTCACATTGAGGACAAACAGAAAAATTCATTTTGGTTACAGCATGAGTGTCACATACTTAGGGTTACATAGTGTGGTTGTGTACATTTTAAGCAATTTGGTAGACATTACAATGATACAACATACATGTTAAACAATTTGTTAGACATTACAATGATGCAGCTGAGAAAATGCTGGTAATAACAGAGGCATTAGGCTATGGGGGAGAGGGTGGGGGAGGGGGAGTTTGAGTGCTGCCTAAGGGGCGTTGTCAAGTGTGGAGAGATCAAGTTGCCATTTACAGACAGGGGCAGCTGCAGGTGCTAAACAGTTGGCCCTGAAGGGTAGTTTTGAAGGTGGAGATTGTGGGTGCTTTGGAGATAGGAGCCAGGAGAGCGTTAAACCAAGATGGGCCTCTGTAGCAGAAGGACCTCTGTCCGTGGGTGGTCCTGGATCTGGGGACCAGTAGACTGGTCTTGCTCGAGGTTCGGGTTGTGATAGAGGGTTGGGTATGGTGGATGGAGGCTGTCACCCCGGGGGGGGGATAGCCCGAGTAGAGTTTTCTTTGTGAGGAGGCAGGTTTGACAGCATAGCCATTCATCAAGGTTTAGCAATTTTGCTTCATCATAGAGAATACAAGTATGTGTGAGCCTGGGGACACCAGTAATCAGTCTGCAGGCCTTATTTAGGGTGAGCCGAATTTTGTTGATGGCGGTAGTGTCAGTCGCACCATAGACTGGCAGGCCGTAGTCAACAAGGGACAGTACTGAGGATGTAACTGCCAGTCACAGAGCGTCAGGTGGGAGGCAATTTTTATGGTGGTAGAGGATGCCAAGCCGTGTGTTAGTGGTGGATGCAAGGGTATCAATGTGGGTGTGGTAGGTGAGGGCTGAGTCAAAGGTGACCCCAAGGTATTTGTATGAGAAGACTTGCTCAAGTGGTTGATTGGTACTAGGGAGGATATGGAGTGGGAAGTTGCTGGCTTTGTTTTGCGGGTGTGCGAAAAACACTGTTTTTTTTTTTTTTAAGATTAATGACGAGTCTGTGTTCTTTAAACCATGCCTCGGCCTCATCGTAGGATTGTTGCAGAGTGTCCTAGAGGGAGATGGGATTGCAGTGGGTGGCAAAAATGACAGCATCGTTGGCATACATAAGAATATTGCCAGAGCAGACATTAGGCAGGGTGTTTAGATAGACAGAGAAGAGTAGGGGCCCCAGGATGGAGCCCTGAGGTACCCCTGAGTGGATGGGTCGAGTTTCGGAGAGTGTACCATTGATTTTTACACATTGGGAGTGAGCGGATAGATAGCTTGAGCACCAGGTGAGAGGACCAGTGGAGAAACCAGTGTGGCCTAGGGCATTCAGCAGAAGGGGGTGGGAGACAGTGTCGAAAGCCTTTGAGAGGTCAATGAACACTGCACCGGCTAGTGAGCTAGCGTCCAGGGAAGAGTGTAGGAAACTGGAGAACTCAACTAGTGCAGTGCCAGTACTGTGACCAGCATGGAAGCCATGCTGCTCTGGGCATAGGACATTATGTTTGGTAAGATATTCTGTAATTTGAATGGACACCATTTTTTCCAGGGCTTTGGAGAGGGGAGGAAATATGGAGATAGGTCGGTAGTTCCCGGCGGAGGACCTGTCACCCTCTTTATGGATGGGTGTGACTATGGTTGTTTTCCATGCAGTGTGGGATTGCCCCAGGTAGAGAGATCGGTTGAGTAAGCTGGTGAGTGGGGCAAGGACTTCATCCAGCACAAGCGGAGAATACTGGTGTCCAGGGAATCGCTGCTGAGACTATTGCCTTTTAATGCTTTAATTAGGAGTGGTCTGGCTTCCTGGGCAGATACCCTACATAGATGGAAACTGGGGCATTGGAGGTTGGGGGAGGTTGGGTAGGGGGAGGGTCAAAGAAATTACTATGGAGGACAGAGCTAAGGTCGGTAAAGGTGGTGTTTAGGTGGTTAGCTATGCAGGCAGGGTCGGTGAAGGTGGTGCCATCAATTGTGAGCTGGGATGGGGGGGGAGAGCATGGTTTCCCATTTAGTTGTTTAAAATTGTCCCTGAAAGTCTGGGCACACCCCAGGAGGAGGTGAGGGTGGCCTGGTAATGTTCGGCCTTGGCTTTACGGATGGCCCATGTGCACTTGTTCTGAGCAGCATTGTAGGCCTGTCTATCCATCAACTGGCCCGTTTCAGTGGCAAGGTGCCAGAGGTTATCTCTATTCCTGAGCATTTGTAGTAGGGCAGGGGTAACCCAGGGTACATTATGTTTTTTGGGTCAACCTCCAGTGAGGGGTGCAAAGAGGTTGCAGGCCTTGTTAAAGGTGTGGGAGAAAAAGGCGAGGGCAGTGTCTATGTCAGATGCATGGTGAATGGGGGACCAATTGATATGGGTAAGAAATTGCTTGAGTTTCATCAGGCCACCAGGGCGGAGGCGCCTGCGGGGTGTGGTCAGAACTGTGGGTTTGGGAGTGGTGGCCATCCAAAGGAATAGGATAGGGGAGTGGTCACTTAGTGAGTCTGGGAGGACCTGGATGTTATGAATTTTATTGGGGCGGTTGGTGATAACAACGTCCAGAAGGGTACTGGTACCTCTCCTTGGGTTTACTCTGGTGGGTTGGGAAATGAGTTGTGTCAGGTCTAGGGTGGTGAAAGAACTCGGGTAGTAGATGAGGAGGTGCTGAGCCAGTTCATGTTTAGGTCCCCTAGTAGGATTTGTTCCACCTTGTGGTGGAGGGTCACAAGATATTCTGTTAAAGATATCAGTGCCGGGTTCTGGTTCTTTGGGGGAATGTAGGCAGTGGTGAGATATAGAGGGCCTCTGGAGGGGTCAGAAGCAAGTTTGAGGGCAAGGACCTGGGCCCCATTTACAAGAGCTGGGGCAGGGAGCGCTTGTCTGATGATTGTGTCCCTGATATAGATTGCACAGCCACCCCCGCGTTTGCCTACTCGGTCCTCGCGGTATAAGGTATAGCCTGGGAGGGAGACAAAGGAATCAGGGGTGGATTTGGACAGCCAGGTTTCAACCAGGGTTATGATGTCTGGTTGATGCAGCATCACCCAGCACTGGAGGGCATCAGATTTTTTCATTAGGCTGCATATGTTCATGGAGGCGATGTGGAGACCATTGTGCCCAGCTGGTGGGTTGGAGTAGCCTGGGCCCGGGTTTGGATGTATATTACCCGATAGAAGTAGTAGGAAGACCAATGCTCTGATCAGGGGGTGGTAGTATGTAAGCTTCTGGTGGGTACTCAGGGATGGGAAGGAGGCCATGGGGGAACAAGGAATGGGCAGGGTTCGAAGGGTAGGAAGGACAAGGATAAGTAGCGGCCATGTGGAGGTAGGGTAGGCAGTGGAAGGGTTTCCAGGGGGTGAGTGCCATGGGCCAGGGTACATGGACAGTGTAGGGTGGGATCTGCCAAGGTCAGGGAGAGTTGAGGGTGCTGGTGCAGGTGGGCCAGGGGAGATGTTTGGCTGATGGGATGTGGGTACTAGCATGAAAAAGAGGGGGAGACATTTGAGGATGAGGTGCCAAACATAGTGCCTAGGTAATATCAGGGTGGAGAGTTTCAAGTATCTTGACTGCCCCTCAGAAAGTGTAGACACCACTTTGGAGTAGTGGTACTGTCACAGACTCTGGTGGACAGGGTACAAGGTTCAAGACCCTGGCAGGGCAGTTGAGATGGGACCTGGCTGAGAGCAGGGATCCAGGTTCTAGGTGACTTAAAGCAGGCTGGGTTTGGGCCAGAAAACATGGTTAAAATAGTGACTCCTAACCTGCAAATAGAGAAGTGGGGACTTAGTAAAAATGACCAACAGGATGTGATGTCACAAGACAGCGCCTATAAAGGAAATGCCGAGCCAGGGTTGGTGGGCGGTGCAGTCGATGCGCACAGCGCGTTGACGGGCTAACCCCTGTCACAAGGGTGCTGCAGCTGGAGGTAGGTTATTACCTCTAGGCACCCGTGTGGCTGTCTGTGTGGGGTATCCTGCTGTCTGGGGGTTGGGGAACTACTCGCAGGCCTATATTGTGAGGGGAGTCGAATTAGTATGCAGTGGGAGACCAGGTCACTTCACTGAGCATGCGCGGGCTATTATCCTGATTCTAGCAGTCTCTGAAGGAGAGAAACATGGCGATCAACAGTTACAATGCAGGTAAGCAGGCAAATACTTATAAACTCTAAGTTAAGACAGTGGTTTCTAGGTAATCAGCACAGAGGTCCTATGTAGCTGAAATCAGCAGTGCTAGTGAGTGCGCACCCCCCCCCCCAAACCCTTAGGTTTAACATGGCAGCAGTTTACAGCTTTGACAAAATCATGCAGCAGTACAATACAGAGTCCAGCACAGCAAAAATAAGCCCAGTCTCTTAGCCTGTTATCTGCAAGCAAAAGTCCAAACATGTCCACGAAGAATAAGATAAAGAACCCCCCTCACAAGGGTGCTGCAGCTGGAGGTAGTTTATTACCTCTAGGCACCCACGTGGCTGTCTGCTCCAGGAGGGAGCTCTGTGTGGGGTATCCTGCTGTAGTCTGTCTGTACAATGTAAGACAACTCATTTAGTCTGATATACCCATTCACATGTGGGGTATCTGGGCCATGCTTGGCTCACTGTCACAAGTAAAGCAGGAAGACCAAGGCTGCAACATGCATTAGCCCCTCCACCCCAACAGGCGTAGATGATGACAATATGATGAAAAAAAAAAAACAACTGCTGTTTGATTTTTGACACCACTGTCATCTGTTTCTGTTTCTGTCATCTTAAGACAGACAACTCTTGCCCCAGAACCCAATTCAAGAACTTCATTTCATACAATATCTTCATGGCACTTTCTACTGTTACCCCACTACCTCCCCCTGACTACATAAGAAAACAAAGGAGACACTTGGATTTTACTGTAACATGTAACATTAAAGGTTTTAAAAACAAAACAACATGAATGTAAAAATGCAAACAAAAAAACATCAACAAAAACAATACATATATCCATGTACAAGACACATAAATAACTATCTACAACAGTTGATAGTGGTCCCTCACACCCATGCTGCCTTCATAGCTGCCCTCCTCCTCATGTCAGTTGCTGGTGGTGGTGTTACTGGCTGGGTGGTAGCAAATAGTCAGTGTCACTATTTTATAGGCAACTGAGCAGATGTTTCAGTCATCCTTCCATTTGCTTTTTGCAACGCTCCATACATGCCAGATGGGGACCAGTCATGCCTGCCTACTCAGATTATTTATTTTATGTCTGCTCTGCATGCTACTGTGATGCTGGCCAAATCTTGGGCAGCTGGTGACAACAGCATGGTTTGTGTGAGCAGTGGTACGGAGGGCCCACCAGCACCTTGTTCATGTTGATATGGTTTCCTCCATAGCTTCTTCCTTCTAGACCATTTGGAGGCAGTGTTTACTGTATAATGTTGCCAATCTGATGGCTGCCTGTTGTGTCATGGACTTGTCATTGGGACTGGAAGTTGCTGGCTGTTTTTGCCCATGTTCAGTAGACTTTTTAAAAAAACAGAACAAAATAATATTAACATTACTATCCTGTCAAAGGTAGGTCACTGAAACCTGTGAGCTGTTTGCAGTCCGCCACCTTTGTTTAAAGAGCTGCTAACCATACCGAGAAGGATTTGGGAAATATACTGTTTAGATACAGTTCATCATGCATTTCATATGTATGTTGATACTGCCATGGAGATCACTCTTGCAGCTAGGGGAGTGATGTCATAAGCATCTTGGTGTATGAGAACTGAGAATTGAAGGTGAGCAGCACTGATTCCCTAAGACCATGGGTGGTACCATTCCTGTGGCCATGATGGTGGTCTGTGTAGCAGCATTTATATGTTATTGATCAAGGACAAATAATGTTTTATTACAAATGTTAAAAAAGTATCTCAAGTCTGTCCATTTCCACGGCATCTCTGAGTGGAACATTCTTTACAGCATAAGACTGTCTAACGTGTATAACAGGGGGATGCTCTTATTGTTCAAGAGTGAACACCCAATCTATTACTTGATCTCTTCTTTGGATTTCTCCTCTTAAACCTTATGTAGTGCTCATGACATTTTCTGAGACATGGGATCTAAAAATTCCTTTGCATTTAGTCATTCACCATAGCTTATCCCTACTTAAAGTTATAGTCCTCTGTTACAGCATCACAGTCTATTGCCATGTAAATGCTGATTAATGTCACAGAGTATTGTGACATATGTTGTTGAATAGGCCAATAAGAAGTAATAAATTATGAAGGCACCACTGACCTGTTTTCATGTATATGAGCATAATGACTAAAGGGAGGCAGAGAGAAATGCAGAAGTAATGTGAAGTGCAGTGAAAATACCATCCAAATGCTGTTTTTTTTCAGTTAATAATATTATTAGTTTTCAGCATAGAAACAATATCGCATAACAAAGTACAGAGTATGTTGCAACAGCAGAGAAGGATCTTGCAACATGATGTCCATAGTCTTCAGTATACACAACAGATATTTCACACAGTACAGTTGTAATGGACTTCAGAAGGGGTAGGAGGGGGGAGCCCTCAAATTTCTGCCAAATGCTATTTTTGTTTCATAGTTATCTAGTACTTTTCAGGTGCTCTTCAGTAATAGAAACATAGACTTTGTCAGCAGGTAAGAATTGAAAGGACCACCAAGTCTGACCTCTTTCTCCCTACTTAGAGTGTCACCACAAACCCTACTTGACCTCCAGCTCTTTCACCCCCCTCCATTCAAATAAGATTTCCGATGCCTATCCTATGCTTATCCCATGCATTCTTGAACCCCACCAATGTTTTCATCCCCATCACATATTACTCCCCTCCTGTACATTATTTACTCCCATAAGGTATTTAAAGGGCTCTGTCATATCCCCCCTCTCCCTCCTGTCATCCAGGGTTTACATATTGAGGTCTTTTAGTCTCGCCTCATAGGGCATCTGATGCAGACCCTTCACCATTTTTGTTGCCTTCATCTGTACAGCCTCCACCCTGTCTATGTCTTTCCTGAGATGTGATCTCCAGAACTGGATGCAGTACTCCAGGCAGGTCTCAGCAGTAATCTATACAGAGGCAACACCACCTCTCTCCTTCTGCTGGTGATTCCCCTTCCTATGCACCCCAGCATCGCAAAGGCACTCTCAATTGCTTGTCACATTGTCTGGCCATCCTAAAGTCATCAGATAGATTACCCCTCAGTCCTTTTCCTGTTTGGTGGTTGTCACTACATCTTCTCCCATTTCTTTACTCTGTCCCTGGGTTTCTGTGCCCTACAGTAAGTACATTATTATGCAGTTTTGTGCATTGAAACCAGCTGCCATACTATTGACCACACCTTGCATTTTCTCCCATCTCTGTGCATTCTTTCCAACCCCCCCCCCAGAGTGTCCACCCTATTGCAGATTTTGGTGTCATCCACAAAGGTAGTCCTTTACTTCCAGCTCCTCAGTGATATCACTTATAAAAGACATTACAGAGGACTGGTCCATCTACTGATCCCCGATCACCATGATATACTTTAGTTGGTCATTTCTAGTCAATAGTTCTTGGTGATGGGACTCAGATAAAGATGTTTTATTGCAAAAGTTACACATGCTTACAGTATGTGTAAAAATGGAATATGTCCATAATACAATAAGATGAATGCCAGACATGCGCAATGTAAGAAAACTAGAAAAGGATCTCTGTGAGGGAATGCCATGCATGAGATGGAAATAACACAGAAACATCAAATGTTATGCAGATTAACTGGTCTGTGGTTCACTGTTTGCTTAAGCAATAGTTGCTTATGTGGTTTATAACATAATATATAATTTTTTGTGTCAGACATATGGAATTTTTTTTCCGGATTTTCTTAATATAAAGTTCTCCACCAATGTAACCTCATACTTGCTATGGTTATAGTCATGGAAATTACTAATTACTTATTAATGCACTGTTAGAAAACAGATATCTGCTTTCTCTATTAAAATATGTAGGACATGATTATTGGACTAAAATCAAATTGGGGTCATGGCAATCATTTCATAAGCATGCATCTCTGTTTATACTTACTGCAAGTGACCACTACCATAACTGTCAGGAAGATAATGCCATGGAAGAGAACAAGTACATTAGCAGGCTAGGGAAGGTGCCAGCAGTCCTTCAGTGGACACACGAGCCTCACCTGCACCATAGTTTGCTACCGCAACAGCAGCAGAAATAAAAAAAGTGCTGACAATGCAGGCACAGCTCTCTTGCTGCTTATGGAAAGCATTCTGTGCTAGCCTTTCTCTCTGTTCCACAGACAAAAGTGTTCAAAAACCTCAGGTACCTAGGAATGGGTTCAGTCTATAACAGTGCTGGGTAGGGAACTGGTTAGGGGAGAACACAGAAGGTAGGAAATGAAATGTACTCTAGAGTGAGAGGGGTCACACATGGGGTGTGTCCAGTTGGGTTGATCCTTGAACCAGTATGCTTTGACACCTTAAGAAAGTGGGCTACTGTTTGTCAAAACGGTTCTAACCATTTGGGTAATACAGTGCCAGCATCACCTAATTCACACATTTAAACATACTGTAGCAATATTGCTTGTCAAACAGATACTTAAAAGCATGCCAGCACTGGGCCCACAACTGCCATCTCCCTCAGCTTCTGTGAAAATAAGAAAGGAGTAGCCACACTCGCAGTATCCAATGAGCAATACTTTCAAATATTGATTGAAATGTTCTCACAAAGTAAATGCTGTTGTGCTTCAATTTATTGTAACAAAAGTGAGTACATGCAAAGTGCAGGATGTAGTTGTTAGGTCTATGAAGCAAGACATTTTCCAAACTTCTGCCCAACTAACCAACCAGATGGCCTGGTGCTTTGGTTTATTGAACTTCATCAGTGGGCAGGCTTCTGGGGGCTGTGCATGTTTTTTTATAGGTCAGAACCAGCGAGGTCATTCACTATAAATTCCTTAGCATGTTTTCACTATAGAATCACCTTATATATTACTTGGCCTGCCAACATTATTCTTAATGTTACTTTTTCAGTAAAACTAGACTGCAATAGTGTATACTGTAATAAACACATAAATACAAAAAAGGAAGTAGTTTCTGCATATGAAAACTTTTAATGCAATAGTCCTTAAAGAGACATACTATATACCTCTATTAGCACAAATACAATTCTTGCTTGCCATTTTATTTCAAAATGATTATATTTATATCATGTGTTATCAAAACTTTTTAATCCTTTAGGGTAGAAAAAAAATATGTAGATTTGTGGGATGAGGTGGTAAGGGTGTTTGGGGGGGGCAGGTAAGGGTGTGTGGAAAAAAGGGAATCGATGTAGTCAGCCATGTATGTTATAAAAGGGAGAAGGTGGGTAGACAAGAAAAATAGTAAAGTAGTCATGTTGACTAAAATAGAAAGAAATATACAGAACCCAAATTACTCCCCATGTAAAAAGCAAATCCTCTGATCATGCAGATACATTTCATCACTCTATTAGTAGCTGTAGGCATCAAATCTGCAAACGACAGATAATACCTCCTGAAGTAACTTAAAAAATATAGAAAATAGCTGAGACAAAAACAAAAAAGTAAATGATCTATTATTGCTAAATATTTCAGCATATTACATGTTTACTCATTCATTGTTATGTTGATTGTGCGCATGAGCAAGAAACATATTATGGCAGCTTTCTCCACAAGCAGGTTGTGGAGGCACAGCACTGTTGTGGCCAATGCCCCCACAGCCTTTAAAGGCTTGACCCACTTCCCCCATTGCCGTGGCATGCTGCTGCTGACACTAGTTCAGCCAGCGTGCCACAAACTTGTAAAAATTTAGCCGCTGCAATCAGGGGCCGCCTCATCATTGCAGCATCAGCCATTCGCTACAATAAGGGAACTACCCGTCATTATAGGGTGGAACCTTGAAACACTGACATTGTTTGTGAACTCAGTGGTGGCTTGCTGCCGTGTTCACAAACAGTATTAACCCCCCCCACACTGAGGGGGTGTCTAGTACCCTTCGGCAGCATGTGTCCCCCTGTGTTTGTTTGCCGACGGGGGTCCCAATCCCTGTCGGCTCCAGAGGCCCAAAGTTTATGTTTTTGATGGGGGAGCCCACTCCACTTTGGCATTGTGTAACCCCCCCCGCTTATGTTGTCTGCCGCAAGGGTGCCCAATCCCTGTCGGCATAATGCTCACCCCCTTTGTTGTGTGCCGATGGGGGTGCCCAATCTCTCTGGCATAATGTAAACCCCCTTTTGTTGTGTGTCATAGGGGGTACCCAGTCCCCATCGGCCAACAGCTTCCCACCAAAAAAATACTCCATTGGCATGCTGGGAGCCCACCCCAGTGTGACACATGCCCCAGTAAAATCAAAAACTGTCCCACAATGTTTTTTTTTTTTTAACCTGTAAAAAAGGAAATGGTCCCTCTGCAGCCTCCCTGCCCTCCTTCCACAACCAGCTCCCACCCACTGTGCACCCTGCCTCCCCACACCCCCCTCACCCCATACTTACCTCCGGAGTCCGGCGCGACGATCTTCGGTGGACCGGGAACACGTCTGCACTCTTCAAAGCCGACCGCAAACTGAGGAAATGCCGGTAAGCTGTATAATGGAATAAATAGGGTTTTTTTCAACTTTGATGCATATCTCAGGTATTTTTTGGAATTCTAACACCAAATTTTCAACATGGGGTTTTTGGGACCCCTCCTCATGAATTCAGCCACTGTCATGGCATTATTCAGCCCGGAAAAGTGATTTCGAGGTCACTGCGCATAATCCCCTTTCTGGACCAATTAACAAAATGACAGTGCCAGTGTTCATGAGATGGGCTCTCAAAAAGCCAATTCTGCAAATTTGGTGGGAAAAATCCCAAAAATGACTGTTCTACGAGGTGTGTTGCACAGTTGCCACACCGCTTGTAACTTTGCAAATATACAATACTTTCACACCAGATTTTCAACATTGCCATTTTTTCAGACCTCCTTGTGAACAGTACAGCTGTCATTTTCCACATCCTGGTCAAAATGTGTTTTTGCACTTCCGGCGCAGAATAGCGCAGTTGGTGTGGGAAATCAGTGTTCAGGACAGATTAAGAAAATGGCAGTGGCACTGTTCATAAGCAGAGGTCCTAAAATGCCTATGCTGAAAATGTGGTGATGATACCCCATAAAATGACTGAGTTATTAGCGTGTGTTGCGCAGTTTGCACGCACGCTCGTAACTTCACGAATTAATAATGTTTTCACTCCAGATTTTCAACATTGCCATTCTTCTGCACCTCTTTATGAACAATACAGCTGTCATTTTTCACATTCTGGCTGAAATGTGTTTTCGCACTTCCAGCGTAGAATAGCATGGTCGCTGTGGGAAATCCATGTTCAGGAAACATTATGAAAATGACAGTGACACTGTTCATTAGCAGAGATCCTAAAATGCGTATGTTGAAAATTTGGTGACGAAAGTCCATAAAATGAGTGTGTTACGAATATCCATTGCACAGTTTCCATGCACGCTCATACCTTCGCAACTTTGCAATATTTTCACTCCAGATTTTCAGCATTGCCATTTTGCCACACCTCCTTATGAACAGTGCAGCTGTCATTTCTCACCTCCTGGATGAAATGTGTTTTCGCTCTTCCGGCACACAATAGCACGGTCACTGTGGGAAATCAATGTTCGGGACATATTAAGAAAATCACACTGACATTGTTCATGAGCAGAGGTCCTAAAATGCCTATGTTGAAAATTTTGGGATAAAACTCCATAAAATGACTGTGTTACGAATGTGATTTGTGCAGGTTCCACGCACCCTTGTAAGTTTGCAAATTAGTAATATTTTTATGCCAGATTTTCAACACTGGCATTTGTTCACACCTCCTTATGAACAGTACAGCTGTCATTTTTCACATCCTGGCCGAAATGCGTTTCCACGCTTCCGGCGCAGAATGCCACAGTCGCTGTCAGAAATCAGTGTTTGGGACAGATTAGGATCGAGTGACTGGGAGGACCGAGCTCAACTGAGCTCTGTCAGGACTGCTGTGGATTTCTTTGTGGGCAGGAAAAGGTGACAACGCAGGCAGGATCCCAGTACAAAAGGGCAGCCTGCAGCACCGGAAGACACAGAATGAGTGAGTGAGGGAGGGGGAGTGAGTGAGCTCAATGGAGCTCTGTTGGGACTGCTGCAGATTTCTTTGTGGGCAGGAAAAGGCAGCAAAGCATGCAGGGGCTGAGTACAAAAGGGCAGCCTGCAGTGGTGGGAGAAACAGAATGAGCAAGTAAGAGAGGGGGAGTGAGTGAGCTCAACGGAGCTGTATCGTGACTGCTGTGAATTTCTTTGTGGGCAGAAAAGGGTGACAATGCAGGCAGGAGCCCAGTACAGAAGGGCAGACTGCAGCGCCATCAGAAATGGAATGAGTGAGTGAGACAGGAGGATTGAGGCCAATGGAGCTCTGTCAGGACTGCTGCAGATTTCTTTGTGGGCAGAAAAAGATGCCAACAGAGGCAGGAGCCCAGTACAAAAGGGCAGCCTGCAGCGCTGGGAGAAACAGAATGAGCGAGTGAGAGAGGGGCAGTGAGCTAGCTCAATGGAAGTGTATCATGACTGCTGCAAATTTCTTTGTGGGCAGGAAAAGACAGCAATGCAGGCAGGAGCCCAGTACAAAGGGCCAGCCTGCAGCGCCGGCAGAAATGGAATGAGCGAGTGAGAGAGGGGGAGTGAGCTAGCTCAGTGGAAGTGTATCATGACTGCTGCAAATTTCTTTGTGGGCAGGAAAAGGCGGCAATGCAGGCAGGAGCCCAGTACAAAGGGCCAGCCTGCAGGGCCGGCAGAAATGGAATGAGCGAGTGAGAGAGGGGGAGTGAGCTAGCTCAGTGGAGCTGTGTTGGGACAGCTGCAAATGTCTTTGGGGCAGAAAAGCAGCCAAGCAGGCAGGAACCCAGTACAAAAGGGCAGCCTGCAGAAGTGGGAGACAGGGGAGGCGACCTCAATGGAGCTCTGTTGGGACAGCTGCAGATTTGTTGTGGGCTGGAAAAGGTGCCAATGCAGGCAGGATCCCAGTACAAAAGGTAGCCTGCAGAACTGGAGAAACAGAATGAGTGAGTGAGAGGGGGAGAGGGCGAGCTCCATGGACGTGTATCGTGACTGCTGCGAATTTCTTTGTGGGCAGGAAAAGGCGGCAATGCAGGCAGGAGCCCAGTACAAAAGTCCAGCCTGCAGCGCCGGCAGAAATGGAATGAGCGAGTGAGAGAGGGGGAGTGAGTGAGCTTAACGGAGCTGTGTTGGGACTGTTGCAGATGTCTTGTGGGCAGAAAAAGACGCCAACACAGGCAGGAACCCAGTACAAAAGGGCAGCCTGCAGCAGTAGGAGACACAGAATGAGCGAGAGGGAGTTGGAGGAGTGGAGCTCAACGAGTCTGTTGGGACTGCTGCAGATTTTTTAGGGCAGGAAAAGGCAACAATGCATACAGGGCTGAGTACAAAAGGACAGCCTGCAGCAGTGAGAGAAACAGAATGAGCGAGTGAGGAGGGGAGTGAGCGAGCTCAACGCGTGTGTATCGTGACTGCTGTGGATTTCTTTGTGGGCAGAAAAAGGTGGCAATACAGGCAGGAGCCCAGTGTAAAGGCCAGCCTGCAGCGCTGGCAGAAACAAGAATGTGGGGTAAAGCAGGGGGAGGGGAGGTTTGGCTGAGAGCTCAATGGAGGTGTGTTGGGACTGCTGCAGATGTCTTTGTGGTCAGAAAAAGCCACCAATGCAGGCAGGAAGCCAGTACAAAAGGGCAGTCTGTAGCAGTGGGAAACACAGAATGAGCGAGTGAGACAGGGGGAGTGAGCGACTTCAGTGGAGCTCTGTCAGGACAGCTGCAGATTTCTTTGTGGGCAGGAAAAGGTGCCAAAACAGGCAGGAGACCAGTACAAAAGGGCAGCCTGCAGCACTGGGAGAAACAGAATGAGCGAGTCAGAGAGGGGGAGTGAGTGAGCTCAATGGAGGTGTATTGTGACTGCTGCAGATTTCTTTGTGGGCAGGAAAAGGCAGCAATGCAGGCTGGAGCCCAGTACAAAAGTCCAGCCTGCAGCACCAGCAGAAATGGAATGAGTGAGTGAGAGAGGGGGAGTGAGCGAGCTTAATGGAGCTGTGTTGGGACTACAAAATCACACGTGTTGGGACTGCTGCACATGTCTTTGTGGGCAGAAAAAGCCACCAACACAGGCAAGAACCTAGTACAAAAGGGCAGCCTGCAGCAGCAGCAGGAGACACAGAATGAGCGAGTGAGGGAGTTGGAGTGAGTGAGCAAAACAGAGCTCTGTTGGGACTGCTTCGGATTTCTTTGTGGGCAGGAAAAGGTAACAATGCATGCAGGGGTTGAGTACAAAAGGGCAGCCTGCAGTGGTGGGAGAAACAGAATGAGCAAGTAAGAGAGGGGGAGTGAGTGAGCTCAACGGAGCTGTATTGTGACTGCTGTGAATTTCTTTGTGGGCAGAAAAGGGTGACAATGCAGGCAGGAGCCCAGTACAGAAGGGCAGACTGCAGCGCCATCAGAAATGGAATGAGTGAGTGAGACAGGAGGAGTGAGGCCAATGGAGCTCTGTCAGGACTGCTGCAGATGTCTTTGTGGGAAGAAAAAGATGCCAACAGAGGCAGGAGCCCAGTACAAAAGGGCAGCCTGCAGCGCTGGGAGAAACAGAATGAGCGAGTGAGAGAGGGGCAGCAAGCTAGCTCAATGGAAGTGTATCATGACTGCTGCAAATTTCTTTGTGGGCAGGAAAAGGCGGCACTGCAGGCAGGAGCCCAGTACAAAGGGCCAGACTGCAGCGCCAGCAGAAATGGAATGAGCGAGTGAGAGAGGAGGAGTGAGCTAGCTCAATGGAAGTGTATCATGTCGGCTGCAAATTTCTTTGGGGCAGAAAAAGCAGCCAATGCAGGCAGGAACCCAGTACAAAAGGGCAGCCTGCAGAAGTGGGAGACACAGAATGAGCGAGTGAGACAGGGGAAGGGAGCGACCTCAATGGAGCTCTGTTGGGACAGCTGCAGATTTATTTGTGGGCTGGAAAAGGTGCCAATTCAGGCAGGATCCCAGTACAAAAGGGTAGCCTGCAGAACTGGAGAAACAGAATGAGTGAGTGAGAGGGGGAGAGGGCGAGCTCAACTGACGTGTATCGTGACTGCTGCGAATTTCTTTGTGGGCAGGAAAAGGCGGCAATGCAGGCAGGAGCCCAGTACAAAAGTCCAGCCTGCAGCGCCGGCAGAAATGGAATGAGCGAGTGAGAGAGGGGGAGTGAGTGAGCTTAACGGAGCTGTGTTGGGACTGTTGCAGATGTCTTGTGGGCAGAAAAAGACGCCAACACAGGCAGGAACCCAGTACAAAAGGGCAGCCTGCAGCAGTAGGAGACACAGAATGAGCGAGTGAGGGAGTTGGAGTGAGTGAGCTCAACGGAGCTCTGTTGGGACTGCTGCAGATTTCTTTGTGGGCAGGAAAAGGCAGCAATGCATACAGGGGCTGAGTACAAAAGGACAGCCTGCAGCAGTGAGAGAAACAGAATGAGCGAGTGAGGGAGGGGGAGTGAGCGAGCTCAACAGCGGTGTATCGTGACTGCTGTGGATTTCTTTGTGGGCAGAAAAAGGTGGCAATACAGGCAGGAGCCCAGTATAAAAGGCCAGCCTGCAGCACCGGCAGAAACAGAATGAGTGAGTGAGAACGGGGGAGGAGGTGTGAGCGAGCTCAATGGAGGTGTGTTGGGACTGCTGCAGATGTCTTTGTGGTCAGAAAAAGCCACCAATGCAGGCAGGAAGCCAGTACAAAAGGGCAGTCTGTAGCAGTGGGAAACACAGAATGAGCGAGTGAGACAGGGGGAGTGAGCGACCTCAGTGGAGCTCTGTCAGGACAGCTGCAGATTTCTTTGTGGGCAGGAAAAGGTGCCAACGCAGGCAGGAGCCCAGTACAAAAGGGCAGCCTGCAGCACTGGGAGAAACAGAATGAGCGAGTCAGAGAGGGGGAGTGAGTGAGCTCAATGGAGGTGTATTGTGACTGCTGCAGATTTCTTTGTGGGCAGGAAAAGGCAGCAATGCAGGCTGGAGCCCAGTACAAAAGTCCAGCCTGCAGCACCAGCAGAAATGGAATGAGAGAGTGAGAGAGGGGGAGTGAGCGAGCTTAATGGAGCTGTGTTGGGACTACAAAATCACACGTGTTGGGACTGCTGCAGATGTCTTTGTGGGCAGAAAAAGCCACCAAAACAGGCAAGAACCTAGTACAAAAGGGCAGCCTGCAGCAGCAGCAGCAGACACAGAATGAGCGAGTGAGGGAGTTGGAGTGAGTGAGCAAAACAGAGCTCTGTTGGGACTGCTGCGGATTTCTTTGTGGGCAGGGAAAGGCAGCAATGCATGCAGGGGCTGAGTACAAAAGGGCAGCCTGCAGTGGTGGGAGAAACAGAATGAGCGAGTAAGAGAGGGGGAGCGAGAGAGCTCAACAGAGCTGTATCATGACTGCTGCGGATTTCTTTGTGGGCAGAAAAGGGTGGCAATGCAGGCAGGAGCCCAGTACAGAAGGGCAGACTGCAGCACTAGCAGAAACGGAATGCGCGAGTGAGATGGGGGAGTGAGGCCAATGGAACTCTGTCAGGACTGATGCAGATTTCCTTGTGGGCAGAAAAAGATGCCAACAGACGCAGGAGCCCTGTACAAATGTGCAGCCTGCAGCACTGTGAGAAACAGAACAAGCGAGTGAGAGAGGGGGAGTGAGCGAGCTCAACCGAGGTGTATCATGACTGCTACGGATTTCTTTGTGGCAGGAAAAGGCAGCAATGGAGGCAGGAGCCCAGTACAAAGGGCCAGCCTGCAGGGCCGGCAGAAACGGAATGAGCGAGTGAGAGGGGGGGAGCGAGCTCAACAGAGCTGTGTCAGGACTGCTGCAAATGTCTTTGTGGGCAGAAAAAGCAGCCAACGCAGGCAGGAAACCAGTACAAAAGGGCAGTCTGCAGCAGCGGGAGACACAGAATGAGTGAGTGAGGGAGGGGGAGTGAGAGAGCTCAACGGAGGTGTATCATGACTGCTGCAGATTTCTTTGTGGGCAGGAAAAGGTGCCAATGCAGGCAGGAGCCCAGTATAAAAGGGCAGCTTGCAGCTCCTGGAGAAACAGAACAAGTGAGTGAGAGAGGGGAGTGAGCGAGCTCAACAGAGGTGTATCGTAACTGCTGCAGATTTCTTTGTGGACAGGAAAAGGCAGCAATGCAGGCTGGAGCTCAGTACAAATGTCCGGCCTGCAGCGCCGGCAGAAATGGAATGAGCGAGTGAGAGAGGGGGAGTGAGCAAGCTTAACGGAGCTGTGTTGGGACTGCTGCAGATGTCTTTGTGGGCAGAAAAAGCCACCAACACAGGCAGGAACCCAGTACAAAAGGGCAGCCTGCAGCAGCAGGAGACACAGAATGAGCGAGTGGGGGGGGGGAGTGAGTGAGCTCAACGGAGCTCTGTTGGGACCGGTGCAGATTTCTTTGTGGTCAGAAAAAAGCAGCAATGCAAACAGGGGCTGAGTACAAAAGGGCAGTCTGCAGTAGTGGGAGAAAAACAACGAACGAGTGAGAGAGGGGGAATGAGTGAGCGAGCTCAATGGAACTCTATCGTGACCGGTGCAGATTTCTTTGTGGGCAGAAAAGGGGGGTAATGCAGGCAGGAGCCAGTACAAAATGGCAGCCTGCAGCGCCGGCAGAAATGGAATGAGCAAGTGAGATGGGGAGTGAGTGAGGCCAACTGAGCTCTGTCTGGACTGCTGCAGATTTCTTTCTGGGCAGAAAAAAATACCAACAGAGGCAAAAACCCAGTACAAAAGGGCAGTCTGCAGTGCCAGGAGAAACAGAATGAGCGAGTGAGACAGGGATGGGTGACCCAGTCCTTTAGGTTTGAGACTTACCATAAGATAAATCTACCTACTTTCCGTCTATAATAGTTTTCTTAGTCTGTCTTCTAAAAGGGGGGGTCCATTACAATCCCATAAAATGTAAATGGGTTGGATGTGAGTTACAGTATGCAACACTTCTAAGTTAGCTCTAACTGTGGTGTTCTCATTACCATTAATGATACAGTGGACTTGTGCTTGTATTATCTTTTCAAGAGGGTTCAATAGTTCTACCAATATAGGGTTTAAGGAAGATGTAGCACAAAATATAAGCTCCTCTGCTGTTTCTGGGTATGATGGCAGTGGCAGACAGCTGGACACCTCTTCACAAATTGCCCTTGGCCTGAGATTTCTCCTGTATTACAAAAAAAAAGTTATGCAAAAGTGAGAACCACCAAATAAAATTAGCAACATAATATGATACATGGCAGAGAAGGAAAGCCAATTGCACTTGCAGAAAACATTCTAGAGAATCATTATGACAGATCCAACCACAAGGCGGGTCACATGCTGCTGGCCAAGGCAGCTGCAATATGGACCAGGTCATGACCACCTCCAAGTGTTATTACCAGTTATGTGCCATTCCAAGTGTACTGACAATGATGACACATGAAGTCATTGCCATATGTTAGGAAGGAGAAGATGCCATGGCTGACCCAATTAATGCATGCTTCTTTTAAACCATGCATGATGCATACAGTCAGTATCACCTGCAATGTAGTAACCACATTTGTGTGACTCCATAGGGGCAGGATAACATGGGATGCTCTAGATGACTTTAACTTATTATGGTACAGTACTAACCAGTCCCCACCCCATCCAAGTCAACAAAGTAACTAGAATTCCACTGCAGGTTAGGTGGCACTGTGGTGAGTGGAACTGTTGGGCATCAGTGACTGTACATTTCTGTTACTTGATGACAGAAAAAAAAGACAAAAGGGGGCTTTGAGAAGAGCAAACCCTATGTTTTGTGGGGAACTGAACCAGTAAGGCATATCAATATTTTAACAAAATGTACATATAAAAGACTGGTGATAACATACACCACCAGGACCACAGTGAGGTTGGGGAGGGGGCAACCAATGTCTGTTGGGAGTGATTGAGCCTCAGTGTGACGGTACTGAATGTAGAAAAAGGATGAGTTTTAATGCTCTATCACATGCACCTGTTCACACATACTCAGCTGTGCCCTCTCTGTCTGTCTCTGTTGCATCCCACCAGGTGCAAACCCACTAACCCATGTCAAGCGTACTGCAGTGAGGAGATCTTTAATGCCATAGCCAGTGGTTACTGGATAGATATGTTGCAAAGTTTTACTTTGATGACAAAGTTGCAAAATTCACCTTTGCGACTAACTTCGCAAATTGCCCATTTCCCTAATTCGCCACTTCCCATTGAGTGTTCCTGAAAAATGGCACTTTTCAGGTGAAGTCAGTCAAAGTTAAGGTGAAATCAAGTCACCAGTGAATTTGCATAATTTCCCCAGAGAAAGTACCACTTTGCCTGCCAAACAGTTTGCAAAGTTGGCACTTCACACTTCGCTAATTCAGCAAACTTTGCAAATTATATTGTGGAACAACGTTTGCCAACTTAGTACAGTATGCGCCACTTGTAATGGACTAGTTTGACATAAGGCATTCTATCCGTTACAAGCGGTGTCTGTTACATCACTAAAGCTTATCTGTGCTAAGTACAATACCTTTTAAAAACAGCGTGGTGCAAGAATGCAGAAGAGACTGTTCCCCAAGAGCTCCGGACTTAAATCCGCCCGAATTTCCAGAGCAAGCACACTCCCCCAGGTTTAAAAAAACAGCGTGGTGCAAGAATGCATTACAGCCAGTAGAGGGCATTGGGGAACTATGAGGCAATCTCCTGCATGGAAGGAAAGAAGATACCGATTTCCAAGAGTTCCATTCTGACAGCAAGCATGCTCCCCTAACCTGAAATGCCACAGGGATGATCAGCTGCTGATCAGAAGCCCACAGATGAGACAGAGAAGTGTTTTAGCTAACCTACTGATGTTGCTTAATTCAGGGCTGCTATAATTACTGTGCAATGGGCAGTAGGGATCGTCTTCTCTAACTCTTTTCACTAAGAGTTGCTATGATGCTGCTCCAATCACACCCTTATTCCTTGCTCTCTCCTTCTGAATACACTGATTTACTGAGAAATGGCATGTTTCATGCTCAACCGAGGTGTCAAAATAGCTGTAATTTAGCCACTTGGCGGCCGCTAAATGCGGAATTTCAGGTCCGCTTAATCGGGTGATTTTATTATAGAGCCATATAGTAAATGGCTTTTGGCATAGGGGAATTGTCCGTTAGAAGCGGACGCCCACTACAAGCATGTCCGTTACATTTCGCGCATACTGTATATCTCTAGTGCTGGCTCTAGCCATGTCTATCACAGGATTTTGTGTGACCATTTGATCTTATTAATTGTATAACCCACTCTCAAAAGTAAGCCTACTTCAAGATCAATCACAATGGTCCAATCAGCAGGTGAAAGCATCATCCCTCTGTCTTCAGCTTGGGATGGATGCAATTCCAAACAGAGAATCACTGCTCCATTGTCACAGCAACAGGGCTGCATGGATTCAGGCTCACTATTCTCTATGAAACAAGGTCTTTGCACTTCCTTTGTGCAAGTGTGCTTCACCCAATAATAACATCTAACTAATTATTGATTTTTTTTAGAAATCAAAATTAGATAATATTCTTCATTATGAAATTGATGTTCAGAATCCTCAAATCTGATTTTTTGAGACCATATTCAGCCATGATGAAATCTTAGTGCATAATCCTGGTCTGAAAGTAGACCATGCCATCAGTCAAAAAATCAAAATGGATCCATTTCATAATTGCAGTAATACACCCTGAGGTGTGCAATATCATGGGCATTGTCCCATCTAAGTTTGTTGAAGCCACTTGGCCTACGGACATGTGCCTGACAATGTACTTGAGGCAGGATGATACCCCATGATACTGCATACCTTGCTGTGTTTTATTGCTTAAATATTATACTCATTGTGACTGCTGGTGTGGCTGGTACCAGAGAAGTCCTTCTTAGGGAGCTTCATTGGGCTACCCTTTAGCATGGTCACAGTCCCACTGAGCAACTTGATGACTTCTGGTTCCCTCCACTGGTGGTTGTCCCACTTATGAAGTTTTATTTGTTTGATGGTGTATGGGGTTCTGTTCTCCTGACCATCAATCAATGCCTAGATCTTCCCTGCAGCATCTCTCACTGCAATTATGGCAACGCTATTGGTCCCAAAAATATAATCCACCCCTTTATTGACCTCCTTGACCAACATGTCACCTCAGTGTTATGGATGGGGGTTGTCAGTTTTCTGGAGCTTCTGGACTGACCCTTTACCTGCTGCTGCTGCTGCTGGCCGACTGACTCTGAGGCACATTGTTACAGTTAATGTATCTTTGCAACTCTCTCACTCAGAATCCACCTAACTTTAACACAAAATGAAACCTGGTTCCAAATTGTGTCTTGCATGTGAAAAAATGACAAGATTATTTGCTGGTCACACAATGTTTTGCAGTTCATGCTGGACTCCTGTTTGAAAACGGTGACACTGAAAACCACAGTTTACAATGTGTTGCACAATTTACATACCATACTGTTTATAAATTGTGAAATGGTATTCTGGCACACTCAAAATCGTGTCAATAATTTCCAGTACAGTAGTTGTGAATTGTGATTAAGCATTTTACAGATGCCATTCTGAGGTTTACAGATTTCAACTTTTGTACATTATATGTACCCTGTACTGGCTCAAAATTAAACAATGGAAACAAACAGCTTTTAAAGGAGTACATCACTGGGGAGTGGTGGTGTGACACAGGGAGGGAAGGCCATGCAATGCTACTGTGTGCTTGACTGAAACATAGTAGGGGATTTGGAGCAGCACAGGATACGGGGGCATTCAGTGCCACCAGGGATCAGCTTAAATGACTTCAGAGCCTGTGCATAGACTTGGAGGGGAGCCATTTTGTAATTCAGAGTGCTTTACTGACTTCTTAAGAGTGAGGACAGCATAGGGAAGGTGGCCATTACATACACTGGAGCATTTAACTTTGGATAAGAGTGACACAGTGAGGGGAGCCACTTCATATAAGAAAGAGATTTTCTCCTCTGGGGTAAAATGAGGAAAGGAAATGGACTGTTAGATGCCAGAATGTGCTTGACTGGGTGAAGTGAGTCTGGTCACAGGAAAAAGGGGGGCAACATATCTACCAGTTACATTACTGTCAACTCTCAGTCTCAGCCCAGTAACCGACACAATTAGGATCTAATCCACAAATGCACTTGAGATACATGTGAAGAAATCATATCTGAGCTGCATAGACCTACCCCCTCAGATGATGGAGCACATGCTAGTATCCATGAACCCCGGCCAACCAGGATACATGCACTCTGGTAACTGTAAAGGCTCTAGGGGGGGCCTGGTGAGTAGTATGTGGTAAAACAACAGACATGCAAATGTTTGCATGACTGTGTATCCCCTGTTGTACACTGAACAGGTGATTGTGTGACAAAGCTGTCTTCTAAGGAATGCCATATCCATTAAATGGCTACAGTATTCTTTATTGTCAAAAAGATCATAAATGGCAGTCACCTGCAGACTGCAATGAAAGGCTGCAGGGCTGCAGCATGGTGAGGGGGACTAGTCAGGCACCAGGTCAGTTAGGGCAGCTGAGTGGAGGGTGCACATAGATGAAAATCAGGGCCCTACCTGGCATAGTGGTGGCCGACCCCTTTAACTTTGCTCCACAAGATGGATAATACATTGACGATTCCAAGCAACATGTACCCTGACTGTACAGATGGAGCTGGATGACAAGAAAATGTGCTCCCAAGTCAGGATCAGTTATGAAGGGAGCTTGTATGCGCATCATGAATGCCACATGGTGTCCCTCTCATGCAAAGTGGTAACCCATTAGTCATGTAAAGCCCACCACACCTGCAGCGGTCTTTTGTGGATTAACCTATTACTTACCCTATACTTACACTCTTTGATCTGTTGTTATAAATAAGCTAAGTAGAGAGCAGTCAGTATGGCAAAATTCAAAATCCCAACTTTATAAATAAATCCACAATACATACAATCATTTACAAATATCAGAGCAATGTCAGTTCTGTGAAATTCAAACTCACAATTTAATATATAAAATCACAACACATACACTCATTTCCAAATAACTGAGTAGTCAGTTCCATGGAATACAAAGTTGCAGTTTGATCTATAAATCGGCAGTAAGTATGCTCATTCCACAGTTTAAGTCACAATTTTCACAACACATGCCAAATTCAGTTCTGAAATGTCATGGAAACAAAAGTCCTGCTTTTGTTGGAATTCTGTTAGCAGAAGATTAATTTCACACAGCATTACCTTCTGCTAGTAGTCTTGTAATTCACAACTCCAGCTAGAGCCAATCAAGGATTACTATAGAAGGTGCACCCAGTTTCTTTCAGTAGATGACACACATGATGGCCATCTGAGGTGGAGGGAGGGCTGTGTGGGTTGCCCATCATGAGACCAACTTTATTTTCTTTTGTGTGGGTGAGTGAGTGGGAGTGGGAGCTAGTGGTGTGTGTCAGTGGGTGGTGTGGGGTATCTTTTTTACAGGGTCAGGTAGATGAAGGAGAGGGTGGATTTTCCAGTCAGTGGGAGGACACTGGCAGCAGGTAATTTGCTAAATCAGGAGTCTGGACCATCTGTACTCATTAGTACTACACATAAGATGGTTGCAGTGTGGTGTGGTGATATGGGGCTGGGGGTTGGGGTGTATTCTTGGTTGATCAGGGTGGGGTAGAGGTGGGCAACATAACCAAATGGATGGGAGTAGTTAAAAACTTTTATTTTAATTTTTTTTGTGTGTATGTGTGAAAAAAAGACTTGGGAATTCTGGTTCAGGAATGTAGGGTGAAGCAATGTCTTTCTCAAGCTCTCACAAACTATTGGCCAGGAGATCACATATTTTAATCAAAATAGCTTTTTACCCACTGAGCCTAATGAGGGGATGCAACAATGTGATTTTCCAATCAGGGAGGTCAAAACTGTTTGGGAGGGGATCCAATAGAGCAGGTTTAGAGGACACCAGTGTCTGTGGGGACTCCACACAGTCCTTGGTGGCTCCATCCTCCCTGTATGAAACCACTATGGTAACCAAAACATGGATGCTTGGCACAATGGAAAAACCTGACTATTTGATTTCAGAGCTCTCTGACTTTCATGCAGAGACCTGGATGACCCTGGAAATATTAAGGAGGATCATGAATGCTCTGAGCACCTGAATGCAGGCTACATACACTAGCAGAATCAGAGAATAGACAGCAGAACCTGGAATCTATCACTGCACAGGTGCTAAAAATGCAAGCCACTTTGGAAGATAAAATAAAGGATGCTGAGAGCAGGGAGAAGCTGTATAACCTTCACATCTTGGCTTATCAGAGGGGTCCAACAGCTGAAACCTTATAGCCTTTGTCCCTAAGTTACTTAAAGTATTCCAGATTATAGCCTGTGTCCCTAAATTACTCAAAGAAGTCCAGGAATTAGATGATTCTTACGAAATTGAGTTGAAAAGGGTGCATCATGCCATAGGACCGAAGCCTACCAATCCAAATGTCAGGCTGAGATCCATTATCATGACATTCCACTGCTACTCAGTAAAAGGGGACATACTACTGAAAGCATGACACTTGAAGGCAGTTTACTGGGGCTGTCACTGTTTCCTTTTTTTCATTTTGTAAATAATGATGATCCAGCCATCCTCCTCAAATGCTGCCAGGGACTACATACAGATTCTAAAAACACTAAGAGACCTGAAAATCCCGCTCTCTTGATGTGTCAGTATCCGGCAGGTCAAAATATCTATTACTGTGCAGAACAAGCATTTGAAGACCTATCTGCCATTGACATTAAACAACTTGTTCCCTCTACCAGACCTGAGGATGTTTGTACTGAACTGGGCAATTTCAAAACAGACTGGAAGCAGCAGCATGGCCTAAAAGACACCTGCAACCGTTCCACTACTAATATGATTTAGAAGCTTTTATCCTTTCAGAAAGTTACAAACTCCAGCTCTAGGGGTACTAAAAAATCTACGCAAGGACACCATGTTCACTAAAAGTTACAAATTCCAACTCTAGGGGTAGTACAAAATCTACATGAGGACACCATGTACAATAGTCTTAGGTAAACATTTTCAGGACTAAATCAGCTAAGGGTACTTGCTGCCGGGGGGTTGGATGGGATTTTTTTCTTAAGTGTACGTCATATGCATTCGTTCACTGACAAATTAAATACCGCTTCCCATCCCTTGAACTTGCTGTTTCTGCTTGATACCTTCCAATACTGATGCTAGACGGTTCCCAACTTTGGATTCCACTAGGCTTTGGGGCTGCACAGACTCTTAAATAGATTCAGTGTTTTGATCCATTCATTCTTTCAGACACACTTTTCCTACTGAATTCTACTTCCCAGATTATGACCTTCTTAAACAAAAATAAAAGCACAACAGAAAATAAGGGCTTAAGCTGGGATGCTTTAAACAAGTTTCTACTGGGCCTTATTGCTCACTGAACTAAGCAAACAACTGATGGAGACAAAGCATGACATGCTGAACCAGAAACTGAACTACTGAATGGCTAAGCATAACCATTCTCCAGCTGAGGAAAAACGATACCCTCCCCATCATGGGTACCAACGGAGATAAATATATTCAACTCCGTTCAAGCAGAGGGTCATTAAATAGGTATAAAGTCAATTTCTATACTAAGGAGAGTAGGGGTGTGTAGGTGCAAGTCCACGATTGCTCCGTCACTTCTACTAATAGTTCAGTTTCCCTGTATCTGAAGAAATAGTGGAGTGAGTGTTTGTGTTTCTTTTAGATGTGGAGTAATGTGTTCTGTAAATGATGTACATTTTTAAAATTAATAATACAGCTACTCCATACCAGTACTGGATTTTCTTACTCCCCATAGTCCACAAAACACTCCTGTTATCAAATGGAGAGTGCATGCTCTGGCAGCATTGACCAGAAGTGACACTGTGGGGGTGGTGGGCAAGCCATGCAGAAGTAAGACTGCTCTGCCCTGACAGGGCTTTGACTTTTCCCATCACACTTTTAAATAAATCTACAACTTGGTGACAATGAGTATCCTAGTTTCTAATGTAGCTATTCATGCAATTATGAAATATCCCATGGGCATAACTATCAGCAGCATTTGTGTCAGACTATTGTAGTCTGATACCATGCTTCGTCCCACTGTTTCTCCTTGTATGAAAGTGTATGCTGCTCGTAAGGTGGTACTACAATGACCCTGATGCACATAAAACAGCAAACAATGTATTGATTTATATTAGTCTGGACATGGGAATCTTATTCCTTCTGTTTGTCAAAGTAACTGGTATAACTTTCCAAGCAGGATCTGGGTTTGTGCTCCATCATTTTTATGGCATTCAGGACATTTCAGTAGTACTAATAATGCCTCTGAATTCTTCAGGCTTATGTCATTGGCATTTAGTACTGTCATCATGTGTCTTCCTACTCTCTGTGAGAATTTAAAAAAAGAAAGTAAATTAAAAACATAATGCAATGTTACGCAGCATGATGATATTTGAAAGAAATGTGATGGAATTTGTTCCCTTCTGTAGCAATCTATGGTGTGGTTAATGGTATATCGATTGTCAGATTGGGGCCATGTGCTTTAATGTATGCTAGCAATCCTTATTTCAAAATTAGACTCCGGATTGGTTAGATACTAAATATCACAATAGAGGTATTATCTGGAAGCGCTGTTTAGACAGATGTGCAGCACTGCTTGAAATCTCTTTCTCTCCACTGAAGCAATATTAATAATGGGCCCTGCTTCCTCTCCACCCACCACTTTAGAAATAATATTGAATCAAAGCAATAGATTTAAGAAATCATAAATTTTCTCAGATATCATTTGAAGCAAAATATTATTCAGAATCACATCTCACACTTTTCATGATATTTTTATACAGTCATAAACATTGCCTCATTGGAAAGAGAGAGAAAGAGAGTGAAAGAGAAAGCTTTCTAGCAGGGCTAACACATCCGTCTAAGAAGCACTGCAATGTCTTTCACTAGTACCAGATAATACCAATATTGTAATATGTATTATCTAAGCAGCCACACGCCCCTTTCTAGAAATGCTTAAAGGTCTGAGACAATGTAAAGCATTAACTGATGTTTTATTAATGATATGCCAGGCACAAAGACCAGATCTGAAACACTGACAGGTGCTACAGCATCTCAACAAAATATGGTACAACTTGCAGTCTTATGTTACCTGTCCACAAGAGGTTATGAATCTTAAACCCTAATGGGACCATACCTCCTGTCCCCACTTTTCATGTGATCAGGGCTTCAGTCTTTAATAAACATTTGTCAATTAAGCAATAATCAGACGATAGTGGTAGTGTGTTGTGCTGATATCACCAGGGGCAGATTAGGCACGAGGCCACAGGCCGAGTGCGACTAATCACCCCAGAAGTGATGTTATCCCAGCACAACACACACCCTGGAGTGCATTATTGCTATTATACAATGGCTCGTTTGTTTTTAGAACAATAAAATAGAAAAAAAATGATGTTTTTATGGGGATTTGTTATATTTTTTTCATGTGTGGAGGTATATGTTTTCACAAAAAAGTCCACAGTTTGACCACTAGATGGTGCTGGCTGTATGTTCTGTATTGTATTTGCCTCCCAGGTTACCCTCGCTACAGAGCTGTTTTGGTTAGGACAGATAGGTCTGATAGTGTTAAATGTGGTGCCTGTTTTTTTCTTTCTGGTTGCTTGTTTAGTTTTTATTTTAAATGCAGAGGCAGATGGTATAACTGGCAGGCGCTGTGCTGACTGAGCCACGAGGATAGCTGACAAGCCGACTCATAAGCGGCTGCTGCAGGCGTTGTTGTGGAGAAAAAGGTGAAGTAGAGGTATGGTCTTTTTAGACTATTGCCTTTCTTTGAAAACTCTTTTTTTGATTTAGTTTGGCAGTAGGAGTGTGCGCGGGTGAAGGAGTGCAAATTCTGTATGATCATGCGCTACGTTGCCCCTACTTCCGGGAGTTACGGCAGTAAGAAAGCACAGTTTTGTTTTGTGGTGCAGGCTTTTATTTTTTTACAGGTAGCAAGGAGAGCAGAAGAGAAAGATGCAGAGTTAAATTGTTAGCAGCGGTGGGAGCGAAGCAAATAACGTCGGGTGGTGAGCGGGAATGAGACAGTCATTAATCGCGGTCGTGGAATGATTCGTTTTATTTTAAATTTTTACATTTCATGCTGTCGTTTCTGTGCTGGGACTAGAGCCGTGATGTTGTACTGGGATAACATCACTGCTCCAGTCCTCGACTGGCCAATCAAACTCCAGGATTATTTCATGCCATTGTATAATGCCAAATGTTGCTTGCTTATATGTGCTGTTTAGGTATTTGGAAGTGAAAGTACCTTGCCTTAGAACTGTCAGCAGGGGTCGGAAGCTCATGCTGCCCGACTGTAGCCCATTTTCCATTTTTCTCCCCCTTGCGGAGTACAGGCAAACAATGACGATGAGGCACACCATGCCAACGTCCGCCACACTCCGCTCCCTTTACTACATCGCTCTAGTAGTGTCCCTGGACATCACCAGGGGCCGCTACAGAGTAGTGGGTCCCTGGATCCCACCCTGAGATAGGAGAGGAGTCCTCCAGATGCCCAATCCATTCCCTCCCCTGCCGACTCCTGGCGGCCTGTGCTCACATCTGAAGCCGGGTTACCAGCATGGCGCGAGGTGTGGCGTCCAGCGACTCAACCCTCAGCACCAGTGGACTGGCAGTAATGCTGCCTTTAATACTCCCTTCCCCTTCCTGCTGCAGTGTACCCTGTCACCCACATACAAGTCACTATTCCACCCAGACCCTACCCCAGTTAGTCACTAACCCATAATATTTGGTGTGGCACCATTCTCTCAGCCACTTGAACTCCTCAAGCCTACCATTCCTTCCCATGCTTGCACATGGTACCAGCAGTACCTCCAAGAATGCCATCAACTTCCCCACCCCCTCACACTGCCTGCCCAACTACTCGAACCTCCCCCTCACTACTTCCACAGTGTCCCCCGCCAAGTCGTTTGTACACCCATGCAACAGTAAATGAGGTTTCTTCCTCCCCCTCGCTGCATGCTTGAGCAGTGCCTGCCCTGCCCCTCCCGCAATCAACCTGGGGACAGCTTCAACCCAAATACGGCTGTGCCTTTCCCCCTTTCTGTCCCATCTCACCCATTTAAGTATAGAATCCACCAGGATGAGTAGCCCCCATCCCTTACCTCCTTTCTCTTCTAATGCCCCTTCCACCACCCCAGTATTCATTCTTCCCTGCCCCTTACCCCAGCCAGCTGCACCCTCTGTGACTTCTGTATCTGTACTCCCTACTTCCACCTCACCCCTTTTCTCCGCCTTATTCCTCCCATTCCCCTTGAAACCCTTCCCAGCATTACTACTTTCTACTGGGCTTCCCATGTTGACCTGTCCTCCCCTGCTGATTTTCAACCCCTCTCCTATCCCTGCTGTTGTTGATTTAGAGCTCCCATTCCCTTCTACCCCGATAGTGATGCCCCTCTCATCCTTCCCCCTTCTCGTAGCCTTCTCTCCTCCAGTTACCACCCCCTCCTTCCTTACTAGCCCCCCTTCTACCCTTTCGTCCTCGCTATCTCTTCCCCTACCTGTTGCCATCCCTCTCATGTCCGCTTGTCCTCCCCTTTCAGTATGTTCCTGCTCCCCTCTCTCTCCCATAAAGAGGTTTGAATCTATTCCTAGTCAATACCCCTCCTACATCTCATCCCCTATCAGTTCCCCCCTCCTACTTGTTTCCATCTGTGCCACCCCTCGTCCCTCCCTACCCGCAGCCATCTGCTCTGTCCCCTGGTACTCCTCATGGTCTCTTCCTCCCCCATCAGGAGGCCCCACCCCTCACCTCGAGCACCCACTCTCTTCTCCTGCCTTTTCTGTTAGTGCCTCTGATACTGGGGTCAGTTTCACTCCCTAGTTCTACCTGCATTCCCCATTGCCTTCCCCTATTCCCCCCCTCCAGGATGCCTACCATACTCATTTGCCCTGCCACTTAGACTCCTCCCTAATCTCCACAGTTCCTCCCTCAAACTAGCCAGTCATCTACAGACCATACATCCCCATCCTCCAAGCCCATTCCAAGATGATGGTGGACTCACACCCTGTACAGCCCACCACCCTTCCAAAGATGCCCGCCCTACTGACATGTGGCACCTGCCCCGTTTTGGCCCCATCTTATGTTACGGGCTCTTACTGCCAGGTTCTGTACCATACTACAACTGTAAGGCCCCTAATTTACTCAAATTCCTGTTCCTTCCCCACACTAGTCTCCCTACTGCCCCCTTGACGATCGGGTTAACTCAGTCTCAGATTTCATCCATTAGATACTGTATTACTGTAGCAATCCTAAAGCCTCCTTGTTCATTTTTTCACCCCTCAGCTACCATACTTTTTTTTCTCAGCTCTCATATAGTTTCACTTAGCCCAGTTAGAAATCCTATTGCACTCCAAGTATTACTCAGCTCAGAGAAATACACAGAACAAATAAATATGTATTATTACAGCAATCATAACAGTATAGCTCAGTACTTCACTCAGTTAGAGAAATAAACAGAACTGAATCTGTATTATAACAGCAATCCTAAATTGTCTCCACTCCAGAGACCCTGCTGTAATATAGGACCACAGAGGACCCGCAGGAGGGTGGGAAACTCTAAAGTCCTGGCAGAGATCCATTAGCTTGCTCACTCCCCCTCTCTCACTTACTCATTCTATTTCTCCCAATGCTGCAGGCTGCCCTATTGTACTGGGCTTCTGCTTGTGTTGGTGCTTTTGTCTGCCCACAAAGAAATCTGCAGCAGTTCTGACAGAGCTCCGTTGAGCTCACTCACTCCCCCTCTCTCACTTACTCATTCTATTTCTCCCAATGCTGCAGGCTGCTCTTTTGTACTGGGCTCCTGCCTGTGTTGGCGCCTTTATCTGCCCACAAAGAAATCCGCAGCAGTCCCAACAGAGCTCTGCTGAGCTCGCTTACTCCTCCTCTGTCACTTGCTCATTCCATTTCTCCCGGCTCTGTAGGCTGCCCTTTTTTACTGGGCTCCTGCCTAGGGTTGTCAGAACCCTCTGAAGTTCTGGGTTCTAGTTCTAGTCTAGAACTTTTGAAAAAGTTCTAGGGTTCTAATCTTTTTTAGAACTTTTTAGAACTCGAACCTTATTTTTTTATTGTGCTGCCAGTAATGAAGATAGTAATAAAATACATGTAAAGGAAAAACTGTTCAATATAAGGGGGAGAGAAATTATCTTGTGTGACATTGATAGGAATACAACTAGGTTTATCTATGGTTTCTTCTGTTTGCTAAAGCCAGCAACTTAATACGTAACAGGCCCACCCACCCACCCATATGTTAAAGTTGTCCTGCTGCAGCTGCATCATAGTTCTTTAGTGAAAGAAAGAGGCACATTAGCCATTTATGTACTCAGCTATATATACTCATCGTCATGAATTATGAGAAAAAATAACTATTACCTAATTTCAGCTATTTGCTGCTTTCTGTTTTAAATGAGTAAATCAAAAGTTGCTATGTTTAAAAGATAGCTTTTATAACAAAGTTAAGCCAAGTACTACAGCAGCAGCATGTGGAACTGTTGCAAAACATATTATGTCATAACGTAGTCAGGTCAAGACATTTGAATAAAAATATGCCAGTCATTGTTGCTGGCAAAATGCATGCAATTTTCTAAGGCAATGCATACATATACCAACATTTTGTTGGCAAATTGAAGTAATACTTACAACTTTCTAAGATGATGCATTTTTGCAGCTGTTACTTCAATAAAATCTGTATTTCAGTCACATAAATAAAAAGTGGTTTCCTCACCACATACTAAGGAACATTTAATGTAGCTGCAGCAGTTGGCATGTGATGTTTAAGGGACAGCGTCTGTCAACCCCATTATGTATCAAATTATCACTACTTGTAAAGCAAAAACTTTATGATACGTCACATTCTGTGAAAACTGCTGATGCAGATTTTCTTTTATTTCTGATTCCTTTATTCTTTTTAAAGGGACAGGACAATTGTGCTAGGGTAGCAGTTTGTAATGTATTTAATAAGAATATATATTATGTGTACAGTAGGTTTAGTCTGTCATCATTTTTTCCTCACCATTCCCAGCTGATCACGAATCTGTAAATGAAAGAACTAAAACAACACCCACCTTTCACCCCATCACCCATTCCACTTTTCTTCCACACCTCATCTGTGCAGTAGCACCCATGCCACCTTTACACCCATGTTAAAACCAACCAACAACCCTCACCCATGTACTAGCATCCATTTTTCGTTTATGGCTAACATTTCTGTAATTGAAAAATAATAAACAGCTACCAATTAGAACTCATTGTTTTGTCCTCTTTAAATTGAAAAATAGACCGTCTCCTGTCCCAGCCCATACTGATGCACCACAAAGTCACAGAAGATAAATCCAAAATATATGTTTTCACTTTAACTATAAATAATATGATACAGAAAGGATTGATGTGACAGTGTCCTTTATGCCAAATTTGGGCCTGTTCCCACTGATGTTAAAATTGCCCTGTATATAAAACTTGTTGACTTTAGTTTAGACCCTAGCTACAAAGCAGTTTGCCATGAAATGGTGAAAGTTTTGGGGGTATATAGTCCAAGGTAGTAGATCGAGAAAGGAGAGAGACGACAACCAAAGTCATCACAGTCTGTAACAGTTTCCTTTTTGGTGCAGAGAGACTCCGTCCCACACAGTATTACCAGCCACCACCATCTGAGTTGTCATCACTATCAACATCCACAACATCAATCACTTCAGGATCAGTTTGTATACTCTTGTAGGGATACGAAAATCTTGACTTATTAACTTTAATAAAAGTTAACATGTGTACATTTTCTGGCAGCAACCTATTTCTGGTGTCTGTCACAATATTGCCAGTTGTACTAAACATGCGTTCTGAAGAGACACTTGTTGCAGGACAACCAAGATATTTACAGGCTTCATCATACAGCTCTGTCCAAATTGACTTTTTTGATCTCCAGTATTCAAAAGGGCATGCATCAATAGGAACAGGCAGTTCTTGCAGGTAACTGTCTACCATGATGGACAGAGACCACTCAGAAGAGGAATCAGCAGAAGCAGCTGGTATGGCAGCAATTTGGGAAAGGTTTTGCCACAGATTTAGCTTGCTACTAAGGGTTGAAGAAGTGGCAGTTGTGGAACAACTACTGTTAATGTTTGGTGACTTTTCCAGTTCTGTATCCCTTTGTGAAGATGAATCTGCATGTTGTGGTGATGACAACCTGAGGGTACTGTGCATGTCTGTGTTTGACTCCTGTGAGTGCTGCAGCTCATCTAGCAACATACATTTGTACTGCTCTACATCATCTGTTTTTGGAAGATGTATAGCCTTGAACCTGGGATCTAAGAGAGTTGCAAGGATGCAGTGTCTTGATTTCATCATTGCAACTAATTTGTCATTGGTTTTGAAGCGCTCGCACATTCTCTTTACGAGATTCCCATGATACAGGCGACATGTTGTCTCATGCAGATCTGTCTTTTCTATTTGTAGATTTAGAACACTAAGATGATGTGAAATGAGCATTATGAGTGGGATAACCTGACTCACAGATGCACCTTCAGAAGACATGTCCCTTGTAGCTGTCTCAAAAGGAGCTAGGATACAGCACACTGTCTCTATTAATTTTCACTGCAGCACAGACAGCATAATGCCATCTCCAATAATGTAACTGGAGCAGTACTCATGTACAGCTTGCTTTTGCTCCAAGAGGCGCTGCAGCATATAAAGCGTTGAGTTCCAACGAGTGGAAACATTTTGAATCAGCTTTTGCTGGGGCAGCTTGTGTTTTTTTTGCAGTTCGGACAATGTCCGTATAGCCTTGGTTGAATGTGAAAAGTGAGTCACAATTTTTTTGCAAACAGCAATCATACCATCCACTTGTGTTTTGTTGCTGAGAAATCCCGTGACAATTAAGTGTAAGCAATGTGCAAAGCAAGAAGCATGCAGAAATCCTCCATCCTGTACTGCTTTTAAGATGTTGGCTCCATTGTCACTTACTATGAAGCCACATTTTAGACCGTGAGAATAAACCCATTCGACAAGGAGGTCATTTAGTTCCTGCAAGATGTTTGCAGCAGTATGATTTGCCCAAACTTCTTTATATGCAGCAGCCATCTTTTGGGGTGTCTTTGTTTTTGAAGAAGCACAAGAAAACGTGACCAATCAGCGGTAAGGGACATGTAATCTATGTTTTGAGTGCTGGTCCACATATCTGTTGTGACATGAATAACCCCACCCTCTGCAGTTTTAAGTGCAAGCATCACTGTCGCTTTAAAGCCTGATAAATGTTTGGTATTTCAACATAGGAAAAGTACTTCTGATGAGGAACATTGTAACGAGGCTCTGCTAATGTCATGAGCTCCTAAAATCCTCATGATCTACCAAAGAGTATGGGAGAAGGGCTCCGCTAACAGTTCACCAATTCGGTGATTAAGATGAAGGGTCTTTGGATGATTTCTAGTAAAGGTATTCTTCCTTTCAAATGCCTGAGACAGTGTTAGCTGTTTGCAACATGTCCCTGCTGGTTTATTATACACCGTGCTTGATGGGCAGATGGATGCAGAGATGGTGGACTAGACTTATACATTCAGTGCCATCACTGGATGTGCAACTGGTACTAATGGTGCTGGCATTGGTGGTAACAGTGATCCTAGGGCTGGCAGTGGTTCTGCCCGCATCAGGTTCATACAATTCAGTATCCATTTCAGATTCCTGACCCTTCTCACGTGCGGTCTGGAAGATGGAGGACATGGGTTTTGGATGATCAAGCAAAACTGAATGCTTTTTCATATGGCGTTTAAGAGCTGTAGTGCCAAGGCATGACACAACTTTACCACGGCTTACACTCTGTTTACACAGGGAACAAATTGCTCTGCATGGATCAGTTTTACTGACACAGAAATAATTCCACACCTCAGATGTGACAGATTTTGTTCGAGTACTAGGAAGATAGCTAAAGACTGTTTGTGTCTTTTCACCTGTCCTAACAGAACCTGGGACATGCTCCTTGGTGCTAGAAGAGTGGGCAGAAGACTCTGATGGATTTTCATTGCTGGCCAACACAGAAGTGGTGGATTCAATGGATATGTCCTTTTCATTGCCAACAGTGCTGGATGTATTTGCAAGTGCACTACCTGATTCATTGTCAGCAGACTTGCTCATTTCACTTTGTTGAGGAAGTAATGATTTGTCGTGAGACACAACAGTGTCGGACTGAGACAAAGAGCTACTGTCTGAGTCAGAGACGGACTCACTGTCACTTGTATTATTGCTGCTAGTCACAGGGGATCTTAACAGCATGAATGGCATACCTTATGGTGCCTCTCCGTGTGACCTCAGCAGCTGTACAGGTTTTCTTAAAAGGTCCCCCCTTTACCACACTTCACTGTTGCTCTTTTGCTGTTTGTTGAATTTTTATCACATGAAACATTTTGGTTATTTCTGTTAGCACCAGGATTACCATTACCACCAACACCTGCTCCAACACCAGCACTAGATGCTTCATCTATGTTGCTGTCAGCCATAACAGACAGTAAGTACCAGTACTACTAGTATACTGCGGTGAACACACCCACACCCAAACAATTCCTGTGTGACAACGCAATGTGATCTGTGATCGCTGGCTACAACTCCAAAATTTTATTTTGGCTGTGTGACACTGTGATACCGTGGACTGAAAGTAATTGCAGAATATGACACTTTGCAACTAAAGGATCCCAGGTTCAAGGCTTACAGAATGATTGGGCTGCTGGGCATAGGCATACACATAGCAATCAAGGGGTGCACAGCAGCAGGGTGATGGGCTGACCACAGGAGGCAGTCACATACACAACCCAGGGAATGAGAATTATATTTCTACGTTTCTGTCATGTAAGGTTAATGCCACCACACAACTGGACACTGGGCTTCTCTCTGTAACACACACTGGGTAGGGTACAGTGCAGTCAAGGGGCACACAGCAGCAGGGTGATGGGCTGACCACAGGAGACGGAGTCACATACGCAACCCAGGGAATGAGAATTTTATTTCTACGTTTCTGTCATGTAAGGTTAATGCCACCACACAACTGGACACTGGGCTTCTCTCTGTAACACACACTGGGTAGGGTACAGTGCAGTAAAGGGGCACACAGCAGCAGGGTGATGGGCTGACCACAGGAGACGGAGTCACATACGCAACCCAGGGAATGAGAATTTTATTTCTACGTTTCTGTCATGTAAGGTTAATGCCACCACACAACTAGCCACTGGGCTTCTCTCTGTAATACACACACACTGGGTAGGGTACAGTGCAGTCAAGGGGCACACAGCAGCAGGGTGATGGGCTGACCACAGGAGACGGAGTCACATACACAACCCAGGGAATGAGAATTATATTTCTACATTTCTGTCATGTAAGGTTAATGCCACCACACAACTGGCCACTGGGCTTCTCTCTGTAACACACACTGGGTAGGGTACAGTGTAGTCAAGGGGCACACACTGGGCTTCTCCCTGTGACACACACACTACACTCGGAAGGGTTCAGATTTATTTGCCTTTTTGTGCCCCCCTTGTATGCATGTTGCTGGCAGCTGCTGAGTGTGCAGTGTGCACCACTGACTGAGCAGTGCTGCAGTTTCAAATAATCACATTTCACAAAGGTTCTTCACTTCTTCTTATTTTTTTTTATTCTCTCTCTGAGTCCTCCTGAGTCCTCCTCCAGTCCTGATATTGATTGATCTCGGTCTCGATCCTCCCTATTCCCCAGTCCTTCCCAATTCTTAATTAATCCTCCAACTGTCCTGAACCTCCCCTAGTCCCTCCCACCCGATTTTGAGCTTTTTCAGCCTTTCTCTTGTTCTCGGTCTCACAGGAAAATGGATGATGGAAGTGGCCACTGGACAAAGGTAATGATACAATCCCCGCTAACGCCACAGTTTAGCTAGGCTGCTGCTACCCACTCCCGATCCTCTGCAAATGGCGCCTCCTCGCGGCACATCTCCTAAATACCCCACAGATCCTGCTGCCCGCACAGCTTACTCGACCCCCACCTGACCTGTGCGTAGGTACTCAAGTGCAAACAGACAACGTCTCGCGTCTCGTGGTGATTCGAACCCTTTTTCGAACCATTTAGTGTTCGAGTTCTAAGTTAGAACTCGAACACCAGGGTTCGAGGAGGGTTCGAATCTTTACTGAACTAGTTCTGACAACCCTACTCCTGCCTCCATTGGTGCCTTTTTCTGCCCACAAAGAAATCTGCAGCAGTCCTGACAGAGCTCCGATGAGCTTGCTCACTCCCTTTCCCCTCACTTGCTCATTCTGTTTCTCCCGGCACTGAAGTCTGCACTTCTGTACTGGGCTACTGGGCCCCTGCCTGCATTGATGTGTTTTTCTGCCCACAAAGAAATCTGCAGCAGTCCCAACAGAGCTCCGTTGAGCTTGCTCACTCCCCCTCGCCCTCGCTTGTTCTGTTTCTCCTCGCGCTGCAGGCTGCCCTTTTGTACTGGACTCCTGCCTGCTTTGGTGCCTTTTTCTGCCCACAGAGAAATCCACAGCAGTCCTGACAGAGCTCAGTTGAACTCATTCACTCCCCCTCTCTTACTCGCTCGATCTTAATCTGTCCCAAACACTGATTTCCCACAGTGACAATGCTATTCTGCGCCAGAAGTGCAAAAACATATTTTGGCCAGGATGTAAAAAATGATAGCTGTACTGTTCATAAGGAGGTGTGAAAAAATGCCAGTGTTGAAAATCTGGCATGAAAATATTACAAATTTGGGAAGTTACAAGGACACGTAAAAATAGTGCAACACACGCTTGTAACACAGTCATTTTATGGACTTTGGTCACCAAATTTTCAACATAGGCATTTTAGAACCTCTGCTCATGAATAGTATCACTGTCATTTCCTTACTCTGTCCCAAAGACTGAATTCCCACAGCTACCATGCTATTCTGTGCCCGGAAGTGTGAAAACACCTATCAGCCAAGATGTGAAAAATGACAGCTGTACTGTTCATAAGGAGGTGTGAAAAAATGGCATTGTTGAAAATCTGGCATGAAAATATTGCAAATTTGCAAAGTTATGAGCTTGTGTAGCAACTGCGCAATGCATGCTCATTAAACAGTAATTTTTGGGATTTTTTCCACCAAATTTGCAACATAGGCTTTGTGAGAGCCCACCTCATGAACACTGGCACTGTCATTTCGTTAATTGGTACCGAAAGATAATTCCACACAGTGACCACAAAATCAGCTTTTGGGACCCGAATAACACCATGACAGTGGCTCAATTCATGAGGAGGTGTCCCAATAACCCCATGTTGAAAATTTGGTGCCAAAATCCCCAAAAATGCCTGAGATATGCACCAAAGTTGAAAAAAACATATTTATGCAATTATACAGTTTTCCGGCATTTCTTCAGTTCGCGGTTGGCTTTGAGGAGTGCAGACATGTTCCTTGTCCACCGAAGATCGCCGCGCTGGACTCCGGAGGTAAGCATAAGAGGGGGTGGTGGGAGGGGTGCGCAGAGGTTGGGTGGGGGTTGGGGAAGGAGCAGGACAGACTGCAAGGGACAGTTTTCTGTTTTACAGGGTAAAATAAATGAAAAACATTGCAGGGCTTTTTTTTTCCCTGGGGCATTTGGCATGCTGGGGTTGGCTCCCAGTGTGCCACCTGACTGTGTTTTTTTGGGGGGGCAGTAGCCGATGGGGGATTGGGCACCCCCATCAGCACATAAAGGGGGCAAGAGCTGAGGGGTATTGGGCATCCCCCTTGGCAGAAAACAAAGTTTTTTTTGGGGGGGACATTATGCCGATGATGGAGTGGGCTCCCCCATTAGCAAATGAAACTGGGATGGACACTGAAGCCAATGGGGATTGGGCCCCACGTCGGCAAACAAAGACTGCTTTGGGGGGGCACATGCTGCCGAGGGGGATTGGACACCCCCTCAGCAGTTTGGTCTGGATAATATTGTTTGTGAACATGGTGGCACTTGCTGCCACATTCACAAACAATATTACACTAGGTAATGTTCAGCCCTGCAATGACAGGTCGCTCCCTCATTGCAGCGGAATGGCTGAGGCTGCAATAATGAGGCAGCCCCTGACTGCAGTAGCTAAAATGTTTCAAAATGGTGGCACACTGGCTGAACTAGTGTCAGCAGCAGCACACCACCCCATTGGGGAACGCGGGACAAGCGTCAAAAGGCAGTGGGGGGGCATTGGCTAGAACAGTGCCGCACCTCCACAACCTGCTTCTGAAGCAAGCTGCTGCAACATGTTTCTTGCGCATGCATGCAAGCAACATAAAATGACATGGAATTCAGCTTGTTTGTCACCTGGTTGAAAATTAAATCTTGTTAATATTTGACCACTTAAGAAACAAATTTGCCCTCCAAACCACACATACATCCCAGTATTGGCAGATGCAGTATTATCTTTTATCCCTGCTGGGTTTAACACTGCAACTGGATGACCCCTCACCATTAGTTCATGCTTTATATTATACAACCCCAACAAAAGGGATTATTTCTAGATTTTTTACCACCATAATAAAACATGCTAATATGGATTGGGATAGATGGAAGCAAAAGTGGAGCTCCAAAATGGACAAAGTACTTATACTCTCTATAAGCAGCAGCATCAAGCATACATACTATTTTTGTATACAACATACATATTACACCCCTGCTATGCTTGCAAAATTTCATAAGGGAATGTATCAGTCATGCTTTAGATGTAACTTACCAGAGGAGGAGATGACTCAGATGTTCTGCAGCTGTTCCACTCTCTGAAACTATTCAGAATTAAATAGTACAATTAACTCCATTGTTCACTCCCAGATACATATCTCATCCTCATTAGCCCTTATCAAGACACCTCTGATCGTTAATATTTATTTCAGGGATATCAATGGTTTATTCTATTTACCTGTTGTTATGAGCTAACAGATTATCTTAGTCCACTGGAGGCCCCAAACTGATACCATTGCTCTTTGGAAGGTTTTGACTGATACATGCATCCAGAATGAAGCAAAAAATGCATAATATCACATGGCATCATGGTGGTTACCAAAATACTTGTTCTAAATTGGATGCATACTGTTCCCCTAACAATGGCTGAGATTTTAGATGGATACTACTCTGTTACTTTGTCATTTTTGTTATCTATATATCCCTTTGTTTGTTGCTAATAATATGTTTTAGACTTCTATTTTGTATAACAGGTATGTCACTGGTTTTACACACACACACACACACACACACATATATCTATATAGATCTAGATATAGATATATATCTATATCTGTATCTATATATATATATATATATATATATATATATATACACACACCGTGCCACTATAGTTAGGGTTGAGGAGCCATTTACTTGTTAAACCCAAAATTTTGCACCTTAATAACTTTGCAACCATTTGACAGATTTGCCTGAAATTTGGAAACACGATCAAGACCCATTCACCTTGGGATCTGCCAAGTTTTGTACTGGTCGCATATACAGCTGCGGAGTTATTAAGCATGATCTGCGCACATGTTTATGCTTTTCTGGAATTTTACTGTCGCACCTACAGGTCGCACAGTTTGTGCGACTGGTCCAAAATCTTCAGGGAATGTCCAGCCGGGGTCCCTGATGTGCCTTTTGAAGATTTCGTGAAAAAATATTAAACGGTTCAAAAGTTATTCAAAAAACAATTTCCCATTATAAGTCAATGGGAAAAGTTAACAAAAAGTTCGACAGTGTTGCAAATGCACTTTTTAGTGTCACAAATGGCCCTTTTACTGTCGCAAATCTACCATTTTGTTTTCAGTTAGTAATCAGAAAAATGCTTGGCATTTAAAATTGGGACCCTCTAATTCTTTTCGTATTCACCTAGTTGGGCCCTGAGGATGCTAGCCATGTCTTTATTTTGGGGTAAAACACCCCAGAAATATATTTTTCAAATTTCTGGAAAAAGTACTGTTGCACTTGCGACACTGTCGCATGAATTTGAGAAAGCTTTCACAAACTTCGACAGTACTTTTCTAGGCTGTGGGAAATGACAGCAATTCTTTGGCACCCTGCTGCAAAAGAACGGTTTGGTGTTTTGGCCTGAAATTTAGAGGGAACGCAACCAACATCTCTCAGATGTGCCTTTCAGTGTTCTGTTGAAAAATATTACATGCTGGCAAAGTTACAGCACTCCAAAGTTGATGCTTGTTCCCATAGGATAACATTACGGCGTCCGATGCATTACAGGAATCCTTTGGCGTCCTTCTGCAAAATAACGGTTTGGTCTTTTGGGCTGAAATTTGGAGGGAACGCAGCCAACATCTCACAGATGTGCCTTTTTGTGGTTTGGTGAAAAAATATTACAGGGAGCCAAAATATGGCACTCTGAACTTCTTTTTTTTCCCCCATAGGATAACATTATAGTGTTCGCCACGCCTTTCAGGGCCCGTGTCTCAGAAACGGTGCGAGATACGGACTTTTTGTTTGAAAAATGCTTAGCTCCCTAATGTGGGCTAAGCATAAAACAAGTCAGGAAAGTCTTAAATCATATGACTTTTAAATTTGTTTTCTACGTCATACGGTTCCTGAGATATAAGCAATTTAGTATTCCAACTACTTATTTTCTGCTCCTAGAACCATTATTATGCATACATTCTTTATACTCACTGTCTTACTTTATGCTGCTTTTGGGGAAAACCAGCCTGTGTGCTTACATTACTGTTACCATTACCGTTTTCGCTTGTGGTTTCGTTCCCGTTTCACTTACCGTTCACGTCCTACATACAATGTGCGTACCTTCATGCTTTCATTTATGCTTGCTTTTGCATTGTTTTTAACATTTCTGTCTACACTACTGTTTCTCTTTCTGTTTCACTTTGTGTCACCATGCATTACTATTTGCGTTTGCGGGCACAATGTTACTATGTGACAAGACATCATGTCCGCCACCGCCGCATTACATTCACTATTTCCATTATCATTCTCAAAAGAAGGAAATTGGAGGCAAAAAACTCCATTTAATGCATTAGTTAAGGTTGTTCCACACTGACAAAAGCGAGGGAAATTCGATGTTAGGGTGCGAAAGACCCCTTGCCTCTGCCCACACCCCCAACCGGCATCCTGGTGTGCATTATGGTTGTCGGTCCTAACTCTCACCCATTCTCCTACACCTCTGCTTCTTTACACACCGTGGTGGAGTGAGAGTTATGGCCGACAACCATAACGTGCACTCGGCTGCCGATTGGGGGTGTGGGTGGGGGACAAGGGGTCTTTAACCCTAATACCGAATTCCCTTGCTTTTGTCGGTGTGGAACAACCCTAACTAATGCATTAAACTGATTTTTTGGCCTCTAATATATATATATCTATATATATAGATATATAGATAGATATATATATATATATATATATATATAGCTAGATAGATATTGTAGTAACTATTTTAGCAGACCACTGCACTGGACACTTTTTGTATTTGTTCTGTCTGCTATACTTGCTAGTTTAAAAAAAAGCTGAATATAAACTTATTTGAAACAATGGCTATAGGGAATATATGTAATCAGAATACATGAATACAGCTGAATTCCTAAATACTCTATGAAGTGCTCGGTGGGAATTCATCAAATACTAAATTTATGCATTTGCATGCCCTAAACGATGACATGCATTATGTGGAAATGTTCACTGAAACATACCTGGGAGAACCTCTGAAGGAAAAGAAGGAAAACAAATTCACTTTTGTATTTAAGTTCATTTTGTATATTTACTACTCTAACACAAGAATACTGTGGCTTAGCATTCTTCGGTAAAATGAACTTTCCAAATTTTTTTTTTTTATAAAGTATTAAGTTGATATCATGATTCACCTGGTCTCTTCCTGAAAATACACAGAATGTTAGACTCCTGGCAGGAACTGAACCCTGTGTCCTTTGCATTTATAGATACTTCATTTTCACTGAACTAAGTGGCATCTCTTGTGTTATAGTAGAGTTTACATGACATGCTAGGAAGCAAACAAACTGAGCCCCCAGGATTGTCATCCAGGTAGTTCTTTCAAATAAACCCATTATTGGTTCTTCTGGGGCACTTCTCAGAGAATCTCAGATAGTTTTACATAAAGGAATTACCTGGATTTCAATCCGGGGTGGGGGTATGCTAGCTCCCTGGATTGTTACATAACCTCTACATGACAGTAACTGCAATTTGCTTTAGAGTATCTTGGTAGTGCAATAAAAATGAAATTAGCTATTAATACAAGAGAGTAGGGGTTCAATTCCCGTTAGGAATGTTACACACTTCTAACATACTAACATACTATTTGCCAGCAGATTAGGCCTTACGGTCTATCGAGTCTGCTCGAAACTTAGATCCTTAGTTGGGTGCCGAGGCCCTCCCATCCCTTGTGCTCCAGAAACCCCTATCAGTAGAGATCAGAGATCAAATCCTGACAGGGACTTAGTACTTCATTAAGAAATTATTTTAAAGTTTATTTTCACCAGAATTGTGATCCTTGACAGTGTGGTATTAAAATAGTAAATATGCATAAAAGGGAGTCAAGTGCAAAAGTGAATTCATTTATTTTCCCGTGTTTCTTTCAGAGGCCTGCCAGGGGGACTTGACAAGGAGCATTGTTAATTTTGATAAAGTATTTTATTTTAGATGGCATTGATGTGATATGAGTTTGCAGGCCTAAGTTATACAGCATAGGTGTACATACAAAATGGCTTTTGCAGTGTAGGTCCACATATAAAATGGCTGCTGCAGTACAGACATATTTGTAAAAAAACATGATGACTTTGCTTTGATTTTCTTTCATGCCTTGGGGACTTGCAACCTAATGGCGTCTAATTTATGTGTGCAGTGCATGTGTCACCACTTGTTACCATTCAGGTGGCCCATCCGGGATGGATGAGGGGGAATTAACTGTTATCATTTTGTTCTAGGGCCCATCCATCTCCCCATTACACTATCAAAGGTTTACTGATTCAGCAGTGAACTTGCATGAAGCATATATTTCATTTATTTTAATGGTTATATACATTTTACACACTGTGGGAGTCTAACTCATAGCCAGCTTTTTCAAAGCCCAACTCTATCTCCATCACACAGCAACAGATTTCTTGTTTCAGTCTTAAACTTGCTCCCCAGTTTATAGTATATCATTGATATGCAATGAATCTGCAAAATATGGGTATTGCTTTTTCCCCCTTAGGGGCTTCAGACTTCAGATATACAGTAGTGTGCTGTCACGTTCATGTCATGTTCTACCGCCATGTACATCTTTTTTGTAAAAATCAGACTTCCTTCACAACAATATCTGTTCCTTCAATAAGGAGGAGACGTGCATTTTTCCCACTTCAAACAACATGAAGTCTTGCTGTATTCAGACATAAAAATGATATGGAATTCAGCTTGCTTGTCACCTGGTTGAAAATTAAATCTTGTTAATATTTGACCAATTAAGAAACAAATTTGCCCTCCCAACTACACATACATCCCAGTATTGGCAGATGCAGTATTATCTTATTATCAGTATTGTATCCCTGCTGGGTTTAACACTGCAATTGTATGACCCCTCACCATTAGTTCATGCTTTATATTATACAACCCCAACAAAAGGGATTATTTCTAGATTGTTTGCCACCATAACAAAACATGCTAATATGGATTGGGATAGATTCAAGCAAAAGTGGAGCTCCAAAATGGACAAGGTCCTGAGACTCTCTATAAGCAGCAGCATCAAGCATACATACTATTTTTGTATACAACAGGCAGTTAGCCCCAGCACTTGAACTACCCCAGAGAAGAAAGGGTTAACTCCATGCAGAAGCATGGTACGTTGAGCTTGTGTTCAGTTTTCAAACCTCTGTCTGTGGTACTTCCCAATGCAACTGTTAGATTCTTATGAGCAACTGACTAACTTAGCACTATAACATGGAAATTGTTTGAAACATATAGCCAAAAGGCAAAATACTTTTGGGGTCCAAAATGGACTCAAATTGAGAACCCAAGAAGAAACAAGGTAGTGACAAATTAAACTATGCAACACAAGAAGGATAAACATAACAGCTACCCCATCAAGAGGGAGGGTACAAGGTACACCCTTGAGGTGCAACACTGTACCTGCCAGCCCACTTCCCAAACACAGGTTCTGGGGGGGGGGGGAGGTCTGAATACAGCAAGACTCCATTAGAAGAAACAACATTACTAGGGTGAGTAATTTTTTCTTCAAACAACATGAAGTCTTGCTGTATTCAGAAATAATATAGACTACCAAGCAGTTCCCTATGGAGGAGGGAATGCAGAACCTACTTTGGGAACAGGCTGTGCAGTACTGCTATGCCAAACCTAGCATCACTTCTAGCCTGGATGTCCAGGGAGTAATTCTTGGTGAATGTATGTACTGTTTTCCAGGTGGCTGCTTTACAGATCTCTAACAAGGGTATATCTCTGGCCACAGCTAGAGTAGCAGCTGTACCCCTAGTGGAGTGAGCCCTCAGGCCTGGAGGGGGTGTGATACCCAATTTGTTATAGCAGAATTGTATACAAGAAACAACCCACCTGGCATTAGATCTTTTAGTGGCAGACTTACCTTTCCCCACTTCACCATAAGTGAGAAACAATTGAAGACAGTCATTCCTGTGTTCCTTAGTATGCTCTATGTAGTAGTTAAGAGCCCTTTTAACATCCAAACTGTGTAATCTTCTTTCCCCTGAAGAAGAATGGTCAGTGAAAAACACAGGGAGAGATATAGACTGGTTCAGGTGAAAATCCGATACCACTTTAGGCAAGAACCTCCTATTAGTTCTTAGGATCACTTTATCCCTATGGAAAGATATGAAGTCAGGGTCAACTGACAGGGCCTGTAATTCACTAATCTGCCTGGCAGAAGTAATAGCTACCAGGAACACAGTTTTCCAGGTCAAGTACTTCAATTCAGCCGAAGCCATAGGCTCAAAGATTGGCTGCATAAGCTGAGCAGTTCAAGTGCTGGGAGTAACTGCATTATGTCTGAATACAGCAAGACTCCATTAGAAGAAACAGCATTACTATGGTGAGAAATGTTTTCCTTTTTGTCTATACCATTCTCTGAAAGTAAAACAGCTGTGAATGGTGTTTAGTATCTGATTATAGAATGACTATGTCTGCACAGAAACACAAGACAAACAAAGTTTCAAACCCAGAACTGTTTTTACAGTACATGCCTTAAATTTCTCATCAAGTTTGGTGCTGTATAGATAGTCACTTGGGCAGTTCCTTCAGCAAATTTTTTTTCCCCAACTTGACAGGAGTGACATTTGTGGCTATCAATGGTTTGCCTGAAAGTGTGTATAACTGTGACTAAATGTGTACAAATAAATGAACCCATTATATGCCTGTAGAACTAGAGAAACATGTTTATGACAGGTTTATTACAACTCTCAGCAGGCATAGAACTTGTTACAATTGGAATGGTAGAAAGGCTTGTAAAGTACCTCTATGAACATAAACAGGGCCTGTTCAAGTCACTTTCTAAATAACATATAGGTCATTATAGCACCTGCACAATACATGCATAGACCCTGTTTGTTGCTTGTACTTTTTTGGGGGGATAAGAAATGCAATTTTTGCAAACATCCTGGAGAGCACATCTACTCACCCTAGTGGGCTTCACTGCATATGTAGCACTGCAATGAAGTTCATATACATCTTTGCTTTATATTGAATATGTGCCAAATTATAAAATGGAGAATTAAAATCAAATAGTTTATTAATAGCAGTAAAGTCCTGGTATCGCATAAGCTAACCACATCAGATTTATTTCACAGCTCTCATTCTGCTTGAATATCCAAAAGGAACCCCCACAAATGTGAACAGCAAATGGAGTTTTCTTTCCAGGAATTAATGTTAACATGGTAATATAGCTACAGGAACCAGAGCAATAAAGTAGCTAATTTCCATGACCCAGTTAACATCCAAACTCTGTGTATGACTTATGTTAACTTTCCTTCAACAGAACAGTACTTTGAAAACTGATTTATAGTATTTGTGCAGTCTAAAAGCAGACAAGTAGAGCCTGTATCAGTGGAACAATAGTGCATGCCAGCAAGAACAGAGTTGCTTTCGAAGAAAACATAAATTAAACCTTGTATCAATATGGCACATGTACAGAAATTCCCCAGGAGCTTTCAAATCAGTAAAATGTATTAGCATGAATCTTAAATCAATATTATTTTATTCCTTCCATAAATAATACTGCAAGGATAAATTCATCATATAAAATCCATAGAAGCTGACAATCCTGCCCTCATTCCTGACCATGTAATATAAGAACAAAGTTAATTATTTACAAATCTCTTTATGCCCCTTTTTATTATGACTTTGTTATATAATATGCTAGTTACTTTGATATTTTAACTGCTTTAGTTTACACGACACACGTGGAAACATAATACTACAAAATAAAAATGATCATGTAGCACCAAATTACACCCAAACTGTGAACATTTATATTTATTTTTTGTTGACTTTGAAAGGAGGACAAAGCAATTCTGCTTATTTTCAGCCTTGTCTCAGGGCAGGGGGGATACAGAACAACTGACACTGAACTAGATTAAGCTGCTAGTGGTATTTTTATGGCAGTGGGCGGAGCCTTCAGCCATCTTGCTGTCTGTAGCTGGAAAAATGGAGTATCATGGTATACATATTTTGAAGTTTTCGATGTGTCCTTCCACATCTACAAATCACTTTGCCAACTGAAATAAAATACTCCATTCTTTCTGTTTAGAATGTTGGAGAGATAACTCCAAGCTGCTTATCAGATGGCCATTAGGAAACTGAAACAGCTTGTTAAATATTGGCTGCCTATTAAACTAGAGATTTGTTTACCCCCTTCAAAATGCAACAACGTGCATATTTAAATACTTAGCATTTAAATATTTTCTTGCTATAAACTTCAGTTGGGCAGGTATTACCTTTCAAGAAAGATTCATACCTCATAAATGTCATCATTTCCCAGCAAATCTAAAACAGATTTAGTTTTTTTTTTTTTCACCTCTTAAGACACTATTTGATAAACACTGTCTCAGACATATTCCAGGTCTTCTGTGAGCTATCCAGGTGAAATATATAGCAATGAGCAGGTATTTTTTACTATGCTTTTGGGGAAAAAAATATATTGAACTACAGCAAACACACACCACACACACACACCATCCTCATGGCCACAACATTTTAAATAAATACTGCAATCTAATATGCTATAAAACAATAAAGAAACTGTTTATGTCAGTGAACACAGTGAAGTTCAGTTTACAGTAGATTTCCTTTAAATATTTCTTATCCTATATTTTGTATCTTGGATAGTGCAGGGAGATGCTACATCTCATTGTCATAGGGGTCTTCATTTACACATTTTGCACTGTATTTACTCAGGATGTTCCAGATTAGATGCAATATCTTGTTTTCAATGTGGTCATGATTTTATCATTTTTGTAATGTATTTATTCAGGGTAGCCTAGTCCAGATGTAAAATATTGTTTTCAGTGTGTTCTGATTTTATGCAATGCAGCATACTGTAATATTGTGTAGATGTAGAGCCCCACTGAAAATGAGATGCCATTTCTTCTGTGAACTATCCAGGCTAAATATATAACAATCATCAGGCATATTCTAGGAAAACACATTGTAAAAATGTGTAAGAGGAAGACCATATTAAAACTGCCTCTCAGCAGATATGCATTGTGCAAATTCATTAGAAATAATGGGTAAAAGCACCCCAAAAGCTCTCCACAGCCATTTTGGCTCTGACCAGAATTTGTTAGTGAATAGAGGAAATTTGGTGAGGGCAGCAGGGAAATTCCCCTACTCCACAGCAGGGGGAATCTCTGGCCATCAGCCAAGATGGCCGACCCTGGGGTGAGCAGATGGATGTCTTGGGATCAGGGGAGTGAGCCTCCTTCACTGCTTCTGTAATTTTACAGGTTATGTCAGAAGATGATATGGAATTAATTACAGTAGTAGAAGACATTGAAATGGTGATGCCACAGTTTGAATCTGATTCCAACAACCTACAGGAGGGTGAGTATATCTAAAGAAAAAAAGGATGGAAAAAGAGGAAAAGTTAACACTAGCTATGGAGGAAAACAAGACTGCCATTTAAATTAATGACTGAGAAGGAAGCTTAATATAAAGCAAAAACAAAAGAAAATTTTACAGCAGAACTGTTGCATGCAGGTACTGTAAATGATATGAAACTGGCACTGTCTCTCTCCTTGCTACTTTGGCCCAGCTGGGCAAGGTACAAAGGAAGAAACAAATCAGTATATATTCCAAGGAACATCACTGGACAGCACTACAGACCTCAGGCACTAAAGTACTGATAGTGCAATTCAGACCCCCACTTGCAGTTCGTCAGAAAAAAAAAGCTCAAATAAATAAAACACTCTCCTGCAAAATTGTAGCTAATGGGGAAACAGGCTGTGACATGTCAGCAAAAACTTTGGATCCTGTACGTCCCATGGAGCAGAGGGATGAAACACAAACTACAGCAAATGCTGCCTCCACAAAAAAGGCAGAATAAATCTGTTTCCTTACCTAATCAAAGTAGTGAAAACATTTGGTATGGTATGGTATGGTATAGCAGTAACCCTTTCTCCTGCTACCCAGATACCAGAAGCAACCTCGACTCCAGCATGTCAACACTCCCATTCTATGGTTTTGGCAGAGAACTCAGCTGTTTCCTTAGAAACAACACTAAACAAAGTAGCAACACAGTGAGCAGCAACTGCTCTGCAGCAAGCAGTAAATAGCTCAGTTTCTGCAGAACAGAAAAATGAAGGTTCTAAGCTAGGAATGGAGACTGCACCTGGAATGGTAGCAATGAGCAAATGACTTCGCCTAAGACATGGTTCTCCTCTAATGTCTTCAGCAACAAATAAAAAAAGAAATCATTAGGTAAATAGTCAGTGGAAGCATCACTGTTGTCAGCAACATGGAGAAAGGCAGGCAATGGAGTATCCTCAGAGCCCCCGGATAAAAACTGTTATGAGACAGAGGTAAGCAATATGTCTACTATAACTCCACTGAAATGAACCCCACCAGAGCAAAATCTTACAGCTACAGCCCAGGAGTTAGCTGCTGGGGTTATTTCCAAGGAACTGCCTATAGATAAATATACTAGACAGAGGGCAATGTCCACTCACCTCCCCCATCGGACGCATGGATACAGACTCTGCATCCTCTGATACTGGGGAAGAAACTTCAGGAGTGCAGACAGGCAGTACAATCCAAGCTCAACCAAGAACTACAGGGAACACACAACACAGTTGGGGGCATCCAAGAGGTTTTAAATTGTCAGATTCCTTTTCGACTCAAGAGGAAGCATCTTAATGGTGAAACGCTGTCAGCTTAAAATACAAAGTGGGTCTAGAAACACAACCAGATAGGGTTTATGTGATAAAACATCTAATACAAGAATTGATGACTATTTTTGCAGCAGAAATATATGCTGTGATTCTTATATCAGGGGAAAGTATTCTTGACATTTGTTTTAAATAACTAAAATCCCTAGAAAGAGTTTGGATTAAATATGAATTACTTAAAGACACAGCATTGAGGGCCCCATTTATAATTATCCCACTGACAAAGCCTGTGGTAAAAACGATTACAATTTTATTTTGAAATGAGGGTGACCACACATCAGACATACTCTATTGGCTTAAGGAAAGATGTAAAGTCTTAGAACTTCCTATCCCCATAACAGACTGTGAGCAGATCTAGACAGGGGAATAGAAAATTTGGATAACATTGCACCAAACAAACACATAGGTGTGTCATCTTCCAGCTTGTTATTTTCTTGGTGTGGCAGAAGGATATACTTTTATCCCAGTAAGCCCAAAACATGCCATAAATGTGGGGCCTATACCAATCTAAGCTTTGTGTATGATGCAGATCGATGTAATAGTTACCTTAAATATGAGCATCTCAGCCATCAATGCCTTAATCTATTTAAGTGCAACTTATGCAAAGAACAGGGACACTCCTACTACAGGTGCCCATGGGCTTTTCATAATAAATAAGGTGGAATTGACCAAGACGCACTAGTTGTAAAAGGCCAGGTATGAGGGGTTGAGAAAGCTAGGACTGAAAAAATATCTGCTATGTCTTTAATATCAAATCAGACAATTGATAGTAGCCCAGGGCTTGATTCAGAAAGGTTGACAGAGTACTTGCATCAAGCTCGGTATCAGACCCAGTGTTTAGCACAGCTGCACCAAACACGTTTCCACAACTTGTGCATTACTCAAGAAGGTCACGTGCATTTGTGACACTTTTCCCACTTTACGATTGTTTGCACCAAATAATTGATGCAAACCCCCCAAAAAAGTCTCAAGATTGCTGCAAAGTTAGATGAGCAAAATGCTGATCTTACTTGTGGCAATTGGAGCAGAGGATCATGACTCTCAATTACCAGTCAGGAAATGCTGCAAGCCCCATGCACCATCTGTGTTCAGCACACCCGGGGTTTGTGGCATCCTCAAAACATTTCTGAGTTAAGTCCACTGTCTCTAAACCTGCTACCACCCAGGAACCAGAGAACATCCCCCCACCTCCTCTCAAAAGGAGCACTCTGTCCCTACATTACCCAGGCACACCTCAGATCTGGAGTCTGCTGAGCCTGACCCACAATCAGGGTGGAATACAAAGTTGCAAACCCAAATAAACTGTATACCACATACTATCCAACCTGTGATGCTCCCTCCCCCTCCACCACAGGACGATGACATGCAGAAAGTAACAGCGAAAAAAGAGGTAGACAGAAAAACACTAATTCAAATAACACAAGCAGTCAGCTGTTCCTTTGAAAACAGATACACCCCATAAACAATGGCGCAGCAATGTGGAGATGAGGAGGAGAAAGAAACTCAGAAGCATCATCAGTTACTTCTCTCCATGACCACTCCTTCAACCTGGTGGATTCTCAGACTGAAGGATCAGAAAAAAAATTAGTTTGCTGGTGCACCTGTTCTCATACCAGACAGAAATCAAGTCTATTCAATTAAAGATCTCTCACTATGTCTATAGGACAAAGCATTTCTTCCATCATTTTAAATGTAAATAGTATACAAACCATTAAAAAAGGTTAACCACTCTGGGCTGGATTCACAAAGCTTTTGGAAGGTGCAAAACCTTCCCTAAGCCCCCAAAACTGCCTCAGGCATGGAAAAAAAGGGGAGATTGCTCTAAGTGCTATTCACAAACACCTCCGCAGCCATGGAAAAAAAACACTATGGACTGTGGACAAAAGTGCAGCTGCGGAAGTCCCTGAGGACAATATGATGTGAGATAAGTAAGGCATAGACCCTGAAAGGCTATTCTCAGCCAGGTTTTTTCTGCAGTTGCAGAAAAAATGTTACACACAGTGGAATGAGGTGTAACTCTCCCTCAGCAAACTGCAGTAGTGCCCCAACAATTGGACTCAATTAAGGTGGAGGTGAGGCACAGGTACTAGCATCCCAGATAGTATAGCAGTGGCTGTTGGTACAGCAATAAATGCACACATTGCCATGATATGGCAACAGGCAACAACCACCAGACCCAGTGCAGCCCATGACGGAGCCCCACAGGCAGTAGAGTCTGGCCAGCCTGCAACAAGTGCTACCCCCACAGGCCACAGGAACACCCCAGGGAGGGACAACCAGCAGTAACAGTCAGCCACAGTGGTACCATGGTATCGCTGGTACCTGTGGTGCTGCAGTGGTCCCAGTTGAGGGACTGGTTGCAGGTCTCTTTGTGTGTGCTGTCAGCTTCGTATTATGGCAGCAATGTTAAAGTCTGCTCCTTCAGCTACTATTTTATATATTTACTATTGCTGTGCCTCCTCATCCATTTCCACAGCTGTGGATCAGCAGCACTTGTAAGAATCCCACATCTGCTGCAATTCCGCAGCTGTGGGACTTTTTGCGGATTTCCCTCTGCTGCGGGATTTTCTTTAACAATATCATGCAACTGTATTTCCACAGTGCTGCAAGCCTTTTTCCCGCAGCTGCGGCATTTTGGCTGTTCTGTGAGAATCCTGTCCCCTGTCTTTACTGAAAACTTTTCCAGGAAACATTTATTTTCCTACAAGAAACCAGATTAAAGATGTTACATGAAATAAAAGCTGCCAAGCAAAATTGGTTACAAGGACCCTCTTTCTGGTCTCAGGGTCCAGGTAGATGTGATGCCATGGGTATTTTTTTTTTTTGATTGTCATCTTTTAAAGTGTCTACTTTAGCAGAAATATTTCCAGGGCTTGCAGTGATGCTGGATATAACATCTCACCAGAAAGCCTTCCTATTAATAAATATATATGCACCACAAACAAAGGCGGACCATGTTGCACTATTTTCTGATATTGGACCATATTTGCATACTAGCAAAATTATACATTTTGAAGGTGATTCTATTTGTGGCCTGTCAGATAAAGACAGAAGAGGAGTAACAACAAAAATATATTATGACATGACCTATCTTAGAGAAATGGTGATGGCTACACACCTGGTAGATGGTTTTATTGTTGGTCAGGGAGTAAATAGGGCTACCTTTACAGTACAGAGGGCAGCTTAGTGACCCATATTGATTTTTTTATTTTTGTCCAAATTGCTGTGCATCAAGACAGCTATAAGAATACCAGTGGAGATATCTGACCATTTGGCTGAATCATATCAGTGTATAACTGGCAACCTTGACACATAAACCGATAAAGAAGTTGAATAATAAATTATTAGAAAACCCCATAATTATTAGCAAATCAGAAAAGTTGTTTATTGCACAATGGTCAATATTTAGTGCTTATGATGATGCATTAGAGTAGTGGGAGGATATAAAAAACAGACATCCAAAAGTTACTGACATCTTGCACAAAGCAGATGAAAACAACAACATATTTAAAATATTTAAATCGCATATCTCAATTACACAAATTGATATAAAAAATGTATGACAAAAATGTTGATCTAATGGAAACAATAGAAAAACATTAAAATTGAGATAAAACATATCAACATGACAGAGTGACATCATTGATACAAAATTGCAATTTAGAACACAAGGTAAAAATCAGTCTTCACATAGTTTTAAGACCTGTCAAGACAGAACTCAGAGAAGAGCATTTAGACTCTCTTGCAAATAGTGTCCAAAATTAAGTATTGAAGATCCATTGTTCCTGATGTTACACAGGTTTTTTTTTTGTGGTGTTTTCCTGGTGGGACCGTGTGACAATGCTGTCATCAGTTCCAGTTCTGAGCTGCAGCTGAGCGAGTCCCCGGAGCACTGTCTCTACATCTAATGGCAGCAGGTTTGAATCCTCTTTTATGATGACTAATATAAAGCCAGCATGCGATAATCCACCATAATGATCCCTTCAAGAAAAGACTGTGCCCAAAAAACTGAAATTTGCCTTCTGATAGCTCATTTATATGCGTTGCGATGGTTGGCATAGTAAGGTAAAAAATCTTTTCTCCTTATTGCCTACAGCTGATGGCCACTCCTTAACTGGGGTAAATGGTGTCTTTCCAGGGTCTTTGCTGCAATTTTGTGGGAGGAACCGGCACCATTAGTCCCTCTGGGAAAAAAGCTTCTTGCTATATGCATGACTAGCAAAACCAGAGCTTGAAGAATTTTGGAAAGTAAGACGAGGAACCTTCAGGATTTTATTTCAGAACACGCAGACAAGGCAGGTTGACGTTGATTCGGCAAGTGAAAGAAATCACACAAAAAGCACAGCAGAAGCCTAAAGAAAGATAATTCTAAACAATACCTACATGAACCACATTAATTAGCTGACCAAATCCTGTCTTCTCCAGGTTTCTAACATTTATGGATGGTAAGCCAAACACCTTTGTCTTCCTTAGTGGAGACTATGGTAAGTGGTTCACATAAAAGTTTTACTCCAGATAAAATTGAATTTTATTGTACTCAGAAAGAGAGGTGTTCGAAAACAGATAATGATACCTCAGTCACTGATGTAAATGAAATACTTCCAAAAAGAAACCTGAATAAGTTACAAGATGGGATAAAACTGAATTTCAGACAGAAGGAAAAGGGACAACTAAAGCTTCTGAACTGACAATCGAATATGGGGAGAGCTGAGGTAGAAATTGACCCAGAGAAAAATGAAGGTCCAGTTGGTTTGGCAGAAGATGAAAGAAGAGAATCCACTAATGAATATGTTCTAGCCTCAGACGTAGAAGTTTTGAGACTAGAAATAACAGGCATGATACAGATACACAAGCCTTCTTGACAGAAAATACCTCCACCCCACGGCTTCCAAAGATATAATGAATGCAGTCATCTCACTGCAAGTTGAAATGCTTAGTGCTCTATGAGAAATAAACATGTCAATAAAAGGTATCTCTGACTCAGTCAATAGTATTACTGAGAAGTTAGTGGATTTTCACTTAAAACCCAAGATTTAGAAATTAGGGTCTCTCAAATTGAGGACATAAAAGGTACCTTGGTAAAAATACAGACATTACATGAAAAACAGCTTCAATCACTTGTTCAGAAGGTAGCAGAACTTGAAGACAGATCAAGAATGGATAACATCTGTATATGTAATATTCCTGAAGGTCAAGAAGGTACAGGTGACCCAATTCCATACTCTGAAAAAATGATTACAGAGGCTCTGGGTAGAAATTACCATGAACAAAAAATGTTGTTAGTGCCCACAGGGGAGGCTCTCAATTGTTTAACTCTCAGCAAGGTTTCCCAAGAGCCATCTATATTAAACAACATAATTTATTTATTTATTGAAATTGTTTCACCAGGAAAAGCACACTGAGCAACAACTGCTCGTCTTCTGCTGTGACCTGGGGGGGTAAATGGGAAGGAGGACAAGGGTTGTCCAGCTTCATACATATATACGTACATATATACATACAATTTACATAATACAGTTGCACACATTTGGCAGAAATAGTTGAGTGTAGATAACATATGTACCCTAACAGGCACAGTAACAGTTACAATGAGGAAACAGCAAGAGAAGTCCAGCTTCATACATATATACAGTACATACAACTTACATAATACAGTTGCATACATTTGACAAAAATAGTTGAGCGTAGATAATACAATGTACCCTAACATTCATGGTAAACAGTTACAATAAGGATATACAGCTAGGGTTAGAATTGTGGCAATAATAGAGATTGAATAAGTGCAGAGCTGGCTAGCTCAAAGGTTGGGATCAAGTGCAATAGTTGGGTGTAGGGTAGCTAATGTAGCAACCTAGGGTCTAATGGGCGAAGAAAGATGGGAGTGTTTGTTGCAGGAAGTAGAAAAATGGGAGTGTTAGCTGCAGAAGCAGTTTACTGAGAAGTGGTTGGCAAGGGCAGTGGATAGTGAGCAGACAGAGAAGGAGTGGTGAATTTGAGAGGGGAGAGAGTTCCAGAGATGAGGGAAGCAGTGAGAGAAGTTGGCTTGGCCGACTTGGGTCCTACGCATGGGAATTAAAAGGAGCAGGGAGTCTAGGGTCCTCAGGACATGGGTGGGTGCCAAGGGGGGGTGATAGTGCAGAGGCCAGATAAGTTGGGAAGGCACCAAGCCAGCTCTTCAAGATAAACTTGGCACAATGTATTGGGCGGTGGTTTTTGAGGAAGGGGAATGCAAGGGAGCGGTAGAGCCTGCAGTGATGGGTGAGAGGAGGAACATCAAGAGCAAACTGGCAGAAAGTGTTAAAAAGGGTATCCAGCTTGGATAAGACTGACTTGTGGGTAGCACTGTATACAATATCACAATAATTGAAGGAGGGAAGTATAATCTTCTGGATAAGATCATGACAGACAGGATAGGGGAGACTAGTATGGTTCCAATATAAAGCCCCGAACTTGGGGTGGAGTTTGTTTAGTATGGAGTCAGCATGGACAGTGAAGGTGAGGTGGTGGTTGAGCCAGACTGCAAGATACCGGAAGGAGGTGACGTCCTCCAGCTCTGTCCCATCAAGTGTGTGAAAAAGTGTGAGGGAGGGGAGCTTGACTAGTCATTGGGAGGTGCCAAAAGTCATAGTTACAGTTTTTTTGCATTTAGAGAGAGCTGGTTATAGTTGAACCTGTGCTGGACTTTGTTAAAATCCACCTCGAGGGAAAAGGCAACTGAGGTTGGGGAGGAGCCAGAGGAAAATAAGCCAGTTTCGTCGGCATACATGTGGATTGAAGAGGCAGAACAAGTTTGTTGCAAGTTGTTTAGAAAAATGAAGAATAAGATGGGCCCAAGCACTGAACCTTGGGCTATGCCAGTGGACATGGGGAGGGAGGATATGGCATCTGCAATCCTTATGGATTGAGTGTGGTCAGTAAGATAGGTGCTGAACCAGTCAGTAGCAGATGTGGAGAAGCCAGAGTCAGACAGGCTTGATAGTAACAGGGGGTGGGAGACTGTATCGAAGGCTTTAGCTAGAGCGATGAAGATGGCAGAGGTGATAAGACCTCTATCCATACCAAATTGGATGGTGTCAGTGAGCCTTAGTAAGGAGGAGGCAGTGGAGTGATCTTTCCTGAAGCCGGACAGGTAGGGTGTGAAGAAATTAGAGTCAGAGAGATAGGAGGTTAGCTGGGTAAGCACAAAGTGTTCTTGCAGTTCGCCAGAGCAGGGAGGAGGGAGATCGGCTGGTAGTTTGAGGTGGAGGTGGGGTCACCTCCTTTGGGGAGGGGGATAATAATGGCATGCTTCCAGGACAGAGAGACAGATGCAGTGGTGAAGGATTGATTTAGGAGGTAGGCAATTGGGGTGGCTATGGCAGAGGCTGAGAGGAACAGAAGTTTGGGGTCCAATCCATCGGGGAATTCCCTTTAGAGGGGCTTAATGGAGCAGGGCCTCTAGAGCTTCAGCCGGAGAGATTTCCTTGAAGGAGAAAGTATGTGTAAAATAAGGTACTTTTAGCCCTGTAAGTGGTGAGGGTGGTGAAGTGGAGGGTAAAAAGGCAAGGAACAAGGAAGTTCAGGTGGAGAAATATAAGTTAAACTCAGCAGTGACTGCACTTGGATCTGAGACAGTGGCATTGTTTACACTAAGGAGAGGAGAGGGCTTAGTCGATGGGGGTGAAAAGAGGGAGTGTATGACCTTCCAGAATTTGGAGGGGCTATTAAGGTTAGAATAGAGGGAGGATCTAAAATACTCTGCTTTTGCTAGCCGAGTTGCTCTGGTGCACATGTTCCACAGATACCAGTAGTGGGAGAGGTCCTGAGGAAGGGCTAAGGCTTTGTAGGCTCACCATGCTAAATCATGGGCGTTCATACAAGCTGTGAGCTCTTGGGAGATCCAAGGCAGTAGTTTCTGTGTACCCTAGTATGGCATAGTGGGGCGTGTGTATCCCATATCTTAAGGAACATGTTTTTGAAGTGAAGTATGGTGTCATATATTGGGCTGGAGGGGGGAGGGGAGCCAGTTTGCTAGGACAAGGTCATTGAGGAGGGGAGCGAGATTGAGGGATTTGAAAGACCTTTGGAATAAGAACTTAGGGGGGATTTAAGATGATGGATTTAACGAACAAGGTAGATGACATGGTGGTCACTCATAGAGTCAGGGAGTAGACCTGTTTGGATGACTCTGTGAGGATGGGTGGTCAGAGCCCAGTCAATAAGGGAATGGTTACCCGATTTGTGATTTAAGCAGGTGGGCTCAGTGAAGAGTTGGGTTAGATTTAGGACAGCAAAATCTGTCCAGGTTTTGTTGAGGGCTGGGGCTAATCAATTGTGGTTAAAGTCACCCATTGTATATAATTCCCCAGTGGGGCTAGTGAGCTGATTAGTGTAAGAAGGTCAGAGACAATTGTGGCAGGGATTCCTGGTCAGTAGTAAATTCTAGCAATGAATATAGGCAGCGAGAAGGGTAGTGCGAGCTGGAGCAGCAAGAGTTTGTATGCTTTAGCCTCGGTTTTAGATAAGATTACTGAGTAGCGTATGTCTGAACTTATGTAGATGGCTATGCTGCCACCTCTCATGGCCCTGTCCTGGTGGGCCATAGAGTATCCAGGGATTGTGAGTGAGGAGTCAGGAATGTTTTTGTTAAGCCATGTTTCAGAGAGGATGAGGACATCAGGAATATGGTGGGCAGCGAGTACTTGAAGCTGGTAAATTCTGAGGGGTAGGCACATAAATACTTGGACAAGGAGGCCATCTTGCAAAAGACCAGAACAGAACACAGCCTAACATTGCAAAACATCCATTTCAGTGCCTATCCCGATCTATCTGTAGAAACAGTGAGTAAGCACAAACTGTTTAGTCTAGTAAAAAAAAAAACAGCTATACGATACGGGTATTAGGTTTTCAATGCTTTATCCAGCAAAACTGCACTTTGTGGTGAATGGCAAACTCATGACCTTCTATGATGCTGAAGAGGTAAATGAGGCATTTGAAATAGTTTATAATAAAAACTCTAGTCAACACTCCAGATCAGCCCCAAGACAGCACAGGCAACTTCCTTATCAAACAACAACATGAACTAGCAACCACTACAGAGATATAGACACAGAGCTTAAAGTTCAGCAAATTTACTAGGAAGATTGATGAATGAATAAGGGAAAAAGGTTCTGTCAGAAAAAGGGTGAAGGAAAAGTAAGGAAAAGAAAAATAAAGCAAAAAATAAAAGATGGAGTAAAGGATTACCCCCCCCACACAGCTCTATAACTCTTTAGATTAAATCATAGATTAAGAAGAGTAATTATACTCAAAGAAATCCCCCATGATGTTTCACTAACCACCCCCACATCTAGCTGAAAATCCTGTTTATTTTCTTTCTTTGGGGGAGTTATTATTTAGTCTAACCCATTATAAGGATCACTATACCCTATCTGGGAAACAAGAATGAGTAGGATGAAATGAAGTAGATGCTGAATAAGTTGGGGGGACAGAAAGGTAAAGGGAAAAGAAGGAAGGGGACAAGAAAACAGAAATGTGGGAGGAGAGGGGGAAAGTAAAGAGAAAGAAAAATATGAAGAAGTTGGGATAAGGAAGAAAAGGAAAACTAAAGGGAAAATAAAAATGAAAAGGGAACCTGGAGGAGCTGAGTACATAAAATAAAAGCTGATAGATGCTGATATAGAATTTTGCTTAAACTGATTAGGACAGTGTTCATCTGGTGCAAGGGATGACACAATGGTCATTTCTGCCAATATGGGGAAGGGGGTTGGAGAAATTTTTTTCTCCATTGGGGTCTTTGGGGCACTAGGGTGAGGAGTGATGGGAAGAGGGGAGCACATAAAGAACTTACAGCATGGAGTAAAAATTAAAAAAACAGGAAAAATAAAAGATGTCTGATCCAGGATGTAGAAAATAAATTAATAACAATAAATATAATCATTATAATTAATGGCTAAGGCATTAAAAATCTCCTCCTGGAATATTAAGGGGCTAAGTCAGCCAGTTAAGATGAATAAAGATATAAATTATTTCAAAAAAAAAACAGGTTAACTGTGTATGTTTACAAGAAACCCTCTTTTCAGAAAGGGACTTTCAGTGGTTACAGAGAAAGTGGTGACCTGAGTTATATTGATCGTACAATACCAATTCTAGAGGAGTTGCTATATTTTTCCACAAAACAAAGGACAAAACCATTAATTACTAGATGAAATAGTGATGAAAATTGTGGATTTAGTATTATGGAAATAGAAATTGGAACCAACAAGTTAACCATTGCCACAATATAAGGGCCTAACCAGAATAACACCACATTTTATACAAAACTATTTCTACAAATTACATTGTTTAACTCCCCGTATATAATAGGGGGAGAGGTAAATCTGGCCATGAGTAAAAATGATGGAACATCTACATGTACATGCAATTTCAATACATCAATAAAGGTTATTAAAAAATCATGGTGGATCTTAAATTAATAGATCCCTGGGCAGAATCTAAACCAGCTAACAAAAAATATTCATATTATTCTCTATTGCACCATTCATATTCTTATATTGACTTTTTCTTGATATCTGAAACAATTTTATTATAGAAACTCAAAGGTGGATTACCCAGGGATTATTATCTCAGATCACTCACTTTGCTTATTGGACTTAGATCTAGAACATCAAACTTTAAATAAATATACATGGAAAATGGATATTACTCTTTTAAAAAAGGAAGAAATAAGTAATCAAATTGCGATAGAAATTAAATAATTTTTTTTTAGAAATGCTGAACAGGACATTAGCATAATATATATATATAGGAACCTTTTAAGGCTTGGATGAGTGGTAAATTGCAGACATTAAAGGGTGTAAGGAAAATAAAGTGGGAACAATGACAAAAATAATTAGAATAAGACATATGTCTATTAGAAATAACTCATTCCACCACAGTGGGTAAAAAGTCTTTAATACATTAGCTCAAAAAAAAAGAGGCATATAATAAATTAATCATAGAAATAGCAGAAAAACAAATTCTCAGAACCAGAACCAATTATTATATCACCTCTGACAAACCACTGAAATTAATGGCCTGGCAATTAAAAAAAGACCAGGAAAATAACAACATTATGATAAAAGAAAAAAAAAAGGGAATTTCATGTAAGCATCCAAAGGAAATAAATACAATTTTTACAGAATTTTGCTAAGAGCTATACACTACACAAATTACTAATGATGAACATATAACAGAATACCTAGAAAAAATAGAACTTAAACAAATCTCACCTGCATTCAAAATCTCTTTTGAGGCCCCTATTACAAATGAAGTGGTGAAACTTGCAATCAGTAATCTTAAATTAGGAAAGGTGCCATGATCAGATGATTTCAGATGGAATTCTTTAAAAAAATATAAAGAACGTCTGACGCCTATTCTTACTTATCTGTTTAATAAAATTAATCAAGTAAATAAAGCCCCTTCCTCATTCAGTGAATCATATATATTATTAGTCCATTAGCAAGGTAAGGAACCAGATTTATGCAAGTCATACTGACCAAAATCACTGCTGAATGCAGATTATAAAATATTTGCAAAAATCCTGGTGAATCAACTGGAGGAAGTATTACCCCTTCTGCATAATCAAGATCAAAATGGCTTTAGTAAAGGCAGATGAAAAACTAAGAATACTAGGAGTACAATTAACATAATGTCAACTCTAAATACAATAAGTTCCATTTTACTCACCGTAGATACTGAAACATCATTCGATAGAATCGAAAGGAAATTCATATTACATACATTACAAAAAATGGGTTTGGGGAAAATTATGTTAATTGGTTAAAAGCATATATTCTCAATTTACAGCTATACTAAAAACAAATACCACTTTATCAGAACCCTTTAAATTATCTAGAGGCACAAGACAGGGATGCCCCCTCTCTCCCTTGATATTTGCACTTGTGATGGAACCATTAGCGGAAGAAATAAGGAGTAACCAACTGCTGGCAGGTATACTCCAAAACATCATTGATCATAGGATCAATTTATATGCAGATGATGCATTGTTTTACTTGGGGGACGCATCCAAATCCATATAGGAATTCATAAAAATAACAACTATTTATGGTCTTACTTCAGGGTATAAAATTAATTGGCAAAAGTCATTGATTCTTACATTAGACAAGAGTTCCACTATATGTCTCCCAGCAAATTGCCCCTGACCGGTGGTGGACTCCTTTAAATATTTAGGGATTACCCTAACTAATCCTCTGGAACAGTTATATACCCAGAATTTGGAAAATCTGTTACAAGTAATTAAAACAGATTTAACTAAATGGCAAAACCTTCCATTGACTCTAATTGGGAGGATTAATGTAATTAAAATGCATATATATATATATATCTTTGCCCATAGTAGTTCCAATGGTATTTTAAAAAAAAAACTAAAAAAAAAATGATTACTAAGTTCATCTGGAAAAGCAAAGCTTATGAAAAAGTAATACTCCCCAAGGAAAAAGGAGGACTTGCAATGCCAGATTTGTATAAATATTATTTAACAGCCCAAACAGTGGTACTATGGAACTGGTTGAATACTGATAAACTTAAGAGTGTAGAGATGGAAACAAGGGAATATGGATATGAAAAACTAATGAATCTCTTGTTCTCAGGGTTTCTACAAAAAAAGCAAAACAAAAATAAAGGTAATATGACAATCAATGTAACTAACTCCTGCTGGAACGAAATTCATATGCTTATAAATATAATGACAGGAATTACACAGTATACTGCAATTTATAATAATTTTAACTTCACCCCTTCTAGTAATGATAAATGTTATAAAGAATGGGAAGGACTTGGATTAAATGAATGTGGACAGCTTTATGATAATAATCATTTGAAAACATTTGAAAATGTAAGATTACAATATAATATTCCAGAACATCACTGCTTTAGATATTTACAAATCAGGAGTTATATCCTTAAAACAAATGGAAAATGTAACATTACAAACTACCCCCATCTTAGAGATCCTTATATTACAAAAAGAAAATAAGAGCTTGATATCAAAACTATACCTGGCTGTATCCCCACTAGACACAAAAAATATTAAAATGCTAAAAGATAAATGGGCAAAAGATTTGGGCATTGAAGTAACTGAAGAGTTATGGAGTTCAATTTTATCTACCCCAAGCCAAAACATTAGTACTTGTAAAATGTGATAAATACAATATAATATTCTTCACAGAGTATACTATACTCCTTACAAATTACACATTAATGCTACATTGTCAGATGTGCCCAAGATGTGCACACACAACCAGAACACTTATTCATCTGCTACACCAGTGCCTGTATCTTACAAATTTCAGGACCAAAATAATTCAAAAATAAATAAATCATTAGATCGAGAAATAAAATTCTCACCACTAACTACTTTATTAGCACAAGAAGATGAATCAAACAATTTAGATCAGTATCAGAAAATATTTTTAGTAATGGCTGTGGCACATGCAAAAAAGTGTATTTTGGTAAAATGGAAAGATGCAAATGCACGGGCTTATGAGACATGGATCAATATTATTATTGATGCTATGAATTGGAAAGAATACATTATATGAAAAAAGGAGACGATTCTGTTTTTAAAAAAATATGGAACCCTTTTAGTCTCCAAATTCAGAAAGGAATTGAATAATAGGACTAAGGTAACCTAATCTTTTAAAAAGACTTTACAATGAAATAATAGTATTAAATAATTATAATTACATCCTGGATCAGCAGAGTAGAGTAAAGTAGTAGGTGATGATGGCGAGAAAATCTTGGGATTATGTTAAGTGCTGATGACAAATATCAGACAAACTATCCCGAAACTATGTTTTTTCAACTGAGCCTCAAAAAAAGGTAAATAAAATAAAATAAAAAAAAAATAAAAGAAAAAAAAAGGAAGGGTATTTACTGGTTTACATCCAGACATGAACAACCCTATAGATTATGATATAACACATATGATGACTATAGTACAAGACTTTGTACAATCACATTTTGGAATCCACATTTCATCCAGTGATGTGTCCCAAGTTCTCTCAGACTTAGACATTCAGATATTAACTTACAGTATAATCTGCTTTCACAATTAACAAGTCCAATACAATGGTCAGAAGCGGAAACTGTAATAAAAGATATTCAAAATAACATCTTACCAGGTCTGGAAGGACTCTCTTTAGAATTATGTAAAATGTTTATTGAAATTCTGAGTCCTGCTTTGCAATTTTTATATAACATATATTTATTTATTTATTTTATGGAATTAGCTACCACGTGACCTAGTACTCAAGATAACTTTTAACAGCTTCAAAAATGGGCTTGACCAATTTATAATGAAAAACCACAATAAACTTTGATCTGCCCACTAGGAGTGGGTGACAATCCAGATGGGCAACTCACCTTCTTTTGTCTTACCTGACCAAGTGACCAGGAAAAAGCTACATTGAGCAAAGCCCATTTACAAGGAGGTCCTGGGTAGGACAGATACAATACAGTAAACAAACTGATGACATAGGAATAACAACAGAACAGTAAGCAGTTTGATAACACAGGAATAACAGCAAGTTAGTGCAGTTCAAATAGCATATAGGAAGCAAAAAAGTAATGTGTATATATCTGCAACAGGTATTGTGATACTGAGCAATAAGAAATAGTTTAGCATAACATGCAATGGTAGACAGTAAACAGTTGTACGTATGTATCATCATATAAAAAGATAACAGAGTGACAAGCTTAAATTTACATTTCTAAACAGGTAATTGCAGTACAATAATGAAACAAAAATCTAACCATAAATCAGCTTCCATCATCATTGACACAAGTAGTCCTAATCTTTTTATACAAAAAAAGAGGTCGAACATAGTTACAAAACTGGAGGCCCACCATCACAGGTAAAGGTGAGCACTGAGATAGTGGTGCCACTCCCAAACAACAATCAAGTTTTGAAAAGCACTGAAGGTGTGCATTCACCACGTGCCACAGAGAGCAAAAGAACAAAATGATGCACTTAAAAATTCATTTTTATTTTAAAGCTGGTAACATCAAAGCAGCACACACAGGTGAGCTAGGTGCCAGGTGCCAAAGCATCTGTTTTCCTTATGTTTTGCATCAGCCAAGCAGGGACTTCATCAGAGGATCCTCTGATGAAACCACTGATTATCTGGGGCAAAATGTAAGGAAAATGTATGCTTTGGCAATGGTACCTAGCTGACGTGTGTGTGCTGCTTTGATGTTACCAGCTTCAAAATAAAAATGACTTTTTAAGTTCATCATTTTGTTCTTTTACTCTCTGCGACAAGTGGTGAGTGAACTCCTTCAGTGCTTTTCAAACTTTTTAAAACTGAAGGCCATTGTGCCTTCTTAATACAGACCAAACAATTCATTAAAAATTCCTAGTAAATAGACTGTCACTAATCTCCCTGGTGTTAATATATCCATCTCAAACATGTACTAGCCCAAAGAGATATATACATGATAATTTATTAATGATTAGAGAACCAATGGAAATATGTAGTCGGGGTTAAATTCAGGGATTTTTCCTCACGTTAGATCAGGAGAAAGCTTTCAACCTGGTTAGCCATGTTTTTTTTTTTCTAGTTTTCCAAGGTATGGTTTTCCTGATCAATTGATGTATCAGATTAAAATACCACATAACACTGCTAATGATTCCACAGGTTAATTCTTTGTAAGGTCTTCTGGAACATGTGCAACAGGGAGTTCATCAAGGCTGTCCACTGAGCCCAATATTGTATATCTTTTTTGGGGATGTCCTCCTTCAACTATTGAATTTAAATACAAGGATTAAAGGTACATCACTACTTCAGATACCTAGGGCATTAAAATCCTGGCTTATGCCACTGAGTTGTACCTGGTACAGGATTCAGAGTTAGGAACATAAGTAAGGGAAACTATACTAACATACTCAAAAATCTGTGGTTCTGGTATACATTATGGCAAAAGTACTGCATTTAAAATAGGTCTTACAAAAGGGGACAACTCATTGAGGCAGGTGGCAGGAATTAACTTGACCTCTGACCCTGTTAGAATTTTAGGCATAACATTTAATTGGGAAAATGCAGCTGCTTAAAACTGGCACCAATGTATTTGGATGGCAAATAGGACTCTAACAGTCTAGTAATCCAGACCCTTAGCTAAGCTGAAGAGTGTACACCAAGTGAAAAATGCTAATACTCTGTTGTGTTCTATTTTTAAGTTCTGTTGTCCTTGCGCCTTCAGAACGTGAAACTAAAATGTATAGTATATTTTCTTTTAAGGCATATGAGGATCCATATTAATCCAATTAAGAGAGAAATAACATACAAAGATAAAAATAAAATGGGTGGGCAATAACTAATAAACCTGATAGTCTTTTTCTTTAGCATATTCCTTGGCTGGCAGTATAGCCAAGAGGTTAAAGTAATGAGCTGTGAATGAGCTTGGTGTAACCAGCAGATCTAAGTTTGGTTCCCACAATCTCAACTTGCATACCATGTGACTCTGAACAAGTTACTTAACCTCCCCAATGCATCCAGGTTACCCTTGAAAACAGACACATGTGCTTAATGGGCCTTACCCAGTTACCAAAGACCAAAAGTAAAAAAAAAAAAAGTAATAGTAATTTTGCACACCTCACCCCCACTGGTAATACATATCGACTCTGGGATCTCTTTGTGGAAGACTGTTTAGTGCCAGTGATACAGAATGGCAAGCAGATTCTTTTCCATGTATTAAACAATCATTTGGGCAGCTAATACCCCAATATATTAAACTAGCTGTTGTGACAATAAAACTAGCTGTTGTGAAAATTAAAAGATATAATTTAGTGATTCAAGACATTAGTAAAAATTCAAGAAAGGCCTTTATAAGATTGCAATGGAAAAAATATTAATTCACCACTAGAGCTAAAATATTGTCCAGTCATTTTTATTTATTTATTTAAATTTTGATAACAGGGAAAGGTACACTGAGCCATGGCTTGTTTCCAGGTGTGACCCGGGGATGGGGTAACAAATACAGACAATGGGTAAATACATACACTTCAAATACAAGTACTGAGAATAAGTACAGGCAAGGTATTTACAAGGCTTACAATAGAATGCAATGAATAAGCATACATGTTAATCCAACTGACACTATTTTAATATATTGACAGTGAAGTTAATTCAACAAATGTAATAATTAATAGCTAAACAGTGCAAGGTAGACTGTAAACTAATTTCCCTATATTAGTGATTAGGTGGAGGAGACTGGTGATGAGGGGGATGATGAGAGGCACTAGTGGGGGCAGGAGGGAGGAGGTGTAGGTTCTGTTCTAGAGAAGACTGTTCCAAAGGAAGGGGAGCCTGTAGGAGAAAGCTGATTGTCCAGTTGTCATGTGGGGGTAGGGGAGGGAGAAGAAGCAGGTGCTCCTATTGCATACAGAGTAGGAGGAGGGAGCAGCGAGGGAGATCATGTCAGAAAAATATGTGGGAAGCAGACCAAACTAAAATTTTGCCATGAGGGTTAGCGAGTGGATAGTGCATCTGTAGGATAGAGGGGGGATATCGAGGGGTGAGTACAAGTTGCATTGGAGAGTTCAGGGGGAGTTAGAAGCAAAACAGCAGAATGAATTCAGTATATTATCTAGCCTGGACTGTGAGGAAATAGGGGCAGTGCCATAAACAATATCAGCATAGTTGAATTTAGGAATGATCATCTTTTCACTATTTCATGTTGGATAGGAAAAAGGAGGGAGTCTTTGTTTAGGTAGAGTATATCTAGTTTGGGTGGAGCTTGGTAGTGATGGCATCTATGTGTACTGAGAAATCCAGTTTGGGGTCCAGTCAAACAACGAGATATTTGTAAGCTGGGACATAGTCTAATGAGCTACCGTCCAAGGCAGTGAAAGCTGGGGGAGAGGGTGTTCTGGCCAATTTCTGGGCAGATGTTTAAAAGTTCCTGAAAGGACGAACTCCACACAAGCAAGGTAATGTCTCTCAGTATGATTATTTATTCAGTTTTTTTCACACCAATGAGATGGGCTTTGTTTCATGGCTTAGCCACTTCCTCAGGCACACAGTGCTGTTCAATTCTTAAAATCTGTGATCAGTGCTTTTCTATCAATGCCTGTGTCTAGTTTTTTTAGTACTTTAATGCATTTCCATTATCTCTTTATCAGAGTGACTTCTATGGTTCTTTTTTCAATGTTTATCTAATGTCTTTCCTGTAGCCAAATGCTATTCCATTTCCTTAAACACTTCTTATTCTTCACACATGTGCATGTTTCTTGCTTCTCTTTCTAGACCTTTTACAGGCTTAGTTCATCTTGGGTTCTTTCAGGACATGCTGGATACCCTATGTGTGGGAATTTCTGGGCACAGCCAAAAATCATGATAACGGTTTTAGAGGTGTTGACCTTCAACTGGTTTGCCAGGAACCAAGATTTCACCTTGTTGAGGTCCTGTTGTAGACAGGAGTGGACATCAGCGAGAGTGGGTCAGGAGGCAAGTAGGATGGTGTCATCTGCATACATATGTATGAAGGAGCTGGAACACACTGATGGGAGATAATTGATGTGTACCGAAAACAGGATGGGGCCCAGGCTGGATCCTTGCAGTACACCTGTAAGTATGGGAAGAGTAGGGGAGGAGGAATTTCCCACCCTGACAGATTGCAGACTATTTTCAAAGTACGACTTGAACCAGATAACAGTGTGGGGGGGGGGCAGGCCTGCAGCTCTGAGCTTGGTGAGGAGGAGGGGGTGGGAGACCAAGTCAAAAGCCTTTTCCAGGTAAACAAAATAGCAGCAGTCAAGTTGCCCTGGTCCATAGCTGAGTGTATATGGTCATTGACTCATGGGAGGGTTGAGACTGTCAAATGATGTTTCTGGAAGCTGGACTGGAATTGGGATTGGACGTTAGAGAAGCTTAGGAAATCAGATAGTCTGGACTGTACAGGGGATTCTTGTAATTTGGTGAGTGGAGGGAGGAGGGAGATGGGGCAGTAGAGGTGCAGCGAATTTAAAATACGCCGGCGAAGTGAACAAGAAGTGGCCACTTCGCGTTATCATAATGCTATGTGAAGTGGCCATTGGAAAGTGCTCACTTCACCTAGTCATTATGACTTTGCATTGTCATTCTACTTTAATGCGAAGTAAGGCAAAGGGACAACAATATAGGCAGCCCTCCACACTTCACGTGGCTTACAGTACTGTAAGTCACATGCTTTAGCCAGGCAGGAATGAATTGAGTCATACAAGCAGATAGTTTCACTTTCTTCTTTGCAGAGGTAGAAGGAGGAAGCATTTTGAGTGGAGAGGAGAGTTTGGAGTGTTATTTGTTCATATCTTGTGCAACTTGCCTAAAAACAAACAGCTTTTTTAAAAGCTTAATCTTTAGTTTTTTTGTAGTGTTTTTTCAGTTCTCTTCTGTGACGGATTTGTTTGTTTTGTAAGTTTTGTTTTGTGTGTGTGTGTGTGAGACTGTGTGTGTGAGACTATGAGTGTGTGTGAACCAGTTGTTCATCATGTGAGGTGTCGGAGAGGGAAGTAGTGGGTTGTGCGATGGACCAGTGAGCATTTGTGGCCCGTGGCAATGGGCAGAGGGGAGTGCACACGAATGAGGGTCGATGGGTGTCATTGGACCACTCCCGACTGTTTGGTCTTGCCTCTCCCCCTCCTGAAGCAGCAGCACCACCAGTGCCACTGGTAGCACATCCACCAAATCTGCCACCATGACCACCACCACCGCCAGTAGCAGCTGCAGGGGCTCCAGCAGCACCATCTCACCCACCTCCACAGCAGCAGGTGGAGCCCCAGGTGTGTGACAGTGCTGCCAGCACTACATCTGCCTCTCCTATGCCTGGTCTACCACGCAGCTCTCCAGTCTGGCAGTTTTTTTTAACTGTGTGGGGGGGAGCACCATTGTGGTGTGTCAGTTATGTGGCATGCAGGTGCACCGTGGCCCCCGGGGGACACATCTGGGGACTGGTGGCAAGCACACATATATGATAAACTACCACAAGGTGGAGTGGCAGGTTGCTACTGAACAGGCCTAGCCTCCACCTGCTGGCCCTTCTGTGGCAGTGGCAGAGGGTGCTGGGGGTGTTGTGCCTCACAGCAGCAGTTGCTCCACCACTACCCCCACCACTGCCACCAGCACCACCACCACTACCTGGCTTTCCCCCGGGCACCAGTGGACCCCATCACAGTGCCTGCAAAGCAGGCAGACATTGCACTGTTGTGGGCTGTGCTGGAGGAAAGCAATGAGGGGGTGGGTGCCGTGCAGCAGCAGGTGGAGCAGATCGAGCAACACCAGCTTCAGATAGTGTTAATGCTCCATCTGCTGCTGCAGCATCTTGGGATCCCCCATTATCTTATTTTTTCTGGACAACTCCCTCCCCCACTGCTGTAGTGGTTTGTGTTTTTTTTTTTTATGTAATGTTTACTTTCTGTTGTGGAGTGGTTGTGGAAAAGCTGGTGTGAGCAAGGCAAGTATGATGTGCTAAATTGCATGTGTGCAGTCAGTGTTGTTTCCTCTGTGTGTGTGTGTGTGTGTGTGTGTGTGTGTGTGTGTGAGAGACATCAGACATTGTGCATCTTCTTGCAAATATATATTGCTGACTTGTTGTAGTGTTTATGGTATAAAGAATAACGAGCAGAATAACGTATATTTCATTGTCACCATCATCATCAGTGGACTAAGTGATACAAAACTTTTTCAGAGGTGTCTGGTCAGAGTCCACCTTAGTCACATACTGCACACATGACTTTTAGGAGAGCATGTGTTTTTTGTGCTGTGATCTCCGCTAAGTCATGTGTGCACTGTGAGTGATTGAGGTGCACAGTGACCCGATACCTTTGAAAAAATATCATATCACTTACTCCGCTGGTGCTGATGGTACATATAAAATATATGTCATATATTCTTTCTTATCTTTATTCCTGAGATACTGCAATAAATCACACCATATATATGTTTGCACGAAGCTGGACAATGTATGCACAGACAGGAAAGAACACCGATGGCACACATGCAGTTTAGCACAACATACTTGCGCTGCTCATTCATGCTCTTTGAGAAACACTTCAAATCATGAGTCCTGACAAAAAGTAAACATTTCTAAGGCTCTGTAAATATTTAGTTTTTGAAATAGGCATTAAAAGGATTCACCAAGTTGCAGCATTGCACCTGATATATGGGCACCTTACTTCCGGGGGAATCTTTCTTGCTTCACATGTCCTGACATAGTGCAATATTTTTCTGGCAAAAAAGCCCATAATTTCATTAAACCGGGTCACGGAGGACTTCCCATTCTGAAGAGCCACCCATGTTCTGACCCCCGCACTCAACAACATTATGACGTGATGCCAGGGAGAGCGCGGGGGCACGCTTCATTATACTGAATGGCCAGCAGCTTTCCGAATGTTTCTTTATGTTACAGTGGTCAGTTTGTGGTGAAACATGGGCATGCTTCGACTAACAAGAGCCTTCCTCAGTAAAGACTGAGCAGAAATACCTGTTCAATATGTCTGCTTTACTGTTGTCATCCTCCATGTGGCCCCCATCCTACCCCTTCCGTCGCCTTATTTTTTCACTTATGTACCTGTAAAATGTTTTGTCCCTGCTACCCACTGATTTTGCAATGTGTTCTTCTGTCTGAGCTTTGGCTTCCCTTACTGACCTCCCTGCATCCCTTTGCTTCTCCTGGTACTTCTCCCTGTCCCCTTCTGCCTGTGTATTTTTGTATTGCCTGAATGCAATCGTTTTGGCTTTCACTTTCTCCGCTACCTCCTTGGAAAACCCTAATGGCCTCCTCTTCCTTTTCCCCTTGCTAACCTGCTTAATGATACCGACTTTCTGCGAAGGAGAGTAATTTTTTGTTAACCTTTAAAAAAACAAAGTTTACCATATGTGTTTGACCATTGCGGCTCAGAAAAGCAACAGAAAACAAAACACACAGCTAAAGGAAGTTGAATAGCATAAAAAACATTAGTACACATACTCACTTTATAGTTTTAATATTAAGAAGCCTTGTGCCTGTGGCTGATGGATGTGGTCTTTTCAACTCCCTCTGCCTTGGCATGGTCAGTGTAATGGGAAAACATTGTCAGAATGACATTGATAGTGGGTGCTGGTGGTCATAGCTGCGGCACATGATGACATTCCCTCTGACATCTTCCTACATCTGGTGGTAGTGGCAGTGGCTAACAGCGATGGTGGTTGTGGTCTGGGGGGGCATACAAAGTCATTCCCTGTGGTGGCAGTGGCTCACACAGTGATGGTGGTGGTCCGGGGGGACACAAATTCATTCCCTGTGGTGGCAGTGGCTAACAGCAGTGGTGGTGGTGGTCCGGGGGGCACACAAAGTCATTCCCTGTGGTGGCAGTGGCTAACAGCGATGGTGGTGGTGGTCCTGGGGGCACACAAAGTCATTCCCTGTGGAGGCAGTGGCTAACAGCGGTGGTGGTGGTGGTCCAGGGGGGCAAACAAAGTCATTTCCTGTGGTGGCAGTGGCTAACAGCGGTCATGGTGGTGGTCCAGGAGGGACACACAAAGTAATTCCCTGTGGTGACAGTGGCTAACAGCAGTGGTGGTGGTCCGGGGGGGCACACAAAGTCATTCCCTGTGGTGGCAGTGGCTAACAGCAGTGGTGGTGGTCCGGGGAGGCACACAAAGTCATTGCCTGTGGTGGCACCGGCTAACAGCAGTCATGGTGGTGGTGGTCCGGGGGGGGCACACAAAGTCATCCCTGTGGTGGCAGTGGCTAACAGCAGTCATGTTGGTGGTCTAGGGAGCACACAAAGTCATTCCCTGTGGTGGTAGTGGCTAACAGCAGTCTTATGGTGGTGGTACAGGGGCCAGGATATATTGTGCTCTCTGTTACAAAAATGACATGACATATAGAATTTGAGTCACACTCTAAGTGGAACTCTCATTGAGCCATATGAAAAAGAAAACATGTAACATACAGCAAATGTTACAGCCTTTTAACAAATTCAATTTAAACCTGCCAATATTAGCCTCATCATCATCCTCATAAAGAAAGCTGCCCTCACAATCAACTATGTCTGAAGTCTGACCACTGGGAAATTCTTTCTCCATCATGTCATCATCTACATCAGTGGTAGGGCGTTTCATGATGCCACTGCCAGTGCCACCAGGATGGTCCATTTCTACATCATCAAAACCATGACTAGGCCAGGGTATGAATACTGAGGTTGCAGTCTGTGCTGGTATGTGCCTCTCATTCATTTTTATGAATGTTAGCAAACTAACATTTGCAGGAGAGAGGTTTGTCCAATGATCTATAACTATTGTACCTGCTGAGCTGAATACCCTCTTGACACTTACACTGGAGGGTGGGCATGTCAGGTACTTCAGTGCTACTGCAGTCAGCTCTGGCTATTCACTGACCTTTCCACTCCAGTATAAAAGAGGATCATCAGTTACTGACAGATGCCTGTTTTCAAACAAATATGACTCAATCATTCTCTGTGCTGCACTAAGTCCAGTGGTTGATGTATCATCCTGTTCTCCGGAATCATTTATTTCACAAATCACCACTTGGAACAAAGCCTTCTAAAGTGGGTTGACACCAACCACTTTGGATGACAGACCACCTGGAGCTGCAGTCCTCTTCCCCTTACAAGATATGCTTGATACTCCTCCAGGTGCACCTTCAGCCTGATTATGCTGCTGAGGTTCACTGACCTTGGCACATGACTTCTGTGCCCCATGAACCAAACGCACCAGTTGCCCACTGACATTTTTTACCTGTTCATGCCATCCCCCAGTACTGAAACAATTCCATGTTTGTATCATGGGTCCAGCATTGTTGCTATTGCAAAGTTGTCACTATGCTGAATGTTCAGGATGTGACAATTCTGGTCAAATACTGTCAGCATGTCTTTCAGCAACATACTGCTAGCACTTTCTCCGGCAACATCAAGGCCATGCTGTACATTCACCAATGTCTGCCTCAGCACATGCAGCAGTGGAATTGATTGGCTAATGGAGGCAGACTCGCCACTCACTGCCTGTGTGGCATGTTCAGAAGGCTGCAAAATTGTTACTAGAGTCCATGAGGCACCACTGTTCAGTGATCATAGACATGGAGGCCCCAGAACTGTTACTGCTAGTGTGCATCACAAGATATTCTGAGATGGCTTTGTATTGCTCATACAACCTCTCTGCCACATATAAAGTGGAGTTCCACTGGGTGACAACTTTCAGCTTCAAGCGGTGTTGAGAGAGGCTGTTTTGCATCTGCAACTGCTGAAGCTGGTCACGGGCCTTTGCAGATCGTGAAAAGTGAGAACAGATACGACGTGCAACTGACAACATTTCCTTTACATCAGGGTACTGCAGAAACTCCTGCACCACAAGATTTAAATAATCGGCCATGCATGGAACACGAAAAAGGCCCCCATTTATGATGCATTTCACCACATTTGACCCATTGTCACTTGCTATGAACCCAGCTCTCAGGGACAGGGGGTTCAGCCACTTGTCAGTTTCAGTCAGTACCATGTCCAGCATGTCTTCACCAGTGTGTGAACAGGTCACATTGTGCTTACTGTAGCAATCATTGCATACTGTCAAATTCCTGGAAGATTGCTACCATGACACTCCACCTTACTGCACTGATTATTCACACTAGCAACAGCACAAACAACCCCCAGCACCTGCACCCAGTGTGCAGTTATACACAAATATGAACTCCCCGCTGTTTTGCCACTTGTCCACATATCCATACTTAAATGGATGAATGAAGAGGAGGAATGTTGAAGGGAATGTCTTACTGAGTTGGACACAGTATGGGCTGAAAAGTATGTCCTGTATGGGACTTTCCATTTTGGACAGGATCGTGCAGCAAACCACTGGAACCCAGAACTCTTCACAAAAGAGAAGGGAGAAAGATCAATTGCCAGCATTCCAACTACAGCAGCATTAAGTTCACATGACACTGTATGATTGGGTGGGTACTGCAGCTTATGTGCAAAACCACTCTGTAACATGGGCTGACTTAAACGTTTTACATGGGGTGTGATGACAAATGGTTCTGCTCTGTGAATGGCAGGGAGTGGAGTGTGGATGTTTGATGAAGACGGTTGCACAGGTGATGATGACAAATCCACAAATGCAGTTATTTTGCCACATTTACCAACCAGGGTTGATGTACCACTTGCACTAGACATACTGCATTCACCACCACCACCACCAAAACTGCTACTCTCACCAGCACTGGACAACATTTTAAAATCATTATGCTCCTACACCTCATCATGCCTGTAGTAATCCTCTGCTCTTATTTCATCACTACTGCACACATTTAATTTCCTACTTGATTTAGCAATCATGGAAGGGGATAACATGTTCATTATGGTTGATGACGAGGGTGAACACCCCACTGTGGTATTAGCTGCCATCTTGTGCTGGGTCCACAGTGCCATGTGCCTTAAGATGCATATGCTGTCCTCCTGTGCTTAAGATGCATATGTTGTCCTACTGTGCCCAGATGGCTCCCCTTGTTACCTTGACTCACACACACATGGCAGACCTGGGAGATTGCAAAAGAGTCATCATTTGCATCTTGCAGAAAAAAATCCCAAACAGGGGATTGTGATGATTTACTTTTACCATGTCCCTGATGCTGCTTACTGGACTCCGTTCTTTTAAGCCATGAAGTGGGGGTGTGCTACATGATTTTTGGGCAGAACACACTTGGACTGCAACTGACCACCATGAGTACCAATCATTATTACTGGGTCATCATCATCATCACCAAAAACTGAAACTGGTAAATCACAAGTTTTTACGGGGGGGGGGGGATTAATGCACACAGACACAGACACAGCCATCTTGAATTTATTTTCCTCCAGTTCCCAACTAGGGTCAATTACATCATCATCATCATATTCATCAATATCACCCAGATCCACATCTTCTGCTTGGATGCCTGCATGTGGACTGCATGTTGCAACCACAGCAACATCATCATCATCAGATTCATCATCATCATCATCATCAACACCACCATTACCTGATATTTTTTCACCACACTGTGAATCACTGCATGGAAAATGCGTGGCCTGAACTGCAGTGGAAGAAATGTCACATTGTATGCTATCATTGACATGATTATCAGAATCCTCACGTTCGGTTACTGGGATGTTACTGGGAAGTATGACATCATCTGCACTGCCACTCACTCGCACTGCTTCACATTCCACTAAATTTTTGGACATGGTACACTGGTCAGAAGTGGAACTTGAGGCAGCAATACTCATACCACCACCAGCAACTGCACTAACACCATCGGCTGGGACAACATCATCTCTTCCAACTATGAGTGAAGCTATTGATTGGGCTGTAAAAAAACATTGCAGGAGAAATACCTTTCCTCACATCAGCAATGCACTTCTGCGTCTGTGTACTTCCACGCCCACAGACAAACTTACCACTGGCAGCAGTGTCATGGCGAGAAACAGCTTTGTTTGCATGTCTCTTTGCGGGCATTTTGGGTGATCAACAACAATATTCTAAACACATTTAGATTTTGGAACATTCACTCTGGGTGGTGGGATGCTGGATGTGAAGCCAAAAAAACAACTGTGGCTTCAGCAACAGATACAGATGCAAATTCACAAGTTCAACAACACCTTAACTAACCAGTGGTGCCGAAGTCACAAACAATCCAATCTGGAAAAGAATTCCTTTTGCCGGGGGGGGGGGGCACTGACTGCAGATTTTTACAGCAGTGCAAGCAGCAAAACAAAAAAAAAGATACCACAATGGCAGTACAAAATCACGCAGCTGCAGTGGATAGCAGGTTCACACTGCTGCACCTGCATTACACTGTGGCACAATAAAAAATGTATTATTTGATGTCACGCACCACACACACACACACTCACACACAAAATTTGTCAACAAGTAATGCGTAGCAAATTAAAAACTTCAGTAATATACCACATATTAACTGTCACACTTGGACCACTGATTCTGATCCATGTATCAAATTTTATTTGTATTACTTATAATTTATGTAAGGGAAAGGCAGTCAGAAGATGCACAGTCTTGCTGAACTGACACATCCAAAAAAATAAAACCAGGGATAAGTTCAAAGAACAGGACATAGCTAAATCTGCAGCTATTTAAAATGCAATACCTTTGTTAAATTTTCTTTGAAGGCAGGAACCAAAGTATCCACTTTATAATTCCCTCAGGGAGATCCTTTGACTTGCAATAGTTGCCAGGAAGAACCTGTGTTGGGAGGGGTGTCACAGGGAGCCCTTGAATTATATCAGAAAGACATTTGATGTGTAAATAACAAGGATCCGGATTAATTTGGAAGGTCCAATACACATTCCCACGATGCTTTGGAAGGACAACACAGAAACTGTTAATGTGTGTGTGTGTATGTGTGTGGCAGAACAAAACCCAGTTCTGACCAGTTAACCTGAGGAGAGGAAATTCAGTATGTCACTTATCAATTTTTTTAAATCTTGTTGGGACATCCTGAGTTGTAAAATATAACTTTTAATACTCCAAGGTGGAGTTTAATGATCTCAGAGAGGAGGCCAACTCAGGACTGCTTTTATCCAACTGAGCAAGCCTTAGAGAGACACAACTCACAACATAAATAAAAATCAATTATATAACATATTCTGTGTGGAATTAATATCTCATTAGCTACTAAATACCAGTGCTCAGAAAAAAACATCCAGCTAATTAATTAACCTACCATTTTGATATATTAATCATTATTTCATTGCATATTTGGGTTATAACCTGTCTGTTCCTCCCATTTGTGCATAGATGGTAGAGAGGTGGGTGGGGGGCAGCTATATTTCTAATTCATCACCAGGGGAGTACATATTGGTCTCGCACCAATACTTCTGTCTTCTTTTCTATGTAATCAAAATAGGGCAACCATTTTGCACTAAATTTATCTGTCCCTAACCTCAGGCGGGCCGTAGCTCCCTCTGTTTCTTTAATATGGTCCACATTAGTTTTCCACTGATGGACTGTAATTGAATGTGTACTAAGCCAATGCCGTGTGATGGTCTTTGATGCTGCTGCTATGAGAATGTTAAATAAGTACCTATGTGTTCCTGACCTCACCCTTCTTGGGGGAAGGCCCAACACCAAATTGGACTCATTTAAGTTTCCCTCTAAGTTATAGCTTGTGTCACCTCTTTCCAGTAACCATCAATTTGAGGGTGGTTCCAAAAAAGCTACAGGCCTGGCCTTGTGCCCAGATAAAGCTAGAAAAACTGTGAGTTAAAATTCAGTAAGTAAATCAAACAAGAGACAATGACCAATCAAACAGATTAATAAATGCAAGACAGACAATGGCAAATGAACTAGCCTGTCCCATCCATGCAACAGGGGAATGAAGTCGCAACCCTAATATGAACACTTACACATTGAAACACAGAAACATAGAAGCTGACGGCTGATAAGCACCGCAAGGCCCATCCAGTCAGCCCATTTCTTTTTCTACCTTATAAATGTGCCATCGGCCTTTGCTCTGTCAATGGCCTATCTATTCATACTCATCTGTATTGCTCCCTTAAGCCTATCCCATGCCTGTTTGAAGCCCTGCCCTGTATTCATATCCACCACTTCCAGAAGTAGGCCGTTCCATGCATCCACCACCCTTTCTGTGAAAAAGAACTTCCTCACATTACCCCTTAATCAGCCTCCCTCTAATCTCATGCTGTGTCCTCTTGTTCTGCTATTTTTCTTATATTTAAACATGTTAGACTCTTTCACAGTGTTAATGCCCTTAAGGTGTTTGAATGTTTCGATCATATCACCTCTCTCCCCCTCCTTTGCTCAAGGGTATACATATTGAGCTCCGATAATCTGTCCTCATATGTTTTCTGATGCAGTCAATACACCATTTTGGTTGCCCTTCTCTGGACTGCCTCAATTTGGCTAATGTCCTTGTGAAGGTGCACCTCTAGTACTGCATGCAGTACTCCAGTTGGGGCCTAAACAGTGTTTTGTAAAGAGGGATTATTACCTCCCTCTTTCGACTTGTGATACCCCTACTAATACACCCCAGCATCCCCCTAGCCTTACCTACTGCTTTAGTGGTCTGCTTGGATGATTTCAGGTAATCTGTGATGATGATGCCCAAGTCTCTTTCTTCCCTTGTGACTGCCAGCAACTCCCTTCCCAGTCTATAGGTGGCTTCAGGGTTTCTCTTCCCTAAGTGCATGATCTTGCACTTCTTTGCATTAAACCCCAGTTGCCACTATTTCAACCATTTTGCTAGTTCATCCAGATCTCTTCTCATTCTGCCCACCCCATCTGGATCATCTACTCTGTTGCAGATCTTGGTGTCATCTGCAAACAGACAAACCTTACTCTCCAGTCCATCTGCAATGTCACTGATGAAGATATTGAAGAGGACTGGCCCCAGGACTGATCCCTGAGGTATCCCACTTGTGACTTGCATCTCTTCTAACTGTATACCGTTTATCACCACTCTCTGTTTTCTGCCCGCCAACCAGTTTTCCACCCAGATCACCAACTTCTGACCCACCCTAAGCCTACCCAGCTTATTAATCAATCTTCTATGTAGAACAGTGTCGAAAGCTTTGCTGAAGTCAAGGTAGTGCACATCAACTGCTCCCCTTTGGTCCACCACTCTGGCTACCCAGTCAAAGAAATCTATGAGATTAGTTTGACAGGACCTTCCTGCTGTAAACCCATGCTGTCTTGGCTCCTGTGCTTGTATGGATTCCAGGTGTTGTACTATCCTTTCCTTAAGGAGTCCCTCCATAATCTTGCCCACTACTGAGGTAAGACTGACTGGTTTGTAGTGCCCTGCCTCCTCCCTGCTACCACTCTTGTGGAGCGGGATCACATGAGCCCTTCTCGTCTTCTGTGACCTCTCCTGTGCTCAGAGACTCACTAAACAGTTCTGATAATGGCTCTGCTAGTTCCACCCTTAACTCCTTTAGTACCCTGGGATGTATGCCATCAGGTCCCATTGCCTTGTCCACCCTGAGCTTATTGAGCTCTTGTAGGCCCCTTTCTTTTATGAAGGGACTAGTGCACACCTCCCTCCCCCCTGTGTCCATGGTGCTGATCTGTGGGCCCTGTCCTACCTTCTCTTCAGTAGATACTGAGCAGAAGTATCTATTTAGGACAAATGCTTTTACATGGTCCTCCTCCTCACATGCTCCCTTATCCCCTCTGATTGTAGCAATACCCCCTCTGGACTTTCTCCTTTCACTAATGTATCTATAGAAAGTCTTGCCACCTTCTTTTACTGTTCATGCTGGTGTTTCCTCACTTTAGGCCTTTGCCTGCCTTACTGCTTTCCCTGCTTCCCTTAGGGAAGTTTGGTATGCCTCCCTATCTTCATCCCACTGTGTTTCCTTACATTTTCTGAAGGCCAGCCTTTTGGCTCTGACCTTTTCTGCTACTATTTTTGAGAACCAAAGTGGTTTCCTTCTTCTTTTGCATTTCCTTTACTCTCTAACACAATGGGATGTTACTTCAAGTATTGCATCCTTAATGCTTGCCCACATTGCCTGTACCCCCTCACCTGTATTTCTTAATGCCAGGGCTAGCTTAACTCTGTTAGCCATCTTACCACAGTCAGCTCCTCTGAAGTCCCATATTTTTGCCTTGGAGTGGGATGATTTAGTTCTAGTGGCCAAACTGAACCATACCATGTGATGGTCACTGGCACCCAGGTGACCTTCTACCTGGAGATCTGTGATCCTTTCCAATTGTGACTCAAACGGAATGCAAGGGGGATAAGGAAAATTTCCCCAGCCCATTTAATGCCTCTTGAAATAAACTATTCAGCATATGCTGAAAAATAAGGTTCCCACACTTTGTCAAACAACTTGGCTTTCCTCGCTGCCCAGTAGGAAAACTGTTCATGATTGGCTAACTTATGCAGGCTATCCTCCCATTCCTCTAAGGTAGGAATCTGCTCATTATGCCACTTCCGGAGAATAAGACACTTTGCTTCAGTAATTGCAGCCATAAACCATAAAGACAGGGATTTATGCCAGACAGGTAAGCGGTTCATATTACCAAGAATCAAAAGGGATGTGTCTATGGGTACCTTGCAGTGGAGCACCTTAGACAATCTCTCCCGAATGAGATCCCACCAAGTAACCAATTTAGAACATGACCAAAGAATATGTAGGAAGGAGCCCCTCTGCTGGTGGCACCTCCAGCATTCTGAATTAGCAACTAAGTTCATTTTACACAGAAGGTCAAGAGTTCTATACCACAAATGTAAAGTCTTCCACTGCATGATCCTTCCCTTCAGATCCCAGCTAGCCTCAGAGATATTAGTCAGCAACAATCCCAATCAGCCTCTGACAAGGGGGAAACTTAAAATGTGCTCCCATATTAATTTTCAAGAGAGGGTTGAGAGTAATATATAAGTTTAATAGTCCCTTATAAGCAAAGCCTATCTTAGGGTGTTGGGATACCTCAGCAATCCCACCCACCCACCAACCCGAGTATGTCATCTCAAGTCCCCAGAAAAGGCAGTCTATGTTGGGGGCCTATACATGAGAACAACAAATGACGAATTTGAAAATACTTCCAAAGATGTGATTGGGTTAGGGATGCCTGAGCCTCCATAGTTACAAAATCTTTAAACTGACCAGTGCTTGAGTAGAAAAGGTCAACTACCCTGTGAATACCTCCCACAGCCCTCTGAGACCAAAAAATTGACAGCCCGCAATACCGTATTGTTCCAGAGAGGGAAGAGTTAAAAGGGAGCTTGCCACTTTGAAGGCAGTCATTTTGCCACCTCCTTCCAAATACCCAGTATGTACAGTATTCATGAATAGGATAACCCATTTGAACACTAGAGGGGTTCCATAAAATTAGCTCAGCCTCAGGCGCAGCCCCAGGGAATAACTGCTCTTCCAGGGCAAGCCACCTAGAGGACCTTCAGCACTGTTCGGGAAACAACCACATCCATATCTGCCTGAGACCCGAGGCACGGTAGTAACCCTTCAACCAAGGGATCAGTAAACCACCTTTGCTCACAGGAGCCAACAAACAAATCAATGATATTCGAGGTTTTCCACCATCCCAGAGAAACCACTTAAGGAGCTTATCCACAGATTTCCAGATGGATACCGAAAAAGGTAGAGTAACTGGGACAGGACCATCATTTACAAGGAGTTAGCTTTCCCCCAGTGGGAGAGGCAGAGATTTTTCCAATGTTCGAAGTCTTCCTGCAAGGACTTAAGTGGGGGGGGGGATGTTCAAATGCACCCATTCCCTCCAATTAGGAGAGATAAAGATGCCCAAATACTTTACTGGGTGCTTCGCCCATTCCAGCCCCAACCCCATCAATGGAATAAAGAAACATTTCTTGTTAAGAGGGAGAATCTTGTTTCCCCCCCCCCAAGTATTCTTCAAAGAAGACAGAGCTGTGAATTGATCTAAAATCCCTATCAAAGCCAGAATGGATTCAGCCAGATTCCAGAGGGTGAGAAGAATGTCGTCCGCAAATAACATAGGTTTAAATTCCTCTTCGCCCACCTTCATGCTGACCACATCCAGACTTTCACATAGCTTTTGAGCCAATGGTTCCAGTGCTAACACAAAAAGTGCTGGGGAAAGGTGGCACCCCTTCCTAGTGCCCTGTCCCAAGTGGAACATAGCAGAAGCAAGCCCATTGGTCATCACGGAAGTCTTGGGGGCTGAGAAAAGGGTCCACATCCAGCGAATAAAACCTTCTCCAATCCCAAAAGCCTGGAAAGCTGCTAATAAATAAGCCCATTCAAGTGAATCAAATGCCTTCTCCGTGTCCAGTGTAACAGCAGTCACTGGATCATGAGATGACTCTGCCACCGAAAGCAAATTAATCAGTCTCCTAATGTGGTCCGCCCCATCTCTCCCTGCCACAAAACTCACCTGATCTGCATGGATGAATACTGGCAATACTTCCCGTAACCTCAAAGCCAGAAGTTTGGCCACAATTTTGTAATCCACATTCAGGAGAGAGATAGGGCTATAGCTGGCACATAGATAAGGCTCTTTCCCCTTCTCTGTAAGAACTGTAATATTTGCCTCAGTCATGGATTCGGGTAAAGAGAGCAAATCCCAGGCTTCTTGATAAGTGGGCAATAGCAATGGGAACAAAAAATCCTGTAATTGTTTATACAATTCTATAGAAAAACCATCAGGGCCAGGAGCTTTACTACTCGGTATCTGCTGGATAACCCTCATTTCTTGGACTGTAACAGGAGCCTCCAAACCTGTCATCTTATCTTCAGAAATCCTGGGAAGCACTACCAAAGCCAAAAAAGGAGGCAAAAGCCTCATCCATCTGTCTCCCTGGAGTGAGTTTAGATGAATAAAGTCCCATATAATATGAATGAAATATGTCATTAATTACTCCAGGGGAGGTGGATAGGGCTGGCCCTTCCCGAATATCTGGAAATCTTAGTTTCCTCTGAAAGCTTCTTCAGCCTATAGGCAAAAAGCCAGCCTGCCTTTTTACCATCCTCCTAATAAGCATGGCACATCTTGCATAGTGCAAACTCAGCCTTTTGGGAGTTTAAAACATTCAGCTGATACTGAATGTTTTTCATTGACCTCAATAACTCTGAGGAGCAGTCATTGGCTTTATGACACTGCTGCAAATCAGCTGCCATAACTGTGCCTCAAGGGAATGATGGTCCTGGTGTTTCTTTTTATTCTTTGCCGACACTAGGCAATGACCCTCCCTTGAGCATAAGCTTCAAGAGCTTCCCAAAACCATCGAGCAGCGGTCTCTCCAGGACTGTTATGCTCCAAACAAGCCTGAATATCACTCCTCAACCATGCAACAAAGGTGGCGTTATTGCAGAGACTAACATTAAACCTCCACCTCTTAACAGTTTGGGCCATGGTCCCAGGATCAAAACTATAAGCAACAGGGAAGTGGTCAGATATTAGGATTGGTTCAATTGTAGACCACAAAGCGCCATGGGCCACAGAACCAGAGGCCAAGATTATATCGATCCTAATGTAGGACTTATGTGAAGCTGAATAAATGGTGTAATCTCGGCCAGAGGGATGCTTCATCCACCACACATCATATAAACCATGATCCTGCAGTAGGAACTTCAAGGCCATACCACCAGCAGAGGACAGGGAGTCTGGGGAACCACTCCTGTCACACAGAGGATCAAGAACTTGGTTCATGACCACACGCAATAGTGCAGGCACAGGACCCAAGTCCAACAGAACCTGAGAGACAGTGTGGAAAAACTCACAGTCTTTGGCATTAGGGTCATACACTGAAACCAAAATCAACTGGTTCTCATCTAACCTGCACTTAATTAACACCCACCTGCCCTCCTTGTCCCTTTAAATATGGTCCACCATGCAGTTAACCATCTTATGACAAAGAAGTGCCACACACCCCACTTTTTTGAAGAAAATGAAGCCTCATAAACTGTTCCTCCTCACAACGTTTTTAACCTAGCCACTTCTTTCTTAACATGGTGAGTTTCTTGTAAGAATATAATTTGTCCCCCTAACTGTTGATTATGTGTAAGCACCCATCTTCTCTCAATGAGGCTGTTCAACCCCTGGACATTCCATAACACAGCATTGTAAGCCATCCTATCGAAATGAAAATGAACCACCCCACAACCAGTCCCTCCCTAAACACTCCACCATATGCCAAACTTTCTGTCTTGCCTTACAAGAAAACATAAAATACTATCTAAACATACCCCCAACAGACAATCAAAAATGACCCCCAAGGGGGTGTACTATATACAAAGACACATTAGAAAAATCTTCCCATAAGAATAGAAGATTAACTGGTGGCCACAGAGCCACTGCCCCAAATATAGCCTACTAGCAAAGCCTCCACTATCCCCATGATCGCAATGCAATAGTTACAACAGGTTATGGAATAACACTTCCCATCAATAAACAGCCTCAGGGAAATATAGTAAAGAAAATGAAAATATTAAAGAATAAAAAGGAAACAATAAGGAGACACTGGTGCTGCCCCTGCAGTATCAAAACATAGCTCATCTGCAATCAAAAACAGAATTCAGTCCAAACTCCTCCATAGGCTAAATCTTCTACAGCAAAAAAAAAAAGAGAAAAAAAAGTTGTCACCCAGATTTCTATTCTGAATCTGGGCCCCTTGAAAAAGAAATCAGAATGATCATAGAAGGAAAATGAAAAGGGAGTGGTCTTCTCACCCCTTTACAATCATCAAAACCCTTTCTGGATCACAATAACACCTAAGGAAAAATCTAGAAAGACTGGCAGACACAGAGATAAATAATAAACATATTCAAGGGCTAGACCCACTGCCAAGTACGTTTAACTAAGAACAAGCACAACTTATTTCCCCTAGAATGACTTTAATAATAAAAACACGAAGCTGTCCAAACAAGGGCGGTGTGGAAAAACAAACCATCACCATCCCCACCTCCATATTCCCCCTGAATCAAAATAGTTTCTAAAAAAAAATGCAAATACCAATCTACTCCCCCTGAGGAACATTCCCCTGTAATACACACTCAAGGTAACTATATCAAAATAATAATGCCCCTTGTCCCCATAAAGTCCCGATTCATAGTCCCCTCTGTTTTGCAGGTCCAATGGTGTCAGGAACCAAAGAAACCAGTTCATGAGCTGCAGAATAGAACTGATGGAAAGGAATAAATCATCTGAATCTGTCCCATAAAAAGACTTGCATCAGGGCAGAAGCTACGTCCATAGCATCCGACTCCTGGTTTGAAGAGAGCAACAAAGACAAAAGCTAGCTCTGGCTGACAGTGAGAGCATTAGAAAAATATTCTCCATGGTAGCAGTAGAGGATCTCCAAGATACAGGTGAGTGCTGCTGCTGCTGATTGCATTGTGGCTTGGGTGCTGATAATGAAGGAGAACACTTTATCAAGGCAGAATTCTTGTCCAGCTCGGGATTCTTATTCGAAATAAAATTCCACTTTGAAGGGGGATTTCACTTTGAAAGAAGATGTTCTGCAGCAAAGTCATGTCTCAGTAAAAAACGAAGAGCATCAGCAGGTAAAATGAAGATTTCCACAGAATTGCTAATCACAGTCTGCAGGGTGGCCAGGGGAGAAAGAAAACACTTGAAACCTTGCTGATGGCCATATCTCGGACCGGATCAAAAGCTTTGCAGTGGTCCACAACCCACTTAGGATAATCGGGCTGAATTGTAAGATGGGATCCTTGCTAACTCAAGCCCTTCTTTTGCCTGGCTTTAGATAAAATAAGCTCCCTATCTTGATAGCTGAGCAAACAAAAGATGATAAGATGTGGGCGAAAGGGTGCAGAGGAGAGAGGCGGGCTGGAGGGAACTCTATGTGCTCGATCTATCTCCACCAGAATAGCCCAACAATGATCCAACAACTGAGGCAGAAGATGCTGTAAAAAAGCTGATGTATTAGCTGCTCCTTCACTAGATTCTGCTATCCCCAAGAGCCTCAAATTGTTCCTAAGACTCCTGGTTTCCTGATTGTCTAGTTTATCACAGAGTAGTTGGATGTCCCTTTCCATTGTAGTCAGGCAACGATCAGTCAGATGAGCCTAGTCCTTCAAATGTCCTACCCATTCCTCCACCTCCATAATGCAACCCCTAAGTTTTCCACAGCTCCTTTGACTGAGTCTATAGCAATGTTTATTTGCTCCAATTAAGTTGTGATGCCACTCATAAAAGATTTAAATTCGGCCAGTTCTTAAAGTATTGGATGAGAGGCTACATCCAAAAAGGTGGCTGCCATCTTGTCAGTAGAATCTTCAAAGCCTTCTTCCTGCTCGTCTGTTTTTGGCTTCTTTGGCAAGTTAAAGTCTGCAGAAACATCCAAAACTAGTTTCTGAACCTCTGGGAATGGAGAACGATAGGCCATAATTACAGAAAAATAACAATAGAGAGGAGGATTGCTATAGATTTAATCCACAAAAGGCAGTGCTCAAAAGCCAAGCTCCTCTCTGCTCAGCTGCATCATGTGACCTTCTTCTGTTCTGTTTTCACCAAAGAGGACAAAGGGGACAGACCTAACCTACTGATCAGTAGCACTCAGGGACCAGGGGTCGATACAAGCCCTTTCACGGAAGGTCAAGTCTTGGAAGCCCTAAATAAACTGAAAGTAAACAAGACCTTGGGGCCAGAAGAAATTCACCTGAAAGTTCTCAGAGAGAGGAGGAGTGTACTGGCAGTTTCCCTAGCAGAACTTTTCATCAAATCACTTGAATGCAGAACAGTACCAGAAGACTGGAAAAGGGCAACAGTGGTCCCACTTCACAAATCAGGAAGCAGAGAGGAGGCTGGCAACTACCGTCCGGTAAGCCTCACCACGGTAGTGGGAAAATTGATGGAGACACTGCAAAAACAGAGGATAATAACATTTCTGGAAGCCAGTGAGCAACAAGATCCAAAGCAGCACGATTTCATGGTGGGTAGATCTTGCCAAATGAACCTAGTCGACTTCTTCGACTGGATTATAAAGGAAGTAGATCAGGGAACGGTGGTAGGTGTGGACTTTAGTAAGGCCTTTGACTCTGTTCTACACAGAAGGCTGTTTAAGAAGCTAGACCACATAGGGGTGGGTAAGGAGGTGGCTGGGTGGGTGAGCAGCTGGCTGAGAGGAAGAACACAGAGAGTGCAGATAAACGGCGTAGTATCTGCTGAGAGGCAGGTATGATCTTGGTTGGCTCTCTCCGTTAGCTAATAGGAAATACTACCATGGCTCTCTTATTGATACGATAATTTGAAATCAAACCCCTAGGTGTCTGGCAGCTATGCTTGTTCCTCAGGACACACTCCATGGTCTACGATCAGCTGACAAATCCTTTCTGAATTTGCTGAGGTGCTGCACTAGGAAAGGAACTGTTGCATTTCAGCATGAGGATCCACAGCTGTGGAATTCCCTTCCCCTCAACATGAGACTTTCTAGCTCCCAAACATGCTTTAAGAGAAAACTGTGCTCAAATCTGCTGATTGCTGATACCTGTTCCTGCTTTCACCCTACCTAATGACAGATGTCTCTGGCCATACATTAGTATTTCCTTACCTCTATATAACCCTCTTACTGCCTCAGCCTGTCCCGGCTCCCTTTCCCTGGCAATATACATTCTTGCACTGCAGGCATCTCACTTACACTTACATACACTCATATAATCTAATTTCATGGCTTGCTCCCCTCTTCCTCACTTACCGACCTTTTCCTTAATGACACACCCTGCTCTCAATGGTTATTTCTTCCTTTTGTATTACCTGTTTTTGTTTTTGTGCACCTTGTTCTGTTCATATGATAGGTCACCTGATAATTTATTGTCCAAGGTCCTCTTTTCATTGCATACGTACGCACCTATGAACTTATGAATGGTCTACTCTGTATGTCTCTGATATATTGTATCCACTTTAACTCATTGTCTGTAAAGCGCTTTACTTTGTATGTTCTGATATATTGTATCCTCTTTAACTCATTGTATGTAAAGCACTTATAATTTGTTATCCTGTTAAGTTTTTGCATGTCTGTACTCTCCCGGGTCATGCCTGAAAATAGTTATTTTATGGCTAGTGCACTTACCCGGTTAACAAAAGCTAAATAAATAAATAAAAATAAACTAGCAGTGTACCACAGGGGTTGGTGCTGGGGCCTCTACTCTTCAATGTTTTCATATCTGACATCATGAATGGACTGGAGGGAAAGGTGTGTCTATTTGTGGATGACACCTAGATATGCAACAGAGTGGACTCCCCTGAAGGAATAAGAAGTATGAATTCAGACCTAAAGAAACTTTAGGAGTGGTCAGAGGCTTGGCAGTTGAAATTCAACACCAAAAAGTGCAAAGTCATGCACGTAGACAGTGGCGATCCTTAGGAGGAGTGCCACCTGGGGGGGAACTAGCTTCCACCAGCCAGGAACGTGATCTGGTGATTATTATATCGGAAGACTTGAAGGTGGGGAAACAGTGTGAAAAGGCAGCACTAAAGGCCAGTGGCATGCTCGGTTGCACTGGGAGGGGAATCATGAGTCACAGGAGGAAGGTAGTGCTGCCACTCTATAGGTCACTTGTGCACCACCACATGGAGTACTGCACACAGTACTGGAGGCTGCACCTTAAAAAGGACATCGACTGACTGGAGACGGTGCAAAGAAGGGCAATGAAAATGATTCAGGGGTTGCACCAGATAGCATACGGGGATAAACTGAAGGAGCTCAACTTGTACTCCCTGGAACAAAGGATGGACAGGGGGAACATGATTGAGACCTTTACGTATATTAGGGGTATAAATAAGGTTAAGGTACAGGAGCCAATTCAGGTGAAAGAGAGTGGTAGAACTAGAGAGCACAATATGAGGTTGAAGGATGGGAGGTTCAAGAGCAATGCTAGGAAGTTCTTTTTTTACCTAGAGGGTGGTAGACCCACAGAATAGCGTACCTCAGGAGGTGGTGTGGGCCAAAACAGTGAGAGAGTTCAAAAATACATGGGATAGGCACAAGGGTATCATTTTACAGAAAGGCTAAAGGGGGAGTAGCATCCTATTAAAAATATTTGGGCAGACTAGATGGATCTTGTGATCCCCTACTCCCATCGCTTTCTATGTTTCTATGACCAAGTACTGCCTGGGAGGGGGTCTTGATATCTGTATCAGAGGAGGAGGAGAAGTACCTGAAAGTGATGGCTCTGTAGTGATCTGAAATACTCCACACAATGTAGGAAAACAGCTGAAATGGCAAATAAAATGTAGGGCTGCATTGCCTGTGGGATCAGCAGCAAGCAGGAAGAGGTAATGTTGCCCTTGTACAGATCATTAATGAGGCCGCATCTGAAGTACAGTGTACAGTACTGGAGCCCATACCTTAAAAAAGTACGTAAACCTGCTGGAGACAGTCCAGACAAGGGCAGCTAAGATGAACATGGGTAGACACTCATGAATGTCTTGTTATTTTTAAACAATTTTGTTTTAACATACTAACATACTAACATACTAAAATGCCAGCAGAATAGGCCTAATGGTCTTTCGTGTCTGCTCGTTTGGTCAGCCCCCACCCTGGGTGCTGACCTTGCTGTCCCCCTCGCCTTCTCTGGCTTCTCCCTTCCCAGTTCCGGATATTCTTGCTGCATTGGATTTTGCTTCCTGAACCCTTCCCCTGTACCTGTCCCACCCCCTTTTGAACCCCTCCACTGTCTCTGCCTCCACCAGCCCCCTAGGTAGTGCATTCCATGGCTCTACCACCCTCTCAGTGAAGTAGCACCTCCTCCTTTCTCCCCTGAATCTTCCCCCCTCCAGCTTCCACCCATGCCCTCTAGTGGCCCCCTCCTCCTTCCTTCGAAGCACCCTCACTGTTCCTCCCCTATTTACCCTCTTCATGTACCTGAAGACCTCTATCATGTCCCCCCGGTCCCTTCTCTCTTCCAAAGTGTACATATTTAGCTCTTCGAGCCTCTCCTCATAGGTCCTGTCCCCCAAGCCCCAAATCATTTTGGTTGCCCTCCTCTGGACCCTCTCCAGGAGGTTAATATCCCTCTTTAAGTGCGGCCTCCAAAACTGCACGCAGTACTCCAGGTGCGGCCTCACCAAGCAGTTATACAGAGGGAGTATCACTTCCCTCCTTCTGGAGGTGATCCCCCTAGCGATGCATCCCAGCATCCTGTTGGCCTTGGCTGCTGCCCTCCTACAAGTCTCAGAGTTGCTCATCTTGACATCCACCACCACCCCAGGTCCCTCTCAGCCATTGAGACTTGTAGTATTTCTCCCCAGGTGTACACATGGCCTGGGTTTCTGGCCCCAGGTGGAGTACCTTGCATTTCCTGCATTAAACCTCAGCTTCCACTTTCTAGACCATCTTTCCAGAGCCTCCAGGTCCCCCTGCAGGGCCACCATCCCTCCTCCCCATCCACCACCACCCCCAGTTTCGAGTCATCTGCAAAGAGACTCATCTCACTCCTGATTCCTGTCCTTATGTCAGATACGTAGGCGTTGAACAGAAGGGGCCCAAGGACTGATCCCAGTGGGACCCCACTAATGACCCTTCATGGGGAAGAGACTATCCCACCAACTACGACCCTCTGGGTCCGGTCCTGGAGCCAATTGCCTATCCATTGGATCATCTGGTTTCCAACCCCCATTTCTCCTAGTTTATCCAACAGGCCCACGTGAGGAACAGAGTCAAATGCCTTGCTAAAGTCTAGAAAGAGGACATCCACTGGTCTACCCAGGTCCAAGGCACTTGTCACCCAGTCATAGAACACCACCAGGTTTGTCTGACACGATTTCCCGGGATGAATCCATGCTTGTCTCATCGTCCAGGCACCCTGACTATCCAGGTCCCCCCCTAGCCTCTCCTTGACAATGCCCTCCATCACCTTGCCCACCACTGATGTCAGGCTGACAGGCCTGTAGTTCCCTGCCACTTCCCTGATCCCCTTGTGGATAGGCACTACATGCGCCACCTCCAGTCTTGGGGCACCCACCCTGTCCTCAGAGAGATGGTGAAAGCTCTGCCAGGGGTTTCGCCAGGACATCTGCAAGTTCCTTCAGCACTCTAGGATGTAATTTATCCGGCCCGGTGCTTTCTCCGTCTTAAGGGCTGAGGGCTTCCCTCACTCTCTCTGCTGTGATTTCCACTTCCAGTACCTCTTCTCCTGTAGCCCTCCCCCACCTGCCAGTGATCCCCCCTCTCCCCAGACCTGCCGATTGGTAAGGGCCCCCCTCCTCATTATCTCTGTCTCCTCCCATGTATGATGCAGCATCCCCATTTACCCTGGTGAAAACTGAGGTGAAGTACTCATTTAGTACCTCAGCCTGCTCCTCTGGGTCTTGTGCCCATCTCTTCCCTGATTTAATACTGCTAATCTGCCCTTACCTTCGTCTTTCTAGTATCTAAAGACCCTTTTTCCCTCTCTAATTTCCTGGTCAGGTTCTGCTCCTTCCTTGCCATAGCCACCTCACCACTCTAGTGGCCTTCCAGCCATCAGCTCATACTCCCCTCGATCCCTTTCACTCCTTGGCACTTGAATTTCTTATAGGCTGCTTTCTTTCCCGCACCACCTGGACCTCCCTGGTCCACCAACAGGGTTGGGGCCCTACCGCATTTCGTCTTTACTCTTGCACAGGTGCTGGTAGCATCCTGCACCCTCTCCTGATGATTTCCACCTACTATCAGCGTCCATGTCTGACCCAATCCCATCCAAATGCTCCTTAGGATCCTTCCCATTTCCTTAAAATCCACCCCCTGAAGTCGGTTACTTCTGCCTTTGTGCAGCCTTCTACTCTCCTAGGTCCAGGCAGAACCAGACCGTGGCATGGTCACTCCTGCCAATGGGTCCCCCACCTCCAGGCCCCCAATCTGGTCACTGTCTGCCAGGACCACATCCAGTACCCGTGCCTCCCTGGTCGGTTGCCTCACCTGCTGAGTTAGGAACGCGTCTTGAAAGACATCCAACAACCTCTGTTCCCTGGTCACAGAGGATGTCATAGTCTCCAAGTCTGTTCCTGGCATGTTTAAGTCCCCTAACACCACCACCTTTCCTCTGCCAGTCTGCAGTGTCTCCTAACATCTGCCACCAGACTGTCCTCCAGCTCCTCCACCAGGGCAGGGGGTCTATACACCACTCCTATTTTTACTCTCTTGCCCCCTTGTTATCAAGGTGACCCAAATCGCCTCCACGGTTCCCTCTGCCTCCTCTACTCCCCCTATGCCAATGCAGTTTTTTACTATCATTGCTACCCCTCCTCCCCTTCCCTCCCCCTGTCCTTCCTGAACATAGTGTAACCCTCCAGGTTCAGGTCCCAGTCATGTCTTGCAGTGGCCCAAGTCTCAGTGACCGCTGCCACATCCACTGCTCCCTCAGTTAACATCGCCTGGAGCTCAGGCATTTTATTGCCCAAGCTCCTGGCATTTAGCAGGACTACCTTCCACCCTTTCCCTATAGTTCCATTTCCCCTGCTCGTGTTCCCTTGGGGATTCTGTTTTCTCCTGGTCTGCACTTTGCCAGTTGGTCTTTTCCTGCAATCCTCCTGGTCCCCAGGGGGGTGGAGACAGAGTCCCTCCTTTATCGGCATCCCCTTGACTGCCTTTTCTCCCATCCCACCCCCCTTCACAAGTTTAAACCCCACTTTTCACCAATGAACTCCTCTATTTTCAACTTAAGGATTCCCTCCTCCAAATTGAGATGTAGTCTATCTCTAGCATACATCCTTATCCTCCCAGGTCTCCCACCAATCCCCATCAACCCATACCCTCTGGCCTCACACCACTCCCTGAGCCACTGGTTTATCTCCCTAATTTTTCTTTTGTGTTCTCCACTAGCCCTTGGCACTGGCAGGATTTCTGAGAAGGAAACTGTGCATCCTATGTCGTGACAGACCCTGGCGAGCTCCCTGAATCTTGCCTGTATCTCTAGCTCGCTATTTCCCTCAATGTCATTTGTGCCCAGGTGGACCAGTATGTCTGGGAACCCCACAGTCCTTTGCCAGCTGATATACCTCGTGCTTAGCCCTGTGCACCGTTAGTCCAGGGAAGCATCTTGTTCTAACTGGCCAGGCTTCTCCCTCCCTATCCCATTTGATACCCCTGATCATAGAATCCCCCAGCAGGAGCACTCTGACCACTCCTTTTCCTCCATTCCCCTTCCATGTCCCTCATCCTTTCTACCGGCCCTTCCACCCAGCTGGCTCCTTGTTCCTCCCCCTATCTGTGTGCCACATGCCACCCGCTCCTTATTTACCATGGCCACTCCCTCCCTTCCAATCCTATGCCTCTCCTCCTCCTGAGTATCCTTCTGTACCTTGTTAATTCCCCCTCACTGCTCACAACTGGTCCTTCTCCCCATCTGCTAAACTAGCCTGGCTCATCCTCCCTTCCTTCCTGTCTCCATTTAGTTCCTCCTTGCTCGTCGTGCTCCCTGGCCTACCCCCTCCAGCTCTCTTTACTGAATCCTCCTTGTACTTCTGGTCCTTCTTTACCTTTCCTCCCAACTGGTCCTTCTTCTTGCGCTTTCCTCCTCTTCCCCTGCCCCTCCTGCTCCGATTCACTGCTCCCCCATTCTCCTGCATTCCAGGTCCCCCCCTGTTCTTCCTGCTATCTGGCCCCTGCCTCCTGCCCCCACCCCCCACACCCTTTCCGTCTCTAACCACCTCTGTCGTGGCTACATCCCCCCCTCATCCTTGAGCAGTAGAAGAGAATTGAAGCGGTTACTAAGTATAAGGTCTGATCCACCTCCCTGCCTTGCTTCCTTCTGTCCAGCACTGGCTATCCGCCTACTTCCCTGAGAATGTTGTCCCTCCGTCCCCCCTTGTGAGGGTCCCAGTTACCTGCCTGCTTCCTTGGTAGTGTCCTTTTGGCCCTCTGTCAGGGTCCCTGACCCTGAGTATTCTCCTGCACCTTTCCCCATACCCCTGCCCCAGTGCTTGGTGCAAACTCCTGTGGGAGATTTCCAGCCCCCTTCCCCAACCATACCACCCCTTCCCCAGCTTTCTCCTCATCCCCCAACCTCCTCCCTAAGCTGTGCTAGCTGGTAGCACACTGGCAACCACCAAACTCCAAGCCCAGTCCAGTATCATGGCTGCTCCACACCCTGTGCACCCCCACCACCCTCCCAAAGATGCCGCCCCTAATGATGTGTGGTTCCATCCTCTTTCAAATAGGTTTCCTTGGGTGAGCCACCAGGTTCCCCTATTCAAGATACCCCTACTGCCTAATCAGGTCACCCACTAATCCTAGAGACAGTCCCACTGTACACCAGTAACTCTGTTACTAGGTGCAGTACAACACATTAAACATGTAAGGAAAATGAACAACTCCCTAAGCTCCTCTCTCCCGGCCTTTAAATTCAACCCCCAGTGGCTAGAACTACATGAGCTGCACCAGCAGCCTTTTCCTCCAATTGCAGGGCAGGTCTTCCCCTATAAATTTGCAGACTTCTGGGGAGGGTGGGTCTTGGGCAGACACCTGACAAGAGAGAGTGTATCAGCCCTGTGTCTCCCCTCCAAGCCCTGCAGCTAAAGAACCAGGCCCAAGCAAATCCCACCAAACAGGTTTTAAATCAGAAGAAATAGGCCTCTACCAGCGCAGCCTGTTACAAAGTGAAACATCCACAAAAAGAGCCCCACTTACAGCCACTAAATCAGTTTACAAACATCCAGGATACCCCAGAACAATACCCTGCTAGCCCCTTAGAAGCAAGAAAGAAAAGAACTAACCTACCAAGTAAAATCCACAAGAACCCTGTGAAAACAGCAGCAGCTACTGTCCTGGAACACAACTGATCCTGCCTCCTTCCAGTTCTTTCTCTCTGTTTTTCATGAATTTCTTATTTATCTAAAATTTCATTTTATTTCTTGTTATTATATTTCAGTTAAAAAGTGGACTTAAATAAAAAAAAGACACACATTTATACTTATGCCCCCAGTCTCAAATTCTTTACATCTTTTAAAAATATTGACATGTAGTTTCAGCATGTTTAACACTGAGTAACAACTGCTAACAGATGCATGCCTTTCAGTTAGTTCTGTATTCACTTGCAGGAGTTCACAAGATTTTTTTATAATTAACTAATTGTTTTATTATTAAATTGGACAGAAAGGGGGGAGCGCAGAATGAAGGAACTGTTTAACTGACACAAGCACATGATTCATGGGCCAACTGGGTAGGATGTACGAGGAGAGGTTGGAGGCCTTGAACATGTACTTCCTGGAGGAGATAAGAAAGAGAGGGGACATGACTGAGTCCTTCAAGTATTTGAAAGGAATATATAGGATGGACAAGGAGGGTCTCTTCAAGCTTAGTGGGAACTGAAACATGAGGAGACAGTGTCTCAAGTTGGAGAGTGGGAGGCTTACGAGAGAAGCTAGCAGGCAATTCATCACAGAGATGGTGATGGTGGGTTGGGCTGGGCCTCCTGGGGAGGTGGTTTCATTGAAAATGGTATGAAGCTTGAAGAGAGGCTGGGATGGAGATAAGGGGAACATAAGGGTCAAGAGAGGGGAGGATGATGACTTCCAGTTTTCCCGTGACCAAGATGGCCAATTAGGATCTAAGCTCTGAACATTAGGCTCCAGTTTTCACTTGGAAAAAAACTGTTCATAATATCTATCATGGTGAACTGTTATATTTCATTTAAATATATTTAATTACAATGAATAAAGTCATTTTCACCATCACTCTTAAAAATGTTCCTGTCAGATTATTGACCTAACTTTTGGCAGGGTGCAGCATCATGGCAGCGGGTGGTACAGCCACAACCTCCATGGTGGATCCTGTAATAAAATAAATGTTTACAAAGATCCTGAAAAAAGTCACCAATGTCAAGGAGACTATCCTCCATATGGAACAGCAAACGGAGCAATTAAGCATCGGACACAGAGGACACTGAAGCAGTTAGATTTTCAGGTGGACGGATCCGAGGCGGAGGTACAGAGTTTGAAAACTGAACTATTGCTAGTGTAGGAGAACATCGATAATCTTGATTGTTGCAGCTGAAGAAATAATATTCACATAGTACACATGCCAGAGGGAGCGGAGGGGAAGAATGTGCCTGATTTTGTGTAACGCCTGTTAAGTACAACTCTGGGTCTAACAAAAACATTTCATTAGAAATTCAAGGAGCACATCAATCATTGGCATTTCTCCCAAAAGCTGGAGACAAGCTATACTCCATCTTGGCTCCTTTTTTAAGTTGTGCTATTACGGTATAAATATTGCCAAGTGCGAGACAGAAAAAAGGAAGCTTGCTTTGGCATGGGCATAAAATCTCATTTTATAATGGCTACTCTGCTCGAGTGAACAAGAAAAGAGCTGCTTTCACCCCTGTCAATAAACTGCTGCACAAACTGGGGGTAAAATACTGAATGATGTACCCTGCAAGCTTTAAAATTTGAAAGGAATGGGTTATTTCACAAATTCAAGGATCCCAAAAAAGCAGCCGAATTTGTAAATCGCTCCTGGGGGAAGCAGCCTTAGCTTGAAAATGTTAATGGCCAGACAACACAATTTTCACCTACCTACAGGTTCAAATAGTATATCTTCAGCTATGGACATATCTCCTTATTCACCTGCTCCCTCATTCAGCTTGGATCCTCCTGAACAGTGGCAAAAAAATGATCGAGTCATAACAAAAAAAGGATGCCCAAGACTTGCCAACAGGAAAGAAACAGGAACTGAACCACTGGAGTAGGAGAGGCAGTTCAAGAGCCTCCCTTCATGAATCATCCTCTTCCGTTTCTCCATCTGACAAGCAATTGCTACAATCATTGTATGCTGACACATCTTTCAATGTTCAGTTGCCTAAAGACTTACATGGAGACTTGCAAACTTGTCACCAGCGGGACTTGAAGTGTCGTCAACCACTGGGACCATCATGGGCAGATACAGTCGCTGAGACATCAATGCCATTATTAGTCTCTTTACAGCCTCAGATCTGAATTTGTACGTTCAACTTGCCACATAAATACTGTATGTGGTATTGGTTGCTGGGACATAAGCAGCCTCTGTGTTACTGAATACTAACATACTTTCTTTTCCCGGTTTAACTGTAGCCTCTGAGTGGTGAACTTTTCATGCTCATAGCCTGGCAACTGTTTTAAATTACTTTACAGTTGATGTCTTTAGTTAAACATGTACTTTTATGTGTTGCATGATGCACTTAGATCGAGAACAGAGTATGTGAGCAAATGTTTCAGCTGACTGGTTTTAAGGAAGGGAAGTGTGGTTAACTAGAAGGGGTAGTTATGAGTGTTGTAGATGCAGTGAAAATTAGTTTGCATGTTGACAGGGCAATGTTACTTCTGTTTTTATACCACCAATACTGCTCTGACCACAGTGTAAGCTTTGGTGTCTCTAAATAATTGCATAGGGCCACGACGACATCAACTGCGATTTGGTTACCCTGAAATTTGCTAACATCAGCTATACAGCATGGCTAGAGACTTGTCTGTGGGGCATAAACATGTAAGCAATAAGACACGAGGGATGTGCATTATATATTTCTAATGCATGGACAGGGGTATAGTAAGGCACGGGGCTGCAGGCCAACTGCCTTCAAACCCCTGGCCGTGTATTACAAATTTCTAACGCACACCCCCATAGTGTCTTATTGTGCTTATAAAATGGATCACCGTATTTTACATGTATGAAAAAAATAAGAATTTTATGTTTAAATACTGTAACATTTATATCTTTACATTATTTTATAATAAAATAGTTCCTCTGTCTATTAGCACTTTTGCTCTCTTATGTCTGCTGTAGTTGAACTGGAGTTGCATTGCCCCCACCCCCCACATACACACACAAACATATGGCCCAGATACAGTGTACTGTTATGGAGAGAACACTTTCTGTGATGGGGTAAGCACTGAAACTCTACTATCAACATTTCTCTGTCTATTTTTCTGAAATTATTTTCAGTTGCTGTGAGTGAGTCAGTGATCGCATGATTGCTGTACACAAGAGTGGAAATGAGAGTCGCGATCTGAAAGAAAAGAAGTATATTGTTAATGTACAGGTATATGTTTTTTTCTGTTCATGGAGCTACTGCTTTCTGACATGTAGCAGCTATGACGACTGCTGGCATGGTGGACGGGCAGCCAGGTGGGAATGGGGACTGTAGTTTTGAGTGAAAGTGAGCAGCGAAGGGGGTCAGAATGACAGTGGGTGGGTGGGTGGGGGTCTAGAGAGCCACAACCTGAAAATATATAATATAACAACAAAAGACTGTTTTTGTACACTGTTGTATGTGTTACTGATTGTGGAATTGTTTACTTATGATAAGGCACAGATGAGGACTGCTGGAAGGCAGGCATGATCAGTGGCAATATCTGTAATGAACAAGCTAGCGGCGAAAAGAAAAAAGATGGCAGCAATTCAAAAAATGAACATTCCATTGCTTCTTAATACCAATTTTTTTTTTTTAATTAAAATTGTATTGAATTTTTAACAATGCAGAGAACAGATCCAGGAGAAACAATGTACATCAACAAAATATTTGACAATATGTTGGACCTATTCCCCCACTCCACTCCCCTTCCCCCATCCCCTCCCTTAAACCATCCCCCTCCCTACCCAACACAGATATTTGGTATCTGGTTACTCCAAATGTTAATTAGGTACTGGCTTGAGGAAGTTATAAACAATAAAGGGTGTGTAGGGGGTCCCCGATGTTCATATACTTCTTTGTCCTATTACTGAGACTTGCAATCGCCTTCTCTGTTCTGAGGTTCGCAAGTAACTCATTGAGCCATTCAGTGTAAGAAATGTCTTCGCTGTCCTTCCAATGGTGCAATACCACTTTTTTAACAGACATAGAAATAAGGGCCATATGGTACCTGCGACTGAGCACTGAAACCTCAGAATAATCTCCCAATACACACATTTCTGGGGTGAACAGTATACAGGTATTTAGGCCTAATAGAGGATCTGCTCTTTGTTGAATGTTAGTCCAGAGCGATGTTACTCTGGAACAGGCCCATAAGATATAATACAAGGAACCATCCTCTTGTTGACAGCAGACACAAGTAGATGACAAACGTGAGACCAAATTTGAATAAATCTCTGAGGGGAATAGTATAAGTTGTGCAGTATTTGAAATTTGATAAGACGCAGCCTGTCCTGGGTAATGTATCTGTGGCAATTATATTTATTTATTTATTAGCTTTTGGTAACCGGGTAAGTGCACTAGGCAACAATCCTGCCTATTTTCAGGCACGACCTGGGAGAGTACAAAATAGAGAATACAGATATGCACAATTGTACAAATTCACAAGTAAATAACAACAACATAGTAAAAACATTATAGTACAGGTTGAGATACATCATAGGATTGGTCATGCAGACAATTATACGGGCACAATAATGTGTAAGGTAAGAGGTGTGATTGGCTAGTGGATAAGCATGCTCATTATCAGTCCCTAGCCAAGCTTAGTGAGAAAACTGAAACACAAAAATAATATACAATAAGGTAAGTTATACATTGACAGCTACCTAGCATGAAGACTCAGTGGCAACTCCCATCTATGTGCATTTGCAGTTACCTAGGGCATAGAGGTGAGAGAACAGTGAACACTTAAAAGAAAGGTGGGAGGTGGCATTTGTAATCTGTGGGGGGAGTGAGTTCCAGAACTGAGGAGCAAAATGGGCGAACACCTGTTCTCCCATTTTGGTAGCACAGGGCCATACTGAGAGCATTGGGATGGAAGAGGACCTAAGGGTGTGGGAGTGAGAGACTGGGGTAAGCAAGTCAGCCAGATAAGCCGGATGAGGAGGTCTAGTAAGGGAGTCAACAAGACACCCTAGGGTATATGTCCAGAGGTCTGTAGGAGACAGTCAGTTTAAGCCAGAGTAGAGTAGGCAGTGATGAGTTAGGTGAGGGGTTGATAAGGCGAACCTACAGATATTATCATAGGAAGTGTCCCACTTTTAGAGCACACTGGCATTGGCAGGGTAAAGAACGGGGAGGGCATAAAGGAGTTGAGGAAGTAGTACTCCTCTAGCTACTAATAGCCTAGCTGACGGTGTGAGTGAGTGGCACACATGATAGGCAGCACCTATTTTTGCACTGACAGTCCGACAAACCTTATTGACATGCACTGAAAAATCAAGAGCAGGATCAAGTGAAACCCCAAGGTATTTGAAAGTAGAAATGTTTGTGACCACAGTACCATCACTGCAGTGGACAAGGAGCTTAGGGGCCTCAGAGGGCACTTTTTTGAGGATCCAAAAAGCATGGCATGGGTTTTACCTATGTTTAGGATTTGATGGTTATCCAAGAGCCATGATTGAAGGGATTGAAAGTCATGTGAAAGTTTGTGGTTTATGTCATCAATAGATTTTGATGAAAAATAAAGCACAAGATTATCAGCACACATGAGCATGCTACTGTGAAGAGAAGGACTGGGAATATCATTAAGGAATAGGGAAAAGAGAAGAGGACCAAGTATGGAACCCTACGGAACACCACGGGTGATAGGAATGGGGAAGGAGAGAGCCTTATAGAAAGCAACAACCTGAGAGAGGTTATCCAGGTAACTACTGAACCAGGATAGGGTAGAGTCAGTGGCTCCTAGGGTTTGTAGCTTAGTCAGTATAAGCGGGTGGTGGACCATATCTAACACTTTAGAAAGGTTGATGAACTCTGCTCCTGTAAGTAGGCCCTTGTCCATATTACCTTTGACATCACTGGTAAGTTGGTTCAGGCCAGTGGTGGTGCTGTGCCCAGCCCTAAAGCCGTGTTGAGTAGGGAATTGAAGATTAAACTTAAGAAGGTACTCAGAGACCTGTCACTGGACTAGTTTGTCAAGTAGCTGCCACTAGCCAGAATAGTTTTGAGTAGCTTTAGAACTTCATGGTATGTGACCGGGGCTAGCTCCAGGGTAGGGGGAGTGGGGGCTCTGGGAGAAGCAGCAGGCCAGGATTTTTGGAGCCAGGAGGAGAAGGTAGGAGTAGGCAGTGAGAAAAAGAGGGAGATAAAAGCATTGGCAATGGTGAGTGGATGGTTACAGTGGGCACAATTTATATACATATCTGTAGGTGTCAGAGGCTTGTTGTTCCCAAGTATTTCCTTGATTTGGGACCAATACCATTTACGGTTGGAGACAGAGGACTTTAGGAGATTCCTGTAATAAGAGCTTTTTGCCATGCGTATCTCCTTTTTGCAGGTGTTCCATAAGGCTCTGTAGGCTTCAAAGTCAGTAAGTAGATGGGAGGCCTTCCACACAGACCACAGTTTATCCCTAAGTTTCAGAAGGTGGAGCAGGGGATGCTTGAGCCATTTGATAACCTTCCCTTTTACCCTTCTCGTGGTGACTGGGATGTGTCTGTTTTTCAGTGAGAGTAGGGCAGAGTTGAACTAGCCTGTAGCTATGTTTATATCATCAGTATAGTAGAGGGGAGACCAGTCAACCAAATCAAGATTGTGAGTGAAAGCTTCTGTATTAAGGTTGGAGAGATTGGAGAAAATTAACACTTTTGATGGGAGGGAGGAGGAGGAGGTATCCCATATACAGTAAACTGGGTAATGATCACTTATGGTGTCCGGGAGAACACCGGCCGAGGTAATAAACTCCTTCTTATTTGTCAGAATCCAGTCAAGGAGTGTGGCGCAGGCACCACAGTGGGAGATCCTAGTGGGTTCCTGAATAAGGTGAGAGAGGTTGGCCTTGCTCACCATGGAGGATAGGAGTGAGGAGCTAGGTCCAGCCCAGTCTAGGTTTCAATCCCCAAGACAGATTATGTCACTTTTCCCAGTCACTGATAGCAAATATTTCATGAACTCCCCAAGCCCCAGCCTAGAGTTTCTGGGAGGTATATATATATATATATATATATATATATATATATATATATATATACACACACACACAGAAGATATGGAGTTTTTTAATGCCTCCAAGCAGTAGGAGGGAATGGAGAACCTCACAGTTGGCAAGAGGGGAATCATGCATTATGGTGATGTTCAGGTGAGCTTTGTGGTAGAGTGGCAGGCCTCACGTCTCTTAGCACTAGTGCAATCTGCACAAAGCATTTTATATCCATGAAGGGAGCACTGGGAATCAGAAATGGAGGGCTTAAGCCACGTTTCAGAGGTGGCTAAGATATCCAGATTGTTCACTCTGATCCATGCCTCCAGGTCAGGGAGACTGGCCAAGAGGCTCCTAGTATTATTGTGAGCAAAGATGAGGCCATCTGATTGGGGCAGATGGTGCAAAGGGAGAGACTGGGTGGGATCAGAGGCCTGAACGGGACCAGGATTAGTCTCAACATCCCCAGCAAGAGCAAGGGATAGGTTAAAAATCCACAGTGTAGCAATAATGTAAGCCCAAGCTGCACATCCAGGGGAGATGGCGAACCTCAACTGGATAAATCTAATTAATAACCCCAGTTGTTTGACTATAAGCCCAGATGGAGGAAGAGGATTAGGGATGGGATCAATTAGGATGCTGGAGAAGCAGAAATTATCAAGTGAGCATACAGAGGAGGGTGCAGTAATCTTAGCAGGTCCAGTGAGAACTGAGAGGATCCAAAACATAAGTGTAAAAGAGAGAAGGGTGAGTATTGATGTGGAAGCCATAATGAGATTGGAGTATGACAAGGAGACAAAAGAAAATGGGTGAGAGAGAGAGAGAGAGAGGGCATACAGGTGGAGAGCTGGGGTGAATGAAAGAAGACAGTAGCAACCAGAACTGAGAGCAATGTAGGAGTAAGCAAGAATATAGGAGTTAAGGTGACCTCTAGTGGCAAGAGAATATAAGGAGCAGATGGCAAACAAGGGACTTAAAAAAAAATTTTTTAACGAGGATACGCAAAGTATCGAGCGGGAGTACTGTATAAAAGTAATGCCAGCTAAGGGTGGGAGAGATTGGGGTGGGGGGGAGCAGTCACAAAGCGATCATGGGCTTGCTAGTGCTGAGACCAGCTCTCTTCATCCATGGAGTGCAGCAAAGTCTGTACCTGAATTCATTTAGGGGGTGGGGGGAGGGCTTTTCCAATGGTACCCTCTCGACCTGGACCTCAGCGGATCCCTTAGCTCTCTGGTGAAAGAAAAGGTAGGATATTTATACCCAGCCCACAAAAGTAATGTGCGTCACTTAATCTGCTTGCAACTGAATTGAGAGCTGCATTTAGACTGTGTCCATTTAGACTGAAGACAGGGAATCCTTACTTAAAGTTAAGTTCCTGATCTATGTTAAAATTTAAGTTGCTGATCTAATTTTTTACTTTCATTTCATTCATTCACTGAAGTAAGCTCACAATTCTGAATTAAGAAGGTTCGTTACTGCAGTGTAGACTAATCACCACCACATAAAGTACGAGTCTCAATTACTGTGCAGGAGTATTCAATGGAGGGAAATGAGCTGGCGCAGTTACAAACAAAAAATAACACTAGTTCAGGTAACCACTTTTCAGCATTAGCATTAATTTACAAGTAGACAGCTAACAGGCTACGGGGCTTAGCTCAAATTAAAGTAAATAGTTTAGAGACCAGGTAACTCGTATTTAATTGAGACACTCTTAAGGTGCTCAGACCAACAGTTAAAAATTGATAAATTCCCCAAGTCTCCATTAAGGTAAAATAGTCTACAGTGGCTAAAATTCCTAAAGAACTTCAAAAAAAACAAAATAGAAAAACTACCTCCACTGTTGGGTTGACAGAAATGTATTTACAGTTTTGAAATCTTAAAAGGTGCCAAACCCTAGTGCTGAGACCAGCTCTCTTCATCCGTGGATTGCAGAAAAACTCCATACCTGAATTCATTTCAGGAGGTGGGGGAGGGCTTTTCCAACAGTGCCCTCTCGACCTGGACCCTCGTCGAATCCCTCAGCTCTGAATTCATTTCAGGGTGTGGGGGGAGGGCTTTTCCAATGGTGCCCTCTTGACCTGGACCCTTGGTGGATCCCTCAGCTCTGAATTCATTTTGGGGTGTGGGGGAAGGGCTTTTCCAATGGTGCCCTCTCGACCTGGACCCTCGGCGGATCCCTAGGTTATGCCATAAAGATGGCCAGTCTAAATTCAGATTAGGGGGAAAAGGAGTCCAATATGCCATTGGGCCAAAGCAGTCTGGGTAAGCCCAATCGTATAAGATCCTGTAGGTCTTAAACACTGCTTGTTGGGAACCTACCAATGGTCCTAATTCAGTTGGGAAGGATAATGTATCCGGTTGGGGAAGAACTGTTCCCAACACTTTCAGAATTAAGTGCCTCAATTGAAAAACCTTGAAAACACTATGGGTAGGGATTTTGAATCTATTTAAAATTTCTGTAGTAGAAAGCCAAGTGCCCCCCTCTTTCATGAATTGGGTGAGCTGCCCGTCTCCCAGGAGAGGCATCCAGTGAGCAATGAGCAACCTGTTATTGATCTTAAAGTTGGGATTTCCCCATATGGACTGTGCTAAGTCCTGAATATGGTTATAGTTAAGGAAGGTACTCAGCTGAGTATGGACTTTAACAGAAATTGCTATAGAGGATGTTTTTAATCTGGGAGGGAGAGCACTAGCTTTGATGTGTAGAAGTGCAGTTGGGGATAGGCCACTGGCTCTCATAAGAGCTAGTTCAATTCTAAGCCAGAGTGATGAAAAGGGTGGGGAGGGTACTTTGTCGGCTGAAGACAACCATCTGAGGTATTTGGTGGAATGACTAGCCCAATAGTAAAACATCAGATGAGGGAGGCGTAAACTCCCTTTAGCTTTGGTGGCTGCTAGTTTACAGTAAACTAATCTAGGCTGTTTATTGGACCAAATAAATTTTGTGATGAGACCATGTACTTTTCTGAACCAGGAGAGGGGGAGCCATATATTAAGTAAATTAAGAGGATAGAAAAGTCTAGTAAATATGTTCATCTTAATTAAATGAATTTTGCCCCAGAGGGAAATCGAGAGTTTGGACCATCTATCTAAGTCTTGACTGATAACTTTAACCAGAGAATCCAAATTCTGTTTCTGAGTGGATGCTAAATTCCTTGTCAGTTCAATTCCCAAATATTTTAGGGAATCTTGTTTCCAAGAGAGTCCTAATTCAGTGATGGAGCATTTGAGAACCTTGTGATTGAGGGGAAATATTACAGTTTTACCTATATTTAACTTGTAATTGGACATCTGGCTATATTTCTCAATGATTTCTAACATAGGAGGAATAGAGGCGGATGGGTGGGACAGTTGGAGAAGGAGGTCGTCTGCAAAAGCAGAAACCTTAATTTCCTGATAGAGAATGGTTATTCCTTATATCCTCTCACAATCCATCAATCGACAGATGAGGAGTTCCAAATATAGATTAAAAAGCGGGGAAGGGGACAACCTTGCCTGGTACCTGACTGCAATGGCAAAAGGTTTGAAGCTACTGCATTACCCATAACCCTCGCTGACGGGGAATGATACAGTACTTGTATCCAGTGTTGAAATTCTAGAGGAAAATCAAAGGCTTTGAGAGTTCAAAATAGAAAATTCCAGTCCACCTTGTTGAATGCCTTCTCAGCATCCAGAGATACTAAAGTTGCTGGAAAATGCATGTCTCTGTATGCCAAGAAGACATGAGACAAGGCTCGGAGATGGTCAACAGATGACCTCCCCTTCATGAAGCCAACCTGCTCAGGGCCGATAAGATCTGGAAGAATAATACTGATATGGTCAGCCAGTAGCTTGGTTAAAATTTTAATATCCTGATTCAATATGGATATGGGTTGATAGCTAGTGACTAACTTCGGGTTCTTATCAGCTTTGGGTAAAAGAACAATTAGGGCTTCAAAAAGGGTCAGGTCCATGGATGCTCCAGACAAAATATACTGGTATAGGAGTAATAGTAGGGGAATTAGCTACTCTTGAAATCTTTTATAAAAATTGGCTGAGAATCCATTTGGACCCAGTGTTTTATCTAAAGGGAGGCTCTTAATGATTCTTGCCAATTCTAAATGAGAGATGGGAGCTATGAGTGCACTTTGTTGTGCTTCAGAAAGAGAGGGTAGGTTGGATGCAGCCAGATACTCATCTAGGGTCTAGTCTGAAGGTGGGTCGGACATAGAACTATACTGGTCTTTACAGTACTTAATAAATTCAGCAACTATGTCTGATGGGGATGTTTTCAGTGAGCCCTCTTGGACTTTGTTGATTCCACTGAGGTACTTAAAAGTTTCTATCATGTCCTTCCTCTCCCTCCTTTCCTCAAGGGTATACATATTTTTTAATATGTATATCCATGAGGAAAGGAGGGAGAGGGGGGACATGATAGAAACTTTTAAGTACCTCAGTGGAATCAACAAAGTCCAAGAGGGTAGCATCTTTCAGAAAAAGAGATGTGCAAGAACAAGGGGACACAATTTGAAGATAGAGAGGGGGTGGCTCAAGGGCAATGTGAGGAAGTATTTTTTCACAGAGAGGGTGGTGGATGCATGGAACAGCCTCCTGAGGAGGTTGTGGGGTCTAAAACTGTGGGAGAATTCAAGAATGCATGGGTAGGAAGAAAAAGGCTGTTGGTTAACGAGGATCTGCAGCTTATCTTGTAGGTAGGGAAATGGGCAGACTAGGTGGGCCAAGCTGTCCTTATCTGCTGTCAAATTCTATGTTTCTATGAACCGTCTTCTTGAGAATGGATCAATGCTATAAATCTGGACGACTCCTGTTGTTTTATCCTGAGGGCTAATAGGCACCCTACTTTCTCACCCTGATCTGTGTAGGATGTCTTAGTCCTAAGGATTGCAAATTCTGCTTTTTCTTTCAAGATTTCTAAATAAACATCTCTTAACGAAATCCTGTCTAAGGGTTTCTGGGGAGTGGGGAGCTAAAGTACAGTAGCTTCAATTGTCCGGATTTGGGAGAGAATGCTTAACAGCTTTCGTTCCCTTTTCTTCTTTCTTTGAGAACTCAAAACAATTATGATTCCTCTAATGTAAGCCTTGAAAGCACACCATTCCATTTCTGGCCTGGTGGTAGAATTATGGTTAACACTGATAAACTGCTCAATGTGCTCAGAAAGGTATGTGGCCATGTCAGAATCCTTCAGCAGCTGGTTGTTAATCTTCCATCGTGCCTCTCTCTGGGGAAGGGATAAAAGGGAAAGGTAACACACAACCAAAGAATGGTCTGGGGGGGGGGGGCCCAGTTGGATGGAAGATTCTAGAACCCCAGTCAGTAATATTTAAGATAAAAGTAAATAGTCAATGCAAGAGGCGGTGTTATGAACTGGGGAGGTTAAAGTATAACTCCTTTCCGTGGGGTTAAATACCCGTCAAAAATCGCATAAACCAATCTGATCAATAAGTTCACAAAGGGTCCGTTGAGCTGGGGAAAGCCGCTTTCGGGAGTGTTCCAAGCAGTCTAAGGTGGGGTCAAATACCAGGTTCAGATCTTCACCAAGTATTATTGGTATCAAGAGAAACGGGGTGAGAATATTAACCAGCTGCGTGAAGAACCCTAGTGTGTCCACATTGGACCCATAAATACTTCCCAGTAAAACTTCTGTCATATATATTGTGCCACAAACCAAAATAAATCTACCCTGGGGATCCCTGACAATTTGGGTGAGTGAAAATAGGATTTTCCTGGCTAACAAAATCATGACACCACAGCTTTGGGTGGTGCCCCCAGCTGAGAATATCTGATCCACTTCTTGTCTCCTTATCTGGATGGCTTCGGAATTCAGCAAATGAGATTCCTGTATGAATATAATGTCAGCTGCCAATAGAGACAAATGCTTGAATACCTTGTATTGTTGCACTTTTTGTCTAACCTCTGTGACATTCCAGGTAACAATTCTAAGGTTAGTAGCCATATGATATGGTGAGCATAGGGTTAAGCGCAAGTTTCAGAGTTTCGATCGGGATTACCAGTACCTTTTCCCACCATGAATCTGTGTTATCCCCCCACCATTTCTTCCTCCCTGCCTCCCCATTTAACCATCCCCCAAGTCCCCAGAACCCAACAAGAAAAGAAAAATCAGGTCTGTGTTTTTGAACCAACCCAACCCACCATCTTTCTCATACTGTTACGGACTTTGTTCCTCAGATCCCCTTCACTACTGCTCGCTCCCTCCAGCCACCCTCGATTGTTCCCAGTTCTTTCTCTTACAGCAGAGAAACAGGAAAAAGGAGAACCCTCTGGACCTATAATATATGTCTTGTACTCTAGAGCATTAAAAGAAAAACATTTAAAAGAAAGGAAAAAAAAAAAGATTTTTAAAAGAAAAAACTCCCATATGTCATATAGGCAAGGTACAGCCTCTTCTTGAATACCTTATGAAGTTCTTATAAATTTATCCCAGACAACTTGCTTAGATTGTATGTACAAACACTTAAAATATATAAGGCCTAGTCTGCTGCTCTAAATGTCAAGCATCTAAATCAATATCCCAGCCTGTGGATTAGACTCCAAATCCCATATTCAGTCTACATTAGCGAGCTGTCTGCTAATCCAACCATTCATGAAGGAGTCCAACCACAAATTTCAGAAAGATCTTATTTTAGCAGTGTCTTAACCTAAAAGCAAAATTTAAGAAAAACAACTACTGTCAGACACTGATCTGGAAAGATAAATCAAACAGTAGAGCCATTGCTACATGGCTTAATGGACCACAGTTAGCTCCTTGTAAACTGGGAACATGCTCCTTCTGGCGGTCACAATGTGCTATGAACTCTGCTCAGGTGGATAGCTGGTATTACATGACTGTGCGCAGTCTCGAGTGGTTCCAGCTAATAATCTGGTTGGGTGGTGGTTCCCTGCTTCTTGCTGGCTATTCGCAGTAATATGTTCAAAAAAGGATAGGAGAAATTGTAACTCGAGGGAAACAAGTGTTTCACTAGTCCCAGTTGAGCCACCATAATCATAGCCAAATATAAAGAGTTGAATAAATGAAATAAAGTTTCAAGAACATGCACCATCCTAACACCATATTTTCTCAATTTCAGGTATATTTTTTGCAAGGTGAAGTGCCCTTCTGTTATTTGAGGGAATCTGCCAAGACTTCACAGGATCAGCTCAGGTATCCTGAAAGAGATCTGGCAGTGTGGCCTTGAGCCCTGCTTGGCCGCTTCAGGATCCTCATAAGTTTGGCAAGTACCCTCGATAAAGACCTGGAGCATCGCTGGATAGTTCATGTGAAATTGGACCCCGGCAGCGATAAGTTTAGATACTAGTGGATGGAAAGCCATTCTGCATTGTCGGATGGTGGCAGGGAGATTTTGTGCTACTTGAATCCTAGTTCCTTCCCATCGGACCTCTTGTAATTCCTTTACTTTAGATAGAAAATGCTGGCACTCTATATAGTTTAAAAATCGAAAGATCAGTGGTCTGGGGAGACTCCAGCTGGGGGGGCAGTCTGAGCCCTGTGTGCACTTTCAATCACATATCTGGGGCCAAATGGAGAGGGACAAGCTATTTTCTCTACAGATTTCTGTATGAAGAGGATAGCATCCTGACCTTCTTCAGCCTCCGGGATCCCAATGAGGACCGCATTATTTCTGCAACTGCAGCCCTCAAAGTCCTCTATTTTCAGTTCCATCCTTGCAATCTTGTGTCTGGTTGCCACCAGCTTGGGATCTACCTCATCCCAATGTTTTTCAAGAGAGCTGACCCAGGCTTCTGAGTTAGAGGTTCATCACGAAATGTCCTCTAAGGCTTGGGAGATGGATTTAATCTCTGAGGTAAGTGAATGAAGCTCCTCTTTAAACAGTCTAAATTCAGCCAGGAAACCAGCCAGGGTAAGTGGCTCTAAGTCCAGGGTGAGGCGGGAGGTCCCCGATGGGTTGGCAGAACTGGAGGCTCTAGGCTTCTTCTGGCCTTTTTCTGGTGTCACAGGAGGGGTGTGTTTTGGTAATGCCTTTCACATTTCCAGCTCCATTTAAGAATTATTACTTGTAGGCAGCAGACAATCAGTTTAGAAGTCTTCTGAACCAGTTGTTAAGGTTTTACCCATTTTAAAACTTGAAAAATGAACAAATAAAGTGATCGGGTGGCTGGAGCGAGAACTCGGAGCTAGCACCAGGCGTGCTGCATCATATGGTCCATCTTAATACCACATTTTTTAACTACGGCTCCAGTTACCTAAACTTTTTGCTAACCGTGCATTAGACACTTCTAATGCATGGCTATTAACCAATCAAAATACAGGATTTTCATTACCCATTTTATAAATCAAAACAATTGCTAAAACTTACCCTAAGTCCTAAACTCTGCTGCAAAGGCACTACATATTTAAGTGCTCAATCCCCCCCCCCCCCAATATTTGAATATTGGATAACATTAGCCTCTCGTAGCCTTCTTGGGTCAGCAACTCTAGCTGACTAAAGGGGGATAGTGGGATACAGGGATTTTAGGGTATATATATGCTGGCTTGGGGTCCTTCTGACTATACCACACAGTGTTTGCTGTCCACTCCATCCCCCTATACTGAAATTTTGCAGGTCGATGGGACAAGTCTTACTTTTGCCTCTGTTGTTGCCTATGCCCTCAGTCCTCTCATTTCACTCTATGCATCTTTCTCCTTCTAAGTTGGGCTTTCATCCCTTGTTCAATCTGCTGCATTCTTTCTTTGATGCTATTTTCCCCTAAAATGTGACTATTGGACTCGAGGTAGACCCAGCATGCAGACACAATTTTTCTGGAGATGACAGGAAGGAAGATGGGAGGGAAACCTAGCTCTTGGACTGTAGGAGTCTCACCTTTCACTGTCCCTAAGGCTTTAAGCATACTTTCAAGTTCCACATAAAGAAAACTGAGGACAACTAAGAGGACAGGCCCAATGTGCATGGAAGAACTGATCTGAGATGTGGCTGGATAAAATGGGGGTGTTCAGTGATAGCCCTCTCCTGAATTTTGGAAAAGTATCCAGAGTCTTAGCTAGTGACTGCTCACACTGATGAGGTATCATGTGAAGGACTACTTGGACTAATAGACAGCCACTGCAGTGTGACACTTCATGGGCTCCGGAAAAGAGGCAATCTACTGTAGTTCGACACATGCTGCACAGAGGATCCTGCTTCAACATAGTTGGGTAAGGTACGTATACCTTCTCCTTCTTTCATTCACAGCTTTCCTATCTCCTCTCCCTAGCTGACTGTGGTGTAGTTAGTGTATTTTATGTTTAGGTTAAAACATCTTTGCAAGTGAGGGTCACATTGAGTCTCCAGTGGTTTTCATTTGAAGAATTCACCTGTTTTCTGACATGTAAGAGGCTATGGGGACGGCAATGCCACTTAGTCAATAGGCAAGTTCCCTGTTCAATCTACCTTTCACCTCCCACTCTTCCTCCCTGGAAGTATAAGAAGGTGAGGATTTAGGTGTTATACTCTAGTAATATGTCTTAGGTCTTGCCTAACAGGCTCATTTTAGAATGACATTTTTTGTGTTGTTCCTTCTTTCTCCTTACCTATCTGTTTATATGTCTATGGAGTGCCTAGTGCATAAGGGTACTCACTCCCTCCCCCCCACCAGGAGCACTCAGAGTTCACAGACCATTCATTTGTACAGGTATTCAACTATTAGTGAATTGGGATATAAGGTTGATTAATTACATTTTACAATTGCTTCATTTTAACACAGTCAATCAATATTGAATGCATCAGTACTGTGATTATTGGACATATGCTTTATCCCCCCCAAATGGGGAGAAGATAGTTATATAGGTATTTACCCGCAGGTGATATTCCCTTGTTGGGTGCCTGAGGAGAGCTTATGTATTGGTTCTCTTCATGTAAGGAAGTCTTGGGGCCAGTAATTTGCACTTGTGGTGGTATAACAGTATATGCCCTACCGTGTACATCAGTTGCTGGTCTCCCCTCTTAAGGTTCTAGGTATTTAAACTGAAGCTTTTAATCCCTGTATAGGTATCATAGGTTATAGTAATTAGGTTATTCATATACGGGTATATTTAGTGGGCGTATTTTATATAGTTATTGGCTACATATCAACTTTCTGTACTATTAGTGTTTCTTGCTTATTGGTACAACAGTACCTCTTTAAAGTTTGATGATTCTGTATGTGTGTGTTTTCCACAAGTCGCTCGATGCGGGCATGCTCTCTCAACCCAAGTAGTCTCTCCAGTACGCTGCAGACACACATGTAAATGGGAATGGCTACTAGACTATAATAGTGTATTACCCAACAGTTGGTTAGACTTCTGCAAATCTATTTCCTACATCAAATGTTGGAGAACAATAGACATGGATAAGGTGGCATCCTGCATCAACCTCTAGGTATATATTTATGGTTATAAAACTAAAAATGACTGATGAGATGAAAGCTTTCCAGTTTGTCTCATGGAATATTGAGTGGCTTTATTTTCCTATCAAAAGGAAATAGGTCATGGCACATTTCAAAAAAGAAAAGTGTGAGGTGGCTTTTATACCGGAGGTGCATTTGTTACCAGCTGAAACTCAAAAATTAGCAAGCGATTGGGTGGGTTAGGTGGTGGGGGACTCATAGTCAACAAAAGACAGAGGGATAGCCATACTTTTCCACAAACATCTCAAAGTCCAGATACAAGAAAAGGTCTGCTCTAAGCAAGGTAGATGGGTAATAGGGCAGGTGTTGATTAATGGTAAAATGGTAATATTGGTATATACCTATGGCCTGAAAGCGGATACTGTGGAGTTCTTCACGGAACTGGCGCAGCAGGTCTCAGCTATGCTACAGCAGGGCAAACTATTAATAATGGGTGGGGACTTTAACGAAGTCTGGGATCAATTTTTGGACAAGATTAGAAGTTTCACGCATCCCCAACTAAAGTCAGGGTAGTCCTTAGAAACTTGACCACTGAATTTGACCTTAGAGATCCCTGGAGGGAGTTATATCCTACTGGGCAGGATTTTACTTTTAAATCAGACCCTCATAATAGTTCAAGTATGACTAATTTTTTTCTGGTTACACAAAGGGATCTTCATAATGTGCTTCAGGTCAAATTAGTTCCAATAATCATTTCTGATCATGCTTCTATTTATATGACCATAGACATAGGCCCTAAGACCACTGCCTCCCCTAGATGGCGCACAGACACCTAGCTACTGACGTTGCCAGGGTTCAAACCCTGGTTAACTAGTAAGATAAAGTCCTTCTTAATAACTAATGACATCTCAGAGGTCTCCAAAGCCATTGCTTAGGATGCCTTAAAAGCTTATTTGTGTGATAGGATAAAAGGTTTTGCCACACATAGAAAAAAGCAGAGAGTGAGTCAGTTAAACAAACTTGAAAAATAATTAAAAAATAAAGAAGAGGAATATAATAGGTTATAGGACTGTGTACCACATCTTCATTTTTATTGGATTGACTGTTCAAGTTTAAGTTTATTGCAGGAAAACTCCATTGAGCAAGTTCATTCATAAGGAGGTCCTGTGACATAAACACTTAAAGTACAAACACAGATAGGTAATAACAGTATATACATGAAATGCACGTTACATGATACAGGCTGGATATACATACAAGGGTACCACATAGGGTGACCACAGGTGGTAAACATTGATATGAGACAGGGAAGCGACTTACAGGTTGCATACTGATAAATGAAACATGATAACTGGTGTGTGCAATACATATATTTTGGCAGCTAGAACAAACAACAGACTACAACTGATATGGGGGGGGAGGAGTGATTTGATAGAGTAGCAGATTGCACTAGTGCAGTGATTGTGCTATGATTAGCCTGGAAGCCAGATTGAGCTGGGTTAATGAGAGAGAAGGTTTCCAAGTGAGATTTTAACTGAATATGGATCAGTTTTTCGAGAACTTTAGAAAGGATAGGCAATATGGAGATAGGCCTATAGTTGTTTACATCGCATGGGTCACCAGATTTAAATAGAGGAAGGATATGTGCTGATTTCCAGCAGGACGGCACAGTAGCAGATGTAATGGAAAGATTGAAGATGTGGAGGTGGGGCAGTGAGATGGGCATAGCCTGACCTTAGGAAAAAGGGTTCCAAGCCATCGTCCCCTGCGCTTTTTTTGGTGTCCATGTTAAGAAGAGAATCTTCTACTTCTTTATAAGTTATCTCACACAGTTGGAAGGGGCTGGGTGCAGGACTAGATGTAGGGGAAGGGGTATGCTGGCTCACCGCAGCACCAGCATAAGGTGACGAGTCAAAAGCTAATCCAGCTGTGGCAAAGTGGGAGTTAACTTCCTCCAGGATTAGGGACTTGTTTTCCACAATCTTGCCACTTGCAACTATCTTTGTTGGGACAGAGGGGCCATGGGCCATCCTTCTATAGCTTTGATAGTCTTCCATATTTTATGAGGGTTACCTTTAGCTTGTTTGAGAGTAGAAATATAATAGTTAGCTTTAGCAGAGTGAAGTTTTTTCACACAGTTATTCCTGGCTGTTCTAAAGGCCTGCCAATCTGAAGATTCTTTGGAATGTCTAGCTTTAGCCCAGAGCTTATCTCGAGCTATAAGGGCTGCCTTGAGATCCGAGGTGAACCAGGGGTTGGAATTGTTCCGTACCCTTACTTTGATGAAAGAGGCATGCTTATTTATTATTGTAGTGAGTTTGTCATTAAGGATGTAAGCTGCCTTGTTGACATCTTTGGCTAGGTAGAGATCTTGCCATCTGATCATGCTCAGGTCAGATAGGAAGTCTACTGCACTGAATTTGTGAAAGGATCTTTTTGTTATAAAGATGGGTTGTGGCCGGGCCTTAATTTGAGATCTTACGCAAGCAACAATTCCATGATCGCTCATGTCGTTGGGAACTGGTGTGGACTAACTGGCAATGTCATCAGCTGGTTTAGGTCCTGCCTCCTGGACAGAGCGTAGAGGGTGACAATGGGGTTATCCTTATCTAGCCTGGTGCCTCTGCAATGTAGAGTTCTGCAAGGCTAGGTCTTAGTGCCTCTGTTGTTCAGGGTGTATATGTTGCCATTATGAGATGTTTTCAGGTGGTATAGGCTGGGCTTTCATTGGTATGCAGATGATACCAAGCTATACTTGTCCTGTGCACCTGAAAACCAGATGGAAGCTTCTATATAACACCTGCCTGGCTGAGATCCCAAGCTGGATGACTTAAAACTGGCTACAAACTCAACCCAGACAAGATGAAGGTACCGGTGGTGGACCCTGGTCATCAGCGGGATGGAGGAGGGTTGGGGAATGATCCTGGTTTGAAACTAGAAGGTGTTCCCTTGACCTCCTCTATTCGGGTTAGGGATCTGGGCATGGTCCTTGATGACAGCTTGACACTTGACTATCAGGTGTTGACCATCATTCAAAGTGTTTTTTTTTTTTATCATCATAGGAACATTGCCCGAATCTGAGCCCTGATACCAGCTGATGACCTAGCCACCCTACTGCATGCCTTTGTCACGTCTTGGTTGGATTACTGCAATGCTCTGTACCTGGGGTTATCTGGAGACAATATCCACCATCGACAGCTGGTGCAGAATGCAGTGGGGAGGCTGTTAACAGGTGCATAGAGATGTGATCACATTACACCCATTCTCTGCGGACTGCACTAGCTTCCAGTCAGGTGGAGGAGTGCCTTCAAGGTTGGTTACTGACCTATAAAGTCCTGCATGGCCGGTGACCAGACTACCTGCAAGACCTCTTGGTTCATCATTGCCTGACTCCTTCTATCCGTTCCTCTGAAGGATGCCTCCTGGTGGTCTCCAGGGCTTGGTTGCGGCAGTCAGGAGATCAGGCTTCCTCTGTTGCTGCACCAGCCCTGTGGAATTCACTGCCAGGCTACTTGAGGGAGGACCCCTTGGTGGAAACTTTAAGAAAGGGCTAAAGATATTTTATTCTGTCAAGCTTATTATATATTATAAAATTGGAAAGCTGTATAGCCAACTGACTGTCTTGTTTTTAAGGTAGATGGATATATTATGTTTAATCTGTTTTATACACTCTGCAATGTGACTGTTGGAAGTGTCTTTGATTAAGTTGTTTTAGGAATTGTACAGTGCTCTGAGCCTCCAGGAAGGGGTGCTTTATAAATAAAGTATCTGCCTGTCTGTCCATCTATCTATCTATCTGTAACCCCCCCCCCCCCAAATGGCAGTTCCCAAAAAGAGTTCCTCGAGATTGCCTAAATGCTCACTGCCAGGCTGGTGTCCTGCATTTTATCATTTTAAATGTGATTGCCAGAGAGTGCCTGTATAGCCTCTGTGTACTGTCTCTTTAAGAGCTGCCTGGATTACAGTCATAAGAAATCTGAGAGGGAGCTCTGTTGAAAGATGTAACTATTTGCTGAAAATCATTTAGAGTGATAATGATGATGTAGTTTGTCTAACCTGCCTTCTTTGCAGCAAGGACTGTTTTGTTTATCTCCACTACCATGGTCCTGGACTGCGAATTGGACCAATCAGTACTGGTGGGACCTAAAATGGAGCCGGACTACAGGAGCTGTCTGGAGTCAAAATCTGTAGGAATTGTAGTTTTGGGCTTATGTGCCTTTTTGCACCTGAAGGGGGAGCCTTTGTTGTGACGGACAGAAAGATCGGCCAACCGAACCTTTTGGATCTTGGGGAATTTCCCAGGCTGCTGCAGCTAGTTTCAGTTTTGATCTGAGAAGGGAAGAAGTAACAGCTAAAGTGATTTTTGAGCAGCAGTTCTGTGTAGTTTCGCATGGGAGAACTGTGAAAGGGCTGAGTTTTGGCCTGCCTGTCTGTCTGCTGTCCCTGAGAGGGAAAATAGAGTTTATTCGGACTGAATCCGTGTTGTGAGGACTATTTAAGCCACTGGACTGTGACCATGCTTTAACCTGAAGAAGACCGAAGATTTGCTGAATGCAATCAGCCTGTCAGGATTTCCAGCTGCTTTTGAATCCCCGGTTTGTGCAGAGACTTTGTGATCATGACCGGAGAGTGGTTTGCCTGGTACAGTAGAATTTCCTTACATGTAAATGTGCCGTGTATTGAAAGTGAGTCGTGATTTGGTTCCCCACTGTGTGAACTGTGTTCTACTTGCTGGAAGCTTTATCCAGCCTAATCAGACTGAATCCACGTTCATGTCCCTTCAGCCTGGGCCATGCCAAGCTGGCCCTGCTAGACTGCCCCACTGCACAGAGAAAGCCACCGACAAAAGACCTGCCTGGGGATCAGCCCCCTGATCCATGCTTGAATAGGAATGATGCCTCAGTGAATCATGTGGGCCCTGCTTCTCCTGGCACTCCAGATTAACCACCTGCTGTCTCAATTTCCATCCAGCCTGTGTCCAGTCTTGGGTATCGTAAGCAATCATCACGGTAGCTCCCTGCAACAACAGCCTAATCTAAAAGTGTGTCATCTGATTGTCTTGTTTTCTTTTCACAAACTGAGCCCTCCGGCTCCGGATTACAAATAGTGTGTGTTGTGCATGTTATTTTCTTCCATCGCAGGGCCCCAACCAGCTGCAACGTTCTTGGCTAGCCCACCATTCTTCATCTGGGTACCCAGAGTGTGTGACTGTTTATGGACCCTGAAGTGCATGCATAACTGTTTGATTGATAGAGCCTTTAAGCAAATTAACCTGATTACGCCCTTCCCTTATTCCACACCCTTAAATAAATCAGATCTCCTTTTTGCATTTACCCTGACTGTGGTTCCAGTTTGTGCAAGAGTACTGTACTGCTGTTATTTGCTGTGTATAACCTTGTTTTATAGGGGGTCCCCAAGGCTGGGCCAGAGAAAAGCACTGCTGGGAAGTGCAAACAGTGCGGGTACTGGTGTATCAGAGGTATTGTGAAAGTGATTATTGTGTATTGTTCCTGCCACTAGTAAGGAAAGAGGGGAATTACAGTGTCCTGGAGGGCTGTGCCCAGGTTAGCTTGACCACTACCAACCCTGACCTCCGGGTGGAGGCACTTGTTTCAGAACTCGGGCCCCTTAAACCTGCTACTAGCCAAGCAGGCAGGGGTAGTAGCCCTTGGGATAGCATCACCTAGGGGTTACATATCTATCTATCTATCTATCTATCTATCTATCTATCTATCTATCTATCTATCTATCTATCCATCCTCCAACTTAAATATCAAATAAAAACTATCTCTTCTGCCTTGGCTGCTTGAGAGAGGTTAAACGGGTAGCTCATCAGTACTGGGAGTCTGGGGAGAAAGTGGGGAAGTTTCTAGTGTATTGGATTAAAAAACAACAATCTAGAAACATAGACTCTGTCAGCAGATAAGGACCATACGGCCCACCTAGTCTTCCCATTTCCCTACTCACTTCTGCAGCCCCAGATCCTATTTGTTCTGCTACTGTTCAGCTCTGCACATCTCCAGGGTACCCTTATGTCTATCCCATGTACTCCTGAACCCTCATATTGTTTTCACCCCACCACTTCTGCTGGAAGACTGTTCCATGGCTACACCACCCTTTCAGTGAAAAAGTACTTCCTAACATTGCCCCTGAGCCTTCCACCCTTCACTCTCATATCATCCCCCCTTGTTCTTGTGCAGAGTTTTCTCAGAAATATGCTTTCCACCTGTACCCTTTTTATTCCCCTAAGGTACTTGAACATCTCTATCATGTCTCTCCTCTCCCTTCTTTCCTCCAGTGAATATATAATAAGGTCCTTAAGTCTTTCCTCATAGGGCTTCTGGTGCAGTCCATGTACCATCTTCATTACCCTTCTCTGGACTGCCTCTGTTTTGTCAACGTCCTTCTGGAGATGTGGTCTCCAGAACTGGACACAGTACTCCAGCTGAGGCCTCACCAGTGATCTGTACAGTGGCATCACCACCTATTTCCTCCTGCTTGTTATGCCCTTCCCTATGCACCCCAACATACTGCTTGCTCTCCCAACCCCCTTTTAACACTGTTTGGTCACCCTCAAGTCATCAGATATGATAACCCCCAGGTCTCTCTCCTGAATGACTAGACCATAGATCAAGATGGCGGCCATGCTGGGCCAGGCTTCGATTTAGTGCTGCAGTGTCTTGTTTTGTTTTTTGTTTTATCTTTTTTTGTTTTACCTTAATTTATTTTACTTGTTTTTAATACTTTCTGTGGCACTCTTATGCTTAAATCGGGGCCGTGTATGTTGACAGATATCGTAGGATGTCGATAAATGCCGGTCGGTAAATGCTCTTGCCCGCTATCTCTTAGGTGGGATCTCTAAGGATTCCCCATGATTTTACTTCATCGGCATTAGTAACCAGTGTATCGTGGTGTGCTGTGGACTTTGAGATTTGTATGTGGCACCGAGGTGGCTTTGACAGCCTAATCTTTCAACATCGGTGGAGTGAGTCGGCTGCAACAGTAATTGGGACGAGGACTGTGACGTGACTGGGGCCGGTGTGAGAGAGTCATGGTCCTGGTGTTATAGGGGTCATCGCTCTGTGCCCTCTGGTTTGGAACGCCTGCTTGAACTGGTGTGAGAGTTTTATATCATGAACCTGTGAGTTTTCTCCTGAAGTCACTTGTTTTGGATACTGGGAACTGCCCGAGGAGTTTGCTGCTGTGGACTAAAGAAGATGCGGTCAGTCGTACCGGTATATCTTGAAGATTAATTGGAGACGACCTGGTAAAGGAGCTGCTCGGAGAGGACTGCTCCATACTTTTTTTTCTACAATCCAGTGTTGTTTAATATTTGTTTCAGGGCTCTGACTTTTGCTTCATTCAATTTGTGGGCTATTTTGGGGATTTTGGTTTTTTTTTTGGCTCCCACAGGGTTGGGGAGAGGGGCTGGCTGGAGGGCCGGTGTCCGGCTCTCCTCCCCTAGACTTGCGGGTTGGTCGGTCGGAGGGGTGGCTTCGCCCGCAGTTGTGGTGGTGTGCCATTAATCCTCCGAGATATTTCCCTTTACTTTTTGCCTAAGAAATTTGTGCGCCCTGAAAGAACTCTGGCTTAAATCTTTTGGATTTGATTACCTGGGACTTGAGCAGTGACTTGTTTGGATATTTGTCCTGGCATTTCAATCTCCTGGAAATGACTGACTGAAATTAATGTTTTAATTTTTGAGTTCTTGTGTTTTTTGGATAGCAAGTATTTTTCACTTTTATTTTTTCCTTAGTCTGAGTTTTTGTTGTTAAATTTTATTTTGTTTTATATTCTTTTTGGAAATTAGTTTGGGCAATGAGAGGGCCCAGTAACAATCTGTATTTTCACCCTCTTTTAGATGAGTGTGAGAGACTAATCTGGGGTTGGATTATCAAACTGTTTTCCTTTTAATTTCTTTGGTTTGTTTAATTTATTTGTTTTTATTATTTTTCTTTTGTTAATGATTTGTTTTGATTGTCCTCCGACGAGACTTGTGAGAGATTTCTTTGGAGGGCGATCTCTTTGAGTTTTATTATTTTTGGGGTATAATTTAAGTTATGTTAAATTAGTAATTTGGTAATTTTAGGTATCTAGATGGGTTGAATCTCATAAGTGGTTGACTTTTAGGAGTATGATATTTTGTTTTTAAATTGCTTAGTTTTGAGTGCTGGGAGGTTGTGGATTTATGAGATGTGTCTGCCTGTTACCCCCCCTCAGTCGTGTGCTACTCAGCCTCCGCTCTCCACTCCCTCCACCCTTTTCATACCCCCCTCTGTTTTTTTCTATCTATCAACGTTGTTGGGGCTTAGGTATTGCCCATAGGAGGGGGGGAAGGGGTGGGGGGTGAACAGTGGAGGTGGGAGGAGCGGGGCGCTCTCATTAGGGTGATTAAGACCAGGAGATGCCCTGGGGTGAAGTAGAGCCTGAAGCGTGAACCATCTTGTTTGGTCCCCATACCCAAGGGCACCATCATTAGTGATGGGCAGGTAGCCAGGGCAGCCTAGGAGTTTTGTCCTACCTTGGCGATGTTGTGCAATGCCAGATCTGTCCGGAACAAGACTACTGTGACTTCAGATCTTGTTGACTCGATAGATCTGGCTTGCATCACCGAGACCTGGCTGGATGATAACACAGGACCAATACTTGAGGCCGCAATTCCAGCCAGGTATATGGTGATACATCACCTAGGTTGGACAACGGGGTGCAGTCTGTTTTAAGACTGAATTGGCACTCATTAGTGTTCCAGTTGAGGAGACCATCTTTTTTGAATTTGCTGTTGTAGCAGGTGCGAGCTATCGAATTGCTCTCATCTACCGTCCACCTGGAGATGGGAAGCAATTCCTTAAGGAAGTAGTGGACTTCGTTGTCAACCTGGCTTTTGAGTCTCCCAGGCTGATGGTCCTGGGTGACTTTAATCCTTGGATCGACGATGAACTCTCACAATTTGGACAACACTTCCTCCAGTTAATGGATTCACTGGGCCTAACACAGGTGGTTACCACTGCTACACACAAAGGTGGTCTTTCTCTTGATTTGGTCTTCCTCCTGGGGATCGAGGCGTCTGACGTTAGGGTGGAACCAGTCAGTTGGTCTGATCACTACACTGTGAGATTCAATTTTGGCACCCCACCTTGTAGGCCGACCCCTGTGGAGGGAGATGATCAAGTACTGCCCTTTATGGAATATTTCTTCCAATGGCCTTGCTGCGTTCCTTGACCTATCACAATTTCCTGTGCATTGCAGTGATCCAGAGGCACTGGCTGTGGCCTATAATAATGCCATCACCTCTGCCCTAGATTCTATTGCTCCAGTTTGTGTGTGTCCTCTCTCCCTTCAACCTCGGGCTCCATGATTTGATGGGGCCTTGAGGGAGTTGCGGCGACTTGGACGCAGGTTAGAACGTTGTTGGTGGAAATCTGGCCTGGATGCCGACCACCTTAGACTGTTAGAACACTATCAATTCTATCAGTCAGAAATTTCTCATAAGAAGGCAGAGTTCCTGTCTGGGGAAATTTCTGCAGCTCAGAACTGACCAGCTCAGCTGTTCAAAACAGTGGACAGATTGTGCAACCCAACCTGTCTACAGCTCCGTAGAGCATTTTCACAATTACAGTGTGATGAGCTTGCTTGGTTCTTTGCTGATAAGGTGGCTGACATTAGGTCAGAGATCCATTTGACACATTCTATGCTGGTTGCTATGGGTCAGAAATTGGTCACCACCCCTTTGTTTTCCTGGAGTACCTTCGACCGCCCGGAAATCGTGGATGTTATGTGGATTGTCCAAGGGTTGCACCCTACCTGCTGTAGTTTAGATCCAGGCCCTACTTCCCTAATTTTGGGGTGTGGGGAGTCCATTTTCCTGGTTCTAGCACAGGCAGTCTGGTGCTCCCTTGACTCGGGTGAATATCCCTGTTCCTTGAAAGAGGCAGTGGTGACACCCCTGTTGAAGAAAGCTTCTTTGGGCCCAGACTGTCTTGCCAACTGCAGGCCTATCTCGAACCTCTCCTTTGTGGGGAAGGTGATCGAGAAAGTAGTGGCGGCCCAGTTGGAGAACTACTTGACCATCTATAGCATCTATGAACCTCTCCAATCAGGTTTTTGAAAGAGGCACAGTACCGAGACTGCGCTGGTTCGGGTGCTCAATGATCTCCTGATGGCGAGAGACCAGAGAAAATGGTCCATTTTGGTACTATTAAATCTGTCATCAGCATTTGACACCATTGACCATGGGGTCCTACTTGAGCACCTGAGATGTATTTGTGGGCTTTTTGGGATTGTTCTCAGATGGTTCACTTCATACCTCACCAAAAGAACTCAGAGGGTGGTTTCAGGTTTTTTTTTTCCTCTGATCCCACCTCTTTATTTTGTGGGGTTCCTCAGGGCTCTATATTGTCCCCCATGTTGTTTACGGTGTACATGCTTCCCCACAGAGACATTGTGAGATGGTATGGGCTGAGGTTTCATTGTTATGCGGATGATACCCAGCTATACCTGTCCTTTGCACCCGACTAGGAAGGTGCTATCTCGGTATTCAACAGCTGCCTCAATAAAATCCAGGACTGGATGAGGTCCAGCTGGCTGAAGTTGAACTCTGGGAAGACTGATGTGTTGGTATTGCATCCGGATCGCCGGATAGGGGGACCTGGGGCCGGCTCCCCATCTGGATTGTTTTTAAGGGATGTTGAGCTACAGGTCTCTGAACAGGTGCGAGACCTGGGGAAGATATTAGATGCGGGGCTGACTCTTCGGTCCCAGGTGTCAGCGGTGGTTAAGTCATCTTTCTACCATCTAAGAAACATCACTAGGATCAAGCACCTTGTTCCGTCCAGGGATCTGCCAACTTTAATCCAAGCCTTTGTGACCTCGCGCCTAGACTACTGCAACTCGTTTTACTTTGGGCCTCCGGGGGTTGATATCTGCTGCTTGCAGCTGGTGCAGAATTCCGCAGCTTGGGTATTGCTGGATACTCCTAGATCTTCCCATATTACACCGGTGCTGCAAGAACTGCACTGGCTGCCAATTCAGTGGCAGATCACCTTCAAAGTCAGATTACTGGCTTTTAAAGCCCTGCACGATCTGGGCACTGATTACCTGAAAGAACTCCTGATCCCTTACCAACCTGTGAGATCACTCTGCTCAGCCGACGAGGGGTTGCTAGAGATTCCAAGGGTGATTTTAAACTCTGCTGGGGCCCGTGCTTTTATGTTTGCGGCCCCTTCCCTTTGGAATTCTCTACCCCGTTGGACTAGGGAGTGCACGACTGTGGGGAGTTTTGAACAGGCTTTGAAATCCTTCCTGTGGGAAAAAGCCTATGCTTTTACTGTTCATTGATTTGTTTCTGTCTGTTTTTATAATATTGATTTCTGTATTTTTTATCTTATTTATCTTATTGTATTGCATCTTGATATTTGAAAGGCGTAAAATAAATAAAAGTATCATTATTATTATTATTATTATTAATTGTGGTGGCTAGAGTTTCCCCACCCATCCTGTACTCCTCCCTTGGATTACTGTGACTCAGGTGCATGATCTTTCACTTTTTAGCATTGAAACTCAACTGCCAGACACCCAACCACTCCTCTAATAGGCTTAGGTGCTTTCTCATTTTTCCACCCTCTCCGGTGTATCCACTCTGTTGCAAATCTTGGTGTCATCTGTGAAGAGGCACACCTTTCCCTCCAGATGCTCTGCAATGTAGCTAATGAAGACATTGAATAGGAATGGCCCCAGCACCAATCTCTGTGGTACCCCACTGGTCACTTCCTTCTCCTCATATTTCATGCCATTTACCATCACCCTCTGAGTCCTGTTCCTTAGCCAGTTCCCACCCCACTTTACCACTGTAGAACCTACTCCCAGGATCCCCAATTTATTTAGCAATCTCCCATGAGGGATGGTGTTGAAGGCCTTGCTGAAATCCAGGAAGGCCACATCCACCACTTCTACCTGATCTACCACCCTGGTTACCCAGTCATAGAAATCCATATGATTCATCTGACAGGACCTTCCCACTAAGAATCCATGCTGCCTTGGATCCTATGCCCTGGTATCCTCCAGAAACTTCACAATCCTCTCCTTAAGTAAGGAATCCATTAGTTTCCCCATAACTGAGGTCAGGCTTACAGGCCTGTAATTGCCTGCCTCCTTTCTGCTTCCACTCTTGTGGAGAGGGACAGTTCCATGTCATAATGGTAATCACAAAAGAGCGATCACCATTAGAGAGAGTGTACATCACCGAGAAGCACAACGGCGATGTACACCTGTGGGTGACAACACATTCGGCAAGCTTAAATATTATTTAAGTGGGAGGGGGCTGCACCCAGTCCTGAACCCCCCCCATGGGGGCGCTTTCCTCAAGACCTCCCTGATTTAACATAACCAACTCCAGGGGTGATGTCGGGAGGAGGAGAGTCTGGGAAAAAAAAAAAAAACATTACTGCAGCAGTAAAATATTCCCCAGTCTCCAGCACAGTACTTGCTGCACCGAAGCTAGCCACCCTCACCACCACACCATATGGTTAGTTTGGTGGTAGCATGGCACACTACCCCACACAAAACTCTTCCCTATCCCTCCCCTTCTCTTCCATATTCCTCCCCTTCCAGTCACCCTCCCTCACTTATTCCTACTCTTGCTTTCACATTCCATCACTACCCTTACAGGGTAACCCAACAGGGTAGCACTGTAAATGAGTCACTCTTTTGACATTTGCTCATTTACAGTGGCTATCTTCACTGTATACCAAGAGGGATCACATCTGCCCTCCTCTGTTCCTCAGGTACCTCCACTGTCTCTAGTGATGCATTAAAAAGGGCATCCACTGGTTCCGACAGCACTTTCCTGAGTTCCTTTAGTACTCGGGGTGGATCCCATCTGTCCCCATTGCCTTATCTGCTTTCATTTTCTTGAGTTCTTCTAGGACTCTTTCCACCATGAATGGGCTGGTGTCTACCTCCTTCCCCTGAATACCCCTCTTTATGAGTCTCAGTCCCTCACCCTCCCTTCCCTGGTGAATACTGAGCAAAAGTACTTGTTCAGTATGTCAGCCTTTTCTCGGTCATCCTCCACCCTTTCTCCTCCTTCCTTCTTCAGCCTAACAATCCCATTTCTGGTCTTTTTCCTCTTGCTAATGTATCTAAAGAAGGTCTTGTTGCTTTTCTTAATAGCCTGGGTTATACCTTCCTCTGTCTGTGCTTTAGCCCTTCTAATTATTTTCCCAAATTCCCTCTGCTTCTCCAGATATTGTTCTCTGTCATACGCATATACATACAAAATTGCCAGTAGAAAAAGGCTCACAGGTCTATCAAGTCTGTCCGATTGTGCAGCTCTCAGTATCCAGTGATGATAGCAACTGAAAATGAGTGACTGCAAAAACAGCAACTCATTTTCAGTTCCATCATGTTGGGCTACCCTGCAAGGGTAGTGACAGAACAGCGAGGGATGGTGACCGGCAGAGGTGAGATAAGGAAGAGAAGGGAAGGGATAGGGAAGAGGGCTGTGACAGGGGATTGTGCCTGCTGCAGCCGGGCTAGGTATGTGGTGGTGAGGATGGCTGGCTCTGGTGCAGTAGGCACTGGGTTTGGGGTTGGATTGGGGAGATACTTTTGCCGCTGCTCGCGGCTGTTGTTTCCTGCATTCTAGAGTTGCCCCTCCGCGACATACAACCCCCAGAGTTGGTAATCCAAAATCAGGGAGGTAGGAGGAAAGCCCCCGGTGAGACGGGGTATTGGGGGGGCATAAACACTGTTTGTATTTGTTGGATGTGCATTCGCAGCATGTGTATATCGCCAATTTGCTTTTCGGCGATATACACGTGTCATAATAGGGATTGCTGTTTTGTGATCTCTATTATGACATGGAACTGCAGCTCTCAGTTTAATTCCACTGCAGCTGCCCCCCATACCCAATCCCCTCCCTCCATCCCCTCTCCCAGTCCTTCCCCCCATTGTGTTCTTGTCTGTATTAACCCTGCCCCTGACTCTGTCCCAATCCTGCTTAAAGCTATCCACTGTCCTCAGTCTGACTAACTCCTACGGCAGTGCTGTCTTCCTCCTTTTGAGTTTCCTTGTATCTTCTGACGGCTCTTTTCCTTTACTTTCTTCGCCACTACCTTTGAGAACCATAATGGCATTTTCTTTCTTTTACTCTTGCTATGTATTTTGACACAGTGAACTGTTACTTCTGTTATGACTCTCTTGAGTCTAGACCACTATTTTTCCACATCTCCCACTGTACCTTCTGCTGCTAGGGCTCTTTTGAGATTTCTACCCATCTACTTAAAGTTAGCCTTCCTGAAATCAAGGACCGTTATCCTTGTATGGCTTGCCTCCACCATTGTGGTTACCTTAAACCATACTGACCTGTGGTTGCTGGTACCAAGGGGACTGCCCACCTCCACATGTGTGATCCCATCCCTGTTGATCAGAACCAAATCCAGTACAGCCTCCTTGCAGGTTGGTTCTGCTAAAAACTATCTTAAGTTTACCTCATTCAGGGCAGTCATGAGGTCCCTGCCCCTTGTTGCAGTTGCAATTCAAGTGCTCCAATCTACCTCAGGCAGGTTGAAGTCACCCATTAGTAGCAGTTCCTTTTTGGCTGCCATTTTGTGGATGGTTTCCACAAGATCTTCATCTGATTCCTTCCCCTGTGCCGGAGGCCTGTTAATCAATGTAGTGCAAATGGCTGCCCATTTTCCCACCTCCAGGGTGACCCACAGTGCCTCTGCTCCTTCTTGGAACCCCTGAGGCTCTGTTGCTTTAATCCCTCCTTCACATACATAACTACCCCCCCTTCCCTATCCTTCCTAAAAAGTGTGTATACTGGTATGGCTATATCCCAGTCATGGTTCCCTGTGTACCATGTTTCTGTAATAGCTACTATGTCCAGGTTTGCATCTTCCAATAATGCCATTAGGTCTGGTATTTTGTTCCCCAGACTGTGGGCATTTGTGTACACTACTTACCAGTTTGTGTGCCCACCTTCTGTTTCCCTTTTTTCAACCCTGTGACCTTTTTGGGTTCCATATTCTGTCCTTCCCACAACTGTATGTAATTTATTTATCAGGTTTGATAGTGCCCTTGTATTGATTGGATTCTCCCTTATTTCAGATATGTTATGTGGAGGGGGGCACCTTTATCCCTCTAACTGTGTTTGCCTCCCCCCTTGGTTAGTTTAAATGCTCATGGATGAAGCATTTGAACTTTCAGAGAGGATACCTTTGCCCCCCAAATATAGATGTAGGCTGTCTGGTGAATACAGTCCTTCATCTCTCCAGAACACATTGGGGTGATCTGGATCTCTACAGGGGCAACTTCCACAGACCCTGCACAGATTAATAAAGTTTTTCAGGGTTTTTTTTTGTTGAGAATTTACACTCCTCTAAGAGATTCGACTACCCTAGATCTGGTTTCATTCATTAAGGATTCTTCTCTCCCCAAGTTGGCAACAGAGCAGAGGCACCTCTTGTATGGTCCACTCACATATACTGAAATTGAGGTGGCAGTTAAAGCATCCAAGAAGGGTAAATCTCCAGGGGTAGATGGTCTCCATGTGTTTTTTTACCAAACCTTTTTTCCCCGAGGTAGGACAAATCCTTGCAGATACCTTGCAGGAAGTGTACCACAAGGGTAAATTGCCACCCTCAATGACAGAAGCTCTAGTTATTTTACTTCCCAAACCTGGAAAAGACCCTCATCAAGTCTGCAGTTACCATCCTATATCTTTACTGAATGCAGAAGCAAAGATCCTAGCAAAGGTTCTTGCGTCACGCCTACAGGTAGTCATTCCCCACCTTATCCCACCATCCCAAACTGGGTTTGTTAAAAGAAGATTAGCTATGGATAATCTAAGGGAAGTAATGACTGTTATATGGAAGATGTTGCACTCTACCACCCTTGCCTTATTGATCAGTGTGGATACAGAAAAAGCTTTTGATTTGGTGGAATGGCACTACCTATATCAGGCAATGGAAACTTTTGGAGTGGGGCCTCAGTTCTTGCATGGGTGAAACTGCTATATACAGACCCCACTGCATCAATCCCGATAGGTGAGATGGTATCCCCTTCTAATCACCTGAAAGGGGGAACTAGGCAGGGATGTTCACTTTCACCCTTACTATTTTTATTAGCCCTAGAACCTTTGCTGTGTAAAATTCACACAACAGCAGAAATTATGGGACTACTCTGTGATTCTGAGCGGTTGGTTACATTAGCCTATGTGGATGACTTAATTGTGGCCCTGCAGAACCCATTGGTAACCCTGCCTACCTTCTTATCACTCCTTAATAATTTCTCACTAATTTCAGGATTGAGAGTGAACTCAGATAAAACAGAGGTCCTACCACTTAATACGGCAGTCAGGCGGGCCTCCATAATACAGTTAGGACACAAGTGGAACTTCAGTCATTTGATGTACTTGGGGATTAAATTGGTGGCAGATTTGACAAAAATAGTGACACTTAATCTGATGCCTTTATACAGTGCCCTTGCTGGGGAGTTCAGCAGATGGAAGAAACTAAGGTTGACATTCAAAGGGAAGATTGCAGCCTATAAAATGATTGCCTTCCCTAAAATATTGTTCTACATTACTAGCCTTCCTATCCCCATACCCAAAGCTCAGTTTCAGAAATTTGACAGGCTGTTTGTGTCATTTCTCCAGGAGGGGCCTGGCTGAGATTTAGCCAGCACAAGCTCAGAGCCCCTGAAAGCAAAGGATGGTGGGCAGTACCATGGTTATGGGCTTATTATCAGGCAGCAGGAATCAGACAGTGCTTATATTGGCTAGCTCCCTCATGAAGTCAAATGCCATTATGGGTTTTCTAGAAGCTGGGCTAGAAGGGGTTCCCCCATGGAATTCAGTTAGGAAAATGTACACTTCAAAATCTTCCACTTCTCCAATCCATACATTTACCATGTCCATATGGAAAATGCTTTTAGGCCAGTTTGGAAAGGACACTGGTGCCCTGGAGCACTGGGATCCAATATGGCAAAATAGTAGGGTGATAATAATAGGTAATCCCATTTGTTGGGAGAAATGGAAAAAATCTGGAATATGGAGGGTGAATCAACTGAGGTGTCCAAGTACAAATTATCTGGCCTCATTTCAGCAGCTGATGCATACCTGGAAGATTCCTAAGGAAGATTTATGGTGCTATTTATAAGTGAGGCAGGCATTAAAAGGACATGGGCCAGAGTCAAAATGCATGAAAGACACACCCTTAAGCATACAGCTGGCTAAATGGATAAAAATCTGTCCAGACTAAGGGGTCTTATTTATAACACACTCTTGCTTCCTCATGTTCCATCACTAGATAGCCAAAGAAGAGCATGGGAGGGGGATTTGCAGACCCAAATCTCAGAAGAACAATGGAGCTGTATTGTTAAAGGGGCAAACACAAACTTCAAGGATGGTAGATACCAACTGATTTAAAAGAAAAGAATCCATAGATGGTATACAACTTCAGTAGTTTTAGAGTGAATGGGTCTACTTCCTCTAGAGGGGTGCTGGAGATGCCACAAAGTCACAGGCTCATTGGCACATATCTTGAGGGATTGTCCAGCACTGCACCAATATTGGACTAAAATTTTGGCTTTCTGTATGCAGGTGGTTACACGCCTCTTGCCAAGAGATCATGTGTTTTGGCTGCTGGTACAAATTAATCTGACTCCTACTCTGTCACCTCAAGGTATTCAATGGCTACAGGCTGTGGCCTTGGAGGTGAAAAGACAAATTCTTAAATGGTGCTTTAGTCCCTATCCATTGTCTGCTGACTAGATTGCAGCCCTGTCTAAGCTTGCAGAATATAAAAGGTTATCACACATAGGATCTGATAGGTTACCTCACTTTGATGGTATTTAGAGGCCTATGTTAGAAATTCTAAAAGAAGGTTTTACTTAGAGTTAAGAAACATTTATTTAAAGTAGTAATCAGGATGTTACTGATAATTTTCTATAGAGTTTTAGGGATTTACTATGTGAGATGGACTAATACCTAACATAGTACTTAGTTTAGGTAGGACTATCTAATAAAGATTCCTCATTGACCCTGTTTTTTGAATAAAGAATTGAACACAGGTATGTATAATTATAAGTGATTACAACGTTTTTTTCACTGCTATTTTAATGGATCAGATTATTTATGGTATGGTATGAGGTTATCTGTATGTACATTTCTTTTGCTATTTAAATAAATGAAATATGTTTAAAAAAAAGAGCGGTGAAGATGGAGGAAAGGGTGGATTGGGGAGGGGACAGGGTCAATATCTGATGCTAAGGACCCTGCAATGAGATCAGACTTGATAGACCAAGTGGCTTTATTATGCTTTCTCCATTGCATGTTCATATGTTCATATGTCATATTCCTATCCCTATCTTCTCTGATAATTGACTAGCCATCCAAATGAATCTCACAGTTAAAGATTTTATCAGTTAACCATGCTTTTGATATAGTGATAATATCAAAATTATGCACCATTGCCCATATATCAAATTCATTGCAAAAAACTTAAATAATGCATCAGTTAGGGCTGAAGTGACAAAATAGGGAAATTAGACATTAGGGCTATTGTCCTAACCACAACATCCTCCCACCCACCTATCCTCCACACACCAACAGGCATCGGGGTGTGGCATGGGGTTGTCAGGCCCAACTCTCACCCATTCCATGTGTAATCAGGCTGACATGGTACAGCATAGGAGAATGGGGTGAGAGTTAGACCTAATGACCCCATGGCATACCCAGATGCCTGTTGGTGTGTGGAGGATGGGGGTGGGGTTGTTGAGTGGGGGGGTTAGGGGCTCAACCCTAACATCTAATTTCCCTACTTTTGTTGCTTCAATCCTTACTGATGCATTAAAAATGTTTTTTGCAATGAATTTCAATTTACTTTCTGAGAAGGTGTAATATACCTAGTTACTGGTATGTGTTGGTGGGAGCGCTGGCCTTCTGGGCCCCATGCTCCCACCAGGCTGCCAATTTGTGCATAACAATATGTGTCTGTGGGAGTGTGGGCTCTCCTGGCCCTGCGCTCCCGCTTACACATAACAAAAGAGCCATACAGTAGCCCTATAGGGCTGAAAATGAACCCGTGTAACACTAATTTGCCAATATCTCAGTAACTGTAAAAGCTACGAAAAACATTCCACAGCAGTTGTAATCATGACTTCAAAACCTCCACGCATGCTTAGTCCACCTAAAATCCTAAGAGTGGACTAAGCTGCGGGTAGCAAAAAATCTGTATCTCGCATCGCTTCCCAGATATGGGCAATGAAAGTTGCTGTGGGAGCCGCAATGTTATCCTATAGGAAAATCTCAACTTCATGATGGTATATCTACAGAACTGATTAACTTCCTTACACCTAAACAGCAAAATTAACATCTCTAGTACATCCCCTTTATACCCTGCAAATTTCAAGCCAAAAGACCAAACCATTTATTTACAATGCACTGGCAAAGTTTTTAAATTTCTAGTTCATGAGGTGGCAAAATCCCCATTCGTGAGGTCAATCCCCATTTGCAAGCTGTCAAAATTGCTGTTAGCAAGAAATCCTTGATCAGCAGATTTTGGCCATCTGGTCTGGAAGTCACGATCAAGTATTTTGTCAGCTCAAAAAAGGGACTCTGATACCTCATGAATGGGGATTTTGTCACCTCGTGAACGAGGAATTAAAAAAAGTCCCTTTTTGCAAGCTGACAAAATCCCCTTTTGTGAGTAGATCCCCTTTCACGAGGTGTCAAAGTCTCCATTTTCTAGTCAATCCTCATTTGCGAAAAGGGCTATCTGGTCAGGAAATGACGATCAAGGATTTTGTCAGCTCAGAAAAGGGGATTGGCTCATGAAAGGTTTTGATAATTGAAAGGGGATTGAAAACCCAATCCCCTTTCACGAGCTGACAAATCCTTCGCAAGCTGATCCCTTGCAAGCTGACAAAATCCTGTTTGTGAGCTGATTCAGGATTTTGTCACCTCACGAATGAGGATCAGAAGCGAGTCATGAACAAAACTGTTTAATATTTAAAAGGGATGTTTTTTGGCAAAAACAAAGGAAACTAAAGGCATGGGTTTATAGAGGGTGTCACCCTGAACAAAACCCATGCCTCGTTTGTAAAAGAAGTCAGTCATGGAGCACGCTACAACATTTTATTTGGGTGAAAAAAGAAAACAAAATGGGAGCTCACAAATGAGGAATTATTCCTCATGAATGGGGATTTTATAAATCCCTATTAACGAGGTGACAAAATCCTTGATTGTGAGCCCAATCCCCTTTCGTAAAACACACATATAAATCTTGGACTAAACTGAGCTTGCTCAAAACCCGTAAATTCATAATTAAATAACTTTTCAACAGATTAATATCTTTTCACCAAGCCAACACTGGATTGTTCTTTGACCAAACCTCTTTGTACCCTGAACATTTCAGACCAAAATACCAAACGATGTGGCCTCAGCATGATAGGCAAAAATCAGCAATAAAGTGCAAATAAAAGTGAAAAACATGTTGTTTGTCACTTTGCTGCATGAAAACTACAAGTCTAACCAAAACACAACTTGTCAGATGAAGATATCTACTATAGGAGACCACGCATTTCAAATTTTGTGCAAATCCATTGAACGGTTACAAAGTTATTATTGTGCAAAATTTGGAGTTTAACATTAACCTACCTATTCAACCCTAACTATACTGGTGCAACCACACCAGTATAGTAATATTTTTTTAGTTAAAAGGTGAATGCTTAATTGAACTAATTTAATCATAGGCTTCACTGTGGTCACAAACCCTAGGACCAGAGTTGCTAAACTGAGGTCCAGGATGTAGGTGAACTGATAGAGAAATCTGTAGCAACATTAAATGCAATAAGCTCTGTCTGATAGTTCTAAGAATTGGTTGCCTTTATATTTGAGAGTTACTGAGCTCCATTTCCTTTTCCTACTGATACAGAGGGTGCGATTTTCAAAGGTTGTTTCCAGGGTTTGCGTCAAACCCTGTGCCAACCCTGTTGTTTGGCACAACTGTTCCAAACTCCATTTATGCAACTGTGCCCAATTTTAGCATATGAGGTGCAGTTGCAACAGTTTCCACACTTTAAAGCAGCTTCCACCAAATATTTTGTACAAGCCCGGTAAAAAGTGTCCCTGCAAATGGTACAGGTTTGCTCATGGAGGAGCTGGTCTAACTTGCAGAATTTGGTGCACAGGACTGAAAATCCTGATCGGCACTGAGAGAATGCTGCAACCCCCTGAGCTATATGTTAAGCAAACCAGGGTCTTGCAGCATTCTCAGGGCTTTTGAAAACTGGGCCTAGAATGTTAAAAAGCAAGTTAATCTTGACATAAGCTCTAAACCGAAGGAACACAGTCAGAGAGTCCAGAAATGATCATCCTTTCCCATCTAACGTTAGAATTTCTGTTGAAGCTTTGTAAAGCACCATTAGCAGTTGTTACTCATCCAGAAGAAAAGGGTTTAAAATAATTAATCCCTGTATATATTGTGAAGGTAGAGTGCTATGAACAATGAAAGGAATGAGCCCAATAGAAGTGAAACAATAACAATGGGAACATAATTAAATTCCTAAACATTGAAGTTAAAAAAAAAACTTAAAAACAAAATAAAACCACTAACAATCTTAAAATTAAAGTAAACACAAAAATGTAACCCTTAGGCTACAGACAGAATTGAAACATATATAAATTTTGGACTGATATATTAGTCTGTGGCACAGCAGGTTAAGCTGCCTCCTGCTGTAGATTCCCGCTGGTGACTCCCACTACCCCAACTGGAGTCACTCATGTGGGGATCCACTCTGCAGAAAGTTGCTGGAGAGGCTTGTCTTTTAAGGAGGTGAGGTTCCGTCCCCAACCATGTCACCATTTCGTCCACAGTCAGTAACTGCCACCAACCTGGAGAAGATGGGCCAGTGATGGATATTGCTGCAAAGGGGGGGAAAGAACTGAATAACATTCAGAGAAGGGCTGGGTGAGCCCAAAGTGAATGACAAACCAGAGTTGCTTGCCGTTTCCAGAGGCTGGAGTGGCTCATCTTTTAATTAGCACTACTTCACATAGTTCTCCACCTGTCAGATACTATGTATAATATCTCTAATCTAGTGAAGGAACCACTTTGTGTAGTGAGTAGTGACAGAAAGTCTTAAATTACACATAATGGCACCTTCACTAGTGAAGCAACACTATGTATAGTGTCTCTTCTTGAATTTCCATTTTATTTTTTTTAAGAAACGTCCCCTACCCTTGTGCCATATAAAACCTCCCCCCTCCAACACAACCAGGTCAAAATCATGCTACCCCTAACCCTCACCTTCATAGATAGAACCCACATCCCTCCTCTCCCCAGTTTCACAGCAAAGTTGTTGTAAAATAATTATAGGAGGCTTTCTTATTAGAGAACAAAAAAAACCACAAACACCCACCCCTGTGTGAATACTCCCTATTTCAATTTTTAGCCCCACACCCATCCACCCCGATCCCATTCACATGTGTTGTATAAAATCAATCCCCCCCTCTCCAAAACCCACTGGCAGCAGCACCCTTCTCCCCCACCTCATCAGACAGTTACCTAAAGAAAGGATACAGCCTGTATCAGCAAAAGAGGGATGAAGAGCACCTCAGAAAGGAAAATAGCCCCCCGCAGTGGTGACAAGATGCCATCACTGATTTATTCCAATGAATGAACTGGTAATTACTTGCTAGTATTAACAGCTGATTAGCTGACAATGTTGACTGACTGGTGGAAGTGATCCAAAGTGGTTTAAAAGCTTGATTTGGTTGAAATGAAAGTAGAAATGTTACATTTCTGCACTGTAACCAAATACAAATTCTGCATCAGCTCATCCTTAAATAACAGTGAATATTTTGGGTCTCTTTTCGGGCTAACATTTATGGGATTGGTATGGGTATAGGGGGTCGACTTATACAACTGAAAACTCTCCACATTTGGTGCAGGACTCCAGTCCTCTTAGAAAAGATTAATTTGGTTGATAGTGATATTTGTTGGAGGTGTCTCAAGGAAGAGGGTATGTTGCTACATATTCTCTGGGACTGTCTCATGTTGGCCAATTGGTGAGAGGCGCTCAGAGTTAAACTGCAGTAAGTGGTGCAGCAATCTATTTCTCGGGACCCAACTCTCCTTATCTTGGGCAACACTAATAAGCTCCCACTGTTGTCCAAGCCCCAGCAACTGTGGCTGATGGCAGTGATTACTTAAACAAAAAGTTTAATATATCGAAAATGGAGGTTAGCTGATCTTCCATCTCTGGAAGAATGGGAACATGGGTTGCACAGATTAGTGGGACTAGAAAGGCTGTCTTCTTTGGCCATGGACAACTGGGTACTTTATGACAAGTTGTGGAGTCCCTATCTATCCCTTGTGGGTGGGTCCTAGTTAGGGTAAGTGTTGTGGTGCTTCTCCTTCCTTATAACATTGGTGGACAGCTGGGTTCTTGCTGGGGGAATTTGTATAGGGGTGTCACCCCAAGGCCCGTCTATTCAGGCTGGCCTTAGTCATTGGTTAGTTATTGTGACAGCAAAGTTTGGATCTATTTTTCTATTTATATTGCCAGTTCTCCACTGTTTTCTTATCTGTTTGTTTGTTCTTGTATTTGTTTCATAGAATCGTAGAAGTTGGGTGGAGTTAGTTGGTGTTAGCCTTTATATAACTCACAACATATTGGTGGTAGTGTTCAAATCTTAAATTTCCCACATGCTTATCCAGTGACTTTTAAAACATGCCCATATTATTACTAAGGGCAACAATTTCTGGCAGTAAGTTCCATGGTGCCGCAACTCATTGTATAAGCCATCTACTTCTTCTAATTGTTTTAAAGCCCCCCCCCCCCCCAAGTTTTAAATCATGAGACCTTCTTTTCCTTTCAACATCATGTTACATAGACCTGTCATCTCCCATAAGACCTCATTTTGATAAGCCTTGTAAACATAACAGAGATCTCCTCTCTGTCTTCAATACTGTAGGGAGTAAAGGCCTAGTTGATTCAATCTCTCACTGTATGTCTTGCCTTTGAGATTATTCATTTTTTAGTCATTGTCCTTTGTACTCTTTCTATTAGAATAATACCTCTGATACTTTGAGGTGAGCATATTGGGGCACAATATTTGAGATGTGGCCTCACCAGAGAAGAAAATATGGGAAGAATTGCATCTGTTCTTCTACCCCTGATATGTTTGAATATACACCAAAGAAGATTATTGCTTTATTTAACCATTTGTTTGGAATGTATGTCAAATGCAAATGTGTCAGAGATTAAGACTGCTAGATCCTTGTCATTAGTGGTTGTGCTTAGCATCTTGTTGTGTAACACATTGTTAGCTTTAATGTTGTTAAGCCTAAGTGCACCACCTTACATTTGTCTGAGTTGAAATCAAGTCCATGATTCAGTGCCCAGTCCTCAAGGTGTTTGAGGTCACTCTGGAGGTGCTCAGTGGCCTCTATGTTATTAACAACTGTCCCAAGCTTGGTGTCATTGGCATATTTAGAAGACAATGAGTTAGATGATGTTTGCATACCTGAGACAAATACGTTAAATAAGTTTGGCCCCAAAACAGACGCTTGGGTGACCCACTCGTGACCATACCCCTTTGAGATAAGTAACCCAGACACATACTCTCTGATTTCTGTTGTCAAACCAAGAATCCTCCACCTGTATTACTTCTGGGTGTATTTTTAGACCCATCAAACATTGTATGAGCTGTCTCTGCTGCACTGAGTCAAACGCCTTTGAATAGACTAAATAAATTATGTCTACTGGCAGCCCCTTCTCCAAAGCACTGCTGGCTGGCTCAAAAAATTCTGTTAGGTTCATCAGGCATGATCTACCAGGAATGAAGCCATGTGATTCAATGATTTCCCGGATAAAACCTTCCATTAATTTTCCTATAATGGATATCAGGCTTATGGACCTACAGTTTGTCACATCTAGCTTATAACCCTTTTTAAAAATCGGGGTCACAATCACCTCTCTCCAAGCTGGAACTGTCATTCCTTCTTTCAGCGAGGTGTTAAATAACTCTGCCAGGCACAGCTGGATTAACAAGTCATGGTGCCCTGGGCAAAATTGAATTATGGGGCCCCCTGTGACTTAACCAATAGGCTGGGAGTTCAGGGGCTGCCTAGGCCCCTGAAAGCTGAACAATTTTGATGCCTTTAAATGCATTTGGAGGGTTTTCCAGCTACTCAGAATACCATTCTTGGGGTGGAAATAGAAGGCTGTTTGAAGTGCCAACACTCAAGCACAGCCATGCGTTACTGGCCCTTCCACACCAGCATCTCACTGCCTGAATAGATAGTAGCCTGCCCTGTGAGTGTGTGGTGGGCAGTCCTGACCCCCAAAGTCTCTAACCTGGGGTGGGTGACACAGATCTGAAGAGTTAGGGGTGGATAAGTGGAAGAGAATGAAAGGATGTGAGCTGGAGATTATAGCCACAGATGAAAGCAGTACGAGTGAGGGAGTGAGTATCGCTGTAACTTTCATGGCCTTGCACCTCCTGGTATTCTGGTCTGGGGGCTTGCTGCAGCTGTGCATGGTATTACCGTGACCTGCATGGTGAACACAGTGGCTATCACAGTGAGTTGCATGGCATTGCTGGAACCGTGCATGGTTTTGCACATAGGCATTTTGTGTGTGTGTGTGTGTGTGGTGATTGATATAGACTTACATGGCATTAGCTCCCCCCCATATTGTGAGTGGGTCTGCATTCCCTAGTATTGCAAGTGGGTCACTGCAATATTTTAATTGGCCCTTGTACTGAGATAGATAGATAGACAGACAGACCGACAGACCGACAGACAGATACAGATAGAACACATTGTATTTATATAGTGCCTTTTCCTGGTTTAAAGTCCTTAACAAAACAATGCATAAGAGAAATACATTTAAAATAATCCTGCCTATACACCTACAACTAATAGAAACAGAAAGAATACTTCCAAAATATTAATATTTTAAATTGTTAGAAGGTTCAATCCCTTGAAAACTGTATTCTTACAATAGATCCCTGTGAGGGACTGGACCAATTGCTGTAACTTACAGAACTTAGAAACACAGAAAAGCTGCTCCACTACCACACTGTGCTATATGAAAAAAATCTCAAAACAAAAAGACACATACAGCACCAGTACCAGTGTAAAGATTTATTTAACAAACAGTACTTACAGTACATGTAATTGAACTCCCATGTATTGTGAGGGAGGTAACGATTCTTGTAACTTGCATAGTATTGCACCTCCATTTTACTGCAAGGAGGAGGGCCATCGATGTCTACTAATACTCTGAGGGAATATTTGTGCACTGAAAGGTAGTATTGCACCTCGGACATTAAACTCACTTTCGACCGTGGCCAGGCAACCGGGGCCATCTTTTTGGACCTCACCAAAGCCTTTGACTTGGTGAACCATGAACAGCTTATACTGAAATTAACATTATTGGGGCTTGACCAACACTCCACTAGTTGGATTCAAAACTACCTCACTGGCTGTGCTCAAAGTGTTAGATGGACCAACTGCCAATCTACCTTCAGACCCGTTTCCCTTGGAATACCCCAGGACTCTATCTTGGGGACTCTGCTCTTCTCACTATTCATTAACAAGCTGCATAGCTCCTGCAGAGGGGCATCTGTTCAGCTATATCTGGATGATGCCATCATATATAGGCCCTCTGCTGACATCTCATTGCTCAGTCATCACTTGGATTCTGATTTTCATCAACTGAAGGCATGGTTCCTTGCTAACAACTTGCTCCTGAACACTAAAAAAAACTAAAGCAATGCTTTTCCACCCACACACCTATAGAACCAATCTCACCCCCACCTCGCTGTTACCACTCTGAATGGTGAAACCTTAGAACAAGTACACTCTTTTAAATATCATGTCATTCTCCTTGACCCTAGCCTCTCCTCTGAAGTTCATCTCAATAAAACTATTACTATTCTTCAACAAAAGCTGGGTTTGCTCTACCGACTCCATCCACTACTATCTATAGCATCCTGCCTGAAGCTCGTCACTGCTTCCCTCCTCCCTCTACTTCCTATGACTCCCCCTATTCTTATCAATTAAGTGCTCTCCCCTAAACCAACTAAAGCAAGTATATCATAGGAAAGGGTGCATTGCCTGAGGAGCTGCCGCCCGCCAGCATCACTGCACTGTACTGGCATCTCTGGGCTGGCTCCAACTGTAACATAAATTCCAGTACTTCTCCCTTTGCCTACTCTATAAGCTCACACACCTATGCACTCCCACAAGTCTATCTGACGTTGTCAGAAAACCTGTCTGCCAGACCTTTCGCTCCTCCTCTCTCCCACTGTTATCTGTACCGTCGGCACGTCTAGCTGCTAGTAGAAGATCCTTTCCCTACACTGCACCTTCGGTCTGGAACTCCCTCCCTCTGTCTATCCTCTCTTGCCCTACCTTCCGAGTTTCAAACTTGCCCTACATAACTATTTATGTGACCTAGGTACTTGCTACTGCCTTACATAAATTCACTTACACTATCTTGCACACCAGCTGCAATTCCAAAGGTCCTATGTGTCAGGAACAGCACTATATTTTAGCCCTGCTCTTACCTGTGTGATTTATGTAGAGGTTCTGTACATTGAATTTGTTTTAGATTATTTATTAAATTTTGATCATCGGGTGAGCCCACTGGGCCCCAAAGGTCCCTTTTTCAGGGGCGACCCGAGGGTTACATTAAACATGACATGGGATTGGTTTGACAAAATACATAGCCAGAGTCAAGATAACAAGAGTCATACGTTATTACACGGGATAGTGAACACCACGGTACATAACAAGTGTCACCTGGATACATTGAGGTTGTATTACAAGTGCAAGCGAATCAAGGAGTGAGAAGACCTTGGAGTACATATCCTAGCAATTACAATTTGTGGAGGTAGCCAGGTACTCCTTAAGCCTGGTGCGGAAGGTGTAGGTGGAGGTGGATTCCTGGATGCCTTGGGGCAGGGAGTTCCATAAAGTGGGGGCAGTAAGAGCAAAAGACTTCCCCCCACCTTTGTTCTGACCCTGGGGACCGAGAGGAGCATCCTATCAGTAGTTCAGAGTAGCCTAGGGTTCCTCTTACAGGAGATGAGACCAGCGAGGCTGGGAGGAGGTGGGGAGTGGAGAAGTTTGTGGGTGAGGCAGAGCGAGGGGTACTGAAGCCTGCCCTCCCAGGAGGGCCAGTTAAGGTGGGATAGAGTGTTGCAGTGGTGGGTTCTCGGGCCTGCTGAAGAGGCAAAATGGGACACTTTGTGATAGAGAACCTGTAATTTATTTAGCTCTTGTTTAGCTGCTCCCTGGATAACAGGGGCTCCATAGGTGAGGGAGGGGAGCAGAACACTCGCAGCAATGGAGACGCGGGCCGCAGGTATCAGCTGGTCTTTCAGTCTGTACAGGGTCCCAAGTTTAGAGTGGATGTTTTTGGTTACCTGTTCAACATGCCCTTTGAGGGTGAAGCCCTGATCCAGGGTAAGTCCCAGGTATTTTATGGAGGGGACCACCTCAAGCTTCTTACCTGAGGTGGACATCAGTTTGAGGAGTTGACTTCTGTCCCGGTGGCCGGGACTGGGGCCAAACAGCATGGCCTTGGTCTTGTTAGGGTTGATTACCATTCTGTTTGTGACTAGCCAATTCTCTAGGGATATCAAGTCTTCTTGGAGGCCAGAGCAGAGTTCTCCCATGTTGGAGGAGGGCCGATAGAGGACTGCATCGTCAGCATATTGTACCACTGAACTTCCCCCACAGTGATTGCTGAGGTCATTGCTGTATAGCGAGAAGAGAAGTGGGCCAAGTATTGACCCTTGGGGCACCTCTTCAGTTAGGGGAAGGGGATCAGATAAGGAATCTTTCCATTTTACCCTCTGTGACCTGCCAGAGAGGTAGCTGGAAAACCATAGTAGGGAGTGACTGTCTAAACCAACCAGTCTCAGTTTGGAGAGCAATAGGTTGTGGTTAACGAGGTCAAAGGCTTTGGATAAGTCAATGAAGACTGCCCCTGTGGGGGTACCCTTGTCCAGCTCTCTGAGTATGTCTGTAGAGAACCTGATGAGGGCAGTGTCAGTCCTGTGAGTTGTTCTGAAGCCATGCTGTGAGGGGGCCAGAAGTTGGTGGGTTTTGAGGTAGTCCCGGAGTTGACTGTAGATCAGTCTCTCTTGTATCTTACCAAGACTACAGAGTAGGGAGATTGGCCTGTAGTTGTTGATCGATTTCCTCGTGCCTCCCTTATGGACAGGGACTATGTGAGCCATTTTCCAGGTATTGGGGATGGCCCCTTCCGCAATGGAGTGGTTGAGGAGCCAGGTTAGGGGCCTGGCGAGTGCCGAGGCCCCTTCCTTGAGGATTCAGGAGGGAATCCCATCAGGTCCCATTGCTTTAAGGGCTTTTAGTAGAGGGAGGACTTCATGAGGTCTGACTAGTCTAAGGTGGAAGGAGAGAGGGACGGTTATGTGAGATGTGGGGGTCGAGAGGACTGGGGGGTGGGAGGGAAGACCAGATTTGATCTGTTCTAGGTTGGTGAACGGACGGTTGAGTGCCATAGCGATGATGGTATCATCGCTGGTTAGCTGGCCATTTACCTCCATGGGGCCATGTTCAGCCTTGCTGGTGCCCTTTAGAAGCCCATTTAAGTGGGTCTAGAAAAGTCTAGGGTTCCCTAGACTCTTTTTCTGTAGGTCAGTGACATATTCGCGTTTTGCCACTTTTATGGCCAACTTACATTTATTCCTAAGGGCCTTATAGGTTGTGAGATCAGCTGGTATAGAGGACAGTTTGTATTTCTTCCAGGCTGAGTCCCTGTGTTTCGTAAGGGTTTTCACATCGGGGGTGATCCACTTATAGCAGGTCCCCTTGGTACGGAATTTCTTTATAGGGGCCAGCCGGTCAGCCACCAGAGAGAGTGCTCCTTGGAAAAAGGCAATGGCTTCATCCAGTGACGGGAGAAGTTTGATGGGACTCCAGTCTATACTGTTAAGGCATCCTAGCAGGTGCTCTGTCTGCATGTGGGAGAAGTCATGTGCCGCCAGGATTCACGGGCGGGCTCTGGGGGCCCTGTTTTTCCAAATGCAGAAAATGGGGGACTGGTCACTCAGTGCATCAGCTAGTATGCCTCCCGCCTGGACATTGGAGGGTTTGCTTGTGAGTATCCAGTCAAGGGTGGTGTGGTTACCTGTTTTATAATTCATGCGGGTGGGTCCAGTGATAATCTGTTCAAGGTTGGCATCCTGGACCAGTCCTATTAAGGAATGGCTGTCTTGAGGGGCCCAATTTAGGTTGAAGTCCCCCAGTAGGAGTAGTTCGGTGGATAACTCCTCATCCATGTCCTTTAGGAGGGCTTCAAGGGAGATCCTCATGTGCGAAGGGGGGTTGTAAACACATCCTATGTTGAGGTGTTTACAGGGTCCAAGGGTGATCCTCACAAAGGTAGCTTCGCTATCCATACTGGTGGATAGTTTCGGGGATATCTGTACGGCGTTCAGGGTGTCTTTCATGTAGATTAACACCCCTCCCCTTTTACCCAGCCTATCCTTTCTATGGGATATAAATCCCGAGACTGCTACCTCATGAGGTAGAATGTGAGGTTTGAGCCAGGTTTCAGATACCGCCAAAATATCGGGGTTGTATCTAACTAGCCAGGCTTGAAGTTCGTGAACCTTAGGACTCAGGCTGCATATATTCATATGAGCAATACGTAAACCCTTGGTGGATGCCCAGTGGGGGTCCAGCGGGGAGGAGACCAAGAGGTTGTGTGTGGGGGGGCCAGGATTTGGCTGGACGTCCCCAGCCATGAGCAGGAGGGTGGCAAGGAGGCAGAGGGTAGGGATCCTACCCAGGGGTAGGGTCTTTACTCTAATCTTTCACTTTCAGATGTAGACAATGTATAGGACTGCCAGAATCAGCTCTATATTTTAGCCCTGTCCTCACCAGTGTAGATTATGCAGCGCCTCTGTGCACTGAATTTTGTTATATTCTCTTCATTTTCTCCTTAAGATATCATTGTCTCATACTGTGTGTATTTACTTAGCTCTGGTTATTTCTGTGTATGGCTTTGTATTAAACATTTGTATTCTAACATTCTATGTACCTTCTTCCGGGTTGCCCCCTGAAAAAGGGACGGCATAGTCTCAGTGGGCTTACCCGGTTACCAAAATTCAAATAAATAAATAAGTGAGCAAGCTTGCTGCTGACAGGTTATTGCTGTGAAAGTCTGAAATGGGGCAGATATACTGCAAGTGTATGGAATTAAGCAATTAGACAAGCAGTGGAGAGGGTACAGGCTGAGGTGTATCAGCCTCTGTCGGGGACTACAGGCTGCACTATATCCAGCTGCTGTGAGGGCTGCACTGTATCCAGCTGCTGTAAGGGCTGCACTGTATCCAGCTGCTGTAAGGGCTGCACTGTATCCAGCTGCTGTTGGGGTTGCAGGCTCTGCTTTATCTAGCTGGGGGAGGGCTGCAGGTTTCACTGTATCCAGCAGCTGTTACAAAGCTGCATACTGTGCAGTGTCCAAATGCTCTGGGTAGGCTGCAGACTGCACTGAATCCAGTGGCTGGGGGTGCAGGCTACATTGCAGTTAGCTACGTGGGGGATGTGAGCTGCAGTGTATCCAGCTGCTGTAGTGATGGGTCTGGCTGCTGTGCCTCCGGATGGTGTGTGGTGGGGCTGCCAACGGCACAGTAGCCAACTGCAGAGGGGGCTGCTGCATGCTGTACTGTATCCAGCTGCTGTGGGAAGGACGCATGTTACACCCAGCTGTGAAGATGTTGCAAAGTCTATTGCATCCAGCCATTGTGGGGAGGCTACACTATATCCAGCTGCTGGGGATGCTGCAGACTACACAGTAGCCAGCTTCACTGGGGGCTGTCAGCTTCACTTTCCAGCTGCTTTTGGGAGGGAGCTGCTAGTTGTACAGTATCTAGCTGCTGTGGCAAGGCAGACAGCTGCCCCCAGTTCTGGATAGACTGCAGTTTGTACTGCATCTAGTTTCTGTAGTGAGGCTGCACTGTACCCAGCTGATGTGAGTAGGCTATTAGCCACACTGCATCCAGCTGCTGTTGGATGCCTGCAACCTGCATGGTATTTAGCTTCTGTGAAGGCTGTCGGCTGCAGTGTATCCAGACATTGTGGGGAGGCTGCAGGCTGATCTGTATCCAGTTGGTTGGGGGCTGCAGGATGCATTGTAGGCAGCTGCTTTGGGGGGGGGGCTGCAGGGTGCATCTTTGACAGTTGCTGTTGGAAAGCTGCAGGCACAGTATCACCTTATTCAGCTGCTGGGATGGGGACTGCAGACTGCACTATGTCCAGCTGCTGTGGAGGCTGCAGGCTACACAGTATTTGACTGTTCTGGGGAGGCTACAGGCTGTATTGCAACCAACCACTGTAGGAAAACTTACTCGACAGTCTCTCTGACATGATTCAGCTATGTTCCGGATCTCTAGACCCGGCGACTGAGTTGACAGCCAGGCCAGACAGTTGGCCTAGTGACAGGCCACAGGTGCTGATGCATGGAGTGTGGAGGGATGGTCTCTGTCTGTATCGATGATGACAGGATTCGGGCATTCGGCGGCACTTGGAATTAATTTGTTGGCGTGTGGCGCTGTTTTCTTGATCCAGGCAAGACTTACTTCTTGTGAGCATGATGTGGCAGGACCGCCACACCGTGCGTGATGGATGGACCTGAGGGCTGGGGGGGGGCGGGGGGACTGAAAGATGTGGTCCAGGGCTGGGTGGTGGTTCAAATCATCAACAGACCATATTGGAACAATTTAATTGGCTAGCAGCATGTTGTGCTTCACCTGACCTGCAGAGAGAATGTTCGTGGAGAAACAAAAATGCCACAAACAGCAAGCTGTTTGGATGGTTGAGACAGTGGGGCAAAGGAATGATCGACGATCAACCACCCTCCCACCACTGAGGTTTAGTCACACACACAGTGGGAAAGTATAGGGGGGTCAGGGAAGAAGAAAAAAAGTGTAAACAGAAACAAAACAACAAAAAAGAAATCAGTGGCCCCTCAAACTAGGGGGCCCAGGGCAATTGCCCCTTCTGCCCTATGGTTAATCCGGCCCTGCTGCCTGGAGACCTGCCAGTTCCTCTGCCTATTCTCTAGGCAACTTCAGGTGGCTTCCATCAAGACCCTCTCATTTATCGATCTTCAGATGTTTTAATTTATCTCTGACTTCTAGTTCCAATATTAATTTACCTTTGAATTCATGGGTCATGCTGGTAATATTAGAAATGTTTCTGTTCTCTTTAGATTTGAAAACACTGAGAAAGTATTCATTGAACTTGTTTGCAATGTTTTGTTCATCGTTTATTACTAGTCCTTCTACCTTTATTCTACCTATTGTTTTTTGTCCCCCTTTCAAGCTTCCTATGTAGTTAAACAATTGTTTTTTATTTCCTGGATGTTTTTTGTTATGTATGTTTCCATGTTGATTTTGGATTTTTTAATAATTTTTTTTGTTTTTATTAGGTACTACTTTATACTCAGTCTAGTTTTCAGCAGTTGGGTTTTTCTCATATTTCGTATATGCCTTCTTTCTTTTTATACACCTATTTTTTTTTAGAAAACCATTTTGGGATTCTTGCAGAACTAGAATATTTCTTCATAACTGGTACATATGTTGCTATACCGTATTGGATTTTGTTGTTTATGTGTTCCCATTTGGAGAGTAAAGATTCAACATGCATGTATTTTTTCTAGTCCCAAGATCTAAAGTATTCTTTCATGTCTTCATATTTTGTTTTACTGTAACATTTAATTTGAGTAGTGCCTCCGTATGTAGTATTATCCCACTGAATGTTAACATTTACAATATTGTGGTTGCTGTCTCTGAGAGGTTTCATGACCAGAATGCTGTTTAGTTCTTCCTCTAGATTTGTCAAGATTAGATCCAGTATACTAGTCCCCCCTCATGGGTACTAGGACTTTTTGCTCTAGGTTTTTCTCTAGAAGGATTTCAATAAATCTGTTTTCTATAGGGTTAGTCCCTGCTGAAGTTTCCCAGTCAATTTTTGGAAAATTAAAATCTCCCAGGAGTAGGTAATCACCTTCAATGTTGACTGATTGGATATTTTCCAGAAATGTCATATTTTCTTCCAAGTTTAGATTAGATGGTCTGTAACATAAGCCAGTTGTTAATTTTTTTATTGTTGATGTGTAGTTGTACTCATATATTTTCCCCATGTACTTTACTGTGTTTCATTTCAAGTTCTTCTGATGCTATGTGGTCTTTTTATATCAGGCATTACCTCCTCCTCGTCTATCACTATGGTCCTTGTGAAACAGTTGATAGCCTGATATGTTTTTTCCCCAATCATTGTCTGTAAACCACGTTTAAGTAGCAGCACAGATATTAATATTACCATCATACACAATATGTTTTAATTCTTCCTGTTTGTTCCATATACTTCTGGCATTTACTAATAACAGCTTGATGTTGTTTAAATTGTTTCATGGTCTTGCAATGTTTTTTCCTTTAGCATTAAAATAAGTTTTAGGTTTAAGTGTGGTTTGGTCCCCACCCCCTTCCTTATCAGTTTAAACATGAGTTAATATGTTTGTCAAAGAGGTTCCCAAGTAACTGACTGCCCTTTCTGTTCAAATGCGAACCATCTAGGCTGAATAGATATCTGCTACAGCTAAACATTTCCCATGTTCTTATGATCATGAAATTATTTTTCAGGCACCATTGTCTGATCCAGTTATTCATTTTAACAGTTTGTTTTGTTTAACCATGCTTTAGCTCTCGATACTGGTATAATTTCAGATAAAATAATGTCACAGCCTTGTTTATTTAAATATATATGTGCCTTTTTAATACAATGTGTTATTTCATACTCTGTTAATTTCTTAAGGCCTTTTTTTTCTGCATGGAGTAGTACCAGAGGTTTACTCTGGGTTACATTTCCCTCAGTATGTTTGGTAGTAGTGCATTTATGTCTTCAATCGTATACCGATGACGCAGTGACTCCCTGATGATGAAGACCATTAAAGTGACAGGATTTAGCCTAAATCTGTATGTCGCTGTGATGGTCCCTGCATGGCCAGGGGATTGACTTGCAGGGTGTTTGCCCCCCGGTCCAACTCCGACTCCGAGTTAGAATCCTAGAGACTGGGAGGTTCTAGGGGGTGCAGCCCCCCAATGGTAACACAGAGGCATCCCCGACACTGCATTGCCAACACTCAGCAATGCGGCTGTCACTGTCGGGGATGTCTCCGTAGCTGCTGTTGCTACAGTATGGTAAAAACATCTTCAATACCTGCCAGTGACAGTGACATACTTGTTACTTGTTCTTTTCTATTGGCTGTAGTAAAGGAATTAGTGTAATTAACCATAGGATGACCAATAATATAAACTGGGCATTTTTTCTTTTTTTGAGTCCCTGTTTTTTTAATTGAATGAGGAGTGTCATTAGTCACATTGGTGTGTTGAACTTGTTGATTTTCATTGTTATGGCTGTGGATGGAACCTACAGCCATCTTGCAGATGCTCAGCTGGAAAAATGGCTTATCGTGAAACACATTTTTTGGAGTTTTCAGTGTATCCTTCCACTAATGCAAATCAATATGGAATTTTATTAAATACTCCCTTCTTTCTGTTTAAAGATCATGTGCAACACTTTATTTTTGTTCTACAGATGGTAGTATTAATAAAAAAAATGCCTTTAAAGCACTGCCCTAGTTGTTGTTTACCCCTCTGCTTAATAAATATTGTAATTGTGCGTTCATGTTCGCAGCTCCATTTTCCTTGTGCTATAATTTGTTCCTGATACTCTGCTAAGCTGGGCTGCAGGCATCTGCAACATCATGTGGGATGTCTGTGAGCATTGCCATTTGTCAGAGATGCTGTTCCAACTTAGTGTTTCTTGATTAGCAATGGGCTGCTGTCAGGACATTTTGCTTTGATTTAACACTCTCCTCATCCTTATACTGAGTCCTTCATAATTTCTTTTAAGTTTTTAGATTTATGTGTTTAACAGTCTATCATTGCAGTGTTTGTAATCTGAGTACTGGAGAGGCCTGTGCCAGTGTCTAACCTACTCTCAAAATTTATTGTGTTTCCTGATAGTTTAAATAGTACTGTTGACAGTGGCTTTGCAACAGTGTGAGTTCTACTGCTCTATTTACCAATATAATCATTTTATTTCCCCAATTTTATAATGCTATCAACTTGCTAGAAAAGTTTGCTGCAGTATATTTTATATTTTAACTGACCTGAATATCTGTCTTTGTGGTTACGTTTTGTTCAGTTTTGATGTTTTCTGTTTTAATTTTTTGCTGATATGAAGCACTGCTGTGGCATTGGTTATAAAAATGGGAAAGGGTATGCACACAGTTTCTATCATTTTCCTAAAGATAACCATCGGTGCAAGCAGTGGGCACTTGGTGTTAAATGTGCCTGCTAGGAACCAATTGATCGTAGTGTTTCATGTGCAGGCCACTTTACAGAAGCTCAATTTACAATTTTCACAAACTCTTTTAGATACTATTGGTTTTATTCTAAGTCAGTGTTGCATGAAACCAGATGCATGCCCCACCATATTTTTCATTTAAACAGGAAAAACCAAAATGCCAGAGTAATGTCATTCAGAATAGGAAAAGGATTCAGGCAAGCGATAAATACGATAAACCATATTACAACTGTCGTATCTGAATTGTTGCTGAATGCTAACAGTGTGTCTATAAAAGTGGCTGAAAAAGACAGGTATTTATTTTACTGTTACTGGCAATGTACAGTAGTGTCTGTGTTTATGGGTTCATGATAGTGTTACAAATGTGTGCATTGCTGTCTGCTTTTGCTGGTTAATATTACGTTGGTGTGTATATTTGCAATATGTTAGTATATGCATGGATTTCTGTGTCTGGTGCTCATACATGTTTCTGTGTTGTTGCAGGGTAGTTTTAGATCACTTTTCAAAGTCGGTGGCTCACTACTCTTATGTTGGTGTGTATGGGTGAATGATATGACCCTATGGGTGCATGACAGTTATGCCTGGTTTATAGTGCACTGCTCAGTAATATATCTTTAAGGATGAGGTATTCTATTCTGGAAGAGTGTATGGGTGAAGGGCAATAGTACAAATGTGTGTAAAGTTGCAGACACTGTTATCTGCACTGATTTTTGTGCCCAGCATTCTTGTGAATGTCTGCATGTGTGCACAGTACTATTATAGGGGTGTGTATAGGTGCAGGGCAATGGTACAAATGTGCATATTTGTGCAAGGCACTTATGTACTGTTATTTTAGTTCAGATCATGGTTGCATATCTTTGTATTAATGCAGGGTACTGTTAAGTGTGTCTATGGGTGGAAGACAATGGTACTAATGTGTGTATGGGTGCAGCACACTTATGCCTGGTTATTGTAGTGCAGAACACAGTTACATATCTTTGTATGACTGTAGGTTACTGCTACAAGACTGTACATGGGTGAAAGGTCATGTTACAACTCTGTGTATGTGTGCAGGACACTGTGATGTCTAAGGATTTGTTGAAGCGCATTGATATGTATCTATATAAGGGTTTTTGGTAATGGTTGTTATTGTGCATGGCTGAGAGGAAATATAGAAACATAGAACTTGACTAAAGAGAGACTGAATATCTATCTACTCTGCTCTTGCTATACTAACTCACTCCACTGGCCTACTGCGCTGTTGTATTGTACCCCTTCCCCCCACTACCACACCTCGAACCCTTACTGTCCCTCTTGGGGACTATGATTCCTCTTGCTCTGTCCCAGTCCCATTTAAATCCTTGAAGGGAATTTTCATCCTACCAACCTCCACTTATGCTGCAAGTGACTGCATCCTTATTTTGTACAAATAGGACATAACAGTTTACCTTCTTTATATCACAGAGAAACTTGTATGTTTCAATCATATACTCACACTTCCCTTCTGGATTTCAGTGAATAGATGTTTAGAGCCATAGTCTGTCTAGATCTTTCCTCAGGTGAGGTCTCCAGAACTAGTCAATGCACTCCAGGTGAAGCATCACTAGGGATCTGTGTAGTGACAGAATCACCTTACTTTGCCTACTGTGAAAACCATTCCCTATAAAACCCAACATCTTCGATGCCTTTTTGTATGCTTTATTGCATTGCCTTGTTTACTGTAGGGAGTCACTGACTATGCCCCAGATATCTCTATCCTCTGTGGAAGTGGGAAGTCTAATTCCTACCAATAAGTATTCTGTGCATGGATTATGTCTACCAAAGTGCACTTGTGCTCACAAATGGGGAGCATGTACGGGAAGTAATGGTCAAGGAGCCATTGGGTGGGGAGTGACTACTGCACAGTGTGGTTCAGATTAGATATGGGCAGGGAAAACATCCTTACTAAGACCAAAATCTTGGATTTTAGAAGATTGGACTTCAGGAAAATGGGCGAAGTACTAAAGAGACACCTGGCAGGCATCAGACCAGATATGGGGCTGGACCAAATGTGGTTCATCATTAAGGAAGGAATACTGATTGCCACAGAGCAGTGTGTTAGGCTCAGAGGTAAGAACACATGTGCCAAAGTGCCAGCTGGTTGAGTTCTGGGGTTGCCCAGGTAGTAAGGAAAAAGAGGGAGGCCTATAGAAAATTCAGGAAGACCAAGAGAGAGGTGGATAGGGAAAATTACCTAAGGCTGGCTAGTGAGGCAAGTAAGGAAGTTCGGCGAGCTAAAGTACAGAAGGAGCTACAGATAGCTGAAGGAATTAAGAAGGGGTGAAGTCTTTCTTTCACTATATAAGTGAAAAAAGAGACAAGAAAGAAGGGCTTGTTAGGCTTCAGAAAGATGAGGAGTGGGTGGAGGATTATGGGTGGACATAGTGCCAGTAACCAAGACTTGGTCATTGCTACACCACGACTGGGATCATGCGATCCCTGGATATAAACTATACAAAAGGGACAGGATAGTTGGGAAGGGGAAGGGGTGGCAGTTTATATCAGGGAGGGAATAACTTGCATGAGGGAGGAGTGGGAGGAAGGGAAGGTGGAGGCATTATGGGTTCAATTAAGATCCAATAGAGGGAGAAAGGTGAGGTTGGCGATGGTGCACAGACCACCCAACCAGGATGAGGAGAGGGACAGAGAACTGCGTTCACAAATATTGGAAGCTGCGGAGAAGGAGCGGTGGTACTTGTGAAGGACTTCAACATGCACAAGGTGGACTCAAGAATACCATCAACAACATGTGCTAGGAGTCAGGTGATCCTAAAAGGACTGCAGAGTGGGTTCCTGACTCAAGGCATCACAGAACCAACAAAAGCAGAGGCAATGCTTGATCTTGTGCTCACAAATAGGGAGCATGTACAGGAAATAACAGTCAGAGAGCCATTGGGCAGGGGGAATCATTGCACAGTGTGGTTCCAGGTAGCTATGGGAAGGGAAAGTATCCAGACTAAGATGAAAATCTTGGATTTTAGAAGGTCAGACTTCATGAATATGGGTGAAATACTAAGGAGCCTCCTGGCGGGCATCAGAGCAGATATAGGGCTGGGCCAAAGGTGGTTCATCATTAAGGAAGGAATATTGGTTGCCACAGAGGAGTGTGTTAGGCTCAGGGGTAAGAACACAAGGGCCAAAATGCCCAGCTGGTTCAGTTCTGGGATTGCCCAGGCAGTAAGGGAAAAGATGCTGGGCTGTAGAAAATTCAATAAGACCAAGACAGAGGTGGATAGGAAAAATTACCTAAGGTTGGCTAGTGAAGCAAGTAAGGAAGTCCTGCAAGCTAAAACACAGAAGGAGCTGTGGATAACTGAAGGAATTAAGAAGGGGGAGAATTATTTATTTCACTATATAAGTGAAAAAAGAGACAAGAAGGAAGGAATTGTTAGACTTAAGAAAGGGGAGGAGTGGGTGGAGGATAATGGTGGAAGAGCAGAGATACTAAATGAACTCTTCTGTTCTGTATTCAGCAGGGAGAAGGATGGACCAGTGCCATCAGAAGGGAGAAGAAGAGCAGGGGAGAGGGGAACATAGATGTAGTGATAGAGGAGGATAGAGTGAGGGATGGGCTGCTAGCATTAAAGGAGGACAAATCACTAGGCCCAGACAGAGTACATCCAAGGGTACTAAGGGAACTGGCCAAGGAGCTGGCAGGGCCTCTGACAAACCTATTTAATAGTTCACTTAGGTCAGGTGTGGTACCACAGGATTGGAGAACAGAACATGTTGTGCCCTTTCACATAAGTGGTCCCAAGAATGACCCAGGGAATTACAGACCGGTCAGTCTGACCTCAGTTGTGGGCAAGCTCATGGAGACCATGATAAAGGAAATGGTGGAATATCTAGAAGAACATGGTCTCCAGAATTCGAAGCAGCATGGGTTCATTGGAGGGGGGGGGTGAGATAGTGTGAAACAAATCTGATTGACTTCTTTAACTGTGTCACTAAGACAGAAGACAGGGGCTAAGTGGTAGACATCCTCTGTCTGGATTTCAGGAAGGCCTTTAACTCTGTGCCCCACAAAAGGATGATCAGAAAGTTGGTGGATCTTGGGGTTGGGGATAAGATGACCAGATGGGTGGATAACTGCCTGAGAGAGAGAACCCAGAGGGTGGTTGAGGGGGGAGAGTTATCTGGCACCAGAAAGGTCACCAGTAGGGTACCACAGGGCTCAGTGCTGGAGCCAGAGTTGTTCAATGTCTTCATCAGTGACACTGGGGATGGTATAAAGGACACAATGTGCCTATTTGCTGATGACACCAAGCTCTGTGGGAAAGTGGACACAGCTGAAGGGATACAGGACCTACATAATGACCTGGAAAAGCTGGGGAGGTGGTCCAGGATCTGGCAGCTTGGCTTCAATGCCAAGAAATGCAAAGTTATGCATATTGGAACCAAGAATCCCAAGATAGAGAGGAGCAGAGGGACCTGGGAGTGATGATCACTAGTGACTAGTACCACACAATGCAAGAAAACAGCAGCAAGGGCAAACAAGAAGCTGGGGTGCATAGTTAGGGGGATCAGCAGTAGGAGAGAGGAGGTTATACTGCCCCTGTACAAGTCACTGGTAAGGCCACATCAAGAGTATGGACTTCAGTACTGGTGTCCACACCTCAAAAATGACATTTACCTGCTGGATAAGGTACAGAGGAGGGTCAGCAGGGTAAGGTATATGAGGAGAGGTTGAGGGCACTGAATAGGTACTCCATGGAGGACAGGGGAGAGAGAGAGAGAGAGAGACAGAGAGAGGGGACATGATTGAGACTTGAAATACTTTAAAGGTATAATAAGGTGGATAAGGAGGATCTCTTTTAATTGAGCGGCAACCACGACACATGGGGGCACAGTCTTAAGATGGAGGGGGGAGGTTTAAGAGGGTGGTCAGGAAGAACTTCTTCACAGAGGGGGTGGTGAACACTTGGAATGCACTGCCAGAAGAGGTGATTTCATTGAACACATTGGGCAGCTTCAAGAGAGGCTGGGACAGGAACTGGGGAATGAAAGGATCATGGGTAGGTAGCATGGGAGGAGTGGGGAGGGGGCAGGGACAGTAGCTCAAGCTCTGGACCCTGCAATATGCACAGACTGGATGGACCAAATGGCCGTCTTTTGCTGGCTTCTTAGTATGTTAGAATGACTCCTACTGTGCTTCCAAACAGCCTAATTTTATTTTCTCTGAGCGAACACATTTGGAATAATGCCAAACAAATGTAAATATCTTGGAAAGTATACAAGTTAGACATACACCACTTGCATGTATGTTGTTCAGGACAAAAAGATCTTTCAAATAAAGGTAGTCATGAAACTGAATTCGTTATATATATTTTTAAAATATAGCCATCCAAAAGGTGAAAATAATGAAGAAAAGTGAAAATTCGGGTAATCAGATGGCCATATTTTAAAAAAATATAATTAGTGTAGCTCAGTGAATAGGCTCATTTGAAAGGTATTTTTGTCTGAACAACTTTCATGCTAGTTGTGTATGTGTAACTTAAATACTTTCCGAGAACATTACATTTGTTCTGCATGGCTCCTACTGTGTTGGCTCAGAGAGAAGAAAGTGTGGCTGTTTGGTAAGAAATTGGTAAGGGGATAGCTGACAGAGTCTGGTAGAAAATGGAGTTCACTCCAAGGAAGGGAGAGTAATTGGGGGGGGTACCTCAGTATCAGTGCTGGACTCAGTCCTATTTAATGTCTTTATAAGTGAAATTGCAAAGAAGCAGGAAGGGAAGGTTTGACTCTGCATGATGATACCAAGATCTGTAGCAGGATGGAAAAGTATGAGCAGAGACCTTAGAAGACTTGTACAGTGTTCAAGAGTATGGCAGCTAGGTTTCAACATAAAAATGTAAAATAATGCACTTGGGGCACAGAAATCCAGGGGTAGAGTACAAAATGGGTGTAGTGGTGTTGATAATATTAAGAAAGCACACATTCAAAAAAAAAAAACTTTTACATACAGTTGATTACTGTTTAACAGTATTGTGTGTCTATGGCTGCCACTGTACATCTGATGCAAACCCATGATCATGTTCTTCACTTGAAGTGAAGGGGGGGGGCATAACTACCTCCTTGTTTTTGTTTTAATGGGGTCAGATGACAAGCAAGTCCCAGACCAGATCTGTAGTTTGTTAATAGTCTCCTCCTGAGTCTGATTTTTATGGCTGCATGGGCCAAACTCCACAGATGTTATGCTATCATTAGATTTGTATAAGAGCACTTTGGAATCACATGACCAGACTACTGTCTGATGTGCTGTCACAGTTCTCCAGCATAATTTCCAATGATTCTGTTTATGCAGCCCTCCCCCTCGGTGGGCCGAATAAACACACCTCCTTCCCGGTGCACTACTTCTCCTTTCTGCAACTGCGGAAGTTATACCCGTCATGGACAACGTGACGGCATTGACTTAAACTGCGCATGCACAAGTATCGTCCATACGTGGTCATGTCAGTGCCACCATGTTGCACATAGCTTACTCCTGGGCAAACTACACATGTGCGAATATCATGCATGCGCAATACTGTAATTGCTGCAGTACTAGTTACAGCTGACTCCAGTGCGGTGAGTGCACTGCATATTGTTTTCAATGCTCTTGCCACTCCTAAAAGCTCTCCACAGTCATATCGACTCTGACCAGAGTTTGTTAGTACCTGTTGGTGCTTGTTCATTTGTATCTGTTTCTGATAATGTGTCCATAATCTCCTGTGTTTCGCTGTTTATGCTGTCTATAAGGGTCATGAGAGGAGCAAACTGATTTTCTACTGGGATTGGGAAGTCCATAGCTTGGCTGCCTTTTTTTGTATAGGGTTTTCTGTGTCATTACATTTAACTCCCTCTTCATTTTCCTTTGTTCTTTTACTAATCCATTCCAGAAAATGTTCTAAATTATTTCCATTATCAGTGGTGTTTGACAAAGGAGTAGTAAAACATTTTAGCTGTAATTCAAGACTTATTATTTTAATTCTTAATTTTTTTATCTCCTTGCATTGCTCACATGTGTACTGTTTCATGTCTGTGGTATCCTGTATATAAAATTTGTTACAGGTTTTACATTTAATTCCATTTTCTCCACTTGTCAGCATCACAAGAGTACCTTCCATAGTTAGACTAATTGAACCTACACAATGTAGACACAGGCACCTTACTTTCCTGCATTGGTCTACATATGCAATGGTTAGTGGACAAGATGGAAGGGCACCATTTCCTGTCTTTCCCTGCTGACACCGGCAAATGCCACTTGCCTCTGTCCACATCACCTCCACTTGCTGAGGCTCCAATTGTATGGTGCGCCTGGAAGAAGTAGAGTTCCCCTTAACTCAGTGGGTTGCCTAGCAACACCAAGTACCTGCCAGACTGCAGCTGTAGCTAAAGGCTGCCTTTATCAAGGCAGTCTAGTCAACCACTGACAAGCTGAAAGGGCTCCATCAACTACACAGAGCTGTAGCAGCTGATATAAAACCTCTGCCCCTCGTAAAACAGGAGGTGGAGGTCACATGACCTGAAGTCTGATTTAGTTCAGAACACACAGAAGATTCAGTCCTTTAACTGTAAAAACAACTGTGCCCTGTGTAAAAAAGCTTGGAGCCACTTTGTTTTGAACCCCTCTCCAGTCAGTAATCACTCTGAGCTCTGCTCACTGAGGCTCTGATTTTATGGTGAGCCTGGCGGAAGTAGAGTTCCCCTTCACTCAATGGGTTGCCTAGCAACACCAAGTACCTTCCGGACTGCAGCTGTCGCTATAGGCTGCCTTTAAAAAGGCAGTCTAGTCAACCACTGGCAAGCACAAAGACCTCCACTAACTTCACAGCTAGGTGCAGCAGCCAATATAGAACTTCTGCCCCTCGTAAAATGGGAGCTGGAGGTCACATGATCTGAAGTCCAGTTTAGTTCAGCACACACAGAAGATTCAGCCTCTTAACTGTGCCCTGTATAAAAATGTTTGGAGCTACCTTTGTGGTGAACCCTCTCTAGTCAGTACTCACTTGTTTGTCTTGTTATACAAATTGTTTATACACATTTTTTCATTCGGTCAGATCCACTGCCAGTTTTATTTATTGTTCTTAGGGTGGATGTCTTCTACAGAAAGCACTTTTATCTGGCTGGCTAATGCAGAAATGTTTAGGCATGTTACTTCTGGTGGGTGTCACTATAGGAAGGGGTACATCTTTGTCTGTAGTTTCTGTTTTCTCTTTGTTGTAGGCTGGAGACAATTTCTGTATTGTATATAGGACTATGGGGCACCTGATTGGATTTTGTGATTATTGTTGCTGTTTTTGTAATATATATTATACAATTATAATTTCAATAAAATATGAATACAAAAAACAGTGAATCTTTCACTTTTTTTGCATTAAATAATCCATAAACTCAGAAATACACACAAAAGAAAAGGGAACATAAAATGGAGATTTAACTGTTCTCCTTCCTCTTCCCAGAAAGAAGAATCTGGAAGATCACTAATATACAATAGGTGCCTGAGAGTACTGTCATGGGGTGGGGGGGACAGAGCCTGGATACACCCAGTTTGATTTGCAACCCTGACAGAGTACTTAGTAGTTGTCTTCAAATTTAAAGAGATGATGATCCTGTACATCTGCACGTGCTTATGGTATAGTTCTCCTGTGCTGGGAGGTACTCTATGTCTTTTTGAATAGGGGGATGTCATGACCCTTTTTTTCTGTAAAGGGGATATGTACATTCTTGGCAATTCCAAATAAATTTACATATTACCTTCTACCAGTTCACCAGAGACCTGAGAGGTATAGTATATAGCAGTGCTCAGTGATAGGTCCTATTATACTTAAATATATCCTAATACTATTACCATGATGACCCTAGTCTAAACTAGATATCATGCTAGGAAACAGGTAAACTAGATTACCAGTGTACAACCAGCAACTTATAGGCTTAAGGATTCTTAACTGTGATTACTGATTAGCATCCTGTGACATGGCACACTCTATTCCTGAGAACACCTGTAGGGAAAAGGAAATGCCACAAAGAAGTCCAGATTGCCCTCTTCCTATATATATTGTCAGAAACAAATGGATCAATTTCTTGGGGATGCTCCAGCCAACTCATGATTATTCAAAAACAAAGAATGTTTGGGGTCCCAGTAAAAGCCAAAACTTGATTCATCTTCTTCATTGCTTTTGCCAAATGCCTGATAGAGAGGGGTGATGTTTCGTGAGTAGTATACCACTTCATCAGACCCAGTATATGCAGTGCCATTCTTTCATTCAGTATTCTTTAACTCTCCTCAGATGCTCAAAAACAACTCTTTCCTTATAAGGTATTTCATTTAGCATCTCCAATGGATACCATCAATTTCTGGCAGTATTACAACTTAGTTTTGCATCATTACAACAGCAGGAACTCACCCAGTCCTCCAGCAGGCTCTCTAAGGGTTAAAGATCACTCTGTCACCCCTCTCCAGCAAGAACCAATTTTGAACAGACCCTGCAATGGGCCAAGGATTGCGTCCCTTGACACAACCTGCCAATGTGAAGAAAATATCTCTGCCCTGGCATGCATACTATTTTTAGTATACTAACAGAAAAAAAAAGTGCCAGCAGAAACAGGCCTTATGGTCTATCAAGTCTGCTCAATTATGCAGCTAGCCCCTCATCTTGCAGCTGCCCCACCTTACACTACCCTATTCATATTTACCCCCCCCCCCACTCTATCTCATCCCTCTTGAAACCACCCACCGTTCTACTGGACACTACCTCCTCCGGAAGAGTATTCCACTTGTCTACCACCCGTTCTGTGGAAAAATGTCTCCTGATTTCTCTCCTGAGTCTCCCCCCTCCGGTCTCAGCTGATGCCCTCTTGTGTCTATTCCCCTCCAAATCTTGAACATTTATTCTGTATTAGTCTTGTTTATCCTCTTTACATATTTAAAGGTATCAATGATATCCCCCATCCCTCCTGTCTTCCATGGAAAACATGTTCAGTTTGCCTAACCTATCCCCGTACAATTTTCCCTCCAATCCCTGTATCATCTTTGTCACCCTATGCTGCAACCCCTCCAACAGCCCGATGTTCCTCTTCAGGAATTAGCACCAGTACTGCATGCAGTATTCCATGTGTGGCCTGACCAGTGACCTGTACAGGGGAAGGATCACCTCCCTATTTCTGGAGGAGATATCCCTTGCCATACACCCCAGCATCTTGTTGGCTTTTGCTGCCACCTTTTTGCACTGTGCTGAGCTGTTCATACTCCCCATTATAAGCACCCCAAGATCCTTTTCCTCCTCGGTGCTTTCCAACTGTACCCCTCCTAGCTGATAGCTCCTCCCCTGGTTCCTGACTCCAAAGTGCAGTACCTTGCACTTCTTAGTGTTAATCCCCAACTGCCATGTTTCTGACCACTCGTGTAGTTTGATTAGGTTTGCCTGCAGTCCCTTCCACATCTCCCATCTTCATATCGTCTGTGAACAGACTGATCTCACTCTGGATCCCTTGTGCTATATCAGCTATGAATTTCCCAAACAGCACCAGTCCAAAAACAGATCCCTGTGGCACCCCACTGGTTACATCCCTCTGTGCTGAGAGTCCCCCCACCACCACCCTCTGCTGCCTTCCCTTCAGCTGGTTGGTGATCCATTTGACCATCTTTTTTCCCACCACTATATATTCCAGCTCCCCCCCCCCAGCCTCCCATGTGGCATGGAATCAAAAGCTTTGCTGAAACCTAAATACAGGTCATCTACCACATGGCCCTTGTCCATTTTCCTGGTCACCCAGTTGTAGTACTCAACTAGATTTATCTGGCAGGATCTTTGCAAGACAAACCTATGCTGCTGACCATCCTGGAGTCCATTGTGCTCCAAAAATGTTACCAGCAGCTCTTTTAAGATTGTCTCCATGAGCTTCCCCACAATTGATATGAGGCTCACTAGTATGTAGTTGCCCGGTTCATCCTTAGGGCCACCTTTGTGAATTGGCATCACATGGGCAATCCTCCAGTCTTGTGGGATGCATCCTGTGTCCAGGAAGGTATTGAACAGGTCAGCCAGTGGCCCTGTCATGATCTCCACTGGTTTCTTAAGTATTCTAGGGTGAATGCTGTCTGGTCCCAGTGCCTTGTCCGTCCTCAGTGCCTTTAATCTCTCCAGAACCCTGTCTTCTGCGTTCCCTGTATCAGTCACCCCCCCATTCACCCCCCCACTCCCCTGAGGTATCTTCCCCCCTTTTGTGAGCACAGAACAGACGTACCTCGTTAAGTGCCTTGCTTGCCCCCCTTTCTCTACCCACCCATCTTCCTTCCTGATCCTCACAATCTGGTCTTTGTTTTTCTGTCTCTTGCTAATGTGTCTGAAGAAGTCCTTTTCTCCGTCCTTAATGCCCTGTGCCAGCCTCAGGTCTCTGGAAGCCTTGGCTGCTCTGACTAGACTGATAACCTCCCTGAACTTCTTCGTATACTCTTCTTTATCACACACCCCCGATTTACTGAATCTCTGAAATACTTTTCCCTTGGCCCTGTCCCCTTCCATGACCACCTTAGTCAACCAACTGGGCTTCTTTGCCCCTCCCTTCTTTCTCTTGTCCTTGTACATGTCTCAGTAGGCTCAGCAAGCCATGTTTTAATAATATCCCACTTCTGACAAGCATTCATGCTTGGCTGAATTCCTCCAGATGCTTGCACCAAATTTCCCCAATCTTTTTAAAGTCTGCCCCCTTAAATTCGACCACCCTTGTATCCGCACCTCCTTTTTCCCTTCCCATATTGAGCATGAACCATACTGAGTGACTGCTCTCTACCTGGAGCAAAGCCAAACAACCCTATGGAATTCCTCCAGCTAGTGGGTCCAACGGACGCGCTTCCCAACCTGGACTCAGGAACCAAAACAGTCCGCCCGGGGCTCCTGCCAGCTATGGCTCCAGTGGGTGTTGTCTGCCTGAAGCAAAGCCAAACACCCCCAAAGAATGCCTCTAGCCAGCAACACTGACAGCCGTGCTCCCCAACCTGGACTCAAGGTACTAACCTGACTGGGCTCTCCCGGCTTGTAACCTGTAGTTTCCATTGGCTTTCTATGATTGACATTGGCTACAGCTATCTTATTTTAAACTAGCTTTGCCTTGCTGCTTTTGGCACTCTCTCTTTGGGCACTTTCTGTGACAAACATATATGCAGGTTTTTCAGCCCCCCCACCTCAGCTTCTTATTAAATACTCTTCCTGCACTACAAACCCCGCCTCCTCTATCCAAGCTACACCTTTCTTTAACCCTTCTCTCCCTGTTGTTACAGATAATGGCACTTCTCTTTTTCCTGTGTATCCCTACCTACCTTTTTAATAGCATGACCAAATTGATAAGATCCCTGTTGATCACTGGGTTAACAATACTCATCCTACAACAGCTCTTTGTCGGTTTTCACCCTATAGCCATACCAAAATCAGCTTTGAATTTAAATGATTTTACTTTCTCCAACATGATTACTGCCTCTCACAACCATGTTGATCATACCCCTGTGATCCTCCCAAGGTTCCCTCTGTACCATGCCTTGTTATTTACAGCCAAATGAATAAGAATCAAATCTCTCCTGACCCACTCGTTTATACACTGCAAGCTCTGGTACCAGCTGCTCCTTGTCCTATTACTATCGGGGGACATAGAAACAAATCCAGGCCCTCTGTCACCACCTGGAGGTGAAATAGGGAAATGGTCCAATAAAAAAGGGCTATGAATCATACACTTTAATGTCAGAAGCCTCATAAAAAAATTTCTGAATTAGAGGCCTTCGTGGATCTATATTATCCTGACATCATCTGTCTAGCTGATGCCTGGCTCAAGCCCTCCATCACTGATACTATGTGCACACTAAACAACTACAGCCTTGTTAGCAAGGACAGAGCATCCTGTAAATGGGGCAGGGGAGTGGCAATCTATTTTAGGAACCATCTTAATCTCTCTCCCTAGCTACAACCCCCTCAGAATGTTCATGTGAATCTCTCCACACTGTCCTCCTACTTGGCTCAAAAACGCTGCACATTGTATGTGTCTACAACCCACCCCGTAGTGGCACCTCAGGTCTCTCTGAGCTACTTGAGCTCTCTGTCTTCATATCTGGCCACAATGAACTGCTTATTCTTGTGGATATGAACCTGAACTGGATGGGGCTCACACATAACACTCTTCTCTCCCTGGTCCAAGATTTTAACCTTCACCAAATCATCTCTGATCCAACTAGAGTGACATCCACCTCTGCATCAAGTACATTTATTGACTGGATACTATCTAATCACATTGACAGGATTGCAGCTGCAGATACTCTGCCTGACACTATCTCTGACCACGCTCCGATCCTGTGCATTTGGAGTCCCTCTGCAACTCCCTCCCTTCCACCATGGTTAATTACCTTCCACGACTATGCAAAACTAGACCACACTATCTTCCTTAATGAGATCTCCTCTATTGATTGCACTTATTTATATCAAACCCTCAATACTCAAGCAGTGCTCAACTTCTTTATTGAAAAATTTATGACCCAACAAGATAAACACCTTCCTCTCATCTCACGGCGTGTCCAAACAAAACAAACCAGATGGCTTCACAAAGGTCTTCTGGTCTACCTTCGGACCAGGGACAAAAGCTAGAGAAGCTTTAAAAAAATCAGGCCTCATGTCTGACTTTAATAACTACAGACCTCTATGAAACACCTGCAAAAAGTAAATTAGGCTAGCCAAAAGCTCCTATTGTAAAGGACTCCAACTGGATGCATCTGAAGACACTAGAAAGTTCTGGGCTCACATCAAAACAGTTCTGAGCTCTAAACAACATCACTCAGATAACAACATGTTCCTGAATGGTACCCACTGTAACAACCCATCTACTATTGCTAATGCTTGTAACATTAATTTCTCTGACCTCTCCCAAATACTCAGAAGTTTTTTTTTTTCTACTTTCTATTTCTACGCCTCTACTATCTCCTAGCCTCCACTCCTTCAGGCCACCAAGGTGTTCTGCTTCCTGACCCTACCGACTACCCCGGAGTCTGCTCCTAGAGTGCCACACACTCGAATCCTCAGGGTCCCTTGATGGCCCTGATTACCCCCCCCCAGGTGGGGTGAGGAACGAACCCTCCTAACTCTCCTCTATCCCCAAGTGATCGAGCTGCGCACAGCACAGTCTGCCCCTTTATCAGTTGGCAGGTGGTGAAGCAGGCAATGTTGATCGTCATCTAGGAGGCTTGGGAGATGTTTTTCCTCCTTCCTCTCTAGAGAGCCCGACGTGCAATGACGTCAATGCACTAATGTGCAGACGTCTGCCAGCTCTCCCCTATGTTAATGCCCACACCTGCCGAACACCCAGCCTCCGCTGGGTGTCACTGCAGTGCGGCACATATCCCTAACCCACCCCGAAGGAAGGAAAGCTGTCATGGGGCACTCAATCCTTCCTTCCCCCAGCCAGCCCCCGGCGACCTAAGTCCATTCTTGAACCTGGGTCGCTGGTGCGGCGCGAGGTGTGGCGTCCAGCGCCTCAACCCTCAGTGCCACCGGGCCGGCATATACTCAGCAGTTTTCAAGTCATCACCACCCATAAACAGCCATGAAACTGAGAACAACTCATCCAAACATCCCCCTTTCCACTTTAAGCCATCTCCAGACCTGACATCATCAAGCTTTTAGGCACCATCTCAGACTACACACGAGTCGGGTCTGATGGCCTTGAGCCAAAACTGCTCAAACTGGTGGCCCCCTTCATTGTGGCACCAATAGCCAGAATTTTCACCCTGTCTTTTTGCCAAGGACATTTTCCCAAGCATCTGGAAAATTGCCAGAGTCACCGCAATTTACAAGAAAGGAGATTAAAAGACATCTCCAACTACCCTCCCATTGCCATTCTATTGGTACTGAGCAAGATCCTTGAAAAGATTGTAGCCACACAAATCACTGAATTCCTCTCCAACTACAACTTGCTCTCACCATATCAGCATGGTTTCTGTAAAGGGCATTGCACCTCCACTGCCCTGTTCCAGCTCACAGATGACATACTTCATGCTATGGACTCTAGCCTCCTAACTGGGGCCATATTTATTGACCTCACAAAAGCTTTTGATCTGGTTGACCACACCCTTCTACTGACCAATCTTACATCCCTTGGCTTCTCACAAAGCTCGGTTACCTGGATAAATAGCTATCTATCCAATCGATATCAAGTTATTAAATTGAGCTCTGCAATGTCTGGTGAATCCCCTGTTATACTCGGTGCCCCCCAGGGGTCAATACTGAGGCCTCTCCTTTTTTTCTATTTTCATAAACCAGATTGTGCTCAACATCCCATCTAGCTCGATCATCCTCTATGCAGATAATCTTGTCCTATATAGTTCCAGCTCTATACAGGACATAAACCTGAAACTATCCTCTGCTTTTCTTCATGTCCAATCCTGGCTCACTAACAACAAACTTCTTCTCAATGTCTCCAAGACACAGGCCATGATCTTTGGCTCTGCCACCAAACTGAAAACTTGTCATGATCAGCTTAAGATTCTTGGTCCTGATGGCCCCCTCTTGGACACTGTGAGTGCATTTAAATACCTTGGGGTACTACTTGATGAAACACTAGACTTTGACCAACACATCCAGCCCACTTGCAATGCAGTAAACAGCAAAACTGGGGCTGCCTACAAAACAAGTCATGTGCACCCTCCCTCCGCTAGACTGGCCATTGCACATGGTATTCTAGTACCATCACTTGCCTATGGTTCTGTCACCTACATCAATACCTCTAAAGCCTCGCTTCACCACCTGCAACAACATCTGCTGATATGCCTCTGCTTCCCCTTGGTTAAAACACTGCTGCCTACTCTATGCTGACCTCAACTGGCCTTTCCCCTCCACCCATCACTTGCTCCCTGGTCAACAACATAATCAGATCTAACACCCCAATGTCACTAAACACCCTTCTAATGTCTCACTCCCCCACCCACAGCCTAAGTTCCACTGACCTAGCCCTACTACACGTGCCCAAGTGCAAAATCACAAAGGGTGGCACTGCTTTCTGTCATGTGGCCCCTAAGCATTGAAACTCCATACCCATGGAAGCTCGTATTGCACCCACACACCATCTTCAAACACAAACTACGTAGCTTCCTCGTAAACCCTGAATCCTGCACCTGCTTTAAACCTCCCTAATCATCTCAAGCTGCAACCCTATCACTCACATCCTCCTCTAAACACCTGCCTCCCTTTCCACCTAGATTATAGCCTCCTCCCCTCCCTACTTATGCTTTGCTCCTTCCCTTTCCGCTGTTACTACTACCGGGTTTACTCACAGTACTTATGATGCTATCTGTAAACCAATTCTTAAGCCATTTAGTTCTGTTTTTGCCCAGCCAGTGATGAGTCAGTGGGGACACATATATATATATATATATATATATATATCTCACACACATATATATATATATATGTACTGTATAATATGGTCCTCTGCTGACAACTGTTACAGCACTTGCCTTAATTTCTATGTCTGCCTATTGCTTTGTATTTCCATTTGTTTTTTAAATCCTGCCATACAATTTTCGTGATGTCAATTTTTGTCTATGACCAAATGTAATTGTTAATTTGTATAACTTATCTTGCTATACCATCGTCATTACTTTGATGTAACACTGTTTGTAACTTTGTAATCTCCCGGGTCATGCCTGAAAATAGTAACAGCTTGTGTCTAGCACACCCACCCAGTTATCAAAAACTAAATAAATAAATAAACCACACAGCATGGTGGTCACTCCCAACCAGAGGGTCCTCTACACCCAGATCCCTTACAGCCTCTCCATTTGATAACACCAGGTCCAGAGTCCTTCCTTCCCTAGTCATCTCTTGGACCAACTGCACCAGGACGCTGTCCAGAAATGCTTCTAATATGACCTGCTCCTTTGCACTCATGGTGGTTGGGGTGCTCCAGTCCACCTCAGATAGGTTGAAGTCCCCCACCACCACTGTGTTCCTCCTCCTCCTACAGATCCTTCTAATCTGTTCAGCTAACTCTCTATCCAGGTCCTCCCCTTGCGCTGGTGGTCTGTACACTACTGCCATCCTCAATGTTCTATTTTTTGGGTCCTGAAACTACATCTATATGGCTCCTGTCCTACCTTCCTCCCCCACCTCCCTTATGCCACTTATCCCCTCCCACAAATAGATTGCCACACACCCTCCCCTTAGCCATCTCCTTCCTGAATATCTTATACTCTGGGATCATCAAATCCCAGTCCTGGTACTCAGTGGCCTACGTTTCCATGATGGCCACAATGTCCACCCTCCCCACTGCCAAAAGAGCCTGTAACTCAGCTGATTTATTATCTAAGCTTCTTGCATTCAGTGAGTCCACCCTCCAGTTTGTTCCTCCAGCCTGTTCCTTTTCCCTCCCTTCCTCAGTTCTCTTCCCTCTTAATCCCCCCATGCCACTTCCCCTATTCCTTCCCCAATACCATGGGGGTTAAGCTCATTTGGCTCCCCTCTCTGGGATTCCTGCCTACCAGAGGTCCACTCACCATGCCCCCCAACAAGTTTAAATCCACCTTCATTGCTATGTACCCCTCTAACTTTTGCTTTAATAATCCCGTCCCTTCCCCACTCAAGTGTAGCCTATCCCCTGCATATAGATCATTATTGTCCCAGGTGCTGCACCAGCCTCCCACTACACCGTACCCCTTGGACTGACACCATTCTTCCAGCTATATGTTGAACTCCCCAATCCTTCCTTTCCTCACCATACTCACACAGGGTACTGAGAGCACCTCTGAGAAGGCCACCGATTCCCCTATCTCCTCGCAGAGCCTTCTCCTTTCCTCAAAAGTCTCTCTCACTACTTCCACCATCTCCACTGCTATAGCATTCGTACCCACATGCACAGCTATATGCAATTTCTTCCTACCCCTGCTTGTGCACTTTAGAATTGCCTGCCCCTCCCTGCCTGCCGTTAACCCAGGTATGGACTCCACTCATATACAACAATGCCTTTCCCCCTTACTACCCCATCTGAACCTTTCAAGTATGGAATTCCCCAACACCAATACACCCCCTTCCTCATTTCTCATTTCTCATCCCCACCCCCACCCTTTTACCTAGGTGCCCATTTCTAGAGTCTGGCATGTTTGTAGCTCTACCCTTCCCCCTGAGGTAACCCTCTCCACCCTGACCCGTCCTCCCTTCACTGCCCTCTCACCATCCTCCACAACCTTCCCATCCACCCTGGACCCCCCTTCTGCTATGCCCCTCTTGTCCTCCCTACCAGCATTGCTCCTCTCCCCTTTACCCGTGTTCCCTTCATTCACCCTTCCAGCTGTGCCCTTCCCCCTCTTTACCCATGCCACTTTCTACTGACTGACTACTGTCCTTTATGCAGTCTCCTCCTGTACCCTCTCCTGCCCCCTTCTGGACTCCCCTTCACTCTCCTCCTCCACCACCAATGTGGCCAGCACAGCAGACCTATTTCCTGCCCCCTCTGGACTGCTGTGTATTCGCACCTCCCTTCTTACCTGAGCCTTGCCTCCATTGCTCAGCCTCCTGACCATTCTGCTCGTATCCCCCTTCCCATGACTCTCAGTTGGAGGCCCTCCAACCCTTGATTCCCCCCCTCCCCATTCTCTCCAGCGCTCTACTGAGCCACAGAACGTCTTCCTCGACACTTCCCAGCCTGTGACCGATTAGACACCCTCCTAGCTTCCACTGTATTTTCATCCATACTGCCACCCCACATTCATTGCAGCCCACTATTCTACCATGTTGACATCCCCTGCATCCTGCTTCCCCGTACCACCCCTTCCCTCACTGCCCCATCTGCCCCATCACTGCCACTACTCCTAGTGTGTCCATCCCCACCATGCTCCATTTGCCTACTGAAATGTCTTACTGCCAACATTACTCACTCTGCACTCACCTTGTTGTACCTTCTTAAACAGTAAGTCAGTTGTTAATTAAATAGTAATCTCTACCACAACAACTTTTTTCTTGTGCCAAATCATCAACTAAGATGCCACTAACTACCTAACCAAAAATAAAGTACAGCCCTAACTAGTAAAAGTAAAAATACAAGATTTTTTATCTTACCAAATCACTGATTAATATTCCTCTAAAAATTAACCAAAAGTAGAAGTACAGCACAAACTATAAACTCTATACCAAAACCCAGGTTTAGATGCCACCCATTTGTCCTCACCCCCTATAGACAGTACTATCAAAAGAGACACACCATCTGCCTTCATTCTGTGTCTGCACAGTGATCATCTCCATCCTGACATTCTCCTGTGCACCACTCCTGCCCCTGGAGTTACCTGCTTTCCTTCCTTGGGCCCAGCTTCCTGCTCCTCCTCTTGTGCAGCTGCTCAATCCCAGCCAAGCTCCAGGGGATTTAAACAGCTGTAGTTGAGGGGGCAGGTGTGGGAGCTTTTTCAAACCTTACTCCTTTGCCCCTGGTGGCCAGTTGGTCACCCCTCAAGCCACAGACCACTCCTGCAGCAGCTTCTCCTTCCCTTGGGCGTGCCGACCATGCTCTTGCAACTGGTTCATCTGTGGAGGAATGTTATGGCTGGTAATAACAGGCATAGCATTTCAGCACTTGCTATGTACTGTATTTAAAGATGGCCACATTCTGCCGTAAATCACAGAGCAAGTTGCAAACTGATTCCATGAATGGGACTACTGTACATACTGCAAACCCTGTTGGCACACAAGGGAAGCCCCTTCCTGTGCACATTTTTTGCCACCCATGTACAGTTTACAGAGTCTTTGAAAATCTGGTCACAGGTGTTTGGTAAAAATAAAAAAAGATGAATCATGTTTTGTCTATTGGTGTGACACCATTCTTTCTTGTTTCTGACTCTTTGAGAGTTATCTTGATCCTACACAATGGAAGGGAAGTTCTGACTGGTGATTGTCTTATCCCCTTGTGGCAAACTATGCACTATTTGGAATTTAAAAAATGCCTGCAAAAAAAGCCCAGGTGTTGGAGAGTAAATACTGTATTCCATTGTAAAGTACAGCATGTATACCTCAAACCATTCTTAACAGCTTTGTGAAGACATTTTCAGACAAACCTGACAATGTGTGTTGTTTACTGTATGAAAACAACATTTATCAGGAGATTTTTAGTCGAGGCAAATTGGATTGTTAAAGACATACTGCATACATAAGCTACATTTTTCAAAGCAACAGCAGAGACTACATGAAAAAATACTTTGAAAACCAGATTGCATTGGGAAATGACTCACTTAAGATGAGCTGTGTACCAAAAATTATGACATAAATCTTAATTCTAGCACTGCTTTTCTTTACTTTTTTCAGCAGTTTTTGGCCAAATACTGATTAATGAATATATGAGGATTTGGTGGCCCCATTTATGAATACTCACTAAGTGTTTAATAGAAGATACTTGTAGTAATGAGCTATGAATGAGCCTAGTACAACCAGCAGACCAGATCTTGGCTTGATTCTCACAACCTCCACTTGCATACTGTGGGATTCTGAGCAAGTCACTTAACCACCCAGTGCTCCCAGGTCACCCCTGAAAATAGGCACTTGTGCCTAGTGGGTCTTACCCGGTTACCAAAGACTAAAATAAAAAAAACAAAAAATAAAAATTAGCACTTTCATACATATAGGTGCTTTCTCAAAGTGCATTACCCTATGACACTCTGTGCTTAGGAATACACAGATACCAGATCAACCTACTACTTCTACTTAATCTTGTTATAATTGCTCTTGCTGCTTTAACCGTCCTCCAGGACTCTAATGTAAATAAGGTGATACCTCTGAAATAGCCATATTTTGGTGCTGAATCCAATAAATAAGAATTGGCAAGTATCAGTGAGCATGTGGTATTATACTGACATGTGCTGCTTTGGGTGGAAGACATGAAGCTGAGAAAGGTGATAGAAAAGAGCTACAGTACATTGTTATGGGAGACACACAATGACCTACCTATAGAAAGGGAGGGGAGGGAGATAAGAACCCACACTGGGTGAACACTTATTGACAGAAACACAAGCTTTGAAACATTATCATACAGGGGACCCATAGAATCACATACAAGATGGTTCCTACAAAGACAAATGACTGCACACAGTTGTACATGCAGAGACACCCAAACTGAAGGATGAACAGACAGTTGTTTTTATACAGTTTGTGGTGGTTCCCTAGTCCCTACTCATGTGCTGCCATTTTGGTAGTGGTTTTAATTGCAGTTGCAGTCCTGAGGTAGGAGTGAAGAGACGAGTCATGGCCCTATGTGGCTGGGGGAGTACACACTAGGAGTTACTCCTAGTGGTAAGAGAAGAAAGACAAGGAACTAATGGGGGCAGTGGGTACACACAACAAGCTATGGGATGAGACACAGAGAGAGGAAAAAGGGGACGGGAGATAGGAGCTTCCCTGATTGGGAAAACACTCTGAGCAACCTTCTTGTGGAGGGGATGGATACAAGAGGTTTTCTTCTGGTGAATACATATAGACTGAAATTGAAGATTGCACATGTTCATACACATTAGAAGTCATATGATCATGCAGTCACACTGTAGTATGCAGAGGCACACATATGCTTACATACTTACAGAAATACCATTGCACACAGTTAGAAATGTTTAGACAGACACAAGGATATCCAGCCTGTGCATGCTCACATTCACTTGCACACATACTGTTATTGTCATAGAAGGACACACAGTTGCACACAGAGATAGACTGCCATATATTATACACTATCTGGTTGTACACGCAGACATACACCCACATACTGACACTTGAATGCAGAGATTTAAAGGTACCCATGGTGGGATGGGCCTTTCACTTCCAGGGATTTTTTTGAAATATGTTGCTATATCTCTTATGTCTAGTGCAATTCTATAGTGAACTGTATTTAGTGCTTTCTGTGTTAATTATTGCTACTACACTAGAAAAGGTTCATTGGGCCAATAGTCAACTTAGAAAGATGGCAAAACATATTTATTTGTAAAGAAAATCTTTTTCCTGTATTTTTAAGAATGTGAAATGACAGTAAATATTAAGTGTATGACTTGGAATGTAAAAGGGCTACATGATGGGACCAAAACTAAAAAAGTATTTAACTATTTAGATAAAAACCACATTAATTGTGTACTATTATGAGAGACACAGTTACTGGACGAACAATTTAAATAGTATTGTAAGAAATGAGGGTATGGAATTAATGCCCCCTTACAACAACAAAAAAAAACTTTAGAGGGGTGTCCATTATTATGAAAAGGGGCTTGGGTATCCAAATACGCAGATCTTATATTGATACAAATGGCAGATGTACAATAGAAGAAATTATAGTAGCAGAACAAAAAATTACCATTGCAAATGTTTATGGGCCAAATGAAAATTACCCATCATTTTTTGATGAGCTTTTCCTTGAATTAGCTACCTTTCCATCTCCTTTTGTAGTAAGGGGAGGGGAATTTTAATCTAGTCATCATCCCAATATTGTATACATCTATGACTCTCAGAGAAAAACGAATATTGGATGAGGCTAAACTGAATTACTTTATGTTAGATTTTAATATTATAGATATTTGGAGACAGAACAATCTACTTTCTAAACAATTTTCTTTTTTTTCACCCTTGCACCAGAACTATTTGTGATTAGAGTTTTTTTTCTAATTTCCCACACATTCGTGTACAGTATTAAAAAGGTGGAAGAAAAAATATCATAATTTCTGATCATGCCACGGTGTTTATCCATATTCAGATAAGCCCAAATGAACAAACACAGGGATTTCAGTGTGACCACATTATATTTAAGGATTAAAGATTTAATGAATATATGCAAGATCAAATGCAGTGCTTCTTCCTAAAGAATAACCTGAATGAGTCCAACTGGAGCTGTATTTGGGATGACTAAGGCTTTCACAAGAGGTAATATCTTAGCATATACACAAAAGAAAAAAAGATTAGAAAACAAAATGAATGAACTAGAACATGCAATAGCTCAGGCAGAACACCTACACATAAATACACTAGACCCTATTCATTGTCAAACATTACTAAATTATAAAAATTTATTTAATATGTTGGCTACCGAGGCAGCAGAAATAATGCTATTACTCACCCAAGGTAAATATTATGCTAAGGAAGGCAAGCCTGAAAAGATTTTAGCATGGCAACTTAAAAAGGAAATGAAAGAAAACACAATCACATTCATCTAAAATCAAAAAGGAACATTACCAATACTCCTTAGGAAATTAATAACATCTTTGAAACTTACTATCAAACATTATATACCTCTGAGCATCTAGATTCAAATAAGGATATTATTCCATTTCTGGATAAAATCAAAATCCCTTCAATTTCTACAGAACATGTTGCCCCTTTGAAGAGAGAGATATTTCATTACAAGAAATAGTATATGCAATAAAAACTCTAACCCTAGCCAAAGCTCCCAGGCCTGATGGGATTCCCATCGATTTCCATAAACTTTTTTCACAACCTTTAGCTCCTATCCTTAAGTCAATGTTTTATGAAGCCTTTGATAATAATATATTATCAACATCATTTAAAGAAGCTAAAATACTGCTTTTTAAGAAAAAAGACAAAGATGCAAATATGGCAGGATCTTACAGACCATTTCTCTTATAAACTCAGATGCTAAGATATTGGCTAAGATTCTTGCCACCAGGTTGGAAGGGGTCCTACCAGATTTAATACACAAGGATCAGACAGGCTTTATTAAGGGGCGTCAACTTAAATAAAATATTAGGAGAACCATTAATATCATTGATAATCTGCAAAACTCTGACTTATCTCTTTTATCACTTGATGTAAGAAAAGCTTTTGATAGGCTAGAGTGGAATTACTTAAAAAATATTCTTAAAAGATACAGCCTTAGGGGAAAAATATAGGACCTGGATGGACATCTTATACACACACCTGGTGGAAAGGATCAGAACCAATAAATTAGACTCAATGGCTATCTCTCTCTCCAAAGAGGCACACTCAGGGTTGCCCCTTGTCCCCTCTTTTGTTCACCCTTGCTATTGATCCCCTTGCAATTGCTGTCTGGGAAAAGAGAAGCATAAAGGAAATTAAAACTGGAGAAACAGAACATAGGATTAGTCTCTATGCAGACGACGCCCTCTTCTAGGTCTCTGATTTGAACATTAATTACTCACATTTGCTGGAACTAATCATGAATTATGGAAGGGCTTTGGGATATCAGGTCAACTGGGGTAAAACAGAAGCACTTGAATCAGAACAACACACCAGTCCTTTCAATCCCCCATTAGACTGCAAAATGAGAAAAGTCAAACAAATTAAATATCTGGGCATCATGATGGAAGCTAATATAACCAAAGTCGTAAATACAAATTTTAGTCCAGTAATGGATGATCTTAAAAAGGATCTGAACCACTGGGAGAAATTGCCATTAACCCTAATAGGATGAGCAAATGTAATTAAAATCAACACGCTGCCTAAATGTTTGTTTCTGTTTCAAGTCCTGCCATTGATGATACCCAAGCCTATTTTTAATTAAATTTGATATGACAATTAAAACATTTTTGTGGAAGGGCAGATGGCCCAGGCTAAAATAAGAGAAACTGTATTTACCTAAAGAGGCAGGGGGTCTATCGCTACTGAATCTGAGATGGTATTATTTAGCTGCCAATTTATCATTCATGAATAATGTTCTGCTATCAGATAAGAAGGAGATGCTTGTCATAATGGAAACAGCTTGGTAATTTAAAACACTGGCTATTGAGTGGACCAAGGCAACCTCACAATATCGACTCCAAGAACCATTATATGAGTAATAAATTGCCAGTTACAAATAAGTAGGAACTATCTCCAGAAGATCACCATGCAGTCTACACTGATGCCTGGTATTTCTAACATCAAAAACTATTACTTTTGTCTTGCTTAAATTTATTTTCAGTGATAAATAATCAAAAACATTTGCTAAGAACTCTGTTTTGTTTGAAGGCCTGAAACAGTGAGAGAGCATAATACCAGATTATCAGCATAAGTAAGAGAGGAACAGATATTTGAGCCAATTTTGGGAGACTCTGATTGAAGATCCTATAATTCAGCTAATAAATTGTCCAAGTAAATGGAAAATAGCAGAAGTTCCAATATGCATCCATGTCTTGCACCTCTGCTGGTAATTGATTTACTTGATAAAAAATTTCCAGTTCAGATCTGGGCCCACATGTTTGAATATAAATTCCTAATGCCGTTAACAAGAGCTTGACAAATACCACGATTTAATATAATGTCCCATAAAGTTCTCGTACTTATTGTGTCAAATGCAGAACTGTAGTCCACAAAGCCCACTTACAATTTTTGTTTCCTGACTGCACCATAATTTTCAATTAAATGGGAGAGTATGAAACAATTATCTAAAGTCAAAAAATGTTCACGGAACTCAGCTTGTGCTGGAGCAAGGCACCCCAGTTGTTTCATTTCCTCCTTGAGTCTTGCCAATAAACTTTTTGCAAAGATTTTGCCTAAGATGTCCAAAATTGCAAGATCTTCTTTCGAGCCCTTTTAATGTATTGGAGCAATAATTGTGCCTACCAATGAATCTGGTAAGTAATTATTCCAGAAGCATTCATTGAAAAAAGGAACCAGAAAATCTGCCCAGTCTTCGGCTGAACATAAAAAGACTTCCCCTGGGACTTTGTCCAGGCCTGAGGCTTTATTGTGTTTAAGACTCAATATAGCTTTGGCAATTTCTTGTTTTGAAAAAGAAACATGCTGAGTTTTTATATCTCTCCTATCCATACTGTTCTAGACACATTCCAGACTTGAATCATACAGCATACTGCCACAGAACTCTACCCATCTTTTAGTTTCAATATGATGTACCAAATCATTGGTCCAACCCTTACATCCTTTGGTAAATAGAAGCCAGAATGTCTTATTATTATTTTCTACAGCTACATGCATTCTGCCCGATTGTTGTTCACTGAAGAGTTTCTTTTTTTTTTTTTGCTTTAATAAGACCCTGTATTGTTTCTTTGCTACCATAAGTTCAGTTGCACTAGTCTGATCTGCTACTGTTGTGGCTTTTCTAGATATTTTCTGCAGGAGTCTTTTCTGTATTTTACAGTCATTATTGAACCATACAGGTACAGTTGAGAATTTTGATTTAAAAGTTATAATTTTATATAGTTTTGTCTCAAGGGCATTAAAAAAAAGTTTTACATTTCCATAAAATTGGTGAGGGTCAGGAATGGTATGGTCCCAAGAATTTAGGAAAAGAGAAATTAAAGTCATCACACCTTCTTCCAATATCCATGTCCACTCCAATTTTCTTGAATATCTAACTATGACAGAAGTGGGCCTTAGGCAAATCTCCTGCTATACTATAACCATTTTACACAATGTAATTGGGAAATGATCACTTTCAACTCTGTTGATAATAGAAAGATCTCTCCAAAATTTGGAGGGCCTTGCCAGAGAACTAAATCAATTACCAAAGAGCTGTTGTTAGAAAAGTAAGAGGGAGAACTGGCACTATCATCTGGGGGTCTGCCATTTAAAGGGTAGATCAAATTGTCATTCATAAATTTTATTAGTTTACGACCATTATAGTTATATTTCAAGTCAGATGTAATGCTTTTAGCTCTATCGGTATTTGGAAACATAAAGCCAAAAGTTGAATTGTCACATAATCCATCAAATGAGCCTATTCTGGCATTAAAGTATCCAGTGAGTAAAAGAAAAGCATTAGGATAATCCAACTGAGCAGTTCTGACTGAGTTGAATAGTCTATCCCAAATGTAGTTCAGGAATTTCCTATTTCTTGATGTTGGAATATAACAGTTAAACAAAAACAATGGGAGCCCTGAGAATAACAAAAGGATCCCCAGTTAGATTTGATCTAAGGCCGCTCTTTTAACATCAGAAAAAAAAAACCTGTCTTAATGAAGGTTAATAAGCCACCTGAGTGGTGGTTCATCTTGACAGACTTATAACCTGGAATATGTATCATAGTATAACCATTTATATCCAAATCATCCTCTTGCTTATGCCAGGACTCTTGAATACAAATAAGGTAAAATGAACAAATATAGTCAAGCCAATTACTGTCCTGCATTTTTGATCTAAAACCTGTGATGTTCCATGAGATTAAAAATAGGGCATTATTGTCCAAGGAGACATATGTCATATTCTCTAGCGATGCCTCAGGACTTGCTTCCCCCTTATTATCTTTAGGAAGACTGCTTAATTCCGTTGAATCAAACCCAGGGGAGAACTGAGCAAGTCCATCATCATAACCTGCTATGGCCAGAAATCTATTTGAAATTGGTATGGTGAAAGAATTTCTCTTGTTGTGATCCAGGGAATTACCCTTAGTTAATGATGGAATGATTAAAAAAACAATAAGATACAATCTGATCTTTTTCAGTGAGATCTACCAAATAAAGACCCAGGGCATCTAGTTTAAATACCTTGTTCCAAACCCTACTAGCAATTAGAGAGTTTTTAAAAGTTATGTCAATTTGACCATCCATTCTTAGACTGGGAAATCTGTAAACTCCTAGAACACCTTGATGACCCAGTATTATATTTAAAGAGTTTGCAAATAAGTTACACAAAACTCTTGCCAGCTTTACATTAGATTCATTATGCAATTTCTTGTTTCCAAATAAACTCAGTATGACCAGTGCGTTATCAGAAACCTTCATTGAACATTCCCTAATATGACTAAAGGAATCAATCACTGTGGAATATTTATCCAATAAATTGGCATTAAGGTTAAGACTTAAAATGCCTGAAAGATTTCTCCATACATAATTGGTGATCCTTTCAGAAGAGAAAAGTATGTCAACGTTGTCTGCAAGGATGTTCCTGTCTATGTCTGTGTTCCTTTTTAATGTAGAAAAATCACTAACTGCAATGTCCAAGCTTAATTTTCCATTAATTAGATGAAATATTAATTCCTGTAATAGTTCATTCTTTAAATTTCTAAGGCCATAAATTCTGATCCACAGATAAATTGGTAAAGTCTGAAAATGTCCCTCATTATTCAGAGTATCTTTTTCTTGTAATGTATTAATAATTGTGGTGTCTCCCCTTTCTGTGTTAATTAGGGGACGCTGACTACTTTCTTTTGTGACATCTTCCTTGGAGTTTAAGGGAACCAGATCATGTTTCCTCTTTTTTCCTTTTTTCTTTCTGAAACCGGTACTAGTTTCCACTTTTAATCCTTTTACTTTTAATCCTTTCTTATTATTTCTCTTACCAATTTCACCTTTCACTTGGCCCATTTTTATGTTTTTCCTTTTTCTCACCACAGATGACTCTTTGATAGGCAATTTACCCTCGTTCACCTTTGTACCTGTTTGATTGGGATGATTTTCTTGAATTTTACTGTCAATTATCGTATTTTTATTCATCAATAGAATTTCAAAAGGGAAATCAATTGATGTAAAATCAAGTCCAATTTCATTGCTTGCTACTTCTATTATATAATTTCCTTCCATGTGTGTTGAAGAAGATTCCCTAGGTGGATGGATTTATTTTAGAATTCTAAGTACGTCATCCAACCTTGCACCATTTACTGCTATATATTTCTTTAAGGACTCAATTTAATTTCTGTTAATAATCAGTTGTTCACAAAGCATAATGTTAGCTGCATACTGGTTTTATAAGACCTTAATAATAGCTTCACTTTAAACTGAGGGAGTATAAACCAGAGCTGTCCTACTTAGGGTTTCATTTAATACTGATTGACTTGTCATCTCAAAATCATGAAAATATTGAATTAAGCTATCTTTATCAGCTTGTCTACCACTTATATTTTGATTTGCAGCAGATATCGGAGGTTGATTGCTAGAAATATTTTTTTGTGATGCATCCAACTGTTCGAGTCCCTGGATGGTCTCTTCAAGCTTATTCAAAACCTCTTTAAGAGTAGATTTACCCATAGAAACCTCCTCATGACTGGGATTGGCTACCTTGTCTACTTTAGCATAGTTGCTTGGATTTAGCACAATACTGGATTAATTATCTATTTGTGATGTGGGCACTGATTTTTGCACTGAATTTTGAGGATCAGCCCTTTTCAATGCAGATTGATACTTTTGAATCATTGCAAAATCTGCTGAAGCCCATTCAGTGAGTTCCTCCTCTGACAGAAGACTGCCTGTGCTTTGGCCTCTATTCTGTTGAACTACAGGGTTTTAGTCAGTAGTAGTAATTGGCCTAGGAGAGGAAACTTCTACACCTAGTCTCAACCTATGGGAATCACTAGTAATTGATTTAACTAGACCAGACGTGGAGAGTTTCGGAGCAGAGGTAGAAGTACAGTTTGAAAAAACGGAGAGTAAAGAAATGTCCCCTTCCTTACTAGTCTTACTTGCCTCTTTAGAAACAAATTCCCACAGCATCTGTTGTTTAGATTTTAAGTGTGCTTTCTTTTCCTTTTTCCCCACTGATTTTGAAGGTACGTGTTTTAGCTTCTTATCAAGTTTTTTAACCGCTCCTATTTTGCCTACAGTTTTGTCCATAGTTTCAGTAGTTTGAATACCACCTTTGTTGAGTGAGGAAAAATTAACGTAATGAGCAGATTCTATGGCACAATAATTTTCCATAGGCGCTTGGTCTGTGTTATTGGTAAATAAGTTTTGCTGTCTTCTAGTAATTGCCATTTTAAAGGACAGGTAATTGAAAACAAGCTTTTGATGCTATTTTATCCCTCAACGCAATACAACCACAGGGATCAGGTTTAAGGCAGTCCAATAGAGGCTGATTAGTAATTGATTGATAATTAAGAATAGAAGTAAAGTAGTAATGGATTCCAATAATGGATTCTGATATTTTCCAAAATTCCAGTGATTCTTAAGAAAGCTTAATCACCAGCAAGTATCAAAACAATCACATAAAGCAGTGTACAACTGTACAATTGAGTAACAGTTAAATTAAAACATACAAAGTGCTACGTGCCTAAAAAAAAAAAAACAAGGCAAAAAAGTCAGCAATAAAACAACCAAGAGGTGAAGTCCTTTGAGTTTGAGTAGTCCAGTAAAGTGCACTCAAACACAACCGAGTGCAAATAAATGAATGAAACAGTAGATCCCATGGAAACCCAGTCTCTAGGTTCAATTTGCTGTATGACTCAGAGATACAAAACTGCAGTCAGAAAAAAAAACTCAGCAGCATTAAAATCAGCAGACACACCACAGGGATAGGGACTTAGCTCCTTTTCAGTTCTCCCAGATCTTTCAGTGCCTCTGAGTTTCCCCACTTCTTCATATCCAAATTAGGCCACAAAGCCATTGTGAAGTTGGCAAGACCAGAGCATAGAAATATTGCGCTCAGTAAGTTCCACAAGAAAAATCCCAATTTCTCCAGGTGAAACAGCTGTGAGAAGATGGAGTTTGAGTACATGTTTATACCATTAGCAGCATTTGCTGTAACTGCAATATCTACAGTCCATGGGAAGGGACCCCCTTTGTCTGTAATCAGTGCCTAAAAATCTGGAAGGTGTAAAAGGAAAAAATGCTTAAAAAACTATAAGGCACAGAAATGAAAATACAAAACATCCTTATAAAACTAGAAATATTGAGCAATAACACAGTAACAGGTAACTCTAGGAAGTCCCAGTGGCTCTACTTTAAGGGCCACAAGAACTATGCAGACAGTACAGATGATGTAAACAGGTACAGGCTAAAAGTAAAATAAAACTTTCACATTTTTCAGAAACAAGGATCTGAAAAACTCCCAAAGTGCGTAGCGCAAATGAATAGCATCCAGCAAACGCTACTGCTTGCGAGTAATGGTATAGCCTCAAGAAGACACTAGTGCATGCGCTTTTGTGTCAGCAAGGCATATGACCAAAAACCCATGTTTTTTTTTAAAACATACAAAATACAAGATGCAAGATTATTGTAAATAGCTTAAAACCACTATCGATTGTAAGCACAAAAACAAAATAAATAATATAATGAGGTAAAAAGAGAGAATAGAAGTTAGAAAGTTTAAAACAGGTAATTACATAAAATGCATAAAATATTAGACAAGGCTTCCCTTGCCTTCAGGTTCCAAAACTTCAGCACAGAGAGATAGTATGTAATGAGTGGAGCAGCACTCGGGATAACTCTCGCCAAGCCCTTTACACAGTATAACAGCCTTATGGGCAGAACTGAGCACATCTTCTGCTGCGAGCCCCCAGCCGGGTGTTCTCCTCTGTCTTCCCAGTGGCTGGCTACACCAGCTTCTGAACTCCTGTGGCTGCAAATGGGAGGAAGTATAGTGCAGTGGTTTAAGGCTCTGAGCTGCAAATCTGGTGACATCCGGCAGACCAGACCTGGGTTTGAATCCCACAGCTTCCACTTGCAGACTGTGTGACCCTGAGCAAGTCACTTAACTTCCCTGTGCTTCCAGGTCACACCTGTAAAAAAGCTTTCAGCTTAGTGTGCTAGTCCTGGTTAAACAACTAACAAAAAAAAAAAAAAGAAAGGGAGAACAGCAGGAAAGGACTAGAATCTAGCCACTCAAGTCAACCTGGAAAGGCTGCTCACTTAGACAGGTAAGAAATTGGAACAAATGTTCCAAACAATGCTGGCACATCTTTTCTAGTAAAAATATAGCATTGAGCAGCTCCTGCTATCCGCACTACTCCTCGGTGTAGCAGTGTGCAGCAACTAGCTCCACCTCTCATCAAGGTCACACCTTGCTCATCAGTTTATTATAACTTTCCCTTTTTTGTATTCACTTACTGTATATATTTTTATTGAAATTGGAGTTATTCATTTTTTTCTAATGTTTGAATATCATTTTCCAGTTGTTGTTGTTCTTTCCATTTTTTGACTTTAGAGATTGTGATCTGCCTCTTGTCCAGGCTTTACAAATGCCTTCCAAACTATAAATAAATTACTGTACTTTTCTGTGTTGGTTTCAAAGAAGCGTTCTACTGTATTTCTTGCCTGAATAGTCTGTTAGTCTCTTGAGATTTTAAAATCATTATATCCATTCTCCATGCTTAAGATGCTCTTTTAGTGTCTTCAAGTTGTCTTTTCCATAATACAGGGAGAATGATCTGGAATGTGTATACCTGGGTAATCTGCATTTTTTATACTATATCGTATTGTCTCAGAAATTTAAAAAAGTCTGTACGTGAATATGTATAATGCATAGTGGAAAAGAAAGAGCATTTATTTTTAGAGTGACTCTGTTGTGCCCATGGATAAATCAAGTTTAGATCTTCTTTAATTTTTCTAATAGCTCTGATTGATGTTTAAAATGAGTTACTGGAATTAGATGTCCTATCTTATTTATTTAGGGTAAGGTTAAAATCTCTCCCAATAATATATGGTGATTTGCTATGTGAAATATGTAAACAAAATTCTGAGTTGAACTGGGGAAAGTTAATATTTGGTCCTTAATTTGTAGCAAATGAATCATAGAATCATAGAAGCTTGATGGCAGAAAAGGACCATACCAGTCCATCTAGTCTGCCCTTTTTTCCCCCCACACATCCCCCTCTTTGCCAGCCCCCAACCTTCCCCAATACTCAGCCCCATATGCTTGCCCCATGCCCTCTTGAATTTATCCACACATTTAGCCTCCACCACTCTGTCTGGTAGTCTGTTCCTGGGCTCCACCACCCTCTCCATGAAGAAACGCCCTCTCACATTGCCCTTGTATTCCTTGCAGTCTGAGGCAGTGCCCTCTAGTTTTGACCCCCTCCTGCCTCTTAAGTAAACCCTCTTCTCTCACTTTATTGAGCCCCTTTACTTATTTAAAAGTTTCAATTATGAATCCCCTTGATCTTGATCCTGAAATGTAAAATCATTTGTTCCTGTGGTTATTTCCATAATTACATATCTCCCACTACAATCTGTTTTTATATTTAATATAAATGGATTGAGTTTACATTAATGAAAGCAAATAGCCACCCCTCTTGTTATTTGATTTAGTGCTGAGGAAGTTCCTGGCCCCCACCGGTTCTGAAATCATTTGAAGTCACTTTTGGTAAAGTGTGTTTTTTGTAATATCACACATTTAATTTCTTTTTGCTCCAAGTAGTTTATAACTTTATCAATTTTTGTTCTGTTCCATAGCCCTTTAATATTCCAGTTAGCAATTTTTATGCTAACTTCCACTTTATAAGAGAAAAAAACAAGAAATGAAATCCAAGAGAAAGGAGCTCAAGCCCCAAATGAAGATAGCATCTCCATAATATCAAAATAAACCAGCGGTTTTTTTGCTAGAGCATTATTCTCTTCTAACAATTGATATTTTTTACTGCTAGAATCCTGGACCCTTGTATTTTTAAATAATTTCAAGCCAACAATCCCAATGTATTCCTCCACCCTCAAAAAATATATCTTACCCCTTCTGGAGAAAACAAGTTTCCCCTGACCCTCACCCCATAGTTGCAGAGATTACCTAATGATGCTACCTCCTATACCTGACACTAGTAGCGTGGGTCTATAATTTTATTCAGTAAGTAGTCTGAATTATTTCCCTCATGCTACCATAATAAAGACTACTTCATAAGTCTCTCTTTTTTAATATAATGATAAACCCTAAGGTCTCTTTCCAGCCTGTTATGGGGTTTTGCCTTTTAGTCTGTTAACTTAGAAATCTGTCTAAGTTTGTCTTCCATATACATTCACCTATATTTCATCACTTAATACTTCTTTGCCTCCCCCCCCCAGGCATCTTCATAGTAGATTCCTCAATGAATTATCATATGTAAATTTATTTTTAAATGTATTTAGTTTTTTTCATGTTTTGAGAGTTTGAGGATGGTGCTGCCTCTTGATGCATACTTTGATAAGGGTGTGATCTTGCATGTTTTGAGTGAGAGGGAGAGCTGTTGCAGTTATGAGAATTATAGGCCATCTCAAATGCCTCTTCTGCATCATCAAATGTTGTCAGGTTTCCCTTTGCTACAAAGTATAGTTTGGCCAGGTATAGCATTGTAAACTTTATGCCCCTTTCATACATTTTTTTCGCACAGGGTTAAACATTTTTCTTTAATTCACAGTCTCTGTGGAAAGATCAGGATAGACATTAAAGATAAAGTTTTGAAATTTCAAGCCACGTTTAATTCTTGCTTTTTCCAGCACTGCTTCTTTGTCTTGGTAATTGTGTGGCTCACTATATCTTGCTCTGGGGTAGCCAGGATTAGAGATTGCATAGCGAGCATCACTTCTATGGGCTCTGTCAAAGGTTATTTGTTGCTCAGGGTAATTCCTGCCTATTCCTGTTAACATTATTTCAAAATATTCCTTCTGACTCTTCTGGCACATTACAGAATCTGAGAGGATCGTCCATCTCTGCTACTCTACTCATCAATGACTGTAGTTGTTTATCATGCTGAGTTTGTATCCTCAGCATGGGGACATTAGTGTCTTCCAAGTGGGAGACACATTCTTCAAGGGCATCCATTTGAAGTGTAAGCTTATCCAACTTCTTTGTTAATGAATTAACAGATTAAGACACAGCTTTAATTGTTTTTATTTTATTTTATTTTATTTCCTCCAATGTTTCCAATAGTTCAGTTCTGAGTGAGGTTACTGCTGTCATTACTTCAGCACTGTGCTCTTTTACTACTGAGTTTTCCTTTGATGTTGGATTTTGAGCTTGGCCTCCTTGACCAGTTTGTTGATCCTGTGTAGAACTGTCTGCCTGTAAGTCTATTTCAAACTGCCTTCTAGTCTGCGTGTCTTTTAATTTTTGTGACTGTCCCCTCCCCTCATTCCTCTCTTCATATTCTCCTGATATTTCAAACAAATTTTCTAAGGATTTTGAGACTGCTTTACTAGTAAGCATTTTATTTTCTGCCTTATTCTGTTGTTTTGCCCCTGCTTTTTTTGGGAGGCATAGTACCCTGTTCTTTAATTTGCTGTGAGTTTACAGACCAGCCATTTCCTTTCCTGGCATTTATATAATAAAATCATACATTTCCAGGTGTAATATTAGAAAAATTTCTTACTGGGGTGTCTGGAAGGGGGAAGAGTGGAGAATGGTTTGACAATCTTACTGCTTCAAATCCAGGGGAAAGTTGCTGCTGCAGAGCTTCAGATGGAGACGGTAATGAAGAGAGGAGTTTTATAAGCATTTTCTTCTACCTCTGTAGTTTCTGTTGCACTCGTAGTTTTGTAATTTCTTTTATTCTTCATACTTCTTTTAATATACTGCCTAGGCAAGGATTAGTGATGTGAAAAATACGTACTTTTTTTCCATTGTCCTCTTCCACATTTCATGCTGTAGCTGATAAATATTCGCAAATATTCAAACGACAAACACAGCTACAAACTTTTGTTTAAACTGCCGACATTCAACCCTACTGCTCTGAGCTGGTGTCTTGCTCAGCTCAATCCTGCAAGCAGAATTGACGTCATGTCTTCCAGTGTTTTTGCTCAACTTCCAGTCAGAATGTACCTACTGTATCCTTAAAATAGATCAGGCTAACTGTAGGCCTTACAGTATGAACTTTTGTACATTTTCAGTGGTTGCTAACTGGGTTAGGTAAAAGAAAGCAATGTTGTACCGGATAACAATGAGAAATAGTCTTCCTTGTATTGCTCAGTATGTTCAATAAATAAATAAATATGTTGATATTGCAGTTCTGTTTAAAATATGTTGATATTGCAATTCTGTTTAAAATATGTTGATACTGTAGCTTAACTTTGGCTTCTGTGGACCATTACAGAGGACCCAAATCAGGGAGAGGAACCTTGTTGATAAAATGTTTAGGACTGTTTTAATAAGAAAATAATATGGAAGTTAAGAAAAGGTTAAAAATAAGAGATGGGGTATAAAGGAAAGTAAGATGAGAGCAAGGAGGCAGCTGACTGAGGCAGCTAGAATATTTCTGCTAGAACATTTCAATTACAAGTCTAAAGGTTATCATAAGGATCAGTATAGGGATGAGGTTCAGCAGGGAGCAAGTGAGTTGCAGGGACTGTGGGGCACCATTCTCCAGTGTTACACTTTGGAGAAGATGTCACTGCCCCTTCTGCAGGATAACTGCAAAGCTCCATTCTTAGCTGGTAGCAGAAAGAAAATAGATACCTCTCTTGTGGAACCAGCTCAGTTGGAGCCCACAGTCACACCTCCACTCCCCCCCAGAGGCCTACTGGTCTACAGAGGTGGGAAGTGGTAGGAAGGGGCAGGGGGAAGGGTAGTAGGGACAGACACAGGAAAGTCAAACAACCCAAAACACAATCTTGATGGAAAATTGCTTTGCACCCCTGGAGGAGACTCAGGTTCCTGACTCCACTGGTGGGTCTTGGGTGGTGGGGCTCTGGGTCAGACAAAGAAATGGGAGTAATGACCTTGTGCCACCAGGGTGAGAGAAAGAAGGCAGCTAGGAAAGTCTTAGTGGTTGGGGATTCTATTATCAGGAGATTAAACAGGATGGTGGGTGGGTGGAGGAGGAGTTGAAGAAGGTCAGGTGCCTTCCTGAGGCATCAGCCATCTGGGACATAGACAGAATAGGGAGATATTGAAGAAGGGGGAGCTGGGGGTGCTGGTACATTTGGGTAGGAACAATCTGATAAACTAGCCTGTGGATGAAGTGAAGCGGAACTTTGAAGCTGGGGGACAGATTGTAAGCATGCTTTTCTGATGTCCTTCCTGTGTGGAATAGGGAAAGATAAAATAAGGAAGGAAGACACAGAGTAATTCAATGGGTTGTTAAAGTAAGTAAGTAATTTAGTATGTAAGTAATTATGTATTTGTTTAGCACCCAATCCCAGAGACTCTGGGTGCCATACAGTAGAATGAGTTAAACAGAATAATAAAAACATTCAGATTATATAAACAATTAATTGAAACAAAAAAATTAAAAAAACCTTATACAGCTTAAAAAACATTTGCAGGAAAGGCTAGGCTGAAAAGGTGAGTCTTTAGGCCCCTCCTAAACACCTCCACCGTAGGGGCCTCCCTCAAAGGTCTTGGCAGCGAGTTCCAGAGGACCAGGCTGACCACCCTAAATGAACGGTCACCCAAGGTTTTCAGCCTGGTCCTTGGAATCGCCAAGAGGCCCTGAATGGAGGAACAAAGGGAGCGGGCTGGGATAGCAGGAGTAAAGAGGTCTGACAGGTAGCCAGGGCTTGCTCTGCATAGGGCCTTAAAGGTGAGCAAGTCCACCTTGAAGAGAATCCTCCACCTGACTGACAGCCAGTGCAGACCCCACAGGACCGAAGTCTCATGACTGGACCTTGATAGCCCCATCAGCAGCCTGGCTGCTGCATTCTGCACTAGCTGCAGCTGGCAGATGCTTCCTCCACTGACCCCAAGGTAATGAGCATTACAGCAGTCAAGTCTTGATATTACAAAGGTGTGTACCAGTGACAGCAGGTCTTTGGGTAAAATTAGGGGTTTAATCCTGCTGATGCTCCTTAGATGGCAAAATCCACTTCTGATGACAGCTGACACATGAGCTTCAAATGTCAGCTTGTCAAGGACAACGGCCAGATTTCTTACCCTAGATGACACCATCAATGGGGTCAGCCCCAGGACCAAACCTGTTGCCATCCCAGAGGCATCCCCATTATGCATGTGACCCAACTCGATCACCAGTACCTCTGTACTGTCTGGGTTAAGTCTCAGCCAGTTATAATTCATCCAGTCCTGAATCTTGGCTAGGCATTTATTCAGCACTTCAACTGCACCATTTGTCCCAGGTGCAAAAGACATGTACAGCTGGGTATCATCTTTCGAGGCCCTGTAAGGATCCATACTTGGTCCGTTACTCTTCAGTGTCTTCTTAAACAATCTCCAGGGTGCTTGCAACAGCCGCATGCTCCTCTATGCAGCTGATGTGGTGATCTTTGCTAGCAACCTTGACCCTGCACTGCTGGAATATGACCTTCAGAGTGGCTTTGCAGCAGCTGAAAAATGGTTCAAAGAGCAAAAACTGGTCATGAACTATAAAAAGACCAAAACCATGCTCTTCACCATAGCTGAAAACAAGCTAAATGCTATCCCCTGGCAATTCAGAATGACTTCGGTAACACCCTGGAACTAGTCCCCCATCTTGAGTACCTGGAAATCACCCTGGACACTGCCCTGTCTTACACACAGCACACTGACATCAGAGCCAAAGCCTTTAACACCAGGATCAGTATCCTCTACAGGCACTAGCATTGCTTGGTCTATGAAGCTCTGAACTTGGCAATTAACAGTTCACAGTCTGCCACCTGACATAACTGGAGCCACAGCCCTTGGTTCCTTTTAGCGCAAACTCCGTCAGCACCTCACCGACAATAGAACCTTTAGGTGCCCCCACTAGTCTGCACCTGTAGCTTTAGTCTGCCTCAGCACTTCCAACTCCTGACCTGCCAAGTTAAATCTTTTCCCAAACACTTGCCTCCCACCCCTTTTGCCCTAGCACTTGCCTCACAACCCCTTCCTCTTGGCTTTTTGTTCCCTCTGCCCTTCCTATCCCAGCACCCATTGCTCCTCCATACGTCACCCTAACATTCTGCCTCTTCCTCTCTCTCTTCTGCAGGATGCTGGCATACCATGCACTATGCCTTAGCACAATTTGTGTAACTGTTTGTTATTGCAACCCATGTACTTTTGAATTTTTTTGTATTCTGTAAGTATAATTACTGTAATTTTATTGTGTCTTCTTGTGTTAATGTATCTGATGTGGAACCTCTCAACGAGCATCCGTTCACAGGTGCCATCCAAGATTTCAATAAATAAATCAATAAATAAAATCCGCATGACAGTGAAAACCCAGACTGTACTGTCTAATGAGCCTCCCCAAGTGCAGCATGTATACTGTGAACAACAACAGTAACTGAATTGAACCTTGAGGAACTCCTCAGGACAGGGGCATCAGGGAGGAGGAGAAATTCCCCAGCACTACACTGTATCCTGCCCAAAAGAAAGACTTGAACCAGTTGATGACAGTACTGGGAGTCCATGATACTCTCTAAGGTGATTCAGCAACACAGTATGGTCCAAGGTATCAAATGCTGAAGACAGAGCAAGGAGAATGAGAACCTGACTGCTCCCATCAATCTATTGCCCTGAGGAGGTCATTATGCACCCAGACTTGTGCTGTCTCTGTGCTGTGCTTCAAACTAAACCCAGACTGGAATGGCTTGTAGAGTTCAAAGGTAGACAAATGTTACTCAAGCTGCAGAGCCACTAGCTTCTCAAAAACTTTCCCTAATATTGGGAGGTTGGAGATTGGTCTATAATTTGCCAGTAGGTCAGGGTCAAGAGATGTTTCTTTCAGAAGGGGCCTCACCAGCACCCCCTTCAAGGTGTTGGGGAAGACCACCTCCAAAAGCAAACACCTTGCTATACTGGCGAACACTGGAACAATGGCCTAGATGTTACACAATAGGAGAAGTGTCAGACCGGGTTCAGTTCACACGAGTGGGCCACAGCTTTAGAATCACCTTGGAGACCTCAGCCACCTCCACTGGCCAAAACTTCACCCAGACAAAGGAAGTGCCCCTGTTCCACCTAGATCCCATCCTGTGCGACTGATCTAGACTTACTGGCAAGATCCAGGCCTGAATAGAGGATACCCTGTCAGAGAACAACAAAGCAAACTCTTTGCAAAGTGCTACTGAAAAAGCTCTTTTTGGCTATAGACAGAGAGGATGAAGAAGCCTGTCCATAGTCTGAAAGAGCTGAGCTGGTCTGTTCTTCCCTGCAGCAATTTCACTGGACAGGAACTCTGTCTTCTTATGGTTGATTGCCCTTTGATAATCAGCATAGTGATTCCTCAAAGCCGGTCTATCCTCCACTGACTGAGTTCTATGCCAGCATTGCTTCAACCTCTGACCCATGATCTTCTTCACTTTGAAAGTCCCATCATACCATTGGGATCTCAGACAAGAGGACCTGGGTCATATATGGACTGGTGCAATGGCATCAAGTGCCCAGAGAAAGCTCTTTTATAGGCTGCCACTGCTTCACCCAAGCCAACCGCACAAACAGCACTAACACTAGAAAAAATCAACTACCACCATCAATCCCTCTGGAAACAGTCCCCTTAAAGGGCAATAGCTGATCATTTCAACAGGGAAGGGACCATTGGGGGGCCCTCAAATGAGATCTTCACTGTAAAATGATCAGACCAGGTGACCTGATCAATCACAAGATCAGTGACCACAAGACCCAGTGAAAATACCAAGTCCAAGGCCTGGCCGTGGTGGTGGTGGGTCACAAATGCAACTGCCTGTGCAAGGTCCAGTGATGTCATTAGCTGGAGGAAATCAGAACCAAGTTGAGAGGATTCATCACTGACCCAGGCATTGAAGTCCCCCAGAATAAGCCATCTAGGTGACTCCAATACCCCATCAGCAATGAAGTCCACAATTTGCTGCAGGAATTCTCTGCCTGACCCTGGAGGGTGGTATACCAGGACAATTCTACAACCAGCACCTGGACCCCCTTTCATTGCCACACATTCAAACAATGTGATAGAACCCACCAAATGAACAGAGAAATTCAAGCTGTATCTAAAACAGATGGCTACACCCTGCCCCTGCAATCCCTTCTCAGGCAGTGTACCACAGAGTGCCCAGCAGGGACTGATGCCTCCAAAATTGGACCTGCATCATCCCCCAACCAGGTCTCCATGATGCACGCCAGGTCGACTGAAGAAATCAAGTCTGACGTAATTGTGGTCTTGTTTCTCATTGACCTGGCATTGCATAACACTGCTTGGAGGGGATCAGTGAAAGCTGCAGGCCCTCTAGCTGCCTGCCCACGAGGTCAAGTGGGAACTCTAGGAATGAAGACCAAACACTCTGGGCCTCTTTCAAGGCTCCGTTTCTTCCTAGGGTGCCTCCTGCTCCTCACCAACCAAATCCCTCTCAACTCAGTTAAGCTCCTGGTGCCCCGCCATAGACCCCCATGCCCCCTAAAAATACCCACCTCCCTGCAACACCTTATAGTAGCAGCAGGAAGGGGGAGTTCACAAAATGGGAGGAGGTCTTGCAATAGGTCTGCTGGGTAACTAATTTGAAGGGGATCAAGACTCCTATACATGAGTATGCACCTGAACCAACTAAACAAATATAAACAATACCAGCATAACTAAACCAACTAAACAAAAAAAAAACAAATTAACTATAAAACCTTTGTTAAAAACTCAGTCACCATCCATACAATTAAAGGGATGGTGTCAGAAGAAAGGGCACCACTTTGTGGAGGACTGGGAGAACTTATAGGATAGGAGACTCCTCAGAGATGATGGCCTTCACGTGGCAAGAGAGGGGACCAGTGTGCTGGGACAGAATTTTGACATTTACATTAGACAGTTAAACTGATTGGGGAGGACACTGAAGCTAGGAGGAACAGCAGTAAAGGGATTGAGGGAGGGTAACCTAGCAAGCGCTCCCACTATATTGTGGACTGGTATAAGTAAGATGGGTAAAAATAAGGTTGCAGTTCAACAAGGAGTAGTGGAAGAGGAAAAGGGGAAGGGCTTTCAGGATCTGCATGCAACAGGAAAACCAAAAAGGTAAGAAGAACTACTACCACTACTGTGTTGCATTTAACTGCTTCTTTGGATTAGGGAAAACAGGGGGGATTGACTTGTACAAGATAGTGCTAAACTAACTCATCTAAGACTGCATTTTGTACTACACAGACTACCATTAGTTGCTGGGTTGTATGAACTGCTGCTGGTTCTCTGTATTCTTGGTTGATTTTAGCACAAAGGGAGTGAGAGCAGGGGAAATAAGGGAGCTAAAATGCTGTCTACTAAGGTTTTAATTGCAGATCTTGCCAGAGACTGGGGCTGAGATTGATCTGACTTTTTGTTTACCACTAGAGGCAAGAGCTTGGAAAAAAAATCCAAAGATCAAGACAGGGTGTGGGAACCAGGCAGGGGACACACTATGAGGGTTAGAAGGGAGAGGTGGGGCAGAGGGGATCAAGGCAGAATGTACAGGGGACAGGAGGGAAGAGGAAGGTAGTAAACTGTAACAGATATTAGGCGACAGTATTTCTTGACATAATGGGGGTGAGCAGGGGGTCTCAGATATGCAGGAACCTGGGACAGTTAAGGGCAGAGACCACCTGGTTAAGAATAGACATAGCGAGAGGGACAGGGGGATGGAGGAGGAAATGAATTGGGGAAAAGAAGAGGGAGCAAAGTGTGGTCTGGATGGGAGGTGAAAGCAAGGGAGATAATTGAGGGAATCAAGGGGGCATGTGTGCAGAGTCCTCACATAGACCAATCAACACAAGGACAGGTGAGTGACAGGAGGTAAGAAGAAAGGGAAGGGGAAGAGGAAAAGCTGAGCAAGTCAGTGGCACTACATTGAAGGAAAGTGGCATGGGGCAGACTACTGATGGAGGGCTGGTATCAAATAAGTTTAATGTTTTGGAGGTGATCAGGGATCAGGAGGCACAGGATAGAGACTCAAGGCAAAAGAGATGAGGAGGACAAATTCAAGGGAGGGGTGATAGTAGTAAAATGCCAGGGGATCTCAGAAGCATGGGTGAGTAAGGCAGTGATGGGGTAGGGGAAGAAGGAAGGGCACATAGGCTGGATGGAACAGAAACTAGTGGGCATGGAAGCATAGAGAGGTTCCAAGGGGGGACTGCAAGGGATTGCAAGGGGCAGCAGGAGGGATGGGAACTGGAGGAGGGAAAAAAGAAAGAATGGGAGAGAGAAGAAGGAGGAGTACGGATAGGAGGGCTAGCAGGACAGGCACAGGAAAGGAGGCTGGATCACCAGGGGCATGCAGGGGGATACTGCCCAGAGAGGAGTAGGCTGAAGAGGTGATGGTTGTGAGGGACTCTATCATCAAGGGTATTCACTGGAGTAAGAAGTGGCACCCAATTAGAAAAAGAGTGGTTGTGTGTGTGTGCGAGGGATGGAAGTGGGGAGAGCAGGGACTAGAATCAGGGAAGAGATAAGAGGAGTGGGGAGCAAATGTCATGTGATCATTCACCTGAGGATGAATGACCTGGAAGGAAATGAGGTCAGGGTAGTACAGCAAAGACCTGAGGATCTAGCTGGGTGCTACAGGAGCTCAGTGAGTTCACTGATGTTTTCCAAAGTATTGTCAGTTCACAGAGCCAATACTGTGAGAAACGGGAGGATAGTGAAGTTTAACAACTGGCTAAGGGATTGGTATGAGGCAGAGTGTTTCAAATGCATTGGGGAATGGTAGGTCACGGGGCAGATGAGGGACTGTATGTGAAGGGCAGGCTACATCTTATTGAGGAGGTGTCCAGGGTGCTCATGGGGGAATGAAAGAGATACGTGGAGGAGATCTTTCATTTAAACTTAAGGGGAGGAGGGATGAGGCTACGGAGGTAAGGAGGATAGCAAAGAAGGTGGGACTGTAGCTGACACTCTCTGGCAAATGGCGGCAAGCATTAAGCAAGGGGAGAAACGGAAGGAAAAGGGGGCAGGTGGAAGGTCGTGAGTGTGAACACTTGTAGTCTGAGAAAAAAGATTACTAAATTGAAGGCCATCATGGTGGGGAAGGAGATGTACACTGCAGCCATAATGGAGCCACAGAGCTATGATCATTCTAGGTTTTAATCTATTCAGAAGGGATAAAGTAGGAAGGAAAGAGGGAGGTGTGGCACTTTATGTATGGGACCACATAAAGACTATTGAGATACAGGGGGAACAGGGGGAAGCAGAGGTACTGTGGGTCACTCTGTTGGAACAAAGGTTATACTATCACTTTTTACAATAATGTACTTATTCAAAAATTATTACCCAAAATAATAAAAATTCAAATATGATATTATCCTTGTTCTCCAGATTCAAATATAATGGCAAATAACACTGCTTTCCACACTTATAATTACATGAAAAATATATGTTTTATTAACACCTATACAATATTCCTCATTAGTATAAATATCGAGCATAACTGTAAACATCAACAACATTATTTCAGATAATCTTACAAACCAATAAAACTAATTCTAGCAACTAAATAATGCAAATGAATCAGCTGTGTTCAGCATAATAAATGGTAATAGTTATACTGCACCTTAGCATACTTAGTATTTAACATAACCTTTTTTATGCATAAGAACTTGCAACAACTCATTACATTAGTTTTTGTATTATACTTTCATAAAACTCAGTTTTAACTTTTCAGATCCTGCAAAGTATTTCTTAGTTCAAAGCTTTCAAATGATATATCAAGGTTCTATTGTTAAAAGTAAATCTTCTTGTTACTTTCCCAGATAAACCAATTTAAATTACTAAAACTATTAATTAAAAATTAATTAGTAAAAATAATGAAACAAAATATACTTACCTTTCTGGTCATAGAAGTGGTTCTTCTTATCTCAACTTAGAACTCTTGGTTGAGTCTGGCTCTTGATGAAAAAGTATTTTAGTTAGCCTTCTTGACCCTGTAACTTTTTGGCTTGGACAAACACTGCAAGCTTAATTTCCTTTGCTGAAAGTCACCTTACCAAAAGTCAATTCTTGGATTTGCAGAACACAGTTTCAGTCTGCACAGTCCATAGCGGTACTTGATTCAAAGAACTTTCTTGTGGATAGCAACGTTGTTTCAATAACTGGAACTTGACTTCCTCATGTTGTACATCTGCTATTAACCTCAGAACAGCTAGACTTCCTTATCACAGCACTGCAGCTTCTGTCTGGCTGTGAAACTTTAAGGTTAAGTCTATGGGTCTAGGCATCAGCAGGCAACATTACTTCAGCCAAAATGCTCAATAAATAAGACACAGACTTTGCTTCATATGCAATGAAAATGTTCTTGCATCTGGTTTTTGCACCTGGACTTTGTGGCAGCACTGCATAATCTTTTGGCTATCCTTAGGCTGGCCCAATATTCCAAATACAGGCATGGCCCAACACCTCTTGGCCTAGCTACAGTTTATAAAGTCATTAGAATTCTTAATTAGACTAGCATAGGTCTTTCTGCATCAGATGTTGGCTCAGACTGAGGTGTGGTCAGACAAATTCACTAATATTAACCTACCCTGGTGATGCCATCACCAGATTTTGATTGGCCTGAGTCACTAAAAACTTAGGACTTCTTAGATGATAAATGATGACATACAGACATGCCTTCTAAGACCTCCCCTTTTCTTCAAGATTAGTTTTATGCTCAAAATAATTTTTCTTAATAACATTCTTACTTAACCTAATTTAAAAAGTAAACTTACATATTCAGGCATTTAACATCAAGCAGATCATTTTGGTATGAATCTTGTGTTCCTAGCATTGATATTTTTTAAGTTACACTATTAAAGGTTATAACTATAATTTCAATAAAACTTCTTAAAATAAAGTGATACTCTTACTCTAAATATTCTAAACTACAGAATAATATATGATTTGTAAGAAAAATCCATTATTAAGGTCTTTAAAACATTACTTTTTGTAGAAACATATGAGGTTCTTTGTTCTCAAGTTCAAGTTTATTGCAGGAAAACTCCATTGAGCAAGCTCATTCACAAGGAGGTCCTATGACATAAACACTTAAAGTACAAACATAGATAGGTAATAACAGTATATACATGAAATGCACGTTACATGATACAGGCTGGATATACATACAAGGGTACCACATAGGGTGACCGCAGGTGGTAAACATTAATATGACACAGGGAAGCGACTTACAGGTTGCATACTGATAAATGAAACATGATGACTGGTGTGTGCAATACATATATTTTGGCAGCTAGAACAAACAACAGACTACAACTGATATGGGGAGGGTGATTTGATAGAGTAGCAGTGGAGCGTAAGCATAGATAAAGCCAGGAGTAGAAGGGAAGGGAAAGCAGTTAATATGACAAAGCAATTATACCTTACCAGTGGATAAATATGGCACATGGGGAAGGAAGAGACTTAATGACAGTTACAGGTGTCTTTTATTTTGGCTGAACTTAGCAATTTGTAGAAGTTTATTGAAACTGTGCTAGTTAGTTTCAGTACGGTTTGTAATTGGTTCCAAATGGAGGGAAGGGCATATGCAATAGCACGTTTACCAAAGGAGGTCCACGTCCTTGGTATGTCAAGCATAATAAAGTCAGATTTTCTTAATGAGTATGCACTATGTGAGATACTAATAAGGGAAGAGAGATAGCTTGGAAATTTCTGCAGGAGCAGTTTAAGAGTCCATAGCCCAGCATGGGCAGGCATCTAGTAGTAAGGGATGTCCAACCAACAGCTGCATATAAGTCACAGTGATGCAAACGGTAAGGGGTGTTGGTAATGAATATTAACTCACGGTGATAAAGGATATCCAGTTTACTTAGATTTGCAAGAGTGGTGGAGGAATAGATTACATCGCCATAGTCGAGTAGGGGGAGAAAAGTGGCCTGTACAAGCTTGTTTTGAGTTCTCCTAAGAAAATAAATTACTGCCAGAAAACCTAATTTACTATAAACTTTTAGATGGTTATTTTCTTCATAGCAACAAGATACAGACTTAAGAGTCTTATTTTCAGACTTCTCAAGGCATGAGCTAGCATGAGATACTAGATTTATCTAGTTTTTAATAAGAAAATGATACTAAAATAAGTTTTAAACATAACTCCTTAACCCATGGTCCTGCACTCATAAGACTTGGTAAGCTTATCTATTATACTAGTACATAATAACTGGCCAATTTTCATAGCGGCACCATATAGTGTTTTCAAGTTAGAAGCAAAATAATTTTCTTAATATGTAAAGGTAATGAGACTTTTTTTTCTTTTAAGGTACATAGCAAGCTGCACCAGATACTGGTTGGCACAGAAACCATACATTTTAATAGACGTGTATTTCCTGGAATGTGATTACCATGGTGACCTCTCAGTTGAACTAGTTGACTAGCAGCTATTCAAAGGCATGTGACAGTCCTGGTTTCTGTGGCGAGTCTCAGGGGATACTTCCAATTTAAAAGAAGACTTCACTGGAACATTTTTTCCTGAAGTTGCCTTCTGTATATATGCTATATTCCCTTTTTGTTGTCCAAAGTTTTATAAGTTTTCCTTTTTACAGCAACACTCATGGGCCATTAAATTTAACCAGAAATTAGAGCAAACATTTCCCATAATTTGTCCCACTTAAAAATCACATAATAGCAATTAAAAATCAATTCTTGATAATAAACATAAAATAATTTTTCCATCAAGAGTTTTGTTCCTACATTCCCCACTTTTGAATTAAAATGTACCCACAAAATGCATTTGTAATTCAAAACTATAATCCTACTATATATGGGTATATAGTTTTAAGCATTTCAGGGAAAATAAAACACAAAGTTGCATCATCATGGGGTAACATATGACATCATCAGCACATTACATCATCACATATGACATTATTGGATGTGACATCATAGATGTGACATTACTGGATGACATCATTGGATATGTACTTTTTGCATAGAAATAAGTACAGTACTACATGACCAAACATGATTAAACATGATTACAACTATGTACACTTTCAAAATAACAATCTTTAATATTGTTTTAGACATTTCACAAATACAACAAATTATCTTTGTTCATTAACTTTAAAAATCAGCATTACAATTAACATTTTAGTTTAACTCTTGTTCATTAGTTTCACTCTTCTTAAATGTTTGTACCTTTTTAAATCTTTAGTATTACAGTACAAATAAAGCTAGCAGTTACATATTGTTCTATTTCATAAGTTGTGTCTCCTCTATGTGCTGAAGGCACTACTAAACTGGCACTTGTAACTTTTACCAGTGTTTATCAAGATATCATTCCTTGATTGGAAATTATCTTTTTGGGTGGTGTAACACAGATTTAATTTTAAGCTCTATTTGTAGTTTACCTTTTTTTAGCAATCATAGTTACATTGGGATTACTTAAATGAAATTACAAAGGTTTTTTTTTTACCACTTTGTTACCTTATTATACTTTTACTTAATCAGAATCAAAACTTTTACTATTTCTTTGTACATTTGCTTAAATCAAAATAACATCAATAAAAAATGTTTTTACCTGAATTTACCTTATTTCTTAACCTTTTCTTCTCATTGTTAATAATTTTAATTTTACATCATTAAATACATATGCTTCTTGAAAACATTTTTTTTTTCCTTTTTAATGTAATACTTTCTGTTAGTCTCCCCAATACTTAGAACAATATATATCTGAACTGTTAGGGACTTCCCCCGTCCACTTTTTGCTAACCACAGTTAGTTTTAAAAGTGACAGGCACTGTTTTTGGATTTATGTACTAGGAAAAAACATGCATTATTCTAGTGCATGCACCTAGGCAATGTGTATAATGTACATGCAAATCTATATTACTACTGCAAGTTAGGCACAAACAATACAGTTTATAAGACACCTTTCCACTAACCTTAACAGAAAATTAATTTACTTTGTCTGAAATTGTTGCATTGAGCACCTCACTCTTTTGCACACTCGAGGGATAATTTATCCAGACCTCAAGACTGGTGATGTCACTTTAATGGGTAAGGGTTTCCCTTAATTGTGACAACATAATGTTATTGGCTAGGTTTATATACACACCCAGTTGTACAAGTGCATCTATCCCAAGGCATGGGAGATGTCAAACCTTGCATGACATACATGATATAGTATACCTTCCCTATCTGGAGTTTCAAGGCAAGTGCCTGTACTTTTCAAACTTTATTTGTGGTCTGGAACATTTTATAACAATTAATTTTAAAACTGGGTAAACCTGTGCACTGATTGGACAATATAGAACTTTGCAAACTCTGTTGTTGTCTGGCATCTTGGCTTTACTGCTAGTTTTATTGAATGGCACCTCTTTTCCACACTCCTCAGTGAGTCTGGTACTTAAGAGTTTAATGTTTCTGTCAAAAACAGGATGGCACTGGAAAAAACAGAACTTATCTTCTTTGTGAAGAAAGCTAGGTTTCTATTTTAATTACAGATTTATCACATCTTGTTTTGACACACAAATCACATACAGTAAGCTTTACTTTTCCATTTAACCAATATTTAAAATTACCAAAATTAAATACATCAATTACACTAGAACTACAAAATTCAGTTTAACCGTTAAATAATTTTCTTCACATTAGCATGAATTTCATTGTTTAAATATTTTACTGACTTTTTCTAAATGGAATAGGCCTCCTCACCTGTGACCATAAGATTCTCTTACCATAGTCTAGAATAGGCTTAAATCTCTTTAGAAGGCCATTTTCAATCAAAAATCATTACTTGTTTTGTTTGCAACATACACTGGGTATTTAATCACCATTTTGCCAAATTTTAATTTTAACCAAACTTTACCTAAGGTCTTCTGAGCTTCCTCTCCATAACCTACAAATTGTAAGCTTTCAGGAAGGGTGTTTAGCTTCTTGGAGTCACCTAAGGCATCAGTCACTTTATCATAGAGACTTATGTCTGCACCAGGATCAAGCAATACCTCATGATTTAGACTGTTTTCAATGTTTACATCACAGTAAAATATTTCTGCTTTTTCTTTGGGAATTAAGTTGCCCAAGAAGAATTTGCCTTTCTTTTCTGGCAACACAGCAGCTTTACAATGGCATTTTACAAACTGTGGTTGATACTAGCTCTGGGACCCTTTTGGAGAAGGATACTTACAGATATAGTATTTTTAACTTTACTTGGTATCTCATTTTTAAATCTCATTCCAATCTCATTCCTTTTTAACAATAGCAGTTTCTGTAACCATGTCAGCAATGGTGTGAACAGGATCTACAAGTTACATAGCACCACTAGTCACATCTTTACAAGGAGGATAGATTTTCCACTGGAAAATGAAGTTAAACATATAACCAAACAGTGTGGAGCAAACCTTGAGAATGGACTTTTGACTCTTCTATCTTTCTGTTTGTTTCCTCCATTTCCTTTTGTAGATTATTAATAATTTCTTCTAGTCTTGTACAACTATGTCTAGACCTGTTTTAAGTTGCACTATCATTTTGCTGATCATAATTAGAATAGTGGTGCCTCCTGTGGTCAGTTTTGTTACCATGCCCACTGCCATACCTTGCACCTGGACCTCCCCCCTTTTTGAGAGGGATTCCAGTGTTGGCATTGGTCTGAGTCTCATTAAGGCTGCTGAGCCACAGCTGGACCAAGCACGGGCTTTAATTGTTTTTCCTTGTTAGACATAGGTAAACTCTCCCCCCCCTTAGCCAGAGTATTAGAGGTAGTAGCCCCCAACACCTAGGCTTGAGGCACAGAGGAACTCCCTTTTTGCCTAATTTTGTGCTTTTTCTTGTATTTCTTGAATGTTTCAGACTCTGAATCAGAATCAGAATCCCTTTTCTGTCTAGGGGAAATCATATTTTTGCTCTGAAGCAATTTGTTTTCTGAGTCAGATGACACACTCAATTATATACCAGAATCAGTCAATCTAACCCCTTGAATGCTTTCATTTTCCTTTAACTTGACTTTTACTCTGTAAACTTTTATACTTTTCTTTTAATTCAGTCAAATCCTTGTTAACCTGTGCATAAGCATCTGCTAGTTCAACATTTTCTCTTTTCAAATTCAAACACTGCTCTTGACATTGCTTAGCTGCATTTAACTCACTTTGCAAGGCAGCATTTTCAACCTTAAGCTTGATAAAGTCAAAGCAGTTATTAGAAAGGTCATTTTTATGCTCTTGTAAAAGCTTTTCTAAAATGTCTACCTGGCCTGCAAAAATACCACACTCAAAACATTTGCCTTTCAACATTTTCTCCAGCTGTTGTATTCTTTCATTTTTGCTTTTAATAAAAGTCAGCTGTGCTGGGGTATAAATTATTGTCTCAGTGCTAAGCATATTTGCAGTTACAGTTAAAGTTGTTACGGCTATGCAATAGTGCTTACCAACTTTAAGAACAACAATTAAGTATTCTTTTGAAAAACAGACGAAACAGCAATAACTTCTCACATAACAATTTAAACCAAATCTTTTCCTCGAGGCTTTAAAAGTTTGTTTTTCTTTTTTGTGTCACTTTACTGTTAGTCAGAGATTCTATTCTGTTCACTTCTAGGCTTTAGCTCCCTTTTGTTTTGCTTACGGTGGTTTCAGACTCAGGAAAACAAAACAGAAAAGTATTATTTCAGCAATTTAGAAATCTTGCAAATACTAACAATAATAACAACATTTATTTTTCATACTCTGTAAGTGTGGATTATTATTTACTAACAATTATATCCCAGATAAGAACCCTAAAGATGTCACAACAAAAGCTATAATATCACATTTTACAATAATGCACTTGGATTCACCGCAGGCCTTACCCAAAAATTATTTTCATAAATTACCCAAAATAATAAAATATGATATTGTCCTTGTTCTCCAGATTCAAATATAATGGCAAATAACACTGCTTTCCACACTTATTATTATATGAAAAAAAATATGTTTTATTAACACCTATACAATAGTTCTAAATATTCCTCATTAGCATAAATATCATGCATAACTGTAAACATCAACAAAATTGTTTCAGATAACCTTACAAACCAATAAAACAAATTTTAGCAAATAAACAATGCAAATGAATAAACAGTGTTCAGCATAATAAATGGTAATAGTTATACTATACTTTTAGCATTCTTAGCATTTAACATAACCTTTATGCGTAAGAACTTGCAACAACTCATTACATTAGTTTTTGTATTATACTTTCATAAAACTCAGTTGTAAATTTTCAGACCCTGCATACTATTTCTTAGTTTAAAGCTTTCAAATGATATAGCCAGGTTCTATTGTTAAAAGTAAGTTTCCTTGTTACTTTCCCAGATAAGCCAATTGAAAGTACTAAAATTATTAATTACAAATTAATCAATAAAAGTAATCAAACAAAATGTACTTAAATTTCTGGTTGTAGAAGTGTTTTTTTCTTCTCTGAACTTAGAACTCTTGGTTGAATCTGGCTCTTGATGAAGAAGTTGCTTAGTTAGCCTTCTTGACCCTGGAACTTTTGGCATGGACAAACACTGCAAGTTAAATTTCCTTTGCTGAAAGTCATTTTACCAAAAGTCAAGTTCCTGGATTTATAGAACACAGCTTCAATCTGCACAGTCCATAGCAATACTGGAGTCAAATCACTTTCTTGTGGATAGCAAAGTTGTTTCAATAACTGGAACTTGACTTATTCATGTTGTACATATGCTATTAACCTCAGAACAGCTAGACTTCCTTATCACAGCACTGCTGCTTGTGTCTGGCTGTGAAACTTTAAGGTTAAGTCGATGGGTCTCGGCATCAGCAGGCAACATTACTTCAGTCAAAATCCTCAGTAAATAAAACACAGACCTTGCTGCATACACAATGAGAAAGTCCTTGCATCTGTTTTTTGCACCTGGACCTTGTGGTAGCACTGCATAAGATTTGGGCTATCCTTAGGCTAGCCCCAATATTCCAAATACAGGCATGGCCCAACGCTTCTTGGCCTAGCTACAGTTTATAAAGCCATTAGAATTCTTAATTGGACTAGCATAGGTCTTTCTGCATCAGATGTTGGCTCAGACTGAGGTGTGGTCAGACAAATTCATTAATATTCACCTGCCCTGGTGATGTTGTCACCAGGTTTTGATTAGCCTGAGTCACTAAAAAGGTAAGACTTCTTAGATGACAAAATATGACATACTAAGACCTCCTATTTTCCTCAAGATTAGTTTTATGCGTAGAATTATTATGTTCTTAATGATGTTCTTAATTTAACTTAATTTAAACACTAAGGCCCAGATATTCAGAAGGGTTGCACATGGCGCAACACAGTTGTGCTATGCACAACCCACTGATGCACCCCAGCGTGATATTAAAACGGGGATTGAGCCTGGCACAAATCCCAATGCGCCAGAGTGCATCAGTAATGTATGCAGCACAGGCAGGGGGGGTGTGCCCATGCATACTCCACACATCCCGATATTCAGCTTGGGATGTGCTGAGTCCATGCATGTGCAACCTCTACTTGCGCTGCACACAGGTAAGCCAAAAAAAAAGGAACAACCCACAGGTGAGCTGCCATATCGCTGGGTGAAACATGGCAGCTGCCACCTGTGGGTGGCCACCTGAGCTCTGGCTGCACCTTCTGGTGGCACCCCCATGCCCGATCACAGGCATATGTTGAATATTAAAACATCCTATATCCCTGGTGGTCCAGTGGACCACTTGCAGCCCGATCACGGGCATATGTAGTATGTAAAAATGTTCAATATCCCTGGTGGTCCAGTGGACTGCTCACAGCCCGATTGTGGGCTTCAGTACAAAGTAATGCCACACCACACCAACCCTGGTGGTCTAGTGGTACCCCCCTCCCCACCTTCCCACTGAGCCCCACTGATCCATTCACATATCTGGACTGTGTAGTATGGCATGGGCTGCACAACCATTGGATCATGCTGTGTACCAATGGGCATACAGCCCTACCTATGGTGTCAGTCAGTGGGTGGCAGGGTGGCAAGTGGGTGGGGAGCTGCCACCTGCTGCTGACCAGGGGGAGCGGGGCGGTGGGGCTCAGTGGGTGGGTGGGAGGGTACCCTAGACCACCAGGGTTGGTGTGGTGTGGCATTACTTTGTACTGACACCCATGATCAGGCTGCAAGCGGTCCACTGGACCACCAGGGATATTGGACATTTTAATGTTCAGCTTATGCCTGTGATCATGTTACGAGCAGTCCACTGGACCACCAGGGATATTGGATGATTATTTTATTCTACATATGCCCGCGATCGGGCAGTGGGGCACATTGCCATGATGTGCAGGGAGCGTCGGTCCCTGATGGCTGCAGCCTGGCAGAGCGCCAGGCGCCGGGGATCGGCGCACCTGCATGCAAATGGGGCCATAATGACATGCAAATGGCCCCATTTGTGCCTTGCATGCATTATGGCCCCATTTGCATGTGCACTTTTGAATATCGGTTATGCTGCACCTAGCGCAATGGAACTTGCGCAAGCACATCCCCCTGCTCCACTCTGGCCACTTGCGCTGGTGCAGTGCCACTGCACCATGTGCACTGCAGGTGTCCAGGGTGCAATAATCAATGCTGCTGTGCCATGGCACAGCTCCTTTGAATATCACCCTGTCAACACCTCTGTGGATCCAAGTTGTGCTGCACCCAGACTTGCACCACAGCCTGGTGCAGTCTGAATATCTGGGCCACAATTTACATATATTCAGGTGTTTTACATCAAGCAGATCATTTTGGTATGAATCTTATTTTTCTAGCACTGATATTTTTTTAAGTTACACTATTAAGGGTTATAACTTTATAATTTTAATAAAACTTCTTAAAATAAAGTGCTACTCTTGCTCCAAGTATTCTAAGCTGCAGAATAATATAAGATTTATAAGAAGAATCCATTATTAAAGTATTTAAAACATTACTTTTTTGTAGAAACACATTAGGTTCTTTATTCTCCAAGGAAAAGTAATAAATTACTGTCAGAAAACCTAATTTACTATAAACTTTTAAATGGCTATTTCCTTCATAGCAACAAGATACAGACTTAAGAGTCTTATTTTCAGACTTCTCAAGGCATGCGCTATCATAAAATACTAGATTTGTCTAGTTTTTAATAAGAAAATTATATTAAAGTAAGTTTTAAACATAATTCCTGAACCCTTGGTCCTACACTCATGAGACTTAGTAAACTTATCTATTATACTACTATATCATAACTGTTCAGTTTCCATGGCGACACCATATAGTGTTTTTAAGTTATAAGCAAAATACTTTTCTTAGCATACAAGGAGACTTTTTTTTTTCTTTTAAGATATACAGCAGGACCAGATACTGGTTGGCACAGAAACCATGTATTTTAATAAAAGTGTCTTCCCTGGAATGGGATTACCATGGTAACCTCTCAGTTGGACTAGTTGACTAGCAGCTATTCAAAGGCATGTGACAGTCCTGGTTCTGTAGAGAGGCCAGTCTCAGGGGATTCTTCCAATTTAAAAGAAGACTTCACTGGAACATTTTTTCCTGAAGTTGCCTTCTGTATGCTATATTCCCTTTTTGTTGTCCAAAGTTTCACACGTTTTTCTTTTTACAGCTAAACTCACAGGACATTAAATTTAACCAGAAATTAGAGCAAACATTTCCCATAATTAGTCCCATATAAAAATCACCTAATAATAATAAAAAATAAATTCTTGATAATAAAAATAAAATAATTCTTCCGTCAAGGGTTCTGTCTCTACAACCTTTAAGAAAAGGAAAGGAGCTATTATTTGAGCAGGAGTGGTATACAGACCTCCAGTGCAGAGGGAGGAAGTGGATAGAGAGTTTATGCAAGTTATCCAATGGGTGGCTCAAAAAGGGATAGTTGCTGCTGATGGGGGACTTCAATCTTCTGGATGTGGATTGGAGTCTCCCAGTTGCAACAACAACTAGGAGCAGGAACATCCAGGACTCCCCTCAGGAGGAACTACTCAAACAACTGGTAAGAGAACCCACTCAGGAGTGGGAGACACTGGACCTAGTTCTGACCAGTGGGGAGAGTGTCACCAACATCACTGTGGAGGACCACCTGGGGACCAGTGACCATTGGGCAGTGTGGGTTAGTGTAAAGACTGAGGTAGAGACAAGCCACACAAGAATGAGGGTCTTGTATTCCAGGAGGGCCACTTTTTTAAAAATGGTGGTGTCCTCAGGGAAACCTTGGCAGGGTTGCAGGAACTAGGAAGCATAGAAGAACAGGGGATAGCAGTAATGGGGGGGATTGAAACAGCTACAAGACATTATGCCAGACAAGTCAGCAAGGGCAGAAGGAGGAGGCCACTTTGTTTAACTCAAGAGGTGAGGGAAAAGAAAACAGCCTTTAGACAATACAGTAAAGCACAAAAGAAGGAATATAGGAGAACTTGCCAGAAGTGCCAAAGGGAGGCAGGGAAGGAAGTAAGGAGGGCAAAGGTGGTAACAGAAGAAAGGATTGCTAAGTTGGTCAAGAGTGGGGATAAAACATTTTTCAAGATACATCAGGGAAAGGAGGATGGCCAGGGGAGGGATAATCAGGCTACTGGGGGAAGGGGAGCCTCCATGGAGGAAAACTTTCAAAAGGCTAACATATTGAATAAATACTTCTTGTTTGTCTTCAAGGATAAGTGGGAAAGAAATGAGCCTGGAATACACAACAAGGGCATGAAGAGTACAGAAATAGACACTAATCCCTTCACTGCTGACAGGGTTCTAAGGTAATTTCCAAGGTAAGAGTGGACAAGGCCATGTGCCCTGATACAGTGCACCCCAGGTTGCTGAGGGAACTCAGAGAGGTACTGGCTGTGCCCCTGGCAGCCCTGTTAAACAGGTCTCTGGAAACTGGAGAGGTGCTGGGGGACTGGTGGAGGGCTGACATCATCCTGCTCCACAAAGAAGGTAGTAGGGAGGATCCAGGAAATTACATGCCAGTTAGCCTGACATGAGTAGTTGGCAATGTAATGGAATTGCTCCTAAAGTAAAGAATTAGAGCAAACCTTGAGGTCAGCAGCTGTAGGACCAGAAACAGCATGGGTTCACAGTGGGTGGTTCTGTCAGATCAACACAACATTTTTCGATGAGGAACTATAACCAGGGTAGTGGACCAGGGTGAGGCAGTAGATATTGCCTATCTGGATTTCAGCAATGCCTTCAACACCATCCCACACGAAAGGTTGGAAATTAAACTAAGCAGCCTGGGGGTGGGGCCTAAAATAGTAAAATGGGTGGAAAATTGGCTTAAAGACAGGAATCAAAGAGTGGTGGTAAATGGGGTGTACTCTGGGGAGGGGAGGGTGATTAGCGGGGTACCACAGGTGTTGGTGTTGGGCCCTATACTCTTCGATAGGTACGTTAGTGACATGGGAGAGACTGGGAGGGAGGGTAAGCCTGTTTGAAGATGACACAAAGATCTGCAACAGGGTGGACACATGGGGTGGGGTGGAAAGGATGAGAGAGGACCTAGAAAAGTTAGAAGAGTGGTCAAGAAGGTGGCAACTTAGATTCAACACAAAGAAGTGCAAGGTTATGCACTTGGGATACAGGAACCTGAAGGAGGTGTACACACTTGGGGGAGAGGTACTAGAGGTAACAAGGCATGAGACAGACCTAGGAATCATCATTACCAATGACCTTAAGGTGGAGCAGCAGTGTGGGAATGCAGTGGGAAAGGCTAACCAAATGCTTGGATGCATATGTAGGGGTATCACTAGCAGAAGGGAAGAGGTAATACTTCCCCTGTATACTTCACTGGTGAGGCCACACCTTGAGTACTGTGTGCAGTTCTAGAGGTCCCATCTTCAAAAGGACAGGGGCAGGATGGAGACGGTGCAGAGGGGGGAACCAAAATGGTGCAGAGCCTATGCCAGAAGACCTATGAAGAGAGGCTTAAAGAATTAAACTTGTACTCCCTGGAGGACAGGAGGAGGTGGGGGATATGATAGAGACATTCAAATATCTCAAGGGAATAAACAAGGTGAAGAGTAGAATATTTCCAGAGAAAAAGATATTCTAAGACTAGGGGTCACAATATGAAGTTGGAAGGAGGTAGGTTCAGGAGAAATATGTGAAAGTTCTTCTTTATGGAAAGGGTAATAGATGACGGGAACAGCTTCCCAGCAGAGGTAGTGGGGGCAAATACAGTCACAGGTTTTAAGTGTGCCTGGGATAAACACATGGGTATCATGGATAATGGAGGGAAGTGGAAGATGGCCCCCCAGTAGTTGCTTAGGTAGCACAATTGGGGAGTATTATATGGGCAGACTGGGTGGGCCAGGAGGTCCTTATCTGCCAACAAAATCTATGAATCTATAAAAATGAAAGGGAATGTAGTTGTAAGATAACAATATGGCCAGAAGATCCAGAACAAGTTGGAAGGGGGTCTGCCCTAGTGCCAGCAGTCTAGGTAATAAAATCAGTGAGCTCAAGGCATTGGTGGCAGACACTGAGATAGACCTTATAGTTATCACAGAAACTTTGGCCACAGAGAATAATGACTGGGACTTGTCAGTTCCTGGTTACACAATGTTTAGACAAGATGGAGGTAAAGGAAAAGGGGGGAACATAGCCCTATAAGTTGTAGGGACACAGAGGCTTTGGAGGATGGACAATTCAGGAGAAGCAAAGAAAAAACAGAGACAATGTGGTTCACCTCACAGTACCCTCAGGAAAGAAAATATGGATGGGGTAATCTATAGACCACCAGGACAAGAGGAAGAGCAAGACAGAGAGCTTATGGAAAGCTGGCAAGGGAAGGGAAGGGAAGAAGGTGGAAGTGGTGGTGGTGAGTGATATGAACTTGCCGGATACTGATAGAGACATTCCGGCAGCCAGGTGTACTAGATATCAGGTGCTTTTAGATACATTGAAGGACTGCTTGCCAGTGCAGCTGGTTAAAATACCCACTAGGCAGGCGGCCATTCTCCATTTTTACGCTCACCAACTTGGAGACAGTGGGTTGACTGAGGGTAGGAGAGCCACTGGGGTCCAGTGACCATAACTCCCTTTGGTTCAGAAAGGCCCTTGATACCAGAATTCCCCTATCAAAAACTGAAGTGATAGATTTCAGAAGAGCAGACATCAACCAGAAGAGGAAGCTGGTCCATGACAAATTGATCAGGGTGGACAGCATCAGAGATGCACATGAATGATGGGGGCAATCAGGGGGACCAGTTTTGAGGCAACAGTTGTGCATGAGGAAAAACAAAATAGGTATAAGAGACCAATATTGCTCTTAGAAAGGTCAGAGAAGTAGTGAGGGCACTGATAAAATGAATTCAGCAAGTACAAGGAAAAGCAAGAAGAGGATGAATTGGAAGACTACCAAATAAATACTTGGAAAGCAAAGAGGACGGTCAGGGAGGCAAAGGCAGACAAAGACCTGTGTATTGCAGAGGGGGTCAAGAGTAGGGAAAAACAATTCTTCAGATAAAACGAGGAAAAAAGGAAGCAGGGAGGGGGTACTGTTAGGCTACAAGAGGAGGGAGGCTCATAGAGGAAAATGAACAAAAAGTAGCCATCCCTAATGATTATTTCTGCTCTGTCTTTGCAGCAGAAGACAGTGGACCCCTAACTGAGAGTGGCATCAAGGCAACTGTTAAGAGCATTGCTCAAATGAGGTGCCCAGTAATTACCAAAGAAAGGGTCCAAAAAGGACTTGTTGTCCTAAAGGTAAATAAAGACCTAGGGCTGGATGGGATGCACCAAAGGGTACTCAAGGAATTGGCTGCATAACTAGCTGAACTCATAGTAGGGCTATACAGTAGCTCAGTTCAGACAGAGGTAGTTCTGAAAGACTGGAGGGTGGCGATAACAGTCCCACTATTCAAGGGGAAGGTACAACCAGCAACCAGGAAATTACAGACCTATCGACCTTACCTCTGTAGTTCATAAACTGATGGAGTCACTGATCAAAGCAGACCTTGTGGACTACCTAGAGGGTAATGGTCTAAAGGATAGTAAACAGCAGTTTTTCTTCAACAGAATTTCCTAAAGCGCTTCCAGCTTTTGTCTCTGGCATGGAGTGCAGCTAGTAGATTTTTGTGTACCCACCTAGAAGGTTTCACTCTAACACGTCAGGTCACTAGGGGTGTGTGTCTATTTTGAACTGCTAGAAATTGTTCTAGAAAATATTCAAGAGCTGCTTGGACATCTAGGGTCTGCAAAACATAGGTCCAGTCAATAGCCGTGATTTCATGTAGGAACTTCGCTTCATCTAGGTTGGCAAAGTTCCTAAAGGTGATCAAGTGTGGTGGTGAAGGCTGGGGGCTAGAGTGTTGCCACACACAAAAGATGGGGGAGTGGTCAGATATAGAATCTGGCACGATGCCTGCATTTACAATTCTGTCTATCCTGTCCGTTAGTACCCAGTCCAATAGCGTACTAGAAGTTTCTTTAGGGGAGACCCTAGAGGGTACAGATATAACTTGGTGGAGGTGGTAGCTTTGGATCAAAGATAGAAGACAGCTATGAGTTTGCCTGATCCATTTTAAGTTCATATCCCCAAGAATGAGCAGTTCATTGTGGCCTGACATTTTTATCGATTTCTCCAACAGACTGGAGAAGGCAGGCAGCCCCCAAAGGGGTGGATTATAGGCAACAACTATGTGAAGTTTTTTAGGACCCATGTGTCGGAGTGCATGAAGGGATTCACATAAGGAAGGTTGAGGAATATTAGTCCGAGTGATATGGAGATATGCTTTATAAAACAGTGCAACACCCCCACCCTACTTAGAAGATAATCGGTCATGCCTAAGGAGATTGTAGCCACTTAGTGAGCAGACAGAATCGGGGGTAGAGGGCTTAAGCCATGTCTCAGATAGACCCAAAATGTCTGGATTGGAGATGGAGACCCAAACCTGAAGATCAGGGAAATTATGCGTCAGGCTCCTTATGTTTAGGTGGGCTCTGCGGAGCCCAGAGGAAGTAGTCCAGGAGACAGCATTGCTAGAGTGATACTGTGAGGGACCAGGATTCTGTTCCACGTTGCCTGCTAGCAGGATGGCTAGCAGCATGAGATACCAGAGCCTACAATGGAAAAAAGTGGTAACAGTCATCTTTCTAGGGCTGAGATTGAAATTCAAGTAGGCAGCAATTAGGTAGTTGAGGAATTTGGGGATCAGTAGTGGAGTGAGGTCAAAATGCACTATCTGTCTGACAAGCAAGTCTGAAAAGAGGAAATCATTAGCAGAGTAATGCTCCCAGGAATTCCTATGGGAGCTTGTAGCCAGGGAGAGCTTAGCGAATGAGAGGACCAGCAGGCTTGTTGCAAACAAGAGCAGGAATTTTGGCATCATTGTGTGTGAAAGATTTACAGTTGCAGAAAGAAGTCAGCATACATAGAGCAGAACTAGTTTTATATGGAACTGTAAGCATGAGAAGTAACCAGACACCCCTAGTGTTGAAATTATATAAGGAGCCAATGGCAAAATGACCTGATTGGTTCTGGATGAAATTGACATACAAGGGCTATTGAGTAAATGCCCAGATAGGGCGGGTGGGTGGGGGGTGTGCGAGCTGGCACTGAGCGGCAGTGGAGCTGGGACTAGGAGAACTTGCAGTTGTGGCTAGAAATAACCCTGGACCGGGCAGAATTGTTCCAAAAGCAAATAAAAAGTAAACTGTAGTACAGGCACTTTGGTGCAAAATCAAATACAACGTTGCAGTGCAGCTGTGCCCACAGTGCCGACCGAGAGGGGTTGTGAGCAGCAGTACTGCGATTTTAACGTTCGGGGAAAAAAGGCGCCAAATAAACACATTCAAACTTTACAGCTTGTGTCCTCAGACAAAGCAAACGGCTGTGCTCCTGTTCTCAATTATATTGCTTGACTCGAGGGTGGGCGGTCTGTCTCCTGTAGCACAGGACCACTATTAGTCGATTCTAGGGCTGTGGACGAGGGGCCGAGGCACGACCAAGCAGGCAGTGTAATCCTCGGAGAGAGGAGAGAAGGGCAGGGTTAAGTAGGGTAGAGAGGAGGCAGGGCAACAGAACACAAAGGCAGAACTGGGAGGGATTAGAACAAAGGTCGGAACTCGGGAACCTCAGGGCACAGTCAATAAGCTAAAGCAGTTTTCGATTGCAGTGAGCAGGGAGAAAATAAAGTCTAAGCTGCTAAGAACTCTCCATTACTTACATTTATTGTGTGCCGGAAGTGCGGAAACACATTTCAGACAGGATGTGAAAAATGACAGTTGTACTGTTCACAAGGAGGTGTACAAAAATGACAAAGTTGAAAATCTGGCGTTAAAATATTGTGAATTGGTGAAGTCATGAGCCTGCGTAGGAGCTACTCAATGTACACTAGTAAAGAAGCTATTTTTCCACTAAATTTGTAACATAGGCTTTTGAGAGAGGCCCACCATGGGACAGGGCACTGTCATCTCGATATCGATCTCAAAAGGTGATTCCGCACAGTGACTGCGAAATCACCTTTTGGGACTGATTAACGATATGACAGTGCCAGAATTCATGAGGAGGGGTCCCAAAAATCCCATGTTGAAAATTTGCTGTAAAAATTCCCCAAAATGCCCGAGATATGCATTAAAGTTGAAAAAACGCTATTTATTCCATTATACAGCTTACCGGCATATCCTCAGTTTGCGGTCAACTTTGAAGAGTGCAAATGTGTCCCCGGTCCACCGAAGATCATCGTGCCACACACCAGAGGTAAGTAGGGGTTGGGGGGAGGTAGGGTGCACAGTGGGTGGGTGCAGATTGTGGTAGGGGCATTGGAAGGGTATGACAGACCGTTTTTGCTTTACAGGTTAAAAAAAAAAGACATCGGGGGAACATTTTCATTTTAATAGGTGCTCTGGCATGCTGGGGTGGGCTCCCAGTGTGCCATCTGAGTGTGTGTGTGTGGATGCTGTGGCCGTCAGGGATTGGGCACCCCGTCCAGAAAACAAGGAAAGGGGCGCAGGGAGCCAGAGGATTAGGCACCCCTCGGCAAGCAAAAATGGAGAACACATTTTGCCGATGGGAATGGGCTCCCCCATCATCAAAGAAAAACTGTTGGGGCGCATGATGCCGAGGGGATTGAGTGCCCCCTCAGCAATCAAAAAAGGGTTACATGATGCCGATGGGGATTGGGCACCCCCATCGGCACACAATAAAAGGGGGTGTTGACAGGCAACAGTGGCAGTCACTGCCGCAGTGTTGCCTGCACGTAGAGGGAGGTGTGTTATGGTCACGCTGCATGAGAGCTTTGCTCTCATTGCAGTGGACCTTTTCTCTGATGGCTTCACCTCATTAGTTAGGCAGGGTGTAGGCCCCTGTTGCTAGCTGATTGGGGAATGTGGGACACACCTACTGGTGCGTGTCCTGCATTCGCCCAACAGTGACCGCGCCTCCAAATCTGCACTACCACAAGATGTTGGCTGCGCAAGCACGCCAACATAAAAAAGAAAAGGTTTAATCAATTTAAATTGAAATGTAAAGTTTCACACAAGGGATCTACTGTACTGATAAGGCCAGGGTGAACCAGTGGTTTTACTTTTCTACTGTTTTTATGCTACTTGGAAAACAAAAACCCAGGGGAAGATTACACAATGGGGGGGTAGTAACATTAACAAAAATGGAAAGGGACCTGGGGATAATCATATAAGATGACCTTAAGGTTAGCAAGCAATGTGAGAAGGCAGTAGGGAGGGCTGGGGGATACTGGGGGATATATAGGGAGAGGCATCACCAGCAGAAAACAGGAAGTTGTTATCCCTCTGTACAGACAGTTGGTGAGACCCCATCTGGAGTACTGCATCCAGTTCTGGAGATCCCATCTCTGCAAGGACATAGACAGGATGGAAGTTGTCCAGAGGGCAACGAAAATGGTGCAGGGTCTTCAAGAGAAGCCATACAAGGAGACACTAAAGGAGCTTAATATGTATACCCTTGCAGAAAGGAGGGAGACGAGGGACTTGATAGAAACTTTTAAGTACCTCAGTGGAAACAACAAAGTCCAAGAGGGTAGCATCTTGCAGAAAAAGCGATGTGCAAGAACAAGGGGACACAATTTGAAGATAGAGGGGGATGGCTCAGGGGCAATATGAGGAAGTATTTTTTCACAAAGAGGGTGGTGAATGCATGGAACAGCCTTCCTGAGGAGGTTGTGGTATCTAAAACTGTGGGAGAATTCAAGAATGCATGGGACAGACATAAGGCAATTTTTGTGGGGGGTAGGAAGAAATAGGCTGTTGGTTAAATAGGATCTGCAGCTTATCCTGTAGGTAGGGAAATGGGCAGACTAGGTGGGCCAAGCGGTCCTTATCTGATGTCAAAGTCTATGTTTCTATGTTACCCATGATCCCAGCAACCTATTAGGCCTCACAAGGTAGCATCACTTACTATATGTGACCTTGAGCAAGTCACAGTAACCTCTTATAAGTCAGTACACCCTGTTGTAAACATGGAAAATATAAAGCAGGGCTCAGCAATGAATAAGATTTTGCATCTCAGCTGAGTTTCCCTTGGTAAATATATTTAATCAGTAAGGTATGACAGGGGATGCGTTATGTAAGCAATAATACATGATGGGGTGTGGTTTATTCTGTATAAATGCATGCCTAGGTGTACAGTCAAGTGCCTTACTGCCCCTAGAAGTGAGTTTATCCAGAATAAACCACACCTGCACGTATAAGATGGGTATATGTTGAGAAAGATTACAACTTAAAAAAAAATAACAAACATTAAAAGTTTTTCATTTTGAAGTAAAATAGTCCCACTGTTTAATTATCAGTAAGGGCTCTGGAGAGGGAGACGAGTTCCCAAGTTTTGTTTCCTATCCATTGTCCATTTATTGAGTGAATTTCAGGGAGGAAAGCTTTATTCTAATACTTGAATTATGTTGTATGGTGAAACGTGTCTCATGCCATAATCTGGTGACATAAAAAAACTAGGTATTACAATAACTAACGATCTCCAGTTTTAGTCCCACTGTAAAAATGTGGCAGGGAAGGCAAATGGGGTACTTAACTGTATATTAAAAATGTAGCTAGTAGACGCAGTGCAGTTTTGATTCCCCTGTATGGATCCTTAGTTAGACCGATTTTGGAGTACGGAGCTCAAGTGTGGTCACCATATCAGAAGCAGGAGATACACTTACTGGAGAGGGTGCAGAGGAAGGCAACGTGCTCCATAAAAGAGTTGGAAAATAAGGATTATAACACTAGACTGAGTGATTTGAACATGTTCTCCTTTGAATATAGGAGCCTAAGAGGAGACATGTGCCTGTTGTCTAAGGCCCTAACAGATCAAGATCTTTGGGAAAGATTGGGGTTAAACTTTAGGGAGACAGTTTACAACATTAGATCACATTCTCTCCAGCTAAGGGGTGAAAACTGCCAAACTTGGCAGCGCAAATACTGGTTTAACCAGAGGGTGATTTCAGCATGGAACTCCCTGCCCGAGGAAGTGGTGGGATGTTCATCAGTAGAGAGTTTTAAACTTAAACTTGATAAACTGCACCTGGTGGAGGCATTTAGTTTAAACTTGGCGAGCACCAATGGTAAAAAAGTCTTAAAAAACTCTGTACATACCTATGATAACCTATGATACAGCAAAACCCTGGGCCTCACCAGCTACTGTCATATCCACCACAACATACCAACCCATCAGTTTCTGAAACTCCTGTTCCAGCACTTCTCGGCAGATGGCCTCTTTCACTGTCTGTTCCCCATCTCTTGAGCTCCCCTTTTTGTATAACCAGGAACTCCTGCCCCCCCTCCTCCTCCTTCTCACATGCTGGCTTCCTCTCACTTTCTCAGCTTGTCTGCCACTGCCAGAACCACAGCTGCCTTTCACGTCAAAGCCTAGGAGTACGCTAGCTGGCCAGGGCCCTAATACAGAGTGGTGTTCTTTAAGTGGGGCCTGGGGGTCCAGACAGACAAAAAATATTTCCTGACTGTTGTCTGAACTGGGAGAGAGGAAGACAGATAGAGAGAGAGCAGCTGTTTGAACCACAGTACTTAGAACTTAACTCATAGCACTCTACATTTTCAGGGTTCATGCCAGTCGGGGACTTTGGATCGGGACAGATGAACAAGACACCAGGGCACAAAGATATCCTGAATGAGTGGGTCACTGGTGGTGGCACTTGTTTTTTACTATTGTATAACCAAAATAAAAGCCTTAGCTGGCAAGGGCTGTCAGCCAATCAGCTTCGTTACTGTGTCAACTCATTTTGTAAAGTGTGATAATGGCCCGCCTTGGGAGGGTTGAAGCACAAGGTGCAGCTGAGTGCTTCCACCATGAAGAAGGGCCATTAACCTGCCATAATGCACTCCCTGGAATGCCTTATTGTGATTACGAAATGGGTAATTTTTAGTAAGCTGGATGTATTTTTTAAACATATTTTTGATGAGCCACTTTCAGCTGGGCCATTGTGCTCAGATAACGGCCACACTGAAAGTACGTTTTGGCCAATCAGGAGCCAGCATTCTTTCTACCCATTTCATAATAAACAATATTGTTGACCCTCAGTCTCACGTTTTTGGATCTTACTACTTGATATCTGTTGAATCAATGGATGCCCCTATCCTCTATCCACCTCCTTGCATACATGATGAGATGGTGCATTCCATTTCCTCTAGTGGAGATTTCCAGGTGGTGTATTTAAAAACAGAGTCTCAGTCATTGGTGGGAACAGCTTTGTGTGCCCCCAACCTTCAAATACCTTAGGGTCTTGATACTGTTTCCTTCCAAGACCCCATCGCAGGGGGCTGCATTGTGAAGAGCAGCATGTGGCTGGCCATACAAGAGGTAAGAAAAGCAGCAGACAGGTGAAAGTAGGTTTAGTCAGGGTGGTCAGACAGCAATCTGGGTGCAGGACTCTCATACAAAGATACGAAATTTGCCAGCAGATAAAGGCCTAGAGGTCAATCAAGTCTACTTGAATGTGCAGCTAGCACCCATTATTCTCAGCTGCCCCTCCATCATAAGTGTTAAGCTAAGACCCAAGAGCCAGTCATTTCCTAAGGATTAATGACTGGATGGGGTATGGATGGCCCGAGGAACAGCTGAGGGCCACTTGCCTCCTGCCAGTTGTTAAGAAGAAACTAGAAGAGGAAAGGATCAGATCCATTTCAGTGCAGTAGCTGCTCCTTGCTGCTTTTAAATTGCTTCTTGCTGATTTCACTCAATAGCAGGTGATTTTTTTTTCTTACTACTTTTAAGGGGCTAGCAAGGCATTGTTTTGGAGCTGTTGGAATTTTGAAACCTATTTTGGTGTGCTGTAAGTGGGCTGATTTGTCTTGTTTCAGTTGGTAGCAGGCTGAGTTTTTCTTACTTCTTAAAAGGGACTAGTAGGGAACTGTTTGGGAACTGTTGAAACTTTGAAACCTATTTTGGTGTACTTTAAGTGGGGCTGTCATTTCTTTAAATTGGAGGCCTGTTTCATCTGATTTCTTCCGTTTCTTCTGATTTCAAACCTACTGTGGTATGCTTTTATTGAAGCTGTTCTGGTGGGCTGCTTCTTTGAATTGGAAACCTATATCTTCTAATTTCAAGCCTACAGTATTTTGGTGTGTTTTTGGTGAGGCTGTTTGAATTGGAGACCTGTTTATTCTGGAATCAAACCTATTTTTTGTGCATTTAGTGGAGTTGTGATTATTTTTTTGCTGTCTTCACCATCTGCAAAGTTTAGTGCATAGTCGGGGAAGGGTGCTAATTGTCTGGCCAGGGGCCTCAGCTACCCGATTGCTTCTGGAAGGCATGGGGTGGTCCCACCATCTCTGCCCCTCACCCCACCTGCCCCAGGTACATAATTTCCTTTATACTGGGGGGGGGGTTCTGACATCACTTCTCCAAAAGGGCAAAGGACATTCACCTGTCATAGCAGAAGCAGACATCCAGGAAAGGAACAACAGTGAGTGAAGAGGTGACTGCTATCTCTGTGGAAGGAAAGTAACTGCAACACAAGGATCTTTCATTTTTACCCATTTGCATTGTGGAAAGGAGGGATAGGAGTTTATTTATTTATTTATTTAACAGAATTTAGGATTACAACCTTTGAGTCAGGGACTCATTTACAAAGGCTTTGCATCAGAGTATATGAAGACAGGACTTACTTTGTGCATTACATAGTTAGAAGGAGGCTGTGCAATAGTGGCTTATAGTTTCTTTTTGGGTATGGACAGAAGGGATAGGAACTTAAAAGGCAGCTGCTCAATCTATTTAAAGTAGAAATGTATAGAAACATAGAACATAGAAACATAGACTTTGACTGCAGATAAGGACCGCTTGGCCCACCTAGTCTGCCCATTTCCCTACCTACAGGATAAGCTGCAGATCATATTTAACCAACAGCCTATTTCTTCCTACCCCCCCACAAAAATTGTCTTATGTCTGTCCCATGCATTCTTGAATTCTCCCACAGTTTTAGACCCCACAACCTCCTCAGGGAGGCTGTTCCATGCATCCACCACCCTCTCTGTGAACAAATACTTCCTGACATCGCCCCTGAGCTATCCCCCTCTATCTTCAAATTGTGTCCCCTTGTTCTTGCACATCTGTTTTTCTGAAAGATGCCACTCTCTTGGACTTGGTTGATTCCACTGAGGTACTTAAATGTTTCTATCATGTCCCCCCATCCCTCCTTTCCTCAAGGATATACATATTAAGCTCCTTTAGTCTCTCCTCGTATGGCTTCTTTTGCAGACTCTGCACCATTTTAGTTGACTCCTCTGAACTGCCTCCATCCTGTCTATGTCCTTGCAGAGATGGGGTCTCCAGAACTGGATGCAGAACTCCAGATGGGGTCTCACCAACTGTCTGTACAGGGGGATAACATCTTCCTGTTTTCTGCTGGTGATGCCTCTTCCTATACATCCCAGTATCCCCCCAGCTCTCCCTACCAGCTTCTCACATTGCTTGCCAACCTTGAGGTCATCTGATATGATTACCCCCAGGTCCCTTTCCTTTTTTGTTGTTGTTACTACCTCCCCCCTATTGTGTAATCTTCCCCTGGGATTTTGTTTCCCAGCTGCATTATTCTGCACTTCTTTGCATTGAATCCAAACTGCCATACTTCTGACCATTCCTCCAACCTTGCCAAGTCCCTTCTCATCCTTCCCACGCCTCCTTGTGTATCAACCCTGTTGCAGATCTTTGTGTCATCTGCAAAGAGGCGTACTTTTCCTTCCAGCCCCTCTGCAATGTCACTTATAAAGACATTAAAAAGGATTGGACCCAGTATTGAACCCTGCGGTACCCCACTAGTAACCCCTCTTTCTTCAAAGTGGACCATTTACATTTACTTTCTGTGTCCTGTTGTCCAGCCAATGTTTTACTGAGGCTACCACCCTGGGACCCACTCCCAGGCTGGTTATTTTGACTATTAATCTTTTGTGTGGGACTGTGTCAAATGTCTTGCTAAAGTCTAGGTAGGCTATGTCCACAGCCCCTCCCTGGTCTACTACTTTGGTCACCCAGTCAAAGAAATCAACTAGATTCTTTTGACATGACCTTCCCACTGTGAATCCATGCTGCCTTGGGTCCTGTGCCTCACTGGCCTCTAGGTACCCAACAATTCTTTCCTTCAGAAGTGATTCCATCACTTTCCCTACCACAGAGGTCAAACTAACAGTCTGTAGTTTCCTGCCTCTGTCTTGGTTCCACTTTTGTAAAGGGGAATCACATCTGCCTTCCTCCAGTCCTCAGGTACTACACCATCCTCCCATGGTTTGTTAAAAAGGGTAGTCAGTGGTGTCACTAGTTCTCTGCTTAATTCTTTTAGAATTCTGAGGTGAATTCCATCTGGCCCCATTGCTTTGTCCACCTTCAGTTTTAGGAGTTCTTTCAGAACCCTTTCTTCTGTGAAAGGACTGGGATCGACCCCCCTATCCAGAATGCTTCTGTTAATTGGATTAGGCACATCCCCACCTCCTCTTTTGTGAATACTGAACAGAAGTATTCATTCAGTATCCCTGCTTTTTCACTATCCTCTCTACCCCCCCACTGTCCATTCTATTCAGCCTCTCTATCCCTCCCTTTGTCTTGCTACACTCCCTGATACAGCTATAAAAGGTTTTATCCCCCTTCTTAACCGAGTTGGCTATCTTTTCCTTAGTTTGGGCCTTTGCTATTCTGACTACCCTTCCTGCTTTCCTCTGCCTTAACTGGTACAGTTCTCTGTCCTGCACCTTCTGTGTTTCCTTATACTTCCTAAATGCCATCTTTTTCTCCCTAACCTTCACCACCACCTCTTTTGAGAACCATAGTGGCTTTTTCTTTCATTTTGATTTGTTTACTGTATTTGCTTCACACAAAAGCTTGTTGCCTCTGTGATGGCAGTTTTGATATTTCCCCATTGTTGCTCCACCCCTCCTTTTAGCCTGCTTGCTAGTGCTTTTCTAAAGCACTCTCCCATCTTGCCAAAGTCAGCCCTCCTGAAGTCCAGAACCCTCACTTTTTTATGGCTTGACTCTTTAGCTGAGTTTATCGTGAACCACACTGTTTGGTGGTCACTTGTTCCCAAATGACTATCCACTTCTAGATCTGAAATCCTCTCACTGTCCCCATTTGTGAGTATGAGGTCTAAGATTGCTCCCTTATGAGTAGGTTCCAAAACTAGCTGTCTGAGGCATGCCACCTGAAGGGTATCAAGAATGGTCCTGCTTTTGGATGTGGCTGCAGCAAAGGTGCTCCAGTTGATATCCAGCATATTAAGGTCCCCCATCAACAGTATATCCCCTTTCTCTGCCATCCTAAGTATGCCTTCTATCATATCCTTGTCCATTCCCTCCCCCTGACACGTGGGTCTGTATAAAACCCCTGTGCAGATTGTGGTGCCATTTCCAGTCTCTAACATGACCCACAGTGCCTCCCCTCCCCCTGTTTACTTTTTTGTTCAGTTGCTTTTATCTTTTCCCTTACATAGAGAGCTACCCCGCCCTCTTCTCCCCTCCCTATCTCTCCTGTAGGATGTGTACCCTGGTATGTTGACATCCCAGTCATGGTTCTCTGTGTACCATGTTTCTGTGACTGCTACCATATCCAGGCATCCCTCTTCCATCAAGGCCACCAGTTCAGGAAGCTTGTTGCCCAGACTACAGGCATTGGTACTCATTACCCGCCATTTCTTGATGGTCTTACCCCTTTTTGCCCCATCCCTGTCCTTATTATGTTTGTCACTTTCTCCATTTACCCCAGCGCTTCTCCCTATCGACATCTCTATGTTGGTGTCTACTTCACATAGTACCCTGATTTTTTGAGGGGGGCTAGAATTTATTGGAAATTGTCCAGTAAAACAACCTGGAAAACCATGGGAAATGTACATATTTACAGATAGACTTTAAGTCCTCAATTCCGCTTTCTCTTCTGATGTGTTGTCTGACCAAATGCTATGAGCCCCACACAAGTCTGGGGGGGGATTGAAAGAAGGGCGCAAACCAAAAGAATTCAAACTTGTAGACAGTTCTTCTATATTTCAAATATCTGTATCTTTTATTTTGAATGTCGGCCCAATTCCTCTATGTTTTGCCAATACATAAATGGCTTCATCAGGAGGTGCCTTTTAAAAAAAACATCATTTCATAAATCTAGATCAATGTTATTTGCTTGAGATCTGCCCAAAACAGTATAATTTCTTATTTTAATTCTGATTTTCCCAGCTCCTCTCCAGGCTAGTTTAAATGCCTGCCAATGAAGCATTTAAACCTTTCACCTAGGATCCTGGTTTCCCTCTTGGCCAGATGCAGACCATCACACCAGTATAGGCCTGCATCCCTCCAGGTGGACCCCCAGTCCCCACTGAAGCCAAATCCCTGAGCTCTGCACCAGTTTTTCAACTATTGGTGGAATCCCATGGTGTGGAGCAGCCTAGCCTCACCCGTGCCATAGGCAGCACCTCCGAGAAGGTTACCATGCATGCTATTTGTCTAAGGCCCCTACCCATATCCACAAATGCTTCTTGCACTGCTCTGATCCCTTTCTTAGCCAGGTTATTTGTCCCTAGGTGGACAATGACATCCAGCTCCCTCCCCTGTGTGGCTGTTCCTGCAAACCTGAGGATTCGCTCCCTGTCCCTCCAAGCCATGGCACCAGGCGCCTTCCTTCCTCTCACCTTACCTCCCTCTCCCCTTCCTTCCCAAGTTCTACCTTCCTAACAATGCAGTCACACACCAGGAGCTGTTTTCTTCCCCTGTGGGGTCCCATGCCACCCTCCTGTGGGTCTCCTTTGTGGAGGTTCCCAGCATCCTCCTTGGTCTCCACTGTGGGTGCCTCCATAGAGGAACCATACTTTTCCAGAACAGCATAGAAATTGTGGAGAGGTACAACTGGAGGGATGTGCCTCTGTTCCACCACCCTCACCCTCCCTGAGGCCACTGTGGTCCAACCGCTCCTCTTTCTTGGCAACCTCTGAGGCAACGGCAGTGACCCTGGTGGTCCCTGGGTGGGAGAGAAGGTCCTACAAATCCTGGCCAACTCAGCCTGGAGATAAGCAACCTCCTCCCTCAGCCCAGAGAGGTGCCTGCAAATGGGACAACACTGCATCCTCCAGAATGTCTCCCGGAAGACTACTGCACAACAGCCACTGCACTGCACCGCACCACTCCCATCATGTCTTATTTCTGGCCCCCTGATTGTTGTTTGGAATACTTACACTTTCCGCTGTTTGTTTATTCCTTTTTTTTTCTCTCCCTACTTACGTACTGCCTCTGTGCTCTTTTAGCTCCTGATCTTCCTGTTCTGAGACAAGAAGTTCCTATATTTCTCAGTAGTCTCCTTACTTGCTCAAAGTCAGACCTCCAGCAACTGGGGGGGTGGAGAGCTACTCTTCCCCTTTTAGGATGGTGAGGTTTTGGTGGCTCTGTGATCACTCACTTCCTGCTCCCAAACAGGAAGTTCCTGTTGTCAGTTAAATCCTGTGCCTATAAAAGTAGAACTGCCTTTGGGTGGGGGAGGGAAGGAGGGCAATACAGTCCCAGTAGAAAAGTTTAGTTATACCAGCAGATCCTTCCTCCTGCTGCTCTGCTTGTTCTCTGGCAGAAGCTATCTAGGGCAGTGTTTAAATCTGTTTTTAACCAGGCTCCTTCTAGCTAAGCCACCCACCTACTTTAAAAATCTTTCTACACTTAGTTAATTTCACAGATAATTCCCTTCAGCCACCTGTGACAAGCACCTAGATAACTATACAGATAACACAGATAACAGGTAACAATTCACTTCAACTAACTCTGACAAACACACTAACTTTTTTTTTTACCCTAAATTGAAGGTCCCAGTAATAGAGTTCTAGTTCTTAGTCCCAGTAGATAAGTTTAGTTATACCAGCAGCTCCTTCCTCCTGGTGCTCTGCTTGTAAAGTGTATGACAAAGGGTGCAAGAGAAATTGAGAAAAGGAGAAGAATGAAAAAAGGAGAAGAATGTTTTGCAATGATGGAGGGGGAGAAGGGTTTTCAATGATAGAGGGGGAGAGGGGAGACTCGGGGGAGCAGAATGTTTTGCAATGACAGAAGGGGAGAGGGGAGAGGGGAGGCTTGGGGGGAGCACTGGATATCCGTCATCTGGAAGGGTGGGGGAGGTTGCTGGTGGGCAATGAGTGCAATGGGTAGAGTGGTAGGCTGCAACAATTGCGGTGCACCAGTCTTTCTAAAAATTGCATGGAAGGTGGGGGGATGTTTAGTGTGCAACCAAATAGAAAAACTTTAAAAGGAGGTCGAGGGTCTGTAGGAGGAGCTAAGACAGGCAAGGTAGACTGGAGGAGGTTATAGCCACCCAACACCGGAGGGAGGGAGGAGGGGCGATGAAGACGGAGAGCTAGTTCAGCTAACATGGGGGAGGAGAAAGTCAGAAGAAGGGAAGCAGTGACAGGGGGGCCAGGCCAAGAAGAACAGCATTTGGGGTAACCAGGTCAAGGGAAGAAAGACAATGGGAAGGAGGAGGAGACATGGCAACAGTAATGGAGTCGAAAGGAGGGAATGGGCTACTATGAGAAGAGAGGAAGCAGGGATCAGATAAGGGTCTTCAGAAAATCATTATGCAGTAATAGAGGGAAAGGAGGAGGAGGAAGGTGATGAAATTGGAGGAGTAACTGATAGAAGTCTAGATGAAACTGGAGTGGGGGAAAGTTCTGCTGGGGGAATTACAACGGGGAAGAAGGGGGAACTACTGTGCAGGAGGAAGAGGAGGAGCCGGTAGCAAGAGCTGGGGAGGAAGGGAAGCAATCAGTTAGTAAGAGGGGTGGAATCTTAGTGCTGGGGGACTCAATACTAAGAGGAGCCAGGAGGGGTAGTAAAGGGGAGAGGCATAGTCGCATTTGGGTGGAGGCAATGCCAGGAATGACAGTGGAAAGAGTGGGACATTCTGTTCTAAAATATGCTAGAAGGGGTAGGGAGAAGCCTCTTTTAATTATAAATTTGGGGACAAACGACCTTGCTGACAGGATGGTAGATATAGTCCAAAGGAGGTTTGAGGAACTAGGAGAATTATGTGAGGGGGCAGGAAGATCAGTAACTTTCTCAGACATACTTCTAGTGCCCAGGACAAGCACAGCAAGAAAGCTGGAATAAAGGATTTTAACGAATGGCTAAGAACCTGGTGTCATGCTAAAGGGTATGGGCTGGTGGGGGGTGGGGAGGGACCTGAGAGGACAGTAGTCTCTATGCAAATGATAGACTACACTTGAGTGAGGACTGAAAGAAAGTGTTGAAACAGAGGATGGAGGAAGTTGGGAATTTAAACTAGGGGTGGGGGGGTAGCAAAGTGGGCAAGGGACATGCAGAGACTACAGATTGGGAAGCCATATGAGCTTACCCCTCGTAACAGTGACATGGGACAATGGGCAAGTACTAGTGATGATGCTAGTAAAGGAGGGTAGAAGAGGAAGGGGTGGAAGGTAGTCACCCTGAATGTTAGAAGCCTTGGAAATTAAACTGCAGAGCTACAGACTCTCATGGCAGAGGGGGATTTGGACATTGCAGGCATCACTGAAACATGGGCCACCCAATACAATGACTGGGACCTGTCTATACCAGGGTACAGGATATTTTGTAGGGATAGAGTGATTGGGAAAGGAGAGGGAGGGGGTGGCACTATGTGTGAGGGAAGAACTGAAGTATGTACAGGAGGAAGGGGAGGAGGGTAGTATGGAGTCACTATGGATGCAAATCCAGGATTCCAAGAGCAGGAATCCAAGGATGGTAGTGGTGTACAGGCTGCCCTCTCAGACATAGGAGTTAGACAGGGAACTAGTGGAACAGATCAGGAGGACCTGCAAGAAGGGTAGTATGGTGATTGTGGGGGACTTCAACATGCCAGGAGTTGACTGGAGGATCCTAATAACCAGGAATAGAAGGGAACAGGTACTGCTGGATGCCTTCCAGGACAGCTTCCTGATGCAAATGGTCAGTGAACCAACCAGGTTAGGGAACATCCTTGACCTCTTGCTGGCAAATGGGGGAGTTTGTGAGGAAACTTAGGGTGGAAGAACCACTGGTGCAGAGTGACCACCACTCAGTATGGTTCACGTTGGATATGGGTAAGAAAGGAGTGGAATCCAGCACAAGGGTGCTTGATGTCAGGAGGGCTGACTTCGGAAGGATGGGAGAAGTGGTAAAAGGGTACCTGGCAAGAATTCAATATAGTATGGGCAGTAACCTGAGGTGGGAGCTCATAAAGCTGGGGACAGTGGAGGCAACCAGAACCTGCAGCAAGGTTCAGAGCAAGAAGGCTAGGGCAAAGAAACCTAGCTGGGTGAGCAAGGAGGTTATGGGAAAGGTAAGGAGGAAAAGAGCTGCCTTTAGGAGGTACAAAAAAACAGGGAGGGGAAGGACAGGGAGGAGTTCCTGAAGAAATTAAAGGAGGTAACAAGGGCAGTAAGGGCAGCCAAGGCATCTACGGAGCTCAGGCTGATGCAGGGCATTAAGAAGGGGGAGAAGGACTTCTTCAAGTACATCAGGGGAGAAAAGAAATGAAAGGACCATATAGTAAGGATAAGGAAAGAGGGGGGTTGGGTAGAAGCAGGGGATGATTGATCCTGCTCCGTAGGATGATAAATGATTACTTCTGCTCGGTATTTACTAAGGAGAAGAGGGGGTGATACCCAAGTAGGGAGGGAGGAAGGGCAGAAACAGAGGGGGATTGGGTGATGGATGGGGAAATCATGAAGGGCAGAGTACTGGAGGGTTTGAGGGCACTGAGGGTGAACAAGATGCCAGGCACAGATGGCATCCACCCCAGGATACCGAAGGAGTTGGCAGAAGTCCTGGTGGGATCTTTAGAAGACCTATTTAATGCCTCACTACACTTAGGGTGTGTACCTCAGGATTGGAGGATGGCTCATGTGGTGCCCATCCACAGGAGTGACCCAGAGGATGAACCGGGGAACTACAGACCGGTGAGTCTCACATCCATCGTGGGTAAGCTGATGGAGACTATCCTGAATGAGAAGTTTGTGGCCTTCCTGGAAGCCAAAGGACTACAGATAGCAGACAGCATGGCTTGATAAGTGTCAGATCCTGCCAAACCAGCCTGGTGGAGTTCTATGACTGAGTAACTCGGAAACTGGATGGGGGCCATGCAGTGGATTTCCTGTACCTGGACTTCAATAAGGCATTTGACTCAGTGCCACATGGGAGGCTGGAAGGAAATTAGAAGGCACGGGGTGAGTGCTAAGCTAGTACAATGGGTAGGAAACTGGCTTCAGGGAAGGCAACAGAAGTTGATGGTGGGTGGGGAGCTCTCATTCTCTAGGAAAGTGATGAGCAGTATTCCGAAGGGCTCGGTGTTGGAACCAGTGTTGTTTGGGATATTCATTACAGACATATCATTGGGCATCAAGAGCAAGACCAGTCTATTTGTGGATGACACCAAAAAGGGAGTGGTGGTGGATGACCTAGGGAGATAGCATGGGTTGCAGGATAATCTGGCAAAGCTGGAAACCTGGTTGGACATCTGGCAACTGGTGATCAATGCCAAAAAGTGCAAGGTGCTGCATTTTGAGGTGAAAATCCCTATGAGGAGTTACCAGCTGGGGGGGGGGGAATGTAACTAGCCAAGACAGAGGAGGAGAAGGATCTGGGGGTGTTCATTATGGGATCAATGAACAACATGGCACAATGTAGGAAGGCAGCTGCAAAGGCCAACAAAATGCTGGGTTGCATTGCAAGGGGTATATCCTCAAGGAGGGTGGAGGTGATTCTGCCACTGTATAGATCATTAATTAGACCACAACTGGAGTACTGCATGCAGTACTGGTGCCTGTATCTGAAGAGGGACATTAAGTTACTGGAGGGGGTGCAGCGCAAGGTGACTAAGATGATCAAGGGGCTGGGGGACTTATCATACGAGAGGAGGCTGAGGGAGTTGAACATGTACTTGCTGGAGGAGAGGAGGGACAGGGGGATATGATTGAAACCTTCAAGTACATGAAAGGAATAAACAAGACAGGTATGGAGGGGCTGTTCAAATTAAGGGAGGGGAGGGACACCTGGGGCCATGATATGTGACTAGCGGGAGGAAGGTTCAGGAGGGAGATGAGAAGACACTTTTTTACGGAGATGGTGGTAGCTGGGTGGAATGCGTTACTGGCAGAAGTGGTATCCAGCAGAACAGTGGACTGCTTCAAAAGGCTAGGACAGGGCAGGGAAGGGTCAAGGAGGAGAAGGGTGGGAGGAGGCTGCTGCAGAATAAGGGGTGCTAGCTGCACAATTGAGCAGACTTGATAGACCACTAGACCTTTATTTTCTGGCAAATTTCATATGTTCATATGTTCGTAATCCCTGGAAATTCCCATCTGTAAAGCTATTGTGATTTTAAGCTTAATTCCTAAAACAACCTTACATTTTTTCTTCATTTTTTGTAAACAGAGAGAGCAGTACCATGCTATGGAGTGAGCGGTGTAGCAGCAGGATGTTTTAGATGTTTACATTATATGCCATGTAACCTGTAGTTGGCAGATGCAGCTGTCATTTCTTTGTGATCAATGACCAGTCCAGTAAACAATCATGAGCTGAGTTCAGCTCATGAATGTATAATTAGACATATAATGTTCTTTCCTGCAGAACACTCACATGAGTAGAACATCCAGACCATATCACTACAGTATGACTCAGCCTGCAACAGCACCTGCAGCTGCCTTCCTTGCTTGTTTTCAGCCAGCCACATGGTGCTCATCCCACCCTCCCTCCATATAACAAGGGCTCTGTGTAGAAATGAACATGACTCAGGGTTACGAATGATGAGTGCATAAACAGATGTGCCCACCAAAGATGGAGACCCTATTTTTTTTAATTGCGCCACTCAAGAATCTCCACTACAGGAACCTGAATTCTCCATCATGGGTGCATGGGTGGGGCTCACCATGTTAATGGTAAGGTGGCAGGGGCAAAAGGGGGGTTTGGGGGCATGAGTTATGAAAGGAGATGGCTTATTTTGCACATTAAAATAAACCGGATTGGAACAGCTGTGACCTGGCTCTGCTCCAGCTTGTTGAACTGGACAGTCTTCTGCCAATCCAAATCAAAAAGTTGCCCTGCTGCACACTGTTACAGGCTCATACCTAGTACTGGAAGGACAAATAAGAAACTCATCATTTCCATACTGCTGGATTTAAGCTTGGTCTGTGTTAAAGATGCAACTTCCTAGATGCTCATTAAATAGCATGTGCCATTTTTAAGTTGCTTTACAGTGTTCACAATCTGCCTTGCCCCACTGCAAGCTCTAATACAAACAAGGAAAAAGAAAACTAGGTTTTTGAATGTTTCTTCATTGGCAAGAATGGATATGGTATCTCACTGGAACCCATTATGTACAGTATACATTCACACAAATACATTTAAATAATTTATTTTCTGTGGTAAGGAGATACCTCATGAGCACAGAATGTTTTTTTTCAGTCTGGATCTTTTTCCTCCTAAAGGAAAACACAGTGGCCATCACAATCTGAATGTCCATTTTAAGCACTGTGCTTTCCTGTAACTGGCATCCTTCCAGAGATGTCAGTGACTGCCTCACATTGAGTCTACATTGTCTTCATTGTAGAATATCGTAATGACATTCAGGGTGAAGTCATGCCAGAATACAATGTGGTTAGGCAGAAATCACCCTGCATCACACCATAAGGTTTCAAAAATGGTGGCAATGCAGGATTAATATAGGGCAGACCTCAGACATCCATACCCTATTTCTGGACTGATGACAGCTACAGTTAAGCCCAATACTTTGTAAAAGAACATGTTAAGGACGTTCTCTGTGATGGGTATAGTTCATACATGATCCCTTTAAGAAAAAAGTATAAGTCTGGGGAGATACAGAAAGTTTCTTGTGCCTGTTATGTATATACACACACACACACACATGCACGCATGTGCAGTGCACATACATACACACACACACACACACACATCATCACACCTGCTGCCACCACCATATGTCCTCCATTGCCTTTAAGAATGGAGATTGCGATGGATGATACAGAATCATACCACCTTTTTATTTTTCTGCCATCAGACTATGCCAGCTATATGATAGTAGTACCACACTCAAAAGATCCCCTAAGACTGCCAATCAGAGAGCTGTAGAATGTTTTGGAACAGCGCCCTATGGTGACAGATATTATGGGAAAGTTCAGTTACTGATGATCCACAGAGGATTAAAAATTGTATTAGCTGTGTATTACTGTAAACTGCATTTAGGTTCCCTCATAAAAGTTTAATCTTGGTGCCAGAAACATTTCTGTAATGTGCAGGTGCTTTCTTGCTTGGAAATGCTGCATCAGAAAAGACAGATGATCACAAGCATGACTTCCCGTATCTCATAAATATGACCTAGTTATTTCATTTATTTTGTGAGCATATACAGTATGTGTACATGTGCTTCGTCTTGAGTTTGACTCTAGTAACTTCAATAAATTTAACCTCACATCCGTCCCACTAACCACAGTTTGCATGTCTTCAGCAGGTTGCATGGCAAAGACTTGTGGTTTCTCCCCCTTATTATTTATAATTTATTCCACAAGTATTTCTTTTGATCTTCCAAACTACAAATTAGAAATCCCAAAGAAGCAAAAAAAAAAAGAAACTAAACTATCCCCAGCATGTTTTCTAACTGCCTTGTTTACTGTTTATTTTCCTCTCCTTTAGTTCTACATCTGGCTGCTTAACATGTCTATCAACCCCTAAGGGATAACTTTTCTGCTCAAAGGTACACTGGATTGCACAACTGGTTTCTGCTCATGATGGGGAGGGGGCAACAAAATGGGTAAAGTGAAGCAAGAAACAGTGCTATTGATCAATCAAGTGGGAAGTCTTCCAAGGCTTTCTCATCAATACCATAAAAAAACCTAATTTAATCTCCAGGAGGGTAATATTCCCACCAGGCACAGAGCTAATGAGTGTGGTCATTTTGCTTGCTCCAAGCACCCAGGTAAGAAAGCTGGCATCCTTCTATCTACAGTAGGTGCTTAATCAGTGTGGGGCTTCAACTCAGCCAGGTCTCCATAAGGAGGGCTGTCACCAGTTGTTTAAAGCCACATTGGAGAGGGGGTTCATCCTCTGACATTTGGTTTACAAAGCAAACATTTCCATGGTAAACTGTGCATGGTGTCATGGCCTATGTAGCCTACTTACCATCTGAGGAGAGATCCTGCTTCTGGGGCTGTGGAGCTGTAACTCTCTGAGGTCCTGCTTCTGGGGCTGTGGAGCTGTAACTCTCTGAGGTCCTGCTTCTGGGGCTGTGGAGCTGTAACTCTCTGAGGTCCTGCTCTTGGGGCTGTGGAGCTGTAACTCTCTGAGGTTCTGGTGCTGGGGCTGTGGAGCTGCAACTCTCTGAGGTCCTGCTCCTGGGGCTGTGGAGCTGTAACTCTCTGAGGTCCTGCTTCTGGGGCTGTGGAGCTGTAACTCTCTGAGGTCCTGCTCCTGGGGCTGTGGAGCTGTAACTCTCTGAGGTCCTGCTTCTGGGGCTGTGGAACTGTAACTCTCTGAGGTCCTGCCCTTGGGGCTGTGCAGCTGTAACTCTCTGAGGTTCTGCTCCTGGGGCTGTGGAGCTGTAACTCTCTGAGGTACTGCTTATGGGGCTGTGGAGCTGTAACTCTCTGAGGTCCTGCTCTGTAGCTAGCTATTGCTGTGGCCTCTTCTCAAAACTAGTCTGATCACCATTATTTCCTCTATCATAGCCCAGGAAAACAAAATAAACATATAATAACAAAGACACATAAATAAGTTAAGGCAATTGGAAGAAATACTGGGTAGCCTTTCTCCTATATGGCAGTGGTTGTAGTAATGTACCTCATTATGGACTCTCAAAGGGAAAATCAAGGCTGTCAGCTGAGTTATTCCATCCCTCTTTTAGATTAGATCTGTTCTGGTTGCTGTTCAAATGGACCTTAACAATCTCATCATGGCACTTTTTGAAAAGAATAGGGACATTCCCCAAGTGTCCTGGTTAAATTTCCTCCATTCAACAAACCATAAATAGACTAACCTGGATTCCTGTCCTGGTTCAATATCGATCGGTTTGTATCTGGGCACAGAGGATTGAGGAGTTGCTGTGTAATGTGCTGGCATGGCATGGCTGCCATAATCTATCCCAGAAGTGGCTACACTCTAGTGATTTGTTTGATATGAGGTTGTGTGTGTTGTTGCTTGCAAAGTGTTTTGATAGGCTTGTATGACAGGTGCTATATAAATGCACATTTTTGCTTGTATTTTTTTCATACATCAGTAGTAAGGAGGGAGTTCAGTGTATATATATGCTTTGCATTGTGTGGGTATGTGTGATTTTGTATTTTCTCAAAACTTGGCTTCCCAGCCAAATGCCCTTTGGGGTAACCCTTGCCTCAGTGTTTGCGCACAGAGGTTCTTTGTCTTTTAAATAGTTTTTTATTTTAATGGGTTCACCACAACATAACCCAGACAGACTGTCTTAGGGTAGCTGGTTCATTCCACTGGGGTGTCAAACAGACGAGGCATACTGATGAGTCCTGGTAGGATGAAACACCGTGTCTATGTCATCTGTTAGCACCCTTTGCAAACTGTGTGAGAGGCCTTTCGCACCATGCAGTTCTGCTTAAAGTTGAACCAGCATAACATTCTGTGGTGATTGCATATGCAGCCCATGATGCTTTGCACTGTGTGGGCATGTGTGATTTTGTATTTTCTTGAAACAGCTTCCCAGCCAAAATGCCCTTTAAGGGTAACCCTTGCCTCAGTGTTTGCGCATGGAGGTTCTTTGTCATATATATATATATATATATATATATATATATATACACACACATACTGTATATATAGATACATATGGTATAATAATTGGTGGGGCTGGGGGTCAGGTTTGGAAGGTATGATGTTTGAAGAGACTGTCAGGAAATGTTTTTTTTTTTTCAGGCACCAGTGTATATTTTTTTTTTTTTTTTTTTTTTTAAGAGAAAAATGTCTGGGAGACCAGGCAGGTGGTGGAGGATGGAAAAGAAATGGGGTGAATGGGGATATTTTACCCATATATGTTGTCAGTGTGACCTCCTTTCTAATAACTACATTTTGAGACAAATGGTTTCAGCTGAATTCTAAAGATCAAATGGGGGGGGGGGTATCCATGCAGAACCAAATGTCCCACTGGCCATTTTCTTGCACCCTTTCCATTAATTCAACAAGGGGAGTTAGTTTTGCCTGTTTGCAAGTACAAGTGTTGGTGTTACACATATAAGTGTACTGTAGATGCACGCCAGCAAGTCTTAGCAGCATGTCAGGAATAGTGGCCACAGTCACCAAGGGGACACAAATCAGGACAGTATATCACTCCTAAAGCTGTCCAGATTTCCAATAAGGACTACAGTGTCTGTGGAGTGACTCACTCATTGTACAGAGTAAAGCCACATATCTGGATCAGGGATTTTTTCCTGATTTGCCCATTTCCTATAAGGGCACTACAGCCTTGCTACACAAGCTGGGAACCTGAAATCAGCAGCAGCTCTTTCAAGGGCTACAGACAAAAAGTTTGTCAATGAGCTAGAGTTGGGAAGGGGGGCTGGTCATCCTGCCTACCCCATGCTCTGCATTTCCTTTTTTATGTTTTCCTGAAAAACTATTAAGTGAAAACAGGTTGACCAATCACCAGTTATACTGAAAGGCCAGCTAGTCAACAACTACAAGATGAAACACTCTGTAATTGGATGTCAGTTTCTTTCTTGAGAAGTTGGAGTAATTACCATTGGGTTCCATTGATTCCTGCGGTATCCTGCAAAATATCAATGACTGAATTGTCAAACTCCACTTCAGTTTAGGAGGGGAGAGCTGTACACTGCCTCATTGGACAGCAAGGTCCATTAGGCAACCATAGATGTGGTAGTCATGCTGCTGGAAGGCTTATATGTAATCCAAATCTCACGCCCTCCTTCTCTGCTATAGACAGCTTAGAAATGCATGTACTAGGGCCTCCAGACACGCCAAGTCTGAATACTTCTCTACCTCATTCAACACTAACTTAAGCCATCCTTCTAAGTTCTGGTGCATCATCAAATCCCTCTCTTCTCCCCTTTCACCCCCATCCCAACCCTCACCGTGGTAATGTTAAACTCTCTGACTCATGATCTGTGGCTTGTACATTCAACACTTTCTTCACATCTTGTGCATTCAAGCTCCTCTCCACCTCACCACATGCATGCCTACTGCTTCCTCTAACCCACCCCCCCAATCCTTCCCATTCCACCACCCCACCTTTCTCCTTCTCTCCCATCATGTCAAATGTTGTTCTCAAGAGACTCAGCCTTGAACCCAACACAGGGTAAGAGCCCTCATGGCCTTGAACCCAATCTGCTCTATCACTCCAAGCTGGCTATAGCTTCCCCTCTGGCCCCTCTTCTCAACCTATCCTTTAATCTATCTTCAGTTCCCTCTAACTGAAAAAAACTCCACAGTCATCCCACTCCCCAAACGTCACCGACGTGGAGCCTTTGCAAATGAGTCTGTGACTCAAAGGATTGTAATTCTGATTATATTCAATAAATAAATAAAAATAAATAAACAAAGGTGGTGATCCCACTGCCCCTGGGAACTATTGCCAAATCTCCCTTTTTACTATCTAAGCCAAGCTCCAAGAATGTATTGTCCTCGCTGAGCTCACCCCTTACCTTGAATCTACCGCATTTTTAACCCCTCTCCAATCTGGCTTCAGCAAGTCCCACTCCACCACTACCTCCCTCCTGCATCTCACTGACTATACACTCTAATATGGATCAGGGTCACGTTACCTCTGCCATATTTGTTGATCTGGCAAAAGCCTTCAACACTGTATCTCACTCCATCCTCCTCCAAAGCCTCACAGCTGCAGGATTAAACCCTGTCACCACAGTGTGGTTTCAGTCTTATCTTTCTGGGAGCACACAGTCTGTGTCCCGTAAGGCTCTGTACTTTGCCCTATATTATTTTCTATTTTCCTCAATGATCTCCCTTCAGCCTGTTCCACTTCCCAAATCCACATGTATGCGGATGACACTGTCCTCTACATGTCTAGCACCTCACCCACTGATGCTGAAGCTAGACTGTAACACAATCTCAATAAGGTCCAAAAATTGTTCCAATCTAATGAGTTGTTCCTTAACACCAAAAAGACAGTCTCCATGTCATTCAGCACAAGACTAAGACTTGCTAAACTTAAATCCCTACCCACCTTCCACACCTTAGATGGCTCCCCATCCAAAATGTCTCCACCTTTAGATACCTTGGGGTCTAGTTAGATCAGCATTTGGCCTCCTATGCACACATGGATGCAATTCAAAAGAAATTACACCCCAAGCTTGGTGTCTTATGTAGAAACAAGGATTGTATCCCTCAATCGGCATGTCATGCCCTTGTGCAAAAAATTATCCTTCCCACCTTTCACTATGCGGGTATTGTCCACAGTGCCATCCCCAAAACCACCCTAGTCAGACTGGACATCCTCTTCAACTCTTTCTGTTGTTTTGTGCTTTCCTGTCCTCTTCGTACTCACCACTGTGAGCTGTATAAAGCCCTGCCTTTCCCATCCCTCAGATGTGGACATCTCTCTGACACTGCCACTTTCATGGCCAAATTTTGATCAGGAAGTCTCCCCTCCTAGCTTTCTTCTGTTGTTTGAGCCACTCCAAATGGACTTATTCTCTCCATAACTCTGAGCTTCAATTCTTCTTGATCCCCCACCATTCTACCACCACCACTGGCCAATCAGCTTTCTCCCTCCGCTATCCTAAAATATGGAATTCACTCTTTTCCTCCATCCATAATGCCACCTCCTCCTTTTCCCTTTCTTCCCTCCTAACAGATTTCATAAACCCTACCTGCTCTTACCAATCCCCATCATCTTTTACCCCTCTGTTGCTCCTGCCCCCCCCAATCATAAGCCTTTGAATAGGTTCCCATGACTAGGATTACCTAGACTTAGTCCCTAGTTGCCCCAATCAGCTAGCACACTTATCCTCTGCTTTTTCACTTGACCATCTATGCTGTCCTCCTCCTCCTCATATTTTCCTCCCTTGAACTCACTATTATTGTATTTGTTTTCACACATATTGAATATTGTTCTAATATGTGACTGCATCTGTTTCATTGCTCTGACTGTGACCCATAAAGAGCTCTTCTACAAATTACTATATAGCCTACTACCCTCACCTACTCTGCCATTGTCCATACTACTTACTGAGCAGCACACAGTGTACCTCAACCATGCAAGCTGCCCATTTCTATATTTACCAGTTGTGATTAGTGATACCCATCCCTGCCCCATATTGGTTGCCCAGCTAAGTACATACTGCACTGCTTCTTCTTTTGTTCAAATCTACATTATGTCCTTTTCACTGTACCAGATGTGATCATTGCATAACTATTTCTATACAGGACCTAATGCACTACTTGTGATTTGCAATGCTACTGTATTGTTAACTATGCAATCTATCCATCTCATTGTGTACCAAGTGTGTTTACTGTATTTTTCTGTTTTGTTGTACACCCCATCTCCTTCCCCCAGGATGATTCTGAAAATGAGCTCTACAGCTCAGCATGCCTTCCTGGTGAATCTTTTGAATAAATAAATTTAAAAAATAAAGATTCCCCCATTCTACAGCTCAGTCCTGAGCCTTAAACTCTTCCTCCAATACCCTTAACAGACATGGCCTCTTCTCACAACCCCTCAGGGTTCTGGATGTTGATTGTTGCCAGTAATATAAGTTGATATTATGGCAGACAAGGTGGAGCTGGAGGAATATATATATATCTTAACAGCCCCTACAATGGGCTCCACACACCCCCACCACACAAACTCCGGCTCAGGAGGAAGAGGAAGTGATGCAGACAACAGATTTAGGGGAGAGTTGTACAGGGAGTACATCACCAGTTACATGCCAGTCTCCCCCTGTGCCCTTTACTCAGGGTCAGGCAGTTTAAGAAACAAACAGATCTGGGCTCCAGAGCCATGCTGTCAGCACAGGGAGTCTGGTAGAGGTGCCCCTTCTGCTCTGTTCTGCTTTGTATTCATCCATCTCCCCCATTCCTTCTCCACCTCCTTGATTGAGGATTCCTACAGCATTAAAACAAATGGTTTCAATAAAGTGTATTCTTTGTGTTACAATTGTTTTTTAATGTTGTTGTTGTATAACTGTTTTGCATTGTTACTACAATTGTAGATGGCAGTATGCTCATCATGCCAACTACATGACAGCCCTGATTTACAACCAGAGAACTTCCCCTAAAGCCTCATGTACAGGGTCTGAAGTTACTATTGTGTAAGCCACTGACAGAGGCTAATGCTCTGTAGTGGGCTATCAAACAGATAAGACCAATATATTATACGAACATACAAACATACGAATGTGCCAGCAGAAACAGACCACCTGGTCTATCTAAGTCTGCTAGAGTGTGCAGCCAAGACCCCTAGTTTGCAGCTGCCCCAAACCCCCTCCATATTGTCATCCCACTGCAACCCCCACCCTCACCCTTACTCTCCCCTGTTCCCTGTTCCATGCCCTTTTGAAGCTGTTCACAGATTTACATTTATCACCCATTCTGGTAGGGCATTCCATTTTGCTACCTCTGTGAAATAGTGTCTCCTCATTTCCTTCCTATATCTTCCCCCCTCCATTCTTAGCCCATGCACCCTGGTGACCCTCCACCTCCTTAACTTAAAGACTCCATCTGCCCCATCCTTATTGATTCCCCTCAGATACTTGAATGTCTCTATCATGTCCCCCTGTCCCTTCTATCCTCCAGGGTGTACATATTGAGGTCTCCCAGCCTGCTGTCATAGTCTCTCCCCTCCATTCCACATATCATCTTTGTTGCTCTCCTCTGCACCCCCTCCAGCAGCCTGATATCATGCTTTAGGTATGGCCTCCAAAACTGCACACAATACTCTAAGTTCGGCCTTACCAGTGATCTGTAGAGGTGTAAGATCACCTCACTTCGCCTGGATGAAAATCATCTTGCTATGCACCCCAGCATTTTGCTGGATTTTGCAGCCATTCTCCTGCACTGGAAAGTGTTGTTCATGGTCCCCATTATCATTACCCCAAGGTCCTTCTCCTCCTCTGTGATCCCCAGCTTAACCCCCCCAGCCAGTATTCTTTCCTTGTGTTATGGAGCACTACTTACCCAAACTCCACCCCTCTACTCCCCACTCAAACTAGTGAATGGCTAACCAAGCAATTAAATGGGTTTAATAGAATGCCAAGGGCATTCACTCCCCTGTTAAATGGAGGAAAGCTTTTGACCACCTTAGGAGGGAGGAGCAGGAGCAGTCTTCCTGCAAGAGACTCATCTTTTCTTAAGAAACAAACAACTTAAAATGAGCTGGGTTTCACAAGTTTATGGCAGCACCTATAAAATGCACCAATTTCCTTTTCATAGGCACCATGAGGTGGGGTTGCTCAGAAAGGGTGACAGTAGTGCCTAAATGCCTCTCTCCTGAGGGACAAGGGGCCGGTTGCACAAAACTATACTTACTATTAAGTCTAAATATGTGGTCTTAAGACTTAAAAGTGGTCTAGCATAAGTTCTTGATGTGAGACTGTTGCAAAAATCAAAAAAAGTCCTGACTTACATAAGACTGTTCTAAACTCAATGTTGGCTAGCAACATACTGGACTGTAAAATGGACTTAAACTTATACTCCTTTCAGTGTAAATCAAGATGGCTGCCAACTGAGCAAGAAGTGTAATTTCGTCTGCTCAAGATTGTGAGTTGAAATTAAGTGTTATTAGCGGTTACATTTATTTTTATTGCTGTTGTTTGCTTTTTTTTTTTGTTAGCACAAGTTTTTACAATGTTAGTACTGTTTTACCACAGTGATAACAGCTGAACGTGTTCTAAATCTTTCATAAGGTAATTGTAAACAATAAATGTTCACTTCTATTATGAAAAAATGCTTGAGGTATTTTTTATAATAAAATGTCAAAACTCTTGTTTCACAATGAAGTTACATAGTGTAAATAAAGAGTTTCTATATTTGGCAACTAACTGTATCACCGACTCTAAACTGTTAATGACAAATGCATGACATACAAGATACTAACTCTGAGCATCACTGTTTTAAAAAATATCGATTTTCATACCAGTTATGAAAGTACATGCCATTAACCTAATTTATTAAACACAGTTGCCATCAGGTCTGAGGTAGGGGTTGGGGAAGGAGTCCTCATAAACATCTACTAACTGTCCTACCCCTGGACTGCACAAGCACTGGCTACAGCACCTACTGTATTTGGTGCACTTTTTCCATTGTACTGCACTGCTTCCGTTAGCAGATGCAGAGTTCTGGAAATGCAAAAAAGTGCTTTTCAGAACTCAACGTTTCTGGGCTCTAACTGTCCAAATAACTTAAAATCACACTTCTGAGGAGGAACAACAGCCAATCAACTCCTTCTCGGTACAGTTTAAATAAGCCACTGCTAGGCAAATTTAGATGATGAATTACAATGAAGAAGGGGAAAAGGTGAACCACTAGAAATTGAACCTAGGACCTCTAGCATTCCATGCCCGTAACTCTGCCTCTGAGCAATGGTTCACACAGCTCCAAGGAAGATTAAGTTATGAGTTTATCTGTCATTACTTATCTTTGGTGTGTACAATTCCCATGTCGGGTGTCAATGACCTGATTTCTGGTGTGTCATACTTTACTGCTGCAAAGTTCTTAGTATAGCAGTGGCTTCCAAATGAAAAATAAATTAATCCATTTGCTGTCGGGACTGTGATGGGGAGCAGGACACTTCCTTCCCTCCTTATCATCAAGTGAAAGCACCAGAAAAGCAGTTACATATGTAGTGCTCCAGGAAATTGGGAGCACCACAGAAAATAGGGGATCCTCAGAGAAATGAGGGGTCAGACAGTTATGGGGACTCTGGCAACTTAATGGGGAACCCTTGAAAAGCTTTGGTGACCCTCTGAAACACAGAACAGGCCCAACTCCAGCACACAGTTCTAGTAGTCTAAATTCAGGGTTTAAAAAAAAAAATTTTTTTCTTTCCTCCCCCTTTCCCCTGCTCAAGACCGACACCCAGCCAGTCAAATCAGTTGGGCAACATTCCTGTCCCCAGTGGAGAAGGAAGCCAGGCTGAACCCTCTCAGCCAATTCCTGTGGCTAGGGTAGATTCAAATCTGGAAATTTTTTTTTTAAGCCACTGACCTAGCTTCAGGAGGCTGACCTCTGGATGGAGGAGCAAATCCCCTGGCAGGTAGCCAGGACTGCCCCAGCCTAGGGTAGGCTCTGCCAGGCTGGAAGGAGGAGAGAAAGAGTTTGACCAGGGAGGGTGAAGGACAGCAAGGCAATGGATGTCAGCTTCCCTGTTAGGAGGTTGAAGCGAATCCCCTGGGTCCCTTTGGTGTAACTCCATCCAGAAGATCCCCAGTAGCAGCCTCGGTCAGTTTTTGCAGAAATCTGCTGTCTAGTCGGGTCCCCCAGTGTGTCGAGTCAGTTCCTTTGGCCGGGAAACAGAACCAGTACACCTTTCATGCAGCAGTCTCCAGGAGAAGATGCCTTATCACTCCTTTCTGGTTGTGTACTACCCAGAGTACAGAAGTCTTGGTTGAACTCCAGGGGTGAGTAGGCTGTTGGCCAGCATTTCCTTTGATAATTAGTCCTAGCTAGACCTGCTCCAGCCAGAGGAAGGATTGTTTGTTTAGCAATTGTATTGTTGCACTATGTAATTATTGTTTAGAATTGTTAAATTGCTTCCATTGTACCCCCCCCCCCAGCCCCCCCAGAGTGGAGGAAAGCTACTACCTTGTCCAATTGTACAGAGACAGAGAGAGAAATAAGAACCAAAAAGGCAGAAGCAAGAGGGGTTCAAACCAAATAATTGTTGGACCAAGATTAAAGGTATTCGTGAACTCGTACCTTGAAAGAATCTCTGCTAGTTTAACTTATCCTAGGAAGTCTGTGCTCCATATAAAGAGACTTGGGCCACTTTTTAGCCAAGAATCAAAGAAGTGCTAGGTAAAGCCAGGTCAAAGTATTATTGGTGAGAATGTGCATTTTCTGCTGAATTTCTAATTGTTTAGCTATAAGAAGCTAATTATTAAAAGCCTGGCAGAGCCTTATTGCATGCTTTGCTCAGAGTTCTAGGGTAAACTAAGACCAAGTAATGGAAAAACTTAGTCCTTTGTCCATGTAGTAGAAGGCCGTGGGGAGCCCATGGCTGGGGCAGAGACACTAGATACCCTGGCCTCCATATTCAGGAGGAGGGTGGGTCATCAAACTGTCTCAATGCCCATGAAGCAAACTGTATTTTCTTCATCTACCTGCAATTTTCTGTTGCTTGCCTACCCCTCAGCTGTTTCTGATTTTCAGGGATGTCCCTGATTTTGCCTCAGAAATTTCTTCTGTCCCTCCTAAGTCTGGCATCTCTGGCACTAAAGAGTAGGGATTGGGATCACAGAATAATGCCAGCCATTGATGTTACAGTCTCATTCTCATCAAGAAAATGCTATTCACACTAAGAAACATGTGGTATACAGCTTCTGGGACTAATATTATTGTTTTAGCTGATGTGTTCCTGATGTTGGTCATTTGACCCTGCCCTGTGATGAGGGAGGCTAAGAGGTATGGTTGCCTGGACCCACTGCTTGCTATGTCTGAACTGCTGTATTCAATCAAACTGTTTTAAATTGTTGAACTGCTTGCTATGACTGAACTGCTATATTCAATTGAGGAGTTTAAATGACTGCACTGCCTTATTTTCTCAATTTTCCTGTGTGACTGCACTGCACTGAGGAATTAATTACTGCACTTGTGTACTGCTGCTCCTTCTGAAGACATTTGGGGCCACCTCCATCCCAAATCACAGGGCTCTCGGTCATACAAGGGGGGGGAATTGCCTTTCAGGTTTTTAATTTTTTTTTCTGTTCCAGGCTCCTGCACACACCTCACACCTCATCCAGAAGTCCTCCAGTGTCTTTTCTTTGACCCAGGGAAGGTCCCCGGGAAGCACAGTATCACCTGCATCCACTTCCAATGACCTCCAACAACTCCAAATGTTCACCACGATGCCCCAGGTTCGAGTTGCGGGTCATAAGTGGTAGCCAGCTGGTAGCTAGGGCCCACCAAAGTGAGTCAGATTAGGGGCTCTAGCTTGAGGGACTTAAGTCTTCTGCTGAACTTGGAGTCACATTGCCCATTCTCCCAAATAGACATTGTCCTAAGACAGCAACAGTACCAGTGGCCTATACCAAGGCCTTACCGAGGATTGCCAGGCTCTGTGCCCCATTCCCTGAGGTGGCATAAGTACTGGTGGCCCATGCAAGAGGCCACACCAAGGGTCTCCACACTCTTGATTCCCATAGGTGGCTCGTGCTCCAGTGATTCATCAAGAGGTCACACCGAAGATTGTCAGATTCTGAAGCTGCAGGGGTGAGGTGGTAAGGGTTTTGGGGACCTGCCCAGAGGTCGTCCAGTGGATCATCACACCCAGCATCCTTTCCTCGACTGGACATCACCTGCCTGAGGTCATCGCAGCCAACATCCCCACAGGTGGTTCTCTTCCCCTAAAACCTGCCATCAACACCCATCCTCAACCAGGCGCTGCCCTGTCGACATTGCATCAATGATGCCAGGAGTCACCTTCTTCCCAGGGCCAGGAGGTCTACAGTGTTTTACTTGGTTTTTGGTTCACTGGGGGATGCCCCATTTTATGGCCTGTGTAAGAAGTGCTTCCTTAGGTTCACCCTCAGCAGTCAGCTGACCAAATTACTAGAAACCCAAGCTTGGTGCTTTGGATCGCTACACCTTTAAGACGTGAATATTCTGGACTTTTGTAGGACATTAGTGGGGCCAGTTTGTGGTCCAGGTAACCTTATTCACTCTTTCTCATGTGTATAGTGTTAGTGAATGCTAAGTCTTTTCTGTGTGCTCCAACTGTGGCTAATAAACCTTGCATCTTGGCTCCAGAGTACGTCTCCAACCTCTCTTTCCAGATTTATCTGGCATCACCCTAAACTACAGTGATACGAACCACCACAGCTCGTCCACCACAAAAACTTGTCATAGTCGACAGGATCCGAGTCAACAAGGAGCCCAAAGCCGGAGCAACTCCAACCCAAGATGCCTTCAGATACTGAAGGAGCCACAGCATCATCCTCACCTTCAGTTCAACCACCCCCAATAATGATGCCTTATTACTTCGGGGCACCATGGCTACCAAGGTACATGGGGGACTGAAGCTCAGACACCTGCAGCCTCACCGACTTCCATGCGAAACTACAGGCTATGTTCCATCTCTACCAAGTGCCAGAGCAACAGAGAGTGGAAATCCTCATTGGGCAGCTGGAAGGAGCTGCCAAACGGGAAGTTGAAAGCTGGTCAGATGGACGAAAGGACACTGCTGAATGGATCCTGACCCAGCTAAGCAACATCTTTGACAAGCGGAGTGTCTCAGACCTCAAAATGAAATTCTTCTCTCACACACAGGGCCCTCGGGAGACACTGCGTAACTTTGCCTTGAGCCTGCAAGAGACACACCGGGCCCTGCGAAAATGAGACCCGAGTGAGGACCATGACCCAGACCAAGTATTGATAGAGCAGTTCATCGAGGGGGCCTGGGGAGACCCTCTATGTCAGAAGCTGCGGATGTTGCACCGCCAAAACCCAGATGCAAAGTTTGTAGACTTCAAAGAGGAAGCCATAGAAGTCCTTGGCTCTGGACGACTTGAGGAAGAGATGGTGGCCTTCCAGCAGATGGCTGGTGTCGCCAGAGCCATGGCCACTGGGAGTCCAATGTCTGAACCCTGCTCGTCTTGCAATACCTTCACCAGATGGAGGTAGAGAAAGAGTTCAGCCAGGAAAAAGAGTATCTACCAGATCGGCTAGAACATGACTCTTACCCCAGAGGGGATAGAGAAAAAGTGTACCATCAGGTCACTCAAGCCCAGGACTGGCTGAATGACCAGGCAAGAGACAGTACCAGAGAGATGTCCCACCAGCTGGAAGCCATGTTGGAAAGACTAACAGAAGTTTGCCGAGTCGTACAAGACCTCCAGGGGAGCTGGGGCCTAGGGTATTCTATGGACCATCCCTGACACGCAGCAAGACAGGGCCAAGGAAGTATGGGCCGGCGACCCACTGACCGGTTCAACAATCATGGACGACCTATCTGCAGGCACTGTGGCATCAGTGGCCATGTGGAAAGATAGTGTATCGAGGTAGGAGAAGTTGCTGTGTCGTTAAACAGGGTGTCCCTGAGGTAGTGGACCAACCCTCAGGAAGAAAGCTCCTAGGTCCAAACCCAAACCTAGAATGGTCAAAGTACGTAGGGAGGTGTCCGAATGTTCCCATCAAACTCAATGGTATCACCTTTACAGCACTTCTGGACACCGGCTCCCAAGTCACCACTATTCAATGCTGTCATTTCCTCAAGCACTGGATCCAAGACCAACAAAGATGCCCTCCAAAGACTTGGCTCAACCTGATTGCAGGTAACGGAATGAGTATCCCTTACTTGGGCTACCAGGAAATGGACATTCAGCTGGGAGAAAAGGTTTACCCACAACAAGGGGTCATCATTAGCAACACTGATGATGACAACCTCCCTCCAGTGATCTTGGGGATGAATGTACTGGACAACTGTCATGAAGAATTACTGGATGCCCTCCGGAAGCAAGCAGCACTGCTCCCAAAAGCCAGCAAGAAGGCCTGGCAGCACACAATCAATATATTGCAGTGTCACCAGCGGTTCACCAATGCTGAGGGAGAAATTGGGAAGATCTGGTTTCTTGATGTCCAGCCAGTAAGACTGGACCCAGGTACAGAGACCATACTGCTGTGAAAAGCCAAGGTGGGACTGCAAGGCAAGGACTATGTTGATGTAGTTGAACCACTCAGTGCTACAGGGGAGAAGCCAGTGATTGTTGCACGGAGTCTCACAACAGTTACCAAGGGGCAGGTCCCCATCCGCATCTTGAACTATGGCACAACTCCTGTTAAGCTATACCAGAATCAGCCTGTGGCCAGACTGATAAAGATCCAAACTGAGGACATAACTGAGCCCTCAGCAGACCATGGAGAGAATGTCTTTCAATTAAATGGAGCTGTAGGCCCTGAAGGAGCAGATGCCAAGAGCTGGCTTGAAGAAATTGACTTGGGCACAAAAGAAACCCCTGAAGAAGACAAACAGGGGCTGCTGTTGATGCTAGAGAGACTGGAGACAGTCTTTTCCAAGCACCCCCTTGACTTTGGGTGTACCAAGAACGTGCAGCACCGCATAGTCACAGGACAGCACCCACCCATCAGAGAACGATTCCGCCCTATTCCACCTGCACTGTACCAACCATTGAAAACCATGCTCCAGGAGATGAAGGATACCAATGTCAGCACCGAGAGTCACAGTCCATGGACTGCTCCAATAGTACTGGTCAAGAAAAAGGATGGGCAAATTCACTTCTGTGTCAACTATCGGAAGCTGAACTAAGTGATGCACAAGGATGCTTACCCATTACCATGGATAGAGGATTCCCTGGCAGCACTGAAATCAGCATCCCTGTTTTCAACCCTAGACTTGGCTAGTGGCTACTGGCAAGTTCCCCTTGCACCAGAGGACAGGGAGAAGTCTGTGTTTGTGACCCCCATGGGATTCTATGAATTTACTCGAATGCCATTTGGATTGTGCAATGCCCCGGGGACCTTTCAGCGACTAGTGGAACACTGCTTGGGGAACTATAATTTTGACATGGTCCTTCTCTACTTGGATGACATCATCATTTACTCTAAAACCTATTCTGAGCACCTGCAGCACCTCAAAACTGACTGTGGGCTCAAGGTCAAGCCATCAAAGTGTCACCTGCTCAAAGAAGAAGTTCACTACCTGGGGCATGTTGTATCTAAGCAAGGAGTATCCCCAGACCCAGACAAGATTCAAGCAGTGCATGAGTGGCCAACTCCAGTCACAGACTGGGATGTAAGGAGATTCCTGGGGTTTGTAGGGTACTACCGGTGGTTTGTCCCTAAATTTGCCCAGGTAGCTGCCCCACTGCATGAATTGCTCAGGGGAACAAAGCAACTGTGCAAAAGCAGCCCAGTGCAGTGAAGTTCAGCCCAGCAGGAGTCCTTCAACAGCCTAAAAGCAATGTTGATCCAAGCTCCAGTACTTGCCTATACGGATTATCAACTTCCCTTCAAATTATATACTGATGCCAGCAATCGATGGCTAGGGGCTGTCCTCTCCCAGGACCAGGATGGAGTTGAGAAGGTCGTCGCTTATGCAAGCCATGGGCTGCATGGAACTGAATGGAATGATGATTGCTACAGCTCCTTCAAACTGGAATTCCTTGCTCTAGTGTGGGCCATCACTGAGAAATTCAAAGCTTACCTAGCCACCACACCCTTCACAGTCTACACTGACAACAACCCCCGTGCTCATCTGAACACTGCATGTCTGGAAGCACTCGAGCAGAGGTGGGCCTCAAGACTTTGCCAACTACAATTTTACAATCAAGTACCGTGCCGGTAAATCCAATGCAAATGCTGATGCCCTGTCGAGGTTACCCACCCAAGATGAGATGGAGGAAAATGACAATCACAGAGAAGCTCTAGAGATGCCTCCCTTTCTCCAGATCCCTGCGCAGGTGGTACAAGCCTGCTGCTATAGCTTCCCCACAGCTGTCTGCCCTGCTGAAACTGCAGAAGCACTGGAAGATGACATGCCTGAGACATTAAAGGAAACCCCTGACTTATGTCAGCAGATCCAAGATCACAGTCCAGTGACCCGACAGCTAAAGGCCTTCATTAGTAACCAGCAGACCCTACCTCTGGAGGACAGAAAGCATGCTGACCCACAACTTGTGAAACTGTGGCGACTTGTGGCTCATATGACAGTTGTGGATGGAAGGCTTATCCACACCATCACTGACCCAAAGACACATGACCAAGTTCGACAAGTCGTCCTCCCTCGTGAAGCTGCAGATGTTACCCTAGAAGCATATCATGACAAATCTAGACACTTTGGTTGCAAAAAGACAGAGGTTCATATGAGAACCAGATTCTTTTGGGTTGGGATGTGTGAGGACATCCAAGAGTGGTGTGACAAATGCCCAACATGTACCCTCAAGCGAGCACTGGGGCAAGATCAAAGAGCCCCATTACATACAATCACTATTCATGCACCCCTTGAGCTGGTGGCCCTGGACCATCTTAAAGTAGACCCCAGAGGGGATGGCCCACACTACATTCTCACCATGACAGAACACTATTCAAAGTCTGTCATTGCTGTGCCTGTCCGAGATCTTTCAGCCCGAACCACTGCTGAAAAGTTCTGGAGGCAGTTTGTTCAACCCTGTGGTAACCCTACCAAAATCCTGACTGATCAAGGTTCAGCAATTCAGTCTCACTTGTTTAAAGAACTGTGTGCCTTGTATGGAGGGCAAAAGATCCACACCACTGCCTATCATCCTCAGGGCAATGGGCTCTGCAAGATGGTCAATCGGACTATCCTTGACATGCTCAGAACCCTACCAGAGTCTCAGTGACTGCACTGACCAAGACTTCTCCCAGAGCTAATGTACCTCTACAATAACACAACTCACAGCAGCACTGGGTACTCACCATACTATTTGATGTTTGGTTGTCATGGGAGACTCCCCATGGACTTGGTTCTAGATGTAAAACCAAACCCAGTAAAACCCCATCCATACCACTACCGAGTGTGTGACTGAGCACCATCAACGATTACGAGATGCTGGAAAAATAGTGGAACAAAACATGGAGAAAGTGCGGGAACGACAGAAAGCAAACTATGATGTCCAAGCCCATGCAATGCCTCTGGCCATTGGCAAAAGGGTACTATTAAGAAAGACTCGCTGCCACAAGCTGGATGTCAAATGGGAGTCAGAACCATATTTGATTGTTCAGATCCCGTTCCCAGACTTACCTGTTTACAAGATCCAAGAGGAGTCTTGCAGGAAGTAGCCACAGACTGTTCATCGCAACAGACTTAAACCCTGCACCTTCAGAGCTGCTCCACCATCTGGAAGTCACCTCCTGAACAGTAATCTGGAGGAGAGGTGGGAACTACTCCCAACTGAGGAAAACACCCCCCCCCCGAGTCATTTCCGACCCTGCTACTAATCCCATGGCTGTATCCAATGGTGCCACACCCTCCTGTAGCCACTGCTGCAGAGCCCCCTCAATGTAGATCCCAGAGGTCAAACTTTGGGGTACCCCCTCAGAGGTTTATGAGTGAAGCGGTACAAAGGGTGTCCACATACAAGTAGAAAAATGAAAGAAGAGCCAAGACCACTGCCCAGTTGTAAATATGGTTTATTGAAATGTTTTAAGATGTAAATCAAAGCTTTAAGGATGCAAGGAGTTATAAATGTTTTCTCATACACTGACAAAACCACTACCACAATGTTTATAGTGTTAGGAAAACATGGAATTAAGGATTTAAGGTTTATAATCTGCAGGCTGTTATGAATGTTTTGTTACCATAACACAGGTGAGGAATATGTCATTGTTTATGGATGGAACTGTCAAAGAGTTTAAGATTCAGAAGGTAAAAATTTGGGAATACATAAGGACATGTATTGCTAGGCGGGCCTGAATCTGTAGTGCCCCAGGGAAATTGGGAGCACCACAGAAAATAGGGGATCCTCAGAGATATGAGGGGTCACACAGTTATGGGAACCATGGCAGCTTAATGGGGAACCCTTGAAAAGCTTTGGTGACCCTCTGAAACACAGAACAGGCCCAACACCAGCAGACAGTCCTAGTGCTCTAAATTCAGGGTTTTAAAGGAAAACCATTTTTTTTTTCTTTCCTCCCCCTTCCCCCTGCTCAAGACTGGCACCAGCCTGCCAAACCAGTTGGGCAACATTCCTGTCCCCAGTGGAGAAGGGAAGCCAGGCTGTGCCTTCAGCCAATTCCTGTAGCTAGGGTAGATTCAAATCTGGAGATTTTTTTTTTAAGCCACTGATCCAGCTTCAGGAGGCTGACCTCTGGATGGAGGAGCCAATCCCCTGGCAGGTAGCCAGGACTGCCCCAGCCTAGGGACGGTTCTGCCAGGCTGGAGGAAGGGGACAAAGAGTTTGACCAGGGAGGGTGAAGGACAGCAAGGCAATGGATGTCGGCGTCCCTGTTAGGTGGTTGAAGCGAATCCCCTAGGTCCCTTTGGTGTAACTCCCTCCAGAAGATAGATCCCCAGTAGCAGCCTCGGTCAGTTTTTGCAGAAATCTGCCATCTAGTCGGGTGCCCCAGTGTGTCGAGTCAGTTCATTTGGCCGGGAAACAGACCCAGTGCACCTTTCATGTAGCAGTCTCCAGGAGAAGATGCCTTAACACTCCTTTCTGGTTGTGTACTCCCCAGAGTACAGAAGTCTTGGTTAAACTCCAGGGGTGAGTAGGCTGTTGGCCAGCATTTCCTTTGATAATTAGTCCTAGCTAGACCTGCTCCAGCCAGGGGAAGGATTGTTTGTTTAGCAATTGTATTGCTGCACTGTGTAATTGTTGTTTAGAATTGCTAAATTGCTTCCATTGTACCCCCCCAGGGTGGAGGAAAGCTGCTACCTTGTCCAGTTGTATAGAGACAGAGAGAGAAATAAGAACCAAAAAGGCAGAAGCAAGAGGGGTTCAAACCAAATAATTGTTGGACCAAGATTAAAGGTATTTGTGAACTCATACCTTGAAAGAATCTCTGCTAGTTTAACTAATTATATGCAGTCTGTGCTCCATATAAACAGACTTGGGCACTCCCTCTTAGCCAAGAATCAAAGAAGTGCCAGGTAAAGCCAGGTCAAAGTATTATTGATGAGAATGTGCATTTTCTGCTGAATTTCTAATTGTTTAGCTGTAAGAAGCTAATTATTAAAAGCCTGGCAGAGCCTTATTGCATGCTTTGCTCAGAGTTCTAGGGTAAACTAAGACCAAGTAATGGAAAAACTTAGTCCTTTGTCCATGTAGTAGAAGGCCGTGGGAGCCCATGGCTGGGACAGAGACACTAGATACCCTGGCCTCTGTGGGTCATCAAACTGTCTCAATGCCCATGAAGCAAACTGTATTTTCTTCATCTGCCTGCAATTTTCTGTTGCTTGCCTACCCCTCAGCTGTTCCTGATTTTCAGAGATGTCCCTGATTTTGCCTCAGAAATTTCTTCTGTCCCTCCTAAGTCTGACATTTCTGGCACTAAAGAGTAGGGATTGGGATCACAGAATAATGCCAGCCATTGATGTTACAGTCTCATTCTCATCACGAAAATGCTATTCACACTAAGAAACATGTGGTATACAGCTTCTGGGACTAATATTATTGTTTTATCTGATGTGTTCCTGATGGTCATTTGACCCTGCCCTGTGATGAGGGAGGCTAAGAGGTATGGTTGCCTGGACCCACTGCTTGCTGTGTCTGAACTGCTGTATTCAATCAAACTGTTTTAAATTGTTGAACTACTTGCTATGACTGAACTGCTATATTCAATTGAGGAGTTTAAATGACTGCACTGCCTTATTTTCTCAGTGTTCCTGTGTGACTGCACTGCCCTGAGGAATTGATTACTGTACTTGCCTACTGCTACTCCTTCTGAAGACATTTGGGGCCACCCCATCCCAAATGGCAGGGCTCTCGGTCATACAAGGTGGGGGAATTGCCTTTCAGGTTTTTAATTTTTGTTCTGTTCCAGGCTCCTGCACACACCTCACACCTCATCCAGAAATCCTCCGGTGTCTCTTCTTCGACCCAGGGAAGGTCCCCGGGAAACCCAGTATCACCTGCACCCACTTCCAATGAACTCCAACAACTTCAAATGTTCACCACGATTCCCCAGATTCGAGTTGCAGGTTTTAAGTTGTAGCCAGCTGGTATCTAGGGCCCACCAAAGTGAGTCAGATTAGGGGTTCTCTGGCTCTAGCTCGTGGGACTTAAGTCATCTGCCGAACTCATACTCACGTTGCCCATTCTCCCGAATAGACATTGTCCTAAGTTGGCAACAGTTCCGGTGGCCTATACCAAGGCCTTGTCGAGGATTGCCAGGCTCTGTGCCACATTCCCTGAGGTGGCATAAGTACCGGTGGCCCATGGAAGAGGCCACACCAAGGGCCACCACACTCATGATTGTACTGCCCATAGGTGGCTCGTGTTTCAGTGATGCATCAAGAGGTCACACCGAAGACTGACAGATTCTGAAGCTGCAGGGGTGAGGTGGTAAGGGTTTTGGGGACCTGCCCAGTGGTCGTCCAGTGGGACATCACACCCAGCATCCTTTCCTCGACTGGAGATCTCCTGCTTGAAGTCACCGCAGCCAACATCCCCACAGGAGGTTCTTTTCCCCTAAAACCTGCCATCAACACCCATCCTCAACCAGACGCTGCCCTGTCGACGTTGCCTCAGCGACGCCAGGAGTCACCTTCTTTCCAGGGCCAGGAGGCCTACAGTGTTTTACTTGGTTTTTGGTTCACTGGGGGATGCCCAATTTTATGGCCTGTGAAGGAAGCGCTTCCTTAGGTTCACCCTCAGCAGTCGATCGACCAAAATACTAGAAACCCAAGCTTGGTGCATTGGATCGCTACACCTTTAAGACTTGAATAATCTGGACTTTTGTATGACATTAGTGGGGCCAGTTTGTGGTCCTGGTAACCTTATTCACTCTTCCTCATGTGTACAGTGTTAGTGAATGCTAAGTCTTTTCTGTGTATTCCAACTGTGGCTAATAAACCTTGCATCTTGGCTCTAGAGTACGGTCTCCAGCCTCTTCTTCCAGATTTATCTGGCATCACCCTAAACTATAGGGATACAAACCACCACAGATCATCCACCACACATATCAGAGTATGCCATTCTTTCGCATTCTTTAAGTAAATGCCTGCCACGGCTATGGAAAATAAACAGCGAAGATTGCCATTTCAGAGCCTAGTCATAAAGCAGCCAAGTAAAAGCTGACTGCTTCACACTTCCCTGCTATCATGTTACTCACTTAAATCTAGAAGACAGCTGTTTGGTTAATCAGATAAGAGCAGTTAATCACAACTAGTCTGCTTGTATTTTAAAGGAGCTTCCTTTGTGCTTCAGGGATCAGGACACTCGTGCACACTGTGCTGAGCTTCTGACAATAATGTGATCCAAACTTGACACTGTGTGACTAAAAATTGCTTATGACTGCTGCCAGGCCTCTATTATGCAGGAACTGTCAAAGCTCAAAAATAAGACATGCAGGATTTTGGTTTGGGGACCTGAGAGTTTATTATATGGGCCCTGGATCCCTGTCAGTCTGTATCTGCAACTACTGATAGCGCTGGTGCTGCAACAGTGGATAACCCATTCAGTTAAAGAATACGCTGGGTAACCGTGGACAGTCCATGGAAGCCAGACAGGATGCACTGCATCATTCAAAAGAGCAAACACTAGCCAGTCTGTCAGCACAGTGGTAGAGCTACCACTCCCAATGTTTATTTTATTTAGTTTTTGTTGACTGGGAATGGAGGACTAGACAATTCTGCCTATTTTCAGCCTTGTCCTGGAGACGGGGGTATAGATGGTTATCAATTGACATTGAACCAGATTAAGCTGTTGATGGTATTTTTAGAGAATAACGTTGGTGACCCTTATTCCTGCCTTGAGCCTGTGTCATTGGATGATTGGCTGGGCAAAGAGTAAACAAGCGTTCGATGGACTGTTCTCCTCCAATATGGTATGGGAGTGGTGCCCAGTATTTGCATACCTCACAGCAGCAACTGGTGGTCAGACAACTGGAACTACAATGGAGGAGATGGAGGCCAAGCAGATGTCTGACATGCTACATAGATACATAGACACTGTTGGCAGATAATGGCATATGGCCCACCCAGTCTGCCCATTTGAGCTTGTAAGTTCCCTTTATGTTTTTCTAGAAGTCTGCTGCCCCTTACCCCTGACCTCCAGAATTCCCTTATGTCTAGCCCATGCTGCATATGGAAGTGTGCGCAGCACCGCCATTGACATCAGTACATGCCTGCTCCTCCACACCACAGGTGAATGGAGGGAAAATGGAAAATCACTCCGGCAGTTGGCCTGCCTGCTGCTTGCAATGACAATGATCCATAATTAGGAACTACCCTAGGTTGCTGGAGGGCCAGCCAGGGGAGGAGGACTGAGCATCCCATGGGATGCTGTTCTCCAGGAAAGGAGGGTGATCACAACTGCTGCATGACTTCCACCTGGATAACCACAGGTGGCAGTGAAAGTGAAGTGCAGCAAGTGGGTTAGGGAACTGCTGACTGACTAAATGAATATACACACCTTGCGTGAGCATGCCTGTCTAAGCCAGTGCCACTTGAGGGGGGTAATGAGGGAGAAATGCAGAAAATGCAGCCACGCTCCATGCATAGAAACACAGACTTTGACGGCAGATAAGGACCACTAGACCCATCTAGTCTGCCCATTTCCCTACCTACAGGATAGGCCGCAGATCCTAGTTAACCAACAGCCTTTATCTTCCTGCCTCTCACAAGAATTGCCCTATGTCTGTCCCCATGATTCTTGAATTCTCCCACAGTTTTAGACCCCACAACTTCCTCAGGAAGGCTGTTCCATGCATCCACTACCCTCTCTGTGAAATAATACTTCCTCACATTGCCCTGAACCGCCCTCCTTCTATCTTTAAATTGTGCCCCTTGTTCTTGCAAGTCTCTTTTCTGAAAGATGCTACCCTCTTGGACTTTGTTGATTCCCTTGAGGTACTTGAAAGTTTCTATCATGTCCCCCTCTCCTTTCTTTCCTCAAGGGTATAACATATTAAGCCCTTTAGTCTCTCCTCATATGGCTTCTCTTGCAGACCCTGCACCATTTTTAGTTGCCCTCCTCTGGACTGCCTCTATCCTGTCTATGTCCTTGTGGAGATGGGGTCTCCAGAACTGACACAGTATTCCAGATGGGGTCTCACCAACTGTCTGTACAGAGGGATAACAACTTCCTGTTTTCTGCTGCTGATGCCTCTCCTATACATCCCAGTGATACCCCCGCCCTCCCTACTGCCTTCACATTGCTTGCTAATCATAAGGTCATCTGATATGATTACCCCAGGTCCCTTTCCTGTTTTGTTGTTGTTACTACCTCCCACCCATTGTGTATTCTTCCCTGGGTTCTTGTTTCCAGGTGCATTATTTTGCACTTTTGCATTGAATCTTAGCTGCCATACGCCTGACCATTCCTCCAACCTTGCCAAGTCCTTTTCATCCTTTCACGCCTCCTTGTGTATCAACCCTGTTGCAGATCTTTGTGTCATCTTCAAAAGGCATACTTTTCCTTCCAGTCCCTCTGCAATGTCACTGATGAAGACATTAAAAAGACTGGACCCAATACTGAACCCTCACGGCACCCACTAGTGACCGCCCTTTCTTCAGAGTGGACTCCATTTACAATTACCTTCTGTGTCCTGTTGTCCAGCCAATGTTTACTCAGGCTACCACCCTGGGACCCACTCCCAGGCTGGTTAATTTGACTATCAATCTTTGTGTGGGACTGTGTCAAATGCCTTGCTAAAGTCTAGGTAGGCCATGTCCACAGCCCCTCCCTGGTCTACTACTTTGGTCACCCAGTCAAAGAAATCTATTAGATTTGTCTGACATGACCTTCCCGCTGTGAACCCATGCCTTGGATCCTGTGCTCCACTGACCTCTAGGTACTCAACTATTCTTTCCTTCAGAAGTGACTCCATCACTTTCCCTACCACAGAGGTCAGACTGACAGGTCTGTAGTTTCCTGCCTCTGTCTTGGTCCCACTTTTGTGAAGGGGAATCACATCCGCCTTCCTCCAGTCCTCGGTACCACACCATCCTCCCATGATTTATTAAAAGAGCAGCCAGTGGTTTCACTAGTTCCTTCCTTAATTCTTTTAGAATTCTGGGGTGAATTCCATCAGGACCCATTGCTTTGTCCACCTTCAGTTTTAGGAGTTCTTGCAGAACCCTTTCTTCTGTGAAAGGACTGGACGACCCCCTATCAAGAGTGCTTCTGTTAACTGGATTAGGCACTTCCCTCCTCTTTTGTGAATACTGAGCAGAAATATTCGTTCAGTATTCCTGCTTTTTCACTGTCCCCTCTGCCCACCCACCGTTCATTCTATTCAGCCTCACTATCCCTCCCTTTGTCTTTCTACACTCGCTGATGTACCTATAAAAGGTTTTATCCCCCTTCTTAACTGAGTTGGCTATCTTTTCCTCAGTTTGGGCCTTTGCTATTCTGACTTCCCTCCCTGCTTCTTTCTGCCTTACCTGGTACAGCTCTCTGTCCTGCTCCTTCTGTGTTTCCTTATACTTCCGGAATGCTATCTTTTTCTTCCTGACTTTCACAGCCACCTCTCTTGAGAACCATAGTGGCTTTTCTTTCGCTTTGATTTGTTTATTTGCTTCACACAAAGGCTTGTTGCGTCTGTGATGGCAGTTTTGATAATTCCCCATTGTTGCTCCACACCTCCTTCTAGCCTGTTTGCTAGTGCTTTTCTGAGGCACTCTCCATCTTGCCAAAGTCAGCCCTCCTAAAGTCCAGTACCCTCACTTTGTATGGCTTGACTCTGTAGCTGAGTTTAACGTGAACCACACTGTTTGATGGTCACTTGTCCCCAGATGGCAACCTACTTCTAGATCTGAGATCCTCTCACTGCCCCGTTTGAAGTACGAGGTCTAAGATTGCTCCCTCACAGTGGGTTCTGAAACTAGCTGTCTAATGCCTGCCACCTGTAGGGCATCAAGAATGGCCCTGCTCTTGGATGTGGCTGCAGCAAATGTGCTCCAGTTAACATCTGGCATATTCAGGTCTCCCATCAACAGTATCTCCCTTTCTCTGCCATTCTAAGAATGCTTTCCATCATATCCTTGTCCATTCCTTCTCCTGACATGGGGTCTGTACACAACCCTGTCTGGATTGTGGTGCCCTTTCCAGTCTCCAAGGTGACCCACAGTGCCTCCTCTCCTCCCTGTTTACTCTTTTGTTCAGTTGCTTTTATCCTTCCTTTCATAGAGGCTACTCCTCCCCTCTTCTCCCCTGCCTGTCTCTCCTGTAGGTTATGTACCCTGGTATGTTAACATCCCAGTCATGGTTCTCTGTGTACCATGTTTCTGTGACTGCTATGATATCCAGGCATCCTTTTTCCATTAAGGCCACCAGCTCAGGGCTTTGTTGCCCAGACTAAAAGCATGGTATATTACCCTCCATTTCCTGATGGCCTTACCCCTTTGCCCCATCCCTGTCCTTCTTGCCTTTGTCACTTTCTCCATTTACCCTTCCTTCTCCCCATCGACACCTCCATGTTGGTGTTTGCCACACTTACTACCATGATTGTTTGGGGCTAGGATTTTCCTGCTCCTTTCCAGTGCCTCCCCTTGGCTAGTTTAATAGCTTGCAATGAAGCATTTAAACCTATCACCTAGGATCCTGGTTCCCCTCCGGACAGATAGCAGCCCATCATGCCAGTATAGGCTTGCATCACTCCAGGTGGACCCCCAGTCCCCAATGAAGCCAAATCCCAGAGCTCCACACCAGTTTTTCAACCACTGATTGAATCCCATGGTACAGAACACCCTAGCCTCTCCTATACCATAGATGGGTAGCACCTCCGAGAAGGTTACCGTGCGTGCTACTTGACTAAGGCCCCTCCCCAATTCCACAAACTCTTCCTGCACTTCTCTAATCCCTTTCTTAGCCAGGTCATTTGTCCCTAGGTGGACAATTACATCCAGCTCCCTCCCCTGTGCAGCTGCTCCGGCAATCCTGAGGATTTGCTCCCTGTCCCTCCAAGCCATGGCGCCAGGCAGGCACCATACCTCCCTCTCCCCTTCCTTGCCCTGTTCTACCTTCCTAACAATGGAGTCCCCCACCAGAAGTTGTTTCCTTCCCCTGCAGGGTCCCCTGCCACCCTCCTGTGGGTCTCCTTTGTGGAGTTCCCAACATCCTCCTTGGTCTCCACTGTAGGTGTCTCCATAGAGGAACCACACTTTGCCAGAATGGCATAGGAATTGTGGAGAGGTACAACTGGAGGGATGTGCCTCCGTTCCACCACCCTCACCCTCCCTGAGCCCACTGTGATCCAACCGCTCCTCTTTCTTGGCAACCTCTGAGGCAACGGCAGTGGCATGCAGCCCACATAACTCACACACCACCAACATAGGCTGACTCATGGGGTCTGAAATGCAGTGTTTCTGAAGAACCTGGCCCAACAGACTTCCACCATGGGGAGGTGGATACCACAGGGTAAATACTAGAAGATAGCTGGGTTGATGGGCTGAAGCTGAATGGGGCTCTCAGAAGGGACAAGGGTTGCTTGGGGCAGGGGGAGAGATAAAGAGAAGGTAAAAGAATAAAGAGAAACACTCTGACTGGCTGGCAAGATGATTCTCTGACTCCTTGCAGGTCCCACTCCAGTGACTTGGCACAGCTCCAGTCGAGACCTTTCCAGTAGGTTAAGCGTGGCTCACTGCCACCTCTCCAAAAGGGGGAAAGCCATGGGTGACACCATAGCTGGTAAGGCTGAGAGCTCTCAGGGTGTGGTGGCTAGGGGAGAGAACAGCAAGGAGTGGAGAAGAAAATAATGACAGACAGAAAGAGTAAACATTTAGTTATGGTGTAGTAGGAAAACTAGCCTGTTGGCACTGCAGTAGCACTACCACTTGCTATGCTGGTAGTCCAAGTTTGGAAATTTGCATGATTGACTGAGTGTCCCACAAGATGCCCTCCACCTCTGGGGAGGGAGGGTGCCAGCATCCTCTACACTAGCACTTCTTGGGTGACTACAGTTGGTGGCAGCCAGAGCTGAAGCAGGTGAGGGAACAGTCTTGTAACTAGAGACATCCCTATGACAACTGTGTAACAGGTGTCACACCTGGTGTTGAGCCCCGAACTGACACCATCTCTGGGGGGCGTCACCCCCTCCATGGTGCCACAAGGACTACAAAGAGAAAGGACCACCAGTGCCCAGGCCAGCTGACAATGCATATCCCCATTATCAGTCCCTCTCAATAGTGTCAGGACGGGACCTGATGTGACAGCCAGTGCCAAACCACTTACAGGCTCCATAAACATTGCCAGGAACCAGGCCAGCACCAGACTGCAGCAACAAAGTGTCCACTGAGGAAGACCGAGTGTGTAACATTGGCACCATTTCAATCAGGGATAAGGACCTGATGTCAAGACTGGCGCCACCCACCTAATCAGCACTGAGCTCAGCACCAGGCCATGACAACAAAATATCCACTGGGGAAGACCAAGCATATAGCATCAGTCCAACCACCAGAGATGGGTGATTACCTGGAAGCCAAAGGGATGCAGAACCAGAAGCAACATGGGTTTGCCAGTGGTAGGTCCTGTCAGATCAACCTGATCAAATTCTTTGGTGAGGTAACTAGAGAGGTAGACCAGGGTGGGGCGGTGGATGTGCCCTATCTGGACTTCAGAAAGGCCTTTGATACGGTCCAACATAGGAGGTTGGTAATGTAGTTGAACAGCCTAGGGGTGGGGACAAAGACAGAAAAATGGGTGGTAAATTGGCTTAGGGATAGGAGTCAAAGGGTGGTGATGGCGGTGAATGAAGTATGCTTGCAGGAGGGAAGGATGACTAGTGGAGTACCACAGGGGTGTGTGCTGGGGCCAGTGCTTTTTAATGTCTATCATATGTCAGTGATAAAACAGAAGGTGTGGGAGGGAGAGTACACCTGTTTGCAGATTATGTAAAACTCAGTAAAAGGGTGGACAAATGGGGGTGGGGAACAGGATAAGGGCAGATTGGTTTCGAGGAGTGGTCCAGAAGGTGGCAACTGAAGTTCAATGCTAAGAAATGCAGAATCATGCACACTGGAAACAGGAACCCAGGTGTGGAAAACACACTTTGTGGGGGGGTGTAGGAGGTCACAAGGGAGGAGAGAGATCTGGGAATAATTAAAATGCTTGGATGCATAGGAAGGGGATCACCAGCAGAAGAAGAGAGGTGCTTCTCCTCCTGTATATATCACTGGTACGACTGCACCTTGAGCACTGTGTGCAGTTTTGGAGGTGCTATCTCCACTAGGACAAGGACAGATTGGAGGCGGTTCAGAGGAGGGTTACCAGCATGATGCTGGGTATGCAGAGGATGTCCTGTGAGGATAGGCTTGGGGAATTAAACCTGTACTCCCTGGAGGACAGGAGAAAAATTGGGGATTATGTGAGACATTTAAATATTTAAAGGGGATCAACAGGGAACAGGTGGAGAGTCTGTTTCTTTGGAGAAAAGCTTCTAACACTGGGGCCCACAGTATGAAGTTGTTGGGAGGCAGGGTCCAGGGTAATGTGAGGAAATTCTTCTTTATCGAGAGGGTGGTGAATGAATGGAATAGTTTGGTGGAAGAGGTGGCGGGGGTGGTAACAATCACGCAGTTCAAACACGCATAAGAAAAGTACAAGGGTATGTATGGATGGGAGGGGCATGTTTGAGGCAACCGCCTCCAAGTAGAAGGACACTACTTAGGCTCTCATGGGCAAAAAGGCGGCATATGGTCCATATCTGCCCGCTACTTCTGTGAATCTATAAAAGGAGCTGGGACAGCACCAGACTGCAACACCGAGGTGTCCTCCGGGGAAGACCAAGTGTAGAGCTTTGGCCTCACCACTGGGAATGTGTGATGTACAGAACAGACAAATGGGGGGATATTCTCAGCCGGCCACTCAGAAGAAGCCAGCTGTCAACCAGACCCACCTCCACAAGGCCTCCAACGCCTTGGTGGGGCAGGATCAAGAAGGACCCTGTGCTCTGTTGACAGCAGAGATGCCAAAAAGGGACCCAGGGAAAAGGCCCAGAGACTGTACCTCAGTGTCTGCCTAAACAATATCAGGGCCCAGGGACCCCCCCCCCCACACACACACACACATACACTAGACTACATGGAAAAGATTCTTAATTTATTTAAATGCATTGTCCACTGACCACTAGAGAAACTAGCCCACTAGTCCACCAGGAGTATTAGATAGCTATACCCAGCAATGAATTACAGTATTTAATATAGCCTACCCTACTTGTGCAGGTATCTGTTCGGTCTAGGGTCACCATGCAGTTGTACTGTTACCCTCTCCGGCTAGATATCTACTACATACACTATTACTGTTCTAACAGTTTTACCACTTTAGCATGCCTAATGTAGTCATTGTTAAGTTAGATTACACAGCCCCTATAGCTTACTCTAGTCAATATTGCTGATGATCATTTACTGTTGATCATTTCTCATGCACATTATATAAGTCTACTTGGTTGTGTATTTCTCCCTAGGAAAGTCTAGCTGCTGACACTGTACAGTTGTATCACATACTCGTATCGAACTCTACTTAACTGTGTGCTCTTCATAGGAAACCCTAGCTCTTTAATTATAATTTCCTACTCATCCCCTCACCACTCCTTGCCTCTTCCCTCTTCTTCTCTCACTGTTGTGTAAGGCACAACCAGCCTTTTAAAGTCTTACCCAAGAGTACTTACATATGAATTAATAGAACAGGCTTAAAAAAAAACAAAAACACGTGAGTGGCAATGGGGCCCCTATACAGTACATATTACCTGCCTCCGCAGGAGGCCATGCTGATATCTATGAGGTGCTGAATGAGTTATGTAAGCAATAATACCCGACAGGGTGGGTGGTATTGGGCTATACCGGACCGCCCAAGTGTGTAATGAGGCTCGATACTGCAGGCGGAGAGCCTTATAGCCCCTGGAAGGTCCAGTATAGCCCAATACTGCCCACTCTGGAGGGTATTATTGTGCTTAGAAAATGGGCACTGTAAAAAAAAAAAAAAAAAAGAATAAAAAAATTGTTAATGAATATTTAGTTTAATATCAGTTTTGTAATAAAGTGGTTCCTCCACCTGCATGAGCTATGGAGTTTAGTACTACTGGAGACTACCTACTTTAAAGTAAAAAAAAAAAATGGTTAAATGCTGTTACACCCCTCCGTGGTCATCTGTTTATACCTTCCACACCCTGTCATCATGCAGTGTGTGTTTCATTGTTGCTTTTAATTTTCATCTTGTTTACCCCCTAACAGAAGTTTTTTGCAATCGTGGCATGACGAATCTAGAGAGAGAGAGAGAGAGAGAGTTTGTGAGCACAGTCTGTGGCAGAGGATATTTATTTAATGACAAACAGTATATATATATATATATATATATATTTGACACTTTCAATAGTTGGTCAAGGAGCTGTTGTGGTTCAAGAAAGCATGGTCTGGACTGATGTCAGCATTTGGGAGGGTGAGCATAGTCAAGAAGGGACTTTTCAGACTACTGGTGAGATCGGAAAGTTCTCCCATGGTAAAATGAAAGGTAGTTTGATTTTATTGAATACATGCTTATTTATTGCGGGGCTTTGCTTATTTTTCATTTTTTTTTGTTAATATATTTTTTATTAAGTTTTTCCACTTAACGGGGGGGGGTTACAAGGGTTGGGTTGACAGTCATAAGTCATAATTATACAGACATTGATAGTTTAGCCATACATTTGGATGGTCTATTAAGGATACACTTTGTGTCATATAATCAATTAGTTATTGGGTACAAATTAATAATAGCTGGTACTGGTAGTCCAGAACTTTCTCACAACATATAAGACACCTTAGGATATTCATGACAGCAGAATACACACAGCACTTTAATCCGCATATTCACCAAGGTTATTTGTGCTTGGGTACCTTGGCCCATATCTGGGACTTATATAAATGAACACATTCACAGTATAATTTATTCAGGGTATGAAGGTAGTGTCTCTTAACATGATGTGCATAACCTACCTGGCCCATTTTTCGGTAAATAAGTCATTTAGGGAGTAAGAAATATTTTCAGACCTATAGATATGGGTCATTATTTCCCTCCAATCTAGCACAGTGGGTATCCTGGTGGTCAACTAGTTCCATGTCAGGGCCTTCTTTGCCACCAAGAGGGAAATCCCCATCAGACAGCATGTATGGGTGGCCTTTATGTCTGGAGGGAGGATATGTAAAATAAAGAATTCAGCAGTAAATGTAAGTGGGATACCCATCAATTCACTTAATTCAGCTTGTATTAAATTCAGGAAGGGCTGAATTTTGGGGCAAAGCCAAAATACGTGTGTGTGGTATGCAGTGGGGTCTCCAAACTGTTGCCAACAAAGTCCCAGATGGGTCGCTGTGAAATGGGCTGTTATTGCTGGGGTTCGAAAATACCTAAGCCTCACCTACCAGGCAAACAGTCTCTAGCTATGGGAGAGAGTAAGTTTTGACATTATTCTACAGCCCCTTTCCCATAATAGCAGAGGCACATCAGACCCAAACTCTAGGCTCCATTTTGCACGATAATCATCAGTGTTTGATCCTAGGGTTTCTATGATGGCCTTATATAGGACCGAGATAATGTGAGGTATTCCCCCCAGAAGTAATGCATTGCTGAAGACATGTAACCAGGGGAGGGATGGATTCAGGGTCTCGTAGTTCCGGGGGAGGGAATAATAGAAATGCCTCAGCTGCAGGTACCTGTAGAAGTCTGAATGTCGAAGTCCATGGGTACGGCTCAACTTCTGGAAGGATTTAAAATCCCTGCCATGCAGAAACTGTGAGAGGTGAGAGAGTTGTAGGCGGCCCCAGGACTCAAAGATGTGATCAAGGGAGGCGGGAGTGAAATTCCCTAGGAGAGCCACTGGGCAGACTAGGGAAAGATATATGGTGAGAGACAGTTGTTTATGGATCTCGGTCCATACCTTCAGCTGGGACAGGATCCATGGGTTCTGGGGGGAGCCAGTTATGCGGATAGGAAGTGGAGCAGTGTAACACCAAACCTAGCCCATTTTAGGTGTGGAATGAGGTCCTCTTCTATTTCTCTCCACCGAGTCAGGTTGGCTTTTGACAGCCTGTGTATTATAAATGAGAGATGTGAAGCCCAATAGTAATGTTTGAGGTTTGGAAGGGCCAAACTGCCTTTAGCTCTTGGGAGAGACAGAGTGCAGAATTTTATTCTGTGATGACGCCCAGAACATATGAACCTGCTGATGCATTTGTTCCATACTTGAAATATCTTGGTTGGAATATGTATGGGCATATTTTGGAACAAAAATATAAAGCTCAGGGAAGAATGACCATTCTAATTATATCCACTATCTGTATGAGATTTAGTGGGAGAATATTCCACCAGGCCAAATCCGATTGGAGTTGCTTAGTGAACGGGTCATATTTGAATCTTTTGGCATTCTCGGCTCAGTGGGACAAGTATATGCCCAGGTATTTCAGTTTTACCAGGTTCCAATGGAAGGGGAGTCTCTGTGCTAACTCCAATGTAGGGGAGAAATTAAACACCAGAGCCTCTGTTTTAATGGCATTAAGCTTATATCCAGAGCATCTACCAAAATGCTCAATTATGTTAAATACTGCTGGAACTGACCTGGGAGGATCGACAAAAAATAACAGGACATCATCAGCATAGAGGGCAATTCGGTGATCTATTTCTTTGACCTCTACACTTTCTACCAAGGGGGACTGTCTAATGGCCTGTGCCAATGGTTCAATGAATATGGCGAACAGACCCGGGGATAGAGGACATCCTTGACGGGTGCCCCTGTAAAGGGGGAAATAGGTGGAATGATGCCCACTCACTTTTACACATGCTTTAGGAGAGGGGCACAGAGTCCTAATCATGGAAATGAAAGGGAGGGGAATGCCCATTGTGGTCATAGTTGTAAACAGGAAGGGCCAAGAGACCCTGTCGAAAGTCTTCTCAGCATCTAAGCTGAGAAGGATAGATGGAGGGCTACGGGATTGCATTTCCTGGACCAGATGGAGGGACCTTCTTGTATTGTCTGTGGTAGATCTAGCACTAATGAAACCAGTTTGGTCAAGGTTAATGAGGGAAGATAAAACCGAATCCAGGCGCTTGGCCATAATAGACATAAAAAACGTATAATCCGCATTTAAAACTGAAATTGGGCAGTATGATGTACACACTTGTGGGTCCTTATCAGGTTTAGTGATCAGGGATATCGTCGCATATGACCAGCTGGGTGGGGGGGGGGCAGTTGTCCCTTGTAGGACTTCATTATACACCTGCAGGAGGATTGGAGGATTGGAGAGAGTGTCTGCACTGAGTGTTTATAAAGTTCAGCACCATCGCCATCTGTGCCAGGAGCTTTCATTGTTTTAGCATGGGCCATGGCAGCCAGGAGCTCTGTGTGTGTAATGGGGGAAACCAAATGATTCTGATGTTCATTGGTCAGCCTAGAGAGGCACAGGGGCTGGAAAAAAGCCTTGATGCCTTCAGCTTCTGGGGGGGTGGTCTGAGGTGTAAAGTTTTTTATAATACTCTCTAAATACCTAGGTAATTTGGCTCACCTTTGTACACTGGGATCCCGTGACAGGGTCACGAATTGTGGTTATAGTTGAAAGGCGCCTTTGCTTGAGTAACCAGAATGCCAGCAGGTGGGTGACCCTGGGGCTGACCTCGCCATAGCTGTCTTAAGTAGGCCAGGGTAATTTCAGTTTTCTGTATTGTTAGTGTCTCCAGTTCCATTTTAGTCCATTTAAGTTGTGGTAGCACTGTATCATCTCCTTGTTGGTGCACTATTTGAAGAAATGAGAGGGGGTCTGTTCTAATCTGGACTTCTCTTCCTTATGTTGTTTCACCTGATCTGAGGAATACTGTATTAGGTGACCTCATAATACCGCCTTTAATGTGTCCCACCTTATTGCAGAGGAAACCTCCATGCCCAGGTTATCCCCCTGGATTTCCTGAATTTTATCATTAAGGAACTCTCAAAAGTGAGCATTTTTTAGATGGATTGGGTTGAATCTCCAGAAGGAATTTCGCCTCTCCAGGTCCATCTCCCACTCCGTTACCACAGCAGCATGATTGGAGTGGATTATGCCCCCAGTAGTGGCCTCCCTAAGAGAGACAAAATTCTCTTTTTGTGTAAAACAGTGGTCTATCTTGGAGTATGAGCCATGCACTGCTGAGTGAAACGTATATCGTCTGTCTCTAGGATGAAGGGTTCGCCACACATCCAGCCAGCCCACCTCTTGAATATAGCATTTAAAAAATTTATGTGAGGCAAGTTGCTTGCCTCTGGCAACTCTAGTAGTATCTAGGTGAGGGCTAGGGGCAATATTAAAGTCTCCACTTAAAAGTAAAATACCCTTGGTTAATTGAACTACCTTATCCAGAAGGGTTCTAATGGTTAGAATAGGAGAGCCAGGGGGTAAATAAATATTGGGCATGGTGATCTCATTATCCTGTAAGCAGCCCTGTACTACTACCAGATGACCTTCAGGGTCAGCCCACTCCAGCATGGGTTGAAAAGGGGTATGGCTGGAAACCAATATGGTGACCCCCATCCTCCTCTTGCCCTACTTATTTTTCATTTTAATGCTTTACGTTTTACTGCCTGCAATGCGTGGTGGTTTCAGTCAGGCAGTGCGTTACACCAGGAGCCAATACTGCACCATGAGAGGGCCGGTATTTTCTTGAATTTCCATACTGCAGATGGACGTCCATCTGCGGTATGGGAAATCAAGAAAATGCCGTTGCTCTCATGCTCGGTTGTAGTTCTATTGATAACATGCTGCTACAGGTGTCACTGTCTCCGGTTTGGGAATCGATAAGTTGCTGTGGCTGGACAATATTTTATCTGCCCAAGTAAGGCATGTTTTGTTTGGTTTTGGGTCGGGGGAGCATGATGGCCTGCCAGCTATTTTTTGGGCTATCTTAGTGAGCAGGGGAAAATGGTGGATGCATTTTCTTAACGGTCGGGGTGTCCAAAGGATTTACTTAGAAATGGGGCACCTCAAGTAGGCTCTTTTTTTAAAACGGGTTGTATCAGAAAATAAATGAATCTCTTAGCAGACATTTCAACCAATGATATTCATTTATTTTCCAATCCCATTTTCTAAATTGGTGTTAAATAAAAAAATCAACCAGACACACTGAGACAAAATGCAATTATTTTTATATGCAGACATGACGAACAGTGTGATGAATACTATCATTGTTTGCTCGTAAGTTTCCTGTTGAACCAGTCAGTTCTTTTAAAGTCCAAACATTGAATTTTAATCAGCATTATAAAATGTAACACTTGTAGTGTCTAGCTGTATATTGGCAGTATCACTACCCATCTCCTAAAAAGTCTTCCCAATGCACCTCAGCAATTGCCCTCATTATACTGGCTGGTTTGCTTGAGGGAGTCACTGACGATAACTCCCAGATTCCTTTCCTGTACTGGTCAACTTCACTGTACTGGTAAACTTACCACCCCATCCAATATTCCGTATGTGGGTTCCTTTCCCCTAATACTGTTATATACTAATATTGCTGTGCATTCCTTGGCATTTAAACTCAAGTGTATGGCATGCATTCCAATGATTTTTTAGAATATAAAATATTTTGACCACCCCAGTGGCATGGAGGACTGATACACATGCATCTCACCTGCTACCACTCCAGCAACCTATGTTTGGGTGCGACCTCACATTGCTGATGGTCTGCTGGTAGAAGGGGCTACAGCATCCAAGGACTGCTCTCCACTTTTGGGAGAGGTGGCCAAGTGTCTCAGCATTTGTCTGCCACCTGGTGAAAGCCCATTGCAAATGACAGCCATGAGAGACTTTGAAGGTTAGGACAGCAGTTCTGCAGCATGTGCATGCTTCAACGCACATGCACTGGTGTGCCTCAGTGGCCGGGTTGGGGGGAGGCTGAGGAGAAAAATGGAACAATTGCAGTCAGGTGGGCTTAATGAAGCCCCGCTGGCTTTACCTTGACCTGAACTGTCACTTGATCCCTGGGGCACATCTGCATTGTGCATCGGGGGGGCTCCCTCCTAGCCTTGTTGCGGGGATAATCAAAGGAAAGAGGGATTCAAGTCCCTGGGAAGGCAGTAGCGGGTCACGGGAAGCGAGGATGGAACTGAGCAGCCACACGCCTGAGCTGAGGAATAAACCTTCATGGAAAAAAAAAGAATATAAAATATTTTCTTCATGGTAACATGCAGATACACTACAGGAAATAGTCTCTAAAACACAAAATTAATGTACTCAGGTACATACATTTTTTAAATGTACAACATTCAAAATGGTCTCCTACAATAAAGTACATTTTCCTATAATAAACTATATCAAGATAAGCCTACTAACAACAAATAAGCCTGGTACATAGGAGGTTTAAATTAAAGTCTGTAAATAAGACTAATAGTATGTAAGATACTTTTTGTACAACAGACTTAAATTTGTTTAGCCTGTCTTACTTTTGTAAGACCAAAAACATGTCTTAAACATGGACTTCACTCTTTTGTGCAACCGGCCCAAGGTCTTTTGTAAGATTTTTCAGTCGGACATTACATCCTTTACAGAGATGAATCACACCAATGATTTGCTTGCAGCCATTCAATGGGATACACTTAAACCCTGTATCAGAGGCAGATGCATCAGTTATACTACCCATTTAAAATGACCGAAGCTCATGATCTAGAGAAGAAACTGGCCAAACTCAATGATCTAGAGGAGAAGTTCAGGAATGACCCTGATGACTCCAGTGCTCTTCTGCCTTAAATCACTGATATGTGATATAAGGCAACCCTGCTTTTGCAACAGAGATCAAAGTTTGTGCTGTTCTGCCTCAAACAGACTTTCTGGATGGTAGGGGGAAGCCCAGACAGCAGATAGCATGGTGGAAAAAGTGCCAGGAGGAATCTAAGATAGTAAGTATCAAGAGAAAGGATGCCCCATACTGAGAGGAGACAAAATATAAATGATGCCTTCTTAAATTTCAGTCCAACAGCTCTATAATCAAAAGCAGTCACTTACAGAGACTGAACTCTCCTCCTTCACTGCCCCTCTGGGATTGTCAAAACTGGCAGCAGATGTTAGAAAAGCACTAGATACTCCCTTCTCTTCCACAGAACTAGAGCAAGCACTACACACGTTGCCAGAAGGGAAGGCTCTGGGAGCAGAGGGATTTCCAGCAGAGTTCCTGTCTTTATTCTGGCAGGTTCTGATAAAGCCATTAACTGAAGCCCTTCCGGATGCTTGTCAGACTGGAAAGCTTCCCTCGTCCATGAGAATGGCAGTGATTACCCTAATCCCTAATGCAAGGAAGGACCCATATAGCTGTGGCAGCTACAGGCTCATCTCCTGTCATCAAAGCAGACAGCAAAGCCTTTGCAAAAATGTTAGCAACCAGGCCAAGGGGGATAACTCCTACTCTGGTGGAAAACAGCCAAGTAGGTTTCATTCCACAGAGAAAAGACATGGAAAATACAAGGTGTCTCCAAAACTTGATCTGGAAGGTGTCACAATCCTGCTAGCCAGTAGTCTTAGTATTCCTCAAAATGGAAAAGGCATTTGATAGGGTGAAGTGGGACTACCGATTCCACGTGCTGAGAACCTTCAGATTTAGGGAGGCATTTATTGCATGGATAAGCACGCTATACGAGAGCCTCAGCAGTGGCGGTAAATTATTCAACTGTGTTCAGACCCGTTATGCTACAGAGAGGTACAAGACAAGGGTGCCCCCCTCTCCCCAGTGCTCTTTTTCCTGGCACTGGAACTACTGTTACAGCAATATGACAGGACAAGGACATGCATGGGCTACAGCTGGGATGGGATCACAGGGCCCTAGCATATGCAGATGACAGTATGCGGACTCTAGAATTCCCATAGCTGTCAGTCCCAAAAGTGCTCGCCCTGCTAAAGAAATACAGGACACTTTCTGGATACAAAGCCAACATGTTTAAATTCCTAATATTAACCTCAACAGCCTGAATCCATGGCCCCAAATGAAATTCATGGGGCTTACAACCAGCAGATGGCAATCTCAAATACCTGGGTATACATATTATCTGGGACTTAGGAAAAGTGGTAACCCTGAATCTCCACATCCTTTTGCAGACCTGGAAAAAGACTTAGATAGGTGAGGGCACCTGCAACTCTCACACTAGGGCAGAGCATATGTTTTCAAAAATGATGGCGTTCTCCAAAATAATGTACATGCTAGACAGTCTCCCAGTAAGACTCTAACCCAAAATGTTCCATAACTTCCAGAGAAAAATACTGAACTTCCTTTGGAGATTGGGTCCTAAAAGGATAAGTTTCATGAAGCTGACATAACATCTGGAGATGGGGGCTCAACCTCCATTACTTCAACCCAAAAGCATGTGGCACATATGCTGTCTCAACTGTCCCAGACATCAGCTATAACAGAGCAATCACAGCTGCCCAGGAGGGGAGCCTCTGAAACCCACTTAGTTTTGGCTCCCTGCAGAGGCTAGCCATGTTCAGAAACTCCCACTTGACTAGCCACACAACCCACCCTTCCAGTAAAAGACTTAAGAATGGTAGCAGCATGGAAGCACTACAAGAAGTGGGCACAGCATACTGGCTCCTGAATAGGTCACCCCTTCCCCATTTGGGACAATCCAGCACTTAAGACTGGGAGTTTCACGGTTCACTGTCAGTCATGGTTTGTGAAAGGAGTGCAGAGCCTGCAACACCTAGTGGATGGGGAAATGGGGAACCTTAAGACATTCAGTCAACTGTAGAGGGAGTTTGCACTAGACAAAAAGAAGCACTGGCAGTATCTTCAGCTCAGGCATGCTCTGAGCGAAATCCTGGGACAAGGATATAGATTCCAAGGCTCTAGTCAGCTAGCGGGTATACTGGCACCTTTCAAGGGCCCTCCCCACAAGTCTAGCCAGATATACAAAGCCCTCACAGCCTGTAAAGTGGATCCCATGGATCCCTTGCATCGCAAGTGGGAAGAGGGAGTTGAACCAGACCATAAACCACACCATCTGGAAAGGTGCTTGGAGGAACCTGTGGGTGGCAGTGATGGTTACAAGCAACTGCTTTACCTAATTTAAAATCCTATATTGGTGGCATTGAACAACTCAAAAGCTCCACAAATGGGGACTTATGGACTTTGATGTCTGTTGGAGGTGGAGTGGGTAGCTGGTATTATCACATACATTCTGTGGGACTGCCTGTATCTCATCAAATACTGACAAGAGAGGAAGCAAATATGCAGACCTTCTAGGCCCTGGACTCACCCTGACCATAGGTCTGGTGCTCTTAGGGATCATGGAAGGGGACAGTGGAGGGCCACACCTCACACCACTGCAATAAAGGAGGCTGCTAGGGGTGTTTATTGCAGCAAAAAGAGTAATTTTGCATCACTGGAGGGAGACTACGCCCTCCTCGCTCATAGAATGGTTGACTGAGCTGAGCAAAACAGCTAGTTTTGAAATGGTACACTACAAACTGAGTGACCAACTGGAGGAGTATGGGTCCAGCTGGAGTTCCTACCTACACTCACCACATCATGAAATCCCTATGGGTAGTTACATGCTTGCAGATCTGTAGACATTGAGGGGAGACAGACCCTTGAAGAGAAAAATACATAGATCTTCACTTACTACCTCCCTCGTCCCCTCCCAGAATACAAGGACAACCCTACTTGGGTGCTCTACAGTACACACAGGCAAGCAGTACTCTATAGCATGCCCCATGCCCATGGCAGGGACACACAGAGCTGGGAAGTTAGCAACCTCACAGTGGGAGTCTAAGGATTCTGTGTATTCTTATCTTACCTTTCAAGTACCAGTCATTAATGTTGGACTACCTATAGTTGCATAAGTCTGAAGTCTTCAATCATTAGTGTATAGTCATTTTTGAAATTATTATGTTGGTTGTTTAATATTTAAAATTGTACCTCCAAAGGGTTTGCCCTGGCTAGGAAATGTGGAAAACTATGTATGTACTTGTGATACTGCTTTGATGAAAGTTCAATAAACTTTGTCTTAAAAAATTAAAAAAAGAAGATGAAAACCAATAAGAGAGTGTTCCTTTGCAGTTGCAGCCATAAGCATTAAATACACTAATGACCATATAAGAGTAGCACCTTCACAATTGGGACACTTTGGAAGTGCAAAAAAATTGTTTTAAGGATTAAAGTGATGCTGTGGACATTTGGTTGTATATATTTGCTGCCATTTTAAGCATTATTATGGTGCCCAAAGCCACAGAGAAGGGAGTGATATGATTTAAATAAATAAACAAACAGATAAAATCCAGAAGTGTCTATTTTCTATTTAGTTAACTGCAGCACAGGAACAGAACACAAGAAAGTTGATAAAACAAATAAAGGAAAAGATGCATGTGAGACTGCAGAAGAATGATTTGACAATAATAGGAGAGGTATGAATGGTACCGATTGTGCCAGGGGCTAGTAACTTCATTCCGTAATGAAATATGCTGGAGGAATTCAGATAATTAAGGATATGTGGAAAGCTGCAGGAAACATGGACAAGGAAAGAGAGGTAAAGTAAGACTTAATTGTCTTTGCAGGGGCAGATGATTTTCCCCTCAAATTTGCATGTACTGTACAGCAGAAAATGGAAACAGAATTCAAGCCATAGTATAATTGCAATTATTATGTCTGATGAGACATGCAAATAAAGGAAATTCATGGAAATACAGTAGTTTACTCATGTCTTTAGTTGGCAAGGTAGAGTACACACATATACAGTTACTCAGGCATGCGTTTTTGTGTGTGGGGGGGGAGGGTGGTGGCTAATGATGGTGTGATTAGTTAATTTTGCTTGTGTAAGCATGTTTTCATTTGTTCCAGAAAAGCATAAAGTACCCCATAATTCCAGTAATCTCTGTTTTCCTTTTTTTAAAGCTGTTCCTGTTCCCAAGCTCACCACTGGTTCCTCTTCCTAATTCACTGCTATGACTTTCCCACAGCTTTGGCATGTGTCTTCATTTTGGTTCTTTAATGTACAATATATGGTGTTGTGGTCTCCATGTGGGGTTACCATAAGTAAACCAGTCACTATGGTCTACTATTGCTAACTCTGAGCCACTAAGGTTTTCACATTTTACATGCATAATTAAGGAACCCAGCACTGGAACTTTGACCCTCATCACTTTATTTAATGTGGTAATAATCAGTACCAAGCAATGTGTCCACTGCGTACCATGCAAATCCATCTTTGACTTCTAACTTCCTTTGCATCGCAAAGCCTTTCTGACAATGCCTGTTCAACCCTTACATGGAAAAGGTCAAAACTATCCACCTTTTCAAATAGCTAGAAACTTTCTAGCATCCTCATTGGATGAAAGATTCCAAAGGCCCACATTTATGGATGGATAACCAGTGGTTTTAGACTTCCTTTAGCAAGTACAATGCATAACAAGGTAAGATCACTTTGCCACCTTCAACAGTTTTAGTCTCCAACAGAGAGCAAGCTCCCTTAAAAAATGTTTGTAACCTGAGTTTGTTAGATATTTTACAGATATTTTCCACTTCAGCAAGTCAGAAAACTTCTGTCCATGTACACCTCTATTAGTTTAAATGTTTCAAAAGAATGTTTAGGCAGATTTGAAATGTCCTGCCAACTTTGAGTGATTTTGTGCCTGGTGTACCACCTAACTATCTGGAGATTGGTAGAACAGCTAATACAACATCGTACCCTTCTGCAGAACAGTGCTCCACGAATCCCACCCTTTACCTTAGTGATGTGCTGCCCAACCTTAGACAGACTCTGAGGATTTAACAACTGGATCTCTACCCCGATCTCCTATGACAAAATGTAACTGCCACCACTATAGAGCACGTGAGAGCTCTCTGCAGCACAATACTACTTTACCTTGTTTAGATTAAATGTTTATTAGCTGTAGTGTTCTGAACTTTTTGTAAGTCTCTGGTGTCAACTCCTCATTTTGGTAGCTAAACACAAGTGTTGACTGAGATTACTGAGACTGGAGTCTCCCTGGTGCACCCACACACTTTCAGAGTTTAGAGTTCCGGAGTTTCTCTGGAAAAAGGAGCTCCATTTGAGACTCCCATTTAAATACAAAAGTGACATAGAGATATCAGATTCTTCTAAGCTGGGTTGTAACACTACAGGAATTAAATGCTTAGTGGCTGCTTTCTTTTCAACCAGGCTGGGGAGCAGAGCACAGCAAAACTGCTACAATTTTCACTAACAGTGGTATATACTGTATTTAAGTCCCCACCTCCTGTGGGACTGACAAGGACTATCAAATGTGGTATATCAGAAATCCCCTCTGCCCCACTTGCTGATGGAAAACTGAACTGCTGATGGCACTACATTTCAAATCCCCCACACCTATGAGGGAGGGAGAGAAAGCAGAGAAAAGTAGACTGAATGCTATATTTAAACATCTCTTTAACCCCTCACGAATCATAGCAACGTAATATCATCTTGAAAAGCATTTACGGGCAAAGCTTGCAAAAGCAGGACTTATTATGGGTGGGCTTGGGGAGAGATGACACATTTATAAAGCAATAACAGAAATAAGATAAAAGTGCATGGTGATGGAAATCTCCTAGATATTGCTAAATTGTCTAAAATATCACCTAAATCCAAAACATGGTTAAAAAAATTGTAAAACATTTTATTTTGAAAATCATTCTGAGCCAGCCCATCATGCAGTGGTAGCATAGCCGCTCACAATGCTGGGAACCTGAGTTTGGGAGCAGGCTTAGATCACTGGGGACCAGTCAGGGAAAGAAGGGCTGAGTGTTCTATGGATGGCTCTCTTCTTATGGGTAGGACAAGAGCTTTGCAAGGCACCATGATCACCACCTAGCACAGGTATTTTAGCTGTGTCAGCAGATGGGGAGGGATGCCACCAGATACCAGCATGTAGCATGCATCAGCATGTGCATGCCTGTCACTGCAGAGTTTGCTGCCTAGGGAAGAAAAACGGAGGAGAAAATATGGTCCACCAGGGCAACATTTGCCTCTCCTTCAGGCTTACACTAAGGGAGAAAGAAGTGGTCCAGAGCCAACTTCAGTTCAGCTTTGACTTGATGCCTGAAAATTCGGTTTAGCTTCATTAACCTTTTTAGTGCCGCTGGATGTACACTGCATGTCCTGAACTTTATTTTGATGTCCCTTACTCATTTTGGCACCTCTGAATGCAATATCAGTTAGTTTGTATCTACGGGAGATCATCTAAAGTGAGTATAATAAAATATCAGAAAGTCCGTGAAACACAAACAAATAAATAAAACATACATACATGTATATTCAATGTGCTTTTCATTTAAATGGGAGTGAAATAATGGCCACAACATGGCACTGCAGGATAAGGAATGAAGCAGGTGCCCAATGTACAGGAAGAAATTGAGAACTGCTGAAACTGTATTCGCCCATATTTAAAGAAATATTTCTAGCAACATATTCTTGACAGTAAAGGGGTTAATTCAGTCAATGTACTTCAGCTCCTTATTCAGTCAACGGCATAGTGTAAAACAGATTACAAATAGGGGGAAACCTAGTGGCGAGCAGTGAATATGAATCACCATTCTATTCAAAAACTATGTCAGGATAACATTAGGGTTATACAGAAGACTCAAAAAGTCTGGAAATGCTGAATTAGGGTAAAAAAAGACCCTAAATCTGCACATGCTGTGTAAGCAAGATAGAAACATAAAAACATAGACAGTGACGGCAACTAAAGACCAGAGGTCCATCCAGTTAACGCTTGGTGGACTGTCCTGCCCCGAGACGTAGCGTCTATCTGGGGACTAATCCTTCCCCTTCAGTTTCTCCTTCCCTCTACCCTCACTCAGCGTGGAGCTTGCTATGATACCCATGATTTTGTCCCACCCGTGTTTCAAGCCCTCTATGGTTTTGGCACCCTCCACTTTGGCAGGCAGGCTTTTCCATGGTTCCACCACACTTTTGGTAAAATAATATGTTCTCTAGTCCCTCCTGAAGCTTCCCCCTTTCAATTTCCAGTCATGCCCTCGTGTCACTGAGCTGGTGTTCCTGCTAAATAATTCCATGCATTTCACTATGTTAATTCCTTTCAGAAATTTGAACGTGTCTATCATATTTCCCCTCTCCCTTCTGGCCTCCAGCGAGTACATGTTTAATGCCCTCACATGTTTCTCATAGGATCCCCCCTGTAGACCCTGATCATCTTTGTCACCCTACACTGTAATGCCTCCAGCTTATCCTTACCTTTTTTTGAGGTGAGGGCTCCAGAACTGCACACAGTACTCTAGATATGGCCTCACTGAGGATCTATAAAGGGGAAGTATTACTTTCTTCTTTCTACTGTCCATACTCCTCCTTATACACCCCAGCATCCTGTCTACCTTGCTGTAGGCTTTGTTGCACTGGATTGACTGCTTGAGGGTGTCACTCATTATGACTTCCTAGGTCACGCTTCCTCCATTGCCTTGCACTTGTTGGCACTGAATTTTATTTGCCACACATTTGACCATCTCTCCAGCCTTTGGATGTCATGTTGTAATTCCCTAACTCCCTCGACAGGGTTCCATGTCAATTGGGCTAAACAACTTAGGCGACTGTGTAAACAGCAATGCAAATACAGAGACTATCAATTTAGCGAGTCCAAAATATGGTGACACACATATCAGCAAATTTCAGGCATGAAACTTGAAGCTCTGCACACCACCATTACACTTTGGCACTTACCTCCTTATTACGGTGATACAAGGAAGCTGCCATGCAGGGCCACTACCTGATGCACCTGTACCACAGGTGCGTTACCTCACAGTTGGGTTTACTCTTTCATTCGGGGGGCTACGCCCCCGCCCCGCCCCCCCCATTTTTAATATTCCTATTCCACAGCACACATTAATAGTGGGGTATCCTAGCATACCCAAATTCACCCATATTGCCCAATCACCATTAATTGCCGGTCACTGTAATTGCCATGGCCCATACTGAGTCACCCATTTATGTTTGCTGTTATGTACTCTCTGCTATTAAGTGATACCCCTCGACACAATCCATCCTTCCACAGAGTTTAGTGTCATCTGTGAAGAGGCTAATCTTACCTTGGATTCCTTCACTGATGTCATTAATGAATATATTAAAAAGCACTGGGCATAGGACTGATCCCTGCAGTACTCTACTTGTGACCTCCCTCTCCACTGATTTAACCCCGTTGACAACAACCCACTGTTGCCTACCCTTAAGGCAGCTTTCCACCCATCTGGCAAAATCCTTTGCAGCTCCTTGATCCTTCGTCTTCCTTAGCACTGTATGGCCCCTATTCAACACCCATGTTACTCAGCCAAAGAAGACAATTAGGTTGGTCTGATAGGACCTCCCTGCCATGAATCCATTCTGCTTATTATCCTGAAGACTGTTTTTCTCCAGGTAGTCAACATGATCCTGCTTGGTCAGAGATTCCATCAGTTTCCCTACAAGTGAGGTGAGACTGACCAGCCGGTAGTTCCTTGCCTGCACCTTATCCCCTCCCTTTAGGGAGCAGAACCATGTCAGCCACCTGTAACCCCCCAAGTCTGTAGTGAGCTGTTGAATAATTTTGCCAGAGGATCAGAGAATATTTCTGTAAATTCCCTTAGCACTCTCAGATAAATCCTGTTTAGACCTGGGGCTGGCTTTGTCTATCTTGGGGGTTGCCAGCTCTTTCTGGACCCTACCGCTAGTGAACACCAGTGTTTCTATCACTGGAATCCCTCTTGGATTCTACTTTCAAGTATGGGGCAATAATCTTCCCTGGTGTTAACAGAACAAAAGTAGTCATTTAGAATGGCAGTCTTTTGCCCATCCTCCTCAATTACCCTACCCTAGCCTGACAACCTAACGATTCTCCCTCCCTTTTTCCTTTCTTTCCTGATGAAGCAGAAGAAATGTTTTTCTCCAGATATGATTGCCCTGGCAATCTGCAGCTCCATGCCTGTTTTTGTGACTGCTCTCTTTGCCTCCCTGTATTTTTGAACATATTCCTCCCATTCTTTCTCCCCCTGTTTCTCCATAAACCTACAGAAGGCCTTTCTTTCAGCTCTAACTGCTTCCCTTACCCTGGCAGAGAACAATATAGGTCTCTTGAACTTATTTCTCCTTGCTACTGTTCTCACACATTATTGTGCTGCTTTCAGGGTGGACCCTTTTATTAACCCCCTCATCTCTTCAGCACCTGCTGTGCCCCCCCCCCTCCGGTTAGTTTGGATAGGATTTCGTATCTTTGGCATCTGGATCATTGACACCTCAACTCTATGCAGAACTCAACTGACAGCACTATGAAACCCAACTACCATGCTTATATGGACTGTGGTAGCAGCCCTTGATTCCATTACTGCTGTCCGTGTTTGCACCCTCTCCCTTCAGCCTCGATCCCCATGGTCTGATGGGACTTTGAGGGAGATGAGGAGGGTAGGGTGAAGGCTAGAGTGACGCTGGCTGAAATCAGGCCTGGATGCCAACAAGCTAAGATTGATGGCTCATTATATAGACTATCAATCAGAGATCTCCTGTAAGAAGGCAGAGTTCCTGTCCAGGGAGATCACTGCTGCACAGAACCGACTAACTCAGCTCTTTCGCACTTTGGACAGACTGTGCAAACCAGCCTGTCTACAGCTGTGAAGAGCGTTGTCACAAGATAAATGTGACAAGTTTGCTTGTTTCTTTGCAGATACGATTGCTGGCATCAGGTCCAAGATCTGTTTGGCACACTCTAAGATGGTTTACGGTGATCAGTGAGAGGTCACAGAACCATGGTCTGGTTGGTCAGTGTTTGACCAGGCGGCAATCTCAGATGTTGTGTCAATCATCCAGATTATGCAGCTGACCTCCTGTAGTTTGGACCCAGGCCCAACCCGCCTCCTCATGGGGCGTGTTGATGTCATCAGCCCATTCCTGGCGGAGATAGTCTGGAGCTTGTTGGAGATTGGGGAGTTCCCTGATTCTTTGAAGGAAGCAGTGGTGACTCCCCTTCTTAAGAAAGCTTCCCTTGACCCAGACTGTCTTACCAACTACAGGCCTATCTCTAATCTTCCCTTTGTGTGTAAGGTTATTGAGAAGGCGGTTGTGCTGCAGCTGGAGGATCACCTTGCCATCCAAGATATCTATGATCCCTTCCAGTCTAAGGCACAGTACTGACTGCCCTTGTTCGGCTGCTCGATGACCTCCTCATTGTGAGAGATCGGAGGACCTGTACTTTCTTGGTCCTCCTTGATCTCTCAGCGGTATTTGACACCGTGGACCATGGGGTACTGCAAGATCACCTGAGGTTGATCTGTGGACTGTCAAGTACAGTCCTCAGATAGTTTCATTCATTCCTCACTGGCAGGTATCAGACAGTAGTGTCAGGAATTTTTTCCTCAGATTCTTCTCCCTGCCATGTCGGCTTCAGCAGGGCTCGGTGTTCTCCCCATGTTGTTTGTGGTGTACATGTTGCCACTGCGGGACATTGTAAGGTGGTACTGACTGAGTTTTCACTGCTATGCATATGATACCCAGCTGTACAAGTCATTTGTACCAAGCCAGGATGCTGCGCACTCAATATTTAACTCCTGCCTGTCTGAAATCCAGGACTGGATGAGTGTCAGCTGGCTGAAGCTGAATCCTGACAAGACCAAGGTTCTGGTGGTGGACGTGAGATACAGGGGAGAGAGGTCTTTGGCAGGGTGATCATCTGGTCTGATACTAGGTGACTGTTAGCTGAGGACCACTGAGTGGGTGCGTAGTATGGGTGTTATCCTCAATGAGGGATTGACCTTGAAATCTCAGGTATCATCTGTGGTCAAGACCTCATTTTATCATCTAAGGAACATTGCTCGGATTAGGCACCTTGTTCCACCCTGTGATCTACCAATAGTAGTCCACTCTTTTGTGACTTCTCGTCTGGATTACTGTAATGTCGCATACCTAGGGCTACCAGGGGTTGATATTTGCTGTTTGCCACTACTGCAGAATGTGGCAGCCAGGTTACTAACTGGGCTACCTCAATCTTGCCATATTACTCCTGTGTTGCAGGTGCTGCAGGTGCTGCACTGGTTGCCTGTGCAATGGTGGATCACCTTTAAGGTTGGCTTGCTGACCTATAGAGCTCCACACAGTCAGGGTCCGAGTTACCTGCAAGAGCTTCTTCACTCCTACTGCCCCCTCCGCCCACTTCACTCTGCCAATGAGGGATTGCTAGAGGTTCCCAGGGTACAGCTGCAAACATCTAGTACTCGTTCTTTTGCTTATGCTGTGCCTAACCTGTGGAACTCTCTACCTTCTTTGGGTTCATGAGTGCCAGACCATGGACAGCTTTAAAACTGCATAAAAACACATCTATTTAATCTTGTATTTATGAATAGTTAAGCAATTTAGCAGAGCTTATAGTATTTTATTCTTTGTTTAAATTTGGGTTTTTATTTGTACAGAACTTTGATATGTGAATTGCGCTTAAATAAAATTATTATTATTATTTGTGCATGTTTGTAACAGTAGAATTAAGGCACTGTAGGGGTTGGTTTACCTTTCATTAATCTAGCCCAAGGTACCCAAGACACTAAGCTATGCCTTATATCTCATGACTTATCAATGGTTAGATTATCCAACAGATTCACGACACCAAATCATTTCTTAATAATGAAATAAAGTCAATAATCATAATACTGAAACATATTTAATTTGGTATAAAATCCTAATAAAGTTTTTGAAAAAAAAAATTCTTACTTTTGGAAAAACAAGAAATATAATAACAAAATAAAGTCTACCTTGAAGTATGTAACATAGTTTTATCTTTCTTTTCAGGGACTATGATGTACTTTTTTATATACCTATTAGGCATCACAAAGACTGCCAGAATGGGGAAACTTACCATGCCCTCAGAGCTGGTAAATATGGTGCTACCATCCATTTTACCAATAACTATTAGGTACTTCAAGTTCTCTGTCATGACCCCCCGCCCACACCCACCACCCACAGCTTACCACACACATCTCAGCCCTCATCCACCCAGAGATGTTATTATCCAGGTTGCTCAGCATAAAGATATCTTGCAATTTGGGATTTTAAATTCTGTATCTACTCTGACATGTCTACAATTATTCAAAAACAATGATAACGCTTTGTTTGCAGATAAACTTTCTGAGCTTGGTGCCTTATTCCAAATCTAGTTTCTTGCCAAATACTTGGTTTATATTGCAGAGAAACTATACATTTTGTATGATCTAGAGTGGACTGTGGGCATCAACTGATACAGCCTAAACAACCTGGGAAAATGAAAAGGAACGATAGATCCCAATGGAAGCATGAAACCTTTATTTTGATACTATGCCCAGTTTAGGGAGCTTATCTGAGATTTTTCTGCCAGACTAATTCTTGCATTTCTTCAATCATTAAAAGCTACTATAATCTCACTATTTCTCTATTTCATGACTGGATGAACTCTACTTTATATGTTTAGTTCCATCAGAACAGTAAATATCAATCCAGTTTAGCAGCAATTGAGAAAATAGGGCAGATTTAATTTAGTAGTAACTCAATTAGAGAAATTATTAAAAAACTTAATAAAAGTTATTCAAGTCAGATGTTCATGCTCCAAGCCTCCAGTAACCTGTGACTGGCTGAGCTTTCCATGTCAAGTTAATGTGCTCATTAGATCAGTTCAATTACATTTGTAACAGTTTTTCTGAGTTTTCTATTAAACTATATTCAGATCTATCCAAAATAACTGCAAGGCTCCACCAGACCACCTGATACCCAATACCACCCCCATGCCAGCAAATAAAACTTACCATTACCAGTCCTTAAGGATCACTCACTATCAAAAAATTCAAGGTATTAATTCAGAAACACCTAAAAAATTCACTGTAAAATTGGAAGGGACTTTTTTTCACTAATTTTTTTGTTTGCTTGCATGTGCAGCATACAAGAAACATATTGAGGTTAGCAGAGCATTGGAGAGGTGTGGTAGTGTTGTGGCCAATGCAGGGGATGCTTTAACTAGCATGTCCCTCAGCCACCAATCAACAGGGAAGCTGCAAATGATGTCAGTTTCAGAGTGAGCACTTGGCTTGAAAGAAATCTGCCTCTCTATTCATAGACAGTTTCGTCATTGCAGTGGCAGATCTCCCCCTTCCTGGCAACCAGGCACATTCCAGCCATGTGCATTACAGTGTACAGTAATGTGATGGCTGCACTTATGAGCAACTCATTTGCCCAGTGTGCCTTTCCCAGTGAACATATCTTCTGCTGACAACGTGGTGCCCAAATCCCCATGTCAGCATGCCCCCTCACCCCCACTATTGTGGCACACTGGGAGCCCACCCCAGTGTGCCAAAGTAATTCTTCCTATTTTCTGACACTGGGAGCCCACCCCAGTGTGCCAAAGTAATTCTTTCTATTTTCTGACACTGGGATGCCCACTCCCAGTGTGCCAAAGTAATTCTTTCTATTTTCTGACACTGAGAGCCTACCCCAGTGTGCCAAAGTAATTCTTTCTATTTTCTGACACTGGGAGTCCACCCCAGTGTGCCAAAGTAATTCTTTCTATTTTCTGACACAGGGATGCCCACTCCCAGTGTCAGATGTGTCATCACACCCCCTTTTTTTCAGCCAGCTTGGGGTGCCCAATTCCCGGGTTGGCATTGATCCCCCCTCCACTAGTCTAGCACACTGAGAACCCACCCCAGTGTGCTGAAATTTGTTTTTCAAACTATTTTACCTGTAAAAAAGAAAACTGTCCCTGAGGTCTTTTTTTTTTTTAACCTAAAGAAAAACAAAACGGTCCTTAGTCGTCCTCGCCACCACCAACCCCATCCCAACCCAACCCTCCATCTGCACACCACACGCCTCGCACCTCCCTCACCCATACTTACCTCCCGAGATCCAGTGCTGTAATCTTCTGTAGACTGGGAATATGTCTGCACTCTTCAAAAGCTGACTGCAAATTGAAGAAAATCACTGTAAGCCCTATAGTGGCAGTCAATGGGGGGTTTCAACTTAGGTTGATATCTCAGACATTTTTGGGAGTTTGGGTCCTAAATTTTCAACATGGGGTTCTTGGGACCCCACCTCATGAACACTGGCACTGTTATTTTGTTTCTTGGTCCTGAAATGTGATTTCATGGTTGCTGTACGGAATCACCTTTTAGGACCAATTAATGAAGCAACAGTGCCACTGTTCATGAGGTGGGGTCCCAAAAAGCCTATGTTGCAAGTTTGGTGAGAAAAGTCCAGCAAATGACTGTGTTTCAAGTGTGCATTACACAGTCTGTATGCATGCTCATAACTTCATAAATTTTTAATATTTTCACTCCAAATTTCCAACATTGTGATTTTGTCATACCCCCTTATGAACAGCACAGCTGTCGTTTTCTGCATCCCTTCTGGGGTCAAAGTTTTTGCACCGTGGTGCAGAATGGTGTTGTCGCTGTGCGAAATCAACTTTTGGGACATATTAATGAAATCCCAGTGCCACTGTTCATGAGTGGAGGTCCTAAAAAGGCCATGTTGAAAATTTGGTGAAAACATTCCAAAAAATGACTGCGTTACAAGCATGCATTGCTCAGTTTCTACACACATTCGTAACTTCACCGCTTTTTCATTTTTTCACTCCAGATTTTCAACATTGCCATTTCTTCACACCTTCTCATGAACAGTATAGCTCTCATTTTTCACATCCCTCCAGAAATGTGTTTTCTCACCTGTGGCTCCAAATGGCACACTCACTGTGCGAAATCACCTTCTGGGACTGAGTAACAAAATGATACTGCCTCTGTTCATGAGGTGAGGTCCCAAAAAGCCCATATTGAAAATTTGGAGCAAAAATACAAAACAAGCATCTGGGGCATTTCCAACCATAATGTGCCATCCTGTACAGACTGACATGTGCTGGGAGTGTGGCTTGGGGTCATTAGCAGTAATGCTCATGCCATTCCACCCTCACCCCACCCTGCAGCCACTGACAGGCATCAAGGTGCACCTTGGGGTCCTTAGCCCTAACATTCACCCCATTCTCCTATACTGCACCCATTTCAGCTTATTCTCTTATGGAATGGGGTGAGTGTAAGGGCCAAAGACCTCAAGGCACCCTGTGATACCTGTCAGTATCTGTAGGGTGGAGTGAGGTGGAATGGAGTGAGTGTTATGGCTGACTAACCAAAGACACATGGTCACCGTAATGCCCGTCAGTCTCTGCAGGGTGGGGGTTGACGTTAGTTCAATACTTCACTGCCATTCCTATTATGCATCTCTCTATCTCCTGCAGTACCAATGCCAGTACCAGCAAGCAAACATTCGGCATTGACAAATGGCTGTTACTTTAAAAAAAATCTGACATTAGACATTGATCTGTTAGTGGTTATTTGGAGTACTACAACAATACATTCCATTTGCAGATCCTTACTGATAAATCTGATTGTGAGCTCTGACTTCCCAGCAACCAGAAAAGTGAAAGTGAATATGGTAAATATGGACTCTGTTATACATAAAAGGACAATTTGATTATTTACTTAAGCTGCTTTTTAATATTTGTATGGTCTGCTGGCTGGGAGTAGTCTGAAACAAAACAAAAAATAATGTGTTGTAACAAGTGGCTTCATTTTCTCTCCTGTGTTTTTATCTGCTGATTTCCTCACATCCCTGTTCCATCTCACACTCTGATTTGTGATACTTTGTCTCACTGAGCTTATGTTCAGGTGTCAGGTGAGACAAAGAGAGAGAGAGAGAGAGAGAAATACAAGACAAGAAATAGTGGTTATGAGACAATTAAAACAAGCATTTGTCAATGCTGAATGTTGACTGCGTAGGTCTGTTGAGCTCGCTCACTGCCCCTCTGTCACTTGCTCATTCAGTTTCTCCCAGTGCTGCAGGCTGCTGAAACGAGCTTGGGGGCTGACCAAACGAGTAGACATGAATGACCGTTAGGCCTATTCTGCTGTCATTTTAGTATGTTAGCATCTTAAAACTGCACACAGCCGAGGAGCGCAAAAGGGGGTTTTATCTTTGCCATTATGAATAGTAATGAATCACATGCAATTATAAGCTGAAAATATTATCAAATATTGTAAAGCAGCCACCAAGGAGCACTAGTGAAAGTGAAAGGGCTTCACACAGCAGACATTCTGAATAAGACCTCCCAGTCCATGTGCGCTGTCACTTGGACAAATCCCACCTATTTTATACCTATGTTATAACACCCGATAACAATCAATTCAAACATGATAACACAAAGTGTTGGTGCTAAAACAAGGGTAGTGATGGGAATTAAAACCAATTTACCATAGTGAAAAACATGAGAAAACATATTGCAACCTTTTATGTACAGTAGACAAGAGCATAGGTACATAAATCATAATTAATATTTACATGGACTAAACACAAGAAACTCATTTTATAAATGAAGCAAAAATGTAAACAATATTAAATATTCCTAATTTGCACTAAACAACCAAAGTGATTGCAAGAAACACATTTTAGCTGATGTGAATTATAGCATCAGAGTTAGGATGTGGGACAAAAATACAGAAACTGAAGGCAAGAAACAGTGTTTACATGAGAAGGAAAACATGTACTAGGTATAGTAAACAGACACACATGTGCAACTCAGTGGAAGGGGTGGGAGTGGGGAAAAAAGGTGTAGATAGGTTGATGGTATGGGTGGAATGAAGAAACAATGTAGAACAGGGCAAAACAAAAGTGCAGAAACCATGAACAGTGACAAACTAGTTGGGAGTGAAGAAATGAGGTTGAAAACAACGAGATCAGTGATGTAATAGCAATAAATGAGAATAATGGTGAGAGAAAGAGAAAGAGAGAGAAAGACAGAAGCAGTCTTCTTAGGTCAAGTGGGAAAATTCCAGAGAGGTGCTTAATCTAACTGCTCAGAATGGAGTTAGAAGGAGGTCTTTGAGGCATCCAACTGGTGGAACATTCCTGGACAATGTCAGATCTCTGGGCAAAGTCTCATTCAGGGGTGCAATGTGTCTGCACTCTCTTGTCCTCAGTCCCATGGATGCCTCAAAAAGACATAGATTTGGTAGGTGATAATTTAATAATGTCTGGCACCTGAATGACAGCATAGATGTAGGATTTCCTCAAACCCTATTTTCATGTGGACAGAACTTGTTGGTGCCCCTCATTCTATGGTTACAAACCCTGACACTCTTAAGGAGACCTCATGTACTACAGTGCTTAGAGCTGATAAACATTGAAAGTACTTCTCACAAATTAGAGAAACTGCCTAACCTGTGCCCTAGGCAGTGCTTCACTCAGGTAAAGTTTAATCAGGGGGTGGGTAACTGCCTAATTCCCACCATTTTCTACCCATGTCATAGCACCTGATAACAATCAGTTTGAAAATGGCACAAAGTGCTGGTGCCGAAGCAAGAGCAGTGATAGAAACTGAATCCAACTCACCATAGTTGAAAAAATCAGAAAACATATTGCAAAACTTTACGTACACTTGGTAAGAGCATAGATGCATAAGCCCTAACTATTTTTACATGGGCTAATCATGAAAAAACATTGTTTTATAAACTATCAATGCAGAATTAGGAAGTAATACTTAATATCCCTAGTCCACTCTAAACAATTAGCAATTGCAAGAAATAGATTTTAGTTCATCTAAATTATAGCACTGGTGTGTTATCAGCTGAGACAAAGAGAGAGAGAGACAGACAGACAGAAAGAAAGAGAAAAACAAGACAAGAAATAATGGTTATGAGACAATTAAAACAAGCATTTGTCAATGCTGAATGTTGATTGCAATGGTCCATTGAGCTCGCTCACTGCCCCTCTGTCACTTGCTCGTTCTGTTTCTCCCAGTGCTGCAGGCTACTCTTTTGTACTGGGCTCCTGCCTGCACTGTCACATTTTTCTGCCCACAAAGAAATCTGCAGCTGTCCAGACAGAGCTCAATTGAGGTGGCTCACTCCCCCCTCTCACTCGTTCATTCTGCATCTCCTGGCACTGCAGGCTGCCTTTTTGTACTGGGCTCCTAACTCTGTTGGTGGCTTTTTCGGCCCACAAAGAAATCTGCAGCAGTCCTGACAGAGCTCCGTTGAGCTCGCTCACTCCCACTCTCTCACTTGCTCATTCTGTTTCTGCCAGCGCTGCAGGCTGCCCTTTTGTACTGGGCCCCTCCGTGCATTGCTGCCTTTTTCTGTCCACAAAGAAATCTGCAGCAGTCCCAACAGAGCTCCACTGAGCTCACTCACTCACTCCCCCCCTCCTTCACTTGCTCATTTTGTGTCTCCCGCTGCTGCAGACTGCCCTTTTGTACTGGGCTCCTGCCTGCATTGGCACCCAACAGAGCTCTGTTGAGGTCGCCCACTCCTCCTGTCTCACTTGCTCATTCTGTTTCTCCTGGTGCTACAGGCTGCCCTTTTGTACTGGGCTCCTGCCTCTGTTGGCACATTTTTCTGTCCACAAAGAAATCTGCAGCAGTTCCAATAGAGCTCCATTGACCTCACTCACTCCCCCTCTCTCAGGTGCTTGTTCCATTACTGTCGGTGCTGCAGGCTGCCCTTTTGTACTGGGCTTCTGCCTGCATTGTCTCCTTTTTCTGCTCACAAAGAAATACGCAGCTGTCCTGACAGAGCTCCGTTGAGGTCGCTCACTCTCCCTGTCTCACTCGCTCATTCTGTTTTTCCTAGCACTGCAGGCTGCCCTTTTGTAATGGGCTCCTGCCTTTGTTGGCACCTTTTTCTGCCCACAAAGAAATCTGCTGCAGTAACGATAGAGCTCCATTGAGCTCGCTCACTCACTCCCCCTCTCTCACTTGCTTGTACTGTGTCTCCTGCTGCTGCAGGCTGCCCTTTTGTACTAAGCTTCTGCCTGCATTGGTGGCTTTTTCTGCCCACAAAGAAATCTGCAGCAGTCCTGACACAGCTCTGTTGAGGTCACTCACTCCTCCTCTCTCACTCGCTCATTCCATTTCTGCTGGTGCTGCAGGATGCCCTTTTGTACCGGGCTCCTGCCTGCATTGCTGCCTTTTCTGCCCACAAAGAAATCCACAGCAGTCATGATAGAGCTCGTTGAGCTCCTCACTCCCCTCTCTCAGTTGCTCATTCTGTTTGTCCCACCGCTGCAGGCTGCCCTTTTGTACTGGGCCCTTGCATGCATTGCTGCCTTTTTCTGCCCACAAAGAAATCCACAGCAGTCCCAACAGAGCTCCGTTGAGCTCACTCACTCCCCCATCCCTCACTCGCTCGCTCGTTCTGTGTCTTCTGGCGCTACAGGCTGCCCTTTTGTACTGGGCTCCTGCCTGGGTGGCGCCTTTTCCTGCCCACAAAGAAATCTGCAGCAGTCCTGAAAGAGCTCAGCTGAGCTTGGCCACTCCTCCCCTCTCTCACTCACTCAATCCTAATCTGTCCCAAACACTGATTTCTGACAGCGACTGCGGTATTCTGCGCCGGAAGCACGAAAACACATTTTGGCCAGGATGTGAAAAATGGCAGCTGTACTGTTCATAAGGAGGTGTGAAAAAATGCCAGTGTTGAAAATCTGGCGTGAAAATATTACTAATTTGCAAACTTACAAGGGTGCGTGGAAACTGCACAATGCATGCTCGTAACACAGTCATTTTATGGAGTTTCATCACTCAATTTTCAACATAGGCATTTTAGGACCTCTGCTCATGAACAGTGTCAGTGTGATTTTCTTAATGTGTGCCGAACACTGATTTCCCACAGCAACCGTGCTATTGTGTGCCGGAAGAGCGAAAACACATTTCGGCCAGGATGTGAAAAATGACAGCTGCACTGATCATAAGGAGGTGTGGGAAAACAGCAATGTTGAAAATCTGGAGTGAAAATATTGCAAAGTTGCAAAGGTATGAGCGTGTGTGGAAACTGTGCAACGCACGTTAGTAACACACTCATTTTATGGGCGTTCGTCACCAAATTTTCAACATAGGCATTTTAGGACGTCTGCTAATTAACAGTTTCACTGTAATTTCCATAATGTGTCCTAAACACAGATTTCCCACAGCGACCTCGCTATTCTACACCGGAATTGCAAAAACACGTTTTGGCCAGGATATGAAAAATGACAGCTGTACTGTTCATAAGGAAGTGCAGAAGAATGGCAATGTTGAAAATCTGGCATGAAAATATTGCAAATTCGCAAAGTTGTGAACGTGGGTAGCAACTGCGTAACGCACGCTTGTAAAACAGTCATTCTTTGGATTTGTTTCCACCAAATTTGCAACACAGGCTTTTTGGTAGCCCACCTCATGAACACTGGCACTGTTGCTTCATTAATCGGTCCCAAAAGGGGATTCCACGCAGTGACCACAAAATCACCTTTTGGGGCCGAATAACACCATGACAGTGGCAGAATTCATGAGGTGGGGTCCCAAAAACTACATGTTGAAAATTTGGTGTCAAAATTCCAAAAAATGCCTGAGATATGCATCAGAGTTGAAAAAGCCTTATTCATTCCATTATACAGCTTATCGGCATTTCCTCCATTCACAGTCAGCTTTGAAGAGTGCAGACATGTTCCTGGTCCACCGAAGATTGTCGCACCAGACTCCGGAGGTAAGTATGGGGTTGGGGTGTGGGGAGGCAGGGTGCCGGTGGGTGGCTGTGGGTTGTGGGGGGCATGGAGACCACAAGAGACCTTTTTTTTTCCCCACAGGTTTAAAAAAAACAAAAAAAAAAAATCACAGGATGTTTTTTTCTTTACAGGGTTATTGGGCATGCTGGGGTGGGGTCCCAGCATGCCACCTGAATGTTTTTGGTGGGTGTGCAGCTGACTGGGAATTGGGCACCCCCATTGGCACAAAAGTGGGGAGGTGCAAGAGCTGAGGGGGATTGAGCACCCCCTCGGCACAACTCTCCTGCTACTCTTTCAGGGGGGAGACCTGATGTCGATGGGGAGTGGACTCCCCCGTCGGCACATCAAACAGAGAGGGGGGACATAATGCAGACAGGGAATGGGCCCCCCATCAGCAAGTCAACTAGCACTGGGGATGGAAGCCAATGGGAATTGGGACCCCCATCAGCAAAAACAAGCTGCTGTGGGTTGGGACACATACTGCCAAGAGGGATTGGGCAACCTCTCAGCACTGGGACCAGATTAATATTGTTTGTGAACACGGTGGCAAGGCGCTGCCATGTTCACAAATAATATTACAGTAGCAATGTTCCACATGCAATGACGGGTCACTCCCTCATTGCAGCGAATCGCTGATGCTGCAAGATGAGGCGGCCCCTGATTGCAGCGGCTGAAACGTTTCAAGGTTGTGGCACGCTGGCTAAACTAGAGTCAGCAGCAGCATGCCACAGCACTGGGGAAAGTGGGCCAAGCCTTGACAGGCTGTGGGGGCATTGGCCACAACAGTGCCGTGCCTCCACAACCTGCTTCTGGAAAGCTGCCGCAATATGTTTCTTGCGCATGTGTGCAATCAACATAAAAATGTACTGGATATAGTAATCAGAGATGCACAAGTGCAACTTAGTTGAAGGGGGTGGGAATAGGGGAAAAGGTGTAGATAGGTTGAAGGTGGGGGTGGAATGAAGAAAAGATCTAGAACTGGGCAAGTGATACTGTGGAAACCAGAAAAAGTGTGAATCTGGCAAGGGGAAGGAATGGGGTTGAAAACAAGAAGATTAGAGCAATGTAACAGTAAAAATTGACACTAAGGAAGAAAGATAGAGAAAGAAACTCTCTGTAGGTGAAATGGAAAAATTCCAGAGAGCCCTCAATCTAAATGTACAAAATAAGGTTTGAAGGGGGCTTTCGTGGTACCCAACTATGAGGGAGCATTCCTGAACAATGTTAGATTCCTAGGCAAAGATCCGTCCAAGTGTACAGTGTGTCTGCACTCTCCTCAGTCCAATGGACCAGAGTGATGTGATAGTAAAAAGTGACACTAAGGAAAAGGGGAGAGAGCGAGAGAGAGAGAGACAGGCAAAACGGGAAAATTCCAGAAAGGTGCTCAGTTTAAACGCACAGAATAGAGTTAGAAGGGAGGAACTTGAGGCACCCAACTGATTAGCAGCATTCCTGGTAAATGTAGGTCCCTGGGCAAAGTCCTGTCCATTTGTACAGTTTGGCTGCACTCTCCTCGGTCCCATGGATGCCTCAAAGAGCCATAGAATTAGAATGGGATAGCTAAAGACATTTCTGCCACTGGCATGACGGTGCAGATGCTGGATTTGCATGCATACTGTCATGCGGGCAAGACTTGCTTATGCACCTCATTTTGTATTTACAAACCCTAACACTGTTACAGAAAGCTCCCCTGCTGGCCACCCTTTCTATGCGTTTCATTTCATTCAAATTACACACAGCAAAGGGACAGAGCCAAATCCACTTTGGTACTGGTTTCCAAATGACTTTTCACTAGATGTTTACAGCTAAATTTTCTTAATTTAGCATTTTAAGCTGTAAAACCATTGTTTTGCTTCCACCTCACCTATCCTGACAGAAACAACTTCAGTTTTTTTCTTTTCTTTTTTTTTGTTTGGTTCCTTTATTTTCTTCCCCAGTCCCTTTTCATCATTTGTTTTGTCTTCCACTTGGGGGTCTCAGTAGCAGAGGAATGTTCTAAGCTTATGGTCCCGCTTGGCTGTCTGCCCTCCCTTAGTAACTCTGGTACCACTTCCTGAAAGAAAGAAAAAGCTCATGCCTCTTCTCATCGGACCTATTTACACTTTTTCTACATTCTTTGCCAACATTCTGTAAGCATTCAGAAGTAATTTTGTACACAGATGAACGCAGCGATAATAAACATCAACTCAAATGTACACAAAGCCATTGATCAAACACAAACTGACTTTAATTCACTCCAGGAGTGGTCAGTAAATAAAAAGATGGTTCTCAATATCAAAAAATGAAATATAGACTATATGCTGGTCCAAGGACTTCCAGGCCTATAGAAAAAGGAATATGTGAACTCAATGGTAACGTACTCAAAAGGGTGAATAGTTTCAAGTACCTTGGTGTAAGCATCAATGAGGCCTTGACCTTTGAATATCACATTGAAACAGTGATTAACAGGGTTCACCAGAAGTTGGGTGCCCTATTTAGTATTAGGAACTGTCTGACCCCAGATTGCAGGAAACATCTAGCTAAAAGTTTCCTGTTCTCTATGGTAGACTATGGACTTATTGTTTATTACGTATCCAGTGAAACTACTATTTCAAAGTTGAGCATGGCCTATAATAGCATATGCAGATTTATTACCAATTTACCAAGATGTACCCATTATTGTGAATAACAGGTTTAAGTCAAATGTGAATAAGTAAATGCATACAAATTCCCTGAGTTTACTCCTTAAAATGATTTCAGCCTTATTTAAGCAATAAGGCACGACAAGGTGTGTGTTATCATGTAATAGCATCACTCCTGGGGTGGGTTGAAGCACGAGGCGAAGCCGAGTGCTTCCACCACCCCAGGAGTGACGTTATTACACAATAACACACATCCCTGGAGTGCCTTATTGCTATTATACAATGGCTCGTTGTCATACAAAATTTAAAAAAAAAAAAAAAAATGATTTTAAGGAATCCAAATGGTCATCAGCCATAGCATAAGGATCATCATCCATAGCATCCAAAAGCAATACAGTGATGTTATTGTGTAATAACATCACTGTCTCATGCACACATTGACCAATCAGAGTCCAGGAAATTTTCTTGCTATTGTATAATTAACACTAATTCATACTCTTGTGATACCAGATCAGCCCCCTTTATGCAATATATTGACCCCAGCTTCAAAAAAATCTTGTAGTCAGAGGTCTTTTTATATAAAGCTCTGTTGTACTATAACTCCCTCCCAGTAGAGATTATGGATAGTAACTCTATTTCAATTTTTAAAGGTCTTGTTAATGATTATTTGGAAGCACCAAGTGAGGTCGACAGTAAACCTGTAGACCTCCTGCCTGAACAACACAATACCAACGCAGATATTGTGCCGCCCCGCCCCAGTGTTTTCTGTGGGGGTTCAGTTCTCCCGCACCCCCCAGACTTTAGGATTCCAACCCAGGCTGGAGTTGGTCCGGGAGGGGCTGGACATTGGGAAGGCAAACACCGAACGGACCATTACAGCAAATGTCGCTGTAGTGGTCATTTTCCATGTTTTGCCGTTTGGGTGTGGGGCAAAAGGGGGCCAATCAATTATTTATGTCTGAAAACTATGTGCCAATGATTTGATACTGATTGAATGTATTATTTTGGTTTGTATCTGTATGTGTAAGTAATTGTGTTTTATGGTTGTATGTTAAACTTGTCACTAATGAAAATGGGCATTTATGCTCATTGTCTTACAAGAATAAAAAATAAAAATGAAATGAATGAAATGAAATGACCTCCAACTGAATGAATGAGCAGAGTGACTTCAATACATCAATGGTAATCAGTTGCTTGCTTTTCCTGTAGATATCGCCATTCTCATTCTTTCAGTTGGTGATTGGACAAGGGGGGTGAAAGGAGGATGAGCCGGTTGCACTCTAGTTTTATTTTTCAAGAACTGTGATTAGCAGTAGGGGTTAAATATAGAATAATACATGGGAGGATGTGCGTAATGAGTCTTTTACACATACATGAGGTGTGGGATGCTACAAAAATCCCGAGAGCAAAGCTTGAGAGGTTTATAAAAGCATCCCACACCGAGGGTGTATGTAAAATTCTGGTTACAAACACATCCACCCATGTTTGATTTTATTTATTACTGGTCCTCATTTTTATGTTTACTCATGCTTGCACGGCCAACATATTGAACTAGTAGCAGATTTGGAGGTGCGGTCACTGTGGGCGAATGCAGGGCATGCATCAGTAGGTGTGTCCCTCATTCCCCAATAAGGCAGCATGCAGGTGCCACACCAGGAATACATAATGTGGCAAGCACATCTAAGGAAAGGTCCGCTGCAATGCGAGCCAAGTTTGGCATCTCCCAACATGCCTTTCCTAGTGAAGCATTCTAGTAAACATGGCGGCAACCGCTAGCCAAAATGCCAACTTCGGGGGTGCCCAATCCCTCTGTCAGCATGCCTCGAATTAGATCATGTGCCGACAGGGAAGCCCACTCCCTGTCGGCATAATGCCTTCCCATTTGTTGTGTGCTGAGGGGAGTGCCCAATCCCCCTCTGCTCTAGCTCCCCTCCCTTCGGTATGTGCTAATGGGGGTGCCCAGTCCCCCATTGGCTAGCCTCACAAACACTCATGTGGCATGCTGGGAGCCCACATCAGCATGCCAAATGCCCCTGTAAAAAAAAAAAAAAAAAAGGCCCACAATGTTTGTTTTTTTTACCCTGTAAAAGAAGGAAACGGTCCCTCGCAGCATGTCCTGCTCCCTCCCCCAACCTACGCCCTCCCTCTGTGCACCCTGCCTCCCACACCCCCCACCCCATATTTACCTCGCGAGTCCAGCGCGATGATCTTCGTGGACTGGGAACATGTCTGCACTCTTCAAAGCCGACCACAAACTGAAGAAATGCTGATAAGCTGTACAATGACATAAATAGGGTTTTTTCAACTTTGGTGCATATCTCGGGCATGTTTTGGAATTTTTGCACCAAATTTTCAACATGGGGTTATTGGGGCCCCTCCTCATGAATTCAGTCACTGTCATGGCATTACTCAGTCCCGAAAGGTGATTTTGCTGACAGAATCACCTTTCAGGACTGAGTAACAAAATGTCCATGCCACTGTTCATGAGGTGGCCTCTCAAAAAGCCTACGTTGCAAATTTGGTGAAACAAATCAAAAAAATGACTGTTTTACGGGTGTGAGTTGTGCAGTTTCCACACACGCTAGTAACTTCATGAATTTGTAATATTTTCACTCCAGATTTTCAACATTGGCATTTTTCCAAACCTCATTATGAATAGTACAGATGTCATTTTACATATCCTGGCCAAAATATGTTTTCACACTTCCGGCGCAGAATAGCGCAGTTGCTGTGTGAAATCAATTTTCAGGATAGTTTGAGAAAATGACAGTGACACTGTTCATGAGTAGAGGTCCTACAATGCATACGTTGAAAATTTGGTGATGAAAGTCCATAAAATGACTATGTTACAAGCATGCATTGCATTGCATAGTTTCCATGCACCCTTGTAACTTTGCAAATTTGCAATATTTTCATGCCTGATTTTCAACACTGGCTTTTTTTCATACCTCCTTATGAACAGTACAGCTGTCATTTTTCATATCCTGCCCAAAATGTGTTTTCGAACAATGGCATTGTCACTGTGGCAAATCAACTTTTGGGACAGATTAACAAAATCACAGTGCCACTGTTCATGAGTGGAGGTCCCAAAATGCCTATGTTGAAAATGTGCCTCTTCACGGTGGGGGTGAGGTTGGCGTCAGTTCAATGCTTCACTGCCATTCCTATTATGCATCTCTAACTCCTGCACTACCAATGCCAATGCCAGTGAGACAACATTCAGCATGGACAAATGCTTGTTTATTTAACTGTGGTGCCTCACAGTACAGTCCTGCAGTCATATGATGAGCTGGAGAGAGCAGGGCAGTGCATACATGGTGTAGGTAGGAGGGCGGTGGAGTGACAGTCCTAGTGGTGTCATTGCCTTGCGTTGGTGTGTGCATGGGGTGTAGGAGGGCTGGGCTGCCTGCCAGTCTCACTTCAGGCTGCAAGGAGTGCAGGCATTGCTGTCTCAGTGAGTGAACTCCAGACTGTGACATCATGGGGGCAGGGCAGGGGCCGATAGCTACCGGCTGTCATCTGGGTAACATTGTGGAGTGCTGCTGAGCCGGCAGTGCTGTCTGCCATAGCCCAGCCACCTTAAGCTGAGGAGGACTAATTGAGGTGAGGCAGAAGGGGGCAGGGTGGCCAACAAGCAAGCATGCCTGCTCTACTCCAGAGTTCCGGTCTGAAAAAAAGCTTGCCTGTTGCCTGGGGAAAATAAAAGAAAAAAGAACAAAAAAAAATGCTCAGCTGGCAGTAGTTTAACCTGTGACCGTATGCAAGACACCTGGGGCAGTGGCCCCTCTGGCCTCAGGTTAACAACACCCTTGGATGGAGGGAGGAGCAGTTGCTGGCACTTCGAGTGCAGTTTGCTTGAGCTTTCTGTAGTGTGAGCTTGATTGACAGGCACTAATTACAACCACCCGGTTGTAACGCAAAATATATACTGGGTGGTTGTAATGCGATTTAAAAGTCTGGTTATTCAGACATAAAAAATAAGGACAAGTAATTAAACATTAACTATTTTGCAAACACAACTCAGGAATAGATAGTTAGTGAGCCCCACAACCAAAAAAAATACTTGTCAGGTTTGCACAATCAGCCTTATTATTCTGCCAATATTTTGGGGGCAACAGCCTCCTTCTCAGGGCAAGAGCAGTGTTTACTACAAAAAATATTAACATGAGTGACAGTTTTAATACATTTCTACATATGTCAAGTTTATAATGGAAAAACATATTAGAAACCAAATTCCTCAGGATATCATTACTTAAAAGACACACATAAGCACTCAGTACCTATTTTTCAATTATCATACACTTTTAACCATTTAGCATAATTATTACTGTATTAACAAAATCACAAATGCTTATACCACATAAAGATCCCTCTACAAAGTGGAGCTACTCGATGTGGAATAAATTTACCCTAGCTTACTTGGCTTCTCACTTTTCTTAGTCCACTAACTTTAGAGCTTTCAGGCTGAATGAAAATGCAACTTTTAAGCATATCATGTTTTGTATGAACAACTGTTTGCAAACATCTGAGTAGTGATGGGAGACATTGGCAGAATTCACTCTGTGGCTTAATTCATGAATTTTGCACAATTTGTGAAGCACAAATTCGCAGAATTCTCAAAATTCGTTGACTGTGAAATGCGGAAATTTGCAGATCGCAAAGTGCAATATGTTGCCCACGAAATTCACACTTTGTGTTTCAGGTGAAGTTGGAGTTTCCAAGATCAGGGGAAGCTTTGCAAAGCTCTGTGAAGTGCGAATCGTTGGCACTGCATGCAAACTTCGCCAGCAAAGTTTTACTTCACCACATCTTTATACCTGAGGTCATGGAAAAGATCACTAAAGCATTAGAGCAACAACTAGAGGAGTTATCGATGAATGGGAAGAAAAACTCTTGAAAAACTCAAAGCCTGTTATGCCAGTGTTTTGCACCTTACCTAGGATACATAAATCACTTGATAGACCCCCTGGATGACAAATACTGCCAGGCATAGGATCTCCATTGGAACCATTATCCAGTTTTGTTGACCTTCACATAAATGATTTGGTTTCTCAAAGTCTAACCTAAATAATCAAGGATATGAACCATGTTTTAATTTAATCAAAGATTAAAAAAACAAACAAAAAAAAAACAGGACATAGATTGGACAAATGTTATACTGGTATGATTAGAAATCAAAGTTTAATATGCATCAATACCCCATGACATGGGTCTAGTCAGTCTGGAGTGAGTCATTCCAGACAAAGAGGGTCTGCTCCTAGCTATCCTGTGGCTCACAGTATATGTACTACAACAAAACAACAAACAGTCAGCAGTGAACTTGTCACTGAAACAACAGTCTTGATCTGACTGAGGTTAAAAAACTATTAAAGTAAAGCACTTATAAACGGACATCAGTGGTCTCCTCAGTCAATGTTTCAAACCCCAAACTTGCGCCTAAACATTGGTACTGGGCACCCCTTAGCAACAGACATCTATAAAATGGGCTTCTGAAATCCAGCAGTCCAATTGGCTAGTACATGTTTTGAGCCGTGTCCTTATCAGAAGATATACTAGCCAACCAGCACTAACCTTCTCTGCCAGTCGCACAATGACAGCGTGTCAGTCAGCTGTGCTAACTGAAAACAAAAACCATACAGTGGCACAGCTCACCTCGCGGTGCCACGAAACAGCAACTCCCTCACAGCAGCTATCATTCTGTGAAGTGCATAGTGCCAAGTAAATGACACTTTCCATTGCACAAGTTATAAAATTCCTAATCTGAAAGGTTTTGTTGTTTGCTGATGCCTTGAAAATTTTACGGATGTTAATATAGACACACTGAGTGTGACTGCCACATTTATACATGCCTCACAGTGGGTCTGGTAACCAGTTCATATCTCTTACCTCCCTTTCTGGGGATGATCACCATTAACTACTCAATCTGACAAGTTTGTAGCTCTCCTAAAAATAATTGGGGGCTTGTGTGTCTGTACAACACCAGGTCTGATTGTAACACATGCCAGTTCTGTTTCATCACATGTGTAGATACCACAGGTAGTGACAAAGTTCACTCAAATATTGTCCATGTACATTCTGTTTTGATTACTTGGTCTCAGTAACACCTCCCTGGTTTTGTTGTTGGTTTCTCAATAGCCTCTGATCTGATCTCACTCTTTCTGAGTCACCTCTCTCCCTGAATCTGCCTCTCATTTTCAATATTCTCTGCTCAAAATCCTGTTCATCTGAGCAAGTTTGCCTGACCCTATAAAACTGGGTCAATGGTGTGTTATTAACCATACATCTAGGGTGGCAGCTGCTCTTCTGCAGTAAAGAATTGCAGTCTGTGCTTTTTTTGTACAGATTTGTACCCAAACTCCCATTTGGTTTAACCTTAGTCATCAAATCAATGTATTCAATTGTCTGTGGACTAAACTTCATTGTAAATCTCAAGTTACAGTGTATAGTAGAGCATTGTCCTGTATAGAATTCCGTCTCTTTGAAAATACTGTTGTACCACAGTTCAAAGGTCATGGAATATGATTTGTACCCTTCTGTGGCACAACAGCATTCTGAAACCACTAGAGACTGCGCTAATCAGTTTCATTCTGAAAGCTGAAGAACTGCTGCAGGCACATTTCATATAATACTATACAGTAAAGGAAATACAGTATGAACAACTTGATGCACAACCAGTGTGTTCTGCCACCTCAGTATTCTAATTCCCACAGACCTCTCGAGCTTCACTTTCAAGGTCAGAGGAAATCAGAACCACTCAGTGGCAGAACACACTGGTTGTGCTTAGTTGCCCATCCAGTATTCTCTATACTGTTGCTACTTTCCAAAAACTGCATACACTCAAAAAGCCCCTGCTCTGTTTGACACCAAATGAAAAACAAGTCATCTATAAAACATCTGTACATGAGTACTTTCCCAAAGAAGGGGTTAGTCATGGGCTCCTGTATAGTTGCCCTTTCCCATATTCCTAAATACAGGCTGGCATAATTCGATGCCAAGGTGGCACCCATGGCCATCCCCTTCCTTTGAAGAAAATATTTTCCATGAAAATCAAAACTGTTACAAGCAAGCTCTAGCTCAGTCAGTTTAAAAATGAGCATTGACAGTTCAAGTGAGTATAGGTCACTTTCTAGTAAAGCCATTTTAGGGCATGGAGTCCATCCTCATGTGATATAATTGTGTAGAAGGATTCCATGTTCATAGTGACCAACAAAGAATTCTTCAGGAAGACCACATCTTTCAATAGATTCAGTACATCTATTGTATCTTTAACATAAGACGGTAAACATCATACACCACAATTATGTGGGCATCCACAAATTTAGCTAGAGGTTCAGTCAGTCCCCCCAGGCCAGACACTATAGGTCTGCCTTGGGGGATTTGGTAGGCTATACATAACTGCCCTAACTGGAGGCTTCACTTTCAAATAATTATATATTTTTTTGTGTAATGAAACCCCCGGTAGTGCTACTAACAGCACTCCATTTGTTGCTTGTTTAAAATTAAATGTGGGGTCCACACCCAGAGGTTGGTAAAACTCCACATTACTCAACTGTCTATTGCCCTCCCTGTTATAATCCACAGAGTTCATCATTACTATGACCCCTCAGCTGGTTTAACAGTAATTAGTTCATTTTTCCTTAAAGGGGAACTGTCAGCAATAAGAGCCTCATGCTCAAGTGTGAGGCTGATTTCAATTTGCACTTTGTGTAAAAAAACAACTTTTTTTACTTATTGTTTACTGCAGTATAATAGAATTCATTAGGCTAATTTTGTTGAGTTCTAGGGTTCCATTTCCTGTAACCAGAAATCCCAGAATCCCCTGTAACTTGCGTCATAGGAGGACTGCAGAGCTGGAGATTCAATAGCCTGCAATATACATGTTAAAGATTTTGTAAGCTAAATCAGATGTTTGCTGGTTCTCTGGTCCTGCTGTGTTCATGGGGCTTAGTACAGTCCTCTGTGACTATATCTAGCCCCAGTAGAACAGCAGACCAGCAGACAGAAGATTACAGCTTATGAAAAAAAAACTCTGACATTCACTGTAGGCTATTGAATCTCCCACTGCTGCAATCCTCCTCTGATGTCAGTTGCAGGGGAGTCTGGCATTTCTGGTTACAGGAAATGTCAGCTGACAAGTCAATGACATTAGCCTGATACAATCTACTACACTGCAGTAATCATTAGGTAAACAAAAAGTGTTCTTGCACACACAGGGCTAATTGGGATCTGCCTCACACTTGGGTGTGAAACTCTTATTGTTGACAGTTCCCCTTTAATTGTTCTGTTGCTTTGTATTCTTCTTGACTGCAATTGACCTAGCCAGTAAAGTGACCTACACTCACCTGAACTCACAGTGTTCATTTTGAAACTGAGCTAGAGTTTACTTGTAATGGTTTTCCTTTTAAGGGAAAATATTTTCTCCAAAGGGAGGGAATGGCATGGGCACCACCTTGGCATCAAATTATGCCAACTTGTGTTTAGGAATATGGGAAAGAGCAACTATAAAAGAGCCCATGGCAAATGCCTACTTTGGTAAAATACTCATGTACAGGCACACAATTACCAGGGAGCATTTTTTCCCATAGGGAAACCCAGTTATAATGTACTGTTATAACCAGGAGGTTATAATGGCAAACAGGCATTGGGTTTCCCTTGCTCCATGCATGTGCCAGCCACCGTGCTTTCCTTCCTCACCACTGTACACTTCTCCCACTCACACTCGGTGGTAAGTAAACCATACTCACCTCTCATCAGTGAGTTTTTAACAACAGAAGTCTTAATAATCATTAACCATCTGGGGACACAGAAAGTGCAACTTTACAAAAAAATTTGTTAAACCACCTACAGTGCTGGGCAGTCAGAGCCATAGAATTGTGTTTCTTCAATGTTCCTATTTACATCACCAGGAGTGCCACTCTCGTAGCTACTCTTGTTCGTGGCAGTTACACTCACTATCCACGACCTTGAGAAGGTGGGGGGGGGGGTGCGTGAGAGCACATTAGTGTCTGACTCATCTGAACAGAACTGAAAAACATGACATATTCCAGAAGTTAAACTTAAATATTGAAAACTTCAGAAAGGACTTGTGTTAAGTGGAACACTGCCTGCGGCTGCACAGCAAGGTTTCTATTTTATAAAATTGCTGTGGCAAAAAAACACTCCCCAGCAATTATATAAAATAAAGCATTGAGTGTTGTGTAAAACTTGAATTTTACATACACCCATGGTGTTGGGTGCTGAAAAAAAAACCTCAGGGTTTATGTAGTATCCAGCACCTTGGGTGTGTGTAAAATGCTTGTTAACTACACCACCCCATGTGTTATTCTATATTTTGTAGATAACTTGTTTTTCAGTCAGTGTGGAACAGGACAAAACCTTTTTGAGTTTAAGCAGATTTGGAAAGTAGCAACAATAACTTGAGATTTACTATGAAGTTTAGTACAGCGATAGTTGAATACCTTGATTTGATGATTAAGGTTAAACAAAAGGGAGTTAGGGTACAGATATGTACTGAAAAAAGCACAGACCACAGTTCTTTACTGCAGAACAGCAGCTGCCACCCTAGATGTATGGTTAATAACACACCATTGACCCAGTTTTATAGGGTCAGGCAAATCTGCTCAGATGAACAGGATTTTGAGCAGAGAACACTGGAAAAGAGAGGCCATCAGAAAGAGTGAGATCAGATCAGAGGCTATTGAGAAACCAACAATAAAACCAGGGAGGCGTTACTGAGACCAAATCATCGAAACAGAACTTACGTGGACAATAGAGTGAACGTTGTCACTACCTGTGGTATCAACACACAAATAGTGATTGATGTGATTAAACAGAATTGGCATGTGTTACAAACAGACTCTGTGTTGTATAGACACATAAGGGACTCCCCCGAATAATTTCTAGGAGAGCTAGTAAATGGTCAGATAGAGCAGTGAATAGTGTTCAACCCCCACAAAGGGGGTGGCGAGATGCAAAATGGCTAACAGACCCATCACAGGGCATGTATAAATGTGGCAGTTGCACTCAGTGTGCCTATATCAAAGAAGCAGTCCAGTCAAAAGTACTACATTGCAGAATTAGAATCAGCCTACCCCCAATAAATCTCGTACCAAAATTTAAGTTTCTACATTACTTCATCTTAAAGTTATGAGCTATTTTGGAACACTGATTTTAATCCCTGTTCAAAAAAGCCAATTTCAGTGAAAAGCCACTGATGTTGTCACAACCAGAACTCACAGACTAGTCCTCCCTATCGGCAACCTTCTAGGACCTATTTCTTCAAAGTTATCGAAACTGTAGCTGTAATATTTATTTAAAAAAACAAAAAACTGACACAGGGTTGCCTACAGTGATTGCATTTCCAAAATGTTCAGCTGCATGGTACTGTACTTTAGAACGCATCAGGAGGTGGTTTTGGAATGCAGAGCTGAATAAAGGTATAGACTGTCAAAGTGGTGCACAATTTTAGAATGTTGGGTGGGGGGGATATGTAAACTCAGCATGTGGCAGGGATGTTCATCTCGCAGTGTGGTGGGACACTCAATCTCAGAATGCAGCAGGGACACACATTGAAGAATTTATTGGGGACTGGCAATTCTGGAATATAAGTAAGGATGTAGGAGGCAGTATAGTGCAGTGGTTTAAGGCTCTGAGCTGCAAACCTAGAGACCTGGGTTTGAATCCCACAGCCCTCACTTGCATACTGTGTGACCCTGAGCAAGTCACTTAACTTCCTTGTGCTCCCAGGTCACACCTGTAAACAAGCTTTCAGCTTAGTGTCTCTCTCCTGGTTAAAAATAAAAAAAAATGTACACTGTTAGAATATGGAAGGACACACCATTTATTTTGAAACAGCTTGTCCTTGCCACTTTACAGAATTGAATGCTTCCACCACATTTTAAAATTATCACATTATTATTACATCCCCACCACAATCCAACATTGTGCATCCCAGTCATTTTCCAAAATAACACATCCTCACCACGTTCCAAAGTTGTGCTTCAGTGCCACATCCTGAAACTGTCACCATCACATTCCAAAATTGTGTCATTGCCACATTCTGAAACTGCGCATCACTGCCACATTCCAAAACTGTACGTCACTGCCACATTCTGAAACTCAGCATCACCGCCGCATTCCAAAATTGTGCATCACTGCCACATTCTGAAATTGTGCATCACTGCCACATTCCCAAGTTGTGCGTCACTGCCATATTCCAAAGTTATGCGTCACCGCCACATTCCAAAGTTGTGCATCACAGCCACATTCTGAAGTCATGCATCACCACCACATTCTGAAGTCATGCATCACCACCACATTCCAAAGTTGCACGACACAGCCACGTTCAGAAGTTGTGCAGCACCTCCACATTCTGAAGTCACATGGCACTACCACATTTTGAAGTCATGTGAGTGTTTGTCATCGCCACATCCTGAAGTCATGCGAGTGTTTGTCATCGCCACATTCCAAAGTTGCACGAGTATTTGTCACTGCCACATTCCGAAGTCGCACGAGTGTTCATCACTGCCACATTTCGAAATTGAGCATCAGTGGCACATTCTGAAATTGAGATTCAGCGCCACATTCTGAAATTGTACCTGCCTGCCACATTCCAAAATTGTTTGTAAACTTCCATGCACCAGTATTGCCTGTCATTGTCACATTCTGAAAATGTGCATTCCCATCATATTGTGAAACTGCACATCCCCACCACATTCTGAAGATGAGTGTCACTGCCACATTCAAAAATTGCATGCTCAAGTTGCATTCAAAAAATTATGCATCCCTGCCTCATTCTGAACTTCCATGTGACTACCAGATTCTGAAACTACATCACTGCCACTTTCTAAAATGTTGTGTCCATGACGCATTCTGAAATTGAGTGTTGCTACCATAATCTGAAATCAAGCATACCAACCACGTTTTGAAATTTTGCATCACTACACCACATGCCAAATGAATCCATCTAAGACACATTACGAAATTACATATCCCTACCACCTTCCACAACCATGTGTCTCCCGCATTTCAAAACTGTGTTTCTCTGCCACATTCTAAAACTATATGACACTGCCACAATGTGAATTTTAGCATCCCTGCCACTTTCCAAAATTGTGTGACCCACCTACTTTCTGAGATTGTGTCATTGCTGCATTCCACAGTTGCAGTCTGGCAACATTTCAAAATCTCATCCCTGCACTATTATAAAAATTGCACATATTTTTGTCATTCTAAAGCCAGTTTGTTGTTGTATTCCAATCCCCCATCCGACACATTCTTAAGTACTGTATCTTGCATCTGCACATTATGGAAATGCATGCCCTGACTCACCCATTGCCAGCTTTCCTTTTCCAGATGTTTACTATCACTGCAGTTTTATGTAATGTGGGAGAAATTAGTTTTGTAAGGTAGTTTGCAAGAAGGATTAGGCTGTGAGTTCTGGTTGTGACATCATCATTAACGCTTTACTGAAACTGGCTTTTTTGAACAGGTAGTAAATTTAGGGTTACAAAATGACTTGTAACTTTTAAACAAAGTAACTTTGAGATAACATTTTTGGCATGCAGCTGACTGGGGATATGCTGATCCAAATTCTGAATTTACAAAGGCTAGAAATTTTGGCCAGACTCCCTCTATAACACCTGTAAAATGTTTAAGGTATCAACAAACAACAAACCCTTTCAGAGTGGGAATTTTATAACTTGTGCAATGGAAAGTATCATTTACTTGGCACTATGCAATTGCCAGTGTTTTTATGTGGGAAAAACTGCTCACAAATTCAAAGTTTGAATGGGTGAACATATCAGTGAAATCAATGGGGGGGCTTAGAAAATGCTTTAGCATGCCATATCCTGAAAAAAAGGTAGTGGGCACCAGTTCTCCTTTCTTGGTATTGAAAAAGTTCAACTGAGTCCAAGAGGGAGGAATTTGGATAATCTGCTTCTGAGGAGGGGGGCCAGACAGATATTAAAGTTAAAGGCATATAAAGGACCAGGGCTAAGTAGGAGAACTGAAATGGCACTTTTTTTTTCTTTTACAAAAATAGAAATCACTGGCTTTAATCTGCTTAACATGCACATATAAAACAGAGCATGAAGGATGTTGAGGAACCTTATGAAATATTTTTTTTTTAAATGCATTACAAATAAATTGATTAGAGAAATGGGACTAACATGTGAATAAATGACATATGGTCCTATTATATTCTAATGATTTCAATGTTATTGTCCATACTGGTGTTGTCTATAGAAGGAATAGATTTTAAATGCTGAAATTTGCACATTTTTTTATGTTAGTATTTGGGCTAGTAAACACCCTTGTTTGGCTAGTTGCTTTTTGGTGTCACTGATTCATGAAATTCATCATTGGCAATTAGTTATTTCACTAGTGTAATATTATAAACTTGTATTGCACCTCTTGCTATATATTTATTACTGATATATATTTTTTAAAGAAATGTGCATTGTCACTTTAAATGCATGGTTTAAATGTCTGTTGCTAAGGGGATGCCCTTTATCTATAATTAAGCACCCGTTTGTAGTGTGAAACATTGGGTGAGCAGACCACTGATGTCTGTAAGTGCTTTACTTTAATAAAATAGATTTTTAACCTCAGCCAGAGCAAGACTGTTGTTTTAGTGAGTGTTTCACTGCTAAGCCAGGTTTGTTGCTTTGCAGTCTAGAGGGAGCTCTTGAGTCTGCATGTGAGATCACACCATGCAGAAAAGCCTTTCTCTTTAGGAACTGGCTACATTAATGTTTCAGTACAGCCATTTTAAGTTTGAGAATCACTTTTACTATCAAGTGAAAGGTATGGCAATGGGCTCTTCAGTGGTGTCATCTTACACAAATTTACACAACACTACTTTTGAACAACAGTTCATCTTATCTCCATTATATAAGTCACACTTTAAACACATTTTATAGTGGGGTAGATGTGTAGATAATGTATTACTATTTTGGCAGGGTTCAGAAGCAGAGCTATTCATGTTTCATGATTTTTTTTAACTCGTGTACAAACCATTTATGCTTCTGAATGGAACATAGTTTGAACAGCATTACTTTTTAGGATCTGGAAACCTTTAAGATGGAAGATACTATCCATACCAGATTGTACAGAATGATTACAAATAGGAACAAACTTTTACACTGTAGGAGTTTTCATGCCAAAACACAAAAGGCAAGAATACCTTTTGGATAACAGGTTCACGCAAAGAGAAATTGTTCAAGGGAAGAGGATTGGCAGAAAAAAAGGCCAGGATTTAAACAGGAGGTTTCTGAATCGAGGGTACAGTATAAGGTTTTGCTGGATGAGACAGATGAGAGTTGGGCAACAGTGGACAGAGCGAGCCTGATGAGACAACAGTGTAGAGAACAACAGTCAAGGAAATTGTTTACCACATGCTTTAGTAACAGCTTGTTTCATATCAAAAAACTTATGTTAAAGAACAGGAAGGTATTACAGGCTGCACAAGGGGAGAACAGATGTTTAGTGAAAATAAAAACACTGTGCCAAAAAAAAAAAAAAGTTCTCTTAGAGGTAGGCTTGTGCACTCTACCCATATGATTCAACATCAGGACAACAGGGTGGCCCAAGGTTAGGGCCCACTATAGTGGAAGCAAAGCAATATGACGCAAACAACATGTAGTGCCCTGCAGACATGAAGTACAGCAGTTCTGTAGTGCAGAGTCTGGGCACATACCACACCATGTAAAAAAGATGTATGCTATCCACAGGTTCAGTTGAATAAAGTTTAATTAAGTGCAACAGACTGACACATGGAGAGGAGGTAAATCCTAAACACTTTCCATGATGATATTGCATGATTTGGCTACATTCAGTGAGACTAGCTGTGTATAAAAGAGGCAATACTGAGATGTTCTGCTTGCCTGCATCCCTGCCTGTAGAACAGGACATTGTCAGTCTGAGAACTGGTAAACTATATTTTTTGTCATCCAGAGCTTTTTGGAAGAGTGCTGTACTTTGTAACCCCATTTGGCATCATCACTTGTTATATGTTGCAGATTATACACTGAAACCACTAAAAAGAAAGTGTAGAGCAGGAAATCAATTTTGACAAAGCATTTAAAGGTACAGTACAGCATATTTTTATTTAACATTTGTTAAATGTTGTACAGTCTGAACAACATGTTGCTAATCTTTTGAAGTGAATATTTTCTTTTTTTGTTTGGATTGAGTTGGCAAAAGAAAACAACACAAAGATGTATTTTTAATATTTGTATGAATTTAGCATATGTTACTCAGTGAAATATTTATAGTTTAAATAACAAAATGCTGTTTTATCTATTGGACTATTTGGCATCATTATTTGTTATATGTTGCAGATTATACTTTTTTTTAAAATGTGTCTTTTTTAGCCTCCTCCTTGGCAGAATGGGCATTGCATCTGCCCTCTATTCCCATCTGCCACAGCCATCTCCGCCCCCTCTGAAGTCAGGGCAGTATCCTCCATGGGTTCCCCCTATGGCAGGGTCAGGAGGCGAGGCCCTTATCCACCCCAGAGACATATCTAGATGTCCCCCGGCTGGACCCAGAGTGGCAGAGTGGTCTGGTGGCCAGATGGACAGGGCATCATTTAGCTTGTCCTCCCTGTTTTTCCTCCAGTTTTCTCCCTGACCATCCATGAACATGCAATGAGTATGTTGTGTGAGCTTTATCTCTGCAGAGATGCTCCCAGTGCTCTGGACATGGGGTCACCCACATTATGTGGCCTCACATGCCTCCACCTGGATTCCTCCAAGTGGCGATAGAGTGGTGGACCACAAATCCCACCTCATCGAAGGAGGAGAGCAATTCTTTGGATGCTCAATCCTCCCTCCCCCAGCTGAACCTTGGCAAGCTGCATCTATTCCCAAACACTGGCACTGGAGTGGCAGAATGGAAGATGCATACAGCGCCTCAGCTCTCCATGCCACTGGTCTAGCTCTATTGTAAATTATACTAAGAAATCACTAAACTGAGAAGGTGCAGAGCAGGAAATGATTATTTGATTAACCATTTAAAGGTACACCACATTTTTATTTAGCATTTTGTCAAATGTTTTACAGACTAAACGACATGTTACTAATCTTTTGAAGTTAGTATTTTATTGGATTGAGTTGACATTCTAAGAAAACAATACCATCATGGATTTATAAATATTTATATGATTTTAATATATGTTCCCAAGCAAAATGTCTATAATTTAAACAACAAAAATGCAGTTTTATCTATTATATTATAAATGTGGTTTCTTAAATGGGTTTGTCATCTCCTGTATTATGTGAAAACTGATATACTTTATAGCCTTTTCTACATTATTTGCAAATAGCTATTCATAATGAACATGGTATGCTTATAAGTCATATACTAAAAATCTAATAAATGATTAAACCACAGCCTCCAGGATATTGATTAGTGAATCTGAGAAACAGAATGACTGCAAATGCGAGTTCACAGAGTGCAATGGCAGTGAGTGAGCGTGTGAATGCAGCAGGCAGAGGTATGATTTTTAACTTACCAAAACAAGTATGTACCCAGTAAGTCAATCACAGAACACATAAAGTTACAGTAGATACACAGTGTGAGGTAGACAGCCAGTTCTGAGTGCTATATCATTTTTTTTAATATAAAATGTATTACTGAATGTCTCTGCTGAAAATCTGATGCTCTAGGAGTGATCTCACTCACCCCCCTCGGTTTCAGCTGAAAGATGCAAACCATGAGAAAAATGTTGACACAGCATGTGTATCACACACACTCAGCTTTTAGAGACAATGTGTTACATGTAAGGCTTTAATCAAGGATCCTTTTTGTCTGAGTTTATTACAGCCATAATTGCTATATCATATCCATTTTATGACGTTGGAGAGGAACCTAGGTTGTTACACAGGGGTGCAAGGTTGTAAATGCTCATGTGAAGCCTGTGTGAGGGAAGATGCAGCATGGATCAAAAAGATGTCATTTGAAACATGAGACATGCTGAGGATTGCAAAATTGATACTTTGAAAAGACTTCTGTGTTTTTTTTTTATTAGATATATTTTTATGCATAATCTGACAGAGGAGGAGCTAGCTGACCTCACACAAAAAGGGGTTGGTTGTTTAAGGAATACTCTGTTTTACTTACTCACATTTTTACCTAGACTCTGACTCAGAAAACATCTTTGGAGCACTTGTAAACAGGTAGTTAGAAAGAGAGTCAAATCTAAGTACTATAAGTAGGAATTTGCACTTTAAACCTTGTTCTTTTGAAAGATTTTTATGTCTTGTGATATAACGGTTCTGTATTTTGTGGTTTGACATATTTTTAACTATTTTAGTAAAATTCATTTTTTAGAACTTACTTGGTCTGTCTTTGACTTCTTTTTAGTTGTAAGAAAAGTATATGGTTATTGCAGATACTAAATATTAGCTTGAATGGTGGTACTAAACTGGAAAGAAAAGCATTTTTAATCTGAGGTTTTTATTAAAGTTTTTAATGGTTCATCTCTGTATACCTGGTTAGGTGCCCGTAGGCAAAGATATCTGGCACCCCGAAGACAGATATATCTGAGCCTGTGCATTGGGTAAGCTAGCAAGAGGTTCACAGTTTGAATCCCTCCAAGACTTGAGACCAAAGGTTGATCTGAACTCACAAAACAGACAAGAGGGTTACCTTGTTCTGTTAAACTGTTCACAAGACTGCGCTTGGAGGTTGACACTTTGGGATTAGAGGGCCTGACCTGCTGAGTGGGTTTGTGACACACAGTAAATAATTAATGGGATTTTACAAGCAGGGGAAACATCTAAAGAAATGGATGGGGGATGTCTGAAAATGCTATTGATGCTGTGGTTCTATTGGGCGGACGTGAGTCATTAAGTGCTGCACTGAAAATTTCACTGGTCCTACATATTCACTGATAGAGATCATTAAGCTAATATAGTGAATATTTAGGACCAGTGAAAATAAGGTACTATACAGTATTCTCTCACATTTTGAAAGCTCTAAATGTAGTAGACTACAAAAAAGTGAGAACCCAAGTGAACCAAAGTAAATTTTTCCCACACTGAGTAGCTCCACTTTGAATAGGGGTCTCTATCTGACATAGAAACATAGACTTTGATGGCAGATAAGGACAGCTTGGCCCCACGGAGTCTGCCTATTTCCCCACCTATTGGATAAACTGCAGATCCTAGTTAACCAGCAGCCTATTTCTTCCTAACCCCACCAGAATTGCCTGATGTCTGTCCCATGCATTCTTGAATTCCCCTACTGTTTTTGACCCCACAACCTCCTCAGGAAGGCTGTTCCATGTGTCCACCACTGTGTGAAAAAATACTTCCTCACATTGCCCCGAGCCATCCCCCTCTGTCTTCAAATTGTGACCCCTTGTTCTTGCACATCTCTTTTTAGCATTTGTTATTTTGTTAATATACAATAAGTTTGCTAATTGATTACAGGTAAATGAAAACTGAATAATAGATGCTAAGTGCTTATGTGTGTCTTTTTAAGTAGTGGAATATTGAGAGATTTGGTTCCTTATATGTTTTGCCCTAATGAATCTGGCATATGTAGAAATGTATTAAATCTGTCACTCTGTAGCTGACTTGGTGGTGGAGAGGGCTGAAGCACCATGAGCATCTTACCTCGTCCCACACCGGTGACCCTGGTTTGGGAATGAATGAGGGTCGTTCAGGGCTTGGCTGGGACAGTGAGGTTTGAGCATCCCTAGGACTGCTCTCCTCCCATGGGGGAAGGAACGTGTGCCTCACCTCATGATTGACGTCTGAGGGAATCCAGATGGTGGTGGTGTGTGTGGGACAGAATGGGGAAGGGTGCATGTTTAGAGCACCTGGGGCATCTCAGCAGAGGTGGAGCTGGAAAAACATGCTCATTGCACATCTGTGCCACCCAGAGAGAGAAAAAACACAGAAAAAGCCTATGTCTCTCTCCACTGCCATGTGTGACAGCCCCCAGTACTCTCGGACCCTGCTCTGTGCAGATTCCCACTGGTGAGATGGTGGGGGGAACAGCTGATAGGGTTGGAAGCTACCAAGTCACGGGCCTGATGGTACAGAATAGGTGGCAACAGAGGAGCAAAAAGCTGCATAAAAAAAACCTGTCACTCATATGTTTATATTCTTTTATAATGATCACCACCATTGCCCTGACGAAGATGCTTTTACCTCGAAATGTTGGCATGCTATTATGGCAGGCTGATTGTGCAAACTTGGCAAATACTTGTTTTTTGCAGTAAAATCAAAGATTTACACTTTTTTCCTGGGTGAGTGAGTCTCATTTTTCTTAAACTGTACTGCTGTATTTTGGGATGTTAAGAACAGATTCCTACCACTTCTTGTTTTCTACAGGAGCCCTCCCAGGAAATCTTTTGGCCAAAAACAAAAAAAAAAAACACAAAACAAATGTCTATGGCAAACTGGATTACAAAGTCAAATGATTTATAAGCCTCATTTAGAAATGGCATTAACAGAGCAGGATATCAGTTATTAAACTGAAAACCAGGTATTGTTGAGGGCAGCTAATTTTAGAGATGACAATGTTGGCATGATTTTAAAGAGATGGCTATGAGATGAAGGTTGCCGATTTTAAAACAAATCAGAGAGTACGACTAGGACACTGTAAGGGTAAAGAGCTGTGAGAATGAACACCTCGCCATTGAGCTAATGAGACACGGAATTATCTCATGCTGCTTGCTGGCATTTGACCTCCTTACACTTTGCTAGCTTGGGGGTAGGGAGTTAGCTGATGTGGGGACTTGGAAGAATGAGATTGAGAGAAGACTGGGGGCTTGTAGTTTAAATGTTGTTAATACATTGGAGCACAAAAGGGGACATGCAGCTTGATGGGGAAGCATTTCTATTCCAACTAATAGCATTAGGCCCTTTATGTTTAATCAGTGCATAGGCTTTTTGATTAGTGGAGATGACTTTGTGAAGTAATGGACTGAGGAACGTTTGGACAAGGGAAGGGGTCCAGTTACCATCCTTGAGTGGGTGCTGGATATAGATTTTAAAAACGTTCTATTACCCATCACCAAGTGCAGTTAGTGTCTCATGTTCGTCAGGGATTTATATGATAATCATTCATCCTTTAGGCTAGCTCTCAGGCTGTGAAGGCGAGGAGAGGCTTGCTGAGGTGGCACAAAAACATTCAGAGGTCTTGGAGTGGATTTAAAAGCGTGCTCTACAGTGCTGATAACTCTTCAATGAGCCCTGTGAATTGAGGAAGAGAAAGTGAGCCTATATCTGCTTTTAAACAAACTGGAAAGTTTATATCACATTTTAAAACTAGCCAAGTATTGCTTTATACTTCTGAACGAGTGGGTAACTGGATGGGGCAGCTGATGTCAGAACTGTGAACGCAAGCACTGTGATTAACAGAAGGTGGTAAGCTTGTAAAGCAGATGTCTTTGATTCAATATGTAATGGAGAAGCTGCCAAAGACTTGCAGCAGCTGGCCTTTTGTCTAGGCCCTCTCTTCCTGGACCTGCGGGGATGGGAAAGGGTGCCTCCTCTGGGGATGGGAACATGCCCTGGCAACACCCTAGGAGGAGGTATCACCAAGGCTGCCCCCAGTGCTGTGGCATCTGGGGGAGGGAGAAGAAAGAGATGCTAAGTAGACCTGGAGGCCAGCAGCTTCCCCTCTTTCATCTCCATCCTTCAGATTGAAGACATCATTGGAGTCAGCTTTTTCAGTGAGTCCATCTAGCTTATTTCAAGGCAAGAGGGTTTAATTCCAATGCATGAGCAATGGCATAGGGACTTCAGAGGGTCTCAGAGTGGCACAGTTGGCATTTGCAGAGATAAGCCATAGAGGGTAGGAAGGGGAGAGAAAGAGGAGCTTAGCCTTTGATCCCCCCCGAACAAAAGGCTTATTCATGGAGTTTAGGAGACACCTCCAGTCTCCCAGGGATTATGCTATGGGTCTATGTCAGTCTGCAGCCAGTGCTACAGAGCACAATGGATTCGCTGACCCATGCTTAATGTGCCCAGCCTGCAGAAAGCGTAGTGGAGGTCTAGCTGTGGGATAGCCACAAGGTGGGCCCTTTGGTCAGAAGCAGCCAGTGGGGGAGCTCAGAGAATACTGAGATCTTCATCAGCAGCCAGGTGGCTGCACTGGTACAGTCACAATCATGGAAACCTCATTTGTGAATAGTGAATTGTTTCAACAACTGCTCCCCCCCTTTGTTTCTCAAGCAGAGTTTGGGATTTAGAATTCCCCCCATGTCTTACCTGGTGGAGGAGAGGGGGCCAGAGTTCAATCCCTGGAGAGGAACATTTGGAAATCGGTTGAAGCATTTTCTTCAGGCTCCTTGCAAGCAGGTACAGTGGGAATGGTAGAAGACCTGGGATGGCCATCGTTCCAGGGAGAGACTACGCATAGATAGCCAATGACTTACTTCTGGCCAGACTGATCCCTAGGTTTTTGCACTCCCATTGCTCCTTTGTTTGTGTTTTGTGAACCAGAACTCACACAGTAAGTGAGAGCTTGGTGACCATATTAGGCATGGTGGCAGTCGTCCATTTCAAGGCCGCAGGTTTTTTTTCCCCTGCGCTATCTTAGACCCAACTTTGAGAGGCAGGTCTACCCACCGATTAGCGTGGAAAGATTCCGGGTGACAAGGCAGGCATTAGCACCTGGTTTTAAGACTCCCAGTCCATGAATCAGTATAATGAGTTGGAACTTTTGCAGCCAGCGAGATCTCATGCAGCCATTTTGTATGAGGCCACATTTTAAAGGCCTGTCAAAATGGTGGTGACGGTACTGTTCATGTGGATATACTGAGATAAATTCCTCTCCCTCGATCGCTAAGTCACAATCATGGGTGGATTGTTTCACCCCCCCACATACCATGGTACCACTGCATGGTGGTCGATCAACATGTCTTCATGGGAGATCGAGGCATTAAGGGGGTGGCAGTCAGCAGGGGTGAGCACTGAGGACATGCAAGATGGTGGTTGGGCTTTGTGGCAGACATCTTCAGCACAGCATATTCGGCAGTATCTCATCACACCACATTTTCAGCCTTAAAGGGATAGGTCCCTTGCAAATGAGCCTCCCAAAAGGAGTTTGCTATCGGGGGGGGGGGTGAGGCTAGCGGTAAGGGCATTGGTTAGTATGCCGTTGAAAGGCCACATGGCCCACCAAAACAAGAGAAAAACAAAACAAAATGTAAATAAATAAATAAACAAATAAAAGAATAGTATTGTGTTAAATGAATAGTACAAGAAAATAAATAGATGGGCAACCGCCACCCCCCCACTCACCCCCCAAAAACAGAGTTAGGTAGATAGGGAAAAAATAAGAAATGGGGTAGCAGCGTCTGGATTCAGGCAGCCAGGCCCAAATCCCTCCTTCACAGCTGGTTACACCATCTAATGAGCCTTCCGTGGTGTTTCGGAGGGATAGTTGTCATTTCAGGTTAAGATGCAACGTCAACAGAAGAAGCCCTCAGTGAAGGAGACAGTGGCCCTAGAGGAGCAGCTGCCACAGATGTACCAGAGCAGAGGCATGGCATGGTTGGAGGCATCCCCGGAAGGTCTGGAAGGCCCATCAATGTCAGCGGCACCAACAGACGTCACCACGAAGAAGATACCAGCCAAAGAGAAGGTGGTGCCCTCGGCTAAGGTACCCCGGACTCCACAAGCAGGTAAGGCAAGGTTCAAGGCTCAACAATTGGCTGCAGAACAGATTCGGACAATGGTCAGTGCAGTAATGGGTGGGCCTGCGGGGGGGGCGAGGTTACTGAGAACAGGGAGGCTGGATCAGCCTCAGAGGGTAAAGTACAGGTCTCCTGGGATGAACTCATCATGCAGGCAACAGCGGGTGAGATGCTAGCCCTGGGGCCAGTGGTATCAGCTTCAGCACAGCTGGAGGACTGGAGACATTCCACTATTGATGATAAGCTGGATAAGCTTATTTAGCTGGTGGTGGACCAGGCCGCCGGGGTCAAAAGTCAGGTGCCAGTGGGTTCAACAAAGGGGGCAATGGCTATGGCCAGAACCAGCATTCCAGCAGAGCAGACAGCTCCAGCGTTGACCCCTAGCTTGTATGCTGGCCTGGACAAGCCAGTTGAGATGCCCCTGATGGAGAAAGTCAGGCAGCAGATCTGCAACAGGGAGTATGTGGATATATTCTCCCTCTTGAACTGGCCAGCAGAGCAGGATGAAAAAAGAAGGAGAAATTAAAGAGATCAATAAGAAAAAGGTTAAAGCACCTCACACTTCTGACAATTTGAATGTGACATTCGCAGTGTATGCCACCACTATCTTGCAAGTCAAGAAGGATCAGGCCTGGAGCTATTTAATTACATAAACAGGATCACACTGATGCATAGGCATAAATGGGCGATGGCTTGGCTAGTGTATGACCAGGCGTTTCGGTGGCGTAGGCAGGAAAGGCAGCCTGAAGTGGGAAAGCAGATATGCCCTTCTTTGGAGGTAATGCATGGGGGTGGGTCATGCATACAGAGAGTGGTCTCCCTTAAGATGGCCATACTCCAACAGCACAAGACATGGATTTCGCCTCCGGTATACTATATTTACAATCAAGGGAGCTGCAGACCCAACTGCAGATTTTGACACTCTTGTTTTGCCTGTGGACAGCAGCATCCAGTCATGCAATGTGCATCTTCTTGACCACCAAAAGGGAGCTTTCGGGGAATTCAGAGAAGGACCCAGACAGAAGTCAGATGGAAGCAAACCTGCCCACCCCGGTAAGGGTGGACAGGATTAAGCCCTGGATGGACCAGTACCTGGACAGACCAGCCACTCACCTGTTAGAAGAGGGGTTCACAACAGGTTTTCTGATACCGTACTTGAGTCCCCAGAAGGGGTATAAGGGGGAGAACTTGACGTCTGTGTGGGATTGCCTCAGGTGGTCCAGGAGAAACTGGAAAAAGAGAGGTGGCTGGGGCTGGTGAGTGGGCCTTTCTCCACTCCTCCTTTACCTAATCTGGGTTAGTCCCAAGGAAGGTGCCAGGAGAGTTAAGGATCATTAACCATCTATCCTACCTGGAAGGGGACTCAGTAAATGACCATATTAATCCATGGTATAAGTCAGTTCAATATGATTCATTTGACAGAGCCATTGAGGTGGTTTGCAGGGCTGGGCCTAGGCTCAGATAGCCAAAGCGGATATTGAGTTGGCTTTCCAGCTGTTTTCAGTGCACCCAGATGATAGGGAGCTCCTGGACATGAAGTTTGCAGGGGAATATTATGTAGACAATTGCATGCCCTTGGGGTGTGTGGTAGTGGGTGCCATCTTCAAATGGTTCAGCTCCCTCCTGCACTGGGTCACAACACAGGCCTCTAAGAACTTGGCCATTATCCACTACTTCGAAGACTTCCTGTTAATGGGGCCAGTAGGGTCCTCAGTCTGTGGGTTGATCCTGGCTGCATTTAAGGACATGTACCGGGGCATCGAGATGCCCTTAGCGCCAGGGAAGGTGGAACCTGCCAGTCCGGTGATGACCTTGAGTATCAAGATCGGCACAGTAGATCAGCAGTGTCACCTGCCTGCAGATACACTGGAATCCTTGGGGACACTGTTGGCAAAAGCAGAAATGTCCAAGTAGGTTATTCTGAGGGAGATGGAGCAGCTGATGGGGCACCTCAGCTTTGTCTGCAGAGTTATCCCCATTGGGAGGACCTTTTTTTTTCCAGATTAAGCAAACTTTATTGGACTTTACTAGGCAAGGATAGTAAAGATACATACACCATATAACAGCAGTCAGATAACAAGTAACAAGGATTAAATATGATTAGAAGTCAACAGTTAGGACAAAAAAGGAATAATCCTAAAATAATAGCCACTGCATTAATCTATACCTCTATGCAAACATGCCATCCCTTAAATCCCCTCACCCCAAAAAAACCCAATCCATACCCCCAAATCTCTGGAGAATAACATTATAACTCTTTATAATATACCATGGTGATGGATAAATGTAAAAAAAAAGCAGTTTCTCCATATACCTATAAAGTATAACAGAGGGGGAAAAGGCACAAACAAAGCACAACCTGTAAATATTCTACAATACTATAACAGACATGTAGAAGGAAGTACCCAACCATACAGCAGTCAATCATGTGGCATCAGATCATAACCCAATATTATAAAATCAACAGAGTATACAGAAGCTCCCATACTTGAGTGTATCCCACCAATCTGTTTGCTAAACTAGCAATTATCCTCTGCTTCTGGAGTGAATACCTCCCTGTGCATTTCCATTTAACTGGAAGTGATCTGATCGCACCAATGTCTGAGAATAATCTTTTTTGGCACAAGCTGAAATAAGAGCTGTGTGAGGCTTTTGGTTTCCTATTTGCCCCACAAAGTAGTCTCCTAACAAAATCATTTCCGGTGTGAATGCATGGTCAAGACCCAGCAAGGGATCCAGACATTGCCGAACTGCTTCCCAGAAAGGTTTAATCCTTTCACAGGACCAGAAAATATGACATAATGTTCCAGCCACCTTCTGGCATCTGGTACACATGTCCAAAGCAAGCTTGCCCATTTCATGCAATTTTATTGGGGTATAAAATAGATTAGGCAAAATTTGAAATTGCATAAAGTGGTATCTATCCCACTTAATATGTTTATAAATGTACTTCCATATGCAACACCAGTTTCAGGAACCATGCAAGGGAGGTAGAGCCTGGTCCCAGGAATAGAAAAATTCAGGTTCCTAGTAAGGAGAGCCTCTTGCAACTTTGCGTAATAAAAAGAAATGGTGTGAGATGTGGGAGCAGATAAAGTTAAACCTAGTACCGAGTCACCATATGTCTTTTGCCAGATCCGAAATGTTGACGAAGCATATGTGTTATTTGAAGGTATTGGAAGCAGGTCAGGGAAGGCCACCCAAATGACTGCTGCACCTCCAAAAAGGGAAGCATCCTGCCATCCCTCACCAGATGCTCCACAAATTACACCTCCTGAAAAGGCCAGACTTCTTTAGGCAGTACTCAGCCTGATATTTTAAAGTTCAGATTACGGAATAAAGGCTGCGAGATATCTTTTTGCACATCAAGATTAAGCACAGAACAGAGCTGCCTGAGGGAAAGTATAGGATTACCTATGGGAGTGTCTATCAATGTCCTTGGGAGCTATTTATGAGGAGTATACAGCAGAGAGTGGGGATCCAGTCCTAGCTGGGAACACAAGTCATATTCAAGGTCCAGCCACTTGAGCGAGGACCTTCTTGAGACACATGGCAAAGCTGGGAAGGGCTGCAAGAAGCTGCACCACAGGATCTGGGTTATGGAAGGGTTCCAAGAGGACTTGCAGGTCTGGCTGATCTTCATGACTCATTTCAATGGGGTGGCATTGTGGCAGGAGCCTGGGGATGGGAAGCCCCTGGAGTTGTTCAAGGACCTAGCTGGAGGGCTCAGGTTCAGGGCATACTTCCAGGGTGAATGGTGTGTGGTACATTGGCCACCAGAGTGGACAGTGGTGGGCCTGCACAGGTGGATCGCATGCCTGGAATTCTTTCCAGTGGTGGTGGCATTATGTGTTTGGGGCCCTTGTCTTAGAGACAGGAAGATCTGTTTCTGGTCTAATAACATGGGTGTTGTGCATGCCAACAATGGCCAACTGGGGCCAAAAGGTCTATTAGGAGATCTAATGCAAATTTTTGTCTTGAAATGTATGCTGCTGAACATTCACTTTAGGGCTGTCCATGTACCTGGTGTTGACAACAGAACTGCGGATTCTTGATCTCATTCACAATGGCAAAGATTCAGGTAGCTGGTGCCAGCAGCAGAACAGCATCCATGGATGGTTCCTCCTTTCCTGTGAGAGGTGGTGACCTCGAGACTTGGAGATGCATAGGTAATTCCATTGCACCACATACAAGGGAGGCCTATTGCTGTGGGATAGGACTCTACCCTGTGGCTCAGGTTGAGGCTGGATGGCCAAATGCTTGGCTTATTCTGGTAGATTAGCTGTGCACGTACATCAGGTGAGCCAAAAATGAAGGGTTGTCACCAGGGGTGGTGGGGTGCCATCTTTCTTGGTCATCATGGTTTTCTTGGGTCATGAGGTTGACCGACACCACTAGGACCTTCAAGGTTTGGAAGGTCATTGAGGTTTAGGGAAAGTCGCAGGGTGCCCAACTGGATGAGTGGCATCCCATCATGCTGGCAGTCTTGGCCCGTATTTGGACAGCAATGCCCTTGGTGTGCTGGTGCGCATATGAGGCATGGCTGTTTGAGACAATGTTCTTGGTGGTGATCTGTGGGGTATTCCAGGTATTGGAGCTAACACAGGCCACTCAAGCCAAGGGGGCATTGGGCCTGCTGGCTGAGGATGTGGTGTCCTTAAAGGAGGGTATTTTTGTACATTTAAGGAAAAGCAAGATGGATCAGAAGGGAAGGAGCTGCTGGTGCCCAGTAAAGGTCCCTCCTGGTTCCATCTGGCAGGTCTCGGAGAGAGCAGAGGCCTACATAGTCACATTCCCAAAAGTGGGGGAGGCGTTCTTTCGGCACGAGGATGGAAAGCCGGTGATGGCTTATCAGTTCTGATACATCCTGAATAAAGATATCCAACAAGCTGGGTTTCATGCTCAGGAATTTGGTATGCATTCCTTTCAGATTGGAGTGGCAATGAATGTGAGGAGCCTAGGATTGTCAGATGGAGAAGTCCAGGCACTGGGGCACTCGAGGCCCCAGTCATTCTTGCACTACATCCATTCGCATTTGCTGTAATTTTCTTTTCTCTTGCAGGTTCCCTGGATGCTGACAGGAGCATGTGATTCTGTACCCACTCCTTCTTTTACTGGGCAGAAGTGAGAGTGGCCTGCCAACCAGGGGAAAGCCACCTGAAATATCCGTTGCAGACAGCATGAATTTGATTGTTGGGAATGAACGGCTTGTGCTAGAGGGAGTTGCTGCAAATGTTGCAGGAAGAGGTTTGCAAGCAGAAGAAACCAGACATCTTGCTGATCCACCTTGGGGTTAAAGACATGGGGTCTCAAAAGGCGATGGACCTGCTGCTGTCAGTGAAGGAGGATTTGCATGCCATTAGACACTGGTGTCCCCATACAGCTCTCATTTGGTCACACTTGATTCAGAGGAATCACTGGCCGCATGCTAGAGACATTAGAGCAATTAATGCTGGATGCATTCATGTCCATCATGAAATGAGCACCCTTATGGAATCCGTGGGAGTGTCTGTGGTGAGACATAGGGAAATTTATACCTCCCACCAGGGTCCTTTTGTGGGGGAGGAGGGGCAAGTGTATGATAAAGGAATAGACATCATATTGTATTTGTTTAAGCAGGTCTTGGAGGCACAGTTAGAGAGAGCAGCTTGGTGGGTCAGACTGTGTCTGTTCTGTGGCAGCTCAGGAGGACTGCAGGCTGATGATACAGGGGAAGAAGGGGGAATGAGTTGAATTCTTCCAAAGGGCTCATTGCCTCTGGTCGGCATCAGGCCAGGGGACTGCAGGACCGATACACAAATGGGGGGTTGTGGTCCACCCTCACCAGGTTATCCTGCAAGGACAGCGGCACCGGATGGGGGCAGCTGCAGGAGCCTGGGTCACATGACCTCCCCTGGAGCTACATCGGCCTTTTAGGCATACACCAGTGGTGACCCAGGATTGAGGGCAGGTGTATGGGAGGCCTGAAGAGGCTGTGTATTCTCCCAGCTGGACAAGTTGCTCAAAAGGTGTGTTCATAAGCAATAAATGCATGGCTGTGGCCATTTAATCCAAGACTTGTGTTTATGTGGTTATTCCGGGGAAGAGATAGTGGAGGACTACCAGACTTTGATTAAGCTGCCAAAGACTAACAGCAGCTGGCCTTTTGTCTGGGGCCTTCCTTCCCCTGACCTGGGGGGATGGGAGAAGGTGCAACAGGCCCTGACAAAACCCCAGTCGAAGGTACCACCAAGGCTGCCTCCAGGACGGTGGCATCTGGGAGAGGGAGGAGAAAGAGGGGTTAAATAGAGCTGAAGGTCAGCAGCTCCATCTCTTTCTTCTCATTCCTTCAGGTGCCCACCTTCCCGCCCTTGTGAAAACAGGGTAAGGTGGTCAGAGTAGGTAGGGCCCCCTTTGACCCAGTAGAGGTGACTGCATTAGGGGTCGGGAAGTGAGTCTTCCTGGTTTTCCTTCCTAGGAAGGGTTTTTTTTCTGGTTTTTCACCTCCTCCTCCAAAGGTTTGCAAATCTTAGATAAAAAAAAGAGAAAGAGAAATAATGAATAATAATAACAATAGTAAAGGGTTGATAAGAGTTTAACTGTCGCAGCCATGTGAGGTGACTCAGCAGGATCGCAGACCAGTGATACAAGGGGAAGAAGGGGATGAGTTGAATTCTTCTGAAGGACTCAACACCTCTGATCAGCATGAGGCCAGGGGACCACAGGACCCAAACCTGGATTGGAGGGTCGCATTCCACCCTCATCAGTTTATCCCACAAGGACAGTTGTACTGGACTGGTGGCAGCCACAGAAGCCTTGGCCACATGACCTCCCCAGGAGCTACATCAGCCATTCAGCCACACATCAGAGGTGGCTCAGGATTGAGTATAGGTGTGTGGGAGGCCTGAAGAGGCTGCATATCCTCCTGGCTGCGCATGCTGCTCAAAAGGTGTATTTATAAACAATAAATGCATGATCTCCTCCAAGACCTGTGTTTGTCTTGTTATTCTGTGGAATGTGGAGCCAAGGGCTACAAAACAATATATCACAATACTGTGGTATTGCAGTGGGGGAGCTGTGTACCTTTTATTTTGATGCTGTGGTGGAGAAAAAACATTCTGAGGTCTCCGAATGAGCTTTACAGCACTTCCCACAGTGCTGACAACTCTTGATAGAGCCCTATGGAGCGAGGTAGAGCATGTGCTCCCATATCTACTATTATACTTAACCCCATGTTTAATTGTAAAAAGCTGCTGTTCCTTTAAAAAGCAAGTGGAAACTGTATTACATAGTATTGCTTTACATTTCTGAATGAACAAGCTACTGGGTAACTGGGTAGGGCTGTGGGGGATGGGGTTAGCTGATCTCTGAACTGTGAACTCGGGCAATTAAATATGAATTGTTTTAAAGTGAGATGGTTGAGAAGGAAATAAAAATGATGTGAAAAGAAAGCATAGCAGCAGCAGACCTATAGCAGGTGGAGATGGTTTTGCTGCTTGGTTTTTAGTTGAGTGGAGACATATTTAATTTTTAATTGTATACCACCTGCTATATTACCGAACATCCAGGCTTGACTAGCACTTGCTATACTTTGCACTGCTCTCTCCTCAGCCTTTGATTACGATGGCAACCCTATTCATGTGTTTCATTTTGTTTTTACAAGCAGCAAAGCAACAAAGCCAAATCCTCTTTTGTTATTGATTTCCAAATTACTTTTCCCCTAGATGTTTACAACTTAATTTTCTTAATGTAACATTTTAAGCTGTAAAACCATTTTGTGGCTTTTGCTGTTGCCCCCACTAGTCCCAATAGAAACAACTTCATTTTTTTCCCTTTTTTCTATTTCCTTCATTTTCTGCCCCAGTCCCTATTCATACTTTTTTCTTTTTTTTTTTGCCTGCCTCTTAATGGACTTAGTAGCAGAGGAGTGTTCTCAGCTTGTGATCTCAACTGCCGTGTCTGCCTTCTATTGTTAACACTGGTACCAATTCTTGAAAGAAAAAAAAGCTAAGGCAACAGGCTCATCCTTCCTCTCATACCCTTTTCTAACCTCCAAATGAGTGAATGAGCTGGGTGACATCAATGGTAATCAATTGCCTATGATTACTATTGATATCAGGTTTCCAGTCAGGATTGTGGTTTTGTATCTAGTGCAGGGTGAAGGAAGAGGGAGTGATGAATAAATACTATATTAAAATATGGGGCCAGGCTTTGCTTGACTGGCATAGGAAAGCTTGCAAAAGGTGAAGCAGGGTTTTTTTTTTTAAATAAAGAGTCCCCATTAATCAGGAGGCCAGCACATTATTTAAATTATTAAATGTACAGCTGCCTTGGATCTGGTTCAGAGTGATGTATTGTTTATTGAACAGTACATCATTAAAAAGCCAGCCGCCTTCATTCCCCCACAGAGTTTCACATTGTAGTGCACTTGCCAGTGCATCCAGCTTTTTGAGCTCGGGGGTCTGTGAGTCTGTTTTTTTTTTTTCAAAATGAGATATTTTATTTGATTTTCAACAGGAAAAAACAACAAGGTAAAAAACAGAAAACAGTACATTGGCAATGTTACATCACTCAGTTGTACACTAAGCATGCTACTTAAAATGAAAACAGAATTTCACTACCCTTCCCCATCAACATTCAGGAGAAAAGGTGTGAGGGTAGAAGGTTGGTTCAAGCAAGCAACAGCCCGGCTATTGTGAATCCCAAGCTCACAGGCCTTGTCCATTTGGTCTGACGGGGGTTTGTTAGGGAAGGGGATGGTGGGAGGGGTACTCAGATTTTGTGCCCACTGGGTCTCGGAAGGGGTTACTATTCAAATGTGTGGGTTCAACAACAGAGCACCTAGCATACCCCATCATCTGTGGTAGAGACTCAGCTTGTTTCTTATGTAACAGACCATTCATTCCATTCACAAAGCCTCTAGGATTGCATTGTGTCACTCCTGAAATGAAGGGAGTGTCTCATCCAACCAGTGTCTCAGAATAAGTTTTTAGTCATAACTGCAATGAGAACAATGTGATATTTCCTCTGACCAAAGACAGTCTCATGTTTAGACCTATCATAGAAACATAGACTTTGACAGCAGATAAGGACCGCTTGGCCCACCTAGTCTGCTCATATCACTACCTAGAGGATAAGCTGCAGATCCTATTTAACCAACAGCCTATTTCTTCCTACCCCCCACAAAAATTGCCTTATGTCTGTCCCATGCATTCTTGAATTCTCCCACAGTTTTAGACCCCACAGCCTCCTCAGGAAGGCTGTTCCATGCATCCACTACCCTCTCTGTGAAAAAATACTTCCTCACATTGCCCCTGAGGCAGCCCCCCTCTATCTTCAAATTGTGTCCCCTTGTTCTTGCATATCTTTTTTCTGAAAGATGCTACCCTCTTGGACTTTGTTGATTCCACTGAGGTACTTAAGCATTTTATCATGTCCCCCTCTCCCCTCCTTTCCTCAAGGGTATACATATTAAGCTCCTTTAGTCTCTCCTCTTATGGCTTCTCTTGCAGACCCTGCACCATTTAGTTGCCCTCCTCTGAACTGCCTCCATCCTGTCTATGTCCTTGCGGAGATGGGGTCTCCAGAACTGGACGCAGTACTCCAGATGGGGTCTCACCAACTGTCTGTACAGAGGGATAATAACTTTCTGTTTTCTGCTGGTGATGCCTCTCCCAATACATCCCAGATCCCCCCAGCCCTCCCTACCGCCTTCTTACATTGCTTGCCAACCTTAAGGTCATCTGATATGATTACCACCAGGTCCCTCTCCATTTTGTTGTTGTTACTACTCCCCCCCCCCACTGTGTAAACTTCCCTGGGTTTTGTTTCCCAGGTGCATTATTTTGCACTTATTTGCATTGAATCCAGCTGCCATACTTCTGACCATTCCTCCAACCTTGCCAAGTCCCTTCTCATCCTTTCCACCTCCTTGTGTATCAACCCTGTTGTAGATCTTTGTGTAATCTGCAAAGAGGCATACTTTTCCTTCCAGTCACTCTGCAATGTCACTTATAAAGACATTAAGAAGGACTGGACCCAGTACTGAACCCTGCGGTACCCCACTAGTAACCCTCCTTTCTTCAGAGTGGACTCCATTTACAATTACTTTCTGTGTCCTGTTATCCAGTCAATGTTTTACCCAGGCTACCACCCTGGGACCCTCTCCGAGACTGGTTAATTTGACTATTAATCTTTTTGTGTGGGACTGTGCCAAATGCTTTGCTAAAGTCTAGGTAGGCCATGTCCACAGCCCCTCCCTGGTCTACTACTTTGGTCACCCAGTCAAAGAAATCAATTAGATTCGTCTGACATGACCTTCCCGCTATGAACCCATACTGCCTTGGGTCCTGTGCCCTACTGGCCTCTAGGTACTCAACAATTCTTTCCTTCAGAAGTGAGTCCATCATTTTCTCTACCACAGAGGTCAAACTGACAGTTTTGTAGTTTCCTGCCTCTGTCTTGGTCCCACTTTTGTGAAGGGTAATCACATCTGTCTTCCTCCAGCCCTCAGGTACCACACCATCCTCCCATGATTTGTTAAAAAGGGTAGTCAGTGGTGTTACTAGTTCTTCCCTTAGTTCTTTTAGAATTCTGGGGTGAATTCCATCTGGTCCCATTGCTTTGTCCACCTTCAGTTTTAGGAGATCTTTCAGAACACTTTCTTCTGTGAAAGGACTGGGATCGACCCCCCTATCCAGAGTGCTTCTGTTAATTGAATTAGGCACCTCATCTTTTGTGAATACTGAACAGAAGTATTTGTTCAGTACCCCTGCATTTTCACCATCTCTCTCTGCTCACTCACTGTCTATTCCATTCAGCCTCACTATCCCTACCTTTGTATTTCTACGCTCCCTGATATACCTATAAAAGGTTTTATCCCCCTTCTTAACTGAGTTGGCGATCTTTTCCTCAGTTTGGGCCTTTGCTATTCTGACTACCCTCCCTGCTTCCTTCTGCCTTAACTGGTACAGTTCTCTGTCCTGCTCCTTCTGTGTTTCCTTATACTTCCTGTAAGCTATCTTTTTCTCCCTAACCTTCACTGCCACCTCTTTTAAGAACCATAGTGGCTTTTTCTTTCATTTTGATTTGTTTATTTGCTTCACACAAAGGCTTGTTGCCTCTGTGATGGTAGTTTTGATACTTCCCCATTGTTGCTCCACCCCTCCTTCTAGCCTGTTTGCTAGTGCTTTTCTAAGGCACTCTCCCATCTTGCCAAAGTCAGCCCTCCTGAAGTCCAGAACCCTCACTTTTGTATGGCTTGACTCTGTAGCTAAGTTTATCATGAACCACACTGTTTGGTGGTCACTTGTTCCCAAATGGCTACCCACTTCTAGATATGAGATCCTCTCACTGTCCCCATTTGAGAGTACAAGGTCTAAGATTGCTCCCTCTGAAGTAGGTTACAAAACTAGCTGTCTGAGGCATGCCACCTAAAGGGCATCAAGAATGGCCCTGCTTTTGGATGTGGCTGCAGCAAAGTTGCTTCAGTTGACATCTGGCATATTCAGGTCCCCCATCAACAGTATCTTCCCTTTCTCTGCCATCCTAAGTATGACTTCTATCATATCCTTGTCCATTCCCTCCCCCTGACATGGGGGTCTGTATACAACCCCTGTGCGGATTGTGGTGCCATTTCCAGTCTCTAAGATGACTCACAGTGCCTCCTCTCCTCACTGTTTACTCTTTTGTTCAGTTGCTTTTATCCCTTCCTTACATGAGAGCTACTCCGCCCTCTTCTCCCCTCCCTGTCTCTCCTGTAGGTTGTGTACCCTGGTATGTTAACATCCGAGTCATGGTTCTCTGTGTACTATGTTTCTGTGACTGCTACGATATCCAGGCATCCCTCTTCCATCAAGGCCACCATTTCAGGGAGCTTGTTGCCCAGACTATGGGCATTGGTACTCATTGCCCTCCATTTCTTGATGGCCTTATCCCTTTTTGCCCCATCCCTTTCCCTATTGCATTTGTCACTTTTTCCATTTACCCCTGTGCTTCTCCCTATCGACATCTCTATGTTGGAGTCTACCTCACTTAGTACCCTGATTTTTGGGGGGCTAGGATTTCCATGCTCCTTTCCAGTGCCTCCTCCCTTGGCTAGTTTAAATGCTTGCCAATGAAGCATTTAAACCTATCACCTAGGATCCTGGTTCCTCTCCTGGACAGATGCAGACCATCATGGCAGTATAGGCCTGCATCCCTTCAAGTGGACCCCCAGTCCCCAATGAAGTCAAATTCCTGAGCTCTGCACCAGTTTTTCAACCACTGATTGAATCCCATGGTGTGGAGCACCCTAGCCTCACCTGTGCCATAAACAGGCAGCACCTCTGAGAAGGTTACCGTGTGTGCTATTGGTCTAAGGCCCCTCCCCATCTCCACAGACTTTTCTTGAACTGCTCTGATCCCTTTCTTAGCCAGGTCATTTGCCCTAGGTGGACAATGACATCCAGCTCCCTCCCCTATGCAGCTGCTCCCGCAATCATGAGGATTCGCTCCCTGTCCCTCCAAGACATGGCACCAGGCAGGCACCTTACCTCCCTCTCTCCTTCCTTCCCCAGTTCTACCTTCCTAACAATGGAGTCCCCCACCAGGAGTTGTTTCCTTCCCTTGTGGGGGTCCCATACCACCCTCCTGTGGGTCTCCTTTGTGGAGGTTCCCAGCATCATCCTTGGTCTCCACTGTGGGTGCCTCCATAGAGGAACCACACTTTTCCAGAATGGCATAGAAATTGTGGAGAGGTACAACTGGAGGGATGCGCCTCTGCTCCACCACCCTCACCATCCCTGAGCCTACTGTAGTCCAACCACTCCTCTTTCTTGGCAACCTCTGAGGCAACGGCAGTGACCATGGTGGTCCCTGGGTGGGAGACAATGTCCCACAAATCCTGGCCAACTCAGCCTGGAGATGAGCAACCTCCTCCCTCAGCCCAGAGAGGTGCCTGTAGATGGGACAACACCGCATCCTCCAGAACATCTCCCAGAAGACTGCTGTGCCACAGCCACTGCACTGCACCACTCCCATCATGTCTTATTTCTGGTCCCCAATTGTTGTTTGGAATACTTACTCTTTCCTCTGTTTATTTCTTTTTTTTTCTCTCCCTACTTACACCTCTGTGCCCTTTTAGCTCCTGATCTTCCTGTTCTGAGACAAGAAGTTCCTATATTTCTCAGTAGTCTCCTTACTTGCTCAGAGTCAGACCACCAGCAGCTAGGGGGGCATGGAAAGCTACTCTTGCCCTTTTAGGATGGTCAGTCTTTTGTGGCTCTGTGATCACTCACTTCCTGCTTCCAAACAGGAAGTTCCTGTTGTCAGTTAAATCCTGTGCCTATAAAAGTAGAACTGCCTTTGGGTGAGGGGGTGGAAGGAGGGCAATATAGTCCAAGTAGAGGCGTTTAGTTATACCAGCAGGTCCTTCCTCCTGGTGCTCTGCTTGTTCTCTGGCAGAAGCTATCTAGGGAAGTGCTTAAATCTGGTTTTAACCTGGCTACTTCTAGCTAAGCCACTCCCCCTACTTTACAAATCTTTCTACACTTAGTTAATTTCACAGATAATACCCTTCAGCTACCTGTGACAGAGTAGTGATGGGAGTAGCTAATCGCTCCACAGGTGATTACGGAGTGCTCCTGGCCTTGAAGCAGAGTACTCTGCGTTTATTAATGAAATGCTTGGCTAAGACCATAGAAACAATGACTTGCGTTACTCCCCTTCCCAAACCACTACTCCACCAAATTCTTAAATGATACATTGAAACAATGTACTTCGCACTACTTCACTTTGTTTTAAGCTCCAAAGGCAAATTTTGCAGTGTTTCATGGGATTTCAGGTCACATGGGCTCTAGATTGTTCTGCACAGCCTCAGTTTGGGGTAGAGTGTGTAGGAAGCTGTAGGAGACAATCTGCTCTGAGAGCTCTCTGCAATTCAAACCTTCTAAAAGCTGTTAAAAAAGCCTTTTTGAGTCATTTTTTTTGCTGAAACTTTAGTTCATCGATTATAGGAAACCCTCCTGTGCTCATATCATCGAGCGTTTATTGTTTGTGTATGGATTTTAAATGTTAATGTACAACAGCCAGTCTGTGTACTGAGAGACAGTGGGAGTGTGCTTTGGGGAAGGGGTGTATCTGTGGTGTAGGTAGATTAACTTGGAGAAAAAGACAGTGCTTTCTGTTTTGGTGATATTTTTCTTGTATAACTGTGTTAATGTACACACAGTAATAGTTTCAATATTTTTTGCCATTTTTTTTGCTGATTGTTGTGGTGCAGCAGTGAATAATTTTAGTTTGTTTAAAATATGTGGTTATATTACTGAAGTTTTCAACTTGCATGCATTACTTAGTGTGTGTGCGAGTATGTGTGTGACGCGTGTCATCAAATCAGACACCTTTTATTGTGCCACATAATAATTTCAGCAATGTGGAGCTGCTATCCACTGCAGCTGTGTGATTTTTGTACTTCTTTGTGGTATCTTTACTGGTACTAGTACTAGTGACTGTTACTGCAGCAGTGCATTACACTGCCCCCCCGCCATGGCCTGCCCCAACCGGCAAAGGTATTCTTTTCCAGATTAGAATTTCTGATGGTGAGCACTGGTTAGGTGTTGTGCCTTTGTGTATGCGTCTCTTCAGTGCACAGTGCAATCTTAATCTGTCTGTGCATTTGCATCTCTTTAGGGCCCAATCTCCATCTGTAACTTAAGTGACAGTTGTTTCTTTGACTTCCCTTCAGAGTACTGGACAGGTGTGGTGCTTAATTTTGCATGAACATTGTACTCATTAATATGCATTTTTAAGTCAGGACCATCATCATGTGTCACTTGTGATACAAATCACGTTCTTCATCATCACCGTCACAAATGCAGTCACAAATCACGATTCACAATCATTCACATTACGAATCACAACATTAATTTTTTTTCTAGCTACTTGGATGTATTGTAAGCCTGTTTTGTAGTATCTCTCCAGGCTTCACCATCCCACCATTGTACTCAATGATAAGTGTTTTTATGTCTAGGAGTTTTAAGATACAGCTCATCGGGGAAGTACAGCCGTAGGTGGTAGGCATTCACGTTTCTTCATCATCACGGTCACAAATGCAGTCACAAATCATGATTCTCAGTCATGTCATGAATCACATTAATTTTTTTTTAATAGTTACTTGGATGTATTGTAAGCCTGTTTTGTAGTATCTCTCCATGCTTCACCACCCCACCACTGTACTCATTAATGTTTGTTTTTAAGTCAGGGAGTTGGACAGTGTCTGCAGTACATACACAGACTGGAAAGAAGACTGAATGCACACATGCAGTTTAGTACAGTATACTTGCACTGCTCAGAATACAAAGTGTCAAGCATACGGAAGACAACAAAAAAGGGCATAATTACATACAAGGGTCAGGGATGGTGGAGGAATACATTTTATAACACAGCAAGGAAGGTGTGGGGGGCACATGGTGTGAGGAAAAAAAAATTATGTGGGATCCCATGGTGATCCAGCAGCAGTTCCAGCATGGACATTATTTGCAACTGATTTTCCTCTATGTGATCCAGCCGCTGATCCACAGCACTCACCCTCTTGTTGTTATCCTCAACAGCACTCCAGAGAACTGCCAAGTTAGCCTGTGTTACATGCAGTTCTCTGGGGTCCACACATTCTACAGGCTGACCTGCTGGTGGTGGTGGTGGTGGGGGTGCTGGTGGAGCAGCAGGTGCTGCTGTGCCCTCCTCTTCTTAGGGATGCCCATGATGCACAGCTGCACCCTCTGCCACAGAATGGCCAGCAGGTGCAGGCATGGTCCGTTCTGTGGCAGCCTGCCACTCCAACTGCTGGTGATTGAGCATATGGGTGCACTGGCCCTCAGTCCCCAGGTGGGTCCCAGGGAGCCACGGCACACCTCCACCTCACATAGGCGCACTTGACCTGCTGTCCCCTCACACAGTAAAAAAACTGCCAAACAATGGAGGTGTGGGGAGGACCAGGCACAGGCAGGGGATGGCCAGATGAACTGGCAGCTGGCTGGTCACAGTGCTGAACAGGGATGGGATCCACACCTGGGCCTGGGGGAATAGGCACATCCTGCTCCAGAGAACTTGGACTTGGTGGTGGTGGTGGTTCAACTACCTCAGAGTCAGGACAGGAGGTGGTGCTAGTCCTGCTTCCGGGGGGGGGATGCTCACAAGTATCGAGCGGTCCAACAGGAATGGGTGCACATGCCCTCCACACATGCACATGGTACGATGCTTACCACTACCACGCTCTTCCAGAGCTGCCCCCACCCCAGACATTCCCTCACCCTGGTCCATCTCTCCTACTGAGATCCCTCAGTCCGAGCAATTACTACTCACACTGTCACACAACACACACACACAGTCACACAGACAAACAACTAACTACTTGTAAAGGTAAGAAAAATAAAATTTACAGAAAGAACAAATTAAGTAAAAAAAGAGTACAGAAAAGACAAAAAAATGTAGCTTTTAAAAAAGCTGTTGGGTCTAAATCAAAGTTTAAATCTCCTTCTCGCTCTGATCTCAAAGTATCAGCAGTCACAAAACACACTACACTCTCTCCGTCTGCACAGGAGAAAGTAAAAGTGTCTGCTTGTATGACTCACTTTCTTCCTGCCTAGTTAAGGAGCATGTGACTTACAGTACTACAAGCCATGTGATGTGTGGGGGGGGGCTGCCAAATCTGAAACACCAAGTGGATCACTTAGAATCATAAGGAGGAACGTGAAGTCCATTAAAAACAATGACTTCACCTTACTTCGCATTGCCATTCTGCCTTAACGCGAAGTGGTAATGACAAGGCGGAGTGAGCACTTTGCATTGCCCACTCTATGTAGCGGATTGGCAATGCGAAGTGCCCACTTCGCGTTCACTTCACCAGCGGAATTTAAATTTGCTGCATCTCCAGTCACAAGCACCTAGATAACTACACAGATAACACAGATAACAGATAATTCACTTCAACTAACTCTGAGAAACAAACTTTTTTTTTTTGTTACCCTAAATTGAAGGTCCCAGTACAAGAGTTCTAGTTCTTAGTCCAAGTAGAGAAGTTTAGTTATACCAGCAGGTCCTTCTTCCTGGTGCTCTGCTTGTTCTCTGCAAGCTCTTTGTTGATTCCACTGAGGTACTTAAAAGTTTCTATCATGGGTATACATATTAAGCTCCTTTAGTTTCCCCTCATATGGCTTCGCTTGCAGACCCTGCACCATTTTAGTTGCCCTCCTCTGGACTGCCTCCATCCTGTCTATGTCCTTGCGCAGATGTAGTCTCCAGAACTGGATGCAGTACCCCAGAAGGGGGTCTCACCAACTGTCTGTACAGAGGGATAACAACTTCCTGTGTTCTGCTGGTGATGCCTCTCCCTATACATTCCAGTATCCCTCAGCCCTCCCTACTGCCTTCTCACATTGCTTGCCAACCTTAAGGTCATCTGATATGATTACCCCCAGGTCCCTTTCCATTTTTGTTGTTACTACCTCCCCCCCCCATTGTGTACTCTTCCCCTGGGTTTTTGTTTCCCAGGTGCATTATTTGCACTTCTTTGCATTGAATCCAAGCTGCCATACTTCTGACCATTCCTCCAACCTTGCCAAGTCCCTTCTCATCCTTTCCATGCCCCCTTGTGTATCAACCCTGTTACAGGTCTTTCTGTCATCTGCAAAAAGGCACATTTTTCCTTCTAGTCCCACTGCAATGTCACTTGTAAAGACATTAAAAAGGACTGGACCCAGTACTGAACCCTGTGGTACCCCACTAGTAATCCCCCTTTCTTCAGAGTGGACTCTGTTTACTATTACCTTCTGTGTCCAGTTGTCCAGTCAAAATTATATCCAGGCTACCACCCTGGGACCCACTCCCAGGCTGGCTAATTTGCGTATTAATCTTTTGTGTGGGATTGTGTCAAATGCCTTGCTAAAGTCTAGATAGGCCATGTCCACAACCCCTCCCTGGTCTACTACTTTGGTCACCCAGTCAAAGAAATCAAATAGATTCATCTGACATGACCTTCCCACTGTGAATCCATGCTGCTTTGGGTCCTGTGCCCCACTGGCCTCTAGGTACTCAACAATTCTTTCCTTCAGAAATGATTCCATCATTTTCCCTACCACAGAGGTCAAACTGACAGGTCTGTAGTTTCCTGCCTCCATCTTGCTCCCACTTTTGTGAGGGGGAATCACATCTGCCCTCCTCCAGTCCTCAGATACCACACCATCCTCCCATGATTTGTTAAAAAGGGTAGTCAGTGGTGTCACTAGTTCTCCACTTAATTCTTTTAGAATTCTGGGGTGAATCCAATCAGGCCCCATTGCTTTATCCACCTTCAGTTTTAGGTGTTCTTTCAGAAACCCTTTCTTTTATGAAAGGACTGGGATCAACCCCCCTATCCAGAGTGCTTTTGTTAATTGGATTAGGTACCTCCTCTTCCTCCTCTTTTGTGAATACTGAGCAGAAGTATTCATTAGGTATCCCTGCTTTTTCACTGTCTATCTCTGCCAGCCCACCATCCATTCTATTCAGCCTCACTATCCCTTCCTTTGTTTTTCTATGCACCCTAATATACCTATAAAAGGTTTTATCCCCCTACTTAACTGAGTTAGCTATCTTTTCCTCAGTTTGGGCTTTGCTATTCTGACTGTCTTTCCTGCTTCCTTCTGCCTTAACTGGTACCGTTCTCTGTCCTGCTCCTTCTGTGGTTCCTTATACTTGCTAAATGCTATATTTTTCTCCCTAACATTCCCCGTCACCTCTTTTGAGAACCATAGTGGCTTTTTTTTTTCATTTTGATTTGTTTATTTGTTTCACACAAAGGTTTGTTGCCTCTGTGATGGCAGTTTTGACGTTTCCTCATTGTTGCTCCACCCCTCCTTCTTGCCTGTTTGCTAGTGCTTTTCTAAAGCACGCTTCCATTTTGCCAGAGTCAGCCTTCCTGAAGTCCAGTACCCTCTCTTTTGTATGGCTTGACTCTGCAGCTGAGTTTATCGTGAACCACACTGTTTGGTGGTCACTTGTTCCCAGATGGCTACCCACTTCTAGATCTGAGATCCTCTCACTGTCCCCATTTGAGAGTATGATGTCTAAGATTGCTTCCTAGTGGGTTACAACACTAGCTGTCTGAGGCATGCCCCCTGTAGGGCATCAAGAATGGCCCTGCTCTTTGATGTGGCTGAAGCAAAGGTGCTACAGTTAACATCTGGCATATTCAGGTCCCCCAACAACAGTATCTCCCCTTTCTCTGCCATCCTAAGGATGCCTTCTATCATATCCTTGTCCATTCCCTCCCCCTGAGAGGGGGGTCTGTATACAACCTCTGTGCAGATTGTGGTGCCATTTCCAGTCTCTAAGGTGACCCACAGTGTCTCCTCTCCTACCTGCTTACTCTTTTGTTCCATTCCTTTTATCCCTTCCCTTACATAGAAAGATACTCCTACCCCTCTTCTACCCTCCCTTTCTCCCCTGTAGGTTTTGTACCCTGGTATGTTAACATCTCAGTCATGGTTCTCTGTGTACCATGTTTCTGTGACTGCCACAATATCCAGGCATCCCTCTCCATCAAGGTCACAGTTCACTGAGCTTGTTGCCCAGACTATGGGCATTGGTACTCATTACCCTCCATTTCTTGATAAGCTTGCCCCTTTTTGCCCCATCCCTGTCCTTATTGCCTTTGTTGTTTTCTCCATTTACTCCTGCCCTTCTCCCTATCAACGTCTCTATCTTGGTGTTTACCTCACTAACTACCTTGATTTTTTGGGGGCTAGGATTTCTCTCCTTTCAGTACATCCCCCTTGGCTGGTTTAAATGCTTGCCAATGAAGCATTTAAACTTATCACCTAGGATCCTGGTTCCCCTCCTGTACAGATGCAGACCATTGTGCCAGTATAGGCCTGCATCACTCCAGGTGGACCCCGAGTCCCCAATGAAGCCAAACCCCTGAGCTCTGCACCAGTTTTTCAACCACTGATTGAATCCAATAGTGTGGATTATCCTAGCCTCACCCATGCCATAGACAGGCAGCACCTCCGAGAAGGTTACTGTGCATGCTGCTTGTCTAAGGCCCTTCCCCAACTCCACAAACTCTTCCTGCACTTGCTGTGATCCCTTTTCCAGCCAGGTCATTTGTCCCTATCAGAGATATTTGTGGGGTGAATGCATTTTCTAGGCCCAGCAATGGGACTATTCTGTTTTTAATATCTGTCCAGAGGGTTTGCTCTTTTGGACAGTCCCGTAATATGTGTTTTAGAGTGCAGCTATGTAATTCACATCTGAAGCAGATGTCTGAGTGAAGTTTTCCCATTTTATGCAATTTTACGGAGGTATAATACAAGTTATGATTGCTTTTGTATTGCATTAATTTAAGTCCATCAAACATGAGGAGTCTGATTGCTCAAGCTCCAGGCAGCCAGGGTTCTGTCAATTCCAGGAACTCTGTCTGCCAGTATGCACAGGAGACACTATCCTGTTGGGTGAGAAACACCAGTAGTTTCTTCTACAGTAATTAAGTGGCATGGTGTTGATTAGTCAATATAGCAAGCTCCTTCCCTATGGTGAAGTTCTCAGTTCCCCAGAGTTTAGGTCCTAGCACTGTTGCTAGGGAGTGTTGTACCTGCAGAAAGGGGAAGATCGGTAGTTGGAATGGGGCAACCACTTGCGGCAGTCCCTATTGTAATAAGAGTCCCCCCCCAAATAGTTATTGAGGGTGCCCAGTTGTACTGCCTCCAGTTGATTCACTGGGATTGGTTTTTGTTGTATTTGGAAGTTAGGGTTTTTGGTTAGTGGTTGTGTTGGGTCTGCTACAGACCAAGTCCCTAGTACTCTGTGTAGCTACCTGCTCACCTTCACTGAGGAGCCTACTGGGGACAATTTCAGGGTAAGTGGTACTTTTTTATATTGGATTCACAGCAGTGTGTTGAGATTGATATTGACTTTGGTGCTCAAATCTATCTCCATGGTTTCCCATTGGGGTACATATTTTCCTGGGGCAGTTGACTCTGCTATGTTTCCCCACCACAGGAAATAGGCAGCTCTTGTGGCGAAGTAACACAGCCAAAAGTCCAGGAGCTGTAGCCAGCCATGGTCTTTACATGTGTAAGTTTGATATAGGATCTGTGTGGTGTTTTGCCAGACCATAAGAAGGTAGTGAGATTAGTTTTTAACTGGCTGAACCAGGCCTGTGGTAGCAAGCATTGTAGCATCATAATAGGGTATAATATTCTGGAGAAAATATTCATTTTAATTATGTTAATTCTGGCCCATAGAGTCAGTGGGAGGGTTTGCCAATGTTGAAGATCTTGTTTAATTTTGGTTACCACACAATCTAGGTTATGTTTACGCATCCAACTTGAGCTTTGGGCAATGGTAATTCCCAAATACTTAATAGATATAGGGTTCCATGAGCCTCCCCATTGTAAAACCAGTTCTTTCTGGGTTTGGCAATTGAGAGGCATTATACATGTTTTGGACAAGTTGAGTTTATAACCTGACAGCCTGCCAAAGTGTTGTATCAGCTGGAATGCTGCCTTGACAGACTGCTGTGGTTTAGTTAAGTGCAGGAACACATCGTCTACATAGGTGGGGATTTTGTAATGGTTTCCCCCGACTTCCACTCCTGTGATGCTCTGATTCATTAGTGTACTCCATGTGTGAGAGTTCCAGATATAGGCTGAAAAGGAAGGGGGAGAGTGGACAACCCTGTTGGGTCTCTGTCTCAAGCTTGAAGGGTATTGAAATTGAACCATTACACCATACTCTGGCTGTAGGATTGGAAAACAGCAATTTAACCCAGGTTATAGAGGAGTGAGGGAAGCCAAAGCCCTCCAAAGTCGCAAATAGGAAGGGCCATGAGACCCCATCGAAGGCCTTCTCCGCATCCAGTGAGATCAACACTGCTGGTTCTTGTGAGTCTCTAGATATGGAGATAATATGGGTCAACTTTCTAAGGTCATCTGTAGCCAGTCTGCCTTGCATAAAGCCAACTTGTTGCGAACATATATACAAACACAAATTTGCCGGCAGATAAAGGCCTTATGGTCTATCAAGTCTGCTTGAGTGTGCAGCTAGCAACCCTTATACTACAACTGCCCCTCCCTCCCCTCCCATGACCCTCCCTCTTACCTTATCCCATCCCCTTTTGAAGCAGTCCACTGTTATACAGAATACCACTTCTGCAGGCAACGCATTCCACACAGACACCACTCTCTCCATAAAAGTGTCTTCTAATTTCCTCCTGAATCTTCCCCCTCCAATCTGAGATCGTTACCTCAAGTGTCCCTACCCCCCATAACTTGAATAATCCCCCCATGCCTGTCTTGTTTATTCCCTTCGTGTACTTGAAGGTTTCAATCATATCCCCCCTGTTTCTCCTTCAGTGAGTACATGTTCAGCTTCCTCAGCCTGCTCATGCAGGGTATGTCCCCTAGTCCCTGGATCATCTTTGTTGCCCTACACTGCACCCCCTTCAATAACTTAATGTCCCTCTTCAGGTATGGGCACCAGTACTGCATGCAGTACTCCAGGTGTGGCATAACCAGTGACCTATACAATGGCAGGATCACCTCCCCGCTCCTTGAAGATATACCTCTGGCAATACAACCCTGCATTTTGTTGGCCTTTGCAGCTGTCTCCCTGCATTGTGCTGAATTGTTCATTGAGCCCATTATAATCACCCCCAGATCCTTCTCCTCTTCTGTCAGAGCTATCAGAACCCCCCCCCCAGCTGGTAGCTGCTTCTTGGGGGGTTTGCCCTGAAATATAGTACCTTGCTCTTTTTGGCATTGAACCCCAACTGCCAAGTGTCTGACCAGATCTCCAATTTTGACAGATCATCCTGCAACCCATGCCACTCTCCTAGGTCATCCACTACTGCTCCCATCTTGGTGTCATCTACAAACAAACTAATCTTGCTCTTGATGCCCATTGAAATGTCTAATATGAACAACCCAATCAACACCAGTCCCAGTACTGAGCCCTGCGGTACTCCACTTGTCACTGCCCTCAGAGATGAGAGCTCCCCTCCCACCACAACCCTCTGCTGCCTTCCCTGTAACCAGTTTACTACTCATCCCACCATTTACTCCCCTGCATCTGTACCTGCCAGCTTACTACCCAGCCTTCTATGCAGCACTGAGTTGAATGCCTTATTGAAGTCCAAAAACAGGACATCCACTGCATGGCTCTTGTCCAACTGTCTAGTTACCAGTCATAATAATCCACAGGTTGGTCTGACAGGATCTGCTCGTGACAAACCCATGCTGCCTAATGTCCTGCAGCACATTGGTCTCCAGAAGGGACACCAGCCTCTCCTTCAGGACTGTCTCCATCAGTTTTCTCACAATGGATGTGAGGCTTACTGGCCTATAGTTTCCCGATTCATCTTTGTGACCACTCTTATGGAGGGGTACAACATGAACCATCCTCCAGTCCTGAGGTACACTTCCTGAGACCAGGGAGGCATTGAACAGGTCTTTCAAGTGCCTTGCCAGGATTTCTGCCAGCTCTCTCAGTACCCTGGGGTGAATGCCATCTGGCTCTGGTGCCTTGTCCACCATCAGTGACCTCAGGCCCTCCAGTTCCCTGCCCTCTGTGATTCCCCCATCTGTCACCCCCACCGAGCCTGACCTCTCACCCACCCCTTGGTAGCACCCCTCCTTTCCCCTTAGTAAACACTAAGCAGAAGTATTAACTCATTGCCTCCACAGGAACTCTCTGAAGTTGCAGCACTTGTCTCCTGTATACTGGTAACAGTGAATTCTGGGCCCTTTTAAGCAAAATCAAGCCATAATCGGCATGCTGCAAACAAATGCTAATAGCACAAAAACCATAACTGCTATACACAAAGTATGAGTGGTAGACTTGTTCAGCATAAGATTACCTTTCCAACGGTGGTATGCAAGTAATAATAGGTAATTTAGTTTTTTTTTTTCTATGCTGGTCGAAACAGCAAAAAAATATTTTTTGCACTAAAAAATGCAACATAAACCTTTTTTTATTGGGAAATATGTAACATATCAACACCAAATTTGGCATCCAGACATTAGATGTAGGTTTAATAATTGTTTGTAAAAAAAAAAAAAAAAGGTTTCTGTAGTATTAAACATAATTTTTCCCCATTTTAGTCAAGGTGTGTTGGTGAGATTTGAGAGATGAATCTAAACCATAAACACCAAACACCATACCATAAACAGATGCATTTAACTCCTGAAATATACATGATACACACAACATATCAGTGCAAAGTTGTTCCACACAAAATTGCCTTTCCAACAGTGCTATACAATCAATTATGCTCAATTCGGTCTTTGTTTTATACTGGCTGAGATACCCAGAATGTGCATTTTCTTCAAAGTGCTTAGGTGGTTCTTGAAGGACAAAATGTTTGTCATACGCACCATGTCATAAACAAATGTAAATAACTCCTTAAGTGAACATGATACACACAAAGTGTCAGTGGCAAAGTTGTTCAACACAACATCACCTTTCTATTGGTGCTATGCAGTCAGTTCTAATCATTTCTGGCTGGCAAGTAATATTAAAACATTTGTGTGACGTCTTCAGACGTTACTAGGACACACAGGAAGTCTGTAGGTGACTTCTTTAGTCGTTCTGGGACACACTGCAGTACATTTGCTGCTGTCTACAGGCATCTTCTAGGAGGCAATAAGTTAATTAAGTGCTTCTGCCTGCTCTTCCTCTGTTTCCACCCACCCCATCCCTCGTAATCCTTACTGTTTTGTCCCTACAACTCCTTTTCTTCCCGATGTACCTGAATAATTCCTTCTCCCCTTCTTGATGCCTTGCGCCAGCCTGAGCTCCTTAGACACCTTGGCTGCCCTTACTGCCTTCGTCACCTCCTTTGATTTCTTCAGGTAATCCTCTCTGTCCTTCCCTCTCCCTGTTATTTTGAACCTCCTAAAGGGGGCTCATTTATTTCTTACTTTCTCCATGACCCCCTTGCTCAACCAGCTGGGTTTCTTGGCCCTAGCTCTCTTACTCTGGACTCTGATGCAAGTTTTTGTTGCCTCCTCAATCCCCAGTTTAATGACTTACCACCTCTGGTTAGTGTCCATATTAGTTTGGACCAATTAGAGTTTGACACACTTTATTGACTCTTGCTGTTAATACCTTGGCCAGTATCTTGATGTCCACATTTAACAGGGATATGGACCTGTAGCTGCTTAACAGTGTGGGGTCATTGTCCAGTTTAGGTATTAGAGTTATTAACGCTTCCAGAAAGTTTGGGTGAAGGATGTGGGTCTGTTTAACTTTCTGGAACAACTTAGTCAGGGGCTCTGAAACTTCAATGCAGAAGGTCTTATAAAAATTTGGGGAAAACCCATCAGCCTCTGGTGCTTTGTCCATGGGTAAGGATGTGATTACCTGTTGGACCTCAAATGTTATAATATCCGCATCTAGCATTTGCTCTTGGTTGGCTGTAAGCTGAGGCAAATTCGCTCCCTTGAGAAATTTCTGCATCTTGGACTGAGGGGGCTCAGCATCTGCTTTGTATAGGTCAGAGAGAAAATCTCGGAAGACACTTGTAATGTCTCTATGATTTGTGAGGGACTTCCCAGATTTCTCACTGACCATCATAATGAGCCTCTCAGGTTCCTGTTGCTTCAGTCTGAGTGTGAGCAACCTTCCTGCTCTCTTCCCCATCTACATATTTTGTTTTGGCCCTAAATATGGTGTATTCCACTTTTTCCCTCAATAATTCACTGTATTTTGCCCTTGCAATGTTTAGTTTGGTGTTGAGATTATTCAATTTCTCTCCAGATACCTTCTTCTCTAGTTCCTTTGTAGTAGACAGAAGTAATTTCCCCTCCTGTTCCCTTTTCTTCTTCTTTGTAGAGGCTAGCTTTATTAGTTCCCCTTGGACTGTACATTTAAAAGCACCCCAGAGGGAATTTTGGTTGTAGGCTATGGGTGTATTTTTTATAAAGTATTGTGTAATACAGTTTTTAATTTTCTCCAAGCTTTTGCGGTCTTTGAGAAGACAATTATTAAGCCTCCAAAGTAAATCCCTGTGAATGGTTTGAGTGGGTAGAAAGGATAAGACCACAAGTGTGTGGTCAGAGATAACTTTGCTTCCCACTACACAGTGTGCAGTGACCCCAAATATATCAGCACTAATGAGGAAAAAATCCAGTCTGGAGTGGGAGTCATATGCAGTGGACCAGTATGTAAATTCCTTGTCTGTGGGGTGTAATACTCTCCACACATCCACTAGGCCTAAAGAGTCCTGCATCTCCCTCAAGGCTCTCTGCGATGGTGATAAATCAGTGGATCTGACCCTGGTTCTGTCTTGGAGGTCATCCAGGACCAGGTTTCAGTCCCCCCAAGTAAGACAGAGCCTCCCTGTTCCATGGAGAGGTGTGATAGTAGGGACATGTAAAACTGGGGCTCCTCTCTGTTTGGGCCATAGATAGAGGCCATGACAGTGGGTGTAGTGCCTAGTGTTCCCTTCACAATGACATATCTTCCCTCTGGGTCAGGGATCTGCTCTACCAGTTGGTAGGGTATGTCTCTGTGATTGAGAATCACCACTGCCACCCTTTTGCCACTATTCCCAACAGTACACACTTATCCAACCCATTCCCTTTTCCAGAGTGAGACATTTTGGGTCAATGTGTGGGTTTCGTGTAGAAAGACAATCTGTCCACCCAAGGATTTAAGATGCTTAATGATCTGATACCTCTTTTATTTTGTCTGGGCCCCTTTGACATTCCAGGTAACACGTGTATAAGAGATTTTAGACATTATTTGTATTAAGTTTGTGATTTCCTCTATTTACCAAATGAACAAAGAGTTCCACATGCCATTGTGGTTGGCATTGTTGCAAGTAATACGTATGTCATGTTGTCCCCTGTATAATGGTCACAGCCTGCGACTCCAGTATACCTGCATGTTTACATGTTATTGCTTGATTGCCAAACCTCTGTGGGCTAAGTGCATGAACCTGCCTTGCATAGTTATCATTAACGTCAACAGGAACAATAACCATATCAACATATAGTAAAAAACTAGAACTGTAAACCCCCTGTTCCTATGCTAGAACAGCAGTGGCTGGCAGTGAGGTTTTAATAAACTTAGAACTGTAGCTAGAAGTAGCGTTGGGGGTTCCCTGCCAACTCACCTCCTCTGAGGGGTGTAGCCAGTCTTGAACCACCCACCAATCGGTAGGTCCAAAGTGGGCCTAAGCGAAAGTAGCTCCCTGCTCTGCAACCATAGGAACATAATGGTAATCTTAATCTGAAAATCAATAGTACTGTACTGGATCTTGTTGTAGGATACTTCTGGGAAGAGTGGGATCAGAGGAGCTGACCTGGACCATTCAGAAATGCCCCCATACACACACACTTTACAATATTCAGTACAGTTGCAGTATGTTCTGGTCGGGGGCTCCTGGAGGCTTAGCATCCAGCCTGATAGGCAAGATAATATCTGAGTTCAAGAAAAAACCTTTGCCCATCATGGCCGACTGAATGAGGGAAGAAGAAGCCAGTCAGGTTAGAGTTCAATAAAAACATGATTTCATCTTGATTCAGACTGCTGTGTACTCCCCTCATCAGTTTCAGTTGGTGGTAAAGGGCAGTCTCATCTGTACCCCTCACGATCAAGGGAGGTCAAGTGGTCATGTATGAGCAAGTCAACTGTGCGAGGGTACTGGGGAAGGGGAAAAATCACTCAATGTAGGGTAAATGTTAGGTATTTTTTGGAGACCCCTCCTCTGAGCAAGGTTTTAGCTACAGTGGGCTTGGGTTGTTTTCACAGGCTTGGTATTGTGCCTTCTGCACTTTACCATTAGTCATTTGTGAAAATGGGCACTCCATATTCGTGGAGGAGGCTTTGCCAGTGTAGCATCAATTGTGCGCACATTGCACTGCCCTGCCCAGTAGCTTATACCCGTTGTTAATTGACTGCACTGTCTCTGTTGCAATGTACAAGAAGGAGGTGTGGCCCTATTGAAATTGACAACGTGAGATTGACAGGAGCTGTCAAAAGAGGCTGGTAATGCTGCAGCTGCACTCTCTGTGGTCTAGGTTGTAGCAGAGGGAAACCCTGGCATGAAGAAGCTGCACTTCAGAGAGCTTCATGGTGACAATTAAGTTTCAGGTGACTCGGCCTCCATTTTGGGTCTCCTTGTGGTCGGGTGTGTTAGTGAGACTAGCCATCCCCAACAAAATCCCCGCAGTAGCAAACAAAGTCCGGGGTTTCACCAAATGTTTAGGCTTTTCCCCTGCTCTCTCTCTTTTTTTTTTCCATATTATGCAGTCATTTTTCCCCAAAAACCCACACCTCCCAAAAGGTGCTCAAAGTCACAAAAGTAAATATCTCAGTCATTCAGTACCTTATGTCCAGGACAGGTAAGAAATGGTTGGAAGATTTAAAATGTAAGCATTGGTTTCTGTGGTATCCATATTCGCCATCATTTGCTGGGGTTTTTAAACACAGTGGGTGAGATGTGTGACAGTTCCTTTTGGGCAGCCTCAGCGCTGGGATGCTCATATTGCCCCCTATCCTTGGTAACAATTAGGCAGGCTGAGAAAAGCATTCTGAATTTTATTTTTGCTTCATGTAGTTTTCCTTTAGTCTCCTTGTATGCCATTTGTTTCTCCCGAACCGGAGGGGTGACATGTGAATATGTAAAATTGTGAGCCATTCCACAAGAGAGTACATCTCTTTCTTGCCTGTTGTTGAATGTATACTTTATCCTGGAAATTGAGGCACCTCAGTATAATTGCTCTTGGCTTCCCTCCTGGCAGTGGCATCAGTTTCAGATATCAGTGTGTCCGCTCAATAAAATACACAGTGCCATTTTCTGGGGGGCCAGACACTTCTTGGAGTAGTTTTTTGACAAAAGTCAGGACATTTCTCTCTTCTGCTTTCTCAGGAATCACAACCAAAATCGGATTATTTCTCTGGTTTCTCCCCTCTTGGTCCTCTATACGGTCCTCAAGCAGGGCAATTTTCTTATTCAGCAACTGCGTCTCTGTGACATCTCTTTGTTGCTGGTCTTCTATGGAGCTTATCCTAACCTCCGTGGCTCTGATTAGTTGTGCCAGAGTTCGACAACTGTTTTTAGTGACAGGAGATCACCTGCCATCTCCATCATAGTGATTTTTATTGATGTCAGTTCTCCAAAGAAGAGATCCATTTTGTCAGATAGGCCTTCCTTGGCATCAGCCTCCGGGGATGAGTCAAAGGTCAATTCAGGCTTTTGCCGATTGGTGGGCATCGATCTTGGTAGGACTGGGGAGGCAACCATTAAATCCATTGATTACAGAGCGGAGGTTGCCATGTCAAATAAAAGAAAGGTATCACATAATTCTACAGGCTTTACTCTCCCAAGCCTATACCAACCCTTCTGGTTTAGGTTGATTATTATACAGATTTTCCGCATTTGATAAGTCACGATTGCAGAGAGGGGAAAGGCTACTGATCACCCAGAGCACATCATGTGACTCCGGTGGGGGGGGGGGTCTGTGGGTCTGCTGGGATGGGAGTGCTTCAGTTGGTTAAAAATTGTTATAAAAACAGGAGCAATAGTTCTTTTTGAGTGAAGCTTTTTTTGTTTGTTTGTTTAATATAAATATGCAGGTCCCCTTCTGGGCTGAGAGTTTATGGCTAAAAGAGGGTGGAGTAGGAATGCAGAGTACTGTATTTAGCACATGCATTTTTTTATTATTAATTGATCTCGCTACAACATTTTTTAAGCAAATATTGAGGTCTGTGGGAGTTTAGTAGGTGGTTTAAATTTGTTATTTAATTAAGAAACGCCAGATCTGGCTGGGGGAAGTGTATTTTGTAATAAATAACCAGGTTTCCAGCAAGAGCTGGGGGTTTGTGGCTAGAAGAGGGTGGAGGGATTGAACGTGTTGAACACATACTGTGTTAAAATATGTAACCAGGCTTTGTTTGACTGGCATAAAGCAGGGAAACTGGTAGAAGGTGGAGCAGGAGGTTTTTTTTTTTTTATAAAGAGCCTCCTATTGCCCAGATGGCAAGTGCATACTTTAAATGTCCAGCCATCTTCAGTTTGCCACAGAGTCTTGCATTGTCATTTATCAAGTGCATTATTAAATGGCCAGCCATCTTTATTCCCCTGCAGAGTTTTGCATTGTATCTCAGTTGACAATACACTAAGTTATTTGAGCTTGGTGTCCATGGGTTTGCTGGAATAGGGGAGTTTCTATAACCATCAGAACTGAAAAGAGAAGTGGCCTAGTATATCAGGAACATTAAAAAATAAAAAAGAATCTTTTTTTTACTGCAGCCTCTCTGTGGTTAGTGTCACTTTTTAATGCTTTGGACTGTAATTATCATTTAGGCTGCAAAGTCAATAGTCATGCCTGAGATTCAAAGTGTAAATTGCCTCAGTTCTTCCTGTAGTACACAAGATCCCAATGCCTGCAATATTAGATCTGATATAACATACAATTTCAGACATCATGAACAGTTCTCAGAAACAGTCTTTTGGAGCCAAAATCTAATAATCCCCAATTCATGCCCCACCAGAGCTACTTACTCCCTTTATCCCTGAGCAGTACAAGAAATGTTCCTGCTATGTGAAGAGCATTACACTATGAAACAGGAATCACTTAATTTTACCTTTAATTCTTCATTGACAATTGATGGGTAATTAAGGTAATAATTAAGGTTTTTTTATCCATAAGTCTTGCTTAATTCATCCTTAATCGGAACACTCAATTTAATATGTTTTTCCTTTTTAAATTTAGACAATTAATGATGTTTTTATACTTACTTTTACACTCAATTATAACCCATTAATTCCTCAAATTAAACATAATTTCTACTTGATTTTATTCTTAATTTGAACCCCTTAATTTTTAAAATTAAATATATTTAAATTCTTAATTTTACACTTAATCTTAATCCCGTAATACCTAAATAAAATTTATTTTATCTCTTAATTTAACATTTAATCTTAATCCATTAACACCAAAAATTAAATATATTTAATCTGTTAATTTTACACTTGATTGTATTCTTTGAATAGCTAAAATTAAACAAAGTTTAACACTTAACTTTAAACTTAATCGTAACACCTTAATAAATAAAAATAAATATATTTTAATGCTTCATTTTATACTTAATTTGCTTAAACTAAAAACTTAAATTCCACTTCATTCTGAAGTTTAAAAATACCTTAATTGTATCCGTAACTGACCAATGCATCTTTTAAGGGGTAATCAATGGTTTAAACCTTAAAATTCCCTTAATTCTTATTGCCATTTAATGCACAAACATCCCTTAATCTTAATCCCTAAAATTAAATGCCTTTTAGTACTTAATTCTAGATTTAAATGTCTCTGTTTCTTAAAGGAACACTGTCAGTTTTGTTTTATGACTTTATGAATGTTCCCCGATATGTTATTTCTGTCCCTTTCAGCAAATACTGTGCCCCAAAATTGAAACATGTACTTTGATCTGTATCAGTATTACATTAAACAATATTCCTTAAAAACACATTTAGCTCTGACCAACCTTGTGTGCCATCAACTGCTGCTCTTGCGCATCCATATGATGTCATCACCGAGCCAAGGGGTATACTCATTCATGAATGAGTGTGGAAAAAAAAGTATCGCTGCCAAGTAAAATGCATTACCCATTCCTAAATAGGTTTCTGAACTGCACAAACTGATGCCCATTTCAAACCGAGTGCTATAAGTATGGGAATTTATGTTTGAAAATGCAAGCTGAGAATCTGGATATGAACAGTGCTGATGTACTGCTTCTGACAGTTAAAAACATCAGTAAACCATTCCCTAGCTTCTTTAAATGAAGCCAGACAGAAGACAGAGTAAGTAACAGAGATAGTCCGCTTAGACTTAATCAGAGATGCACTTTACAATGTAAAAAATGGTTGAATTTCATTATGACATTTTCTGCACATTAACACAATAATAGTAGAAGAAGTCGAGTATAGTTGGTTTGCTGTGCTGATTGATCCACAATTATGCAAACAAACCACTGCCCCCCTCCAATGAGATTTGTTTATTAATAGGGCAAAAATCTAGGGGACAGATTAGTGAAAATTGTGCACCGATAGGTACTGAAAGGTGCAGAAACTGTGTCCATTGACTCTCGATTTGCAATACAAACACATTCATTCAGGGTCCCCAGTGTCTTTAAAGTGTTTACTATTATACACTTTATTACTTCTTCGACCACTAGCATCATCCACCTGGCACAATGCAGTTGCCACATGTAATATGTGTGCAAGATGGCATAGAAGTTTAAAGTAAGGGTGGGGGAACTCCTCAGTGAGATTAATAGGGGTGTAATGAAAAATGTGCTGGCCTGACACATGGAAAACATAGAGACATTGAATCTGATAGCAGATAAGGGCCGCTTGTCTCACACAGTCTGCCCATTTTTTCCTACTTACATTCTCACCACAGACCCTGCTTGATCTATAGCTCTGATCTACAGGGTATGTGGCAAATCTTTACCTTTACTGGTATTTAAAAGATGATACTGTGTCAGAGGGGAGGAAATCTTTAAAACATCCTTCTTAGATGTGAGTACATGTGGATCCACAACCTAAGGGCTTGTAAGGAACTGGGCCTTTTTGAAAAAGTGGAGCTAGTGCCTTTTTGGGTTATCAACATAACAGTCATAACAGACACAATTACTCAAGGTAGAGGAGCTTAATCAGTAACAGTAGTGTCAACATTCAAATTCATTGCAATAATGACAGCAAACCTGAAGACATATACTGTACATGTACTCCAAACCCTCGCTGTGACATGCATTGCATTTTTACAGTTTGTCCAATGCATTCATGATAACCATGAGAAACATAATATTTTGACACAGTTTAGCTTGCTGGCTGCAGAGTGGGGGGTTGTGAGTGCTGCAACCTGTCTCTCCCTGTTCATCCCTTCAGAAGTCAAACCAGCAGCCAAGGGCCTGCCGACCTGCTGAAGAAGGCAGACTGCAGCAGCATGGGGGGTCATGAGGGCTGTGACCTGTCTCTCCCGCTCCACCCCTTCAGAACTCGAACTGGCATCCAAGGGCCTGCCGACCCACTGAACCAGGTACAGAGCAAACTAAGTGGAGATGTGAATGCACCAGGAGCTCAACGTACAGCAGAATGCTTCTGCCAGTGGGTCTGTCCTGCACTGCACGGCTACTGAAGCCCAGCACACATGAGCTGTGTGTATGTTTGTGTTGGAGGGTGTCTGCAGATAGTTTGTTTCACTCAGCTGCCTCCTCCTGTAATTGCATGAAATCAGTGTGTTGGGACAGTTACCTTAAGGCTGCTACATGTGACTGCATGAATATAATATATTTGGACTGTTTTCTAAAGGCAGCTTACTGGTATAGGGCTCACTGCATGATTAGGGCAATAATCACAACAGCACTGTGTTTAGTTGAAAGGGTTAGCCGACACCTTGAGCTGTTCCTTTCATTGTACTGTTTCAATGTGCTTTCAAACATTCTGAGCTTTCTAACATTCTGTTTGTGCCTTAAATTGCACTGTGGTACAGGCATTGCAATTATACTGTCTGTGCCATTTAGTGAGCTGTGTTACAGAATCAGCAATGAGCTACAGTATATTATAGAATCAGCAGTGCCTTAAATTGCACTGTAGTACAGGGATCCCAGTTATACTCTAGGCCCCTAGAATTCTGCAGACGCAGAATTTTGTGCAGAACTTGCAAACTACTGCAGAACTTATGCAGTGCCACAGAATTCACTGCCCTTGATAATTCTTTATTACTATTTCAATTTATCCATAGAACCTGGTTCCTTTCCCTTCTTTTTTTTTTATGTCCAAAACCCCTCTATGCTCAGAATGTGATGTTATCAGTGCTGTAACATCATACATTAGCTAATGAAATGGCTACATTCTGCCACAGAAATGAATAGTCACTTATCTACACAGCTTCCGCTGCCAGAGACGGTGGCACAGCACATCAGGTACGGTGATATTTGCTCAACCTGCACTACAGTCTAATACAATTTTCAGTCTTGCGTTATTACACTAGGGCCAACTTAAAACCTTGACAATAGCATAGACCTGTTAAACCCATACTTTACTTTGTACAAGCTTATTTGTACCTTTAAGAAATAGAGATAACATATAAAATATATAACTGGCAAAATGAATTAACCTGTCATTTTTAAGAAAAATAAAGTAATTATTCCCAGAAAAGTGGATTATAATAACGTGTAGACCTGTTTGAAAGAATAGACCTATTAAATAAACAATTGCACTGTACACATTTTTGCCAGGGTTATTCATTACATATTGTCATTGGTTGATAGAATCACCTAAAGGTTATGGAGAAATGTTGTGTGCAGGGACTGCTGCTGGGCCAGAGGGTAGCATGTTGTGTTCTGTGCCAGTAACTCAGGTTCAGAGATGAGCTCTGGGAACTGGCTCGGCAACAAAAGGATTGGGGAGCACACCACTGCTCTGAGCCTAGGAATGTATGGTGCAGTGTTCTATCACACAAGAGACACATTGTGATGGGCTGGAGAGCTCTATCTCACAGTGGGATCACATGCACATCATGGCCTGATGGTGTTACGTAGTGTGTCACGGGAAGTGGGTTGACATGAAAAATGGGTTTTGCAATTATCTCCTCTATTCTGTTTATTCCATTTCAAAAGGAACCTGTATGAATGAGGATACAATTTCATGGAAATAAAAAAATATATATATATATATATATATATATATATATATATATATATAAACATAGAGGTTGATGGCAGATAAGGACCACAAGGCCCATCCAGTCTGCCCATTTTTACCTTATGAATATGCCACACACCTTTACACTGTCAATGACCTATCTATCCACTTTCATCTATATTGCTCCCTTATACCTATCCCATGCCTGTTTGAAGCCCTGCACTGTATTCATAGCCACCACTTCCTGAGATTGGCCGTTCCATGCATCCATCACTCTTTCTGTGAAAAAGAATTTCCTCACATTCCCTCTTAATCAGCCTCCCTCTATTCTCATGCTGTGTCCTCTTGTCCTACTATTTTTCTTATATTTAAACATGTTAGACTCTTTCACCTTGTTAATGCCCTTAAGGTGTTTGAATGTTTCGATCATATTACCTCTCTCCCTCCTCTGCTCAAGGGTATATATATTGAGCTCCATTAATCTGTCCTCATATGTCTTTTGATGCAGTTTCTGCACCATTTTGGTTGCCCATCTCTGGACTGCCTCAATTTGGTTAATGTCCTTGTGAAGGTGTGGCCTCCAGTACTGCATGCAGTACTCCAGATGGGGCCTAACCAGTGTCTTGTAAAGGGGGATTATTACCTCCCTCTTATGACTTGTGATACCCCTACTAATACACCCTAATATCCCCTAGCCTTACTTACTGCTTTAGAGGTCTGCTTGATGATTTCAGGTCATCGGTGATGATGATGCCCAAGTCTCTTTCTTCCTTTGTGACTGCCAGCAACTCCTCCCAGCCTATAGGTGGCTTCAGGGTTTCTCTTCCCTATGTGCATGATCTTGCACTTTGCATTAAATCCCAGTTGCCACTCTTCTGACCATTTTGCTAGTTTATCCAGGTCTCTTCTCATTCTGCCCACCCCATCTGGATCATCTACTCTGTTGCAGATCTTGGTGTCATCTGCAAACAGACAAGCCTTACCCTCTAGTCCATCTGCAATGTCACTAATGAAGATATTGAAGAGAATTTGTCCCAGGACTGATCCCTGAGGTACCCTATTTGTGACTTGCATCTCTTCTGACTGTATACCATTTACCACCACTCTCTGTTTTCTGTCCGTCAACCAGTTTGCCACCCAGTTGACCAACATCTGACCCACCCTGAGCCTACCCAGCTTATTTATCAATCTTCTATGTGGAACAGTGTTGAAAGCTTTGCTGAAGTCAAGGTAGGCGACATCAACTGCTCCCCCTTGGTCCACCACTCTGGTTACCCAGTTAAAGAAATTTATGAAATTAGTTTGACAGGACCTTCCTTTTGTAAACCCATGCTGTCTTGGATCCTGTGCCCCTATGGATTTCAGGTGTTGCACTATCCTTTCCTTAAGGAGTGTCTCCATAATCTTGCCCACTACTGAGGTAAGACTGACTGGCCTGTAGTTCCCTGCCTCCTCTCTGCTACCACTCTTGTGGAGCAGGATCACATGAACCCTTCTCCAGCCTTCTGGGACCTTTCCAGTGCTCAGAGACTCACTAAACAGTTCTGCTAATGGCTCTGCTAGTTCCACCCTTAGCTCCTTAAGTACCCTGGGATGTATGCCATCAGGTCCCAATGCCTTGTCCACCCTGAGCTTAGCGAGCTCTTGTAGGACCCTTTCTTTTGTGAAGGGAGTAGTGCTCACCTCCCTCCCCGCTGTGTCCATGGTGCTGAGCTGTGGGCCCTGCCCTACCTTCTCTTCAGTAAATACTGAGCAAAAGTATCTATTTAGGATAGATGCTTTTACAGGGTCCTCCTCCTCACATGCCCCCTTTTCTCATTTGAGCTTAGCAATACCCCCTGTGGACTTTCTCCTTTCACTAATGTATCTAAAGAAAGCCCTGTCACCTTGTTTTACTGTTCGTGCTAGTGTTTCCTCAGTCTGGGACTTTGCCTGCCTTACTGCCTTCCCTGCTTCCCTTAGGGTAGTTTGGTATGCCTCTATATCTTCATCCCGCTGTGTTCCCTTATATTTCCTGAAGGCCAGCCTTTTGGCTCTGACCTTTTCTGCTACTGTATTTGAGAACCAAAGTGGTTTCCTTCTTCTTTTGCACTTCCTTTTCTGTCTAACATAATGGGATGTTGCTTCAAGTATTGCATTCCTAATGCTTGCTCACTTTGCCTGTACCCCCTCACCTGTGTTTCTTTTTGCCAGGGCTAGCTTAACTCTGTTGGCCATCTTATCAAAGTCAGCTCCTCTGCAGTCCCATATTTTTGCCTTGGAATGGGATGATTTAGATGTAGTGGCCAAATTGAACCATACCATGTGATGATCACTGGCCCCCAGGTGACCTTCTACCTGGAGATCTGTGATCCTTTCTCTGTTAGTCAGTACTATATATATATATATATATATATATATATATATATATATATATATATATATATACATACACACACACATATATATATATATATATACACACACACACATATATATATACATATATATATATATATACATATATATATATATATATATATATACATACACACACATATATATACACACACACACACACACACACACACACACACACACACACACTTGTATGCATGTTAGTATTTTACAGATTGTATATAAATATATAAGTGACACCCAGTGGGGACCACTTGAGTGGTGTAGACAGCACACATAAATTCATAAATGATACAAAGTGAGGACCTTATTAGTGGTATAGACAGCATGAGTATAGAAATACCTTATTTATCACATAAGGTCCTCTCTGCTCATTTCATTTATGCAATAGGCTAGGACCTCAGGGGATAGATTTGTTTTTTTCTATTTTAGACATAAAATTATTTTTACAAGTCTGTTACTTTCTGAACTAGTGTTACTGTGCTTTCCCCCATCCAGATTGCTATAGCCACTGTCATGGACGTGAAGTCAGGATGACAAGCTGACACTGTGATGTGGTAGTTCGTTAGTGCTGCAAAACTGCCACATAAATTACAAACCACTGCTGCAGAAGTTCTGCGGCATATTGTAATCTTGCCGCAGAACTTGGTTCCAGTGTGCTGCAGAAAAGTAGGGGCCTTGGATGCTGTCTGTGCTGTTTAGTGAACTGTGTTTTAGAATAAGCAGACGCTTGAGCTGTTACAGTATTTATTTTATTTATTCATTTATTTCAGTTTCAGAGTAATACCTTTGAACCAAAGGCTCATTTACAAAGGTTCCAGGTCAGTCAATACAATTCAAGGCAAATAGAGTAGAATAACTATGACACTGATTTACATTACATGACATTGCTTTCTGAGGGTTACCTAACATAAAGTGTCATTCCTATACAGGGCTGTTCAGTACAGACAGGTAATTGAGAACAATAAATGATGACACTATCTTCAACTAGGAAGCACAGACATAGACATCATTCCATGAGTGAGGTGCAGTGCTTAGAGAAGTGCTAAGTACTATGTAGGTTCACTATGAGAGGTAGAGAGATAAGCAGCCTGGGTAGGCTTTGTCATTGGGGGGGGTGGCAGAGGGGTTAAGGGTGTAGTGACTGTGGAGTTGAGGGGACTTAGGCTATAGAGAGTTGGTGTGGGAGCTGCCAGGGTAGGCTTTGTCAGGGATGAGGGGTGATGGGTAAGGGCCTGGGGGAGGACAAGTGGGGGGTGCAGGTGGTGAGTGCAGGCAGGGGGATAGGAGAGGGGTGATCTAGAGTAGTGGCGGGTCAGCATTATGTAATAATACACAGGGCTTCTAATCATTCTGTATTTGCCTACATCGCAATGCTGAACTGGGTATTCAATCGCACTGTCTGTACCTTATTGTGAGCTGCTTTACAGGGCTAGCCGGTGGATCTCACTACCTCTGTGTTGCCATGGCTAGAGTGTCATTAGATCTACTTTGCTGTTGTCAGTGAAACAGGGCTCATGGCTGTAGCTGAACTGACTGTGTTCATTGCTGCCCTTGCCCACATTGCATCCCAAAATCTTTGCTTTCCTACCTGGCCATCTTGCCACCTCCCCTTCACTACTCTTGCTCCCCTCCTCTTCCTCCTCTTCATCTAGATCTCCTTGCTCTCCTGCTGCTCACCTCCTCCCTCTTTGTCTGCTCAGCCTTCCCGTTTCCCACTCTGTCCTCAGCTCTTTGTCTTGCTTGACCCCTTAATCACTGCACACTTAATAAAGTGGTTTACCTCTCCTTTCCGCTGGCAGACCACTGCAGTGTGGGGGATCATGAGGGCCATGACCTGTCTCTCCCCCTCTACTCCTTCAGAATTCAAACCATCTTCCAAGGGCCTGCCGATCCACCAAAGCAGGCACAGAGCAAACTAAGCGGAGCTGTGAATGCATCAGGAGCTAAACACACATCAGAACACTGCTGGCAGTGGGTCTATCCTGCACTGCTTGCCTACTGAAGCCCAGCATACACGGGCTGTGTGTACCCACCACCACTTATGCAGCAGCTCCCCTGCCCCCATGCCCACCCTAGGCCAGAATTTGATTTGAAGGGAGGTTTGGTCATGTGACTTGCAACATCTGCAAGGCATTTTATTTTATCTGCCCAGAACTCCATCTGCAGCTTATATGGCTTGGCCTCCAGAGGGCACTGCTGCAGCACTTCTACCTACATAAGGATCACTGCACAGATTTCCCCTCCAGCATAATAGTTCGAAGAACACACATGGCTGCCCCCTCTCACTTATACTAATCCTGGCTACTATTAGTGGGGTGGGGGATAGTACACCCCTAACTGCACCGCTATGTTACCTACCCTGTGCCTTAATCATCTTAATGCAACTTCCTACTACAGCAAGGGGCACTGTTGGCAACCTAAATAATGTGCCCACATATAGCCCACTACTCTTGCTAAGCACACCACATGCCTGTATGCCTAGAACTACTATTGTAACCTAAATATGCACCACTACAACATTGCAAACTCAAACTCATATGTATGGACTTACCCAACAAAAATATGCCTGCAATAAACTGGCTTACTGGAAACACTCACTTAAAAAATTAACATTGATTCTGCTCCTTCTACCAGGGAATGTAAACCCAGACCCTGGCCCCAATGAGCATGATAAAAACAGGGAGTTGGGACATCTTAGGCTTGCAGCAATAAATATATGCAATATCTTTCCTAAACTCCCCCACCTCCAGGCCTGGGTCATGCAGTACAAGCCTGACATAATCTCACTCATGGAGACCTGGCTTTCCCCGAAGCTCCCTGATGCCACCATATCCCTAGATGGCTACAACATTTTCTGGCAGGATAGACTCACAAAACATGGTGGTGGTTGTCTGGTATACCTAAATGATGAAATTGAGGGCCATAGTAACAAAAGAGACACAAATGCTACCCTTACAATTAATAATTGGCAGCCATAACAAGACACTAGTGCTAACCACAGTCTATATTCCCCCAGGAAGACAAGTGGCAGGTGTAGACCTGTTCGTTGAGCACATTAAACTGATCAAACAGTCCTGGGAGTTGGTAGTTGTAGGGGATTTCAACATCAACTGGTTGGTGCAGGATACCACCACCCTAAAAGATGAAATTTCAAGCCTCTACCTCACACAAATGGTAACTCAAACCACCAGAAGAAACTACCACGCTGGTACAAGCTCTCGAATCAACTGGGTACTCACTAACCACCTAGAACATATCGCAGAGGTATCAGTCCTTCCTGACTCATTCAGTGACCACTCCTCAGTGATACTCACATGGACCAATAAGACACTGAAGCACACCTCCAAACTAGCTAAAAGTAGATTAATGCATAAAGAGTTGCTCGATCCCTTTAAGCAATACCTCTGCAGGACTGATTGGACTCCCATTGATAAAGCTGTTGAAACAAACCAGGCCTTTGATTTTGTTCATCTCTACTTTTATCAGTGCCTGTAACATCTTAGCCCCGGCCAAAACTAAGAAAGTCAAAGGGGCTTTCAACCCATGGCTCTCTGTCTCCCTCGTTGAACTCATGAAAAATTAAGACAATCTCTGGCACAGAACAAGAGCCACTGGCAAGCCAAGTGATTATGTCTCTTACAAGGCGGCAAGAAACTTATGTACCAAGTTAATAAGGAAGGCCAAAAGCCACCTATTACAAAGATCTGCTGGATAAGAACTGGGGCAATGGGAAAGGCTTTTGGAAATCCATAAAAACACTGATCAGGTGTGAATCCATAGCGCCACCCAACCTGATCATTACTGCTACTACCACCCTACAGGAACTGAAAGAAATGGCAGATGTGTTCAATGTAGCCTTCACAGACTTAAGCTCTATCTTATCCCCTGAGTGCCTATATACACTGACACCTGAGAATCTAACAAATCAGGGCTGCCCCCCCAAAAAAAAAAAACCCTGGCGATCCATTATTCTATTTCAAACAAATCACCATAACTGACATGATAAAGTATGTAAAGCGAGTCATAGGAAAAACCAGGGTGGGTGGGGATTTGATTGACATGAAGCTGGTAACCCTCATACTTGATGAACTAGCTCTACCCCTAACCTAAATCTTCAATATGTCCCTCAGAAAAGGGGTATTTTCTGACATATGGAAGTCAGCACTTGTTATCCCAGTCCACAAAAGTGGGGACCCAACCAACCTCGCAGTCTATAGGCCCATATTCATTCTGTCAACCCTCTCTAAAGCCCTTGAATAGATCATGTTGGATCACCATCTGAATTCCTAAACAAGTACAACCTCCTGTGTGCACAGCTACATGGGTTCTGTAAAAAGCACAGCACCATGACTGAACTGATTGATTTCACGAACTACCTCTACAGGGCACTAGACAGTGGTATAGCTGGCACGGGGTCATAATGTAACACGGTAGAATGTAGTGCAGCAGAATGGCGTTGCACGATTACTTTTTATTTAGTGTTCTATGGGGGGCAGAGGTCCGGGTTTCACCATAATGCCGTACGCTATTAAGAATACGACATTATGACCTGGTGCGGTATAGCTGTGGGGTCTATATTCTTAGACCTCACTAAAGCTTTTGGCACAGTAAACCACCAGCTCCTTCTCTCTAAGCTCCTCACCCTTGGTCTGTCCCCCAAGACTGTTATCTGGTTTGGGAGCCATCTCTCCCAAAGAATACGGTCTGTGAAATTAAATGGAATGCTCTCTGACCCAAAGGCAGTGATCCTTGGAGTCTCTCAAGAGTCTATTCTTGGCCCCTTGCTATTCAGCCTGTTCATAAACATGCTACCTTCTGCTTGCCCTGCAAATATGCTGCTTTACACTGATAATGTGATAATCTTTTGTGGTGACAACCAACTGTCCCAAACAACAGCGGCACTGCAGGACAACTTCCTAAAACTTTAACACTGGTTTCTCCAGAACGGACTTCTTCTAAATTAAGAGAAGTCAAAAGACATGCTGTTTTCTATGCCCCAGTCAAAGATTAAAGCTGGCTCCCTGACTGTCCTCAGCCAAAATGGGGAAGTACTGAAGCAGATCAACACCTTTAAATACTTAGGAGTGTATGTGGATGACACCCTATCCTTCACCTCACACATAGATCACATTGTTAAAACTGCAAACATAAAACTTGGCCTACTATATAGACACAGGCATGCACTGACCCCTAATGCACTACGGCTCATAACCAGCAATTCCATGCTGTCCGCTATTGACTACGAACTGGTAATATATAGCGCAGGAACTGACACTGCCCTTACCAGGATTAAAGTTCTGTTAAACAAGGCCTGTAGATTGGTAATAGGGGGCGATAACTTGACCCATACTTCCAGCCTGTACACCCAAAACATGGTGGCTCCCACTTCACCCAAGGTCCAAATACCAGGTTTGCCTACAAGGTAAGAAGGCCTTACTCGGACTTACCCCTGACTCTACAGTGGGAATTTTCCAGCACACCCAAACCACACAAAACATGAAAAGCAAAGCTAATCATGCACTCAAGGTCCCTTCTAAACATAAATCCCTTGCCCAGAGATCACTATCCTTCAGAGGACCTCTGTGGTTCAATGATCTTCCCATCACCCTCACTGACACTGAAAGACTAAGCTCCTTTAAAAAAGAGCTCAAACAATTCCTTTCCTCTGTAATCAGCTGTGGCTGCAACACATACTAAACAACTGGAACCTGCCATTCTCACACCACTACTCAAACTGAGCAATTACTTCACTAGGAGCCCTGCAACCTGCATGCATAGAGCTACTCCACCCCATTCTGCACCCAACAAGGCCATCTTGGCAGTCCCCTCCCTCCCCTCTCCCTCTCCTCCCCTCCCCTGCTTCTCCTTCTCCCTCTTTCTCTCTCTCTCTCTCTCTCTCTCTCTCTCTCTCTCTCTGTCACTCCTGTCACTCCTTTAAGACTTCTACCAAGCCCACTGTCAGCACCCTGTTTCTTTCCTGCCTGCTACTCAATCTGAGCAATGTCTTCACTCAGAGCCCTGAAACCTCTGTGACCAGACCAATTCTCTCCCCCTTCTTACATCCCAACAAGGCCTCCATGTGGTCACTTCCATCTCTCTCCTTTCACCAGTCACCTGTATTTCCCCATGACTTGACCAACTTTGTCACCCTCCTATTCACTTAGCTACGTTACCTGTATAGGTCTACTCAACATGCTTTGTACTGCACTTGATGTGCTGCTGTATTTAAATCATAATTATGGACTGCACTTGTATAGAACTATATGTGTATTAATGTAATTGCCTACTCAAACTTATGTGTCCCTTTTGTGTTGTCTGTTTGACTTGGAACCTTTGCAAATGAGCGTCCGGCTCAAAGGTATTAATCCGAATCTTAAATAAATAAATATTTCATATAAGTTCTGTATTTCTCCTCTCCATTATTTATTACTGTCACTTTTCTGAAAATGGTATTTACTCACGTGGTAAAGGTGATTATCCCTGCAACTTTTCCAATGCTCCTATATTCCTCACAAGTGGGTAATCCTCCATCCATCCTATTAGCTGATGCACGATCGTAAATTTTGGTTGGCTAGAGGCCAATCCCCCAGCCACGACAATACTACCCAGTTAGAAACTTAACTAGCGGAGAAAAGATCAAACAAACAAACCACCACACAGAAGGAAGGGACAATAGCTGGAATACCAATAAATAACAAGCGATAAATCCCCAACAGTAATATGAATACATTCACTGGAATAAATATGAAAATCTCACAGAAAAGGAGGTAGAAGTCATAGTAAAAACCATCCTCTGGAGCAACATGAATAACATCGAGGACATGTACAGTAGAAACAAACATTGTACAACATAAATCAAAGGCAAGGTAAGAGAAAGTCCAATCCTTGCACCAAGCAATTTTCACATGGTTCAGGCTGCCCGGATACCTGGTTCATTTGCAAGCAGGAGGGTTGGATCACTGGAAAGGTTTCAGGGGATAATCACCTTTACCAGTTCAGTAAATACCATTATCCTCTGCAACCTTTCCAGTGCTCCTATATTCCTCACAAGTGAGTATTTTGTAGCAGTACCATGAAAAAGCCCTGGGTGGGCAGTAGAATAATATATTTCCCTGCACCTGAAGCACAGCTACTTATACATATCCCCACCAGCTGATGGTATGGTCAGCCTGGAATGGTGACCAAATGTAAGCACAGAGGCCCAAACAGCGGCAGTGCAGATATCCTGCACCAATGGTCCCCCTGTCCACTAATATGTCTGACCTTGCCCTGGAGAAATGTGTCCTGAAACCTGTTGGGGGCCAAAACCCCCTGAACAGATTGAGAGAATGCCATAACAGAGAGACCATAGCGAGCAGATGCGGGGTCATCTCTGGGCTGCCGCAGTCTGCAAGTAGAACATGTATGTGAATATCCCGTGCCACCTGGAATGTGGATACAACCAACAGAACCAAGGGTTGGACTATCCCGAGAGACGCCTTGCCCATATGTACTGAGAAGAAACAGCCCATGGCAGGACAATGCCTGCAACTGTTCACTCTTCTAGCTGAAACATAGACATAAGTATGACCATTCTGACAGGTATCCCAAAGGAATCCTGGACTGAAAACATATGTGTACAGACCATCCTGAACCAGCTGGATCTTCCCCAGCTGGCAGGCCTATGTATCATGGGGTGATGCAATCTGCCCTGCCCTTAATAGACAAATGACATCTGAGATGAACCAATGTGTTCCGGCCCAGTAAGAGATCCACATCCTGCAGAGATACCTGAAGCCTGTACCTTCAAGGAGGAGTAAGCCAGACCATTGTCCACTTCATTGTAGAGAAAACCTAAGCTTTGATGAAAACCTGCCATCAAGAAGAATAGACCTTGAGCTGTACACCACATAAGCAGATGTGCAAATGTGTCTGAAAGATTTCATAGGAGATTGTCTGCCAGGTGTCAAGGGTTTGCCCACCACTCTGGGTAGGTACCCCTTTTTCAGCCATCTTTGCCTTGCAGCATCCATGCCATCGGCTGGAGAAATTTGGGATTGCAGTAAAGAATTGGCCCCTTGCTGAGGAGATGTGGAGGATTGTGGAAAACTTCATGGGCTGTCAATCAACATTGCCCAGAGTACAGAACACCATGAACTCATGCCAACCAGGAGCCATCATCAATGGTGGGATCTTTGTGGCCCTGATTGTTAAAGGCCCTTTTGCACACATTGGCAAAAATGGAGAAAATACAGCCGTATGTAACATGCCCAGCACGCCATTGGATCAGCTCCATCAGTCTGATGGACGGGAAAGTGGGAGCGAAAACAAGGCAGTGGAGTGGCGTAGTGGGATACCATCAGGTCCATTGGAAAAAGGGACCCACATTTTGGGAGAGAGAGAGAGAGATTTGAAAACATTTAAGAGTAAAGCTTCCATTCTGCCTGTTCTAGTTACCCTCAATGGAGCCAATCAATATGTAAAGTCAGCCTGCCGGTCAGGCAAATTGCCAAGATCGACACTCTGTGTCATTGCTGCCCATTGCAAGATTTGTAGATCCTGCTGGATCAAAAGCTTGGTTCAAGCTCCTCCTTACATGTTTATGTATGCCATGGCAACCCGGTTAACAGCCCTGCCCAGTGCCACCCAACCCACAACCTGAGGAGCAAGGATAGGGAGTTTTGCGCACTGCTCCTTTGTCCAGGCTGGTCCTGGGCAGCCAGACTTCTGAGAGTGACAGTCTTATTTGAGTGAGGTGCTGGTCTACTGCAACTCCCCAATCAGCGAGACTCGCATCTGCTGTAATTTGTTGCCATTGCTAACAACATGCCCCTTGAGAGGAGTTGTCTGGTTACCATCACTTGAGACCATGCAGAAGCTCAGAGCCCAAGTTACCGCAGTAAGAACTCAGTGCCAAATGACCCCAGCATCCAGCATACACTTCTGGATTGGGCATTGGAGAAGCCGACTCCCCTAGCACCTTCTGTATCCTTGACACCATGAGCCCCAGCAGCTGCAGGTGTAACCACATGATCCTGTAATGATGAGTTGTTACCGGCCCAAGGAGTCATGATATGTTGGGAGATCTGCTATTTTGACCCATGACCCTGCTTTACGGAGGGCTACGGCAATGCCTACCAGTGCTTAGTGAGTACCCGTGGGGCTGAAGCCAGTCTGAATGGGACACAGAGACTTAAGAATGCTGGCCACTGACCGTTGATGGGTGTGGTGCCTGAGTTTACTCTGGACATCGACTGCAGATGCTCCCTTCCCCGAAAGGGCATAGATCACACACAGTGCCTCCCGCACGTGGAGCTCTGGCATTGTGGCACCACATTCTAGACATGCAGGCATGACAAGGGCTGAGGGACACTCAGGAAGCTGAAAGGAGGAGATCAGGCTGGATGATTGAGTGACTTGAGAACCAACTCCAGGAGGAATCTGTGCTCTTGGGAATCCTTAGAATACACCCCCGTCTCCCAAATGTGATGTGGTGCAGCTACCATGGCTTGACTTTGGATAGATGGAACACAGTGTTTTGAACTCCCTCTGCCTTACCATGTACCAGGGCATCGAGGACATTATCAGTCCATAGGAATTGTATGTTGTGTTCTCAAAAGAGGTGGTGGGGAAGGTTAAGGAGAAAAAGATAGCATTCAGGAAGTATAATGAATCACAGAAAGAGAAGGGCAGAGAACTATCAGTTGAAGCAGAAGGAGAAGGAAGCGAGGAAGGCAGTCAGAATGGCAAAGGCCCAAACCGAGGAAAAGATAGCCAACTCAGTTAACAAGTGGCATAAAACCTTTTATAGGTACATTAGGGAGTGAAGAAGGACCAAGGGAGGAAGGGATAGTGAGGCTTAATAAAGGGGTGGGAATGGGGTGGGCAGAGAGTGACAGTAAAAAGGCAGAGATTCTGAACAAATACATTTGCTCAGTATTCACAAAAGAAGAGGAGAGGGAGATACCTAAACCAAACAAGGAGGAAGAGGAGGTACCTAATACAATTAACAAAAGCACTCTGGATAGTGAGGTCGATACCAGTCCATTCACAGAAGAAAGGGTCCTGCAAGAACTACTAAAACTCAAGGTGGACAAAGCAATGGGACCTGATGGGATTCACCACAGAATTCTAAAAGAACTAAGGGGAGGAGAAATAGTGACACCACTGACTACCCTTTTTAACAAATCATGGGAGCGTGGTGTGGTACCTGAGGACTAGAGGAGGGTGGATGTGATTCCCTTCAAAAAAGTGGGAGCAAGGCAGAGGCAGGAAACTACAGACTTGTTAGTTTGACCTCAGTGGTAGGGAAAATGATGGAATCACTTCTGAAAGAAAGATCTGTTGAGTAACTAGAGGCCAGCGGGGCACAGGACCCAAGGCAGCATGGATTCAAAGTGGGGAGGTCATGCCAGATGAATCTAATCGATTTCTTTGACTAACTGAACACAGTAGTAGACCAGGGAGGGGCTGTGGATATGGCATACCTAGACTTTAGCAAGGCATTTGACACAATCCCACACAAAAGATTAATAAACAAGTTAGTCTGCTTGGGAGTGGGTCCCAGGGTGGTAGACTGGGTTAAAAAATTAGCTGGAAAACAGGATGCAGAGGGTAATAGTAAACAGAGTCCACTTCAAAGAAAGTAGGGTTACTAACGGGGTACTGCAGGGTTCAGCACTGGGACCAGGCCTCTTTAATGTCTTTATAGGTGACATTGTGGAGGGGCTGGAAGGAAAAGTATGCCTCTTTGTAGATGACAAAAGATCTGCGACAGGGCTGATACACAAGGTGGGGGGGGTGGAAAGGATGAGAAGGGATTTGTCAAGGTTGGAGGAATGGTCAAAAGTATGGCAGCTTAGATTCAATAAGAACTGCAAAGTAATGTGCCTGGGAAACAAAAACCCAGGGGAAGAGTACACATTGGAGGCGGAGGTACTAACAGCAACAAAAATGGAAAGAGACCTGGGGGTAGTCATATCAGACAACCTAAAGGTAGGCAAGCAATGTGAGAAGGCAGTAAGGAGGGCTGGGGGGATACTGGGATGCATAGGGAGAGGCATCACCAGTAGAAAACAGGCCGTTGTAATCCCTCTGTACAGACAGTTGGTGAGGACCCATCTGGAGTACTGCGTCCAGTTCTGGAGACCCCATCTCCACAAGAACTTCGACAGGATGGTGGCAGTACAGAGAAGGGCAACTAAAATGGTGCAGGGTCTGCAAGAGAAGCCATACGAAGAGAGAGACTAAAGGAGTCTTAATATGTATAGCCTCAAAGAAATGAGGGAGAGGGGAGACATGATAGAAACTTTCAAGTACCTCAAAGGAATCAACAATGTTCAAAAGGGTAGCATCTTTCAGAAAAAGAGATGTGCAAGAATAAGGGGCACAATTTGAAAATAGATGGGGGATGGCTCAGGGCAATGTGAGGAAATATTTTTTCATAGAGAGGGTGGTGGATGCATGGAATGGACTTTTTGAGGAGCAAGTGGGGTCAAAAACAGTGGGGAATTCAAGAATGCATGAGACAAAAACATAAAGTATGTCTAGTGGGGGGTAGAAGGCAGTAGGCTGTTGGTTAACTACAATCTTCAGCTTATCCAACAGGTATGGAAATGGGCAGACTGGGTGAGCCAAGTGTTCCTTATCTGCTGTCAAATTCTATGTTTCTATGTAATACTATGGTATATGCACGGGGCATGAATTCCTGGGCTCACCTGCCCATTGTGGCTTGGAGCCATGGTTCCACAAACTGGCAGGTCTGCTATCATCACCAGGTGAATGCACTGCATCCTCCAGAACCCAGGCCACCCTCTTCATATGGTACCCAGTAGGACCCTGTTGTAATGGGATTAGCCCGTCATGGAAACCATTTTGGACTTCCTTCATGGGGCAGGCAGACTGCACAATGCAGGACATGTGTTACCTGGTGGATGCCGCCTCAGACATCCCTGTGAGATCTTAGGTGATTTGGTGCCTTTCCCAGCCAAAAAGCTCATGAGGCTTCCCTCTTGTGAGATCTGGCCTATGATCTCCACAGAGCCTCTGAGCCTCACCCCATTGTCCATCTGCCTGCTCTGTGAGCCTCTGACGAGGTTGGTGGGGGTTACCAGCGATGGGGCAGCCACCAGATATCTCCAGGCCATCAGTTTTATATGGAGCTTGTTTCTTGGTCCATCCTGAGCCCTTTGAATCTCAAGAGAGCTGTCATATTGCTCCCTAAGACTCCAAATGGGAAGGAAGATGGCAAAGGTCTCAGGGATTTGTGGGGGAGTCATGACAGCTAGAGAAGTCTCCTGTAATGATGCGAAAGTGCCCTGTATCCCTACAAAGGAAGACAATGGCTGTCATCAATGCTTGCCCATCCAGGTGAGACAGAGGAGTCAATGGAGCCTCGGCCAGTCCTGCCAGCCCCAGCCAACAGAGCAACCACAAGCAGACTTCCAGCCTAATTCCAGGTACTCCTTTACAAAGTGGCTGCTGCTGCTTATCCAGACAAAGGCCTGTTCATTAAGCTTTAGGGACTGTATTCAGTGGGGTCCCCACTCATGACGGATACTGCCCAATACTGCCTGGTTCTGCAGATAAAACTATGCCAGTGACTAGCTCCCAGCTGGCTCACTGCTGTTACAGCTCTTGCCCGCTAGCCCCTTTATTCCACAGAGTGCCCAATTCCCCTTGAACTTAATGCACTGCAGCTAATGCCCCAGGTGTGGATGCTACAAGAGGGTGCACTCCAAGGCACAGCCAGAGCTGGGGATGCTACTGGAGGGTCCCAAACCAGAGCAGGGGGTGCCAGCGAGACACTACTGGAGGGTCTAGCTCCACCGATTCACTGTTCTTGCAGTGTGATCCAGTTTATTTTTTTTGCCTTGAAATGCTTGCAGAAAGTTAGGAGAACATCCTAAGGTTAACATGCACTTACCTCTGTCGACATGCTATTATGAGAGTAGGAAAGGTAAAGGAAAAGTAACATTTTGTTAGAAAATTACCTGAGAGTTTGGAAGCGATCAGTGATCATGATGTAGCCTCTTTGGGATCCATGAAGTAAACTAAATAGTATTGTCATGGCTGGGGGATTGGCCTCTAGCTGACCAAAATTTACGATCGTGCATCAGCCAATAGGATGGATGGAGGATTACCCACTTGTGACGACTATAGGAGCACTGGAAAGGTTGCAGTGGATAACAGGATCTTTGTTCCTTTAGAGATCACCAGCTGCTATTATGTATTTACCATCTAATGGCATAATACTCCTTTTGCGGCATCACAGACATTTCCATGGCAACAGAATGTGACATCATAACAAAAGATTATGACATAAAGGAGATAGGAAATGGTTTGGTGATGTTATTAATTGTTAAATAAATAATATATATTAGACAATTGTCTCCATGTATATTTTTTGGATTGTATGTATCTTTTAAATGCATATGTGTGTGCTTCTTCTAAAGTTAAACCAGATCAGCTTGACAGTTTATCTATTTATTTATTATAAATTTGGAGTCAGTGCGTGTCAGGCTTTGAAATGCTTACATCACTCACTCCCAATTCAATGTGTAGCCTGCACTGTCTGGACTGGCTGTAGGTTAAGATCCAGAGAAGGAAATGACAGTGCTAGGGAAGGAGCTGGTATGATCGGCGATAGTAGATGTAATGCCCAGTGGGAACCCACCGTGCCTTCACTGCATTCATTTAATAAACAAAAAACAGTAACTTTGTCCTAAATCTTGCGTGACTGGCACAACCCACTCTACTCCTCAGCCGGCTGCCTTGTCGTGTCTCTCATACTGTCTATTTTAGTTTTGTAAAACATATTACTTACTTTGTCTGCTCTATTTCCCGATGTCCAGTGGCTTCCCCTACACCCTTTAGTTGTATATTTCATCTTCCCAAAAGTAATATCGAGCCATACAGTTTGATGACTGGCCCAGCCCTTCTCTCTCATTCTCACATAGCCACTGACTAACAAATGCAAATTTCAAAGATATGCTTCGTGGTTTGCATTTGTTAGTTGGTGGCAGGCCAAGGAGGAGATACGAGGGTTGTGACGACACCAAACTGTGTGACTCAGTATTGCATCTGGGACAATAAAATATACAACTAAAGGGTCTAGGGGGGAACCACTGGACACCATGAAATAGAGCAAACAAAATAAGTAATATGTGTTACAAAACAAAAAGACAGCCTGAAAGATGAGACAAGGCAGTAGGCTGAGAAGAAGAGAGGAATGTTGTGATGTCAACAAACTATGGCTCAATATTACTTTTGGTACAAGGAAATATATGGCTAAAGGGTGTAGAAAGGATCACTGTACATCAGGAAATAGAGCAAAAAAAGTAAGGGATATGTTGTTTTACAAACAATCAAGGTTGAATGGGGACATTATCTTAGTTTTTTGCGTACTCAAAGGTATCAAAAAGATTGCAAAACACAGAAATGCCTTGTGCATGATATTGTAAAAAGCACAAAAGCGGAACACAAAGTTTGTGCATTGCTTGTGCCCAACACAGAGGTTGCTATATTGAGTCAGATAGCACACTGGCACTGTCCGACTATATATCAGTCTGTATTGGCACAATGCTAACTCAAGTTGCAGTGCTCCAACATGGGTCTGAGCTGCAGCCAGTCTTTATGGAATTGTACCCCTAAACCAAATAGTACCAGGAGCTGCAATGCAGTATTCAGCTGCAAAATGCAAATGAGCCTAATAGGCATGCATGGCACTAAGAGGCAATTAGCATGCCATTATGGGCCCATATGCATTGGAAGTGGCAGCCTGTTTGCACCCATCCTGACATCATCCCTGGTGGCTAGCGGCACCCCCCCCCACCCTCTGATCCTCCACTCTGTGTAGTGTGATGGATTCTCTGGTGTCTAGTGGCACCTCTCTACCTGCCGAGCCCTCATCCCATAGACACCATCTATCAATGGTGGCTAGCGGCACCCCAGTGAACAACTGTCCCATTGCTCAGAGGTCACTGTTGACAAATCCCACCTCCCGCACACTTGTACCAGTGATGGCAGGATGTACTCTAGTGATTACAGGCACTCCCCCTGAATACCTGTCTCGTAGATTGCTATGTGGTCCCAGGTGTCCTGTAGCGCCACCATCCCTGCTCACCCATCTGAGTGAGTAGTCCCTCAGCCCTGGTGTCTGGTGGCACCCCCCAAAGTTCCTGGCCCATGTCCCCTGTACAATCCTTGGTGCCCACTGGTACCCTGTCCCCAACCCACTGAATGCCGGGTGATAGACACACCAGTGCACAGTAGCAGTCCCAGGCCCCCCCCCACCTGCCTTGCCCACACCCAGTGCAACACCCAACCCAACCCTCCCTTGACTGGGCAGGATGGGAACATGTGGCACATCCCTCTACTGCAACCTGCACAGTCATCCTCTCACCTCCTTCACTGACCACCATATGAGCTGCAGTGAGTGCTTGTATCATGTGTGTGCGTGTGTAGGGGGGACCACTTGTTAACAGTGACCATCTTCTCAGCAATGGGACAGTTATTCGGGGACAGGGGTGCCGCTGGACACCAATGAAGGTTGTCATCTATGGGATGGGGGATCAGAGAGTGGGGGTGCCACTAGACACCAGGGCAGACAGTCATAGTACCAGAACAGGAGACAAGACTGGAGGGTGGGGGTGCAAGTAGACACCAGTGAGGACTTGAACTGTAGCAGGATAGGGGCTCAATAGGTGAAGGGGAACCACTAGACACTAGGGCAGACAGTTACAGTATCAGAATGGGAGATCAGAGGGTTGGAGGTGCCACTAAACCCAGAGTTTGGTGATGCTCACCCAGACACGTGAATGGGAGGTGGGGGGAGCCACTGGACACCATAGCTATGGTGATGATCACCTGGAGAGGTGATCGGGGGGTAAGGGGCATTAGACATCAGTGACTGCATTTCATTTCCCAGGATGGGAGGAATGTGGTGAGTGCAGCTAGATACCAGGGTATCCTTTGTTTCACCGGACAGAGGTTCAGAAGTTGGGGGGGGCAGGTGGCTGCAGTACAGCCATCTTGCCACTAGGCCTTTGCACCCAGTTATGGCTAGGTTTGCAAAGGCGGTAAATAGCACCCCTTTAGGTGCCATTTACCACTGACACAAACCTCTGAAATTGCCACGACCTCCATATGTGGGGAGGGGACCCTCATTTGCATGGGCTCCACATTATGTTAGCTCTTGGGTGCTAAGAGGTTAAGACTACACAACAAGGGTCTCTGAATGTAGACCCCACCCACAAACCAAGTGCAAAATCCAGTTAACACAGGTTAACAACCCTTAGCACCTACTGTATGCTAACTTGTGAACATCTGGCCCCTGATCTAGTGTCGTTCAGCAGAACTCGCAGACGCACCCTGAAGCTTAGTACGATCAGCGCCAGTAGAATAAGCATGATCATGTGCTTCTTCACAGTAATACAATATAAGTGACTTGTCAGCACACGGTGATCCTCTGTGGTTAAGTCTGTCAGTCACGTCATCAGAGGGCTGACCGCAGGGGACACTGGGACATGTAGTAGGTAAACATGGCAGACAGAGAGCTGTAGGATAAACCAGATAACAAATTAAATTACAAAATATTAAGTACATTAAAAAACATTTCCTTTCCCTGTGTTTTTCTTAATCGGGACCTAAAGGTTCTGCAGCATTATTACAGAGGAGGTGAGGATTCCCCTTTAAAGGTGGTTTGCTAACTTATAAGGAGGCAGTATAGCACAGTGGTTTAGGGATCTGATCTGCAAACCCAGAGACCTGGGTTTGAATCCCATAGCCCCCACTTGCATACTGTGTGACCCCAAGCAAGTCATTTGACTTCCTTGTGCTCCCAGGTCACACCTGGAAACAAGCTTCAGCTTAGTGTGCCTTTCCTAGTGAAACAATTTCCCCTTTAGCTTTCCCTGAGGCCTACATGGGTTGGGTCCTGGTTACCTGTTAGATGTCCTTTACCCTTATGTGTTGTCACCCTCTCTTTGCTCCACCGAGATGGGCCTCTTAGCTGTACTTAGGGCCGAGATAAAAATCTTGGGAAACTGGGCCTTTGAGGTTGGCACGCCCGGTTTTATGGAATGAGCACCCCAGGGCTCTCAGACAGGCCTCTATTATTGCAATCTTTAAAGATGTGTCTGATGACCTATTTGTTCAATCAGACCTATGGGGAGCAAACTCTCTTCTTTAGGCCCCTCCCAGCACAGTTTTTATAAGTTGTATGTGTTTTATCTGCTGAGTTATGATAATTACATGCTTGTTTATTTATTAATCGATTGTAATTTGTAAAGCACCCTAGGCCTCCAGGGAAGGGTGCTGCTTGAAATAAAACCTACCACTTCTCTCAGAAGGTGAACAACCTGAGGAACAGCCTACAAGTGTAGAAAGCACTCACAAGTATCTGAACTCATATGCATTCCCACTGTGATATACTGTATGACTGCATGTATGTCTTTATTCTCTGATAGAGCATAGTGTTTACCCTGTAATGAATTTTGTTTTCTTTCTTTTTTTCTAAACTTCAATAAAAATTAACTGCAAAAAAAGGTATAGACAGTAGGTATGAAGACAATACAAGTCTTTAAGGTAGTATAAGTTTGAAGAGATTTTAGATTTCTGAGGGCATTACAGGGTACCATGGATTGTAGAGTTGCTCAGATTTTGGAAGACAAATACAGAATCATTGGATTCCAATCCATTTTTAGGATTTCAGTTTTATGGCCAAAAAAACAAACAAAAAAAAAAAAACAATTCCAGAAACCATTCTGAGATGCAGAATCAGAATCCAGTTTTGCATCTGAATGTAGTTCTGTAAAAAAAACTTCTAATTTCCTCATACCTTATACAGCTGGTGCCACTGGGTGCCAGCTGGGAGAAGTCTCAGGGCTACTGGTGGAAGGGCTTTTGGACAGTGGACACCTATGTGGCTGGGGACTGGGAGAAGGAGTCATCTTTTATGGACTGGCTGCTAGTTGGCAGTAGCACTGACAAATTTAGACAATAAATGGGACTTGGGTGGACAGAGTGGAACACCGGCCAACAACCTTTATGCTGCTTCAGCCCCTAGGAACCCCAGCCAGCTGGTAGGGGAAGGGCATCGAGGGTGGGAGGAGGATTTTTATGAGAGTTACTGGATTGGGGGAGGTTTTACTTTATGGTTAAATGGCATCAGATGCAGAATCAAAACTTCTGATTCCACCTCATATCTCATTCCTATGCTTCAATCTGAGGCAAAATAGAATCACAATCAGAATCAGAAGCTGTTTGGACTATAGGTTAAGTGACTGGCTGAAAGTCTCATAGTATAAAAATAGTTTAAAAAGAACACTAACAAATTAACAGTATATAAAAAACATAAACTCCATGTCAGACATTAGTGGCATAGACTAGTTCTCTTTCACACAATGCTATACCCACACAGCCACAACAATTGCTTCAATTAATGTTAACATTTTGTAAAGATCTTCTCCAGATTTAGGCCTTTTGTACCAGATTTCTTTTTAGCTTAAGTGTCATGGGGTTGAGAAAGTTAATTATCTAGTAACATAGATCCCAAGCTTGCAACACACTGAATGCACACAGCAGCATTAAAAATACTACATTTGGATTCAAAATCTGTAGGAGAAAGCCTCCTCCCACACGCAAACACATGATGTAGTATCTATGTGTTGGTATACATTCAATAACTGCAGTTACGTACATTTCTTAGTCTGTAAGTTCAGTTTCTGTTAGACAAAACTTTAAAAATGCAGTAAAAACAAAGAATGCACTAAACATATGCAGCAAGTAATGGATCTCTGTAGAAATGCAACCCGACCAAGCACAGTACTTAGAAAACTAGCCACACAAAAATACAAGCTAAGTGACCTTTTAAAATTATTCCTAACTTAATAAAAACTTTTCTGAGTTAAACATTTTCACAAAACTGTAGATAAAGATACCCGAAAATCTCTGCAGAATCTTTTCTCTAGACGGGTCTAATAAAGCAGCTTCCAGTACAAGTCTCACAAAGCAGCTCTAACTGCCCCAGGCTATGTTTTCAAAGTAGCAGTGAACTAGGAAGTACCTCACTCTGGCAGTATCATATCCTGCCAGGAAGTCAAGTGGTTATAGCAAATTCATTTTTTTTTTTTCTGAGTAGATTTTAAGGTAACAGATAAGTGCAATCTGTTAGTTTTTCAAGATATTCCAAATTATTTATACAAAAAAAATGTGGGTCATAAGGATGATTACACAAGGGTATATCTTAGAGGACTGGCTTTGTTTTACCATTTACTTACCTAGGATTGTCAAATTGTAAGATGAAGGGTCTCATTTGCAGTGAAGTCCTGCTTTTTCTGCTCAATTTTTCAGAAATTGATTGGAGCCTAGGGAGACCAAATATGGTCACAGATAAACACAGAAGTTATTGTGGCAGGCCTGAAATATTTAAGCAATAAGGAATGATCAGGGGTTGCATTAACTGTATGTAAATCACACCCTTGTGTGTAATGTGGCACAAAGTGAATCAGAGTGCCAGATGCCCTAAGGGAGTGACTAACATATGGATAATGCAACCCCTAGGGTACCTTATTGCTTTTTTTAGCAATATGAATAAAAAAATATTCAAACTAGCTGTTTAATTTTTTTTTCAGCTTATGGATGTTCAAAGATATCTGTGCTACTGCAGGGGTGTGAGACCATGCCAAGAATGGCTACGCAGTTGGCAAAAATTTATGTCAGCTCATGACATTATGCTGACCTCGGTATTGGCTAGCCAGTGAGTTTGTCCAACTAGGAAAATAAAAAAGAAATGTCAGTTTAGCGTGACTGTGGTTAAGTTTAATGATCTAGATGTGACTCATGAGCTGTAAAAAAAAAAAAAATCACACTGTTGCCATGGCAACAGTAACTGAGTAAGTATGCCATCACCGTGGGGACAGTTGCATTAAGAGCAAAGAAAAGGGATGACAACATTGTTTCTATGATGGTTGTCATGGCAACAGCCAGTGGGTCTTAATGAGTTCTTTTACACTGTGCATGCTCTACCCCCTGCAACACCACCCTCCCCATCTTAGCCAACTACCGTCCCTGCAGCTGGACCAGCCTCCTTACCACCCTCAATGTAGCTGAGCCAGCACCGTACACCTCAAGCACCCTCCAGCCCCAAAACTCCCTTCAACTGGACCAGCCCAAAGTCCAGCAATCCTACAGCCGATCACACTCTCTGTAGGTGGAACCCTCCATTCTGGCTGGCTACCCTCCCCATCACAACATTCCCCTTTCAGACCCCTGACCAGGCTGCCTGCTTGAACTTTTCTAGGTCAGTATCATTGCTGGTAGAGTGTTGGCTGGTGACCCTACCCCAGTTGGAAAACTGTATTGATGGATAAAGCAGCTCAGCTTCAACAGAGTTTACCCCATGATGTCAAATTAGGGATATGTGCAGCATGCAGTAGTCCCTGGAAGTAAAATAACGTTGTAGTTATCTTTTCCTTCCTATATGTAAGTTTGTTATACTGTATATTTTGTTTATCTTTGATCCTTGATAGCTGGCCACTATCAGGGTAGTCTTCAATCTAGATTGTGTTCTGAAATCCCACCCCCCAAAAGAATGTGGCATGCTGGTATATAGAGATCACCATAAGAAGTATTACATGAGGGTTTGCTTTTAAATAAGAGTAAAAGAAGCTGTCCAAGGGGTATAATCTGCCAGCTAACAAATGAATAAAGTTCTCCTTGCTGTAGAAACTCTCAGCATGGCAGTTTGGTTATGTAATGGGAGGATGCAACCCCACCCCCCAAGTACAAGTGTAACAAAGTGCTGAGCAGTAAATCCAGGCAAATATACCTGTGCTAAATAGTTTGCTGTTTGCAGGCTGCTGCTGATTTTAGGAAATAGTTGAGACTATATTTCTATGAAACAAAACATGATATAAGGAAGCATTTGATAGCTTTAGAAAAAGAGATGTGTATAAACTACAAAAGTAAATGCAGGATAATAGTTAAAGGTTGAGTTCATCTCTAGAAAAATCTATGCTTTTTAAAGGTAGTTTGTACCTGGAAGCTGGGAGTTCAGAAGCTCCTGGGGATGTGTTTCTGCTGCTGCTATCTCAGCAGCTGCAGCCATTTTAGAAAGATGTTCCTTAGGGAAGGGCTGGCCCTTAATTGCATTAGTATATAGGGAAGGCTTGGTTCTTGTCCTGCCAGAAAGTGATTAGTTTAAAGGGATGACATTTCTGAAAAGGTTATTTGTTTGTATGTTCTTATGTTTATGCTTTTGTAAGGGGCTTAGCATTGTGTAAATAATTGCCCCTATATGTATCCTGTATATTTCTTTGAAAATAATGCAGTTGTGTGAATTATAAATCTGGTATTTCTTTAATTGTTTAATAGAACATGACTGATAAATCATGTGACACCTGAGCTGTGTATAAGGGATGCTCAGGTAACCTACAGTTAGATTTACTTTTGGCTGAGTAGCAGAGAGGAACCTCAGGGAGAAGCAGTGTGGAGCCAGAGAAGCAGCCAAACGTGAGAGAGACATGCAGTGTTGAAGTACTGAGATCCTGGTTACCCAAAGGTGAAGGTGAGGCAAGCTTAAGGTGGAGCTCAGGTTGAAAGTCCTGTAAAGCCTAAAAGCAAGGAGGAGTCATTGTGGCCTGGGATTGGCCCTGGACCTCCAAAGGTCAGGTTTGGGCTACCTGGATGCTAGAAGCTGCTCACTTGGAATTTACCAAAGGGAGAGGACTCAGACTGGTGAAGCTGCAGAGGCCTGAGTGGGCAGATACTCAGACTGCAGAGGAACTTGCAGAAACCCAGGGGGTATTGGCAGGGTGACCATACCGTGTGATGGGTTCAGTTTCTGGTCTCTAGAGGGCATTGTAAGGTCCAACTGCAGTGTTCTAGTGAGAGGTCTCCTAGCTAAACTCCCAGCCCATACTCTTTATTATTTTTCTTATAATAACCTGACAAAAGTTAACATCTGAAGATGCCATCTGTACAAACCTGGCAATAAAACAGCACCTCAGGGTGTTTCACACAATATTTTATGATTCCTGCTGTCTTCCTGAATTGAACTCCACGACAGTAGAGGTGATGTGAACTGTGGAAAGAGCAAGGGTGTTGTAGGGTACTGAGGGTGTTAGGGGAGCTGTGGGGTGAGAGGGCCTAGAAGAAGGAGGTGGTGAGGGGGCTTCGCGTTGGGCTGTGGATAGAGAAGTTACTTTGGCAGGAGTTGCGAGGAATGTGGAGGGACAGTAGCAGTGTCAGGAGCCATGAAAAGAGATGGGGCTAGTATCTGGGGCTGTATAAGAAGGGTTAGCTAGTGCCAGGCAACAAAGGGAAGAGAAGGGGATTAGTGTCTGGGGCTGTGCAAGCCCATGAATGGAAAGTGTCTGGACAGCTGGTATGTGGTGGGTAGGTGGGTGTGTCATGGGTCAGGAAGGTGGTGTTCATGGGGGCCATGAAGGGATGTCTATGAGGGGGTCTTGAGTGACCAGGAAAGGATGGGGATGACAAGGTTGCTGTGGGTGATGGGTGTTACTGGTCAGATAAGGAGCATTGGGGAAGTGCTGGGGGTGTCGTGAAAGGAGCGCAGGTAGCATGAGAAAGTGGGTTTGGTGGCTGTAAAGAGAGGGAACATCAAGTGTTGGGGGTAACGGACAAGTCTAACCCTCACAGCAAGAACCCCTATCCCACAAAGCAGCCATCCCCAGTAGCTGAACCCCGTGAAGAACATACTGGTTCTGTGTCTCCACCCCACATCTGGAACTACCCTTTCCACAGAGGAGGTTTGGTGGGGTGTAAAAGGAGTTTATGTTAAGGGTTAGGGGGCAATAGACCAGCCACACACCCTCACAGCTGGAACCCCCCTTCCCATAGATCACCTCAACTGACTGTCTGTGTGCATCCCCCAGCAGGAACCCCCATTTTCACAGAACTACCACGCCTCCTGCAGCAGATCCCCAAGAACAGACTAGCTTTGTGCTCCCCCACACAGCAGGAACACCCGCCCACACATCCCCTTACAGCTGACTCCTTGGAACAGTAAAGCAAAACTTAGAAACACACACATAGAGCTGGCCGGTGGTGCTGAGGGTTGAGGCGCTGGACTCCACACCTTGTGCTATGCTGGTGACCCGTGTTCAGGAATTAGAATGGGCTGCTGTGGGTCAGCAGGAAGGAGATGGATCGAGTGTCTGATGGACTACTGTCCATCTCCGGGGAGGGGGGAGACCAGTGGCCAGTGCACGCCTGACCCCTAGCGGAGGCTGGGGCTCAACAGTATGGAGCTGCATGAATGCGGGTGCGAGCATGGTAAATTCATGATGTGGGCGCAGACACGAGCATGCGCAACCCCCGTCATAGGCATCATTGCATGCTGCACTCCTGCAAAGGGAGAAAACCAGGGAAAAGAGTTGCAGCCAGGTCATGAGGCTTGATGACTGTCTGCCAGTGTTCGCCGTCTCCACGGGCACCACCTGATCCGGATCCATGCCTGGTGGGGGAGTTGGGGGTGTCCCTCGCCTCCTCACCATGGGGGGTTAAGCCATGGGGGAGTATAAGGTGATGGCCCGTGAGGAGATCAGAGAGGGTGGCTGCCTACCAGAAGAAGGAGGTGAGGAGAAGAAGCCAACTGGGGCCACAGGAGAGAAAAAATAAGGGAAAGAAAAGAGAAGCACTTATGCAGTGAAAATGTGCACAGAATCAGACAAAGAATCACAGGTAGTCCATAATCTCCACAGGTGTGAAAACAGTTTATTGCTGGGAAAAATACACAACAAAGAATAGGAAGTGTGTACAGGGTGGGGGACCATAGTTCAGGCCTCCCTGCACTTATCTCAGCTATAGCTTCCATAGGGGAGTCCTCAGAACAGACTGGCAGTGACCCCACATAAACACAGCTGGGGCCTGTAACTCTTCTTTTCACTGACCAGCAGCCACTGCACAGCTGGCCCTGCTTCCCACAGACCAGCATCCACCTGCAGATGACACCCCTGAGCAGAGAACTGGTGCTGCCCAGAGCCTGATGACCAACAGACAGAACCCCCACTCCCGATTCACAGAGTTCTTGATGCAGGAGCAAGTGTGTTCTGTTAACAGCCATGAAGTTTGCAGTTCTTTTTTTAATTTATTTTAATTTTTTTAAGGTAAAAATGCCATCAGGAGTGAGCATGCCATGTGAAACATCTGGATATTAATGGTCCACTTCCGGGTCTTGATATCCACAATATAGAAGTGCGCCTTATGTACTCATGCTAGGTGGCTGTATGGGGCATTACTATTCTAGTCTTTCATTCTTGTTCTGTGTTCTCAGTCACAGAACTAGAAGGAAAGGCTGGAATGGCAACACCTCATCATAGAATACGTTACACACACCAACATACTGTGAATGTCAAGACCCGGGAGCAACCATTGACATCCATATGGTATCTGGTGGCACATTCAATCTCTGTGATATTAATGTAACCCCTAGGTGATGCTATCCCAAGAGCTACTACCCCTGCCTGCATGGCTAGTTGCAGGTTAAGGGGCCTGGGTACTGAAACGGGTGCCTCCACCCGGATGACAGTATTGTTAGTAACAAGGCTAACCTGGGTACAGCCCTCTGGGACACTGTAAACTCCTTCTTTCCCCTCTAGTGGCCTAGACAATATGCAACAAACATTTTCACAGTACCCCCTATTCAGCATACAAATCCCCACACAGTTTGCACTTACCACCAGGGCTGGTTCCACCAGTTCGGCCCTGGAAATCCCCTATAAAACAAGGTTAGGCACAGCAAATAACAACAGTACAGTGCTTTTGGTACAAACTTGAAACACAGTCAGATTAAATGCAAAAAGAGTTAGATCTGATTTATTCAGGGGAATTGAACAAGGGAGGGGCATAATCAGGTTGATTGATTCTAAAGCTAATCTATTCAGGCAATTATGCATGCACTTTTAGTCCCTACACAGTCACACGCTCTGGGTACCCAGTTGTAAGTAAGGCGGATAGCCTGGAATGTTGCCCAGGGTAGGCCAGCATTGCAGCTGGTTGGGGCCCTGTGATGAAAAGAAAAGGCATGCACAACCACACACAGTTTGTAATCCAAAGCCTGAAGGCTCAGTTCATGAAACGAAAAACAACAATGCAATCAGATGATAGCACTTAATATTTAGCTGTTCTTGCAGGGAGGTACCATGATTGTTACTCAAGCTACCCAATACGAGACACAGGCTGGATGAAATGGAGACTGCAAGATGATGACTGGTTTGCCAGGAGAAGCAGGGCCCACAAGAATCACCGAGGTGTCATTCCTGTTCGAGATGGTTTAGCAGGGGGCTGATCCCCGGGTGAGTCTTTTCGATGATGGTTTCTGTGACCGAAGTAGCTGGCTGGGCCAGGTGGCAAGGCCCAGGCTGGGTAGCACAGTTCAGATTTTGATCTGGTAGTGCTGGATGCAGCTTCCAGCAAGCGTGGGACATTTACACAGTGATGAACTAAATCGCGGCCCACTAACTGCACAGAGCACATTTATAGTAAAGCAATCACCATGCCACAATGCGGATGGCAGTCCGGCCGCAATATCAGTGTTTCTGAGCAAGACTGGGAATTCTGTGGTAAATGGATGTTCTGACAGGCCTATCATGTACAGCAAATCTTCGGTCTTCTTCAGGTTAAAATCTGGTCAATCTTCAGTGGCTTTATCACACTCCAATTCGGTTACAGTCCAATTGCTAAGCCTTTCAAAGGATTGCCTCTCGAGGAACAGCAGGCAGACAGGCCAAACTCAGCCTTTCCACCAATCTCCCACAGGAACTACGCAGGAGCTGCTGCTCAAATCACTCTAGCTGTTTATTCTCCAAACTCTAACTCCAGACTGACACACTGCAGCAGGCAGCTTGGGAATTTCCCTTCAGTTCAAAAGGTTCGATTCATTGATTCATCTGTCTGTCAAAAGCGAGGGCTCCCCCTCCAAGTGCATTTAGGCACCAAAGTCTCAAACTACAATTCCTACAGAAATTTACTCCCACAAGACCCCTGGGGACAAACTCCATTTTATGGTCCCCAAAGGTAATGATTGGCCCATTCTGGCAATCTAGGACCAAGATGGTGATGATAAACAGAACTGACCATGCTGCAAAGAAGGCAGGACAGACAAAGTACAGTATCACTACTATTCTAATAGATAATCTGCAAATAAGTACAGCTTCTAAAAGAGCTCCCTCTGAGCAAATAGCTATGGTAAAACAGAGCGATTATCTGGCAGCCCAGACGGGACTCGAGGATAGAAACACTCAGCCCCCTCCCAGATTAAATAAGCACCACGTTATAGGCAGCTTCTAAAGAGACAGAGCATGGAAGCATTAAGGCACTCTCATACAAACACTTTTAAAATGCTAAGACACAGGATACCAGTCTGGCAGTGGGCATTTAGGAACACCCAAGGAAGACTTTCTGGAACCCCCATTTGTAGGAGGGTTACAGCTTTCTCTGCCTAGAAAAATTTGGCATCCGCATCAAGTCTACACCATCACAATATTGAAGAAGCAATATATGAGACATACATGACATTAACATACTATGGAAATAATATCTGATGCATCAGTTAATGTAAACTTATCACATTACTATACATTTCACTATATTTCACTATACCATATCTTCATTGACAATACTTATGCAAGTTTCATACATTCTTTACTGATTCGATTATTATTAACATACTATGAACAGTTACCTATGACTTCACGTTATAGCTTCTTGTTCAATAAACAATGTAGAAGGGGGCCAGTCCCTATCATCTAACTTAGGGCTAGATGGGACAGGGAGACCTTGTTCTGAAGGAAGAACAATTAATCGGGAGGTGACAGTCAAGCTCAGTTTGGGCAGTGAGCTCTTGAAAATGTAAACACCTTTATGGACCACATTGAGAGGCAAGTCCACAGGCCTCCCTGGGGAATCATAGTTGAAATGTAGCACTGGCTTAACAGGTCACCCAGATTTTCTGGGGGGAACAGACACAGGCTCTAGGCAGTCAACACTGGCATTGATTTCTCCTCCTGTAGTGAGAGATGGCTCTGCACTGGTTGGAATGTCCAGATTGGGAACACAACCAGCTCCTGGCTCTGCAGACTCTGTTTCCACAATACTTTGCTCATTATTATCTTCTGAAGAGGGCCCAGGTTGCTCATTCTGAGAAGACTCTGGCACAATTAGGCTTTGAAACATAGAAACATAGAGGTTGATGGCAAATAAGGACCGCAAGACCCATCCAGTCTGCTCATTTCTTTTTCTACCTTATGAATGTGCCATCAGCCTTTGCTCTGTCAATGGCCTGTCAAGTCATACTCATCTGTATTGCTCCCGTATGCCTATCCTATGCCTGTTTGATGCCCTGCACTGTATCCTTATCCACCACTTCCTGAGGTAGGCCATTCCATGCATCCACCACTGTTTCTATGAAAAAGAACTTTATCACATTACCCCTTAATCAGCCTCCCTCTAATCTCATGCTGTGTCCTCTTGTCCTGCTGTTTTTCTTATATTGAAACATGTTAGGCTCTTTCACATTGTTAATGCCCTTAGGGTGTTTGAATGTTTCGATCATATCACCTCTCTCCCTCCTTTGCTCTAGGGGTGCGGCACTGAAGGGATGCTGTCAGCTCTTTCATGTTGTTCTTCAACTTCTGGTATGTCACCAGGGAGACTCAAACCATCATCCTCTTCTTCAGGCAAATCAAACAGTTCTATAAGACACAGAGGGTCTGCAACCTCAGACGTGATGCTTTGTACCTCACTTTAAGGGGGTATTGGGTCAAGGGAAGAAGCTGGGGGGGGGGGGTTAGGCAGTTCTGAAGGCCCAGCTTCATCCCCACAATTCTGGAGAGGACTGCCTTGAAACAACTGACTAAGTTCATATGAGGGATAATAGGCATTATCACAGTCACTCTCATCAGAAACAGATAAACAGTCATCACTATCACTCTGGGCCTGCTGAGGGGAAGGCCTTAGTTCTGCAACAACATGGACAGGTTGACTCTGTTTCCACTTTGCAGCAGCATGAGTCACTGGCCCAGGAGAAGTGGCAGGGGTTGGTTCATCATCCACAATAACTTGGCTGATGCACAGTAAGTGATTACGGTGCATGGTCTTCACAGCTTTGGAATTATTTTCTGCGTGCACCTTGTACACTGGCACATCATCCAATTTACCAACTACTATGTTGGGAAGATGGTGCCATCTATTAGCAATTTTGTGTTTTCTATGCAATCCCAAATTGCGTAGTAGCACCCTATCTCCAGGCAACAACTCCTGGGCTTTTACTCATCAATCATGTCTTTCTTTGTTGGCAAGATTTTGCTTAGCAGCCATAGTTTGAACTAGTTGATAGGCATGGTTCAACTGATCTTTCAATTTTTTTTATGTACTGCAAGTAGTTTTTGGCTTGGATCCCATCTGGACAAACCCCAAAGCAGACATCAACTGACAGTCGGGCCTCCCTCCTGAACATGAGACAGTAGGGGGAGAACCCAGTAGCATCACTTTTGGTGTAATTATACGCATGTACCAAGGTGCTAATTTGCTGGCTCCACTTACGCTTGTCTTTTGGATGGAGGGTGCCCAGCATGTCCAGAAGGGTGCGGTTGAAGCATTCTGGTTGAGGTTCCCCCTGCGGGTGATAGCGGGTGTTTTTAGACTTCCAACCCCCCCCCACAAAAACAGCATTTCTTTAATTAACCTACTTTCAAAGTCTCTGCCTTAGTCAGAATGGATCCTCTGGGGGGCACCATAGTGGACAATGAATTTTTCCACTAGCACCTTGGCCACAGTACAGGCCTTTTGATCTTTAGTTGGGAAGGCTTGTGCATACCGTGTAAAATGATCAGTAACTACCAACACATTGCCAGTGTTCTTTTGGTCGGGTTCTAAGCGCAAGAAGTCTATGCAGACCAATTCTAGCAGAGCACTGGTAGTGATATTGACAAGGGGGGGCAGCCTTCTGAGGCAGGAATTTTCTTTGGAGGGAATGACTGCAGGTCTTTACATGGTGCTCGACATCTGCACCCATCTTTAGCCAGTAGAATCGGGATCGTGCTAAGTCGAGAGTTCTGTCAATATCGAGGTGCCCCATGTGATTATGGAGGGACCTCCGTACCGGCTGTTTAAAGGCCATGGGAAGAACCAACTGTCACTTGCCTACTTGACCACGATGATCCACTGTCTCTCTGTATAACAACTGATCATGCAACTTTAACCTGGGGCCTTCCTTGAGCAACAGGGCAGTGCGCAAGTCAAGGGAATGCACCTTGGACACATCTTTCCCTGCACGCAGGGTGTCAAGTGCTGGTTGACTCATGGGATCTTGGGATTGAGCCCACTGAATACTGCCATTCCTAAACTGAGGAAGTGCACTAAAATCTAGAGCACAGAAATGGAAGTAGGCAGTCAGTATGCAGGTATCAGGAGGGTCCAAGCAATCTACTAGGCAGTCCACTGTGTCCACAGACATTTGTTCATCTTTATCAAACTTTTGGCATAATACTTCGATGTCAGGTTCAGACAATCTGACCCAATAATTCTTAGAATTTCTATCTGGCCCCCTCTGCTACTGTGGCTTTCAATATTTTCCAAAACCTATTAGTGGGACTGATAAATAAACATGATTCACTTGGGAGGATCAAAACAAGGAAACGGTTCCCTGACTGGTTCATGCCTACCTTGAAGAAAGCACTCCAAGACAGGGATGTACTGTGGAAAAGAGCCAGGAAACAAAGTTATCAGCCAACTGGCTTGCCTTTTGGGTGGCTAAGAATGCCTGCACCAAGTTAATAAGGGCAGAAAAATCACATTATTTCCTGACCACCCTTGAAGAAAATAAAAATTGCTCTGCCAATTTTTGGAACATTCTTAAAGAGGTTGAAGGTCACTTGCCAGCCTCCCCCCTGCCCGCTAGAATAGTGGCAGGTAACATTTCTTACATGACCAGAGCTGACATTCTAGAACAACTCAACGATCATTTTGCCACAGCAGGCCTTGCTTTCGATGATTCGCCCCTCAGCAAGCTAAATGTCAGCTGCAATGCCACTGATGGCTTATCTTCTGACATTGCCACAAACCTGAGACACTCCTCCTTATGCTTTTAACCAATTACATTCAAACAGGTGGAGGACCTTCTAATGTCTCTGGACACAAAAGAGTGTGGCGGTGCTTATCTTATAGAACCATTTTTCTTGAAAACAGGCTTTCACCATCTGGCTGCTCAAATCACCCACCTATTTAATAGTTCCTTGATTCAGGGTGAATTACCTCCTCTTTGGAAAACAGCACACATCATTCCCCTTTTCAAGTCTGGAGATTCAGCTGACCTGAACAACTATCATCCTATTTTGCTGCTTCCTACCCTGTCAAAAATCCTGGAGAAAATTGTCAATTACCAACTTAGGGATTATCTAGAATTCGAGAACCTCCTGAACCTGGCCCAATTGGGTTTTAGAAACAAGCACAGCACTATAACTGCCCCTGCCATAGTCTCCAATGACTGGCGAAATGTTTTGGATACAAAAAAACACATCTATGCCCTCTTTTTGGACCTTAGTAAGGCCTTTGATACCATGGATCATAGCCTTCTGCTTAACGTCCTGAACAGCTTCGGCCTAGACAATACTGCCCTAAAGTGGTTTGAATGTTATTTCTCCAACAGACTGCAACAGATTAAAGCTCAAGGGGAACTGTATCTGCTTAAAACCCTTCCTCGGGGTGTGCCATAAGGCTCCATCCTGGGCCCCATCCTATTTGCTTTATACATAAACCATATCGACTCCCACATACGCTCAGGCTACATACATCTATTCGCTGATGATACAATTCTCTACACTATTAATGCATCACTTATGACAAGCTACAACATGACTTTGTCACCCTCCAACACAATTTACTTAAGCACAAGCTACTGCTTAACGCAAAAAATAAACAAGGCAATGATCTTATCTCCACTTGCCGCTCATACCCAGGGGCCACCATCGAACCACCTGATTTACACCCTATTAGGGCAACCTCTGGAAATAGTGGATAAGTTTAAGTACCTGGATGTCTGGTTGGGTAACCGACTTAATTTTGCGGTACATCTGAATGAGCTATCAAAAAAGCTAAGAAGACATCTAGGTATCTTGTATCACATAAGACACCTCCTTACATTAGAAACCAGAAAGACACTGGTCCTTACAACTTTTATTCCTCTGCTCAATTATGCAGACATTCTTTACTGCCACTGTTCAAATCAGGCATTATGTAAATTAGACACCATCTATCACCGTGCCTTGCTGTTTATTCTGGATATGCCCAGTCGTACTCACCACTGCTTGCTCTACCAAAAACTCACCTGCCCATTTCTTACATTAAGGAGGCAAAAAAATGCCTTCCCGTGGTTCTACAGTGCCTTAACCGATAAGCTACCAGGTTATATCTCTGCTCTCTTTGTACGCATAACTGGAGCGTGTGGCCTAAGAAGCACATCCCTTGTATCCTTCAAGGTGCCAAGAATAAGGTCCCAATATGGTAAGGCTTCTATCAAGTTTCTCCTTGCCTTCCCTTTGGAACAACATGCAAAAGACACTAAGGTTCTCATCCCTGCTGGGTCCCCATACCTTTAAGCTGTCTATCACATGCATCCTGAAGGTCATATGTACCTGCCACAGGTGATTCTCCTACTGGCCTCCCTGCCCTGCTTTCCATTTACTTAGCACTTACTTACAACTCCAGCACTTCTCTGCCAATCTCCCTCTGTATTATCTTCTTACCCCTGGCCTTACTATGTTCATGTCATCTCTCCCTCTAGTGTTGACATCCTCCTCCTGACCCCCCCCCCATCCTTCCCCACTAAGGGTCGACCCTCCTGGTCGGTCCGTTCATGCCTTCTTGTTCTGTTGTTAATATAATCATCTTACCACACCCTGTTACTTCTGTTGCCATGTTTAGTATCCACCCCAGATGTTGGTGTACCCTTAATAAAATTTGTCAACAATCTGTACACTCTGTATTATCCGATGTTGTTGTGGATATTTTTTTACTGTATGTACCAGCCTGCACTAAGTGTCCAATTGTATTATTGCCTTCTCTGTTCCCTTCTGCCAGGACCATCTTGAAAATGAGCTTGCTCAATGATGACTCTGCCTGGTTAAATAAAGTTTTGATTGATTGATTGATTGAGAAGCTGGCCTTCATGACAGGGTGTCAGCATTGATGTGGTTTAGTCCCAGTCTGTATTCAACAGCATAATCAGAAGTCAATAAAGCAGAAAGCCAATGGTGCCCAGTGGCATCCAATTTATCTGAAGTCTGCACGTTGGTCACTGGATTATTGTTGGTTTTCACTAATATCTTTGCCCCATAGAGGTACTCATGAAACTGGTCAACTATGACCCATTTTAGGGTGAGGAATTCCAACTTGTAGACCAGATAGTTTCACTCTGACAGGTCAAGCTCCTACTGGCAAAAGCTACAGGTCACAAGCCATCTTCGTAGTCTTGATATAGCATAGCCCCAAGGCCCTGCAAACTATCGTCCATATACAGAACATAGGGCTTGGTAGGATCAGCATAGGCAAGGACTGGGGCATGGGTGAGCTGCTTTATGACTTCAAAGAATGCTGCTTCACATTCGGGTGTCATCTGAGTCCCAAAAGGCTCACCTCCTTCTCTTGGTCTTTGATAGACCCTTTTTGTACTTGCAGTTGGTAAGAGGGTAGCCTTGGGTAAGGTTAAGGAGCAGTCGAATCACCTTTGAATAGTCTTTGATGAACCTGCGGTAGTAGCTGCAGAACCCCAGGAAACACTGTAGCTCTTTTAGGTTATTGGGCTGGGACAAAGAGGTCAAAGATTCAACTTTACTGGGATCTGTCTGTATCCCTTCCCGCAGACACTATGTGTCCCACATATTTCACAGATGTTTGAAAAAACTGGCACTTGTCTATAGATAACTTGAGGTGGAATTCTGACAAACGATTGAGGACTTTGAACAGTCTGGTCTCATGTTCCTCCAGCGTGCATCAGGAAACAATGACATCATCTTAGTACACTAAACATTCCAGCAAGTTCATGTCTCTCGCTGCACGTTCCATCGGTCTCTGGAAGGTGGCAGGTGCACCCAAAATCCCCTGTGGCATCCTCAGGAATTCGTAGAACCCCAAAGGACAGATGAAGGCTGTTTTCTCACAGTTCTCCAGGACCATCGGAATCTGATAATATCCACTGCAGGGATCCAGTACGGAGAACCACTGACCCTCGTTCATGCAATCCAGGGCATCCTGTATGCATGGTATGGTATATTGATCTGGGATAGTCCATCGGTTGAAGGTCCGATAGTCCACACACATCCTCATGGATCCATTTTTTTCTACACACCACTATGATGGGGGATGCATATGGGCTTCTTGATTCTTGAATAATGTCAGCAGTGAGCATTTCCTGTAGGTGCCTCCTAACATTGTCCATGTTCTCTGGGGCAAGGTGTCGGGACGTCTCTCGAAATGGTTGGTCATCATGTAGGCAATGTTATGCTCAGCACCATGCACCCCACATACCGCATACCACACCCCACTCTTTTAGTGAGAACACTTGGTCTCTTTGAGCATGTTTTCTGCTAATTCAGGTCTTCCATTCAGTGGACAAGGGGGAATCACAAAGTCAAATAAATCTGGGGTCACTTTCTCCCTTTCGCTACAGTAATTGTTACTGGGTAATACTGCAGTGTCTGTGCAGTGTACTGTAGCCAGCGTACATCCCCAGTTCACATGAACTTCCCTGTCCGACATGTTTCTCACTTGTACCATCACTCAGCGGGCATAGGCATGGGCACCTGCAGGTAGTATACTGGGCTTAACCATCAACCTCTCTGGCAGCTTCCCCTTAGCAGGGGTGTCTATCATCAATATTTTATTCTTTACATCTCTCCTTAGGCAGACTTCTCCATGGATCATACATTGGGCATTGGAGGCCAACAGCAAAGAGTCAGGATCCTTTTTGCACACTGTTCCCCACTGGCTCATCTCAGTCCACTTCATCGGGTTTCTGTTGCAAGTCATAAGCCCTTTTGATTAATGC